>JALAZF010000185.1:0-1250000 GCA_022829125.1 Lathyrus tuberosus
AGCTCGAGCAAGGCCTGTTGTGAGGTTCATAACTCCTTGCTCAAATTGAATTAATGGGAGTTCTTATACATTTAGGAAAGCCCTAATGACATACTTTAACTTTGATGTTTGACTTTGGTCTTGGTTCAGCTTGCAAAGTCATCAAAAATGGTCTTGAACTTGTGTAGTCAAATCTGTCCTAAAAGCTGTCATGAAAATTCTGCTTTATCAATGCTTTTTACAAAAATCATATCTCCTTGCTCGAGTATGCTACAAGGACGTTCTAGGACTTTCTGGAAAGCTGAGATGATGTACTTCAACTTTCATGTTTGGCCCCAGACCTGGTTCAACTTGGATCATGGAGAAAAAGAGCCTTGAAGTTGGGACATTCTTGCTGGAAAAATATTAGTGATGTCCTATGCAATGTTGGAACATCAGACCACTTTGAACATTAATAATTCCAAACTTTAATCACTTGTATCTTTTAATCCACTATTATATTTTGAGTTGAAGTGAACTGCATCTTTGATGCTTGTCTTGCATGGTGACAAAGCTTGAAAATTGGGTGGCACAAGAAAAGTGCACAAAATCTGTCCTAAAAAAATCAGCTCGAGCAAGGCCTGTTGTGAGGTTCATAACTCCTTGCTCAAGTTGAATTAATGGGAGTTCTTATACATTTTGGAAAGCCCTAATGACATACTTTAACTTTGATGTTTGACTTTGGTCTTGGTTCAGCTTGCAAAGTCATCAAAATGGTCTTGAACTTGTGTAGTCAAATCTGTCCTAAAAGCTGTCATGAAAATTCTGCTTTATCAATGCTTTTTACAAAAATCATATCTCCTTGCTCGAGTATGCTACAAAGACGTTCTAGGACTTTCTGGAAAGCTGAGATGATGTACTTCAACTTTCATGTTTGGCCCCAGACCTGGTTCAACTTGGATCATGGAGAAAAAGAGCCTTGAAGTTGGGACATTCTTGCTGGAAAAATATTAGTGATGTCCTATGCAATGTTGGAACATCAGACCACTTTGAACATTAATAATTCCAAACTTTAATCACTTGTATCTTTTAATCCACTATTATATTTTGAGTTGAAGTGAACTGCATCTTTGATGCTTGTCTTGCATGGTGACAAAGCTTGAAAATTGGGTGGCACAAGAAAAGTGCACAAAATCTGTCCTAAAAAAATCAGCTCGAGCAAGGCCTGTTGTGAGGTTCATAACTCCTTGCTCAAATTGAATTAATGGGAGTTCTTATACATTTAGGAAAGCCCTAATGACATACTTTAACTTTGATGTTTGACTTTGGTCTTGGTTCAGCTTGCAAAGTCATCAAAAATGGTCTTGAACTTGTGTAGTCAAATCTGTCCTAAAAGCTGTCATGAAAATTCTGCTTTATCAATGCTTTTTACAAAAATCATATCTCCTTGCTCGAGTATGCTACAAGGACGTTCTAGGACTTTCTGGAAAGCTGAGATGATGTACTTCAACTTTCATGTTTGGCCCCAGACCTGGTTCAACTTGGATCATGGAGAAAAAGAGCCTTGAAGTTGGGACATTCTTGCTGGAAAAATATTAGTGATGTCCTATGCAATGTTGGAACATCAGACCACTTTGAACATTAATAATTCCAAACTTTAATCACTTGTATCTTTTAATCCACTATTATATTTTGAGTTGAAGTGAACTGCATCTTTGATGCTTGTCTTGCATGGTGACAAAGCTTGAAAATTGGGTGGCACAAGAAAAGTGCACAAAATCTGTCCTAAAAAAATCAGCTCGAGCAAGGCCTGTTGTGAGGTTCATAACTCCTTGCTCAAGTTGAATTAATGGGAGTTCTTATACATTTTGGAAAGCCCTAATGACATACTTTAACTTTGATGTTTGACTTTGGTCTTGGTTCAGCTTGCAAAGTCATCAAAAATGGTCTTGAACTTGTGTAGTCAAATCTGTCCTAAAAGCTGTCATGAAAATTCTGCTTTATCAATGCTTTTTACAAAAATCATATCTCCTTGCTCGAGTATGCTACAAAGACGTTCTAGGACTTTCTGGAAAGCTGAGATGATGTACTTCAACTTTCATGTTTGGCCCCAGACCTGGTTCAACTTGGATCATGGAGAAAAAGAGCCTTGAAGTTGGGACATTCTTGCTGGAAAAATATTAGTGATGTCCTATGCAATGTTGGAACATCAGACCACTTTGAACATTAATAATTCCAAACTTTAATCACTTGTATCTTTTAATCCACTATTATATTTTGAGTTGAAGTGAACTGCATCTTTGATGCTTGTCTTGCATGGTGACAAAGCTTGAAAATTGGGTGGCACAAGAAAAGTGCACAAAATCTGTCCTAAAAAAATCAGCTCGAGCAAGGCCTGTTGTGAGGTTCATAACTCCTTGCTCAAATTGAATTAATGGGAGTTCTTATACATTTAGGAAAGCCCTAATGACATACTTTAACTTTGATGTTTGACTTTGGTCTTGGTTCAGCTTGCAAAGTCATCAAAAATGGTCTTGAACTTGTGTAGTCAAATCTGTCCTAAAAGCTGTCATGAAAATTCTGCTTTATCAATGCTTTTTACAAAAATCATATCTCCTTGCTCGAGTATGCTACAAGGACGTTCTAGGACTTTCTGGAAAGCTGAGATGATGTACTTCAACTTTCATGTTTGGCCCCAGACCTGGTTCAACTTGGATCATGGAGAAAAAGAGCCTTGAAGTTGGGACATTCTTGCTGGAAAAATATTAGTGATGTCCTATGCAATGTTGGAACATCAGACCACTTTGAACATTAATAATTCCAAACTTTAATCACTTGTATCTTTTAATCCACTATTATATTTTGAGTTGAAGTGAACTGCATCTTTGATGCTTGTCTTGCATGGTGACAAAGCTTGAAAATTGGGTGGCACAAGAAAAGTGCACAAAATCTGTCCTAAAAAAATCAGCTCGAGCAAGGCCTGTTGTGAGGTTCATAACTCCTTGCTCAAATTGAATTAATGGGAGTTCTTATACATTTAGGAAAGCCCTAATGACATACTTTAACTTTGATGTTTGACTTTGGTCTTGGTTCAGCTTGCAAAGTCATCAAAAATGGTCTTGAACTTGTGTAGTCAAATCTGTCCTAAAAGCTGTCATGAAAATTCTGCTTTATCAATGCTTTTTACAAAAATCATATCTCCTTGCTCGAGTATGCTACAAGGACGTTCTAGGACTTTCTGGAAAGCTGAGATGATGTACTTCAACTTTCATGTTTGGCCCCAGACCTGGTTCAACTTGGATCATGGAGAAAAAGAGCCTTGAAGTTGGGACATTCTTGCTGGAAAAATATTAGTGATGTCCTATGCAATGTTGGAACATCAGACCACTTTGAACATTAATAATTCCAAACTTTAATCACTTGTATCTTTTAATCCACTATTATATTTTGAGTTGAAGTGAACTGCATCTTTGATGCTTGTCTTGCATGGTGACAAAGCTTGAAAATTGGGTGGCACAAGAAAAGTGCACAAAATCTGTCCTAAAAAAATCAGCTCGAGCAAGGCCTGTTGTGAGGTTCATAACTCCTTGCTCAAATTGAATTAATGGGAGTTCTTATACATTTAGGAAAGCCCTAATGACATACTTTAACTTTGATGTTTGACTTTGGTCTTGGTTCAGCTTGCAAAGTCATCAAAAATGGTCTTGAACTTGTGTAGTCAAATCTGTCCTAAAAGCTGTCATGAAAATTCTGCTTTATCAATGCTTTTTACAAAAATCATATCTCCTTGCTCGAGTATGCTACAAGGACGTTCTAGGACTTTCTGGAAAGCTGAGATGATGTACTTCAACTTTCATGTTTGGCCCCAGACCTGGTTCAACTTGGATCATGGAGAAAAAGAGCCTTGAAGTTGGGACATTCTTGCTGGAAAAATATTAGTGATGTCCTATGCAATGTTGGAACATCAGACCACTTTGAACATTAATAATTCCAAACTTTAATCACTTGTATCTTTTAATCCACTATTATATTTTGAGTTGAAGTGAACTGCATCTTTGATGCTTGTCTTGCATGGTGACAAAGCTTGAAAATTGGGTGGCACAAGAAAAGTGCACAAAATCTGTCCTAAAAAAATCAGCTCGAGCAAGGCCTGTTGTGAGGTTCATAACTCCTTGCTCAAATTGAATTAATGGGAGTTCTTATACATTTAGGAAAGCCCTAATGACATACTTTAACTTTGATGTTTGACTTTGGTCTTGGTTCAGCTTGCAAAGTCATCAAAAATGGTCTTGAACTTGTGTAGTCAAATCTGTCCTAAAAGCTGTCATGAAAATTCTGCTTTATCAATGCTTTTTACAAAAATCATATCTCCTTGCTCGAGTATGCTACAAGGACGTTCTAGGACTTTCTGGAAAGCTGAGATGATGTACTTCAACTTTCATGTTTGGCCCCAGACCTGGTTCAACTTGGATCATGGAGAAAAAGAGCCTTGAAGTTGGGACATTCTTGCTGGAAAAATATTAGTGATGTCCTATGCAATGTTGGAACATCAGACCACTTTGAACATTAATAATTCCAAACTTTAATCACTTGTATCTTTTAATCCACTATTATATTTTGAGTTGAAGTGAACTGCATCTTTGATGCTTGTCTTGCATGGTGACAAAGCTTGAAAATTGGGTGGCACAAGAAAAGTGCACAAAATCTGTCCTAAAAAAATCAGCTCGAGCAAGGCCTGTTGTGAGGTTCATAACTCCTTGCTCAAATTGAATTAATGGGAGTTCTTATACATTTAGGAAAGCCCTAATGACATACTTTAACTTTGATGTTTGACTTTGGTCTTGGTTCAGCTTGCAAAGTCATCAAAAATGGTCTTGAACTTGTGTAGTCAAATCTGTCCTAAAAGCTGTCATGAAAATTCTGCTTTATCAATGCTTTTTACAAAAATCATATCTCCTTGCTCGAGTATGCTACAAGGACGTTCTAGGACTTTCTGGAAAGCTGAGATGATGTACTTCAACTTTCATGTTTGGCCCCAGACCTGGTTCAACTTGGATCATGGAGAAAAAGAGCCTTGAAGTTGGGACATTCTTGCTGGAAAAATATTAGTGATGTCCTATGCAATGTTGGAACATCAGACCACTTTGAACATTAATAATTCCAAACTTTAATCACTTGTATCTTTTAATCCACTATTATATTTTGAGTTGAAGTGAACTGCATCTTTGATGCTTGTCTTGCATGGTGACAAAGCTTGAAAATTGGGTGGCACAAGAAAAGTGCACAAAATCTGTCCTAAAAAAATCAGCTCGAGCAAGGCCTGTTGTGAGGTTCATAACTCCTTGCTCAAATTGAATTAATGGGAGTTCTTATACATTTAGGAAAGCCCTAATGACATACTTTAACTTTGATGTTTGACTTTGGTCTTGGTTCAGCTTGCAAAGTCATCAAAAATGGTCTTGAACTTGTGTAGTCAAATCTGTCCTAAAAGCTGTCATGAAAATTCTGCTTTATCAATGCTTTTTACAAAAATCATATCTCCTTGCTCGAGTATGCTACAAGGACGTTCTAGGACTTTCTGGAAAGCTGAGATGATGTACTTCAACTTTCATGTTTGGCCCCAGACCTGGTTCAACTTGGATCATGGAGAAAAAGAGCCTTGAAGTTGGGACATTCTTGCTGGAAAAATATTAGTGATGTCCTATGCAATGTTGGAACATCAGACCACTTTGAACATTAATAATTCCAAACTTTAATCACTTGTATCTTTTAATCCACTATTATATTTTGAGTTGAAGTGAACTGCATCTTTGATGCTTGTCTTGCATGGTGACAAAGCTTGAAAATTGGGTGGCACAAGAAAAGTGCACAAAATCTGTCCTAAAAAAATCAGCTCGAGCAAGGCCTGTTGTGAGGTTCATAACTCCTTGCTCAAATTGAATTAATGGGAGTTCTTATACATTTAGGAAAGCCCTAATGACATACTTTAACTTTGATGTTTGACTTTGGTCTTGGTTCAGCTTGCAAAGTCATCAAAAATGGTCTTGAACTTGTGTAGTCAAATCTGTCCTAAAAGCTGTCATGAAAATTCTGCTTTATCAATGCTTTTTACAAAAATCATATCTCCTTGCTCGAGTATGCTACAAGGACGTTCTAGGACTTTCTGGAAAGCTGAGATGATGTACTTCAACTTTCATGTTTGGCCCCAGACCTGGTTCAACTTGGATCATGGAGAAAAAGAGCCTTGAAGTTGGGACATTCTTGCTGGAAAAATATTAGTGATGTCCTATGCAATGTTGGAACATCAGACCACTTTGAACATTAATAATTCCAAACTTTAATCACTTGTATCTTTTAATCCACTATTATATTTTGAGTTGAAGTGAACTGCATCTTTGATGCTTGTCTTGCATGGTGACAAAGCTTGAAAATTGGGTGGCACAAGAAAAGTGCACAAAATCTGTCCTAAAAAAATCAGCTCGAGCAAGGCCTGTTGTGAGGTTCATAACTCCTTGCTCAAATTGAATTAATGGGAGTTCTTATACATTTAGGAAAGCCCTAATGACATACTTTAACTTTGATGTTTGACTTTGGTCTTGGTTCAGCTTGCAAAGTCATCAAAAATGGTCTTGAACTTGTGTAGTCAAATCTGTCCTAAAAGCTGTCATGAAAATTCTGCTTTATCAATGCTTTTTACAAAAATCATATCTCCTTGCTCGAGTATGCTACAAGGACGTTCTAGGACTTTCTGGAAAGCTGAGATGATGTACTTCAACTTTCATGTTTGGCCCCAGACCTGGTTCAACTTGGATCATGGAGAAAAAGAGCCTTGAAGTTGGGACATTCTTGCTGGAAAAATATTAGTGATGTCCTATGCAATGTTGGAACATCAGACCACTTTGAACATTAATAATTCCAAACTTTAATCACTTGTATCTTTTAATCCACTATTATATTTTGAGTTGAAGTGAACTGCATCTTTGATGCTTGTCTTGCATGGTGACAAAGCTTGAAAATTGGGTGGCACAAGAAAAGTGCACAAAATCTGTCCTAAAAAAATCAGCTCGAGCAAGGCCTGTTGTGAGGTTCATAACTCCTTGCTCAAATTGAATTAATGGGAGTTCTTATACATTTAGGAAAGCCCTAATGACATACTTTAACTTTGATGTTTGACTTTGGTCTTGGTTCAGCTTGCAAAGTCATCAAAAATGGTCTTGAACTTGTGTAGTCAAATCTGTCCTAAAAGCTGTCATGAAAATTCTGCTTTATCAATGCTTTTTACAAAAATCATATCTCCTTGCTCGAGTATGCTACAAGGACGTTCTAGGACTTTCTGGAAAGCTGAGATGATGTACTTCAACTTTCATGTTTGGCCCCAGACCTGGTTCAACTTGGATCATGGAGAAAAAGAGCCTTGAAGTTGGGACATTCTTGCTGGAAAAATATTAGTGATGTCCTATGCAATGTTGGAACATCAGACCACTTTGAACATTAATAATTCCAAACTTTAATCACTTGTATCTTTTAATCCACTATTATATTTTGAGTTGAAGTGAACTGCATCTTTGATGCTTGTCTTGCATGGTGACAAAGCTTGAAAATTGGGTGGCACAAGAAAAGTGCACAAAATCTGTCCTAAAAAAATCAGCTCGAGCAAGGCCTGTTGTGAGGTTCATAACTCCTTGCTCAAATTGAATTAATGGGAGTTCTTATACATTTAGGAAAGCCCTAATGACATACTTTAACTTTGATGTTTGACTTTGGTCTTGGTTCAGCTTGCAAAGTCATCAAAAATGGTCTTGAACTTGTGTAGTCAAATCTGTCCTAAAAGCTGTCATGAAAATTCTGCTTTATCAATGCTTTTTACAAAAATCATATCTCCTTGCTCGAGTATGCTACAAGGACGTTCTAGGACTTTCTGGAAAGCTGAGATGATGTACTTCAACTTTCATGTTTGGCCCCAGACCTGGTTCAACTTGGATCATGGAGAAAAAGAGCCTTGAAGTTGGGACATTCTTGCTGGAAAAATATTAGTGATGTCCTATGCAATGTTGGAACATCAGACCACTTTGAACATTAATAATTCCAAACTTTAATCACTTGTATCTTTTAATCCACTATTATATTTTGAGTTGAAGTGAACTGCATCTTTGATGCTTGTCTTGCATGGTGACAAAGCTTGAAAATTGGGTGGCACAAGAAAAGTGCACAAAATCTGTCCTAAAAAAATCAGCTCGAGCAAGGCCTGTTGTGAGGTTCATAACTCCTTGCTCAAATTGAATTAATGGGAGTTCTTATACATTTAGGAAAGCCCTAATGACATACTTTAACTTTGATGTTTGACTTTGGTCTTGGTTCAGCTTGCAAAGTCATCAAAAATGGTCTTGAACTTGTGTAGTCAAATCTGTCCTAAAAGCTGTCATGAAAATTCTGCTTTATCAATGCTTTTTACAAAAATCATATCTCCTTGCTCGAGTATGCTACAAGGACGTTCTAGGACTTTCTGGAAAGCTGAGATGATGTACTTCAACTTTCATGTTTGGCCCCAGACCTGGTTCAACTTGGATCATGGAGAAAAAGAGCCTTGAAGTTGGGACATTCTTGCTGGAAAAATATTAGTGATGTCCTATGCAATGTTGGAACATCAGACCACTTTGAACATTAATAATTCCAAACTTTAATCACTTGTATCTTTTAATCCACTATTATATTTTGAGTTGAAGTGAACTGCATCTTTGATGCTTGTCTTGCATGGTGACAAAGCTTGAAAATTGGGTGGCACAAGAAAAGTGCACAAAATCTGTCCTAAAAAAATCAGCTCGAGCAAGGCCTGTTGTGAGGTTCATAACTCCTTGCTCAAATTGAATTAATGGGAGTTCTTATACATTTAGGAAAGCCCTAATGACATACTTTAACTTTGATGTTTGACTTTGGTCTTGGTTCAGCTTGCAAAGTCATCAAAAATGGTCTTGAACTTGTGTAGTCAAATCTGTCCTAAAAGCTGTCATGAAAATTCTGCTTTATCAATGCTTTTTACAAAAATCATATCTCCTTGCTCGAGTATGCTACAAGGACGTTCTAGGACTTTCTGGAAAGCTGAGATGATGTACTTCAACTTTCATGTTTGGCCCCAGACCTGGTTCAACTTGGATCATGGAGAAAAAGAGCCTTGAAGTTGGGACATTCTTGCTGGAAAAATATTAGTGATGTCCTATGCAATGTTGGAACATCAGACCACTTTGAACATTAATAATTCCAAACTTTAATCACTTGTATCTTTTAATCCACTATTATATTTTGAGTTGAAGTGAACTGCATCTTTGATGCTTGTCTTGCATGGTGACAAAGCTTGAAAATTGGGTGGCACAAGAAAAGTGCACAAAATCTGTCCTAAAAAAATCAGCTCGAGCAAGGCCTGTTGTGAGGTTCATAACTCCTTGCTCAAATTGAATTAATGGGAGTTCTTATACATTTAGGAAAGCCCTAATGACATACTTTAACTTTGATGTTTGACTTTGGTCTTGGTTCAGCTTGCAAAGTCATCAAAAATGGTCTTGAACTTGTGTAGTCAAATCTGTCCTAAAAGCTGTCATGAAAATTCTGCTTTATCAATGCTTTTTACAAAAATCATATCTCCTTGCTCGAGTATGCTACAAGGACGTTCTAGGACTTTCTGGAAAGCTGAGATGATGTACTTCAACTTTCATGTTTGGCCCCAGACCTGGTTCAACTTGGATCATGGAGAAAAAGAGCCTTGAAGTTGGGACATTCTTGCTGGAAAAATATTAGTGATGTCCTATGCAATGTTGGAACATCAGACCACTTTGAACATTAATAATTCCAAACTTTAATCACTTGTATCTTTTAATCCACTATTATATTTTGAGTTGAAGTGAACTGCATCTTTGATGCTTGTCTTGCATGGTGACAAAGCTTGAAAATTGGGTGGCACAAGAAAAGTGCACAAAATCTGTCCTAAAAAAATCAGCTCGAGCAAGGCCTGTTGTGAGGTTCATAACTCCTTGCTCAAATTGAATTAATGGGAGTTCTTATACATTTAGGAAAGCCCTAATGACATACTTTAACTTTGATGTTTGACTTTGGTCTTGGTTCAGCTTGCAAAGTCATCAAAAATGGTCTTGAACTTGTGTAGTCAAATCTGTCCTAAAAACTGTCATGAAAATTCTGCTTTATCAATGCTTTTTACAAAAATCATATCTCCTTGCTCGAGTATGCTACAAGGACGTTCTAGGACTTTCTGGAAAGCTGAGATGATGTACTTCAACTTTCATGTTTGGCCCCAGACCTGGTTCAACTTGGATCATGGAGAAAAAGAGCCTTGAAGTTGGGACATTCTTGCTGGAAAAATATTAGTGATGTCCTATGCAATGTTGGAACATCAGACCACTTTGAACATTAATAATTCCAAACTTTAATCACTTGTATCTTTTAATCCACTATTATATTTTGAGTTGAAGTGAACTGCATCTTTGATGCTTGTCTTGCATGGTGACAAAGCTTGAAAATTGGGTGGCACAAGAAAAGTGCACAAAATCTGTCCTAAAAAAATCAGCTCGAGCAAGGCCTGTTGTGAGGTTCATAACTCCTTGCTCAAATTGAATTAATGGGAGTTCTTATACATTTAGGAAAGCCCTAATGACATACTTTAACTTTGATGTTTGACTTTGGTCTTGGTTCAGCTTGCAAAGTCATCAAAAATGGTCTTGAACTTGTGTAGTCAAATCTGTCCTAAAAACTGTCATGAAAATTCTGCTTTATCAATGCTTTTTACAAAAATCATATCTCCTTGCTCGAGTATGCTACAAGGACGTTCTAGGACTTTCTGGAAAGCTGAGATGATGTACTTCAACTTTCATGTTTGGCCCCAGACCTGGTTCAACTTGGATCATGGAGAAAAAGAGCCTTGAAGTTGGGACATTCTTGCTGGAAAAATATTAGTGATGTCCTATGCAATGTTGGAACATCAGACCACTTTGAACATTAATAATTCCAAACTTTAATCACTTGTATCTTTTAATCCACTATTATATTTTGAGTTGAAGTGAACTGCATCTTTGATGCTTGTCTTGCATGGTGACAAAGCTTGAAAATTGGGTGGCACAAGAAAAGTGCACAAAATCTATCCTAAAAAAATCAGCTCGAGCAAGGCCTGTTGTGAGGTTCATAACTCCTTGCTCAAATTGAATTAATGGGAGTTATTATACATTTAGGAAAGCCCTAATGACATACTTTAACTTTGATGTTTGACTTTGGTCTTGGTTCAGCTTGCAAAGTCATCAAAAATGGTCTTGAACTTGTGTAGTCAAATCTGTCCTAAAAGCTGTCATGAAAATTCTGCTTTATCAATGCTTTTTACAAAAATCATATCTCCTTGCTCGAGTATGCTACAAGGACGTTCTAGGACTTTCTGGAAAGCTGAGATGATGTACTTCAACTTTCATGTTTGGCCCCAGACCTGGTTCAACTTGGATCATGGAGAAAAAGAGCCTTGAAGTTGGGACATTCTTGCTGGAAAAATATTAGTGATGTCCTATGCAATGTTGGAACATCAGACCACTTTGAACATTAATAATTCCAAACTTTAATCACTTGTATCTTTTAATCCACTATTATATTTTGAGTTGAAGTGAACTGCATCTTTGATGCTTGTCTTGCATGGTGACAAAGCTTGAAAATTGGGTGGCACAAGAAAAGTGCACAAAATCTGTCCTAAAAAAATCAGCTCGAGCAAGGCCTGTTGTGAGGTTCATAACTCCTTGCTCAAATTGAATTAATGGGAGTTATTATACATTTAGGAAAGCCCTAATGACATACTTTAACTTTGATGTTTGACTTTGGTCTTGGTTCAGCTTGCAAAGTCATCAAAAATGGTCTTGAACTTGTGTAGTCAAATCTGTCCTAAAAGCTGTCATGAAAATTCTGCTTTATCAATGCTTTTTACAAAAATCATATCTCCTTGCTCGAGTATGCTACAAGGACGTTCTAGGACTTTCTGGAAAGCTGAGATGATGTACTTCAACTTTCATGTTTGGCCTCAGACCTGGTTCAACTTGGATCATGGAGAAAAAGAGCCTTGAAGTTGGGACATTCTTGCTGGAAAAATATTAGTGATGTCCTATGCAATGTTGGAACATCAGACCACTTTGAACATTAATAATTCCAAACTTTAATCACTTGTATCTTTTAATCCACTATTATATTTTGAGTTGAAGTGAACTGCATCTTTGATGCTTGTCTTGCATGGTGACAAAGCTTGAAAATTGGGTGGCACAAGAAAAGTGCACAAAATCTGTCCTAAAAAAATCAGCTCGAGCAAGGCCTGTTGTGAGGTTCATAACTCCTTGCTCAAATTGAATTAATGGGAGTTCTTATACATTTAGGAAAGCCCTAATGACATACTTTAACTTTGATGTTTGACTTTGGTCTTGGTTCAGCTTGCAAAGTCATCAAAAATGGTCTTGAACTTGTGTAGTCAAATCTGTCCTAAAAGCTGTCATGAAAATTCTGCTTTATCAATGCTTTTTACAAAAATCATATCTCCTTGCTCGAGTATGCTACAAGGACGTTCTAGGACTTTCTGGAAAGCTGAGATGATGTACTTCAACTTTCATGTTTGGCCCCAGACCTGGTTCAACTTGGATCATGGAGAAAAAGAGCCTTGAAGTTGGGACATTCTTGCTGGAAAAATATTAGTGATGTCCTATGCAATGTTGGAACATCAGACCACTTTGAACATTAATAATTCCAAACTTTAATCACTTGTATCTTTTAATCCACTATTATATTTTGAGTTGAAGTGAACTGCATCTTTGATGCTTGTCTTGCATGGTGACAAAGCTTGAAAATTGGGTGGCACAAGAAAAGTGCACAAAATCTGTCCTAAAAAAATTAGCTCGAGCAAGGCCTGTTGTGAGGTTCATAACTCCTTGCTCAAATTGAATTAATGGGAGTTCTTATACATTTAGGAAAGCCCTAATGACATACTTTAACTTTGATGTTTGACTTTGGTCTTGGTTCAGCTTGCAAAGTCATCAAAAATGGTCTTGAACTTGTGTAGTCAAATCTGTCCTAAAAACTGTCATGAAAATTCTGCTTTATCAATGCTTTTTACAAAAATCATATCTCCTTGCTCGAGTATGCTACAAGGACGTTCTAGGACTTTCTGGAAAGCTGAGATGATGTACTTCAACTTTCATGTTTGGCCCCAGACCTGGTTCAACTTGGATCATGGAGAAAAAGAGCCTTGAAGTTGGGACATTCTTGCTGGAAAAATATTAGTGATGTCCTATGCAATGTTGGAACATCAGACCACTTTGAACATTAATAATTCCAAACTTTAATCACTTGTATCTTTTAATCCACTATTATATTTTGAGTTGAAGTGAACTGCATCTTTGATGCTTGTCTTGCATGGTGACAAAGCTTGAAAATTGGGTGGCACAAGAAAAGTGCACAAAATCTATCCTAAAAAAATCAGCTCGAGCAAGGCCTGTTGTGAGGTTCATAACTCCTTGCTCAAATTGAATTAATGGGAGTTATTATACATTTAGGAAAGCCCTAATGACATACTTTAACTTTGATGTTTGACTTTGGTCTTGGTTCAGCTTGCAAAGTCATCAAAAATGGTCTTGAACTTGTGTAGTCAAATCTGTCCTAAAAGCTGTCATGAAAATTCTGCTTTATCAATGCTTTTTACAAAAATCATATCTCCTTGCTCGAGTATGCTACAAGGACGTTCTAGGACTTTCTGGAAAGCTGAGATGATGTACTTCAACTTTCATGTTTGGCCCCAGACCTGGTTCAACTTGGATCATGGAGAAAAAGAGCCTTGAAGTTGGGACATTCTTGCTGGAAAAATATTAGTGATGTCCTATGCAATGTTGGAACATCAGACCACTTTGAACATTAATAATTCCAAACTTTAATCACTTGTATCTTTTAATCCACTATTATATTTTGAGTTGAAGTGAACTGCATCTTTGATGCTTGTCTTGCATGGTGACAAAGCTTGAAAATTGGGTGGCACAAGAAAAGTGCACAAAATCTGTCCTAAAAAAATCAGCTCGAGCAAGGCCTGTTGTGAGGTTCATAACTCCTTGCTCAAATTGAATTAATGGGAGTTCTTATACATTTAGGAAAGCCCTAATGACATACTTTAACTTTGATGTTTGACTTTGGTCTTGGTTCAGCTTGCAAAGTCATCAAAAATGGTCTTGAACTTGTGTAGTCAAATCTGTCCTAAAAGCTGTCATGAAAATTCTGCTTTATCAATGCTTTTTACAAAAATCATATCTCCTTGCTCGAGTATGCTACAAGGACGTTCTAGGACTTTCTGGAAAGCTGAGATGATGTACTTCAACTTTCATGTTTGGCCCCAGACCTGGTTCAACTTGGATCATGGAGAAAAAGAGCCTTGAAGTTGGGACATTCTTGCTGGAAAAATATTAGTGATGTCCTATGCAATGTTGGAACATCAGACCACTTTGAACAATAATAATTCCAAACTTTAATCACTTGTATCTTTTAATCCACTATTATATTTTGAGTTGAAGTGAACTGCATCTTTGATGCTTGTCTTGCATGGTGACAAAGCTTGAAAATTGGGTGGCACAAGAAAAGTGCACAAAATCTGTCCTAAAAAAATCAGCTCGAGCAAGGCCTGTTGTGAGGTTCATAACTCCTTGCTCAAATTGAATTAATGGGAGTTCTTATACATTTAGGAAAGCCCTAATGACATACTTTAACTTTGATGTTTGACTTTGGTCTTGGTTCAGCTTGCAAAGTCATCAAAAATGGTCTTGAACTTGTGTAGTCAAATCTGTCCTAAAAGCTGTCATGAAAATTCTGCTTTATCAATGCTTTTTACAAAAATCATATCTCCTTGCTCGAGTATGCTACAAGGACGTTCTAGGACTTTCTGGAAAGCTGAGATGATGTACTTCAACTTTCATGTTTGGCCCCAGACCTGGTTCAACTTGGATCATGGAGAAAAAGAGCCTTGAAGTTGGGACATTCTTGCTGGAAAAATATTAGTGATGTCCTATGCAATGTTGGAACATCAGACCACTTTGAACATTAATAATTCCAAACTTTAATCACTTGTATCTTTTAATCCACTATTATATTTTGAGTTGAAGTGAACTGCATCTTTGATGCTTGTCTTGCATGGTGACAAAGCTTGAAAATTGGGTGGCACAAGAAAAGTGCACAAAATCTGTCCTAAAAAAATCAGCTCGAGCAAGGCCTGTTGTGAGGTTCATAACTCCTTGCTCAAATTGAATTAATGGGAGTTCTTATACATTTAGGAAAGCCCTAATGACATACTTTAACTTTGATGTTTGACTTTGGTCTTGGTTCAGCTTGCAAAGTCATCAAAAATGGTCTTGAACTTGTGTAGTCAAATCTGTCCTAAAAGCTGTCATGAAAATTCTGCTTTATCAATGCTTTTTACAAAAATCATATCTCCTTGCTCGAGTATGCTACAAGGACGTTCTAGGACTTTCTGGAAAGCTGAGATGATGTACTTCAACTTTCATGTTTGGCCCCAGACTTGGTTCAACTTGGATCATGGAGAAAAAGAGCCTTGAAGTTGGGACATTCTTGCTGGAAAAATATTAGTGATGTCCTATGCAATGTTGGAACATCAGACCACTTTGAACATTAATAATTCCAAACTTTAATCACTTGTATCTTTTAATCCACTATTATATTTTGAGTTGAAGTGAACTGCATCTTTGATGCTTGTCTTGCATGGTGACAAAGCTTGAAAATTGGGTGGCACAAGAAAAGTGCACAAAATCTGTCCTAAAAAAATCAGCTCGAGCAAGGCCTGTTGTGAGGTTCATAACTCCTTGCTCAAATTGAATTAATGGGAGTTCTTATACATTTAGGAAAGCCCTAATGACATACTTTAACTTTGATGTTTGACTTTGGTCTTGGTTCAGCTTGCAAAGTCATCAAAAATGGTCTTGAACTTGTGTAGTCAAATCTGTCCTAAAAGCTGTCATGAAAATTCTGCTTTATCAATGCTTTTTACAAAAATCATATCTCCTTGCTCGAGTATGCTACAAGGACGTTCTAGGACTTTCTGGAAAGCTGAGATGATGTACTTCAACTTTCATGTTTGGCCCCAGACCTGGTTCAACTTGGATCATGGAGAAAAAGAGCCTTGAAGTTGGGACATTCTTGCTGGAAAAATATTAGTGATGTCCTATGCAATGTTGGAACATCAGACCACTTTGAACATTAATAATTCCAAACTTTAATCACTTGTATCTTTTAATCCACTATTATATTTTGAGTTGAAGTGAACTGCATCTTTGATGCTTGTCTTGCATGGTGACAAAGCTTGAAAATTGGGTGGCACAAGAAAAGTGCACAAAATCTATCCTAAAAAAATCAGCTCGAGCAAGGCCTGTTGTGAGGTTCATAACTCCTTGCTCAAATTGAATTAATGGGAGTTATTATACATTTAGGAAAGCCCTAATGACATACTTTAACTTTGATGTTTGACTTTGGTCTTGGTTCAGCTTGCAAAGTCATCAAAAATGGTCTTGAACTTGTGTAGTCAAATCTGTCCTAAAAGCTGTCATGAAAATTCTGCTTTATCAATGCTTTTTACAAAAATCATATCTCCTTGCTCGAGTATGCTACAAGGACGTTCTAGGACTTTCTGGAAAGCTGAGATGATGTACTTCAACTTTCATGTTTGGCCCCAGACCTGGTTCAACTTGGATCATGGAGAAAAAGAGCCTTGAAGTTGGGACATTCTTGCTGGAAAAATATTAGTGATGTCCTATGCAATGTTGGAACATCAGACCACTTTGAACATTAATAATTCCAAACTTTAATCACTTGTATCTTTTAATCCACTATTATATTTTGAGTTGAAGTGAACTGCATCTTTGATGCTTGTCTTGCATGGTGACAAAGCTTGAAAATTGGGTGGCACAAGAAAAGTGCACAAAATCTGTCCTAAAAAAATCAGCTCGAGCAAGGCCTGTTGTGAGGTTCATAACTCCTTGCTCAAATTGAATTAATGGGAGTTCTTATACATTTAGGAAATCCCTAATGACATACTTTAACTTTGATGTTTGACTTTGGTCTTGGTTCAGCTTGCAAAGTCATCAAAAATGGTCTTGAACTTGTGTAGTCAAATCTGTCCTAAAAGCTGTCATGAAAATTCTGCTTTATCAATGCTTTTTACAAAAATCATATCTCCTTGCTCGAGTATGCTACAAGGACGTTCTAGGACTTTCTGGAAAGCTGAGATGATGTACTTCAACTTTCATGTTTGGCCCCAGACCTGGTTCAACTTGGATCATGGAGAAAAAGAGCCTTGAAGTTGGGACATTCTTGCTGGAAAAATATTAGTGATGTCCTATGCAATGTTGGAACATCAGACCACTTTGAACATTAATAATTCCAAACTTTAATCACTTGTATCTTTTAATCCACTATTATATTTTGAGTTGAAGTGAACTGCATCTTTGATGCTTGTCTTGCATGGTGACAAAGCTTGAAAATTGGGTGGCACAAGAAAAGTGCACAAAATCTGTCCTAAAAAAATCAGCTCGAGCAAGGCCTGTTGTGAGGTTCATAACTCCTTGCTCAAATTGAATTAATGGGAGTTCTTATACATTTAGGAAATCCCTAATGACATACTTTAACTTTGATGTTTGACTTTGGTCTTGGTTCAGCTTGCAAAGTCATCAAAAATGGTCTTGAACTTGTGTAGTCAAATCTGTCCTAAAAGCTGTCATGAAAATTCTGCTTTATCAATGCTTTTTACAAAAATCATATCTCCTTGCTCGAGTATGCTACAAGGACGTTCTAGGACTTTCTGGAAAGCTGAGATGATGTACTTCAACTTTCATGTTTGGCCCCAGACCTGGTTCAACTTGGATCATGGAGAAAAAGAGCCTTGAAGTTGGGACATTCTTGCTGGAAAAATATTAGTGATGTCCTATGCAATGTTGGAACATCAGACCACTTTGAACATTAATAATTCCAAACTTTAATCACTTGTATCTTTTAATCCACTATTATATTTTGAGTTGAAGTGAACTGCGTCTTTGATGCTTGTCTTGCATGGTGACAAAGCTTGAAAATTGGGTGGCACAAGAAAAGTGCACAAAATCTGTCCTAAAAAAATCAGCTCGAGCAAGGCCTGTTGTGAGGTTCATAACTCCTTGCTCAAATTGAATTAATGGGAGTTCTTATACATTTAGGAAAGCCCTAATGACATACTTTAACTTTGATGTTTGACTTTGGTCTTGGTTCAGCTTGCAAAGTCATCAAAAATGGTCTTGAACTTGTGTAGTCAAATCTGTCCTAAAAGCTGTCATGAAAATTCTGCTTTATCAATGCTTTTTACAAAAATCATATCTCCTTGCTCGAGTATGCTACAAGGACGTTCTAGGACTTTCTGGAAAGCTGAGATGATGTACTTCAACTTTCATGTTTGGCCCCAGACCTGGTTCAACTTGGATCATGGAGAAAAAGAGCCTTGAAGTTGGGACATTCTTGCTGGAAAAATATTAGTGATGTCCTATGCAATGTTGGAACATCAGACCACTTTGAACATTAATAATTCCAAACTTTAATCACTTGTATCTTTTAATCCACTATTATATTTTGAGTTGAAGTGAACTGCATCTTTGATGCTTGTCTTGCATGGTGACAAAGCTTGAAAATTGGGTGGCACAAGAAAAGTGCACAAAATCTGTCCTAAAAAAATCAGCTCGAGCAAGGCCTGTTGTGAGGTTCATAACTCCTTGCTCAAATTGAATTAATGGGAGTTCTTATACATTTAGGAAAGCCCTAATGACATACTTTAACTTTGATGTTTGACTTTGGTCTTGGTTCAGCTTGCAAAGTCATCAAAAATGGTCTTGAACTTGTGTAGTCAAATCTGTCCTAAAAGCTGTCATGAAAATTCTGCTTTATCAATGCTTTTTACAAAAATCATATCTCCTTGCTCGAGTATGCTACAAGGACGTTCTAGGACTTTCTGGAAAGCTGAGATGATGTACTTCAACTTTCATGTTTGGCCCCAGACCTGGTTCAACTTGGATCATGGAGAAAAAGAGCCTTGAAGTTGGGACATTCTTGCTGGAAAAATATTAGTGATGTCCTATGCAATGTTGGAACATCAGACCACTTTGAACATTAATAATTCCAAACTTTAATCACTTGTATCTTTTAATCCACTATTATATTTTGAGTTGAAGTGAACTGCATCTTTGATGCTTGTCTTGCATGGTGACAAAGCTTGAAAATTGGGTGGCACAAGAAAAGTGCACAAAATCTGTCCTAAAAAAATCAGCTCGAGCAAGGCCTGTTGTGAGGTTCATAACTCCTTGCTCAAATTGAATTAATGGGAGTTCTTATACATTTAGGAAAGCCCTAATGACATACTTTAACTTTGATGTTTGACTTTGGTCTTGGTTCAGCTTGCAAAGTCATCAAAAATGGTCTTGAACTTGTGTAGTCAAATCTGTCCTAAAAGCTGTCATGAAAATTCTGCTTTATCAATGCTTTTTACAAAAATCATATCTCCTTGCTCGAGTATGCTACAAGGACGTTCTAGGACTTTCTGGAAAGCTGAGATGATGTACTTCAACTTTCATGTTTGGCCCCAGACCTGGTTCAACTTGGATCATGGAGAAAAAGAGCCTTGAAGTTGGGACATTCTTGCTGGAAAAATATTAGTGATGTCCTATGCAATGTTGGAACATCAGACCACTTTGAACATTAATAATTCCAAACTTTAATCACTTGTATCTTTTAATCCACTATTATATTTTGAGTTGAAGTGAACTGCATCTTTGATGCTTGTCTTGCATGGTGACAAAGCTTGAAAATTGGGTGGCACAAGAAAAGTGCACAAAATCTGTCCTAAAAAAATCAGCTCGAGCAAGGCCTGTTGTGAGGTTCATAACTCCTTGCTCAAATTGAATTAATGGGAGTTCTTATACATTTAGGAAAGCCCTAATGACATACTTTAACTTTGATGTTTGACTTTGGTCTTGGTTCAGCTTGCAAAGTCATCAAAAATGGTCTTGAACTTGTGTAGTCAAATCTGTCCTAAAAGCTGTCATGAAAATTCTGCTTAATCAATGCTTTTTACAAAAATCATATCTCCTTGCTCGAGTATGCTACAAGGACGTTCTAGGACTTTCTGGAAAGCTGAGATGATGTACTTCAACTTTCATGTTTGGCCCCAGACCTGGTTCAACTTGGATCATGGAGAAAAAGAGCCTTGAAGTTGGGACATTCTTGCTGGAAAAATATTAGTGATGTCCTATGCAATGTTGGAACATCAGACCACTTTGAACATTAATAATTCCAAACTTTAATCACTTGTATCTTTTAATCCACTATTATATTTTGAGTTGAAGTGAACTGCATCTTTGATGCTTGTCTTGCATGGTGACAAAGCTTGAAAATTGGGTGGCACAAGAAAAGTGCACAAAATCTGTCCTAAAAAAATCAGCTCGAGCAAGGCCTGTTGTGAGGTTCATAACTCCTTGCTCAAATTGAATTAATGGGAGTTCTTATACATTTAGGAAAGCCCTAATGACATACTTTAACTTTGATGTTTGACTTTGGTCTTGGTTCAGCTTGCAAAGTCATCAAAAATGGTCTTGAACTTGTGTAGTCAAATCTGTCCTAAAAGCTGTCATGAAAATTCTGCTTTATCAATGCTTTTTACAAAAATCATATCTCCTTGCTCGAGTATGCTACAAGGACGTTCTAGGACTTTCTGGAAAGCTGAGATGATGTACTTCAACTTTCATGTTTGGCCCCAGACCTGGTTCAACTTGGATCATGGAGAAAAAGAGCCTTGAAGTTGGGACATTCTTGCTGGAAAAATATTAGTGATGTCCTATGCAATGTTGGAACATCAGACCACTTTGAACATTAATAATTCCAAACTTTAATCACTTGTATCTTTTAATCCACTATTATATTTTGAGTTGAAGTGAACTGCATCTTTGATGCTTGTCTTGCATGGTGACAAAGCTTGAAAATTGGGTGGCACAAGAAAAGTGCACAAAATCTGTCCTAAAAAAATCAGCTCGAGCAAGGCCTGTTGTGAGGTTCATAACTCCTTGCTCAAATTGAATTAATGGGAGTTCTTATACATTTAGGAAAGCCCTAATGACATACTTTAACTTTGATGTTTGACTTTGGTCTTGGTTCAGCTTGCAAAGTCATCAAAAATGGTCTTGAACTTGTGTAGTCAAATCTGTCCTAAAAGCTGTCATGAAAATTCTGCTTTATCAATGCTTTTTACAAAAATCATATCTCCTTGCTCGAGTATGCTACAAGGACGTTCTAGGACTTTCTGGAAAGCTGAGATGATGTACTTCAACTTTCATGTTTGGCCCCAGACCTGGTTCAACTTGGATCATGGAGAAAAAGAGCCTTGAAGTTGGGACATTCTTGCTGGAAAAATATTAGTGATGTCCTATGCAATGTTGGAACATCAGACCACTTTGAACATTAATAATTCCAAACTTTAATCACTTGTATCTTTTAATCCACTATTATATTTTGAGTTGAAGTGAACTGCATCTTTGATGCTTGTCTTGCATGGTGACAAAGCTTGAAAATTGGGTGGCACAAGAAAAGTGCACAAAATCTGTCCTAAAAAAATCAGCTCGAGCAAGGCCTGTTGTGAGGTTCATAACTCCTTGCTCAAATTGAATTAATGGGAGTTCTTATACATTTAGGAAAGCCCTAATGACATACTTTAACTTTGATGTTTGACTTTGGTCTTGGTTCAGCTTGCAAAGTCATCAAAAATGGTCTTGAACTTGTGTAGTCAAATCTGTCCTAAAAGTTGTCATGAAAATTCTGCTTTATCAATGCTTTTTACAAAAATCATATCTCCTTGCTCGAGTATGCTACAAGGACGTTCTAGGACTTTCTGGAAAGCTGAGATGATGTACTTCAACTTTCATGTTTGGCCCCAGACCTGGTTCAACTTGGATCATGGAGAAAAAGAGCCTTGAAGTTGGGACATTCTTGCTGGAAAAATATTAGTGATGTCCTATGCAATGTTGGAACATCAGACCACTTTGAACATTAATAATTCCAAACTTTAATCACTTGTATCTTTTAATCCACTATTATATTTTGAGTTGAAGTGAACTGCATCTTTGATGCTTGTCTTGCATGGTGACAAAGCTTGAAAATTGGGTGGCACAAGAAAAGTGCACAAAATCTGTCCTAAAAAAATCAGCTCGAGCAAGGCCTGTTGTGAGGTTCATAACTCCTTGCTCAAATTGAATTAATGGGAGTTCTTATACATTTAGGAAAGCCCTAATGACATACTTTAACTTTGATGTTTGACTTTGGTCTTGGTTCAGCTTGCAAAGTCATCAAAAATGGTCTTGAACTTGTGTAGTCAAATCTGTCCTAAAAGCTGTCATGAAAATTCTGCTTTATCAATGCTTTTTACAAAAATCATATCTCCTTGCTCGAGTATGCTACAAGGACGTTCTAGGACTTTCTGGAAAGCTGAGATGATGTACTTCAACTTTCATGTTTGGCCCCAGACCTGGTTCAACTTGGATCATGGAGAAAAAGAGCCTTGAAGTTGGGACATTCTTGCTGGAAAAATATTAGTGATGTCCTATGCAATGTTGGAACATCAGACCACTTTGAACATTAATAATTCCAAACTTTAATCACTTGTATCTTTTAATCCACTATTATATTTTGAGTTGAAGTGAACTGCATCTTTGATGCTTGTCTTGCATGGTGACAAAGCTTGAAAATTGGGTGGCACAAGAAAAGTGCACAAAATCTGTCCTAAAAAAATCAGCTCGAGCAAGGCCTGTTGTGAGGTTCATAACTCCTTGCTCAAATTGAATTAATGGGAGTTATTATACATTTAGGAAAGCCCTAATGACATACTTTAACTTTGATGTTTGACTTTGGTCTTGGTTCAGCTTGCAAAGTCATCAAAAATGGTCTTGAACTTGTGTAGTCAAATCTGTCCTAAAAGCTGTCATGAAAATTCTGCTTTATCAATGCTTTTTACAAAAATCATATCTCCTTGCTCGAGTATGCTACAAGGACGTTCTAGGACTTTCTGGAAAGCTGAGATGATGTACTTCAACTTTCATGTTTGGCCCCAGACCTGGTTCAACTTGGATCATGGAGAAAAAGAGCCTTGAAGTTGGGACATTCTTGCTGGAAAAATATTAGTGATGTCCTATGCAATGTTGGAACATCAGACCACTTTGAACATTAATAATTCCAAACTTTAATCACTTGTATCTTTTAATCCACTATTATATTTTGAGTTGAAGTGAACTGCATCTTTGATGCTTGTCTTGCATGGTGACAAAGCTTGAAAATTGGGTGGCACAAGAAAAGTGCACAAAATCTGTCCTAAAAAAATCAGCTCGAGCAAGGCCTGTTGTGAGGTTCATAACTCCTTGCTCAAATTGAATTAATGGGAGTTCTTATACATTTAGGAAAGCCCTAATGACATACTTTAACTTTGATGTTTGACTTTGGTCTTGGTTCAGCTTGCAAAGTCATCAAAAATGGTCTTGAACTTGTGTAGTCAAATCTGTCCTAAAAGCTGTCATGAAAATTCTGCTTTATCAATGCTTTTTACAAAAATCATATCTCCTTGCTCGAGTATGCTACAAGGACGTTCTAGGACTTTCTGGAAAGCTGAGATGATGTACTTCAACTTTCATGTTTGGCCCCAGACCTGGTTCAACTTGGATCATGGAGAAAAAGAGCCTTGAAGTTGGGACATTCTTGCTGGAAAAATATTAGTGATGTCCTATGCAATGTTGGAACATCAGACCACTTTGAACATTAATAATTCCAAACTTTAATCACTTGTATCTTTTAATCCACTATTATATTTTGAGTTGAAGTGAACTGCATCTTTGATGCTTGTCTTGCATGGTGACAAAGCTTGAAAATTGGGTGGCACAAGAAAAGTGCACAAAATCTGTCCTAAAAAAATCAGCTCGAGCAAGGCCTGTTGTGAGGTTCATAACTCCTTGCTCAAATTGAATTAATGGGAGTTCTTATACATTTAGGAAAGCCCTAATGACATACTTTAACTTTGATGTTTGACTTTGGTCTTGGTTCAGCTTGCAAAGTCATCAAAAATGGTCTTGAACTTGTGTAGTCAAATCTGTCCTAAAAGCTGTCATGAAAATTCTGCTTTATCAATGCTTTTTACAAAAATCATATCTCCTTGCTCGAGTATGCTACAAGGACGTTCTAGGACTTTCTGGAAAGCTGAGATGATGTACTTCAACTTTCATGTTTGGCCCCAGACCTGGTTCAACTTGGATCATGGAGAAAAAGAGCCTTGAAGTTGGGACATTCTTGCTGGA
This sequence comes from Lathyrus tuberosus, assembly GCA_022829125.1. Lineage (NCBI taxonomy): Eukaryota > Viridiplantae > Streptophyta > Magnoliopsida > Fabales > Fabaceae > Lathyrus > Lathyrus tuberosus. Next base: position 24,363 of record JALAZF010000185.1, read on the forward strand.
AAAATATTAGTGATGTCCTATGCAATGTTGGAACATCAGACCACTTTGAACATTAATAATTCCAAACTTTAATCACTTGTATCTTTTAATCCACTATTATATTTTGAGTTGAAGTGAACTGCATCTTTGATGCTTGTCTTGCATGGTGACAAAGCTTGAAAATTGGGTGGCACAAGAAAAGTGCACAAAATCTGTCCTAAAAAAATCAGCTCGAGCAAGGCCTGTTGTGAGGTTCATAACTCCTTGCTCAAATTGAATTAATGGGAGTTCTTATACATTTAGGAAAGCCCTAATGACATACTTTAACTTTGATGTTTGACTTTGGTCTTGGTTCAGCTTGCAAAGTCATCAAAAATGGTCTTGAACTTGTGTAGTCAAATCTGTCCTAAAAGCTGTCATGAAAATTCTGCTTTATCAATGCTTTTTACAAAAATCATATCTCCTTGCTCGAGTATGCTACAAGGACGTTCTAGGACTTTCTGGAAAGCTGAGATGATGTACTTCAACTTTCATGTTTGGCCCCAGACCTGGTTCAACTTGGATCATGGAGAAAAAGAGCCTTGAAGTTGGGACATTCTTGCTGGAAAAATATTAGTGATGTCCTATGCAATGTTGGAACATCAGACCACTTTGAACATTAATAATTCCAAACTTTAATCACTTGTATCTTTTAATCCACTATTATATTTTGAGTTGAAGTGAACTGCATCTTTGATGCTTGTCTTGCATGGTGACAAAGCTTGAAAATTGGGTGGCACAAGAAAAGTGCACAAAATCTGTCCTAAAAAAATCAGCTCGAGCAAGGCCTGTTGTGAGGTTCATAACTCCTTGCTCAAATTGAATTAATGGGAGTTCTTATACATTTAGGAAAGCCCTAATGACATACTTTAACTTTGATGTTTGACTTTGGTCTTGGTTCAGCTTGCAAAGTCATCAAAACTGGTCTTGAACTTGTGTAGTCAAATCTGTCCTAAAAGCTGTCATGAAAATTCTGCTTTATCAATGCTTTTTACAAAAATCATATCTCCTTGCTCGAGTATGCTACAAGGACGTTCTAGGACTTTCTGGAAAGCTGAGATGATGTACTTCAACTTTCATGTTTGGCCCCAGACCTGGTTCAACTTGGATCATGGAGAAAAAGAGCCTTGAAGTTGGGACATTCTTGCTGGAAAAATATTAGTGATGTCCTATGCAATGTTGGAACATCAGACCACTTTGAACATTAATAATTCCAAACTTTAATCACTTGTATCTTTTAATCCACTATTATATTTTGAGTTGAAGTGAACTGCATCTTTGATGCTTGTCTTGCATGGTGACAAAGCTTGAAAATTGGGTGGCACAAGAAAAGTGCACAAAATCTGTCCTAAAAAAATCAGCTCGAGCAAGGCCTGTTGTGAGGTTCATAACTCCTTGCTCAAATTGAATTAATGGGAGTTCTTATACATTTAGGAAAGCCCTAATGACATACTTTAACTTTGATGTTTGACTTTGGTCTTGGTTCAGCTTGCAAAGTCATCAAAAATGGTCTTGAACTTGTGTAGTCAAATCTGTCCTAAAAGTTGTCATGAAAATTCTGCTTTATCAATGCTTTTTACAAAAATCATATCTCCTTGCTCGAGTATGCTACAAGGACGTTCTAGGACTTTCTGGAAAGCTGAGATGATGTACTTCAACTTTCATGTTTGGCCCCAGACCTGGTTCAACTTGGATCATGGAGAAAAAGAGCCTTGAAGTTGGGACATTCTTGCTGGAAAAATATTAGTGATGTCCTATGCAATGTTGGAACATCAGACCACTTTGAACATTAATAATTCCAAACTTTAATCACTTGTATCTTTTAATCCACTATTATATTTTGAGTTGAAGTGAACTGCATCTTTGATGCTTGTCTTGCATGGTGACAAAGCTTGAAAATTGGGTGGCACAAGAAAAGTGCACAAAATCTGTCCTAAAAAAATCAGCTCGAGCAAGGCCTGTTGTGAGGTTCATAACTCCTTGCTCAAATTGAATTAATGGGAGTTATTATACATTTAGGAAAGCCCTAATGACATACTTTAACTTTGATGTTTGACTTTGGTCTTGGTTCAGCTTGCAAAGTCATCAAAAATGGTCTTGAACTTGTGTAGTCAAATCTGTCCTAAAAGCTGTCATGAAAATTCTGCTTTATCAATGCTTTTTACAAAAATCATATCTCCTTGCTCGAGTATGCTACAAGGACGTTCTAGGACTTTCTGGAAAGCTGAGATGATGTACTTCAACTTTCATGTTTGGCCCCAGACCTGGTTCAACTTGGATCATGGAGAAAAAGAGCCTTGAAGTTGGGACATTCTTGCTGGAAAAATATTAGTGATGTCCTATGCAATGTTGGAACATCAGACCACTTTGAACATTAATAATTCCAAACTTTAATCACTTGTATCTTTTAATCCACTATTATATTTTGAGTTGAAGTGAACTGCATCTTTGATGCTTGTCTTGCATGGTGACAAAGCTTGAAAATTGGGTGGCACAAGAAAAGTGCACAAAATCTGTCCTAAAAAAATCAGCTCGAGCAAGGCCTGTTGTGAGGTTCATAACTCCTTGCTCAAATTGAATTAATGGGAGTTCTTATACATTTAGGAAAGCCCTAATGACATACTTTAACTTTGATGTTTGACTTTGGTCTTGGTTCAGCTTGCAAAGTCATCAAAAATGGTCTTGAACTTGTGTAGTCAAATCTGTCCTAAAAGCTGTCATGAAAATTCTGCTTTATCAATGCTTTTTACAAAAATCATATCTCCTTGCTCGAGTATGCTACAAGGACGTTCTAGGACTTTCTGGAAAGCTGAGATGATGTACTTCAACTTTCATGTTTGGCCCCAGACCTGGTTCAACTTGGATCATGGAGAAAAAGAGCCTTGAAGTTGGGACATTCTTGCTGGAAAAATATTAGTGATGTCCTATGCAATGTTGGAACATCAGACCACTTTGAACATTAATAATTCCAAACTTTAATCACTTGTATCTTTTAATCCACTATTATATTTTGAGTTGAAGTGAACTGCATCTTTGATGCTTGTCTTGCATGGTGACAAAGCTTGAAAATTGGGTGGCACAAGAAAAGTGCACAAAATCTGTCCTAAAAAAATCAGCTCGAGCAAGGCCTGTTGTGAGGTTCATAACTCCTTGCTCAAATTGAATTAATGGGAGTTATTATACATTTAGGAAAGCCCTAATGACATACTTTAACTTTGATGTTTGACTTTGGTCTTGGTTCAGCTTGCAAAGTCATCAAAAATGGTCTTGAACTTGTGTAGTCAAATCTGTCCTAAAAGCTGTCATGAAAATTCTGCTTTATCAATGCTTTTTACAAAAATCATATCTCCTTGCTCGAGTATGCTACAAGGACGTTCTAGGACTTTCTGGAAAGCTGAGATGATGTACTTCAACTTTCATGTTTGGCCCCAGACCTGGTTCAACTTGGATCATGGAGAAAAAGAGCCTTGAAGTTGGGACATTCTTGCTGGAAAAATATTAGTGATGTCCTATGCAATGTTGGAACATCAGACCACTTTGAACATTAATAATTCCAAACTTTAATCACTTGTATCTTTTAATCCACTATTATATTTTGAGTTGAAGTGAACTGCATCTTTGATGCTTGTCTTGCATGGTGACAAAGCTTGAAAATTGGGTGGCACAAGAAAAGTGCACAAAATCTGTCCTAAAAAAATCAGCTCGAGCAAGGCCTGTTGTGAGGTTCATAACTCCTTGCTCAAATTGAATTAATGGGAGTTCTTATACATTTAGGAAAGCCCTAATGACATACTTTAACTTTGATGTTTGACTTTGGTCTTGGTTCAGCTTGCAAAGTCATCAAAAATGGTCTTGAACTTGTGTAGTCAAATCTGTCCTAAAAGCTGTCATGAAAATTCTGCTTTATCAATGCTTTTTACAAAAATCATATCTCCTTGCTCGAGTATGCTACAAGGACGTTCTAGGACTTTCTGGAAAGCTGAGATGATGTACTTCAACTTTCATGTTTGGCCCCAGACCTGGTTCAACTTGGATCATGGAGAAAAAGAGCCTTGAAGTTGGGACATTCTTGCTGGAAAAATATTAGTGATGTCCTATGCAATGTTGGAACATCAGACCACTTTGAACATTAATAATTCCAAACTTTAATCACTTGTATCTTTTAATCCACTATTATATTTTGAGTTGAAGTGAACTGCATCTTTGATGCTTGTCTTGCATGGTGACAAAGCTTGAAAATTGGGTGGCACAAGAAAAGTGCACAAAATCTGTCCTAAAAAAATCAGCTCGAGCAAGGCCTGTTGTGAGGTTCATAACTCCTTGCTCAAATTGAATTAATGGGAGTTCTTATACATTTAGGAAAGCCCTAATGACATACTTTAACTTTGATGTTTGACTTTGGTCTTGGTTCAGCTTGCAAAGTCATCAAAAATGGTCTTGAACTTGTGTAGTCAAATCTGTCCTAAAAGCTGTCATGAAAATTCTGCTTTATCAATGCTTTTTACAAAAATCATATCTCCTTGCTCGAGTATGCTACAAGGACGTTCTAGGACTTTCTGGAAAGCTGAGATGATGTACTTCAACTTTCATGTTTGGCCCCAGACCTGGTTCAACTTGGATCATGGAGAAAAAGAGCCTTGAAGTTGGGACATTCTTGCTGGAAAAATATTAGTGATGTCCTATGCAATGTTGGAACATCAGACCACTTTGAACATTAATAATTCCAAACTTTAATCACTTGTATCTTTTAATCCACTATTATATTTTGAGTTGAAGTGAACTGCATCTTTGATGCTTGTCTTGCATGGTGACAAAGCTTGAAAATTGGGTGGCACAAGAAAAGTGCACAAAATCTGTCCTAAAAAAATCAGCTCGAGCAAGGCCTGTTGTGAGGTTCATAACTCCTTGCTCAAATTGAATTAATGGGAGTTCTTATACATTTAGGAAAGCCCTAATGACATACTTTAACTTTGATGTTTGACTTTGGTCTTGGTTCAGCTTGCAAAGTCATCAAAAATGGTCTTGAACTTGTGTAGTCAAATCTGTCCTAAAAGCTGTCATGAAAATTCTGCTTTATCAATGCTTTTTACAAAAATCATATCTCCTTGCTCGAGTATGCTACAAGGACGTTCTAGGACTTTCTGGAAAGCTGAGATGATGTACTTCAACTTTCATGTTTGGCCCCAGACCTGGTTCAACTTGGATCATGGAGAAAAAGAGCCTTGAAGTTGGGACATTCTTGCTGGAAAAATATTAGTGATGTCCTATGCAATGTTGGAACATCAGACCACTTTGAACATTAATAATTCCAAACTTTAATCACTTGTATCTTTTAATCCACTATTATATTTTGAGTTGAAGTGAACTGCATCTTTGATGCTTGTCTTGCATGGTGACAAAGCTTGAAAATTGGGTGGCACAAGAAAAGTGCACAAAATCTGTCCCAAAAAAATCAGCTCGAGCAAGGCCTGTTGTGAGGTTCATAACTCCTTGCTCAAATTGAATTAATGGGAGTTCTTATACATTTAGGAAAGCCCTAATGACATACTTTAACTTTGATGTTTGACTTTGGTCTTGGTTCAGCTTGCAAAGTCATCAAAAATGGTCTTGAACTTGTGTAGTCAAATCTGTCCTAAAAGCTGTCATGAAAATTCTGCTTTATCAATGCTTTTTACAAAAATCATATCTCCTTGCTCGAGTATGCTACAAGGACGTTCTAGGACTTTCTGGAAAGCTGAGATGATGTACTTCAACTTTCATGTTTGGCCCCAGACCTGGTTCAACTTGGATCATGGAGAAAAAGAGCCTTGAAGTTGGGACATTCTTGCTGGAAAAATATTAGTGATGTCCTATGCAATGTTGGAACATCAGACCACTTTGAACATTAATAATTCCAAACTTTAATCACTTGTATCTTTTAATCCACTATTATATTTTGAGTTGAAGTGAACTGCATCTTTGATGCTTGTCTTGCATGGTGACAAAGCTTGAAAATTGGGTGGCACAAGAAAAGTGCACAAAATCTGTCCTAAAAAAATCAGCTCGAGCAAGGCCTGTTGTGAGGTTCATAACTCCTTGCTCAAATTGAATTAATGGGAGTTCTTATACATTTAGGAAAGCCCTAATGACATACTTTAACTTTGATGTTTGACTTTGGTCTTGGTTCAGCTTGCAAAGTCATCAAAAATGGTCTTGAACTTGTGTAGTCAAATCTGTCCTAAAAGCTGTCATGAAAATTCTGCTTTATCAATGCTTTTTACAAAAATCATATCTCCTTGCTCGAGTATGCTACAAGGACGTTCTAGGACTTTCTGGAAAGCTGAGATGATGTACTTCAACTTTCATGTTTGGCCCCAGACCTGGTTCAACTTGGATCATGGAGAAAAAGAGCCTTGAAGTTGGGACATTCTTGCTGGAAAAATATTAGTGATGTCCTATGCAATGTTGGAACATCAGACCACTTTGAACATTAATAATTCCAAACTTTAATCACTTGTATCTTTTAATCCACTATTATATTTTGAGTTGAAGTGAACTGCATCTTTGATGCTTGTCTTGCATGGTGACAAAGCTTGAAAATTGGGTGGCACAAGAAAAGTGCACAAAATCTGTCCTAAAAAAATCAGCTCGAGCAAGGCCTGTTGTGAGGTTCATAACTCCTTGCTCAAATTGAATTAATGGGAGTTCTTATACATTTAGGAAAGCCCTAATGACATACTTTAACTTTGATGTTTGACTTTGGTCTTGGTTCAGCTTGCAAAGTCATCAAAAATGGTCTTGAACTTGTGTAGTCAAATCTGTCCTAAAAGCTGTCATGAAAATTCTGCTTTATCAATGCTTTTTACAAAAATCATATCTCCTTGCTCGAGTATGCTACAAGGACGTTCTAGGACTTTCTGGAAAGCTGAGATGATGTACTTCAACTTTCATGTTTGGCCCCAGACCTGGTTCAACTTGGATCATGGAGAAAAAGAGCCTTGAAGTTGGGACATTCTTGCTGGAAAAATATTAGTGATGTCCTATGCAATGTTGGAACATCAGACCACTTTGAACATTAATAATTCCAAACTTTAATCACTTGTATCTTTTAATCCACTATTATATTTTGAGTTGAAGTGAACTGCATCTTTGATGCTTGTCTTGCATGGTGACAAAGCTTGAAAATTGGGTGGCACAAGAAAAGTGCACAAAATCTGTCCTAAAAAAATCAGCTCGAGCAAGGCCTGTTGTGAGGTTCATAACTCCTTGCTCAAATTGAATTAATGGGAGTTCTTATACATTTAGGAAAGCCCTAATGACATACTTTAACTTTGATGTTTGACTTTGGTCTTGGTTCAGCTTGCAAAGTCATCAAAAATGGTCTTGAACTTGTGTAGTCAAATCTGTCCTAAAAGCTGTCATGAAAATTCTGCTTTATCAATGCTTTTTACAAAAATCATATCTCCTTGCTCGAGTATGCTACAAGGACGTTCTAGGACTTTCTGGAAAGCTGAGATGATGTAATTCAACTTTCATGTTTGGCCCCAGACCTGGTTCAACTTGGATCATGGAGAAAAAGAGCCTTGAAGTTGGGACATTCTTGCTGGAAAAATATTAGTGATGTCCTATGCAATGTTGGAACATCAGACCACTTTGAACATTAATAATTCCAAACTTTAATCACTTGTATCTTTTAATCCACTATTATATTTTGAGTTGAAGTGAACTGCATCTTTGATGCTTGTCTTGCATGGTGACAAAGCTTGAAAATTGGGTGGCACAAGAAAAGTGCACAAAATCTGTCCCAAAAAAATCAGCTCGAGCAAGGCCTGTTGTGAGGTTCATAACTCCTTGCTCAAATTGAATTAATGGGAGTTCTTATACATTTAGGAAAGCCCTAATGACATACTTTAACTTTGATGTTTGACTTTGGTCTTGGTTCAGCTTGCAAAGTCATCAAAAATGGTCTTGAACTTGTGTAGTCAAATCTGTCCTAAAAGCTGTCATGAAAATTCTGCTTTATCAATGCTTTTTACAAAAATCATATCTCCTTGCTCGAGTATGCTACAAGGACGTTCTAGGACTTTCTGGAAAGCTGAGATGATGTACTTCAACTTTCATGTTTGGCCCCAGACCTGGTTCAACTTGGATCATGGAGAAAAAGAGCCTTGAAGTTGGGACATTCTTGCTGGAAAAATATTAGTGATGTCCTATGCAATGTTGGAACATCAGACCACTTTGAACATTAATAATTCCAAACTTTAATCACTTGTATCTTTTAATCCACTATTATATTTTGAGTTGAAGTGAACTGCATCTTTGATGCTTGTCTTGCATGGTGACAAAGCTTGAAAATTGGGTGGCACAAGAAAAGTGCACAAAATCTGTCCTAAAAAAATCAGCTCGAGCAAGGCCTGTTGTGAGGTTCATAAATCCTTGCTCAAATTGAATTAATGGGAGTTCTTATACATTTAGGAAAGCCCTAATGACATACTTTAACTTTGATGTTTGACTTTGGTCTTGGTTCAGCTTGCAAAGTCATCAAAAATGGTCTTGAACTTGTGTAGTCAAATCTGTCCTAAAAGCTGTCATGAAAATTCTGCTTTATCAATGCTTTTTACAAAAATCATATTTCCTTGCTCGAGTATGCTACAAGGACGTTCTAGGACTTTCTGGAAAGCTGAGATGATGTACTTCAACTTTCATGTTTGGCCCCAGACCTGGTTCAACTTGGATCATGGAGAAAAAGAGCCTTGAAGTTGGGACATTCTTGCTGGAAAAATATTAGTGATGTCCTATGCAATGTTGGAACATCAGACCACTTTGAACATTAATAATTCCAAACTTTAATCACTTGTATCTTTTAATCCACTATTATATTTTGAGTTGAAGTGAACTGCATCTTTGATGCTTGTCTTGCATGGTGACAAAGCTTGAAAATTGGGTGGCACAAGAAAAGTGCACAAAATCTGTCCTAAAAAAATCAGCTCGAGCAAGGCCTGTTGTGAGGTTCATAACTCCTTGCTCAAATTGAATTAATGGGAGTTCTTATACATTTTAGAAAGCCCTAATGACATACTTTAACTTTGATGTTTGACTTTGGTCTTGGTTCAGCTTGCAAAGTCATCAAAAATGGTCTTGAACTTGTGTAGTCAAATCTGTCCTAAAAGCTGTCATGAAAATTCTGCTTTATCAATGCTTTTTACAAAAATCATATCTCCTTGCTCGAGTATGCTACAAGGACGATCTAGGACTTTCTGGAAAGCTGAGATGATGTACTTCAACTTTCATGTTTGGCCCCAGACCTGGTTCAACTTGGATCATGGAGAAAAAGAGCCTTGAAGTTGGGACATTCTTGCTGGAAAAATATTAGTGATGTCCTATGCAATGTTGGAACATCAGACCACTTTGAACATTAATAATTCCAAACTTTAATCACTTGTATCTTTTAATCCACTATTATATTTTGAGTTGAAGTGAACTGCATCTTTGATGCTTGTCTTGCATGGTGACAAAGCTTGAAAATTGGGTGGCACAAGAAAAGTGCACAAAATCTGTCCTAAAAAAATCAGCTCGAGCAAGGCCTGTTGTGAGGTTCATAACTCCTTGCTCAAATTGAATTAATGGGAGTTCTTATACATTTAGGAAAGCCCTAATGACATACTTTAACTTTGATGTTTGACTTTGGTCTTGGTTCAGCTTGCAAAGTCATCAAAAATGGTCTTGAACTTGTGTAGTCAAATCTGTCCTAAAAGCTGTCATGAAAATTCTGCTTTATCAATGCTTTTTACAAAAATCATATCTCCTTGCTCGAGTATGCTACAAGGACGTTCTAGGACTTTCTGGAAAGCCGAGATGATGTACTTCAACTTTCATGTTTGGCCCCAGACCTGGTTCAACTTGGATCATGGAGAAAAAGAGCCTTGAAGTTGGGACATTCTTGCTGGAAAAATATTAGTGATGTCCTATGCAATGTTGGAACATCAGACCACTTTGAACATTAATAATTCCAAACTTTAATCACTTGTATCTTTTAATCCACTATTATATTTTGAGTTGAAGTGAACTGCATCTTTGATGCTTGTCTTGCATGGTGACAAAGCTTGAAAATTGGGTGGCACAAGAAAAGTGCACAAAATCTGTCCTAAAAAAATCAGCTCGAGCAAGGCCTGTTGTGAGGTTCATAACTCCTTGCTCAAATTGAATTAATGGCAGTTCTTATACATTTTAGAAAGCCCTAATGACATACTTTAACTTTGATGTTTGACTTTGGTCTTGGTTCAGCTTGCAAAGTCATCAAAAATGGTCTTGAACTTGTGTAGTCAAATCTGTCCTAAAAGCTGTCATGAAAATTCTGCTTTATCAATGCTTTTTACAAAAATCATATCTCCTTGCTCGAGTATGCTACAAGGACGTTCTAGGACTTTCTGGAAAGCCGAGATGATGTACTTCAACTTTCATGTTTGGCCCCAGACCTGGTTCAACTTGGATCATGGAGAAAAAGAGCCTTGAAGTTGGGACATTCTTGCTGGAAAAATATTAGTGATGTCCTATGCAATGTTGGAACATCAGACCACTTTGAACATTAATAATTCCAAACTTTAATCATTTGTATCTTTTAATCCACTATTATATTTTGAGTTGAAGTGAACTGCATCTTTGATGCTTGTCTTGCATGGTGACAAAGCTTGAAAATTGGGTGGCACAAGAAAAGTGCACAAAATCTGTCCTAAAAAAATCAGCTCGAGCAAGGCCTGTTGTGAGGTTCATAACTCCTTGCTCAAGTTGAATTAATGGGAGTTCTTATACATTTTAGAAAGCCCTAATGACATACTTTAACTTTGATGTTTGACTTTGGTCTTGGTTCAGCTTGCAACGTCATCAAAAATGGTCTTGAACTTGTGTAGTCAAATCTGTCCTAAAAGCTGTCATGAAAATTCTGCTTTATCAATGCTTTTTACAAAAATCATATCTCCTTGCTCGAGTATGCTACAAGGACGTTCTAGGACTTTCTGGAAAGCCGAGATGATGTACTTCAACTTTCATGTTTGGCCCCAGACCTGGTTCAACTTGGATCATGGAGAAAAAGAGCCTTGAAGTTGGGACATTCTTGCTGGAAAAATATTAGTGATGTCCTATGCAATGTTGGAACATCAGACCACTTTGAACATTAATAATTCCAAACTTTAATCACTTGTATCTTTTAATCCACTATTATATTTTGAGTTGAAGTGAACTGCATCTTTGATGCTTGTCTTGCATGGTGACAAAGCTTGAAAATTGGGTGGCACAAGAAAAGTGCACAAAATCTGTCCTAAAAAAATCAGCTCGAGCAAGGCCTGTTGTGAGGTTCATAACTCCTTGCTCAAATTGAATTAATGGGAGTTCTTATACATTTAGGAAAGCCCTAATGACATACTTTAACTTTGATGTTTGACTTTGGTCTTGGTTCAGCTTGCAAAGTCATCAAAAATGGTCTTGAACTTGTGTAGTCAAATCTGTCCTAAAAGCTGTCATGAAAATTCTGCTTTATCAATGCTTTTTACAAAAATCATATCTCCTTGCTCGAGTATGCTACAAGGACGTTCTAGGACTTTCTGGAAAGCCGAGATGATGTACTTCAACTTTCATGTTTGGCCCCAGACCTGGTTCAACTTGGATCATGGAGAAAAAGAGCCTTGAAGTTGGGACATTCTTGCTGGAAAAATATTAGTGATGTCCTATGCAATGTTGGAACATCAGACCACTTTGAACATTAATAATTCCAAACTTTAATCACTTGTATCTTTTAATCCACTATTATATTTTGAGTTGAAGTGAACTGCATCTTTGATGCTTGTCTTGCATGGTGACAAAGCTTGAAAATTGGGTGGCACAAGAAAAGTGCACAAAATCTGTCCCAAAAAAATCAGCTCGAGCAAGGCCTGTTGTGAGGTTCATAACTCCTTGCTCAAATTGAATTAATGGGAGTTCTTATACATTTAGGAAAGCCCTAATGACATACTTTAACTTTGATGTTTGACTTTGGTCTTGGTTCAGCTTGCAAAGTCATCAAAAATGGTCTTGAACTTGTGTAGTCAAATCTGTCCTAAAAACTGTCATGAAAATTCTGCTTTATCAATGCTTTTTACAAAAATCATATCTCCTTGCTCGAGTATGCTACAAGGACGTTCTAGGACTTTCTGGAAAGCTGAGATGATGTACTTCAACTTTCATGTTTGGCCCCAGACCTGGTTCAACTTGGATCATGGAGAAAAAGAGCCTTGAAGTTGGGACATTCTTGCTGGAAAAATATTAGTGATGTCCTATGCAATGTTGGAACATCAGACCACTTTGAACATTAATAATTCCAAACTTTAATCACTTGTATCTTTTAATCCACTATTATATTTTGAGTTGAAGTGAACTGCATCTTTGATGCTTGTCTTGCATGGTGACAAAGCTTGAAAATTGGGTGGCACAAGAAAAGTGCACAAAATCTGTCCCAAAAAAATCAGCTCGAGCAAGGCCTGTTGTGAGGTTCATAACTCCTTGCTCAAATTGAATTAATGGGAGTTCTTATACATTTAGGAAAGCCCTAATGACATACTTTAACTTTGATGTTTGACTTTGGTCTTGGTTCAGCTTGCAAAGTCATCAAAAATGGTCTTGAACTTGTGTAGTCAAATCTGTCCTAAAAGCTGTCATGAAAATTCTGCTTTATCAATGCTTTTTACAAAAATCATATCTCCTTGCTCGAGTATGCTACAAGGACGTTCTAGGACTTTTTGGAAAGCTGAGATGATGTACTTCAACTTTCATGTTTGGCCCCAGACCTGGTTCAACTTGGATCATGGAGAAAAAGAGCCTTGAAGTTGGGACATTCTTGCTGGAAAAATATTAGTGATGTCCTATGCAATGTTGGAACATCAGACCACTTTGAACATTAATAATTCCAAACTTTAATCACTTGTATCTTTTAATCCACTATTATATTTTGAGTTGAAGTGAACTGCATCTTTGATGCTTGTCTTGCATGGTGACAAAGCTTGAAAATTGGGTGGCACAAGAAAAGTGCACAAAATCTGTCCTAAAAAAATCAGCTCGAGCAAGGCCTGTTGTGAGGTTCATAACTCCTTGCTCAAATTGAATTAATGGGAGTTCTTATACATTTAGGAAAGCCCTAATGACATACTTTAACTTTGATGTTTGACTTTGGTCTTGGTTCAGCTTGCAAAGTCATCAAAAATGGTCTTGAACTTGTGTAGTCAAATCTGTCCTAAAAGCTGTCATGAAAATTCTGCTTTATCAATGCTTTTTACAAAAATCATATTTCCTTGCTCGAGTATGCTACAAGGACGTTCTAGGACTTTCTGGAAAGCTGAGATGATGTACTTCAACTTTCATGTTTGGCCCCAGACCTGGTTCAACTTGGATCATGGAGAAAAAGAGCCTTGAAGTTGGGACATTCTTGCTGGAAAAATATTAGTGATGTCCTATGCAATGTTGGAACATCAGACCACTTTGAACATTAATAATTCCAAACTTTAATCACTTGTATCTTTTAATCCACTATTATATTTTGAGTTGAAGTGAACTGCATCTTTGATGCTTGTCTTGCATGGTGACAAAGCTTGAAAATTGGGTGGCACAAGAAAAGTGCACAAAATCTGTCCTAAAAAAATCAGCTCGAGCAAGGCCTGTTGTGAGGTTCATAACTCCTTGCTCAAATTGAATTAATGGGAGTTCTTATACATTTTAGAAAGCCCTAATGACATACTTTAACTTTGATGTTTGACTTTGGTCTTGGTTCAGCTTGCAAAGTCATCAAAAATGGTCTTGAACTTGTGTAGTCAAATCTGTCCTAAAAGCTGTCATGAAAATTCTGCTTTATCAATGCTTTTTACAAAAATCATATCTCCTTGCTCGAGTATGCTACAAGGACGATCTAGGACTTTCTGGAAAGCTGAGATGATGTACTTCAACTTTCATGTTTGGCCCCAGACCTGGTTCAACTTGGATCATGGAGAAAAAGAGCCTTGAAGTTGGGACATTCTTGCTGGAAAAATATTAGTGATGTCCTATGCAATGTTGGAACATCAGACCACTTTGAACATTAATAATTCCAAACTTTAATCACTTGTATCTTTTAATCCACTATTATATTTTGAGTTGAAGTGAACTGCATCTTTGATGCTTGTCTTGCATGGTGACAAAGCTTAAAAATTGGGTGGCACAAGAAAAGTGCACAAAATCTGTCCTAAAAAAATCAGCTCGAGCAAGGCCTGTTGTGAGGTTCATAACTCCTTGCTCAAATTGAATTAATGGGAGTTCTTATACATTTTAGAAAGCCCTAATGACATACTTTAACTTTGATGTTTGACTTTGGTCTTGGTTCAGCTTGCAAAGTCATCAAAAATGGTCTTGAACTTGTGTAGTCAAATCTGTCCTAAAAGCTGTCATGAAAATTCTGCTTTATCAATGCTTTTTACAAAAATCATATCTCCTTGCTCGAGTATGCTACAAGGACGTTCTAGGACTTTCTGGAAAGCCGAGATGATGTACTTCAACTTTCATGTTTGGCCCCAGACCTGGTTCAACTTGGATCATGGAGAAAAAGAGCCTTGAAGTTGGGACATTCTTGCTGGAAAAATATTAGTGATGTCCTATGCAATGTTGGAACATCAGACCACTTTGAACATTAATAATTCCAAACTTTAATCATTTGTATCTTTTAATCCACTATTATATTTTGAGTTGAAGTGAACTGCATCTTTGATGCTTGTCTTGCATGGTGACAAAGCTTGAAAATTGGGTGGCACAAGAAAAGTGCACAAAATCTGTCCTAAAAAAATCAGCTCGAGCAAGGCCTGTTGTGAGGTTCATAACTCCTTGCTCAAGTTGAATTAATGGGAGTTCTTATACATTTTAGAAAGCCCTAATGACATACTTTAACTTTGATGTTTGACTTTGGTCTTGGTTCAGCTTGCAAAGTCATCAAAAATGGTCTTGAACTTGTGTAGTCAAATCTGTCCTAAAAGCTGTCATGAAAATTCTGCTTTATCAATGCTTTTTACAAAAATCATATCTCCTTGCTCGAGTATGCTACAAGGACGTTCTAGGACTTTCTGGAAAGCCGAGATGATGTACTTCAACTTTCATGTTTGGCCCCAGACCTGGTTCAACTTGGATCATGGAGAAAAAGAGCCTTGAAGTTGGGACATTCTTGCTGGAAAAATATTAGTGATGTCCTATGCAATGTTGGAACATCAGACCACTTTGAACATTAATAATTCCAAACTTTAATCACTTGTATCTTTTAATCCACTATTATATTTTGAGTTGAAGTGAACTGCATCTTTGATGCTTGTCTTGCATGGTGACAAAGCTTGAAAATTGGGTGGCACAAGAAAAGTGCACAAAATCTGTCCTAAAAAAATCAGCTCGAGCAAGGCCTGTTGTGAGGTTCATAACTCCTTGCTCAAATTGAATTAATGGGAGTTCTTATACATTTAGGAAAGCCCTAATGACATACTTTAACTTTGATGTTTGACTTTGGTCTTGGTTCAGCTTGCAACGTCATCAAAAATGGTCTTGAACTTGTGTAGTCAAATCTGTCCTAAAAGCTGTCATGAAAATTCTGCTTTATCAATGCTTTTTACAAAAATCATATCTCCTTGCTCGAGTATGCTACAAGGACGTTCTAGGACTTTCTGGAAAGCCGAGATGATGTACTTCAACTTTCATGTTTGGCCCCAGACCTGGTTCAACTTGGATCATGGAGAAAAAGAGCCTTGAAGTTGGGACATTCTTGCTGGAAAAATATTAGTGATGTCCTATGCAATGTTGGAACATCAGACCACTTTGAACATTAATAATTCCAAACTTTAATCACTTGTATCTTTTAATCCACTATTATATTTTGAGTTGAAGTGAACTGCATCTTTGATGCTTGTCTTGCATGGTGACAAAGCTTGAAAATTGGGTGGCACAAGAAAAGTGCACAAAATCTGTCCTAAAAAAATCAGCTCGAGCAAGGCCTGTTGTGAGGTTCATAACTCCTTGCTCAAATTGAATTAATGGGAGTTCTTATACATTTAGGAAAGCCCTAATGACATACTTTAACTTTGATGTTTGACTTTGGTCTTGGTTCAGCTTGCAAAGTCATCAAAAATGGTCTTGAACTTGTGTAGTCAAATCTGTCCTAAAAGCTGTCATGAAAATTCTGCTTTATCAATGCTTTTTACAAAAATCATATCTCCTTGCTCGAGTATGCTACAAGGACGTTCTAGGACTTTCTGGAAAGCTGAGATGATGTACTTCAACTTTCATGTTTGGCCCCAGACCTGGTTCAACTTGGATCATGGAGAAAAAGAGCCTTGAAGTTGGGACATTCTTGCTGGAAAAATATTAGTGATGTCCTATGCAATGTTGGAACATCAGACCACTTTGAACATTAATAATTCCAAACTTTAATCACTTGTATCTTTTAATCCACTATTATATTTTGAGTTGAAGTGAACTGCATCTTTGATGCTTGTCTTGCATGGTGACAAAGCTTGAAAATTGGGTGGCACAAGAAAAGTGCACAAAATCTGTCCTAAAAAAATCAGCTCGAGCAAGGCCTGTTGTGAGGTTCATAACTCCTTGCTCAAATTGAATTAATGGGAGTTCTTATACATTTAGGAAAGCCCTAATGACATACTTTAACTTTGATGTTTGACTTTGGTCTTGGTTCAGCTTGCAAAGTCATCAAAAATGGTCTTGAACTTGTGTAGTCAAATCTGTCCTAAAAGCTGTCATGAAAATTCTGCTTTATCAATGCTTTTTACAAAAATCATATCTCCTTGCTCGAGTATGCTACAAGGACGTTCTAGGACTTTCTGGAAAGCTGAGATGATGTACTTCAACTTTCATGTTTGGCCCCAGACCTGGTTCAACTTGGATCATGGAGAAAAAGAGCCTTGAAGTTGGGACATTCTTGCTGGAAAAATATTAGTGATGTCCTATGCAATGTTGGAACATCAGACCACTTTGAACATTAATAATTCCAAACTTTAATCACTTGTATCTTTTAATCCACTATTATATTTTGAGTTGAAGTGAACTGCATCTTTGATGCTTGTCTTGCATGGTGACAAAGCTTGAAAATTGGGTGGCACAAGAAAAGTGCACAAAATCTGTCCTAAAAAAATCAGCTCGAGCAAGGCCTGTTGTGAGGTTCATAACTCCTTGCTCAAATTGAATTAATGGGAGTTCTTATACATTTTAGAAAGCCCTAATGACATACTTTAACTTTGATGTTTGACTTTGGTCTTGGTTCAGCTTGCAAAGTCATCAAAAATGGTCTTGAACTTGTGTAGTCAAATCTGTCCTAAAAGCTGTCATGAAAATTCTGCTTTATCAATGCTTTTTACAAAAATCATATCTCCTTGCTCGAGTATGCTACAAGGAAGTTCTAGGACTTTCTGGAAAGCCGAGATGATGTACTTCAACTTTCATGTTTGGCCCCAGACCTGGTTCAACTTGGATCATGGAGAAAAAGAGCCTTGAAGTTGGGACATTCTTGCTGGAAAAATATTAGTGATGTCCTATGCAATGTTGGAACATCAGACCACTTTGAACATTAATAATTCCAAACTTTAATCACTTGTATCTTTTAATCCACTATTATATTTTGAGTTGAAGTGAACTGCATCTTTGATGCTTGTCTTGCATGGTGACAAAGCTTGAAAATTGGGTGGCACAAGAAAAGTGCACAAAATCTGTCCTAAAAAAATCAGCTCGAGCAAGGCCTGTTGTGAGGTTCATAACTCCTTGCTCAAATTGAATTAATGGGAGTTCTTATACATTTTAGAAAGCCCTAATGACATACTTTAACTTTGATGTTTGACTTTGGTCTTGGTTCAGCTTGCAAAGTCATCAAAAATGGTCTTGAGCTTGTGTAGTCAAATCTGTCCTAAAAGCTGTCATGAAAATTCTGCTTTATCAATGCTTTTTACAAAAATCATATCTCCTTGCTCGAGTATGCTACAAGGACGTTCTAGGACTTTCTGGAAAGCCGAGATGATGTACTTCAACTTTCATGTTTGGCCCCAGACCTGGTTCAACTTGGATCATGGAGAAAAAGAGCCTTGAAGTTGGGACATTCTTGCTGGAAAAATATTAGTGATGTCCTATGCAATGTTGGAACATCAGACCACTTTGAACATTAATAATTCCAAACTTTAATCACTTGTATCTTTTAATCCACTATTATATTTTGAGTTGAAGTGAACTGCATCTTTGATGCTTGTCTTGCATGGTGACAAAGCTTGAAAATTGGGTGGCACAAGAAAAGTGCACAAAATCTGTCCTAAAAAAATCAGCTCGAGCAAGGCCTGTTGTGAGGTTCATAACTCCTTGCTCAAGTTGAATTAATGGGAGTTCTTATACATTTTAGAAAGCCCTAATGACATACTTTAACTTTGATGTTTGACTTTGGTCTTGGTTCAGCTTGCAACGTCATCAAAAATGGTCTTGAACTTGTGTAGTCAAATCTGTCCTAAAAGCTGTCATGAAAATTCTGCTTTATCAATGCTTTTTACAAAAATCATATCTCCTTGCTCGAGTATGCTACAAGGACGTTCTAGGACTTTCTGGAAAGCCGAGATGATGTACTTCAACTTTCATGTTTGGCCCCAGACCTGGTTCAACTTGGATCATGGAGAAAAAGAGCCTTGAAGTTGGGACATTCTTGCTGGAAAAATATTAGTGATGTCCTATGCAATGTTGGAACATCAGACCCCTTTGAACATTAATAATTCCAAACTTTAATCACTTGTATCTTTTAATCCACTATTATATTTTGAGTTGAAGTGAACTGCATCTTTGATGCTTGTCTTGCATGGTGACAAAGCTTGAAAATTGGGTGGCACAAGAAAAGTGCACAAAATCTGTCCTAAAAAAATCAGCTCGAGCAAGGCCTGTTGTGAGGTTCATAACTCCTTGCTCAAGTTGAATTAATGGGAGTTCTTATACATTTTAGAAATCCCTAATGACATACTTTAAATTTGATGTTTGACTTTGGTCTTGGTTCAGCTTGCAAAGTCATCAAAAATGGTCTTGAACTTGTGTAGTCAAATCTGTCCTAAAAGCTGTCATGAAAATTCTGCTTTATCAATGCTTTTTACAAAAATCATATCTCCTTGCTCGAGTATGCTACAAGGACGTTCTAGGTCTTTCTGGAAAGCTGAGATGATGTACTTCAACTTTCATGTTTGGCCCCAGACCTGGTTCAACTTGGATCATGGAGAAAAAGAGCCTTGAAGTTGGGACATTCTTGCTGGAAAAATATTAGTGATGTCCTATGCAATGTTGGAACATCAGACCACTTTGAACATTAATAATTCCAAACTTTAATCACTTGTATCTTTTAATCCACTATTATATTTTGAGTTGAAGTGAACTGCATCTTTGATGCTTGTCTTGCATGGTGACAAAGCTTGAAAATTGGGTGGCACAAGAAAAGTGCACAAAATCTGTCCTAAAAAAATCAGCTCGAGCAAGGCCTGTTGTGAGGTTCATAACTCCTTGCTCAAATTGAATTAATGGGAGTTCTTATACATTTAGGAAAGCCCTAATGACATACTTTAACTTTGATGTTTGACTTTGGTCTTGGTTCAGCTTGCAAAGTCATCAAAAATGGTCTTGAACTTGTGTAGTCAAATCTGTCCTAAAAGCTGTCATGAAAATTCTGCTTTATCAATGCTTTTTACAAAAATCATATCTCCTTGCTCGAGTATGCTACAAGGACGTTCTAGGACTTTCTGGAAAGCTGAGATGATGTACTTCAACTTTCATGTTTGGCCCCAGACCTGGTTCAACTTGGATCATGGAGAAAAAGAGCCTTGAAGTTGGGACATTCTTGCTGGAAAAATATTAGTGATGTCCTATGCAATGTTGGAACATCAGACCACTTTGAACATTAATAATTCCAAACTTTAATCACTTGTATCTTTTAATCCACTATTATATTTTGAGTTGAAGTGAACTGCATCTTTGATGCTTGTCTTGCATGGTGACAAAGCTTGAAAATTGGGTGGCACAAGAAAAGTGCACAAAATCTGTCCTAAAAAAATCAGCTCGAGCAAGGCCTGTTGTGAGGTTCATAACTCCTTTCTCAAGTTGAATTAATGGGAGTTCTTATACATTTTAGAAAGCCCTAATGACATACTTTAACTTTGATGTTTGACTTTGGTCTTGGTTCAGCTTGCAAAGTCATCAAAAATGGTCTTGAACTTGTGTAGTCAAATCTGTCCTAAAAGCTGTCATGAAAATTCTGCGTTATCAATGCTTTTTACAAAAATCATATCTCCTTGCTCGAGTATGCTACAAGGACGTTCTAGGTCTTTCTGGAAAGCTGAGATGATGTACTTCAACTTTCATGTTTGGCCCCAGACCTGGTTCAACTTGGATCATGGAGAAAAAGAGCCTTGAAGTTGGGACATTCTTGCTGGAAAAATATTAGTGATGTCCTATGCAATGTTGGAACATCAGACCCCTTTGAACATTAATAATTCCAAACTTTAATCACTTGTATCTTTTAATCCACTATTATATTTTGAGTTGAAGTGAACTGCATCTTTGATGCTTGTCTTGCATGGTGACAAAGCTTGAAAATTGGGTGGCACAAGAAAAGTGCACAAAATCTGTCCTAAAAAAATCAGCTCGAGCAAGGCCTGTTGTGAGGTTCATAACTCCTTGCTCAAGTTGAATTAATGGGAGTTCTTATACATTTTAGAAATCCCTAATGACATACTTTAAATTTGATGTTTGACTTTGGTCTTGGTTCAGCTTGCAAAGTCATCAAAAATGGTCTTGAACTTGTGTAGTCAAATCTGTCCTAAAAGCTGTCATGAAAATTCTGCTTTATCAATGCTTTTTACAAAAATCATATCTCCTTGCTCGAGTATGCTACAAGGACGTTCTAGGTCTTTCTGGAAAGCTGAGATGATGTACTTCAACTTTCATGTTTGGCCCCAGACCTGGTTCAACTTGGATCATGGAGAAAAAGAGCCTTGAAGTTGGGACATTCTTGCTGGAAAAATATTAGTGATGTCCTATGCAATGTTGGAACATCAGACCACTTTGAACATTAATAATTCCAAACTTTAATCACTTGTATCTTTTAATCCACTATTATATTTTGAGTTGAAGTGAACTGCATCTTTGATGCTTGTCTTGCATGGTGACAAAGCTTGAAAATTGGGTGGCACAAGAAAAGTGCACAAAATCTGTCCTAAAAAAATCAGCTCGAGCAAGGCCTGTTGTGAGGTTCATAACTCCTTGCTCAAATTGAATTAATGGGAGTTCTTATACATTTAGGAAAGCCCTAATGACATACTTTAACTTTGATGTTTGACTTTGGTCTTGGTTCAGCTTGCAAAGTCATCAAAAATGGTCTTGAACTTGTGTAGTCAAATCTGTCCTAAAAGCTGTCATGAAAATTCTGCTTTATCAATGCTTTTTACAAAAATCATATCTCCTTGCTCGAGTATGCTACAAGGACGTTCTAGGACTTTCTGGAAAGCTGAGATGATGTACTTCAACTTTCATGTTTGGCCCCAGACCTGGTTCAACTTGGATCATGGAGAAAAAGAGCCTTGAAGTTGGGACATTCTTGCTGGAAAAATATTAGTGATGTCCTATGCAATGTTGGAACATCAGACCACTTTGAACATTAATAATTCCAAACTTTAATCACTTGTATCTTTTAATCCACTATTATATTTTGAGTTGAAGTGAACTGCATCTTTGATGCTTGTCTTGCATGGTGACAAAGCTTGAAAATTGGGTGGCACAAGAAAAGTGCACAAAATCTGTCCTAAAAAAATCAGCTCGAGCAAGGCCTGTTGTGAGGTTCATAACTCCTTTCTCAAGTTGAATTAATGGGAGTTCTTATACATTTTAGAAAGCCCTAATGACATACTTTAACTTTGATGTTTGACTTTGGTCTTGGTTCAGCTTGCAAAGTCATCAAAAATGGTCTTGAACTTGTGTAGTCAAATCTGTCCTAAAAGCTGTCATGAAAATTCTGCGTTATCAATGCTTTTTACAAAAATCATATCTCCTTGCTCGAGTATGCTACAAGGACGTTCTAGGTCTTTCTGGAAAGCTGAGATGATGTACTTCAACTTTCATGTTTGGCCCCAGACCTGGTTCAACTTGGATCATGGAGAAAAAGAGCCTTGAAGTTGGGACATTCTTGCTGGAAAAATATTAGTGATGTCCTATGCAATGTTGGAACATCAGACCACTTTGAACATTAATAATTCCAAACTTTAATCACTTGTATCTTTTAATCCACTATTATATTTTGAGTTGAAGTGAACTGCATCTTTGATGCTTGTCTTGCATGGTGACAAAGCTTGAAAATTGGGTGGCACAAGAAAAGTGCACAAAATCTGTCCTAAAAAAATCAGCTCGAGCAAGGCCTGTTGTGAGGTTCATAACTCCTTTCTCAAGTTGAATTAATGGGAGTTCTTATACATTTTAGAAAGCCCTAATGACATACTTTAACTTTGATGTTTGACTTTGGTCTTGGTTCAGCTTGCAAAGTCATCAAAAATGGTCTTGAACTTGTGTAGTCAAATCTGTCCTAAAAGCTGTCATGAAAATTCTGCGTTATCAATGCTTTTTACAAAAATCATATCTCCTTGCTCGAGTATGCTACAAGGACGTTCTAGGTCTTTCTGGAAAGCTGAGATGATGTACTTCAACTTTCATGTTTGGCCCCAGACCTGGTTCAACTTGGATCATGGAGAAAAAGAGCCTTGAAGTTGGGACATTTTTGCTGGAAAAATATTAGTGATGTCCTATGCAATGTTGGAACATCAGACCACTTTGAACATTAATAATTCCAAACTTTAATCACTTGTATCTTTTAATCCACTATTATATTTTGAGTTGAAGTGAACTGCATCTTTGATGCTTGTCTTGCATGGTGACAAAGCTTGAAAATTGGGTGGCACAAGAAAAGTGCACAAAATCTGTCCTAAAAAAATCAGCTCGAGCAAGGCCTGTTGTGAGGTTCATAACTCCTTGCTCAAATTGAATTAATGGGAGTTCTTATACATTTAGGAAAGCCCTAATGACATACTTTAACTTTGATGTTTGACTTTGGTCTTGGTTCAGCTTGCAAAGTCATCAAAAATGGTCTTGAACTTGTGTAGTCAAATCTGTCCTAAAAGCTGTCATGAAAATTCTGCTTTATCAATGCTTTTTACAAAAATCATATCTCCTTGCTCGAGTATGCTACAAGGACGTTCTAGGACTTTCTGGAAAGCTGAGATGATGTACTTCAACTTTCATGTTTGGCCCCAGACCTGGTTCAACTTGGATCATGGAGAAAAAGAGCCTTGAAGTTGGGACATTCTTGCTGGAAAAATATTAGTGATGTCCTATGCAATGTTGGAACATCAGACCACTTTGAACATTAATAATTCCAAACTTTAATCACTTGTATCTTTTAATCCACTATTATATTTTGAGTTGAAGTGAACTGCATCTTTGATGCTTGTCTTGCATGGTGACAAAGCTTGAAAATTGGGTGGCACAAGAAAAGTGCACAAAATCTGTCCTAAAAAAATCAGCTCGAGCAAGGCCTGTTGTGAGGTTCATAACTCCTTGCTCAAGTTGAATTAATGGGAGTTCTTATACATTTTAGAAAGCCCTAATGACATACTTTAACTTTGATGTTTGACTTTGGTCTTGGTTCAGCTTGCAAAGTCATCAAAAATGGTCTTGAACTTGTGTAGTCAAATCTGTCCTAAAAGCTGTCATGAAAATTCTGCGTTATCAATGCTTTTTACAAAAATCATATCTCCTTGCTCGAGTATGCTACAAGGACGTTCTAGGTCTTTCTGGAAAGCTGAGATGATGTACTTCAACTTTCATGTTTGGCCCCAGACCTGGTTCAACTTGGATCATGGAGAAAAAGAGCCTTGAAGTTGGGACATTCTTGCTGGAAAAATATTAGTGATGTCCTATGCAATGTTGGAACATCAGACCACTTTGAACATTAATAATTCCAAACTTTAATCACTTGTATCTTTTAATCCACTATTATATTTTGAGTTGAAGTGAACTGCATCTTTGATGCTTGTCTTGCATGGTGACAAAGCTTGAAAATTGGGTGGCACAAGAAAAGTGCACAAAATCTGTCCTAAAAAAATCAGCTCGAGCAAGGCCTGTTGTGAGGTTCATAACTCCTTGCTCAAATTGAATTAATGGGAGTTCTTATACATTTAGGAAAGCCCTAATGACATACTTTAACTTTGATGTTTGACTTTGGTCTTGGTTCAGCTTGCAAAGTCATCAAAAATGGTCTTGAACTTGTGTAGTCAAATCTGTCCTAAAAGCTGTCATGAAAATTCTGCTTTATCAATGCTTTTTACAAAAATCATATCTCCTTGCTCGAGTATGCTACAAGGACGTTCTAGGACTTTCTGGAAAGCTGAGATGATGTACTTCAACTTTCATGTTTGGCCCCAGACCTGGTTCAACTTGGATCATGGAGAAAAAGAGCCTTGAAGTTGGGACATTCTTGCTGGAAAAATATTAGTGATGTCCTATGCAATGTTGGAACATCAGACCACTTTGAACATTAATAATTCCAAACTTTAATCACTTGTATCTTTTAATCCACTATTATATTTTGAGTTGAAGTGAACTGCATCTTTGATGCTTGTCTTGCATGGTGACAAAGCTTGAAAATTGGGTGGCACAAGAAAAGTGCACAAAATCTGTCCTAAAAAAATCAGCTCGAGCAAGGCCTGTTGTGAGGTTCATAACTCCTTGCTCAAATTGAATTAATGGGAGTTCTTATACATTTAGGAAAGCCCTAATGACATACTTTAACTTTGATGTTTGACTTTGGTCTTGGTTCAGCTTGCAAAGTCATCAAAAATGGTCTTGAACTTGTGTAGTCAAATCTGTCCTAAAAGCTGTCATGAAAATTCTGCTTTATCAATGCTTTTTACAAAAATCATATCTCCTTGCTCGAGTATGCTACAAGGACGTTCTAGGACTTTCTGGAAAGCTGAGATGATGTACTTCAACTTTCATGTTTGGCCCCAGACCTGGTTCAACTTGGATCATGGAGAAAAAGAGCCTTGAAGTTGGGACATTCTTGCTGGAAAAATATTAGTGATGTCCTATGCAATGTTGGAACATCAGACCACTTTGAACATTAATAATTCCAAACTTTAATCACTTGTATCTTTTAATCCACTATTATATTTTGAGTTGAAGTGAACTGCATCTTTGATGCTTGTCTTGCATGGTGACAAAGCTTGAAAATTGGGTGGCACAAGAAAAGTGCACAAAATCTGTCCTAAAAAAATCAGCTCGAGCAAGGCCTGTTGTGAGGTTCATAACTCCTTGCTCAAATTGAATTAATGGGAGTTCTTATACATTTAGGAAAGCCCTAATGACATACTTTAACTTTGATGTTTGACTTTGGTCTTGGTTCAGCTTGCAAAGTCATCAAAAATGGTCTTGAACTTGTGTAGTCAAATCTGTCCTAAAAGCTGTCATGAAAATTCTGCTTTATCAATGCTTTTTACAAAAATCATATCTCCTTGCTCGAGTATGCTACAAGGACGTTCTAGGACTTTCTGGAAAGCTGAGATGATGTACTTCAACTTTCATGTTTGGCCCCAGACCTGGTTCAACTTGGATCATGGAGAAAAAGAGCCTTGAAGTTGGGACATTCTTGCTGGAAAAATATTAGTGATGTCCTATGCAATGTTGGAACATCAGACCACTTTGAACATTAATAATTCCAAACTTTAATCACTTGTATCTTTTAATCCACTATTATATTTTGAGTTGAAGTGAACTGCATCTTTGATGCTTGTCTTGCATGGTGACAAAGCTTGAAAATTGGGTGGCACAAGAAAAGTGCACAAAATCTGTCCTAAAAAAATCAGCTCGAGCAAGGCCTGTTGTGAGGTTCATAACTCCTTGCTCAAGTTGAATTAATGGGAGTTCTTATACATTTTAGAAAGCCCTAATGACATACTTTAACTTTGATGTTTGACTTTGGTCTTGGTTCAGCTTGCAAAGTCATCAAAAATGGTCTTGAACTTGTGTAGTCAAATCTGTCCTAAAAGCTGTCATGAAAATTCTGCTTTATCAATGCTTTTTACAAAAATCATTTCTCCTTGCTCGAGTATGCTACAAGGACGTTCTAGGTCTTTCTGGAAAGCTGAGATGATGTACTTCAACTTTCATGTTTGGCCCCAGACCTGGTTCAACTTGGATCATGGAGAAAAAGAGCCTTGAAGTTGGGACATTCTTGCTGGAAAAATATTAGTGATGTCCTATGCAATGTTGGAACATCAGACCACTTTGAACATTAATAATTCCAAACTTTAATCCCTTGTATCTTTTAATCCACTATTATATTTTGAGTTGAAGTGAACTGCATCTTTGATGCTTGTCTTGCATGGTGACAAAGCTTGAAAATTGGGTGGCACAAGAAAAGTGCACAAAATCTGTCCTAAAAAAATCAGCTCGAGCAAGGCCTGTTGTGAGGTTCATAACTCCTTGCTCAAATTGAATTAATGGGAGTTCTTATACATTTAGGAAAGCCCTAATGACATACTTTAACTTTGATGTTTGACTTTGGTCTTGGTTCAGCTTGCAAAGTCATCAAAAATGGTCTTGAACTTGTGTAGTCAAATCTGTCCTAAAAGCTGTCATGAAAATTCTGCTTTATCAATGCTTTTTACAAAAATCATATCTCCTTGCTCGAGTATGCTACAAGGACGTTCTAGGACTTTCTGGAAAGCTGAGATGATGTACTTCAACTTTCATGTTTGGCCCCAGACCTGGTTCAACTTGGATCATGGAGAAAAAGAGCCTTGAAGTTGGGACATTCTTGCTGGAAAAATATTAGTGATGTCCTATGCAATGTTGGAACATCAGACCACTTTGAACATTAATAATTCCAAACTTTAATCCCTTGTATCTTTTAATCCACTATTATATTTTGAGTTGAAGTGAACTGCATCTTTGATGCTTGTCTTGCATGGTGACAAAGCTTGAAAATTGGGTGGCACAAGAAAAGTGCACAAAATCTGTCCTAAAAAAATCAGCTCGAGCAAGGCCTGTTGTGAGGTTCATAACTCCTTGCCCAAATTGAATTAATGGGAGTTATTATACATTTAGGAAAGCCCTAATGACATACTTTAACTTTGATGTTTGACTTTGGTCTTGGTTCAGCTTGCAAAGTCATCAAAAATGGTCTTGAACTTGTGTAGTCAAATCTGTCCTAAAAGCTGTCATGAAAATTCTGCTTTATCAATGCTTTTTACAAAAATCATATCTCCTTGCTCGAGTATGCTACAAGGACGTTCTAGGTCTTTCTGGAAAGCTGAGATGATGTACTTCAACTTTCATGTTTGGCCCCAGACCTGGTTCAACTTGGATCATGGAGAAAAAGAGCCTTGAAGTTGGGACATTCTTGCTGGAAAAATATTAGTGATGTCCTATGCAATGTTGGAACATCAGACCACTTTGAACATTAATAATTCCAAACTTTAATCACTTGTATCTTTTAATCCACTATTATATTTTGAGTTGAAGTGAACTGCATCTTTGATGCTTGTCTTGCATGGTGACAAAGCTTGAAAATTGGGTGGCACAAGAAAAGTGCACAAAATCTGTCCTAAAAAAATCAGCTCGAGCAAGGCCTGTTGTGAGGTTCATAACTCCTTGCTCAAATTGAATTAATGGGAGTTCTTATACATTTAGGAAAGCCCTAATGACATACTTTAACTTTGATGTTTGACTTTGGTCTTGGTTCAGCTTGCAAAGTCATCAAAAATGGTCTTGAACTTGTGTAGTCAAATCTGTCCTAAAAGCTGTCATGAAAATTCTGCTTTATCAATGCTTTTTACAAAAATCATATCTCCTTGCTCGAGTATGCTACAAGGACGTTCTAGGACTTTCTGGAAAGCTGAGATGATGTACTTCAACTTTCATGTTTGGCCCCAGACCTGGTTCAACTTGGATCATGGAGAAAAAGAGCCTTGAAGTTGGGACATTCTTGCTGGAAAAATATTAGTGATGTCCTATGCAATGTTGGAACATCAGACCACTTTGAACATTAATAATTCCAAACTTTAATCACTTGTATCTTTTAATCCACTATTATATTTTGAGTTGAAGTGAACTGCATCTTTGATGCTTGTCTTGCATGGTGACAAAGCTTGAAAATTGGGTGGCACAAGAAAAGTGCACAAAATCTGTCCTAAAAAAATCAGCTCGAGCAAGGCCTGTTGTGAGGTTCATAACTCCTTGCTCAAATTGAATTAATGGGAGTTCTTATACATTTAGGAAAGCCCTAATGACATACTTTAACTTTGATGTTTGACTTTGGTCTTGGTTCAGCTTGCAAAGTCATCAAAAATGGTCTTGAACTTGTGTAGTCAAATCTGTCCTAAAAGCTGTCATGAAAATTCTGCTTTATCAATGCTTTTTACAAAAATCATATCTCCTTGCTCGAGTATGCTACAAGGACGTTCTAGGACTTTCTGGAAAGCTGAGATGATGTACTTCAACTTTCATGTTTGGCCCCAGACCTGGTTCAACTTGGATCATGGAGAAAAAGAGCCTTGAAGTTGGGACATTCTTGCTGGAAAAATATTAGTGATGTCCTATGCAATGTTGGAACATCAGACCACTTTGAACATTAATAATTCCAAACTTTAATCCCTTGTATCTTTTAATCCACTATTATATTTTGAGTTGAAGTGAACTGCATCTTTGATGCTTGTCTTGCATGGTGACAAAGCTTGAAAATTGGGTGGCACAAGAAAAGTGCACAAAATCTGTCCTAAAAAAATCAGCTCGAGCAAGGCCTGTTGTGAGGTTCATAACTCCTTGCTCAAGTTGAATTAATGGGAGTTCTTATACATTTTAGAAAGCCCTAATGACATACTTTAACTTTGATGTTTGACTTTGGTCTTGGTTCAGCTTGCAAAGTCATCAAAAATGGTCTTGAACTTGTGTAGTCAAATCTGTCCTAAAAGCTGTCATGAAAATTCTGCTTTATCAATGCTTTTTACAAAAATCATATCTCCTTGCTCGAGTATGCTACAAGGACGTTCTAGGTCTTTCTGGAAAGCTGAGATGATGTACTTCAACTTTCATGTTTGGCCCCAGACCTGGTTCAACTTGGATCATGGAGAAAAAGAGCCTTGAAGTTGGGACATTCTTGCTGGAAAAATATTAGTGATGTCCTATGCAATGTTGGAACATCAGACCACTTTGAACGTTAATAATTCCAAACTTTAATCACTTGTATCTTTTAATCCACTATTATATTTTGAGTTGAAGTGAACTGCATCTTTGATGCTTGTCTTGCATGGTGACAAAGCTTGAAAATTGGGTGGCACAAGAAAAGTGCACAAAATCTGTCCTAAAAAAATCAGCTCGAGCAAGGCCTGTTGTGAGGTTCATAACTCCTTGCTCAAATTGAATTAATGGGAGTTCTTATACATTTAGGAAAGCCCTAATGACATACTTTAACTTTGATGTTTGACTTTGGTCTTGGTTCAGCTTGCAAAGTCATCAAAAATGGTCTTGAACTTGTGTAGTCAAATCTGTCCTAAAAGCTGTCATGAAAATTCTGCTTTATCAATGCTTTTTACAAAAATCATATCTCCTTGCTCGAGTATGCTACAAGGACGTTCTAGGACTTTCTGGAAAGCTGAGATGATGTACTTCAACTTTCATGTTTGGCCCCAGACCTGGTTCAACTTGGATCATGGAGAAAAAGAGCCTTGAAGTTGGGACATTCTTGCTGGAAAAATATTAGTGATGTCCTATGCAATGTTGGAACATCAGACCACTTTGAACATTAATAATTCCAAACTTTAATCACTTGTATCTTTTAATCCACTATTATATTTTGAGTTGAAGTGAACTGCATCTTTGATGCTTGTCTTGCATGGTGACAAAGCTTGAAAATTGGGTGGCACAAGAAAAGTGCACAAAATCTGTCCTAAAAAAATCAGCTCGAGCAAGGCCTGTTGTGAGGTTCATAACTCCTTGCTCAAATTGAATTAATGGGAGTTCTTATACATTTAGGAAAGCCCTAATGACATACTTTAACTTTGATGTTTGACTTTGGTCTTGGTTCAGCTTGCAAAGTCATCAAAAATGGTCTTGAACTTGTGTAGTCAAATCTGTCCTAAAAGCTGTCATGAAAATTCTGCTTTATCAATGCTTTTTACAAAAATCATATCTCCTTGCTCGAGTATGCTACAAGGACGTTCTAGGACTTTCTGGAAAGCTGAGATGATGTACTTCAACTTTCATGTTTGGCCCCAGACCTGGTTCAACTTGGATCATGGAGAAAAAGAGCCTTGAAGTTGGGACATTCTTGCTGGAAAAATATTAGTGATGTCCTATGCAATGTTGGAACATCAGACCACTTTGAACATTAATAATTCCAAACTTTAATCACTTGTATCTTTTAATCCACTATTATATTTTGAGTTGAAGTGAACTGCATCTTTGATGCTTGTCTTGCATGGTGACAAAGCTTGAAAATTGGGTGGCACAAGAAAAGTGCACAAAATCTGTCCTAAAAAAATCAGCTCGAGCAAGGCCTGTTGTGAGGTTCATAACTCCTTGCTCAAGTTGAATTAATGGGAGTTCTTATACATTTTAGAAAGCCCTAATGACATACTTTAACTTTGATGTTTGACTTTGGTCTTGGTTCAGCTTGCAAAGTCATCAAAAATGGTCTTGAACTTGTGTAGTCAAATCTGTCCTAAAAGCTGTCATGAAAATTCTGCTTTATCAATGCTTTTTACAAAAATCATATCTCCTTGCTCGAGTATGCTACAAGGACGTTCTAGGTCTTTCTGGAAAGCTGAGATGATGTACTTCAACTTTCATGTTTGGCCCCAGACCTGGTTCAACTTGGATCATGGAGAAAAAGAGCCTTGAAGTTGGGACATTCTTGCTGGAAAAATATTAGTGATGTCCTATGCAATGTTGGAACATCAGACCACTTTGAACATTAATAATTCCAAACTTTAATCACTTGTATCTTTTAATCCACTATTATATTTTGAGTTGAAGTGAACTGCATCTTTGATGCTTGTCTTGCATGGTGACAAAGCTTGAAAATTGGGTGGCACAAGAAAAGTGCACAAAATCTGTCCTAAAAAAATCAGCTCGAGCAAGGCCTGTTGTGAGGTTCATAACTCCTTGCTCAAGTTGAATTAATGGGAGTTCTTATACATTTTAGAAAGCCCTAATGACATACTTTAACTTTGATGTTTGACTTTGGTCTTGGTTCAGCTTGCAAAGTCATCAAAAATGGTCTTGAACTTGTGTAGTCAAATCTGTCCTAAAAGCTGTCATGAAAATTCTGCTTTATCAATGCTTTTTACAAAAATCATATCTCCTTGCTCGAGTATGCTACAAGGACGTTCTAGGTCTTTCTGGAAAGCTGAGATGATGTACTTCAACTTTCATGTTTGGCCCCAGACCTGGTTCAACTTGGATCATGGAGAAAAAGAGCCTTGAAGTTGGGACATTCTTGCTGGAAAAATATTAGTGATGTCCTATGCAATGTTGGAACATCAGACCACTTTGAACATTAATAATTCCAAACTTTAATCACTTGTATCTTTTAATCCACTATTATATTTTGAGTTGAAGTGAACTGCATCTTTGATGCTTGTCTTGCATGGTGACAAAGCTTGAAAATTGGGTGGCACAAGAAAAGTGCACAAAATCTGTCCTAAAAAAATCAGCTCGAGCAAGGCCTGTTGTGAGGTTCATAACTCCTTGCTCAAATTGAATTAATGGGAGTTCTTATACATTTAGGAAAGCCCTAATGACATACTTTAACTTTGATGTTTGACTTTGGTCTTGGTTCAGCTTGCAAAGTCATCAAAAATGGTCTTGAACTTGTGTAGTCAAATCTGTCCTAAAAGCTGTCATGAAAATTCTGCTTTATCAATGCTTTTTACAAAAATCATATCTCCTTGCTCGAGTATGCTACAAGGACGTTCTAGGACTTTCTGGAAAGCTGAGATGATGTACTTCAACTTTCATGTTTGGCCCCAGACCTGGTTCAACTTGGATCATGGAGAAAAAGAGCCTTGAAGTTGGGACATTCTTGCTGGAAAAATATTAGTGATGTCCTATGCAATGTTGGAACATCAGACCACTTTGAACATTAATAATTCCAAACTTTAATCACTTGTATCTTTTAATCCACTATTATATTTTGAGTTGAAGTGAACTGCATCTTTGATGCTTGTCTTGCATGGTGACAAAGCTTGAAAATTGGGTGGCACAAGAAAAGTGCACAAAATCTGTCCTAAAAAAATCAGCTCGAGCAAGGCCTGTTGTGAGGTTCATAACTCCTTGCTCAAATTGAATTAATGGGAGTTCTTATACATTTAGGAAAGCCCTAATGACATACTTTAACTTTGATGTTTGACTTTGGTCTTGGTTCAGCTTGCAAAGTCATCAAAAATGGTCTTGAACTTGTGTAGTCAAATCTGTCCTAAAAGCTGTCATGAAAATTCTGCTTTATCAATGCTTTTTACAAAAATCATATCTCCTTGCTCGAGTATGCTACAAGGACGTTCTAGGACTTTCTGGAAAGCTGAGATGATGTACTTCAACTTTCATGTTTGGCCCCAGACCTGGTTCAACTTGGATCATGGAGAAAAAGAGCCTTGAAGTTGGGACATTCTTGCTGGAAAAATATTAGTGATGTCCTATGCAATGTTGGAACATCAGACCACTTTGAACATTAATAATTCCAAACTTTAATCACTTGTATCTTTTAATCCACTATTATATTTTGAGTTGAAGTGAACTGCATCTTTGATGCTTGTCTTGCATGGTGACAAAGCTTGAAAATTGGGTGGCACAAGAAAAGTGCACAAAATCTGTCCTAAAAAAATCAGCTCGAGCAAGGCCTGTTGTGAGGTTCATAACTCCTTGCTCAAGTTGAATTAATGGGAGTTCTTATACATTTTAGAAAGCCCTAATGACATACTTTAACTTTGATGTTTGACTTTGGTCTTGGTTCAGCTTGCAAAGTCATCAAAAATGGTCTTGAACTTGTGTAGTCAAATCTGTCCTAAAAGCTGTCATGAAAATTCTGCTTTATCAATGCTTTTTACAAAAATCATATCTCCTTGCTCGAGTATGCTACAAGGACGTTCTAGGTCTTTCTGGAAAGCTGAGATGATGTACTTCAACTTTCATGTTTGGCCCCAGACCTGGTTCAACTTGGATCATGGAGAAAAAGAGCCTTGAAGTTGGGACATTCTTGCTGGAAAAATATTAGTGATGTCCTATGCAATGTTGGAACATCAGACCACTTTGAACATTAATAATTCCAAACTTTAATCACTTGTATCTTTTAATCCACTATTATATTTTGAGTTGAAGTGAACTGCATCTTTGATGCTTGTCTTGCATGGTGACAAAGCTTGAAAATTGGGTGGCACAAGAAAAGTGCACAAAATCTGTCCTAAAAAAATCAGCTCGAGCAAGGCCTGTTGTGAGGTTCATAACTCCTTGCTCAAATTGAATTAATGGGAGTTCTTATACATTTAGGAAAGCCCTAATGACATACTTTAACTTTGATGTTTGACTTTGGTCTTGGTTCAGCTTGCAAAGTCATCAAAAATGGTCTTGAACTTGTGTAGTCAAATCTGTCCTAAAAGCTGTCATGAAAATTCTGCTTTATCAATGCTTTTTACAAAAATCATATCTCCTTGCTCGAGTATGCTACAAGGACGTTCTAGGACTTTCTGGAAAGCTGAGATGATGTACTTCAACTTTCATGTTTGGCCCCAGACCTGGTTCAACTTGGATCATGGAGAAAAAGAGCCTTGAAGTTGGGACATTCTTGCTGGAAAAATATTAGTGATGTCCTATGCAATGTTGGAACATCAGACCACTTTGAACATTAATAATTCCAAACTTTAATCACTTGTATCTTTTAATCCACTATTATATTTTGAGTTGAAGTGAACTGCATCTTTGATGCTTGTCTTGCATGGTGACAAAGCTTGAAAATTGGGTGGCACAAGAAAAGTGCACAAAATCTGTCCTAAAAAAATCAGCTCGAGCAAGGCCTGTTGTGAGGTTCATAACTCCTTGCTCAAATTGAATTAATGGGAGTTCTTATACATTTAGGAAAGCCCTAATGACATACTTTAACTTTGATGTTTGACTTTGGTCTTGGTTCAGCTTGCAAAGTCATCAAAAATGGTCTTGAACTTGTGTAGTCAAATCTGTCCTAAAAGCTGTCATGAAAATTCTGCTTTATCAATGCTTTTTACAAAAATCATATCTCCTTGCTCGAGTATGCTACAAGGACGTTCTAGGACTTTCTGGAAAGCTGAGATGATGTACTTCAACTTTCATGTTTGGCCCCAGACCTGGTTCAACTTGGATCATGGAGAAAAAGAGCCTTGAAGTTGGGACATTCTTGCTGGAAAAATATTAGTGATGTCCTATGCAATGTTGGAACATCAGACCACTTTGAACATTAATAATTCCAAACTTTAATCACTTGTATCTTTTAATCCACTATTATATTTTGAGTTGAAGTGAACTGCATCTTTGATGCTTGTCTTGCATGGTGACAAAGCTTGAAAATTGGGTGGCACAAGAAAAGTGCACAAAATCTGTCCTAAAAAAATCAGCTCGAGCAAGGCCTGTTGTGAGGTTCATAACTCCTTGCTCAAATTGAATTAATGGGAGTTCTTATACATTTAGGAAAGTCCTAATGACATACTTTAACTTTGATGTTTGACTTTGGTCTTGGTTCAGCTTGCAAAGTCATCAAAAATGGTCTTGAACTTGTGTAGTCAAATCTGTCCTAAAAGCTGTCATGAAAATTCTGCTTTATCAATGCTTTTTACAAAAATCATATCTCCTTGCTCGAGTATGCTACAAGGACGTTCTAGGACTTTCTGGAAAGCTGAGATGATGTACTTCAACTTTCATGTTTGGCCCCAGACCTGGTTCAACTTGGATCATGGAGAAAAAGAGCCTTGAAGTTGGGACATTCTTGCTGGAAAAATATTAGTGATGTCCTATGCAATGTTGGAACATCAGACCACTTTGAACATTAATAATTCCAAACTTTAATCGCTTGTATCTTTTAATCCACTATTATATTTTGAGTTGAAGTGAACTGCATCTTTGATGCTTGTCTTGCATGGTGACAAAGCTTGAAAATTGGGTGGCACAAGAAAAGTGCACAAAATCTGTCCTAAAAAAATCAGCTCGAGCAAGGCCTGTTGTGAGGTTCATAACTCCTTGCTCAAGTTGAATTAATGGGAGTTCTTATACATTTTAGAAAGCCCTAATGACATACTTTAACTTTGATGTTTGACTTTGGTCTTGGTTCAGCTTGCAAAGTCATCAAAAATGGTCTTGAACTTGTGTAGTCAAATCTGTCCTAAAAGCTGTCATGAAAATTCTGCTTTATCAATGCTTTTTACAAAAATCATATCTCCTTGCTCGAGTATGCTACAAGGACGTTCTAGGACTTTCTGGAAAGCTGAGATGATGTACTTCAACTTTCATGTTTGGCCCCAGACCTGGTTCAACTTGGATCATGGAGAAAAAGAGCCTTGAAGTTGGGACATTCTTGCTGGAAAAATATTAGTGATGTCCTATGCAATGTTGGAACATCAGACCACTTTGAACATTAATAATTCCAAACTTTAATCACTTGTATCTTTTAATCCACTATTATATTTTGAGTTGAAGTGAACTGCATCTTTGATGCTTGTCTTGCATGGTGACAAAGCTTGAAAATTGGGTGGCACAAGAAAAGTGCACAAAATCTGTCCTAAAAAAATCAGCTCGAGCAAGGCCTGTTGTGAGGTTCATAACTCCTTGCTCAAATTGAATTAATGGGAGTTCTTATACATTTAGGAAAGCCCTAATGACATACTTTAACTTTGATGTTTGACTTTGGTCTTGGTTCAGCTTGCAAAGTCATCAAAAATGGTCTTGAACTTGTGTAGTCAAATCTGTCCTAAAAGCTGTCATGAAAATTCTGCTTTATCAATGCTTTTTACAAAAATCATATCTCCTTGCTCGAGTATGCTACAAGGACGTTCTAGGACTTTCTGGAAAGCTGAGATGATGTACTTCAACTTTCATGTTTGGCCCCAGACCTGGTTCAACTTGGATCATGGAGAAAAAGAGCCTTGAAGTTGGGACATTCTTGCTGGAAAAATATTAGTGATGTCCTATGCAATGTTGGAACATCAGACCACTTTGAACATTAATAATTCCAAACTTTAATCGCTTGTATCTTTTAATCCACTATTATATTTTGAGTTGAAGTGAACTGCATCTTTGATGCTTGTCTTGCATGGTGACAAAGCTTGAAAATTGGGTGGCACAAGAAAAGTGCACAAAATCTGTCCTAAAAAAATCAGCTCGAGCAAGGCCTGTTGTGAGGTTCATAACTCCTTGCTCAAGTTGAATTAATGGGAGTTCTTATACATTTTAGAAAGCCCTAATGACATACTTTAACTTTGATGTTTGACTTTGGTCTTGGTTCAGCTTGCAAAGTCATCAAAAATGGTCTTGAACTTGTGTAGTCAAATCTGTCCTAAAAGCTGTCATGAAAATTCTGCTTTATCAATGCTTTTTACAAAAATCATATCTCCTTGCTCGAGTATGCTACAAGGACGTTCTAGGTCTTTCTGGAAAGCTGAGATGATGTACTTCAACTTTCATGTTTGGCCCCAGACCTGGTTCAACTTGGATCATGGAGAAAAAGAGCCTTGAAGTTGGGACATTCTTGCTGGAAAAATATTAGTGATGTCCTATGCAATGTTGGAACATCAGACCACTTTGAACATTAATAATTCCAAACTTTAATCACTTGTATCTTTTAATCCACTATTATATTTTGAGTTGAAGTGAACTGCATCTTTGATGCTTGTCTTGCATGGTGACAAAGCTTGAAAATTGGGTGGCACAAGAAAAGTGCACAAAATCTGTCCTAAAAAAATCAGCTCGAGCAAGGCCTGTTGTGAGGTTCATAACTCCTTGCTCAAATTGAATTAATGGGAGTTCTTATACATTTAGGAAAGCCCTAATGACATACTTTAACTTTGATGTTTGACTTTGGTCTTGGTTCAGCTTGCAAAGTCATCAAAAATGGTCTTGAACTTGTGTAGTCAAATCTGTCCTAAAAGCTGTCATGAAAATTCTGCTTTATCAATGCTTTTTACAAAAATCATATCTCCTTGCTCGAGTATGCTACAAGGACGTTCTAGGACTTTCTGGAAAGCTGAGATGATGTACTTCAACTTTCATGTTTGGCCCCAGACCTGGTTCAACTTGGATCATGGAGAAAAAGAACCTTGAAGTTGGGACATTCTTGCTGGAAAAATATTAGTGATGTCCTATGCAATGTTGGAACATCAGACCACTTTGAACATTAATAATTCCAAACTTTAATCACTTGTATCTTTTAATCCACTATTATATTTTGAGTTGAAGTGAACTGCATCTTTGATGCTTGTCTTGCATGGTGACAAAGCTTGAAAATTGGGTGGCACAAGAAAAGTGCACAAAATCTGTCCTAAAAAAATCAGCTCGAGCAAGGCCTGTTGTGAGGTTCATAACTCCTTGCTCAAATTGAATTAATGGGAGTTCTTATACATTTTAGAAAGCCCTAATGACATACTTTAACTTCTATGTTTGACTTTGGTCTTGGTTCAGCTTGCAAAGTCATCAAAAATGGTCTTGAACTTGTGTAGTCAAATCTGTCCTAAAAGCTGTCATGAAAATTCTGCTTTATCAATGCTTTTTACAAAAATCATATCTCCTTGCTCGAGTATGCTACAAGGACGTTCTAGGACTTTCTGGAAAGCCGAGATGATGTACTTCAACTTTCATGTTTGGCCCCAGACCTGGTTCAACTTGGATCATGGAGAAAAAGAGCCTTGAAGTTGGGACATTCTTGCTGGAAAAATATTAGTGATGTCCTATGCAATGTTGGAACATCAGACCACTTTGAACATTAATAATTCCAAACTTTAATCACTTGTATCTTTTAATCCACTATTATATTTTGAGTTGAAGTGAACTGCATCTTTGATGCTTGTCTTGCATGGTGACAAAGCTTGAAAATTGGGTGGCACAAGAAAAGTGCACAAAATCTGTCCTAAAAAAATCAGCTCGAGCAAGGCCTGTTGTGAGGTTCATAACTCCTTGCTCAAATTGAATTAATGGGAGTTCTTATACATTTAGGAAAGCCCTAATGACATACTTTAACTTTGATGTTTGACTTTGGTCTTGGTTCAGCTTGCAAAGTCATCAAAAATGGTCTTGAACTTGTGTAGTCAAATCTGTCCTAAAAGCTGTCATGAAAATTCTGCTTTATCAATGCTTTTTACAAAAATCATATCTCCTTGCTCGAGTATGCTACAAGGACGTTCTAGGACTTTCTGGAAAGCTGAGATGATGTACTTCAACTTTCATGTTTGGCCCCAGACCTGGTTCAACTTGGATCATGGAGAAAAAGAGCCTTGAAGTTGGGACATTCTTGCTGGAAAAATATTAGTGATGTCCTATGCAATGTTGGAACATCAGACCACTTTGAACATTAATAATTCCAAACTTTAATCACTTGTATCTTTTAATCCACTATTATATTTTGAGTTGAAGTGAACTGCATCTTTGATGCTTGTCTTGCATGGTGACAAAGCTTGAAAATTGGGTGGCACAAGAAAAGTGCACAAAATCTGTCCTAAAAAAATCAGCTCGAGCAAGGCCTGTTGTGAGGTTCATAACTCCTTGCTCAAATTGAATTAATGGGAGTTCTTATACATTTAGGAAAGCCCTAATGACATACTTTAACTTTGATGTTTGACTTTGGTCTTGGTTCAGCTTGCAAAGTCATCAAAAATGGTCTTGAACTTGTGTAGTCAAATCTGTCCTAAAAGCTGTCATGAAAATTCTGCTTTATCAATGCTTTTTACAAAAATCATATCTCCTTGCTCGAGTATGCTACAAGGACGTTCTAGGACTTTCTGGAAAGCTGAGATGATGTACTTCAACTTTCATGTTTGGCCCCAGACCTGGTTCAACTTGGATCATGGAGAAAAAGAGCCTTGAAGTTGGGACATTCTTGCTGGAAAAATATTAGTGATGTCCTATGCAATGTTGGAACATCAGACCACTTTGAACATTAATAATTCCAAACTTTAATCACTTGTATCTTTTAATCCGCTATTATATTTTGAGTTGAAGTGAACTGCATCTTTGATGCTTGTCTTGCATGGTGACAAAGCTTGAAAATTGGGTGGCACAAGAAAAGTGCACAAAATCTGTCCTAAAAAAATCAGCTCGAGCAAGGCCTGTTGTGAGGTTCATAACTCCTTGCTCAAATTGAATTAATGGGAGTTCTTATACATTTTAGAAAGCCCTAATGACATACTTTAACTTTGATGTTTGACTTTGGTCTTGGTTCAGCTTGCAAAGTCATCAAAAATGGTCTTGAACTTGTGTAGTCAAATCTATCCTAAAAGCTGTCATCAAAATTCTGCTTTATCAATGCTTTTTACAAAAATCATATCTCCTTGCTCGAGTATGCTACAAGGACGTTCTAGGACTTTCTGGAAAGCCGAGATGATGTACTTCAACTTTCATGTTTGGCCCTAGACCTGGTTCAACTTGGATCATGGAGAAAAAGAGCCTTGAAGTTGGGACATTCTTGCTGGAAAAATATTAGTGATGTCCTATGCAATGTTGGAACATCAGACCACTTTGAACATTAATAATTCCAAACTTTAATCACTTGTATCTTTTAATCCACTATTATATTTTGAGTTGAAGTGAACTGCATCTTTGATGCTTGTCTTGCATGGTGACAAAGCTTGAAAATTGGGTGGCACAAGAAAAGTGCACAAAATCTGTCCTAAAAAAATCAGCTCGAGCAAGGCCTATTGTGAGGTTCATAACTCCTTGCTCAAATTGAATTAATGGGAGTTCTTATACATTTTAGAAAGCCCTAATGACATACTTTAACTTTGATGTTTGACTTTGGTCTTGGTTCAGCTTGCAAAGTCATCAAAAATGGTCTTGAACTTGTGTAGTCAAATCTGTCCTAAAAGCTGTCATGAAAATTCTGCTTTATCAATGCTTTTTACAAAAATCATATCTCCTTGCTCGAGTATGCTACAAGGACGTTCTAGGACTTTCTGGAATGCTGAGATGATGTACTTCAACTTTCATGTTTGGCCCCAGACCTGGTTCAACTTGGATCATGGAGAAAAAGAGCCTTGAAGTTGGGACATTCTTGCTGGAAAAATATTAGTGATGTCCTATGCAATGTTGGAACATCAGACCACTTTGAACATTAATAATTCCAAACTTTAATCACTTGTATCTTTTAATCCACTATTATATTTTGAGTTGAAGTGAACTGCATCTTTGATGCTTGATTTGCATGGTGACAAAGCTTGAAAATTGGGTGGCACAAGAAAAGTGCACAAAATCTGTCCTAAAAAAATCAGTTCGAGCAAGGCCTATTGTGAGGTTCATAACTCCTTGCTCAAGTTGAATTAATGGGAGTTCTTATACATTTTGGAAAGCCCTAATGACATACTTTAACTTTGATGTTTGACTTTGGTCTTGGTTCAGCTTGCAAAGTCATCAAAAATGGTCTTGAACTTGTGTAGTCAAATCTGTCCTAAAAGCTGTCATGAAAATTCTGCTTTATCAATGCTTTTTACAAAAATCATATCTCCTTGCTCGAGTATGCTACAAGGACGTTCTAGGACTTTCTGGAAAGCTGAGATGATGTACATCAACTTTCATGTTTGACCCCAGACTTGGTTCAACTTGGATCATGGAGAAAAACATCCTTGAAGTTGGGACATTCTTGCTGAAAATATATTAATGATGTCCTATGCAATGTCAGAACATTGGACATTAAGAATTTCCAACTTTGATCACTTATATCTTTCAATCCTTATGATATTTTGAGTTGATTCCTTCTACAATGTTGAAGTATCAAATACCCTCTTTAAAAGTAGCTCTTACTCAAAATTAATGGATGCTTGGATCAATAGTTACAACCTTGAAAAGTTGTGCACTTGAACATGATTTTAACTTAGAAAAAATTTCTAAGTTTCTTTCAATTTGATCAATTTTGCAATTTTGCATGATTTCTTGATTTAAATTTTGCAGTTGACTTTGTATTAGATGAACTTGAGGCTTGATCCACTTGAAATGTTGCACTCTTGTGCTTAATTCTTGATGTGGGAGTCCTCTTGATCCTTTGTGGATGTTTAAGAGGTTAGACAAGTTGAAGATCATGTCATTCCTTGATTGATCATTTGTCTAAAGGCTCTGAGAGGGTTTGAAACCCTATTTTGATTGTAGTGAACGTTCACCCATCTTTGGGGAGACTAATGAGGTACAAAGGTACATCCATATTGTGCTGATGATTTGCACCATGATGGGAAATCTTAGTGGTTAAAATTTTGGGTATGACAGAAGGGATAGTAGCTTTGAGAGTGTCTACTGAATGATGTTCCGGTTCTCGGTTATTCGCCTCCGCCGGAAAGCTCGAAACCGAGGCGGCAAAATTAGAAATAGCATCGACATCACCAAATATCAATCGCTTCATGCGAGCGAAACATGTCATGAAACTTCATCTCAAGAAATAGGGAAAAGGCGAAAAGAATGAGAAAAAGTGAAAAGACTGAGAAAAGCAGAGAAAGAAGAGAGAAAGTGAGAGAAAAAGGTTGTTTTCGAGAAAAAAAGTGAGAAAGAGGGGTAGTTTCAGAACTAAAAACAACTTTAAGAACTTCATTTTCCAAGCGCTGCACACGCAACGTCACATTTTACATGCACGTCATAACCGTTTTTTAGCTTTAATTACGTGTTATACACTCGCCACCCCTTTCTAAATTTCACTTGCCACGCGATAATCGACATAACTATTTTTTAGTTGCTATCTATCATTACTTTTGAAGTATAAAACATAGTAATTTAATAAAAAAATTACAAAGATTCATATAGGAGTACTAATTAACAACAAATAATTTTAAAAACAAAGTTAAATCACGAGTTTATAAAAATAAGAACTATTAATGTTTTTTTAGTTTACATTTTATTTATTTTAAGTTATTTAAATTCTTATTTAATCTATGAACCAAAATTTTTTTATAGTTTTTAAATTTATAGTATAAATAAATTAAAAAAAAAGTCATTAGTAACAAGCCCTTATGATTCATTTTTCAGATGAAGGTACAAACCCTTTTCGGAACATGCAAATTCCAAATTGTTCGCCATCTGAAATGGGCTTCATCATTCAAAGAGTGAAACAGAATGCCATACATAGTAGCAATGGAGAACCTTCTTGGGATCCACTCCAAAGGCACATGACTGGAACTGTAGTAGCCACAGTAGGAGGAGGAATCACATTGATTCTGTCTAAGATTGGCTGGGAGAAGATAGTGTGCAGTAAAGGCCAGTTCTAGTTACTTGCACTATCAGAAGGTTAGAAACATGCTGCAGATGCAAGTTGTGACTGATCGGCGGGAGAACATGATCTTTGAGATGCAATCCCGGCGCAACCCAAGCCTCTTTCCAGATATTAATGTAAGTTCCATTACCTACTTCCCAATGGGCCAACTCATCAAGTTTAGGGCGAAGCTCCACTATCGACTTTCAAATACAAGAGTCAACAGGTTTAGCAATTAAATCACCAGATTCGAGATGTCTCACGACATATTTACTTTTTAGTAAACGAATCTAAAGAATATGATCCTGAGATTTCATCTTCCAACCCAGCTTGGCTATGCAAGCTATATTTATAAAGTTCAAATTCCTAAGGCCAAGGCCACAAACTTTCTTATCTCTGTTAATAATACTTCAATGGATCGTATACAACTACTTCTTATCATTTGAGTCACCCGAAATAAAATATTGTTGACACTGATGAATTTTGTTAACACAAGCTTTTGGCAGTGGAACAGGCATCATTATATATATAGGGAAAGCCTCAATAACTGCCTTAGCCAAAGTGACCTGACCAGCAAAGGAAAGCTAACTAAGCTTCCAATGCACAAGCTTGGCTTGAACTTTCTCAATAAGGTATCAAAAGTCTTTAAATTTAAGACCCTTTCCAAATAGAGGAACTCCTAAATAGGTGCCGAGGGAGGTGGTCTCCCTAAATCCATACTTGGCTATGATAGATTTTCTAGTAGCAATCGGAGTATTCCTTGAAAACATAATGTTAGACTTTTCCATATTTATATGT
This sequence comes from Lathyrus tuberosus, assembly GCA_022829125.1. Classification (NCBI taxonomy): domain Eukaryota; kingdom Viridiplantae; phylum Streptophyta; class Magnoliopsida; order Fabales; family Fabaceae; genus Lathyrus; species Lathyrus tuberosus. The sequence continues at coordinate 67,693 of JALAZF010000185.1, forward strand.
TGGCTCGAAGCACCGCAGAATAAGGTCGTCGGCAAAAATAAGACGGGACACCTTAGGGTCATCTCTTCCAATCTTCAAGCACTGCCATTGATTGTTTTCCACTGCATCATGTATCATATGGGACAACTTGTCCATACCAAGGACAACAAATAAGGGGATAACGGATCACCTTGGCGTAATCCTTTCTTAGCTTCAAAGAAATCTCTGTTATTGCCTTTCCAAAGAACCCGAAGTTGCACAGAAGTTATAACACGCATAATTAGATCAGTAAGATTATCAGGACTGCCAACTTCATTTAGAACACATTCAATGAATTTCCAACTCATATTATCATACGCCTTGGCTAGATCAATTTTGACGACAGAGTATCCCATTTTCTTCTTATTTTTGTATGTACTGTGAATGATCTCCTACGCAATAGCAATATTATCGTGATAGCTTTTGGAGGGGATGAAGTGTAACACCCTAAATACCCCCACATAATTTATAATTAATTATCAGAGTAAATTAAAACCACACGCATGTAGGATGTTACTTTCAACACAAACCAGCTCATGCAATTAGATATGTAACATGTGCCACTTTTAAAATTATTAATAATAATAATACTAATAACAATAATCAGCAAGTCCAAACTTCGACTTGATTAATAGCAGCGGAACATCAACAATTAATTCATTTAATGATTTAAACATGAATCAGAAAATGTAATCATCATAAGCAACATCAAACTTAGGAGATATCCAAAAATCTCCACCAAAACATAAACAGGCACAAAAGAGCGTTCAACCCCCTAGTGTTACACACCAGAGCAGACACCGACTCTAAACATTAAAAGGAAGACTCCATCTTCCACTCACATCAACTCTTCTACTGCGAGTTATTTGCACGATGCTCAAGTAAAGGCAACATTCAAACATAAGGGATGAGATATCATAATTATATAAAGGAAAGCATGATAATAAGTAAGCATCAGATTATTACATGCGCATCACCCATTCCACAACACACATCCATGCAAACAACACAACAACCATCCAAACATAATAACTACGCAGCCAATATGCAATGCAATGAGACTCACAACTAGACTCAGTGCATGTGGTACCAATACGTGAACACTCAGGTTCACCGCTCTGATACTCACCTCCTAGGATTAGAGCTAACCAATTTGTTATCATAACCTCCGATATCTCTTCACTAATTCCATCACCTCCGAAATCGGCTACTCGCACCCAATCCCCACCTCTTGGGATTGAGGCTCACCAACAATGGACCATTGTCGAACAACATGAATACTTGCAGCATATTATACATGCAACAACAACATCAAGCACAATGACCAGCACCTCCATAGTCAATGTACCCCGCCAATACTATCCACCATGCACCAACACACGCTATAACAGCCCAGCAACATCAACATACAACATAGTAAGCAACAACAATGCATTTTAGATTATGTCACACCACAACATAAACACTGCAATGCATTTAACATCATCACACAACAAATTATTCAATTTATGGTACATAAACTATTTTTAGAATAAAGTTCGTTGCGTCAGCTTCCAAAAGCTTCGAAAGGCACCCAAATCGGATACCCGGAACTAAAGTTATGAATTTTCAAAGATTTTCAAAAACTGCTCCCAACGTAACCGGTTACACCAAATGAGGTAATCAGTTACATCCCTTGTAACCAGTCACGCTACACAAAAAACACTAAGTGTAACCAGTTACCATAATCAGGGTAACCGACTACACCCTCATAGATTTGTCCAATTTATGCAAAACATATACAGTGTAACCGATTACCCAAATCTTGGTAACCGATTACACACTCACAATTTTGTCCAAAAACTCATTTTTAAAGCAGTGTAACCGGTTACACCATATTTGGTAACCGATTACACTATGCACAAAAGCACTTTTCTGCAACTTTTCAAAACGAAAATGACTTATAAACTATCCTAAAACCCCATTTTTCTCACAAATATTTTGTCTTATGTTTTAACACAAAAAATCACTTTTCATAAGTTTCAAACCCTAAATTATTTTCACCGAAAATACTCATAACTTAGTTCCGACTCTGAGTCGCAACCACACACAACAACATAACATCTACCATCAATAATTTCAACAACAACTTTACGCAATTTACCAATAACAATCTACCACAACATTATCATACAACATTCGAACACATCTAATTCATCAAACAACATACAATTGCATGATCCACACAATTAATCCAACAATTACAAAATTGCAACAATGATCATGGTATTGAGAAGAGAAAAGCATTAACCAAGCATAGATATAATCTACTCACCATCATCATACAATCCCTTAGATAATTAGAACTCTACTCTTACCTTAGATTTCTTGCAAAAGCTTCTCAACAATGGTGATTTTCTCTTCCCCCTTGAGCCGTAGCCTCCTTTCCACTTTTCTCTTATTTTCAAGATCTGATAGTTTCTCCCCAAATATCCCTTATTTATTCTTATTATATTATTATTATTAGTATTATTAATACCAACTAATTAAAATAATAACAATAATAATATTACTAAATATTTAATTTAAATAATACTCACCTTATATTATTTAAATAAATAATTGTGTCGCTCCCGGGATTTTCATCCAAGTACAAACGCGAAAGTGGCACCAAACAGAGTCGCCAGCAATGTGTATTTATCCCAAGAGAGGGAAAGGAAACACTGCATAAACCTGAAGGAAAGGAAAAGAGCATGGTCTTGCGACCAAGAGAAAGGGTAAGGGAGTCGGTTACGCGAGAGGAAGGTATTAGCACCCCCTCGCGTCCATCGTACCCGATGGGATCCACGCTTGCTTGTTTCAATCAAAGGGTGATAGAAAAGAATACTGGAAAAGGAACTGAAAGAAAGAAATGAGAAAGAAAAACAAATGTAGGGAAAATAAAATAAGTGCTCGCATGGGCCCTACCCCACTGCCTACGTATCTCATCGGGAGCATGAGAATCAGAGCGACGTAGTTCCCCTCACCTAAGGGAAGGTTGTTTGTGTTTTTTAGTGGAATACGTCAACGTTCGCGTCCTAGCAGTTTAGGTGTTGCAGCTCGCTGTAGGGAGACTTAGGCGTTACCTGTTTGCGGTAGAACGGAAATGACGCATCCTTAAGGAATGATTGAATGAGATGAGGAAAGAATTCCAGAAGGAAAGACGTTATTGTTTGTTTTTGTCTTTTAAGAATTTTTGTGATTTGTTTGTATATGATAGTGTATCCAAATCTTAGTCATTGGAATGTGTACATTCTCGCATTCCAAGATGGAATGGGTAAGAAAGCACACTAAGAGTGAAGAAGACCCCCACACTTAGTTCCAATTGTCAAGGTTCAAACACACTAGCATATTTGTGTTTATTAAGTGTTTTTGTTGATTATTAAATGAAGAAGTGTTTTTTATTTGCACCTTCAACAAGTATTGCATTTAAGTCCCTCATACAAGATCAAATGTTTAACACATTGACCCAAGATGGGCTATATGCTACACATTCTAAGATTATAAGAGAAGACCCCTTTATAATCTCTTCTTTATATGAAAGGCCTAAATGCAATAAATGCCTACCTTTATTACATATTTTGAATTTTCTTTGAGATGAGAAAGAGAGACTCAAGAGAGGATAAAGGTAAAAATCTATATGGACTAAGACTCAATCCTAATTGATTAGTTAAGGGAGTGATCCTAAGGTTTGTGAGGTTTAAACCTAAAGTCTAAAGAAAGAATGAATTAAACAATTCACTTCTAAAGTAGAAGATGAATTGTAATTCAAAAAAGGGAAAGTGATGAGTTATTAAAAGAAAACACATAAGTGCTTAACAAAACACAAAATGGAATTGTAAAAGAAATGAGAGGAAAGAAGTTTGAATGTGGATTCCTTATCCACACTCAATTGCAACTTACCAAAGCCCCTACATGGTTAGTAAACATGTATAAGAAGTATAAGAAATAAAAGGACTTTTAATGCACCATAAAACTCAAAAGAATTAGATGAGAAATTGGTTACAACCATAATGTACATCACATGGAAAACAAATGATCATTATCATGCAAGTCCAAGTGGATAGGCAACAAACATCATCCGTGACATTAGAACATGCTACCATAAGAAAAGGGAGAATGAAGGATGAAAAGAAATGGAAGAAACATGCCTAAATGGAACATGTAATCCAAGGATCAGAATTGAAATGAAATAAAAATGATTCACCAATATCTCACAAGTATTTATGAAGCAACATCAAGACATTCAAGAAGCAATAGAAGGAGAAAGGAAATGGAAATTCAAGAGATAACACAAGTACTTCATATTAAGGACACACAAAGTTCAAATGAAAATGAACATGCAATGATGACACATGACATGTACCAATGACCTATAATGTCAAATGGATGGTTCACAAAGTAGGCAAATGATCATGTAAGTATGTATAAAAGAAATCATGTAAGCATGCACAAAGATTACAAGGATATGACATGTTGTAATGCTTCAAATGAAATGTTTTAAACAAAAGTCAAATGGGTTCATGAAAATTATGAAAACATGGTATTTAGGTTCAAAAATCAGAGATGAATCACATATCAAAGTAGCATGCAAGAAACCAAGGCAAAATGATGTCAAACAATGCACTTAGGTCAAGTATACACATCATACAAAGTAGCACAAAACGAACACCAAACATGCCATAAACTGACCTAAAAAAAACAAATAAAAATCATTTAACATACCTCAAGATGATAATGACTCAATACAAAAAGAAGAGCATCAAAACAATTTTTAATGATCAAGAACAAAATTAAACAAAATCATGTACCACATTAAGAATGCATACAAGAGAAAATCAAAGAAAATTATAGAACAGGGGCAAAAAGGTCATAAAATCAAGAAAAAAAATCATGAAAATTTTTATAAATGTTTTAATGATGCTCATGAATTTTTGTGGAATTTTATAATGCCATTTGGTATTTTTAAAAAATGAAAAGCAAACGTGTAAAAAAGAATAAAATAAAATGAAATAGAAAATGACAGGGGGGTATGAACATAGTAAAATGTTAGTTCTAATTGGTTTGGGCTTGTAAAAGAGGGGTGCAGATAGCATTTTGGCTAAGTCCAATTCAGAAATTCGTGCACATGACTTGCACATGATTTTTAATGCGTTGTCAACTTTACGACCACACGATCATGGAAAAATAAACGGACACGATTAAAACATACATAAACCCTAGTCATTTGAAGTCACCGGCCGGAGGTGACCTCCGGTCACCTTCTCCGGCCAACAGCCACCGTCTGCAACTTTGATTTTGCCAGAATTCCACAAACGATATACCAAAATGAAGCTGAGCTCACATACATCATGAATATGCAATTAATTTTCATAGATCATGCGCGCATAACACAAACCGAGCCAAAACAATTTGCCCTAACATCACACCTAAACTCCTAAAGAGCCTATCAACTAGCCAGAACTCACGCATAGCTTCTAACAAGCTCTAAACACATAAAACGAGTTTAAATCATACTGATATGAAGCATTAAGATTGAGTGAATTAAAACCTGAAAGTGTGGCAACTTGATGTGTTGAGAAAACCAAAGAAAAGCTTGAGGTATTGAGCTTCTAGATCTTCAACCTTAGCAAAATAAATGCTACTTGATGTGGAGATCTTGAGAACAAAAACAAAATTCCAAACTGTGATGATGTTATGCTTGGACAATGGAGTTTTCTCTTGAATGTTCTTGCTCAGAATGGATGAAGATGATTGAGAAAGGAAGAAAAATCGTGCAGATTCAGAGAGAGATAATGGAGAGAATGTGAGAGTGTTTGAGAGAAAGAGTGAGAATGAAGTTGAAAATCAATTTGTGAAGAGAAGTTTTGTTTTATAGTGAGCTAGGAAGTGAGTTGGGTGAGTTCACTCTAACTAACTGAGTCAGTTAGTTAGAGGCGAGTTGATCTTGGGTTTTTTATGGTGTGGGTGATGCTTAGAGTGTTATGGTGAGGATGAAGAGAATGAAGCTGCAGCAAGCAACTTTTTATACAAGTTTGTATTCTTTCCACTTCTATGCATGAGCAACACACGTGACCTGGTGAATGTAAAGGTGTTTGGCTAAATGAAGCAAAGGTTGGTGAGTGTGATCAAGCATGCGCAAACTAATTCAATCAACAATAAATTCCACTTGCTTTTTCTGGTTTTATGTGACAGTTGAAGACAGATGAAGATAGGGTTGCTTGAGGATGCATTACTCCATGAAATGTGGATGGTTTGGTGAGTTCATGGGTTCATTTGAAAGAGGGTACATTGAGGAACAATATTGGTTTGAAAATTGAAGTGAAATGAGGTCTCAAACATGCCTAAAAATGACCACAAACAGATGGACAAAGAACTGGTACATATGCGTACGAAGCAAGTCATGGCATGGCAAGTGACATGCATGGAAGTTCAGCCTAATCAACCTATCTTGAGACCACTATAACCCACTCATAACTTGATCAATTCAAAATTTTCCCAACATCAATATTAAAGATGACACTACAAAGAACAACTTTGATGTTGAAAACTTTTCCATTTGAGGCTTTTACCTTGATGAAAAATGGATGTACATTTGGTTCACCAACTGTTTGAGAAAATGACTGCGCGCGTGCCCTGAAAATCTTGGTCATGACCTAGTTTTGAACCTACTTTGCTCAAACTTTGATCAATCATATCTCACTCAATTTTTATCCAATAGAGATGTTCCACATATGGATGTGAAGCTTAAAACAAGATATTTTGTTGTGGCCGAGTGGAATTTTCATTTGGTGCTTCAATTTTAAATGGCCTTGGTTCAAACTCTGATGCAAAATGGCCAAAACTTGCTATTTTTAGTAACCCTTCTTCATCCAAAAATGGCAACTTTCCACCTCTTGATTTTTTCATGATTCCTTTGGAGTTTCTTGACCAAATTTTGTACATTGGACACATATAACATGAATTTTATGGATTTGTCCTCAAAAAGTCAAGAGTTGACTTTTTCCTCTGATTATTTGACTTGGCCCCAATTTTCCTGATTTTTTATCTTTCTTCCAATTGAACCACTTCTAAAACCAATTGAGAGGCAATTTTCCATACACATACACTTAAGAACATGTAGAATACCATGACATCAAGTTTTGTCCAAAAAATCAAAGATTCTCTGATTTAATGGGAAACCCTAGTTTTGGTGCCCACCTCCTAGGAGAAAAATGTGTAGTCTTCAATTTCAAATTCCTCAGAGTATGTTGTGTATCCTCTTAAAGGATGATGAGATATACCATTTGAGGATGACTTTGGATCAATGAGCTATCTCTTTTGAGGGTTTTCCTTCAGTTTTTGAACCTCTTGCATGTTGGAGTATGTATTGTTTCAATCTCCCATTGGATCTCACTTCCTTGAGATTGTGTATGATCAATTGAGATGGTATGAGACATGAGAGACTCTTGGCTTGCCTTGAGTCAACTTGATTGACCTTTTTGTGCTTTGAATGATCCCTTGATTGTCCATCTTCCCCCTGATCGCATGCCTTGATGGTAAGAGGAATGCTATGCTTCATTCTTCTATGTTAAATGCAATGCAATGCTAATGAGATGGATATGATATGATAGATGATAATGCTATGCTAAGATGACAAAAAGGGAGAGCAAATTTTGGGGTATTACAGCTGCCCCTATTCAAACACTGTAGACCTGAATGCCTGAAAGCGAATGCTTTCAGACTTTCAAGATATATAGTGATTGAATACCAAATATAACCAAAAATTTGCTCTGGATGATGAAAAAGAAAAGGGATATAAACCCAATGCGATTGTTGGATTGAATCTTCAAGTGAAACGTTGTCGAAGAAGTCTGCCTTTTGAACGACGCCAGGCGACTACTGGCTTGCCATACTGTTGATGGACTTTAACAAATGTCTTTTTGAACGACGCCAGACGACTACTGTCTTGCCACACTGCTGGTGGACTTTAGAAATGTCTTTTGTACGACGCCAGACGACTACTGGCTTGCCACACTGCTGGTGGACTTTAATAATGTCTTTTGTACGACGCCAGACGACTACTGGCTTGCCACACTGCTGGTGGACTTTAATAATGTCTTTTGTACGATGCCAGATGACTACTGGCTTGCCACACTGCTGGTGGACTTTAATAATGTCTTTTGTACGACGCCAGACGACTACTGGCTTACCACACTACTGGTGGACTTCAATAATGTCTTTTGTACGACGCCAGACGACTACTGGCTTGCCACACTGCTGGTGGACTTCAATAATGTCTTTTGTACGACGCCAGACGACTACTGGCTTGCCACACTGCTGGTGGACTTTAATAATGTCTTTTGTACGACGCCAGACGACTACTGGCTTGCCACACTGCTGGTGGACTTCAATGATTACCAAACAGGCTTTGGAATCTCAAAATTGCCATCCTCGGATGGACTTTTGCAGTTTTGCCAAATTAAGTTTGGACTTTGATGCTTACCAAACCGGCTCTGGAAGCTTTGCCAAATGATCGTCCCACCGGCTGGAACAACCATCTGCCATACTATCCCACTGGCTGGAATAATATGAACAAACTGTATGTGTGCCAAAAAAAAATTGGACTTTGAGTTGTAAATGAGCAATGCTGAGAATTACACCACCTGCTGGGTAATATCATATGCTGACACTTTGCTGAAAAAGAGATTCTGTTGATCCATATAGACCAAGTTGGGGAAATTACCGCGACTCGGCTGGGGAGTATAGCGGGCAAGATTCAATGCTGAACTTTGTGGGGATATCATTACCAAAGATATGATCTTGCCGGGGACCAGGGCTACTTTGCGGGGAATATCCAAATCTTGGCTGAAAGACAATCAGTTGCAAGAAAGAGTCCCTAGGGATCTGCTGAGGAAACCCAAAGCAATTCCTCGGTACTCTGCTGAGGAAAAAGACTGTCGAGATTAGGATAAATGTCACAGTGCCCCTTGTTGGGTAAACTTTCCCTTTGACGACTCCGCTGGGAATAATGAGTTTATAACACACTCTGCTGGAGAAAAAAAACCGCTTTAAAGCGTCTCTTGTTGGGGCTGCCCTTCGAGAGGATTTTACAGAAGACCAAATGTCCTCAAACTCTACTGGGGATTATAGATCGGGAATATCTTTTGCTGGGGAGATAACAGATAACATGCACCATGCATGGGATGGTCAATAACTCCGCTGGGGATTATTCTTTGACAAATTTCCCATGCTGAAACCTGCGGAAGACATGATACTACCACTTGCTGGTACATCCTTTCACATCGTCTGCAAGGTACTGGAGGATTGGCACTTGTGAGCATACTTGTAGTATTCACTGCATTAATAACCGTTATCAACACAGAAGAAATCCATCTTCGAACACCGTTGCCGTCACGAAACTTAGTGGGAACTCTTGAATGGAAGAATCGACTTAATAAGATACAACAGTATCCAGTCATAGAAAATATCTGCTCGTGGTTACGATCATGCCGTCTGGATCGATCGTGCTCATTACCTGCAACAGAAAAAGAATATGCATATGCCCCAGGATATTGCGTGGTCTTTTGGGTCCACCATCCAAGGTTGTCCAACAAGCAACGTAATTTCGATTGTCTTTGTGCATGTTTTTGCAAGGCCAAGATATTTTCAAAGTAACGTTTTATTATCAAAAATTGGACGTTTTTGCAAACAAAATAGTAAACTGAAAATAAAAGCCCGTGACTGAATATTCAACTTTATTGATGAAATGCCAAAAATTGGCGAATTTACAATCAGAAGCAAACCCCTGAAAGAGGCGATTGCCATAAAATTGAGAAAAGAAATCTATCCTAATGACAATGCGGAAATTGGATTCCAACTGATTTCTGATTCTGTTATAGCCAGTATGTATTCCAGCTCTCCTGATTATCTTTGCCTTCAGAAGCTCGTGGTCCGACCAATTCCTCCTTTGGAATTTTGCCAGCTTGCTGAAAAGTAGAAAACATACAGATTAATTTAGACTGCAGTCATTCGCTTTAATCCCTCTTTTGTGTGGATCGCCTTTTCAGGTTTTCAATCCACCGGGATACCCATTTTTGCCTAAGTTGCCCTTTCGGGTTTTCAACTTACCGGGTGTACAATTCTTTTCAATTATATCCCTAATTTTTGCCCGAACCTTTATTCTGTTTTTGGTTCGCCGGGGTGCCCTTTTTTGCCTGGATTCTCTCTTTTTTTTTTTTTTTTTTTATCCAGCGTGTCTCTTTATACGAAGTATTTTTTAACTGCATCTGAATTAACAGGGGATGAAAAATCTTCACCATCCATGGTTATCAGCAACAAGGCTCCACCTGAGAAAACCTTTTTTACCACGAACGGACCTTCATAATTAGGAGTCCATTTGCCCCTGTGATCTGTACTCGGAGGAAGTATTCTCTTGATTACCACATCCCCGACCTTGTAGACTTGAGGTCGAACCTTTTGATCGAATGCCCTCTTCATTCTGCACTGATATAGCTGGCCATGGCATACCGCTGCTAAACGCTTCTCCTCAATAAGGCTCAGCTGATCAAATCTGGCTCGTACCCATTCAGCTTCATCTAGTTTAACGTTCATCAATATTCGGAGAGAGGGAATCTCCACTTCTATCGGTAGAACTGCCTCCATACCATATACAAGCGAGTATGGTGTTGCCCCAGTGGACGTGCGGACTGATGTTCGATACCCATGCAAAGCCAGTGGTAACATCTCATGCCAATCTTTGTACGTGACAACCATTTTCTGCACAATCTTCTTGATATTTTTGTTGGCCGCTTCAACCGCGCCATTCATTTTCGGGCAGTACGGAGAAGAATTGTGGTGCTCGATTTTGAAGTCCCGGCATAGCTCAGCCATCATCTTGTTGTTCAAATTAGAACCATTATCAGTAATGATTCTTTCGGGCACTCCATATCGACAAATGATATCTCGCTTCAAGAAACGAGCCACTACTTACTTAGTGACATTGGCGTAAGATGCTGCTTCAACCCATTTAGTGAAGTAATCAATGGCGACCAAGATGAAACGATGGCCGTTTGAAGCAGTAGGCTCAATTTTCCCGATCATATCAATGCCCCACATTGCAAATTGCCACGGAGAAGACATTATACTCAACGGATTGGGAGGAACATGCACTTTGTCTGCATAGATCTGGCATTTGTGGCACTTGCGAGTATACTTGCAGCAATCTGACTCCATGGTCAGCCAATAATACCCTAATCTCAACAATTTCTTAGCCATCGCATGTCCTCCGGCATGGGTACCGAAAGAGCCTTCGTGCACTTCAATCATCAACAAGTCTGCCTCGTGTCTATCCACACATCTGAGCAGAACCGTGTCAAAATTCCTTTTATACAGCACACCATCTTTGTTCAAGAAGAAACTACCAACTAGCCTTCTTAATGTCTTCTTGTCATTGGAAGATGCCCCAGCGGGTATTCTTGATTTTTTAAGAAGCATTTGATGTCATGGTACCAAGGCTTATCGTCAGACACTGCATCAACCTCAAACACAAAATCAGGCCTATCAAGACGAGATACATCAATCCTGGGCACAAAGTTCTAACCATGCACTTTGATCATCGAAGAGATAGTGGCCAAGGCATCTGCAAACATATTCTCATCTCGGGGAACATGGTATAACTTGACGGTTGTAAAGAATGTCAGCAATCTCCTCGTATAATCTCTATACGGAATCAAATTCTGCTGATGTGTGTGCCAAGTTCCCTTTACTTGATTGATTACCAATGCTGAATCACCAAAGATATCGAGGGTCTTGATTCGTAAATCAATAGCTTCCTCGATCCCTAATATGCAAGCTTCGTATTCTGCTTCATTGTTGGTACACCCGAAAGTTACTCGGGCAGTGAAGGGCATGTGAACACCCTCTGGCGTAATAAGGACTGCACCAACTCCGCACCCATTCATATTAACTGCCCCATCAAACATCAAACTCCATTTGGATTCAGGGTCAGGCCCCTCCTCCAGAAGTGGTTCCTCGCAGTCTTTCGCTTTGAGAAACATGATGTCCTCATCAGGGAAATCAAATCTCATGGGCTGGTAATCATCAAGAGGCTGTTGCGCAAGATAATCTGACAGTATACTTCCTTTGATTACCTTTTGCAAAGTAAATTGAATATCGTACTCTGTCAGTACCATCTGCCACCTTGCAACTCTGCCTGTAAGTGCTGGTTTCTCAAAAATATACTTGACCGGATCCAATTTAGAGATCAACAGGGTTGTATGTGTGAGCACGTATTGTCTCAATCGCTTGGCGGCCCATGCGAGTGCACAACATGTCTTCTCAAGCATTGAATAACGCGATTCACAATCTGTAAATTTCTTGCTCAGGTAGTAGATAGCATGTTCTTTCCTACCTGTCTCGTCGTGTTGACCGAGAACATAACCCATGGATCCTTCGAGCACTGTCAAGTACATAATCAGTGGTCTCCCTTGAACTGGAGGTATCAGAATTGGAGGTTTCTGCAAATATCTTTTTATTTTATCGAAGGCATTTTGACAATCATTATTCCACCTGACCGTTTGATCTTTTCTTAGCATTTTGAATATCGGTTCGCAAGTGGCAGTTAGGTGAGATATGAACCTTGAAATGTAGTTCAATCTTCCTAGAAAGCCGCGAACTTCTTTCTCAGTCCTTGGTACAGGCATATCTTGTATAGCTTTCACTTTAGCAGGATCAACCTCTATCCCTTTTCCACTGACAATGAAACCAAGCAATTTTCCGGACCGCACGCCGAAAGTACACTTGTTAGGATTCAGTCTCAACCTGAATTTCCTCAGCCTCTCAAACAACTTCTTCAAGTTGATCAGATGTTCCTCTTCTGTCTTTGATTTAGCAATCATGTCATCCACATAGCACTCGATCTCTTTATGAATTAGATCGTGGAATAACGTCACCATTGCTCTTTGATAAGTTGCCCCTGCGTTCTTCAACCCAAAAGGCATTACTTTGTAACAGAAGGTACCCCACGGGGTAATGAATGTCGTCTTCTCCATGTCCTCAGGCGCCATCTTTATCTGATTGTACCCGAAGAATCCATCCATAAATGAGAACACTGAAAACTGAGCGGTATTATCAACCAGCACATCAATATGAGGGAGTGGAAAATCATCTTTAGGGCTCGCCCTGTTGAGATCTCTGTAATCCACACACATTCTGACTTTGCCATCTTTCTTCGGCACCGGTACTATATTGGCCACCCAGGGAGGATAGTTGGTTACTGCCAGAAAACCTGCATCCAACTGTTTCTGTACTTCTTCCTTGATCTTCAAGGCCATTTCTGGTTTTGTCCTGCGCAGCTTCTGCTTGACCGGTGGGCAGTCCTCTTTCAATGGTAGTCTATGCACAACTATGTCTATATCTAAACCTGGCATATCTTGGTATGACCAAGCAAAGATGTCAACGTATTCACGTAGCATGACTATCAGCTCTTGCTTTACATCAGCCCGCAGACTCGCACCAATCTTGATCTCTTTCTTGCTTTCCTCTGACCCAATATTGATGATCTCAAGAGCTTCCTGATGAGGCTGAATGGTCTTCTCTTCCCGTTTCAACAACCTAGCCAACTCTTCCGGGAGTTCATAGTCTTCATCACTTTCTTCCTCAGCTTGATAGATCGGATTGTCGAAATCATACATGGGCATAACAGAATCATTTTCAGAGAAATCCACAGAATCCAGTCTGCATGATTGGGTTTATGCTTTATTTTAGATTATTTTTTGCTTGAAAACAAAAGAAAAGAAAGTGCATTATCATTTTTAATTTTCTTTGTGCAAAAATAAAATAAAGAAAGAGTAAAGGAGCACAAATTTGTAAACAAAAACGTCCTTTTATTGATATTTGAACATTATATGAGAAAATATGGTGGCCCTACAAATGGATCCTCACACCTTGGGCAGAGTGTGGGATTTCATGCATTATGAAAGACAAGAATTATTACTCTGAATGGTGAACAACATGAACGATTTCTTCACTAGACCAATTTTGCAACGCCTCGCCTGGATCTAGTGCATATACCCATCTGTCCAGATAATCTGAGCTTTCAGCGCCATCTTCTATTGCTGAGCAGGACTGGTTGGGATTGATAATTCCTCCACTGTTGAAGTTGATTGGCCCACGGAATCGGGGAACTGGCGTCCGGCCCGGCTGGTATCCAATGCCAAACTTATCTTCTTTCACGAACACATCTATAGCTTTACCCCAACCTTGGGCATTTCCGCTTTCGACCACTTCTCTGGCCTGCTTGTACGACGCAATTGATGCACTCGGCCCACCTGGCACATTTGACACCACTGCTGCTGAAGTAGACTCTGGTAAGTTATTGATATTCAGGGCTTCAAAATATTGGCACAAAGTTTCATGAATCTCTCCATCCATTTCCACATATTTGAAAGTGGATAGATGACTCACGAATATATCTTCCTTGCCGCAAACAGTAACCACCTAACCCTCGAACACATATTTGAGCTTCTGATGAAGTGTGGAGGTAACTGCGCCTGCTGCGTGAATCCACGGTCGGCCCAACAAACAGCTATAAGCAGGCTGAATGTCCACAACATGAAAGGTCGTCTTGAATATCTGTGGACCAACCTGTATAGGTAGTTCAACCTCCCCAAACACCGATCTTTGGGATCCATCGAAAGCTCTCACAATCAGATCGCTGGGTCTCAGAACCAATCCATCTACTTCAATTTTCATTAGGGCCTTTTTGGGTAACACATTTAAGGAAGAACCTGTGTCAACCAGCACATGCGACAAAACAGCTCCTTTGCATTCAAGTGTGATGTGCAGCGCTTTGTTGTGGTTACGTCCATCTGGTGTCAAATCCCTGTTCGTAGATCCCAACTCGTGGCTCACATTCACATTAGAAATTACCCCCTCCAACTGATTCACTGTAATCTCTTGGGGAACGTATGCCATATTCAGAACTTTCAACAAAGCAGCCCGGTGTGCATCTGAACTCATTAACAGGGATAATATCGAAATTTTAGAGGGTGTCTGATTAAGTTGATCAATGATCTTGTAATCACTCTTTTTGATAACCCTCATAAATTCCTCAACATCATTATCAAAATTGACTTTAGGGTCCTCTTCCTGAGCAGGCACCTTATCATCAACAACCTATTTTCCTTTTGCTCTTGCAGCGACTTCAGCCTCTTTATCACTCCTTAAAGTCTGGGGAGCAAACAGTCGACCGCTCCTAGTAAAACCACTTGGTCCACTGACATTCTCAATGCTAGTACCAACAGCCTCTGCCTTCTGCCGACTTCCTCCCTGACGAGTATCAGTTCCATACTGCCACGGAACTGCCCTATTAGACACATAAGCATCCGATTCAGGAACTATAATCATAACTGGTCTCGGCCTCTCGGGCACGATGATAGCAACAGGCTCTGCAACAGGCACCTGTATCTCGACTGGATTATAGTAAATGGTAACGGCAGAAACATCCTGTTCTTTCTCTACTTTATCAAACTGAAGACTTCCCTCGTCCATAAGATCCTGCAGTCCAACTCTCAACTTACTACAGCCATTAACCTGCATTGAACAATCCTCGCAATCAGAGGCGCATCCAGGAAATACCTTTCCTTTTAACAAACGTTCTTTTACAATCAACAGCGGAGTCTTCACCAAATTAACATCAGTAATCAAATTCAACTTCTCGCCATCAAAAATGGCATTTGTGCCTACACCTCCATGTTGAGGCATTGGATTGTCACGAACATTCGGCGGCCTAGAGAAGTTGATAGCTTTTGCGTCGATCAGATCTTGAACCTTATGTTGAAAGGTCCAGCACTTTTCTATTAAATGACCTGGCGCACCAGAATGATATTCACATCGAACATTAGCATCATAACCTTGAGGCAATTTTCCGGAATCCAGCAGCTTCATAGTCCGAAGTTCAACTAACTTTTCTTTGAGCAGTTGTGGTAACAAAGCAGCATATGTCATAGGCAAGGGATCAAACTTACGGTCCCTTTGTCTATTGTTCTGAAATCGGGGTCTACCTTGCTGACCTGGCGTTTGCTGTCCAGCTAGAACCGGAATGGTTACCGCATCCACCTGATGATAGGACTGATTCCTTCCTCTGCCCCCTCCTCTATACACAGCGCTGGACTCCCCTTCTCTTTTCCTTGGTCCATTGGCAAAGGGTCTCTTCGAATTTGAAGCAACATCTTGAATCTTACCCAATTTCAGCAGACTTTCTATTCGTTCCCCAGCAACGACGATGTCGGCAAACCCCGTGGAAGGACATGCAGCCAGTCTATCCAAATACGTCCCTTGAAGTGTGCTCATGAACATATCAACCATCTCACGATCACCCAAAGGTGGTTGAACTCGAGCAGCCAATTCTCTCCATCTCTGTGCGTACTGCTTAAAGCCCTCCTTGTTATCCTGAGTCATACTCTGCAATTGGGTACGATTAGGTGCCATGTCCAGATTATATTGATACTGCTTTAGAAACGCAGCGCACAAATCTTTCCAACTCCTTATATGAACCCTGTCCAGCTTAATGTACCATTCTAGGGAGGCGCCTGACAGGCTATCCTGGAAAAAATACATCCAGAGCTTTTGGTCCTCGGTATAAGCGGCAATCTTGCGATTGTAAGCTTGCAAATGTGTTTTGGGACAGGTACTGCCGTTGTACTTATCCAAAGCAGGAAGCTTGAACTTGGGAGGAATTCGCACACCCTGCACGAGACCCATGTCTTCTACATCAATTCCAAGAGGATTTTGGCTCTCAATAGCCTTGAGTCTTTCGTCCAGCCCTTCATACTTCCGGTTGTCATTGTAGAAACCCATGTCATTGTTGAATGCAGTGAATTGGTCTTCTTGACCATCCTCATTGTTATCAAGTCCCATATGTACCCCACCAGCAGGGATTGTGCCAACAGGAGGAGTGCGCACGTTGCGATTTGGGATTTCAGTTTCCAGCCTCTGGATAGTGGTTCTCATAGCTTCTTGTCCAATCCTCATGTTTTCTTGACCGGTCCTCAGCTTTTGCTGACCTTGAGCAATCCCTTGCATGAGGTTCATGAACTGTTCCATCCTTCCCCTCAAATCGGCTAACTCTATCTGAACTTGCTCCATTACTCTTGCTTGATTGCGTCGGGTAGAATATCGGTGAACTGGGGTATCAGCTATTGTGCCTGAAAACCAAATAAAGGTTAGCAGGCGCCTGCAAAAGGAAAACCTGCAATGCAAAAATGATATGCAAATGCAAATGCAAAGTTATGTTTGTCATTTCAAAATACTTTTCATATCCTGATTCCAATCGTAACCAAGAATTCCTTAAGACCAGGAGTCATGATTACTGAGTTTTGCCATGAAGAGATATTCATATACATCGATCACAGATGTCTGAAGACCAGAAATAGTGATTTTGTAGTGTGCCAGTGTGCAGATATCACATCACATATATCTGAAGATCAGAAATTGTGAACAGAAGTAAACCATTTCATACAAATTCCCAAAACTTCTCAAGCACGTTTGTCGTAGTTTCAGCAACAAAATAAGAAACAGGCAGTCAAATGGACCCATCAACAATTCTGATGGTAACCATTACAAATTACAAAGAAATGACAAAAATCACTAATCTGACAGCTCTACATCCTTCAGCTTCTGACTGGAGTACTTAATCTCCTCAAACAGGATGCGGGTACGCTGATGATGCGGCTTCTCAATCAGCTCTTTAATCACTACGTCCCTTTTTCCCAATGCATCCTCTAATGACCCCACGTGCATCAGCAAGGCTTCATCTTCATTAGCTCCTTTGCGCCTCTTGATTCCAGCTTGAATTTTAACCAGTTTCAGCTCTGCTGTGACATCTTCAAGCTCCTTGTTGGTGATTTTCAGCTTACCTTCAGCATTTCTCACTTGTTCTTGGCTTTTGCCAAGATCTTCTCGATACTTTCTTCTTTCTACGTGTGCTTTCTTCAGCTCTTCATCTTTATCTTTTAACTGGGCCTGCAATTCAGAGTTCTCAATTCTGACCTCATCCCAAGCTTGACGGAGTTTA
Organism: Lathyrus tuberosus; assembly: GCA_022829125.1. Lineage (NCBI taxonomy): Eukaryota > Viridiplantae > Streptophyta > Magnoliopsida > Fabales > Fabaceae > Lathyrus > Lathyrus tuberosus. Next base: position 85,784 of record JALAZF010000185.1, read on the forward strand.
GCTAACGAATCCTTACTTTGGGCCAGCGCCTGCTTTGTAGCCTTATGAGCCTGACTAGTATCATCTGTTCCCAAAGTAAGCTTCCGGAAGTATCGAGCTCTCTCATCAAAATCTTCTTCTTTATCCGCCAGGGTTTTTTCTGCTTTCAACGCTCTCTTTTCCAACTCTTTGTTATCAGCTAGAGCTTTCTGAAGACATCTGCTCATTCCAGAGTTCTCTATCTGCAGATCTCTAACCATTTTCTTCAATTTCTCGTACTCCTCGGCCAGTACCATGGAATCTTGATCTGGACATAAGAGGACTTCTCGGGAAAAGGGTAACAACAGCTTTTTGACCTTCATCTCAACCCAAGCATCGTAGTCAGGATATGATCTACAGTCTCCTTTGCCGAAAGTCAATTTTCCTTTTCTTTTCCTAAATTTCCAAGCATTTATTACTTCCCGCACCCTTTCATTCTTGGTCCCTACGAAAAAAAAGAAGCGCTAATCTCTTCATCAGCAGGAGGATGTCTCGAGGCATAACCAAATTGTCTAACTGCCAACACTGGGTTGTAATTAATCCCACCTCTTCTTCCAAGTAGAGGCACATTAGGAAAACTTCCACATTTGACAGTAAGCTCTATCGTCAGTAATTTGGGATCAAACCAAATAATATTATTGGCAGTCAAACCGATCAGTCTCTTGGACCACTTCATTGTCTCAGCAGTTTCTACAAACGCACCAATCCGGGGTAAATGTTTGAAGAGCCAATGGCATAACAATTGGGTGCAACAACTAACCAAACTCCCTCTTGCCTTCTCATTTTTGTAGTGTACGGAGTGATAAAAATCCCCTAGCAGGGTAGGAATCGGATTCTTCGAGACAAACATTTTCAACGCCTGCATATCAACAAAATCAGGCTGACCGGGGAAAAGCACCAAGCCATAGATACAAAGGGCTAACACAGCGTTGTAAGTAGTCTAATTGTTAGCCTTGGCAGCTTCCTGAGCTTGTCGAAAAAGAAACTCCAAGTGAAATCCTTCATCTTCTTTGAGTCTGCTTAGGCCATTTTTCACAACAACAGGTCCAGATGTAGGACAGCAGCGATTACTTCCGGGGCAAGAGCACCTTCAGAAAAATACGGTATAGCAGACGTGATTGGAATTCCCAAAATAAATGAGAATTCCTCCAGAGTGGGCATCAGAATGTAGTCAGGGAATAGGAAACATCTCATTGATGGCTCATAGAACTGTAAGAAAGTATGCAACCCATCCTTCTCATACTTTGTGAATGCACAGACCATCTTAATCAGCCCTCCATACTCCTTCTGAAAAGTGCTGAGAACATCAGAACCAGCCATACCTATCATCTTGTTCAATACATCCAGCTTAGGATCAGGGAATTTGTATGACACATTATTCTTCCTTTTAACCTCAGCATCTTGGGAACTCATGATTGGAATCATACAATATGGTAAGTACCTGAAAATGACAAACATAACCTGTTATGATATGATTATGCAAATGTAAAAGGCATGTGATCAGGTATCCAGGTGTCGGTGTCTGTGTTGAACTGTGTGCACTGTGTCTCTGTACTGAATTTGGCAATATATCTGAGATGAATACTCAAACCATTGTCATAGGATACACTGTCTGTAATAATCATAGAATCACAAGTACGGTATGTAGGAGGCTGGGTTACCTGCAAACCTGTAAACATCCCACCCATACTCACATGTGGTTCCTAGAAAATAAGACTTGTCAGCTTTGGAGGTTTGAGAAGCGATAGCACATTCAGCCCGTAGGATACAATGCTATGCCAATCAAAGAGGTCATCCACTGACTCGCCTTAGAAAATAAAGGTCATCCTATGCAAGTACCAAAGTGGGCCCTCGGGTGCGAGTGGGTTTGCCACAGAATGTGGTCTGCCACTGCCACCGCTAAAGAGAGATGTTTCCACTAAGGTCCTCATGATCGGTCACTAGAGTCGACAGCTCTCTAGATCGACATCCTGGAATACGCAAGATGCGTACGCCATGATGGGTCCCAAGATAGCCTCGTCTAGCTGTGAATTTCATGATTACCCACGTACACAGATGGCACGTAGGTCCCACTACTCTCCACTCTAAGTCTAAGTGTATACTCGAGCCTGTGTACTGAGCTCATCTCTCAGAAATCCCATCCCGCCAAACAGACAGAACAGTACAACACGATATAATATATGAAATGTAAATGCTAACATGCTGTAAATACAGTAATGTGTAGTAAGGCAATAAATAACCATACAATAAAATGGTAAATACAGCACAATAATAAACACCCAATGAAAGAAAAACAGACAAGCGCTAGGATTGACTCGCTTAGGATGGACCAGCAATAGGTCAACCTGTCCCCAGCAGAGTCGCCAGCTGTCGCTCCCGGGATTTTCATCCAAGTACAAACGCGAAAGTGGCACCAAACAGAGTCGCCAGCAATGTGTATTTATCCCAAGAGAGGGAAAGGAAACACTGCATAAACCTGAAGGAAAGGAAAAGAGCATGGTCTTGCGACCAAGAGAAAGGGTAAGGGAGTCGGTTACGCGAGAGGAAGGTATTAGCACCCCCTCGCATCCATCGTACCCGATGGGATCCACGCTTGCTTGTTTCAATCAAAGGGTGATAGAAAAGAATACTGGAAAAGGAACTGAAAGAAAGAAATGAGAAAGAAAAACAAATGTAGGGAAAATAAAATAAGTGCTCGCATGGGCCCTACCCCACTGCCTACGTATCTCATCGGGAGCATGAGAATCAGAGCGACGCAGTTCCCCTCACCTAAGGGAAGGTTGTTTGTGTTTTTTAGTGGAATACGTCAACGTTCGCGTCCTAGCAGTTTAGGTGTTGCAGCTCGCTGTAGGGAGACTTAGGCGTTACCTGTTTGCGGTAGAACGGAAATGACGCATCCTTAAGGAATGATTGAATGAGATGAGGAAAGAATTCCCGAAGGAAAGACATTATTGTTTGTTTTTGTCTTTTAAGAATTTTTGTGATTTGTTTGTATATGATAGTGTATCCAAATCTTAGTCATTGGAATGTGTACATTCTCGCATTCCAAGATGGAATGGGTAAGAAAGCACACTAAGAGTGAAGAAGACCCCCACACTTAGTTCCAATTGTCAAGGTTCAAACACACTAGCATATTTGTGTTTATTAAGTGTTTTTGTTGATTATTAAATGAAGAAGTGTTTTTTATTTGCACCTTCAACAAGTATTGCATTTAAGTCCCTCATACAAGATCAAATGTTTAACACATTGACCCAAGATGGGCTATATGCTACACATTCTAAGATTATAAGAGAAGACCCCTTTATAATCTCTTCTTTATATGAAAGGCCTAAATGCAATAAAAGCCTACCTTTATTACATATTTTGAATTTTCTTTGAGATGAGAAAGAGAGACTCAAGAGAGGATAAAGGTAAAAATCTATATGAACTAAGACTCAATCCTAATTGATTAGTTAAGGGAGTGATCCTAAGGTTTGTGAGGTTTAAACCTAAAGTCTAAAGAAAGAATGAATTAAACAATTCACTTCTAAAGTAGAAGATGAATTGTAATTCAAAAAAGGGAAAGTGATGAGTTATTAAAAGAAAACACATAAGTGCTTAACAAAACACAAAATGGAATTGTAAAAGAAATGAGAGGAAATAAGTTTGAATGTGGATTCCTTATCCACACTCAATTGCAACTTACCAAAGCCCCTACATGGTTAGTAAACATGTATAAGAAGTATAAGAAATAAAAGAACTTTTAATGCACCATAAAACTCAAAAGAATTAGATGAGAAATTGGTTACAACCAGAATGTACATCACATGGAAAACAAATGATCATTATCATGCAAGTCCAAGTGGATAGGCAACAAACATCATCCGTGACATTAGAACATGCTGCCATAAGAAAAGGGGGAATGAAGGATGAAAAGAAATGGAAGAAACATGCCTAAATGGAACATGTAATCCAAGGATCAGAATTGAAATGAAATAAAAATGATTCACCAATATCTCACAAGTATTTATGAAGCAACATCAAGACATTCAAGAAGCAATAGAAGGAGAAAGGAAATGGAAATTCAAGAGATAACACAAGTACTTCATATTAAGGACACACAAAGTTCAAATGAAAATGAACATGCAATGATGACACATGACATGTACCAATGACCTATAATGTCAAATGGATGGTTCACAAAGTAGGCAAATGATCATGTAAGTATGTACAAAAGAAATCATGTAAGCATGCACAAAGATTACAAGGATATGACATGTTGTAATGCTTCAAATGAAATGTTTTAAACAAAAATCAAATGAGTTCATGAAAATTATGAAAACATGGTATTGAGGTTCACAAATCAGAGATGAATCACATATCAAAGTAGCATGCAAGAAACCAAGGCAAAATGATGTCAAACAATGCACTTAGGTCAAGTATACACATCATACAAAGTAGCACAAAAACGAACACCAAACATGCCATAAACTGACCTAAAAAAAACAAATAAAAATCATTTAACATACCTCAAGATGATAATGACTCAATACAAAAAGAAGAGCATCAAAACAATTTTTAATGATCAAGAACAAAATTAAACAAAATCATGTACCACATTAAGAATGCATACAAGAGAAAATCAAAGAAAATTATAGAACAGGGGCAAGAAGGTCATAAAATCAAGAAATAAAATCATGAAAAATTTTATAAATGTTTTAATGATGCTCATGAATTTTTGTGGAATTTTATAATGCCATTTGGTATTTTTAAAAAATGAAAAGCAAACGTGTAAAAAAGAATAAAATAAAATGAAATAGAAAATGACAGGGGGGTATGAACATAGTAAAATGTTAGTTCTAATTGGTTTGGGCTTGTAAAAGAGGGGTGCAGATAGCATTTTGGCTAAGTCCAATTCAGAAATTCGTGCACATGACTTGCACATGATTTTTAATGCGTTGTCAACTTTACGACCACACGATCATGGAAAAATAAACGGACACGATTAAAACATACATAAACCCTAGTCATTTGAAGTCACCGGCCGGAGGTGACCTCCGGTCACCTTCTCCGGCCAACAGCCACCGTCTGCAACTTTGATTTTGCCAGAATTCCACAAACGATATACCAAAATGAAGCTGAGCTCACATACATCATGAATATGCAATTAATTTTCATAGATCATGCGCGCATAACACAAACCGAGCCAAAACAATTTGCCCTAACATCACACCTAAACTCCTAAAGAGCCTATCAACTAGCCAGAACTCACGCATAGCTTCTAACAAGCTCTAAACACATAAAACGAGTTTAAATCATACTGATATGAAGCATTAAGATTGAGTGAATTAAAACCTGAAAGTGTGGCAACTTGATGTGTTGAGAAAACCAAAGAAAAGCTTGAGGTATTGAGCTTCTAGATCTTCAACCTTAGCAAAATAAATGCTACTTGATGTGGAGATCTTGAGAACAAAAACAGAATTCCAAACTGTGATGATGTTATGCTTGGACAATGGAGTTTTCTCTTGAATGTTCTTGCTCAGAATGGATGAAGATGATTGAGGAAGGAAGAAAAATCGTGCAGAATCAGAGAGAGATAATGGAGAGAATGTGAGAGTGTTTGAGAGAAAGAGTGAGAATGAAGTTGAAAATCAATTTGTGAAGAGAAGTTTTGTTTTATAGTAAGCTAGGAAGTGAGTTGGGTGACTGAGTTGGGTGAGTTCACTCTAACTAACTGAGTCAGTTAGTTAGAGGCGAGTTGATCTTGGGTTTTTTATGGTGTGGGTGATGCTTAGAGTGTTATAGTGAGGATGAAGAGAATGAAGCTGCAGCAAGCAACTTGTTATACAAGTTTGTATTCTTTCCACTTCTATGCATGAGCAACACACGTGACCTGGTGAATGTAAAGGTGTTTGGCTAAATGAAGCAAAGGTTGGTGAGTGTGATCAAGCATGCGCAAACTAATTCAATCAACAATAAATTCCACTTGCTTTTTCTGGTTTTATGTGACAGTTGAAGACAGATGAAGATAGGGTTGCTTGAGGATGCATTACTCCATGAAATGTGGATGGTTTGGTGAGTTCATGGGTTCATTTGAAAGAGGGTACATTGAGGAACAATATTGGTTTGAAAATTGAAGTGAAATGAGGTCTCAAACATGCCTAAAAATGACCACAAACAGATGGACAAAGAACTGGTACATATGCGTACGAAGCAAGTCATGGCATGGCAAGTGACATGCATGGAAGTTCAGCCTAATCAACCTATCTTGAGACCACTATAACCCACTCATAACTTGATCAATTCAAAATTTTCCCAACATCAATATTAAAGATGACACTACAAAGAACAACTTTGATGTTGAAAACTTTTCCATTTGAGGCTTTTACCTTGATGAAAAATGGATGTACATTTGGCTCACCAACTGTTTGAGAAAATGACTGCGCGCGTGCCCTGAAAATCTTGGTTATGACCTAGTTTTGAACCTACTTTGCTCAAACTTTGATCAATCATATCTCACTCAATTTTTATCCAATAGAGATGTTCCACATATGGATGTGAAGCTTAAACAAGATATTTTATTGTGGCCGAGTGGAATTTTCATTTGGTGCTTCAATTTTAAATGGCCTTGGTTCAAACTCTGATGCAAAATGGCCAAAACTTGCTATTTTTAGTAACCCTTCTTCATCCAAAAATGGCAACTTTCCACCTCTTGATTTTTTCATGATTCCTTTGGAGTTTCTTGACCAAATTTTGTACATTGGACACATATAACATGAATTTTATGGATTTGGCCTCAAAAAGTCAAGAGTTGACTTTTTCCTCTGATTATTTGACTTGGCCCCAATTTTCCTAATATTTTATCTTTCTTCCAATTGAACCACTTCTAAAACCAATTGAGAGGCAATTTTCCATACACATACACTTAAGAACATGTAGAATACCATGACATCAAGTTTTGTCCAAAAAATCAAAGATTCTATGATTTAATGGGAAACCCTAGTTTTGGTGCCCACCTCCTAGGAGAAAAATGTGCAGTCTTCAATTTCAAATTCCTCAGAGTATGTTGTGTATCCTCTTAAAGGATGATGAGATATACCATTTGAGGATGACTTTGGATCAATGAGCTATCTCTTTTGAGGGTTTTCCTTCAGTTTTTGAACCTCTTGCATGTTGGAGTATGTATTGTTTCAATCTCCCATTGGATCTCACTTCCTTGAGATTGTGTATGATCAATTGAGATGGTATGAGACATGAGAGACTCTTGCCTTTCCTTGAGGCAACTTGATTGACCTTTTTGTGCTTTGAATGATCCCTTGATTGTCCATCTTCCCCCTGATCACATGCCTTGATGGTAAGAGGAATGCTATGCTTCATTCTTCTATGTTAAATGCAATGCAATGCTAATGAGATGGATATGATATGATAGATGATAATGCTATGCTAAGATGACAAAAAGGGAGAGCAAATTTTGGGGTATTACAAATTGCTAACTAATATTACTAATTAGTTTTACTCTCCATACCATCCAACTATACACAATTACTCACACACCCCCAACACCTTAAATTCTATTCTTAAGACCACTACCCCACACCAAGGGTAGTTCAAACACACCAAAAACACCAAACAATACAGCATAATAACAACCATCACCTAATTAAATTACAGAAAATAAATAAAATAAGTCGAGGCGCTACAACTCTCCCTCACTTAGAATTTTTTCGTCCTAAAAAATTACCTGATGTGAGCAACTCTGGATATGACTCTCGCATCCTACTTTCCAACTCTCAAGTCATATTTCCACCGGCAGCGCCTCCCCACACTATCTTCACGAGAGAAATTTCTTTGCCTCTCAATTGCTTTAGTTCACGGTCATCAATCCTTACAGGCAAAGCCTTAACTATAAATTTATCCCTCACCTAAACATCATCCAACGGAATCACATGCGACGGATCCGGGACATACTTCTGAAGCTATGAAACATGGAACACATCATGCAAATTTGACAAGTTTGGTGGCAACGCCACTCTATAAGAAACAACTCAAACCCCTCTCTGATATGTGATACAGACCAATAAACCGAGGAGTAAGCTTCATCGACTTCAAAGCAAACGTAACGCCGATCACCAGAGTGACTCTCAAGAATACATGGCCCCCTTCTTAAAACTCAAGATCCTTCCTTCTGTTATCATGGTAACTCTTTTGTCCACTCTGCGAAGCTTTCAACTTCTCCCGAATCAGCTTCACATTCTCTGTAGTCTACTGGACAATCTCAGGTCCAAGCACCACACTCTCACCAGATTCATGCCAACACAAAGGTGTCCTACACCTCCGACCATACAAAGCTTAAAAAGGCGTCATTCCAATACTAGAATGGCAACTGTTATTATAAGTGAACTCTATCAATGACAAATGACTATCCCAATAACCTTCTTGATCAAGAACACAAGCCCTCAACAGATCTTCTAATGACTGAATAGTTCTTTCTGTTGATGACTCAATTTTGTATCGTACTTTTTGATTCATTTCGCATATTTTTACTTGTTGTTTTATCGAGTCATTATCGTTTTAGTTGTTGATTACTTATGTTTCCTTCTATTTTCTCTTGACAGGTGTTATATCGACAATATGGAAGAAAAGATCGAAAGATGAGCTGAGCATAGAAGAAAACCAGCAGAAAAGTCAAGTTCTGGCCTCCTCATAGCAATTGCGCTCGCCATGGCCTGAGGACGGTGCTCGCCATGACCAATTTGGAGGGAATCCACGTTTTAAAGAATTGGCGCTCGCCATTATGCCTACGGTGGTCGCCGTTCAGCGCGGGAGCAGTTTTTGTAGAGCAGTTTGACAGTTCTGCTTGGTTTTGAATTCAAATTCGATCAGGACTTCTTGGAGCCACTTCTCTTCTATATATAGACCCTTGTAGGTCAGCATTTGGATCCAAGAAACCTTACGGAAGCGCTGCAGAAATTTCCTAAGAACCTAGCCACCATATTTACTTTCCAAAGCAGTAATTACTCACACTGAGTGATTGCTACACTGCTATACTTTCATCAATCAAAGTTATTTTGTTTCAGTTTATTTCAGGTCATTTATAATTCTGTTTTTGTTGTATTTGCTTTATTTACATTCCTGCAAAGTCACTTTGATTTCAAAAATAAAAATATCAATCCTGTATTTTTGTAAAAAAAGCCAAAGCAGTATGTATGTTTTAAATTGCAGCATGTTTAATATGTTAACTTTAGAAATAAATATGTCCGAGTAATTTCGTCGAAGCCCGTAGATTGAGGACCGTCGTTCCGACGGGACTCTGTAGAACCATCGGTGTTCAATTTAATGGTTTTAAAATTCTGGTTTTGGTGTCTAATATGAATTTAGGCAACCTTGTCGTGAGAGCGAGGGGCCGTTTAACAGCGTTTTGTCACGAGAGTGAGAAACGCACCAAGGTATGTCCGATAGAACGAGAGTTTGAGGTGATCGCCGGATAATAGGCACCGGGCATTGAGCTTAAACGCATCGAGAGCGCTTTAGGGCCTCATTTAGATTATGTTGGTTTTCAAAGTGTGCCTTTTAATTACCGAGTGAGCGAGAGTAAAATCTTGGGGTCATTAGCAGTGGCTTGGTTAATACCGCGAGAGTGTGAGATCGAGCCATTAAACTGGTATTTCCTATAGATCAACTTCGAGACCTTTGTTAACACCCAGATTTTACGGAGTCCCTAAGGAGCACAGAAATCATTCTTCGGTCTCGTCTTTATTGCTGTTTTCAAATCCCGTTACAACCAAATTTCTTTTACCACCAAATCTAGCCTTAGCTTTGCACCGCAATAGTTGATTATTAGTCCCTGTGGGTTCGACAATCTTTTAAAACTACGCGATAAGCTGTATACTTGCAGCAGTAATCCGACCAATACGCAAAGTCGTGACCAAGTTTTTGGCGCCGTTGCCGGGGACTAATTTAGTCAATATTGTGATACTTTTGCTGCACAGTATAGACTAAGGAAACTTTTTATTTTTCCTTTGCAAATTGTCGATTGCATGCCAAGCACTCGCTCTTAAGGCGAAGAGTTGGAGCAACCAATCGACGAAGTCGAACGTTACATAATTCTGAGACGTCGAATCAACGAATTCCTTCTCAGACATCACATCCCAGATCCTCTTATTCCCTACTTAGATTCGGAAACCGAATCAGGCCCAGAACAAAACATGGCCGAAGGACTGAGAAACCGTCCTTTGAAGTATTATGTTGTTCCATCACAAGAAGAACCACACAACAGCATTACTGCCCCAACTATTAACCGTAATGATTTCGAGCTGAAACCTTCGCTAATTTCAGCAGTTCAACAAAACCAATTCTCAGGTAATGCTACGGATGACCCGAACCTTCACTTATCAATATTCGTGCAATATGCATACACCGTAAAAGCTAATGGAGTCAGTCAAGAAGCAATAAGATTAAGACTTTTTCCGTTCTCATTGAGGGATAGAGCTAGAGCTTAGCTCCAGCCTCTACTATCCCACTCAGTGACGACATGGGACGAGTTGAAGAAAGTCTTCTTAGCCAGATATTTCCCACCAAGCAAGACAACTGCTGAGAGCCCAAATTAACGGATTTAAGAAAAAAGATAATGAATCTTTATTCGATGCTTGGGAGAGATACAAGGACATGTTGAGGATATGCCCACACCATGGACTTGAAGAATAGATGATAATACATACCTTCTACGGCGGGCTGTTGTACAATACCAAAATGAACTTGTGCGCTACCGCAGGCAGTGCTCTAATGGATAAACCGTATGCAGAAGCCTATGAACTCATAGAGACTATGGCTCAAAACCATTTCCAATGGGGAGGTGAACGTGCTGGTGTAGAGAAACCAAATCCGAAAGGCGGAATGCACGAAGTTAACGGTATAGACCGAGTCTATGCTAAAGTGGACGCAATTGCTCAAAAGATCGAAAGTTTAGCAATAGCACTACCAGCAGCTACCGTAGCTACGGTGACACCAAACTGTGAAATATGCGGAAACCCTAGGCATACAAACGCTGAATGTCAAGTGTTGGCTAGTACTCCTACCGACCAAGTAAATTATGCTCAAGGGAACCTGTATTCAAACACTTACAATCCTGGCTGGAGAAATCACCCGAACTTTTCATATAAGAATCACAATGTTTTGAATCCACCAAACCCAGCACCTGTTGTTCCACCTGGATTTCAGAAAGGAGCGCAACCCACTCCACCACTACCTAAAAAGTCAAATCTGGAAATCAGGATGGAAAACTTTATGAATGCTCAAGCTCAGTAAAACAGGGATTTGGCAAATCAAAATGCTCACACGTGCGAATTGATGAAACAATTGTCAAGCAAGCTTGATGGTATGGCTACTCATAATAAAATGTTAGAAACACAAATCACTTAAGTAGCTCAACAACAATCAACTATAGCAGCCCCTGCTGGAGCATTTCCTGGCCAACCACAACCAAACCCAAAAGGACACGCTAACGCTATTACTTTGCGAAGCGGAATAGAATACAATGGACCCGTTGACCCGAGACTCCAAAATTCAGCCATGCACCAAAATTTACAAAAGAGAACCGAGAAAATAAGAGAACAAAATACGGAGAAGGAAGATGAAAGCGGAAAGGCCGCAGAGAAAGAAACATCATATGTGCCTCCGCCACCATATAAACCACTTGTGCCTTATCCCCAAAGACTAGCTAAATCCAAAAACAAAGGACATTTTAAGAAATTCGTAGAGCTTCTAAAGCAACTGAATATAACCATACCTTTCACAGAAGCTATTACGCATATGCCCTCATATGCCAAATTCCATAAAGAGATCCTATCAAACAAGAAAAAGTTATAAGATAACAAAACCGTTATGCTCACTGCTGAGTGTACCGCTATACTTCAAAATAACATGCCTCCTAAACTAAAAGATCTAGGTAGCTTTTCCATACCTTGTGTAATCGGAAAGACTGTCATCGACAAAGCGTTATGTGACTTAGGAGCCAGTGTTAGCCTAATGCCCTTATCCACATGTAAGAAACTTGACTTAGGAGAACTGAGACCAACAAAAATGTCTTTACAACTAGCAGACCGTTCTGTTAAATATCCAATGGGTATGCTAGAAAACGTACCAGTTCGCATAGGTCAGTTCTACATTCCAACAGATTTCGTGATAATGGACATTAAGGAAGATTCTAATATACCAATCATCTTAGGTAGACCGTTCTTAGCAACAACAGGAGCTATTATAGATGTGAAGAAAGGAAAACTAACCTTCGAAGTAGGGGAAGAAAAAGTCGAATTTATCTTAGTCCAATTCCTAAAGGCCCCTGCTTTAGACGATTCATGTTGTTTCCTAGACGTTATCGACGAATGCATCAGAGAAATGAAGAAGGAACCGATAAGGTACACGAAAGTACTGAAGATTCCAGCCCCTCCAATATTCGAAGACGATAACTGGCGTGAGCCATATGAAGATGATAGTCTAAGAGAATGCCTAGCACTCATATCCGATCCAATGCATTTCCCAAAGAAACCATCTGTAGAACTAAAAACATTACCCAAAGATCTAAGATATGAATTCCTAGACACTGAACTTGAAAAACTCGTAATAGTTAATGCCGATTTAGGACAAATAGAAACTGAGAAGCTATTGGAAGTCTTGAGGAAATATCCCACAGCTCTTGGATATAACATCTCCGATCTAAAAGGGATAAGTCCCTCTATATGTATGCATCGCATCATGATGGAGGAAGACTGCAAGGCATCCAGAGAACATCAAAGAAGATTGAACCCTGTCCTAAGCGACGTAGTCAAGAAAGAAGTGCAAAAGCTATTAGAAGCAGGAATCATATATCCGATATCAGACAACAAATGGGTCAGCCCAGTGAATGTCGTACCAAAGAAGGGTGGTGTTACGGTTGTAACTAACAGAAAAGGCGAGTTCGTAGCCTAACGAACTCAAACTATATGGAGGATGTGCATAGACTATAGGAAGCTGAATACGGCCACTAGAAAATATCATTTTCCTTTACCCTTCATTGACCAAATGCTTGAACGGCTAGCTAAACATTCATATTTCTGTTACTTAGACGGATACTCTGGATTTTTCCAAATACTTATTCATCCTGATGACCAAGAAAAGACCACATTTACCTGCCCCTATGGCACATTTGCCTATCGACGAATGCCGTTTGGACTGTGTAATGCTCCCGCAACCTTTCAGAGATGCATGATGTCGATCTTTACTGATTTCATAGATGACATAATGGAAGTCTTTATGGACGATTTCTCTGTATGTGGGGGAAGTTTTGAACACTGTCTGTCAAACCTTGAGATGGTACTTGAACGATGCGTCAGGGTGAACCTTGTGCTAAATTGGGAGAAATGCCATTTCATGGTGCGACAAGGTATAGTTCTTGGACATGTAGTATCCGACAGAGGAATTGAAGTAGACAAAGGAAAGATAGAAATCATAGAAAAACTTCAACCTCCGAAAACAGTTAGAGAAGTACGACGCTTTTTGGGACATACCGGTTTTTACCGACGATTCATTAAAGACTTCTCTAAGATTACAAAACCTTTGACTGAACTACTAATGAAAGAAGCCGAATTCATATTCAATGAAGATTGCTTGAAAGCATTTGAACATCTGAACAATGCTCTTATTACCGCACCAATTATGCAACCACCTGATTGGAGTTTACCATTCGAAATAATGTGCGACGCTAGTGATTACGCTGTAGGCACTGTCTTAGGATAGAGAAAGGATAAAAGGCTTCATGCCATTTAATATGCAAGTAGAACCTTGGACAACGCACAGATAAACTATGCAACCACATAAAAGGAACTCCTAGCTGTTGTGTTCGCCTTAGATAAATTTCGTTCCTATCTAGTAGGAGCAAAAATCATTATCTATACCGATCATGCCGCTATTAGGTACCTGTTGACTAAGAAGGATGCCAAACCAAGACTCTTGAGATGGATCTTGCTTTTGCAAGAATTCGATTTGGAGATTAAAGATAAGAAAGGCACTGCGAACTGTAATACCCAAAAATTGCCCTCATATTTATTCCCTTATAACCATGGCTTATGCTTCTCATTCATATGCATCTCCATTAGGTCATAACTCATTTATTCATTTGCATTGGGCTCTTGAGGCGTGGGATCAAGGTTTCTTATCTTCTGTGCGACTTGGTTGATATTCATCAATTGAAGATGATGATTGGGGTTCATGGAAAAAGCATATTTACATGAGATCCAGTTGTGGATCCATATTTTGGGCAGGGCAATGTTTTTCTCTCAGTTGATTATGGTTTGTTGCTGGTAATACAAGTTAATGAGAGTTGAGATTGAAGTTGGGAATTTGTTAAGTATTTGAGTTTTGATTTGGATGTGAATTTTGATTGGTCAAGTGCTTTAAGCCTACGGGGCGTGAGAAAGATCCTTATGAGTTACTTGGAATTCAAGATACAAGTCCATAAAATCATATCCGTATCCATTCCATATCATAAACCATTTTCCCTCAAGTCATTAAAAATGTTCATTTGTTAAAACCATAATCCACTTTTATCCATTTTTCAAAATCCATATCCATTTTAACCAATTTTTAATCCATCTTAAACCATTCCTTAACCCACATTTTAGACTATACTTTTTCATTTTTTAGACCATATCATAATCGCTAAACCATATACAAATTCATCCATTTTTATAAATTCACTTTCATAAATCCATTTCCCAAGTCCATATCCAAACTCCATTTTTAAATCACTTGTTAAGGCCATTTTTCGAAGATCCAAATCCCACTTTAAATCAAAATTCGTTTAAAGTCCATATTCCACACCCTCTTGTAAATCAAGGCCTAATGTTCATATCTATCTTCCACTCCAAATAAATCACTTCAATTACAAACCATAACTAATTAAAATTCCAGACGGCATGCTCGACATAATCACATTCAAATGCTATATCCATTTAAACCATTTTTCAAAGTTAATTTCGTTCAAAGGCCCATTAATAAAGCAGGAAATCCTTTCTATTGTAGATAAGCAATCGTAGTTTGCCCACAAAGCTGTGAGTTTTTATCATGTTCATAACATGGTCATATTTTTTTTCATTCAACAAGGAAAACTTAAAGATATTACTCTGTAGCATCAATGGAACCTTTGTGATATAAATTGGGATGTTCAGTGTTTTTGATTATCCCACTGCCTCCATTTGGGAGGCAGTATTTGATATGATTTAATGTTGGGTAAATAAAAATAATATTCAAGGCAAGTGCGCATTGATGCACGTATTGTCTCATGGAGGGTGCATTGGTGCACCAGCTTGTTACACAGATTCCCAAGCCCCGCTTGTTACACGAATTGTCTCATGGAGGGTGCATTGATGCACCAGCTATGCTTTAATAAGAGTTTTATCAGAAAAGTATCTAACTAATAACAGAAAAACAAAGCCCACAAACGGGTGAAATTACTACAACAGCAAACCAAATATATACACCAGAATTTCAGAGTTTACCAACTCATAACAGATACCAATTCCAACCTTCAATTCCTCTAACCAATTTTACTCTAATTCTAACAAAAAAAACTTCCATAACCTCTCCTAACAATCACTAACCATCCTAACCATTTTTTTTCTAACTGTCAATTCTCTCAACCTCCAATTTCTAACAGAAAGAACCAATAACTGCTAACAGAATCTTCTGCTCTTCACTTCTGCCATTTCGTTCCAATCTCTTTCTCTCCCAACTCAGTCATGGATTATGAAGCTTCAACCATAACCAAATTCTAATACAATGTAATGTTACTCACAATAATGGAACAATAGTGAAACCCTAGCTTGTATTAATTGAAATAGAGATAGTACTGATTACAATGGAATGAAATTTCAGTACAAATACAAGCTATTTTGTGGTACGATATGCATAAATGAACCGTACAGAAATAGAATAGAAGAGAATAATGATATCACACAAATTCCACACCCATATCTCTTTCTTCTCTTTTCTCATATACTCCCTTACTTGCTCACAAAGTGGTCCCACCTTGGATGAATTTTTCTCAAACGGTTACTCACCCTTCTCTCATTGTGCACATGTTCTCCACTCACACCATTTGTCCCTATGTCCACGTCAGCATTCATTACATTACCCTCCCCTTCAAAAGCAATCTTGTCCTCAAGATTTAGGTTTGGATAATTCACAGCTATGTCTAACTCATTCTCCCAGGTGGCCTCTTCACTTGAAATATGCTGCCATTTCACCAAAACTTGTTTTACTTGTTGATTCCCTTGCAATACAGTACGATGGCGTAAAATACATTCAGGAGCTAAAATTGGTCCTTCAGCTGCTGTAGTCAATGGCAGAGGTAAATAGGCTGCCGTATTGTCTCCTTTAAATGGTTTAAGTTGAGAAATATGGAAAACCGAATGAATACGTGCAGTTTTCGGCAACTGCAATTTGTAGGCGACTTTCTCAATCCTTTCAATGACACGAAACGGACCAAAATAACGCATTCCCAACTTTTGATTCTTTCTCAATGCAATAGAATGTTGTCGATAAGGTTGCAATTTAACCAACACTTGGTCTCCTATCTCCAGTGATGCATCAGATCGTTTTCTATCAGCCTGTATTTTCATTTTCTGTTGTGCCTTCTACAGATTCACTTTCAACTGCTGAAGTAACTGATCTCTGTCTATCAGTTGTTGCTGCAGATCAGGATTATCCCCAGACTTAGGAATATATCGAATCAATCTTGGAGGATCTCGGCCATACACCGCTTTAAATGGTGTCATACCAATGCTAGTGTGAAAAGATGAGTTATGCCAAAACTCTCCCAAACTCAAAGCTTTGGCCCAAGTCGTCGGCTTGTCAACCGTAATGCACCTCAAATACATTTCCAAGGTCTTGTTAACTGCTTCCGATTGGCCATCCGTTTGAGGGTGGTATGCTGAACTCATCTTCAAAGTAGTGCCTTGTAGCTCAAACAACTGCTGCCAGAATCTACTTGTAAAAATTTTATCCCTGTCTGACACAATGGACTTGGGGACTCCATGTAATTTGACAATATTATGCATAAAAATTTCAGCAACAGATTTACTAGAATAGTCGGACTTCAATGGCATGAAATGTGCATATTTAGTCAACCTATCCACCACCACTAGAATGACAGTGAAACCACAAGATAATGGCAAACCAGTGATAAAATCCATAGTAACATCTTCCCATACCTGATTGGGTATTGGCAGAGGTTGCAACAATCCAGCTGGAAATGTAGTCATATGCTTAGCTTGTTGGCAGATCAAACATTCTGTAATGAACTTATGTACATCCTTCTGCATCTGTGGCCAATAAAATTCAGCACTTATTCTGGCCATAGTTCTAGTGATGCCGGCGTGCCCGCCAATTGGTGAAGCATGATACTCTTGCAAGACTTGTTGGATTAAAGAACTATCCACAGGCAGAACGAGCTTGTTCTTCCAATATAATAAGCCATCTTTGACTGAGTAGTGATTGTCAGGGACTGTATTGCTAAGGCACTGCTTCACGATCGTCTGCAAATGATCATTTGTTGCAAGATCCACTTTTAATTGCTTCAGAAATGCATTCTCAGATGTTGACCACGATAATGCCATGACTCGGGAGAGAGCATCAGCAGCCACATTCTCTTTCCCTGGTTTGTACTCGATCTGAAAATCATAACCAATGAACTTATGCAACCAAGCTTGTTGCTCTGGAGTTTGTAAAGATTGATCCAGCAGACTCTTTAAACTCTTCTGATCTGTTCTTAGTATAAATCTGTGACCTAGCAAATAATGGCGAAATTTAGCTAAGGCTGCAGTTATAGCATAGAACTCCCTGATATAAGCATATTGGAGTTGCATTCTAGGAACCATCTTTTTAGAAAAGAATGCTATAGGATGACCGCCTTGACTCAATACTGCACCCACACCAGTCCCTGAAGCATCTGTTTCTAACACGAAAAGTTGTGAAAATTCCGGAAACTTAAGTACAGGAGCCGTAGTTAGGGCCTGCTTCAATTTATCAAAATCATTTTGCGCATCTGTAGTCTAGTCAAAGGCTTCTTTCTTTAATAGATTCGTCAAGGGACTTGCTATGGTAGCATAAGCCTTGATAAATCTTCGATAATAGCCGGTAAGACCTAAAAATCCCCTTAACTGCTTCACATTTGTGGGGATAGGCCATTCGATAACAGCTTGCACTTTGGCCTGATCCATAGAGACTCCTTTTCCAGACACCACATGTCCCAAGTAGTCAACTTCGGTTAATCCAAAAGAGCATTTGGATAACTTAGCAAATAATGCATTTTGACTAAGTTGCTTAAATACTAATTCCACTTGCTGTAGATGGGTCTGCCAATTAGGACTATATATGAGAATGTCGTCAAAGAAGACCAATACACATCGTCTCAATAATGGCTGGAAAATTTTGTTCATTAATCTCTGGAAAGTGGCTGGGGCATTAGTGAGGCCAAAAGGCATCACAAGCCACTCATAATGCCCCTGATGAGTCCTGAAAGTTGTCTTCTATTGATCATCGGGATGCACAAGAATCTGATGATAACCGGAACGTAAATCCAGCTTGGAAAAGTATTGTGCACCATGCAATTCATCAAGAAGTTCATCCACAGTGGGCATAGGAAAACTGTCTTTAATTGTGATAGCATTCAAAGCTCTATAATCTGTATAACATCTCCATGTACCATCTTTCTTTTTTACTAAAATGATAGGAGAGGAAAATGGACTCACACTAGGCTGTATAATTCCTTCCTCCAACATTTGTTGCACCATCTTCTCAATTTCTTCTTTTTGACTATGAGGATACCGGTATGGCTTCACCTTCACCGGTTGTGAATCTGGTTTGAGCAGAATCTCATGATTGAAATCTTGAGCAGGAGGAAGTCCTTTGGGAATTTGAAATATGTTTCTATAATTAGACAGCAAAGTGGCCATATCTGGGTGAGTGTTGACTAGAATAGCCTCCCAATTGTCTGCAGGTACTATAAGTTCCATTTGTTGTAGTGCAAACATCTCCGAAATGGAATCTATATGTTGCAATCTCCTCAATTGATGCAATTGAGCTACTTCCGGCTTGTTCGTTGTCTCTCCCTGCAAAGTAATGAACCTGCCATCCAAGTAAAATTTTTGTTTAGACGACGCATAGTCAGCAACATGAGGACCAAGTGAAGCTAGCCATGGTGCTCCTAAAATCAAGTCAGCTCCAACCACAGGTAGCAAGTAAGCTGGTACAGTGATTTCATTGTCCTGCACTTTAACAGATAGCTGTTGAACCACCCCTTCTGCCTTCATATGTTGGCCATTTCCTACTAACACGTGACTTCGCTGTATAGGTTCCACTGGCAGTCCCAAACAATGGAGACATTAAGGGGTCCAATAAATCCTTTAAACTGAATGACACCGTAACCAGGTGCTCCCTTCAATGCATTGAAAGAAAAATGATGGTCCATGTCCTGGTCTATGTCATCCTGCGGCTGTGTTGTAGTTTGGCCTGTGTCGACTTGACTATCGGTCTCCTCTTCTAATTCCAACAACATCACTTGTTTGTTAGGACATTTATGAGAAAAGGAGAATTTATCATCACAAAAATAGCATAGTCCCTTCTCCCTACGCAATTGCATCTCAGCTGGAGAAATTCGCTTAATAGCAGGGTTTTTTTGGAGTTGGCTCATAGGTCGTGTCAGAGGAGTGGGTAACAAAGGTTGGTTGGGTGCCTTTTCAGTGATTTGTGGCTGGTCAGTTTTTATTGGATTGAAGAGAGCTCTATTATTGAACGGTTTGTGGTATAGGTTAATTTTGGCATTAACTTCAATTTTCTCTTCAAATACTTTTGCCAATGAAACAACCTTGACAATTGAGGTGGGTGTATGGAGCATAACATCTCGGCGGATTTCATCCTTTAAGCCACTAACAAAATAATCAACTAAAGCATCATTACTTAAACCATAAACTCTGTTAGACAGAGCAGTAAATTCCAGAAAATACTCATTCACAGCTTTCTTCTGATTCAGTTTAAACAAGGACGCACGAGGACAATCATACAGAGAAGGGCCAAAATCCAATTCGAGAGCTCGCGTAAAATCCATCCATGACTGGAACGGATGCGTGCGAGTAACCATTTGAAACCATGGTACCACTTCTTGCTCCAAATGGATGGAAGCAATAATTAATCGCTCCGGATCTGGGGTATTGTAATACCCAAAAAACTATTCCACTTTAAATATCCAGTCAAGAACATTCTTACCGTTGAATCGCGGAAATTCAAGCTTGATGTGTCTTACTTGAAACGGAGGTGGTGTAGAATTATTAGATCCAACTGAGGTTGATGTTCTGCTCCCTCCGACAGCGCCGGTGTTGGTGAACAATTCTGAGTTCGTTGCTCCATGGGTGACTGAGAGTTGTTGCATCAGCTGCATCATCTTGTCAAAGTTGGAAGACATCTCGGAGAAGCGGGCCTCTGACGTCTTTTGCCTTTCTTCCAATCATTCAAATCGAGCCATGTGTGCTCATCAGACTTTTCCAGAACTTCAGCTTGGCGTCGTAACTCAGCAGCGAGCTCCTTCAATCTCGTATTGTTGGCCATGGAATCAATGAAAGCACCAATGTAATGTTACTCACAATAATGGAACAATAGTGAAACCCTAGCTTGTATTAATTGAAATAGAGATAGTACTGATTACAATGGAATGAAATTTCAGTACAAATACAAGCTATTTTGTGGTACAATATGCATAAATGAACCGTACAGAAATAGAATAGAAGAGAATAATGATATCACACAAATTCCACACCCATATCTCTTTCTTCTTTTTTCTCATATACTCCCTTACTTGCTCACAAAGTGGTCCCACCTTGGATGAATTTTTCTCAAACGGTTACTCACCCTTCTCTCATTGTGCACATGTTCTCCACTCACACCATTTGTCCCTATGTCCACGTCAGCATTCATTACATACAACCGTCTTCAAGATTCACCACCCTCTGCATCAACCGGCAATACACGCTTCCAATCCATCACATCATCATCACCGAATCTTCATCTCCTCAATCTGCAACAAACCTGCAGAAGATCAAGAACAACAACTATTAGACAACGCCATTCAACAACATATTCAAAGTCGGATCACAAAGCACAACAGTTACAACGAAGCAGAATTCGACAATTGGAAACTCAATTCGACATCACCACGACGCACAATTCGAAAGTAGCAAGAATCCTCAATTCGCGACGAACCACGTCGAAGTAGAAGAGAATGAGAAGAGGATAGAAACCGAGAGAAATCGTATCTGAAGTCACCTCTTGCCGCTGGCTGAACGCGTTCGAGGAATCATAAGAACAGAAGAGAAATTCTGAACGATAGCGGGGACTATGCATCGGCGGCGAGTTGTTAGGAATTGAACGGCGAAAGTCTTGATGGAGAAGAGGTGGAGTTTGAGGTGAAGAACATGGGAAGTAGTGCAATATAGAAGGAGACGGTTGTGCGTCGGCGGCGTTTCGGCTTAGAGAAAGAGGAGAACATGCAGGCGAACGAAGGGACTTTGTAGAAGATGGCGCATCTGAGAGTGTGAGTTTGTTGCGTTGGTGAGGGTTTTTTAGCAGATATATTCTCAAGGCCAATCGTTTTGGGTCGGACCACCGTGAAAATTCTGGCCACTCACCCCAGGTAACTGCTTTGCACACACCACACATTCAATCACACACCCCCTCTTAGTTGCGTCTTGCCATTATTTTAATAATTGAATTTTGGAGCTTAATGACTCACTAACTGGATTTTAGTTAATTGCTTATATCAATTGAATTTCAGTTTAATTTTATTGACAAATTGAGATGATTAGTTTAGGCGTGTGATTGATTAATTGTTTAGCTAATTGATTAGGCATTAATGTTTAGAGCTAGACTAGCTTTAGATTTTGATATCAATTTCGAATTAGGAATTGTTTTTGCTTAATTGCACTAATCGCTTAGCGTAATTGTTCCATAATTTTTTTTGGCTTAAGTGCTTACTAATTGTTTTACTTAATTGCCTTAATTGATTTTTTTCTTAATTTCCTTAATTGATTTTTTGCTTAATCGCACTAATTGATTTTTTGCTTAATCTCACTACTTGATTTTTTTGCTTAATTGCCTTAATTGATTTTTTGCTTAATGACACTAATTGTTTTTAGCTTAATTGCTCAATTGTTTTTTGGCCTAATTGTCAACTAATTGTCTTTTAATTGTTTTTAGACTTAGAAAATAATTTCGAATTAATCGATTTTGACATAGTTTGACGTTGACTTAGTTCTAAGATCGACTAATCATTTTAATAGTTTCATTTGGTAACTTTGTTAATATCCTTAATACTTGTTACATGTTATTTTTGACTAAGTGTTGTTTACATTTTAGTATTGATCTCACTTACTTCTTATTTGACAATTTCCATTTGAATTTTGACTAACCTTTGAGTTTGTTTTGTAGTGATTCTCACTTGACTTGATAAGTGGTTTAAATATAGGAGTTGTTGTAGCATACACTGCTATAGTGAACCTGTAAAATGTTGTTATTCTGCCTGGTTGCATACACACCTGTCCTGTTCTGGAAATAGTAGCTGTTATAGGCTATTTTTGCTTGTTGCTGGTTTTTATAGCTATGCATGTGTTGGATCACTGTTGTTGCTGCTGTTTATGGTTTATTGCCTTGTTTTATTATTTTTATTCATGAAGGGTGAAGATCACTTGGTTCCATGTCTTTCACGGATCCGTTTCGCTTTCTGACGCTTTTGCTCATTGATGTTAGATTACTAGAAGTTTTCCGGTTGCTTATACTTTGCTTGCGTTGCTACGGATTGCTATCCGTTCAGTATTACTTCTCTTCTCTTTTATTAATTCCACTTTTTTCTTTTAATGCCATGAGAAGTAGGATTGGGAGTCTGTGGAACTTGGCCGGCAATTCTGGAAGTCCTCAAAGGAGGCTCTGTTTGTGATTGTTTACTTTTGTGTCGTAGACCTCCAAAGAGGCATCCCATTCCCATATCCCCTTGTAAGACCTCCAAGAAGGCAATTGACGGAAGGTAGGGTTCACAACCGACCCCCGTTATTCTAGTTGAGTCGTTCTTAGCTCTCATTACATGATTGAAGCTTTGAACATCACCTGCTCCTGTTATCGAGTCAGTCAAGTGGAAGGTAGGGTTCGCAACCTACCCCCACACTTTGTCTTTAGCTCGCATCGGACGATGTTGATGCTTATGTGATATGATTCACATCTTCCCCTTCCTTACTCTGCTCTCCATGGTTCTCGATACCATTGGGTGAGCACCCCTATTTCCCATAGCTAGCTTGTTTGCCTCGGTTGATATGACCCCTTGGCTAAAGCTCCCCCCTTTTCTTACTTCGATTGTGTGACATTATTGTTGACTGACACTGTTTACTCTTTCGTTGCTTTTAGTTCATTTTGTGATTGATTTATCCTGTGTTTACTTGTTTGATGACATGATCCCGTAGGATTCCTCGCTCTACTTAATTTCTGATTAAGTCGGAAGTAGGAGAGACATTAGGATAGCAATCCATGCATGAAAACATTAGGAAGACTTCCCCCTGATCCTGGCCTTAGGACCATCATTGCATGCTGACTTATAGGACCGAGTTTCCCCTTAGAATTTTTGTGTGTCCTTCCCTTTTGTTCTCTCGCACCCGTGTGATCGAGATCCTGTTTCCCGTTCACCCATAGTAGCGTGAACTATGGATGCTCTGATTCCTCTCTCCGGTAAGATTGAGGATACGTAAGCACGAGATGCGATATCTCGACGAGCACACTAACAACTAATTTCCCTTTTCTCTTGCACCCATGCAATCGAGACGGATCACCTGGCACACTAACAACTAACTTCCATTTTCTCTTACTCCTTTGAGTCATCTCTTCTCATCTCCCTTAATCCACTCGTAAAGGATGCATCATTTCCGTTCTACCGCAAACAGGTAAATACGTAAGACTCCCACGCTGAGCGGCAACACCTAAACTGCTAGAACGTGAACGTTGATGTATTCCACCTAAAAGACACAAATAAAACAGACCTAGTTAGGTCGAACTACGACTGCTCTAACTTCCTCTCTCTGGTTTGATTGAGGATACGTAGGCACAGGTGCGACGCCTAGCGAGCAACCTTCCCCCACAAAACCGTAGTCCGAACTACGTTGACTCTGACTTTCTCACTCCTAAGGGAATACGTAGGCCTAGGACGACGATGTCCTATCGAGTCACTTTCTTATTTTTTCCCCGTTTCTCTATTTCACCTTTTGTTTCTAGTTTCCAGTTAGCAGTTGAGTTTCTGATACCTACGCCCTTTGATCGATAACAACAAGCGTGGATCCCATCGAGTACGATGGACGCGAGAGGGTGCTAATACCTTTCTCTCACGTAACCGACTCCCGAACCCAGGCGATGGTTGCGACGACCATTCCTTTCCCTTTGTTGAGGGTTTCTTCGATCGTTTCCTTTCCCTGCGTCAGGATAAATAACGTTCGGTGGTGACTCTTCTGTTCCTTTCCGCCGATTGATTTTCGCAGATGCGACAAGAACGTGGTAGTAGATTATCTCTCTAGGATTGAGGATCTAAAGCCCGAAAGAGTGCCTATAAACGATTATTTTCCTTATGACAGAGTAGTAGCCCAGTTGGAAAAGGAAAGCAAAACTATAGAATGTTCCTTGTTATTCAATGATGCAGAAACAAATGAAGTAGTTGAAGTAATCTATACTAAAACCACGTTGCCATGGTATGCTGACTTTGTCAACTACCTAGCCGCCAAGGTGCTTCCACCAGATCTAACATACCAACAAAAGAAGAAATTTTTCCATGATCTTAAACAATATTACTGGGATGAACCCCTATTATTCAAGAGAGGCGCCGATGGAATATTCCGTCGATATGTCCCTGAATCGGAAGTAGCGGATGTCATAGCCCAATGCCATGCTGTACCATATGGAGGACATGCCAGTACATCAAAGACATGCACAAAGATATTACAATCTGGCCTCTTTTGGCCAAACCTTTGGAAGGATGTTCACATCGCCGTATTGAACTGTGATCGGTGCCAACGCACTGGAAATGTTTCTAGACGCGATGAGATGCAGCAAAAGGGAATTTTAGAAGTTGAAGTCTTTGACGTATTGGGAATTAATTTCATGGGACCTTTTCCATCTTCTTTTGGAAACAAATGCATACTCGTCCCAGTTGATTACGTATCGAAGTGGATTGAGGCGATATCTTCTTCTACAAATGATGCACAAGTGGTGGTAAAACTTTTCAAGAACATAAGCTTTCCCAGATTCGGTGTACAAAGAATTGTCATTAGTGATGGCGGTTCCCATATCATTTCAAATGTCTTTGGGAAGCTATTGCTTAAGTACGGAGTACGACACCGAGTAGCAACACCCTATCACCCTCAAACAAGTGGAAAAGTAGAGGTGTCGAATAGGGAGATCAAGCAAATTTTAGAGAAAACCGTTGCAACCTCTAGGAAGGATTGGTCTACTAAAATTCATGAAGCTCTGTGGGCTTACAGAACAGCCTACAAGACCCCTATAGGAACCACACCGTACAAACTAGTTTATGGAAAATCATGCCATCTGCCTGTGGAACTTGAGAACAAAGCTTATTGGGCCATTAGGACCCTAAATATGAATTATAAGTCAGCATGCGAGAAAAGGATTCTAGATATCCATGAACTAGAGGAACTAAGACTTGATGCCTATGAAAATGCCCGAATATACAAAGAAATAACCAAGAAGTGGCATGATAAAAGGATAACAAAGAAGGAGTTTAACAAAGGATATATAGTTATTCTCTTTAACACTAGGCTTAAACTCTCAGTTGAAATTAGAGGAAAATCGAATGAGACGTTCATTATGAACGGCCAAAGACTCAGGCACTACCACTTAGTAGAAAACAAGGAATTCATCACTAATTACAAGTTGGAAGAGCTTCCCGCTCCTCCTGACGAATAATGCCCTATTCAGTTCTAATGTCTAGCTTCCGACATTAAACAAAGCGCTCCGTGGGAGCTAAACCACGATCTTTAGTTTTTATTTTATTTTGTTAGTTTTAGGACACTGCATGCATGTTTAGTATAAAGTATATACCACATGCATTACTATTTGTTGCATCTCATTATTGTTGCTATTATTATTATTATGATTATTATTACTATTTTTATCTTATCTGTACTAATGCGTAACTAATAGTATTATTTCCCTAATATTGTAATATTTTCAATTTTCAGGATACCCTTCTCTAGGATACCTTTGACTAGTGACCATGCAGACATTCGAGAACCATATCGTTGTTTTTAGGAACGATGTCCAGAGGCGTCGATTTGAGGCTTTGCCTCAAAGAGACTTTGGTCTGTCCATCTACCCTAACGACTCGGCTATGCAAACCCTTAGTATCCGAGACAATGTTGTTTTCCTTCTGAGCCAAATAGGTTGGACTCACTTTGCCTTAGAAAAGAGATTTAGCACTTACCGTAACCTGACCTTGGAGTTCCTTAGCCCCCTTTACTATGATGCCACCCGTGGTTTTGGATTTGGCCGTGGATTGGCTACTTTTAGGTTGTTTGGAAATAAGTACAGATTCATACACCATGAACTTGCTGAATTATTAGGTTTTCCTAAGGAACCCGATGATGTGACCAAAACCCTTGCTGATGCCTTTACTAGCTATGATCTTCAACATTTCTGGGGTGCCATAGCAGGAAACGGTAATGCCGAACCTGATGCTATATTTTCTGAAAGCATCCATAATCCTGGATGGAGATATTTCCATAAGGTTCTTGCTCACACTTTCTTTGGCAAGGAAGAGAACATTACATCTGTGTCGAGGGATGAGCTGTATATCATGCTCTGTGTATCCCAAGGAAAACCTGTCAATGCTGCCCCGCTTTTGCTTACTAATTTCAGTCGTATTGCTCATGATTCTTTTAAGCCAGTCTTAGTAGGTGGGTTGGTGACTATGATTGCTGGTGCAATTGGAAAGAGGCACCATCTGAACCGTTCCTTTTCTTTCAGTGGAATTTGCCCAATGGACATTAGCTTTTATTTCAACAGAGGCATAATTGCTAATCTTAGCCCTGTTGAATTTGAGTTGCTTATCGATAATGTTGTAGTCCATACTTTTACCCTACCCAATCATTAAAATACAAGTGTGCACAATAAGAACAGTTGGCTTTACGATTTGGAGGTCTCAAATGAATCTCTGACTCCACCCGACTCTCCTCAAGCGTACCAAAACTGAGATACCATTATGTCTGACACTGCCACCCGTATTTTCGAGATCGATCCTGCTATACCACCTATGAATGTAGTTGCTGCTATTAATTTCATCCAGTCTGAAGTGGATTCCTTCTGAGATGAGATTTCCTCTCTCCGAGTCAATTTCATTGGACTTATGGATGTTGTTCAGGAGGAGTTAGATCATATGTTCCAAATTGTCTACTCCCTTAGGCAACATCATGGATGATCTGTAGTTGCACCTATTTCCCTGTTTTTCTTAGGATAGTTTATTTACATGTAAAGTATTTCCCTTTCTTGTATCGTTTGAACTGTTAATTTCCATTCCACTGTATACCGTCAGAATGCCGGCGTGTAAATGTAATGCACTACTGTTCCGAGTTTCCTTTCCTTTAAGTGTTTTTAATATTTAGCATTTTGTGTTTTGCCCTTAAAATAAGAAAAAAAACCCAAAAACATTCCAAAATTCTGCATTCTGTAAGTGCCAAGACACAAAATTCGTTTCTAAAGCAAATGGCGATCGCCATTATGCATAAGGCGCTCGCCATTCAGTTCAAAACGCAGAACGCGCTGTTCTGCTTCTAAAACACGTTTTTGCATCCTCTTTTCCCCATTCAAAGCATTCTTGCATGTTCCCTAGACCCCCTAAGCACCTCTTAAACCTCTCATTATCCCACATTAAATTCTAACCATCCATATTAATCCCTTTAATCCCTATTTAAACACACTAAACCACACATTCCCAATCATCTCTCTCAAAACCCATTCTCCATTCTCTACCCATTTCAGAAAGTATTCACAAGCACTATCCTCCTAAGAAACAAATATGGAAGCTAACCAAGAGATAGATTACATGGGCATTGAGTTCTCTGAAGGAACGATCAGAGCCACCACGCGTTCGAACTTCCTCAGAATCTCCAAAAGACCAGTCTATGCCACAAGATATCCTGAACCGGAAACTCTCCGTGCCTTGGGTCTTTTTTATAGCATCTCATGGATGCTCATGAACTTAGGTATGACTCGTTTCTGCTCCATGTTTAATTCCTCTTCCGTTAGACTTACTTATGAATTTTGATGGGTTATATAACAAGATAAAAAAATTTCACAGAGCAAGAATGAATAATCTGTAACTGTATTGCTGGAATGAATGACAAATTACAGATAAAAACAAAGATAGAATGTATTGATAGTGATATCTATCAATCCAAAGCACTAACGGTTTCCCTCACCACAAGGTGATTTTCTTCTCTCTCCAAATCCCCAAGTTTCTATTATGTCTTATTCTCTCATCCATCCCCATACTAAATACTAACTAACTTCACGTGATCCTTATCACCCTCTTGCCAGCTCAGCATCTTTCATTCCCTTTGCACGTTTCCTCTTGTAAACTCTCCAAATTTGGGGCTTATAATTCTCCTCAAGGCCCACTTCAGCATTTGTGTTTCTATCAATACCACCCTCCTTAAACACAGCCTTGTCCTCAAGGCTAAAATATGGAAATTGTCCTCGTAAGACAACATCGTCTTCCCAAGTGACATCATCATTGGACTTATTATTCCATTGAATAAGGCTCTGAGGAATTGAGACACCCCCCTGTGTGATCAGCCTAGAACCAATAACCTTCTCTATATATATGTTCAACAGGGCTAACCTCTAATTCCTTGGGAAGTTCTCCTAACGCAGAATAATTTCCAATAGATTTTTTCAACAAAGACACATGAAAGACAGGATGTATCTTAGACTGTTCTGGTAACTGTAACTTATAGGTAACTTCCCCCACCTGAGTTATAATCTTGAAAGGGCCATAAAACCATGCAGCAAGCTTAGCATTAATCCTTTTTACCATGGATTGCTGTCTGTGAGGTCTTAATTTGAGAAAGACTCATTCACCCACTTTGAATTTCACTTCTCTTCTCTTCTTATCTGCATACTTTTTCATTTGTTGTTGTGCTCTCAACAAATAAGCCTTCAACTGATTCAAAGCTTCATCTTGTTCACTTAATTCCAGTACCACAACAGCCACCTTAGTCTCATTACTTAGGAAACGAATTATACTTGGTGGTTGCCTACCATATACGACCTCAAAAGGTGTCCTACCTATAGATACATGGAATGTGGTGTTATACCAAAATTCTGCCCAAGGAATCCAATACGACCACGTCTTCGGTTGTTCAGAGGCAAAACAGTGTAGATAGCTCTCTAAATAATGATTAGTAACCTCGGTTTGCCCATCCGTCTCTGGATGATAGGCAAAACTCATGTTCAGCTGAGTCCCTTGCATCTTAAATAGCTCCAACCAAAAATGGCTCACAAAGATAGGATCTCTGTCACTGATGATGGTCATAGGAATCCCATGTAGTCGTACAACCTCCCTAACAAACAATTCAGCAATAGATTTAGCAGTGTAAGGATGCTTCAATAATAAAAGTGACTATACTTTCAGAGTCTATCAACCACTACCAAAACAACTTCAAATCCTCTAGACTTTGGAAGAACAGTTATAAAGTCAATTGAAAGGTCCTCTCAGGTGGCATTGGGAATTGGAAAAGGTTGTAACAATCCCCCAGGTGATGTAGCTGCATATTTATGCCGTTGACATATATCACATGCCCTCACAAAGTCCCTGACCCTTCTCTGCATTCCTGGCCAATACAAATTAGCTGCTAACCTTCTATAAGTTCTCAAGAACCCGGAATGACCTCCTATAGGTGTCTCATGAAACTCTTTCAAAAGCAAAGGAATAGAAGGTGAATTAGGAAACAACACCAATCTACCCTGATGAAGATCCCGAGAAAAGTATGATGTGGTAACCCCAAGCGAAAGAAATCTTTCAAGAGACTCGTTTTCCCCATCACTTTTTCCATCAAATGGCATCTCCCCAGGAAAATTCGGCGAGAAGTTTGAGGAAAACTGCTACACATAGCGTCCCTTATCAAAAAAGTTTATTGACAAAAGAAACTTAGGCCAGTTCCTTGGTAGGAAACCAGGATCGAGGGGAAGTTTACATCGGAAATTGAGACCAGGTCCTTGGTAGGAAACCATGACCGAGGTGAGGTTTATTCCAGAAATTGAGACCAGTTCCTTGGTGGGAAACCAGGATCGAGGGGAAGTTTAAATTAGAAACTGAGACCAGTTCTTTGGTAGGAAACCAGGATCGAGGGGAAGTTTACCTTTTCTAAGCATCATTGCTTAGCAAAAGAGGAAGGATGCGTGAAATGCCATTCATAACCACCATCAAAATTTCGGGTATTCCGATATTTAATCATCTTGCACCCCGAATGCCCAAATACCTTCGCCATTCACACCTTCGGGTCTAAGAAGATTAAATAGGGGCATCTGTCATACCCCAAATTTTGACCACTAAGATTTCCCATCATTGTGCAAATCATCATCACCATATGGATGAACCATTAGTCTCCCCAAAGATGGGTGAGCATCCACTACAATCAGGCTTAGGGTTTCAAGCCCTCTCAGAGCTCTTAGACAAAGGATCAATCAAGAAATGACATGATCTTCAACTTGTCTAGCCTCTCAAACATCCACAAAGGATCAAGAGGACTCCCACTTCAAGGATTAAGCATAAGGCTTCTCCCTTCTAGGTGGATCAAGCCTTAAGATCGCCAGTGTCACCAAATTAGGGTTTGGTCGACCAGGGCCTCCAGATGGAAATTTTCCTCTGGGTATGAGCCAATGCTTCAAAGCATAACCTATGATGCTCCAAGGGATCTCATGAACCCAATCATCAAGTCAATTTAGCCTCAGGGGATGCATTCATCAAAAAAATTAGGAATTAGGGTTTCTTGACCTAATTCACCCCTAAGTTGACTTTTGGGACAAATCATGAGCCAAGACCTCAAGAGATGATTTGAGGGTCCCTAACACACCACATTGGTCCATTTGTAACAATGGATTAAGCCAAGAAGCTTGAGCAATAAGTTTCAATTTCATCAGAACCACAATTAGGGTTTCGTGGAAAAAGTCAACTGTATCATTGGCTTTTGACTAGGACATGCTCTCAAACCCTAAGACATGATTCAATACACCCTATAACACCTATGAAATCAATCCATCAAGTTGGATTTAGGTCAAGGACTTGATTTCATAGAGGATCGCACAGTTTGGAATTCATCTGACAAAAAGTCAATTGTGCACAAAAGTCAAACTTTGACTTTTTGAGATTTTTCACAATTATGGTTCTTTGATCCCAAAATGATGTTAATGTATGATTGGAATAATCATTCATCAAGAAAAATCAAGAAAAGTGGGATAACTTGTAAAAGGGGTAACCATAAAAAACTTAGAAATTTTTCTAAGTTATGGAACAAAGTGGTTAGGGTACCAACTTTGGAGGATCATAACTCCTAAACCACAAGGCCATTTTTTCCCATCCAAAGCTGGATTTGTAGCTCTCATTACCCTCTACAAAAGCTTCAACTACACCTCATTCCAATTCATCATGGATTTTGAGTTATGGAATGATCAAAATCACAAAAAGTGAAAATGTCACTTTTTTCAACACTTAGTGAAATTTTCACTAAGTCAGAATCTGCCTTCACTTTTTTTCCAAATGTAGGGGAATTTTTCACTTGGATCCAAAAAGTATCAAAACCAATTATGATCAAACCGTTATTGTATCATATGAGGGCTTTCCAAAATGGCCAAGAACTCCATCAAATTCCACTTGAGCCATGAGATATGATAATGGCAATATGCCTTGCTGAAAACTGCCAAGGCTAGGTAAAATTTTGCACTTTTGCTCGATTTGGGAAAATCAGATAATTCCAAGCCTTGTCATCACTTTGGACACATCTGAGGATCAAATCTAAAGGGAACAAACACTGATCCAAGCCTCCAAAGTCTTTGGAATAAGAAGTAGCATGCCAAACCTAGAAATCCCTAAAAGAGGGACAAGACTCCAATTTTGGATTGGAGCATTTAATGGATGCACCAAGGTGGCATGGACTGACACATTTGTAACTGAATTCAGTCAAGAATGATCCAACAACTAGGGAACCACAGCTCTGTGCCCTAACCTCTAGTCAATGGCTAGAGAAGACTTGGATTCCCATTGATCAACATTGGCCAAACCTCTGCTACACTTGCCATTCACTATTGATCCCAAAACAAACTTGCTCTACTATAAATAGAGCTCATTTGTGCTCAGTTTGAGTACACCAAAGCCATCAAACAGATGATTTCCTCAAAATCACCTTCTCACTTTCAAATTTGCCTTCCAAAGCAAGTCACTATCGGGTTTTGAGTTTGAGAGCAATTCCAACCAAACTAATCACACACACACACACCTCATAAACATCATATAGAAGTGATCCAAACACTCACATAACATCTGGAACATCAAATTCACAAAATCACTAGCAAATTGCTCAAGCCTTTGACAGATTTGCAGTTGGGGTACCATCTCAAGTTCCAGATCATTTCAATCTATTCCAAGCATCCAGATACACTCCATGGCACCTAGGGAAGCTATCCAGATCATTGGAACCTAGCTGTAACACCTCTAACCCAAAACACGATCACCAGCTGCAAGAGGTGAGCATGAGCTCTTCTAACTCTATGATCCATGCATTTTTTGCTGCACAATAATTTGGCCATATGTTTATAATCATGCATAGAGTGTTTACCCTCAATTAATTGCTTTGTATGAATCGTGTATGGCTTTTCTGAACCTTCATGCAGAATTAAGGGTTCTTGAGGTTTCTCTTTGATTTATTATTCCATGCTTAAAATAAATGAAATTAAAGACCATAGACATGATCGTGAGGTTGAAACAAGTAGATTGATATGTAGATTGCATGATATAATCAAGTATTCAGTGAGATTGGATAGAAAACGCAAATCTGCAGAAACAGAGGAAGGGTGCGTGTTCTTGCCATGTTCTTGGCGCCCTTTTTCAAATATTTGAATATTTGAATTTTGTGATTTTATTTAATTGATTCAAAAATTAATTTCTCTCTGAGTTTTAATGATTTTGAGTTGATTCTTTTTTTAATAATTCACAAAAATGTTAAAATATTTTATTTTACCAAAAAATACCAAAAATATTATTTATTTCATATAATTGATATTTTTGCCAAGAATTAATATTTTAATTGTTTTTGACATTTAAAATATTTTTTCCTTCTTGATTTTGCAAATTTTAATGATTTCTAATCATTTTGTAGGTCAAAACATGATTTTTGAAACATTAATCCAATATCACAATTTGTTTTCCACATGTTAAACAATTTTGATCATTTTAATTGAATTTTTTATTTAATTAAAATACATTTTGGAAACAAATTAGGGTTTTGATTAATTCAACCCTCATAAAACCTTTGTAAAACATTTTGGGCCTCTAATAGAGTGTAAGACCCAATCCTTTGTAAATACAAACCTATTTTGGGCCTCAAATGTTGTATAAGTCCCATTGTATTTCAAAAGTTCAGCGCGATCATCGTCTGTTTAAAACAAACCATTTGGGTATCTCCTCGAGCTATAAGACCCATTCAAAATCATTTTGGGCCTCTAATAGAGTGTAAGACCCAATCCCCTTTTGAAACCAAAAACTTTTGGGCCTCGGTCATTGTATAAGACCCACGGTGTTTTCAAAACCTCGGCGCGATCGTCGCTCTTTTCAAAATTAACCATTGGGCTTCTCCTTGAGCTAATAGACCCATCTTTGTTCACTTTCAATCATTTTTTGGGCCTCTTGAGAGAGTGTAAGACCCATCCCCTTGTACAGAAAATCTTTCTTGGGCCTCAGTCACTTGTATAAGTCCCTGTATAAAACGACAGTACGATCACTAATAAAACCCTGGGCCTCTCCTTGAGCAGTAAGCCCCAATTTTCCTTTCAAAAAAGTACTTTCTCCTTTGATTTTGTAACATACAGTTATTTTCAATTTCTTTGTTGAACAACTAACCAAACAGCATGAAAGCTCTACAACCGAGTAAGTGTTTACCCGCTTTCATTTACCGCTTTCATATGTATATAACTGTATTGTGGGGCTGTTTCACTGTAAGTCTTCTTTCATAAACTCATATCGACTGTGTAATACTAGTATAGATATTTAGAGTTTCCCCGGTAACTACGTCTAGAACTAGACAAAACCTCGTCTCCTTAAATCCGACGTTCTCCTGGATATTTCAACATAACCTAAACCATAAGAATTTTCTTTTACAACAATTTTAGATAACTAGATCTAATAAATCTCCCCCTTGAACAGTTCATATACAGAAGGCCAATGTTCCAAGTGAAACCCCTTCTGGAACTGTTCATCAGCCTCCTCTTGGGCTTAGTGCAAGGACCCACAGGCTTCCTAAAAGCATCCCCGCCTCCTCTTGGGCATTGTACAAGGACCCGTCGGCTTCTTAGAAGTTTTCACAGCCTTCTCTTAGGCTTCGTATAATGATTCTTCCTCCGGGAAGATAGCCTCCTCTTGGGCTTCGTACAAATTTTCCCTTCGGCTTCTTAAAAGTTTTTCTCGCCTCCTCTTGGGCTTCGTACAAATTGTCCCGACGAAAGGTATAGGAACAGAAATTAGTCATCTTAATAGAACAGTCTTTCAAAGAGTCTAGATCTTTCTACCGCGAACGTACTGTCTCTTGATCTCTCTTAAGCATAGTATAAAAGATAAAACTCTAGACTTGGACAGTCTAATCTCTTTGAGTCTCGAAAACGTTCTCAAGTTCCTTTTAAAAATAGGAAAAAACACCCGTAGACTTGGGCAGTCTCAATACCCTTCGGATTCCCCGTTTCCTTAAAGAACAGGAAATAATCCCGGTCCTCAGATCAAATCCATGAGTACAACATTACCCATATAAGAACTGATTTTCTCTTTTAACCAACATACTGGACCTGTCACTCAACTAAAACAGTAACCATAGCCTCCTCTTGGGCTTTGTACAATGATTCTCCCCATCAGAGTTAACCATTGTAGCCTCCATCTCGGGCTTCGTACGAGATACAAAATCACTATCTTGTTGAGTATAAAAGACTCTCTTGTTGAGTCAAACATTTTTAGCCTTCATCTCGGGCTTCGTACGAGATACAAAACACTCTCTTGTTGAGTATAAAAAGACTCTCTTGTTGAGTCAATCCTCTTTTAGCCTCCATCTCGGGCTTCGTACGAGATACAAAATCACTCTCTTGTTGAGTATAAAAAGACTCTCTTGTTGAGTCAATCCTCTTTTATCCTCTATCTCGGGCTTCGCACGAGATACAAATTACTCTCTTGATGAGTATAAAAGACTCTCTTGTTGAGTCAAACCCTTTTAGCCTCTTTCTTGGACTTCGTACAAGACACATATAAAAACACTCTCTTGTTGAGTTAACCCTTTTAGCCTCTATCTCGGGCTTTATACGAGACACAAAAGCATCCTCTTGTTGGGTCAATAGCCTCCTCTTAGGATTTGTATAAAGAAATCCCCATTTGATTCAATCAACCTTTTAGCATCAAATCATGCTTTGGTCACAACATACAAACATCAACAACTCCTTTTCCCTCATCTAATTGCTGTAAGCGGCAAGCCTCTGGATTATTTACATCCATGTCACTGTCCTTCTTTTAGCATGAGAAATTCCTAAGTAAAGATGGCATTGCTCTAAACTGAGTTAAAGTCTTCTCCTTCAGGTTAAAAATCCCCTATAAAGGAAATTATGGCATTGCTGGATGCGGATATCCCAGTTAAAGTAATTCTCCTTTATAATCAGTCACCCAACAATTGTGACAAACAGACCCCTTTAGAGATGACAAATTCTCTCTAAAGTCAACACCTTTTTAGCTTCACATCTTGGGCTTCGAACAAGATACAAATAGACCCTTTAGCTTCACATCTTGGGCTTTGAACAAGATATAAACCACCTTTAGCTTCATGTCTTGGGCTTTGAACAAGACACCAAAACACCATTTCCTCCCATAGAATAGGAGGAACTACGATCGCTTTGATTTCCCTATCCCATGACTACGTAGGCATAAGATTGAAAAATAATCTTAGCGAGTTCACTAATCAAAAAATCCCAAAGTCCCCTACCTCCAGCCAATCTAGCGCAGTATCCCAATAAATTCCCCATGAACAGTCCCGGTATTTCATTCTGAACAAAATAAGCAGAGAGAGGCCCACGAACTAAAGTCGTATCTGTAAACCAACAGTTTTGACTGTTTAACCTCAGTTTGCAAGCAGGGTTAGTTGGAGACATCTATTTCCATTCCTTCATCAGCTTCAATAGGATAAAAAATGAATCGAACTGTAGTACCAAAGCAATAGTGATTCGAAACCACAAAAACCGCGCTACACTAGGGAGATCAAAGTGAGAGTTTTAAAACCTATGGAGGTTTTAACTCTGCTGGTGATTGATGAGATGATCAGGGTTTATCCTATGCTTTTGGGAAACTTGAGGGTTTCTTTGAAATCCAAGAGGAGATGAGACTGTCCTAATCTACTGGTATGACAGGGTTTATCTTTGTATGAGGCCCAAGAGGAGGCTGGTGTTTTAAGGGATGAGAATCAACCCTGAATTATCCAAGTTTTTGACTCTTAGGAAGACTGCTCTAACAAAGGATGACTAGGTTTTGTCCTATACCTGTAAGAGGTCTTTGGGTCCTTGTACTAAGCCCAAGAGAAGGCATGAGAACTTCTAAGAAGCCCGAGGGTCCTTATACAAAGCCCGAGAGGAGGTTCGAGATGCTTTTAGGAAGCCTGTGGGTCCAAACTTAAGAAAAGTTCAAGAAAAGTTTCACCGAGAATAATCTTTTCTTTAGTGAACAGTTCTAGGGTTTGAAGAAATTCAAGAGAGGTTTCACCGGGAATTAATCCTCTCTGGGGGAAATGAATTTCTTTGACAATTTTCTAATAGTGACAGTCTTGAGAAAAGTTTCACCGGGAATAATGTCTTTCTCTGTTCCATATTGTATAAGCCCAAGAGGAGGCAAGATTGTATCTGGAAATTCTTATGGGGAACTAGTTTTGACTGTGTTGAAAGTGTGACCACTGGTTTGATCTAATCCTATACCTAATTTCTGGGGAAAACTCTAAGCAGATATACAGGCATATATATATATATATATATATATATATATATATATATATATATATACAGATGAAATATATACAAATATGTAAAAGAGGGTAGAAGGACTTACAGATGAGCAAGCTTCCAGCATTACAAACATATATATATATATATATATATATATATATATATATATATATACAAGTACGTAAAAGAAAGCTGTTTTAAAACTTACAAGTGAGCAAGCTTCCATTGTAACAATTGTATGGTTAGTTGTTCAAGAAATTAAAGAAAGTTTTGATAACAACTATGAATTTGAACCTAAATCAAAAGGGAAAGTTGTTTTGAAAAGAAGATTGTGGCTTATACTCAAGGAGAGGCCCAGATGAAAAACAGTAATCGTAGCGTTATTTTAAAGACTGTACTGGGACTTATACAATGACTGAGATGATTTTTTTTAAAAC
Source organism: Lathyrus tuberosus (assembly GCA_022829125.1). Taxonomy (NCBI): domain Eukaryota; kingdom Viridiplantae; phylum Streptophyta; class Magnoliopsida; order Fabales; family Fabaceae; genus Lathyrus; species Lathyrus tuberosus. The sequence continues at coordinate 123,568 of JALAZF010000185.1, forward strand.
GGCGATCGCGCCGAGATTTTTGAAATCGTATCGGGACTTATACAATGTCTGAGAACCAAAATGGTTTATTTACAAAGGGATGTGACTTACACTCTATCAAGAGGCCCAAGATGTTTTGAAAAAAGATTTGTGAGGATGAAAATAAGCAAAAATCCTAATTTGATTTAAAAATGTATTTTAATTGAATAAAATTTAATTAAAATGATCAAAATTATGAAACATGTGTGAAAAACAAGTTGTGATATTGGATTAGTGTTTGAAAAATCATGCTTCATTCATAGAATGATTTGAAAATCATTTGAATTTGCAAAATCAAGAGAAAGAAATATTTTTAAATGCCTAAAAACAAATAGAAATTTAATTCTTTACAAACATACCAAATATATGAAATAAATAATATTTTTGTGGAATATTTGTAGGATAAAATATTTTAACATTTTTGTGAATTTTCAAAAAAAAGAACCAATAAAAAATAATTAAAATTGAGAGAGAAATTAATTTTGGAATTAATTAATAAAAACCATGAAAAATGTGAAAAATAGCAAAATGGGGGAAAATGGCAAAATGGTCTGGGTGGGTCTTGAACCCACGACCTCCCAACCAAACATACATGTGCGCTACCATTGGGGTGGTGATACATCTGTGTATCAAAACCACCTTATCAACATATATGGGTGCCAAGGATTTCAGGTCTGGCCAAGGCGCCATGGCCCGACCCTTGCCCAAGGCATGGCCTGATTTTTGCCTCTTGCATGAAGGCTCTAACTTCCTCATTTCTACATGGATTTTGACAAAATTTAGATGGATCCTCCCTAGAATTTCATGAGGAATCCAATGGTGCTTTTATATTTTTCTAAAGGTGTCCCCCATTCCATTTTAAAACCCGATAGTGGTTTCAAAATAGGCCTAGATTTGCATGTTCTATGCTATCTCATTATACAGGCAACAATAGCATGGCAAATTGGTTCAAACACAACATATATGATATGTATGAGATGTCCATGATCAATGGACATCAAAGCAATGCATGATTTAGAGAGTTCAAGTTGTGATGCACTTACCTCTTGAAGTTCCTTGTGCCATCTGTCAAGATCCTTGTGCCAAAAGTAATCCAATGCTTTTGACACTCTTGATTGATCCCTTAGAAGCTTTTAGAATGATCAAAACCAGCTGGAATCCTCAGGAACAAGTATTGGCTCTTTCTTGCAAAAGTGGCAAAAGTGACCAAGATGGTAACTCTCTCAAATGGTGTTCCAGATGAGGGAAACCAATTGGGACAGTTTGAGGATGACATTTGGAGTGTGTTTGAGGCTTTGTTTGGTTTTGAAAGTGACTGAATCAAGGGCTTGAAAAATGTAAAAAAGTCAAAATTTGGTGTTTTGGAGATTGACATTTTTTTATTTTGATGTTTCAGATCAAGGATGAGTGTTTGAACAACTTATATATGATACATTGGATGTGTTTGGATCATGAGTTGTGGTGGAATTTCTCTCTAACTCAAAAACTCAGTGGTGACTTGCAAAAGAAGGCATTTCTGCATAATGAGAGAGATTTTGAGGAAAGCAAGTGTTGTTGTGCTTTGGTGTACTCAAACTGACCACAAATGAGCTCTATTTATAGTAGAGCAAGTTTTTTTTGGCATCAATAGTGAATGGCAGCTGGTACATGTTTGTGGCCAATGGTTGCATAAAGGAATTCTAGTCTTCCATGATCATTGACTTGAGATTAGAGCACATGCCTATGGTTTTCTGTTGCAGGGATAAGGCTTGACTCATTAAGTTAGGTTTGCTTTAGTCCATGCCACCTTGATGTATCCATTGAATGCTTTGAAACAAAATTGAAGTCTTTGGGATTTTTAGCCTTTTTAGGGTGACATAGCTACATGTAGATCCTTGGACTTGGGAGGCATGTGTATCAGATACTTTTCCTTTGATGTTATCCCTTGAGGTGTCCAAATGGATGACAAGGCTTCTAATTATCTGATTTGGTCAAATCGAGCAAATGACCTATAATCTGCCCTGAACAAAATCAGTCTTTGATGCCATGTTCCAAGGGTTGGAACTCCCTACTCAAATTAAATTTGGAGATGATCTGGTACTTTTTGGAAAGCCCTCATGGCATACTTCAACTTTGATGTTCAAAGTTGGTCTTGGTTCAGCTTGGATCAAAGTGAAAAATGCCTCTACATTTTGGAAAAAGTAAGACAAATTCTGACTTATTGAAGATTTCACTAAGTGTTGGAAAAAGTGGCCATTTTCACTTTTTGTGATTTTGATCAATCCATAAGTCAAAATCCATGAGGATTTGGAATCTCTTGTAATTGACATAATTGAAGTATGTCAGATAAACTTTCATTTGAGCTTAGAATAGGAGAATAAGGCCTTGTGGTTTAGGAGTTATGACCTTGCAAAGTTGGGTAAAAACCACTTTTGTTCCATAACTTAGAAAAAATTTGGTTTCTCAAGGTTGCCCCTTTTGCAAGAAACCTCACTTTTCTTGATTTTTCTTGATGGATGGTGATCAATATCCTATATTAACATTGTTTTTGACTTAGGGGAACCATATTTGTGAAAATTTCCAAAAAGTCAAACTTGATTTTGTACATAGTTGACTTTTTGTCAGATGAAATCCAAATTGTGCGATCCTTTGTGCAATCAAGTTCTTGACCTAATTCAAACCTAATGGATGGATTCCATAGGTGTTTTAAACCCTGTCCTAAGGTTTGGGAGCATGTCTTTGTCAAAAGTCAAAGATACAGTTGACTTTTCCTTCAAAACCCTAATTGTTGCCTAGATGAAATTGAAACTTATGAATCAAGCTTCTTGGATCAATCCATGGTTGTAAATGGATCAATGTGGTGTACTCGAGGCCCTAAAATCATGTCTTGAGGTCTTGGCTCATGCTTTGCTCCAAAAGTTAACTTATGGGTGAATTAGATCAAGAAACCCTAATTCCTGATTTTTGGTAATTGCATCCCCTGAGGTTAAATTGACTTGATGATTGGGTCCATGAGGTCCCTTGGAGAATTTTGGATCATGTTTTGAAGTATTGGCTCATGCCTAGATGAAAATTTTCATCTAGAGGCCTTGGTTGACCAAAACCCTAATTTGGTGACACTAGCAATTTTGAGGCTTGATCCACTTGTAAGGTTGCAACCTTGTGCTTGATTCATGATGTGGGAGTCCTCTTGATCTTTCATGGGTGTTTGAGAGGTTAGACAAGTTGAAGATCATGTCATTTCTTGATTGATCTTTTGTCTAAGTGCTCTAAGAGGGCCCAAACTCTAATTCTTGATTGTAGTGGATGCTTGAAAATCTTTGAGGAGATTGATGAGGCATGATGGTTCATCCATATTGTGGTGATGATTCTCACAATGATGGGAAATCTTTGTGGTCAAAATTTGGGGTATGACAGCTGTAGTCGAATTGTGTTCTTGTATGTAGTTGTCGATTTGGGTCTTGTGTTAAGGATTCAATTGTTTAAGTTATCTTGTACCCTAAGTTAGCTTGTAATTGGTAATTTTTAAAAAGCCCATTAGTTTAGTATGTTAGGTTTTATTATAAATAGCATACTAGTCTCTCATCTTAAGTGTGGTGTGGTAAATCCTAATTAGGGTGAGAGGGTTATTTGTTATTCTTGAGTACTTGTAATCTGATTTAAAGAGAAAGTAAATAATAGCAGTTATAACCAATCCTTGTTGTTTTTTCCTTGTTTTTCCCTTTAACCCTAACCCTTGTGTGTTTCTTGATCGTAAAGAAACCTATTATACTGTGTTTTAAGGCATCCTAATTCACAACAAAGAAAAACAACAAGGATTGGTTATAACTGATATTCTTTACTTTCTCTTCAAATCAGATTACAAGTATTCAAGAATAACAAATAACCTTCTCACCCTAATTAGGGTTTTGCCACACATATGATGACAGACTAGTATGCTATTTATAATAATACCTAACATACTAAAGTAATGGGCTTTTTTAACAATTACCCATTACAAGCTAACTTAGGGTACAAACTAATTTAAGCAATTGGACATAACAAACAAGCCCAATTCGACATGCTAACAAATCTAGCATTTCCGACAACGACATGCTTAACCGTACTTCGACTACAACATACACTACTTCGACAACAGCATGTGAACGACCTTCGACTACATGCTAAACATCTGTCGAACTGTTGAACCAAGAAGCTACCTTCGATCATACTAGATTTCGATCCAATATCTCACAAATCTCCACCTTGAAAAAAAACTCTATAACATCAAGGAATAAACTAGCTTTCTTCATGCAGCTTTATTAACTACATACAGTGAAAAACTTGCAACTGGGCAATGTCTTAGTGATCATATCAGCAGCATTATGATCTATTAAAACCTTCAGCACTTGGACTTCTCCACGCTCGATTACCCCTCTATCGAAATGCAACCTCACATCGATGTGCTTGGTTTGCTCATGATAGGCTGAATTCTTTGACAGGCGTAGTGTACTTTAACTATCACATTTAACAGTGATAACTTGACCTTGAAGTTTTAGCTCCTTTGCAAAACCTTCAAGCCACAATGCTTCCTTCACAACTTCAGTTAGGGAGATATATTCCGCTTCAGTGGTTGATAAGGCAACAACCTTTTGAAGTGTTGCTTTCCAAATAATTGTTGTGCCAAACATAGTGAACACATATCTAGAAATAGATTTTTTGGAATCCATACAACCTACATAATCAGAGTCGACATATCCTTTGATTGTTTCTTTACTATCTTAACCCAAGGTTCCACCATAAATTAGGACTCTGCTCAAAGACCCATTTATGTACCTTAGAATCCACTTCAATGCTTGCTAGTGAGCCTTTCCAGGATTTGCCACGTACCTGCTTACAAGAATTGCTACATATGTTATGCCGGGTCTAGTACAAACCATAACATACATCAAATAACCCACTATATTAGCATATGGAATGTTATTCATATAAGCTCTTTCGACATCAGTACTGGGACACTGATCTATACTCAGCTTGAATTGAGGGTTTGTCAGAGTCACAACAGGCTTTGAATTCGACATACCAAACTTTTCGAGAATCTTCTGTAAGTATGCCTCTTGAGATAAGCATAATTTTGACTGCTTTCTATCTCTTCGGATGTTAATCCCAAGAATCCTAGACACATCTCCCAGATCCTTCATTTCGAACTCCTTATTGAGTTCAGCCTTCACCCTCATTACATCTTCGACATTGTTGCTTGCTATTAGAATATCATCCACATAAAGCAACAAAATAACAAATGGACTACCAGGTCAAAATCTGAAGTAAACACAGTGGTCGAACTGACTTTTAATGAAACTTATGCGTGTCATGACTTGTCGAATCTCCTATTCCACTATCGAGGTGATTATTTCAGTACATAAGAAAATCTCTTCATCTTGAACACATAATCTTCCTTCCCCCTTTCGACATACCATTCAGGTTGCCTTATCGGGATTGTTTCATTTTGATCATCATCAGAGAACGCAATCTTTACATCCATCTGTTCTAGTTCAAGGTCGAACTGTGCCACCGTGGCAAGCAACATTAGAATGTACCTGTGCTTCACAACAGGAGAGAACACATTATTGAATTCGAAATCTTATTTCTGAGTGAAATCCCTAGCGACCAATCTTGCCTTGTATCTCTTTAACGCCACTCCTTCGATTCCTTTATTAACTTTTAAAATCCACTTACACTTGACTAACCTGGCTCCAACATGTTTCTTGATTAATTCCCAGATGTTGTTATCATTAAGAGATTTCATCTCATCATCCATGGCCTTCAGCCATTCAGTCTTATTTCGACTCCTCATAACTACGTTATAGTCTCTAGGTTCTTCGTCTAGAACCTCACTTGTAGAGATTAAGCCATAAGCTATAAGATCTACATACCCAAGTCTCTGAGGTGGCTTGATGACTATCCTCGGTCTATCTCTTGACAATTGGTAGTCATCGATAGTTTCCTCAACTTCTTCAGTATCTTCTGATTTTCCTTCGACTTCATCTGGGAAATGCAATTCAGCATCAACATGCTTCCTATCTACAGGAATCTCTCCCTGTTCCAGCTCTTCGTCAGCATCATCAGTTTTCTTGAAGGCCATCTCAGCTTCATTAAAAACTACATCTCGACTGGTGATACACCTCCGGTGACCTGGCTATAGGCACCATAGCCTATAAGCTTTGACTTCTTCAGGGTATCCCATGAACATTCATTTCAGAGCTCTAGGTTCGACCTTGTCTTGCCTAATGTGAGCATAGGCCACACAACTAAATACTCTTAATTTTTCGAGATCTGGTGGATGTCCATACCAAACTTCTTCAGGTGTCTTCATATCTAATGCAGTCGAAGGACATTTGTTTATCAAATATGTTGTTATCGAAACAACCTCATCCATAAACACCTTCTTTAACCCAGCACTAGTCAACATGCATCTAACTCTTTCCAAAATAGTTTGATTAAACCTTTCTGCCAAACCATTTTGTTGTGGAGTATCTGCAGTAGTTTTGTACCTTGCAATACCTGAGGCAACACAAAAGCTGTCGAACGCCTCATTGCAAAATTCATGGCCATTGTCGGTTCTCAACCTCTTGACCTTTCTGCCAGTCTGATTTTCGACCAGAGTCATCCAATCTTTGAAATTCTTAAAAGTTTCATCCTTAGTCTTCTGGATGAATACCCATAACTTTCTGGAATAATAATCAACTATGGATGAAAATACTTTGCGCCTGAATGTGATGGACACCTCGCAGACCCCCAAAGATCAACATGGATGTAATCAAGGGATCCATGTGTTCTTTGTTTGCCTTTATTGAACTTCACTCTGCAAGATTTTCCTAGTACACAGGGTTCAAAAAATTTTAGTTTTTCGACTTTGTCTCCACCAAGCAGATTTTGTTTCCCCAATTCGACCAGACCCCTTTCACTAACATGGCCCAATCTTATGTACCAAATTTCTGTCTTCGACAAAGGTTTCGTGGATGCAACATTTGTCGAACCACTTACAACTTCATCCTCAAGGGTATACAAGCCTTGTTTCTTCACGCATCTGAAGACTTCCTTCGACCCCTTCATAACTCTTAGGATACTTCTCTCTCCTTGAAAAACATATCCCTTCTTGTCGAATTCACCAAGAGAAATCAAATTTCTCTTCAAATAAGGTACATACCTGACTTCAGCCAATCACCTTATTGACTCATCATGGAGCTTGGACCTCACAGATCAAATTCCTACAATTTTGAAAGCTTTGTTGTTTCCCATCAGCATTGATCCACCATCTTGTTCACACAATTCCTCAAACACGTCTTTGTTTGGAGTCATGTGCCAAGTGCAACCTGAATCCATTATCCACACTTTTCAAGAGTTGCTCCTTGAAACCATAAGGTCATCAAATGATTCATAATCATCTTGCACAATAGTTGCATTGCCATTGTCCTTACCTCTATCATTATTCAGGCGTTCAGGGCACACTTTTCTTGTATGACCCTCCTTCTTTCACTATTAACATCGAATGCCAGATGCATCACCAGTATAAGACTTCTACTGACTTTTACCCTTCTTCTTATCAAACTTGCCATCTCTCTTTGTGAACTTCGCTTTGTCCGACACGCCTTCGCCAGTGGAAGATGGCTTATGCTTCTTTCGTTCGTTCAAATCCTTCGAATATAGTGCTGACTGAACTTCTTCAAAGGTCAGAGATTCTCTTTCATACAAGAGAGTTCCTTTGAAATGAGCATGTGATCTGGGCAAAACACACAGCAGCAACAATGCTTGATCTTCATCATCAATCTTGACGTCAATATTTTCAAGATCAAGAATCAGCTTGTTGAACATATCCAACGGCTCAGCCAAAAATTTGTCTTCACTCATCTTGAATGAATATAGAGCTTGCTTCAGGTAAAGGCGACTGACCAACGATTTGGTACTGTACAGACTTTCAAGTTTCACCCATAACCTCGACGCCATCGTCTCCTTTGAAACCTGTCGTAGAATCTTATCACTAAGGATCAATAAGATGACACTGTGGGCTTTCTCTACCATACTCGTTCTTTCTTTTTCTGTTAACACAACGCCCATGGCTGCAGCCCCCTTCAACCCTTCCAAACAACCATGTTGAACCAGTAGGGCTTTCATCTTCAAGCGCCACAGACCAAAATCGTTCACTCTAGTGAACTTTTCAATCTCATACTTTGTTAAAGGCATCTTCTTCCACGCTCACCGCACCAATTTGTTGTGAAATCCGATGCCTTAGAAACAAAGTATAAACTGTTTCTTTATGATCAAGAAACACACAGGGGTAGAAAAGATGGTAAAAGAAGAAGAAGAACAAGAATTAGTTATAACTGTTATTCTTTACTTTCTCTTCAAATCAGATTACAAGTACTCAAGAATAACAAATAATCCTCTCACCCTAATTAGGGTTTTGCAACACATATCATGAGAGACTAGTATGCTATTTATATTAATACCTAACATACTAAACTAATGGGCCTTTTTAACAATTACCAATTACAAGCTAACTTAGGGTACAAGCTAACTTAAACAATTGGACATAACAAACAAGCCCAATTCGACATGCTAACAAATCTAGCATTTCTGACAACTGCATACTTGTCCCTACTTCGACTACAACATACTGTCGCGGCGCAAAAAATACTTGAGCGTAAGATACGCTCGAAATATAAACAAAACAAAGTCGCCACCGAACTTTATTTATTCCCAAATAGGGAACGAGAAATATCGATAAAACCCACAAAAAAAACAAAAAAAACTGGTCATCGCAACCAGATTGGGTTCGGGAGTCGGTTATGCAAGGGGAAGGTATTAGCACCTCTCACATCCATCGTACTCGATGGGACCCATTTAGCTAGCTTCTTGTTAGAGTGTTAGTGTGATATCATTTGTCATCTTCTGCTTATCGAGTGAGAAAAAGAGAAACAAAGAAAGGAAATACCTAGGGTTTTTATTATTAATGTGCTCACCAAGATAACAGAATATTGTGCCTATGTATTCTCATAGTGAAATGAGAAATCAGAGCTCCGTAGTTCTTCCTACTAAGAACTACTGGGTTAATTGCTTTTAAAGAGTAATCATTTAGACATATGGAGTGTTTTAAACCTTTACTTACTGCTCACTCTTGGAGACTGAAGCCTTTGTTTCTTTCACATCAATATGGATAAAGCATACTCTTTTCTAAAAAAAGTTTTAAGTTGTTTTGCGAGAAGTGGGTAAACATTTGAGCAGAGGTGTGCACCAAGCGCGCGTTTACTCGGGATTCACATGAGTGTTCTTCCACTGTCCCTTTATTCTAAATGGGTTTGATTTGAAAGACTAATAGTCGTTTGGAATTCGGTGTGCTCCGAACGCTCAACTATTAAAGGTCTAAAGAGATGTGCATCTCTCGGTCTTGTCTTTCAAATTTTATTACAAAATGGTTTTGCATCAACGACTTGACGTTGGACCAAGTGTTGAAATTTGATTACAAATATAATTTGGATGTGGCGGGGGTGGTATTGAAATTTTAGTAAACACTTAAGCATGTGTGTGCTCCTAGCGCTTATTTACTCAAGATATTCAAAAGGATATGATTCCAATTGTCACTTGTTGCCCTTGTTTGATTAAAGTATTTTAAGGTGAAAGACCAAGGTATTCAAACGGTGTGCACCGATTATCACTTTGTCTTTCGATTTTATTAAGAAAAAGAATTTTGCCCGTAGAAACGACTTGACGTTGGAACAAGCATTTGAATTAATTTTTGATTTTGAAATTGATCTTGAAAATGCTTTGATTTTATTGTGAGAAATTGGTTTTTTCTAATTAAATCAATTTGATATCTTTTTTTATATTTTGTATTTATTTTATTTTATTTGTGCTTTTGATATCATGCTACAAAAAATAAAGATAAATAAAGTAAAATAAATTTTAGCTAATTTATTTATCAAAAAAAGATATTTATTACCATAATGAATAAAAACTATCATGTAAGTTTACTAATACATTTAGCATCTAGGACTATCATGTAAAAGCCAAAGTGCTAGCAAAGAAGAACAAGCACACGTTACTTTACTAAAAAAAATTAAGACTTTATATTGCATCAAGGTACTAGTCATTAGACCATAGGAGTTATATGTAGCATTACTTATTTTACTAAAAAAATATTCCATACTAATAAAAGTGATGAAAAAAGCAAGTAGGATGTTTCTGTATCATATTTTTTTAAAAAAAAGAAGCTAAACACACCATGATGTAAAAATTTATCTTGAATAAAAGTACTTCAAATTGAAAATGCTAGTAGAGTCTTTTTTTTTACATCAACCAAGATCATGGTTAAGCCATTTAACAAAAGGATTACGATATTCACTTCTTAATCTCAACCCCTTTAACTAACATATTCCTTAGCATAGCTTTCTAAACAATCTATGAGACATTTTCTCTTTCAACAAAACACACTACTTATTAATTAATCAACATGCAGACCTCACTTCTTAATGAGATAGATGTAGGAACTCCAATCACGTCGGCGACATAGCAAAACAATTGTATTTATTGTTACTTTCGAAAATACAAAGACAATAAACAGGTTGAGTGGGAGTTGAAAATGGACCAACTCAAACCCAGTTTTTCTTATAAAATAGCAAAATTCAAAGCAGTGTTTTAAAAACCAAACTGCTAATTAAACCGGTGAAGGTACTAAGCCATTGGTTCATCAGTCGAATCACTGGGTTATTGGTTGAACCGCATGATCAAACCAGATTAAAACGGATAACTCGGTTGAATAAACCTGTCATTATAATAAGTATAAAACCGGTCGAACTAGATGATTCAGTCTCTAAAAAATATAACTAGAACTAAATTTTTTTGAAAATATCATATCATAAATTCACAGATTCATGATTTAAATTCAAATTTTAAACAGAGTCAAATTGTAAAGTATCACACATAACAAAATAGTACAAAATAACAAAATGTACTTGCAAACAAAATCTAACTGCATCATAATCTAATTGAATAGTTTATAACAAAAAAAACTCCAATGTGTACTAAATTTAGTTCCAAGGAGGGAAAACTATTTCAATGTTGGGATCTCCTTCTTCAATATCAAAACCATCTGCAGCAAAATCAACCGCATCCGCAACATCTTCACCATCAATGATATTATTACTTTGATTGTTTCCTCCAGAATTAAGTTGTGCATCACCCTCAATGTCAACCTCATCCAAATTTAATTGATCTATAAGAAAATCAATTTAGAGAGTTTAGCATAATTGACATATAGTAATAAATTAAAATAACAAAATTGTAATTCACAATAACTAATATCATACCAAGATCGTTTGAAATAGGTTGGATTGTCATACTAGCAAGATCTTTGCGTAGTGCTTCAATTTCCTCAATAGTTAAGAATGATGGTGAATCCTCCAACAACACCCAATTAGAATGATCATCAAGTGTTTCAAAATTGATAGGATCATAATTTTGTTTCTTCTTGTTTCTATAAATAAATAACGATAATGTCAAACATAGGACCAAACAATCACTAGAAACAATTAACTACACGTTCAAATCATTGTTTCACTTGTACAAAAAAAACAAGGTGAAGAAATAGTAAAGAAAAATCCCATTGATGCAAGAATTATTGATACAAATAGAAGACACAGTAGCCATCAATTAACGAAGTTTAATAACTAAATAACAATGAACAGTACTTGTATAGTTAATTAGAGAAGTTTCACTAATGTCACTAATTTAGAGTTATACATCCATGATACTAATTTCACTAATTTAGAGTTGTCACATTAGAAGTACTAAATCCATAACATTAGAGTTATACATCCATAACAGAACTATAAATCCATAACATTAGAGTTATAAATCCATAATAGAACAACTCTAATTTCACTAATTTAGAGTTGTCACATTAGAAGTACTATAAAAAAATTAAAAACAACATGTACGTGTATTTCACTAATGTCATTAATTTATAGGGATGACAGACAGACCCAAACCCGCGGGGTCCACCCTCACCCAAATTCGAGTCAACAGGTGAAAACCCGAATTGATTGGGTTCGGGTGCGGATTTGGGTAGTGTAAAACACATGTCCGAAATCCGAAACCACACCCGCTATATATATATATATATATATATATATATATATATATATATATATTTATTATTTTTTTTTTTGAGTTTTTGCTACGGGTTCGGGTGAAAAAACCCGAACCCAACGGGTGTGGGCGTGGGTGTTATTTTTCCACCCGAATAACCATTGGGTTCGGGTTCGGGTGGTGATTTCGGGTGTAGGTTTGGGTAGTGTGAAACCCGCACCTGATCCGACCCATTGCCATCCTTGTTAATTTAGAGTTATGAAACCATATTCATGTCATCAAGTATAGAAACAATAGCATATTAAACATAATAAGTACAATACCTATTTTGTAGCCGTAAGTTATAATAAATAAAGACGAGACCATTAAGCTTTTGATGCTCCAACCTATTTTTTTTTTTTGAATAAATGTGCTCAAACACACTCCAATTTTGTTCACAATCAGATGCACTACAAGTTTGGCTCAAAATCCGAATAGTAAGCTTTTGCAAATTGGAGGCTTCAGTTCCATAAGTTTCCCACCATTGATCTAGAATAATGCATGTGAAAAAATTAGAAAACATTTTTAAATACATATTGACATTGTACTAAAATCAAATGCAAAATTTTTATCATCTAAATTTACCTGGCAAAACTTCATCTCGGTTTTCTACGGCTGTTGTCCTTCCAAAACTTCCTTCACAATTTTTCAATGAACTCATCTCAGCAGTTAATTTAGTTCGCAAGTCCTTACTATTATAAGCATACTTTTCAATGACATCCAAAAGGCCTTAGGTGGTGGACTTGTTTTTTTCATATTCTGGATTGAATCTACAAGATGGATTTAACCAATAACCAGCAGCATGAAGATTTTTGCAAAGTTGTGCATCCCAACGGTTATCCAAGATCTTCAAATAAGGCTCTACTTTCAGCTTATTTCTTCTAAACCTCTTCTCAATCTCCTATCTTGCTTTATACATAGCTCGATAGAGATATCCCATAGCTGGTTTATCTTCACTATCAATAATACGCAACACACGTACAAGAGGTTCTGTAATTTTCAATATGTCAGCACATTTAGACCAAAAGCTTGAGTCTAAGACTTGTTCCACAAATTGCTTCGCCTTGACATCTTTGGAATAAGTTGTGGTTGTCCAGTCTTTGGATGTTACCATGGCTCTTAGTGCATCTTTATGAGACAAAATACTTTGTAATGCAATGAAATTAGTAGCAAAGCGGGTTGGAGCAGGACGAAGTATTTCTCTTCCCCCTGTATTTTGCCTCATCAAATACAATGCAAAACAATGTATTTGGTAATATTTGAAGCATGTGACACTACCCCACTTACTTCCTCTAACTTCCCCATGTCTTGCAACATCAAATTAATACAGTGTGCTGCACAAGGAGACCAATACAACTTAGGAAACTCCTTTTCCAACAACTTTCCTAAAAGAAAGAAGAAGGTGGGGGAAATGCAAGGAGAAGAGGTCATTACAATGCAAACTAACTATTTCTTTTAGGAAGAAAACTTTTAGAAAGAAAAGGAGAAGCGAGAATTGAGTGGGAGATATGTCGCTCTTTTTATGTTAATGAATCCCAATCCTTAAATTAATTTTGATATATCTAAGGGTAGTACACATGCGAAGGATTTTATAGATCCTTTAACTTCTTTTTTTTTAGTATACATACAAGGAAGGCCAAAGGTGCCGCCATGGTGGCTAGCGTCTCCGGTCGATAGAATTACTCCTTTGGGTGAATCAGATGGGACTTATTTGCATAATCCAACGAGAGTAGTCTTCTTGGTTGTTTCCTACAAAAAGAGCTGTAATCTTCCAAGGTTTTTTTTCTCTGATTTTGGTTTAAACTCCTAACTCTAGGGTTAGGGACCTAATTGGTAGGGGCATTTAGGAGGAAGACGGTGTTTTTGCTCGTCTTTGTGACTCTCGTCTCTTCGCCACCAATTACTTTCATCTCTGGTGATTCGTGATAACAACCCAACTTGGATTTGCTCTCGCAAACGCAATCACTCAAAAGGGGGAAAATTTGTCTAAGGAGTGTACTTACAACATGATCACAGAGGATCCTGATACCTCTAATACCTAAAAAGCCTCAGCCGACTACAGAAATTTGATGCCTAACATGATTTCTTACAAGAACATTGTTATAGGGGAGTCTTTAAGGAAGGTGGGGCATATCAGGGTGATGAACAAAGTGGCGATATCAGGGTGGAAGAAAACGGGATAAGAAGTTATGAATGGCCAGAATTTGTTCTCTCTGATTTAGAAGAGCGTCGAATTACTAAGCCATAGGAGAAATGGGTTATCATTAAAATTCTTGGAAGAAGTATCGACTTTAGGGCTTTAGAAAATCGGCTTCAGTGTATGTGGGCCAAGAGAGGGGTTTTTAATATCATTGATCGTGGACAAGAATCCAATTTTGTCACCTTTACTAGCCCAGAAAATCAAGCCCTTGTGCTTCTTGAAGGCCCGTGGTTGATCTATGATCACTATCTCACCGTTAGAGAATGGAGCCCCAATTTCTGGCCTTCAAAAGACAATGTGAAGAATCTTGTTGTGTGGGTGATAATATCAGGGCTACCTATTGAGTATTATGACCAAAGAGTTCTTACCATCATCGGCAACCGAATAGGGAAAGCCATTAAGGTTGTCAAGAATACTTTCTCAAGAGAAAGAGGGAAGTATGCTAGGTTATGTATCCAAGTTGACCTCTCCAATCCGTTTCTAGCTATGTTTGCCATTAAAGGTAGGCATTTCAAGGTAGAATACAAAGGCATTCACATGTTTTTCCTTAATTGTGGAAATATGGTCACATTGCTAAAATTTGTTCTCTTCTAGGAGGGATTGGAGCCAACAAGGACAGTGGAAGCAAGGATGTCAATACTGAAAGTAAGGGCACTGCAACTCAGGATGGAAATCAAGGTAACCTTCAAGGTCCTTGGACGATGGTTCAAAAGACAAAACGAGGCCAAAAAAACTAAATCTGATACAACTAGAGATGGAGTAAATGTCAAGAGCGCCACCACTACTCACAACTTCAAAGGCTCCAGATTTCAAGCCCTTGTCAAAGAGTCTAACAATGATGAGACACAAAGTCATATTGTCACTTTTGAGAATTCTCCAAAAGCCCATGTTCAGTCATGTAAGATGAGTACGGAAGGTTTTCTGTGCACAAAACAGCAGGTTACTCATAAGGAGAATTTGGAGAAAGACAAGAATCTAGATGGCATAAATACAGTTACTCAGAGACATCAAAGGGTGAGGAATATCAAAAAGACAAAAGTGTTTGTCAAACACTTGGAAATTTCATCTAGAGGCATCAGTAAGGGTAAAAGTAAGGCCTAGGGGCATGGAAAAACCAAGGACAACCTTGAAAAATTGCTGGAAGAAGAAACAATGGACAAAATTCTTAAAGTGGTTCAAGTGGATATTCCCCAGGTCCTAATTCAAAATCACCATAATGGAACTTTCCATGGACAAAATTCCAAATTTGAACAACTTGGTCCTAAAGGAAT
Organism: Lathyrus tuberosus; assembly: GCA_022829125.1. NCBI lineage: Eukaryota > Viridiplantae > Streptophyta > Magnoliopsida > Fabales > Fabaceae > Lathyrus > Lathyrus tuberosus. The sequence continues at coordinate 139,198 of JALAZF010000185.1, forward strand.
TCGGGCATATAGGGCGCAAGAAGATCACCCTCCGGCCATTTCTCCTTCTCCTAGTTCTTTAGATCTTTATGAAGATAGTCCAACTAGAGAAGTTGAGTGCCAAGAATAGGAGGAGGAGGATATGGATATGGCTGAGGAGTCAAAAATGGTGGAGGTGCCACGATGATTTTAGGGGCAGTTTTTTTCTCCATTCTGCATTATGATCCAACAACATATTTCATGGTTATTCTGGAATTGTCGTGGTGCTAGTAACATGGATTTCTTTCGAGTTTGCAATTCATACAATCAAAATTAGAAGCTTGATATGTTGATTATTATGGAAACTCGCCCGGATCCAAGTAACCTCCAAAATAGCTTCTCAAGGCTTGGTTTAAATGGGTTTGCTTTCTCCGAGGCTAGAGGTTTTATAGGTGGTATTACCATGAGATAAAAGTCTGATAAATTGCAGGTGCATGTTCTGAAGTGTCATTTCCAGTTTATTCATACTCAAGTGATCACCGGAGAGGGTAAAATTTGGCATCTTACTGTTTTTTATGATATTCCTTTAGAGGAACGCAAGAAGGATTTGTGGATTAAATTGGCTAACATTGCTACCACTATGAACACTGGTTGGGTTATGGGCGAGATTTCAATGACATCCTCCACCTTAATGAGAAACGAGGGGGTCTTCCTCCTACTATTAGGAGATACAACATCTTTCAATCTCGAATTAACAAATGTAGCCTTATGGACATGAGCAGCTTTGGATTTCCTTTTACTTGGAAATGCCCGGTGACACATGGGGGTCTGAGGATTTATGATAAGCTTAACTGTATTATTTGTAATGATAGGTTGCTTAATCTTTATCCTGAAGCTTACGTGAAAATTCTTCATAGATTCGATTATTCTGATCATCACCTTATGTTACTAACTCTATCGGACAAGGATTTCAGGCCAGTCACTAAAACGTTTAAATTCGAATGTGCCTGGCTGATAGAAAATTCGTTTGAGGAATTGTTATCTTCTACTTGGAAGAAGCTGATAGAAAATTCTTTTAGAAAACAAGCGACTCAATGGAATCTTCACTCTATTGGGAGTTTGCGTTGAGTGGAACTTATCCTCCTTCGGCGGCCGCAACGTATCCAAACCTCTAATCAACATGGCAGAGATCATGAGGGTCTTCGCAAACTTGAGAAGGAGGTCCAAGTTACCCTTTCCAAAACTCTTTATCAGGAGGAGCTTATTTGGTTCCAATGGGCTAAGACAAATTGTATGATCGATAGAGATAGAAATACCAAATTCTACCACACTAGGGTTGTGCAACGAAGAAGAAGAAAAGTTGTTAATATGATAAAAGATACCAACAATAATTAGATAGAAGACGAAGAAAGAATTAGAGCCTTATTTCATGATCACTTCAAAAAGCTTTTCACTACTGAAATTAGGCTCTCTACCTGGTTCCAAATTGTGCAATAGTTTCATACCCTTAGCAATGATGTTATCAGCTCTTTGAAGTCTAAGGTCCAAGATTCTGAGATACAACGAGCGCTATTTGATATGGTAGCTTGGAAATCACATAGGCCGGATGGATTACCTGCTGGATTCTATAAGAATACATGGCAACATACTGGAGAAAATTTATGCCTTTATATTCAGCAATTGTGGAGCAAAACTCTTTCTCTGAAGGATATCAATTACACAAACATTTGTTTGATTGTGAAACTCGACACTCCTCAGGTGGTAACTCAGTTCTATCCTACTGTGTTGTGTAATACTATTTATAAAGTCTTTACCAAGATTATAGACAACCGGTTTAAGCAGCATATGGACAACATCATCTCCCCTAATCAAGCTGGCTTCATGTAACGCCCCAACTTGTTTTATTTATTTTTCGTAATTTAATTAGGTGATGATTGTAATTATGTTGTATTAATTGGTGTTTTTGGTGTGTTTGAGCTACCCTTGGTGTGGGGTAATGGCCTTAAGAATATAATTTAAGGTGTTGGGGGTGTGTGAGTAATTTTGTAGAGATGAGTGATGTGGAGAGTAAAACTAATTAGTAATATTAGTTAGTAATTATTTATTTAAATAATATAAGGTGAGTATTATTTAAATTAAATATTTAGTAATATTATTATTGTTATTATCTTAATTAGTTGGGATTAATAATACTAATTGTTAGAATAAGATTTGGTTCTGCATTTGTATCTCAAAGTTTTGATGATAACAAGTCAGTATTTGTGCGAGAACAATTGTGGTACCCTAACCGTTTAGTATTGTGTATCTTGAGAAAACAGCTTTGACTTTGACTCTTAAACTTGAAACGTCACAAGTTTCTGAATATATTGATCTAAATCGTTTATGCTCAAATTCACGGATGAGAAGCTTCTACGAAAATTGTATGTTGCTGCTGCAACGTTCTCTTGGCTCTTGCTTCTGACGTGTGACTCTAATCAATTCGATTCTGAAGACTGCTCAAGCTTTCGAAGATCAAATGCTGAAGGTTCAAAAACTCTAAAGAATCTCAAGTCAGATATTGATGTGATCAACCTTCTGATTGATGATTGAAGTTTCTGTACTCAAGCTTCTGAAGATTAAACGCTGAAGGTTCAAAGAACTCTGAAGAACCTCAAGTCAGATATTGATGTGATCAAGCTTCTGATTGATGATTGAAGTTTCTGAACTCAAGCTAAATCAACTCTTCTAACGCATGCTTCAAACAACTATTTATCCAGAAGCCACTGAAGAATAGAAGATAAGAACGAGTTTATACGTGGGAAAAATAGTACATGGTACAAACCAATATTCCTTCCACTAAGCGGATTTTGTGGAGTAAGGAAATTGAGGTAGTACGATTCTTGTCCCCTCCGTATTAAACCGTTACTCAAGTCGTTTGCTCATTCATGAAGAATACCAGATCTACCCTTCAACAGATCTTTTTTTTTTCTGGCTATATAAAGACTTGAAGTCTTGAAGAATTACTGCAAGCACTATGTGCATGAAGCAAAAAAGCATGACTGTTGTCTAATTTGTGCAGAATTTTCTTTAAGTGTGTTGTGTTTTTAACTTATTTATATCTGCTTGTGTAGGAGCAATCTTTGTAAACACAAACTTGTTATTAAATAGTTGTTTGTACTTCCTTAAGGGACCAGTTAGGTCAGAATCCTTGAGAAGACATAGACTATGTGTCTTTATGGTTTGTTAGTCACCAGCGGTTGCTAGTGCAATTGTAATCAGTTGATTATAGTTGATTCAGTCCTTGGGTATAAGACGAAATCACCTTGGCGGGTGGACTGGATTAACGTTGAGATTTTCAAGTGAACCAATATAAAAATTGAAGTGTATTTCTCTTTATTGTTCATTAGCGGTGTATTTTATTGAGTGGGTAAAAAGCTTTTGTTTTTGAAAACCCTAATTCAAACCCCGCATTTCTTGTGTTTTTCTCACCTTCAATTGGCATCAGAGCTCTTGTTCTGATTGTGATAAAAGTTTATCAAACACTTAACCGTGTTTATTACTGATCTAGTGTGTGTGTGTGCGTGTGAGAAACAATGGCAGCCGCCAATATTCCAGTAGAGAAAGATCACTACAGCGCCAAACCACCAGTCTTTGATGGTGAAAAGTTTGACTATTAGAAAGATAACATCGAAATTTTCTTTCTTGCATACGATGTAGATCTTTGGGATCTTGTTGTTGATGGTTACAACCATCCTGTTAATGCTGCAGGACAAAAAGTGTCAAGAAGTGCTATGACTGATCAACAAAAAAAATATTATAAGAATCATCACAAGGAAAGAACTATACTACTGAATGTTATCTCTTATACTGAGTATGAGAAGATAACAAACACAGATATTGCCAAGTCCATTTTTGATTCTCTAAGAATGACTCATGAAGGAAACACTCAAGTTAAGGAGACAAAGACGCTTTCCCTAATCCAAAAATATGAGGCATTCAGAATAGAGGATGATGAAACAGTTGAAATTATGTTATCAAGGTTTCAAATGCTAGTCGTGGGACTTAAGGTTCTGGACAAAGGATACTCAACTGCTGACCATGTCAAAAAGATCATGAGAAGCCTTCCTAAGAAGTGGAGACCTATGGTAATTATCTTGAAACTATCTAAAGATCTGAATAGTATCAATCTTGAAGAACTTGCTAGTTCTTTAAGAAGTCATGAGATAGACCTTGAGGGAGATGAACCTCAAAGGAAAGGAAAGTTAGTTGCTTTGAAATCTAGTTCTGAAAATTCAAGGGCTTATCAAGCTTAGGAAATCTCAGAAGATTATGATGAAGACTCGGAAGATGATGAACTCTCATTAATTTCCAGAAAGGTCAACAGACACTAGAAGAACAAACAAAAGGGTCAAGGAAATTTTAAAGGAGCTAGAAGAACTGCCGGTTGTTCTGACTCAATATATGGACAAAGGAAGTCGAGTTTTGAAAAAGAAGTTATTTGCTATGAATGTAAAGAGCCAGGTCATTACAAGAATGAATGTCCCATGCTCAAGAAAGACAGAAAGCATAAAAAGAATTATTTCAAAAACAATAAAGGACTCATGGCTACCTGGGACGACTCTGATTCAGAAGAAGAAGATTCTGAAGAAGAACAAACTAATGTTGCATTGATGGCAACAACTTCTGATGCTGAAGTCTCTGGAGAAACCCGAAGACAAAGTATCATCAGACTCAGAAGTAGAATTCGATCATGATTCTGAAGAGGTATTTTCTAATCTCTCTAATTTTGATTTAGAATTATGTCTTTCTGAAATACTGGAGAAGTATCAAAGTCTTCAAAGAAAATACAAAGAGCTTAAACAAGTCCAAGTAATTGCTTTTGAAACTTGTGAGAAGCATGAAGAGAATATTTCTTCTTTAAATGAAAAAATCTTTTCTTTATAAAGTACAAACTCTACTTTGAGAAGTCAAATCTCAAAATTAGAAGAAGAAATAGATCCAAATGCTTCCGGTACCAACTGTGTCTTTAGATATGACAGAGCTTTTCAGCACTTTCTGACTAAAAGCATAGATAAAAGCAAAATTGATTCCTTAATCTATGGAGTTAATAGAAACGGAAAGAAAGGTTTAGGTTGTACGAATACTTCTAAGATTAATGAAAGTATCGTGGTAAAACCAAAACCTCTCTACAAGCACTTTGTACCTGCTGGTACAGAACCTGTTTATTTTGAGCTTGCACTGAAACCTCTACCAACACAGAAACCTATTTCTAAACCTAAATATCATGCACAAATTCCACTTGATTATCCTGTTGCACATAAACCCAAGGTTGTTAAATGCTCTGGGAAAACTAACAAAAGATGACCCTGAAAGTGGGTACCTAAGGAAAAGATAGTTTATGTTGTAGACATCCTTGGCAGCTCAATTGAAACACTAATCATGGTACCTGGACAGTGGTTGTTCGAGACACATGACGAGAAGAAGGCATATGTTCCAAAGTTTGGAACTTAAGCCTAGAGGCATCGTTGGTTTCAGAGGAAACCAGAAAGGATATATCATTGGCTCTAGAACTATCGGTAATGGTAAACTTCCCTCTATTACTAATGTTCTTTTGGTCGATGGTTTGATGCATAACTTATTGTCTATCAGTCAGCTTAGTGACAATGGTTATGATATTATCTTTAATCAAAAGTCTTGTGAGGCTATCAGTCAGAAAGATGGCTCAATCCTTTTTACCGGAAAGAGGAAAAACAACATTTACAAGATTAGACTTTCTGATCTCAGTAAACAGAATGTCAAATGCTTAATGTCTGTTAATGAAGAGCAATGATTATGGCATAGACATTTGGGCCATGTTAGCATGAGAAGGATTTCTCAGCTAAATAAGCTTGAACTAGTCAGAGGCTTACCAAACCTAAAGTTTGCTTCAGATGCTCTTAGTGAAGCACGTCAGAAAGGCAAGTTCTCTAAAACTTCATTCAAAGCAAAAAATGTTGGTTCCATCACTAGACCGTTAGAACTTCTACACATTGATTTGTTTGGACCAGTGAAAACTGCTTCAATCAGTGGAAAGAAGTATGGATTATTTATCGTTGATGACTATAGTCGTTGGACATGGGTAAAGTTCTTGCAACACAAGGATGAGTTGCATTATGTGTTCTCTACCTTTTGCTCTCAAGTGCAAACAGAGAATAATTGCAAAATAGTCAAAGTCAGAAGTGATCATGGCGGAGAATTTGAGAATAGATATTTTGAGGATCTTTTTTATTCTCATGGCATTTCCCATGATTTCTCCTGTCCTAGAACTCCACAACAAAATGGAGCTGAAGAAAGGAAGAATAGGACTTTGCATGAAATGGCTCGTACCATGATCCAAGAAACTGATATGGCTAAGTATTTCTGGGTCGAGACAGTAAACACAACATGTTACATTCAGAACAGAGTTTCTATTAGACCTATTATGGGTAAGACTCCTTATGAATTGTGGAAGAACAGAAAGCCCAACATATCTTATTTTCATCCTTTTGGTTGTACATGTTTTATGTTAAACACTAAGGAGAATCTTGGTAAGTTTGATTCTAAGGCTCAAAAGTGTCTGTTGTTAGGATATTCTGAACGCTCAAAAGGCTACATAATCTATAACACAGAAACACGAATTGTTGAAGAATCAATTCATGTTAGATTCGATGACAAGCTTGACCCTGAAAAGTCAAAGCTAGTTGAGAAACTTGCAGATTTAGAAATCACCTTCTAAAAACCTAAGGATAAAGACTCTGGAGATAAAGACACAGCTGCTGAAACTAAAGACTCAGAAATAACTCAATCAGAAACTACCGTTAGTCCATCTCATCAAAAGAAAAGTAGACCATGAACTTCTCATTCTGAAGAATTGATTCTGGGAGATAAAGACGCACCAGTCAGAACCAGGTCATCATTCAAACCTTCTAAAGAAACTCTTCTTGGCTTGGTCTCTGTCATCGAACCAACCTCTATAAATGAAGCTCTTCAAGACAACGACTAGATTCTGGCTACAGAAGAAGAACTAAATTAATTCACCAGAAATAATGTTTGGGATCTTGTTCAGAAACCAAAAGGTGTCCACGTCATTGGTACCAGATGGGTATTCAGAAACAAGTTAAATGTAAAAGGTGAGGTTGTGAGAAACAAAGCACGACTGATAGCACAAGGTTATAGTCAGCAAGAAGGAATAGACTATACAAAAACCTTTGCACTAGTTTCCAGGTTAGAATCTATTTTTCTCTTAGTTTCCTTTATTGTAAATCATGACATCACTTTATATCAAATGGATGTAAAGAGTGCATTCTTAAACGGATATATTTCTGAAGAAGTGTATGTACACCAACCTCCTGGTTTTGAAAGTTCTGAAAACCCAGATTTTGTTTTCAAACTTAAAAAATCATTATATGGTCTGAAACAGACTCCCAGAGCTTGGTATGAAAGACTAAGTAACTTTCTTTTGGAAAATAACTTTACCAGAGGAAAAGTGGATACAACACTCTTTTGCAAAACCTATAAAAATGACATTCTGGTTGTGCAAATTTACGTTGATGATATTATACTTGGTTTTGCTAATACTTCCTTGTGCAAAGAATTTTTTTAAGTTAATGCAGGCTGAATTTGAAATGAGCTTGATGGGAGAACTGAAGTTCTTTTTGGTTCAAATTGATCAACGAACTGAAGGAACATATATTCATCAAAGTAAGTATAACAAGAAACTTCTGAAGAAGTTCAATTTGTTAGGATGCAAGCCAGCAAAAACTCAAATGCATCCTACATTTATTCTGGAGAAAGAAGAGGTAAGTGGTAAGGTAGAATAGAAGCTATTCAGAGATATGATTGGATCTCTCCTTTATCTGAATGCTTCTAGACTAGACATCCTCTTCAGCGTGTGCCTATGTGCTCGTTTTTAATCAGATCCTAGAGAAACTCACTTAACAGCTGTTTAGAGAATCCTTAAGTTTCTGAAAGGTACTTCAAACCTTGGGTTATTCTATATAAAATCATCTAAGTACAAACTGGTAGGCTATTGTGATGTTGACTATGCTGGAGACAGAATATAAAGAAAAAGCACTTTTGGAAGTTGTAAATTTCTGGGAGACAATCTGATCCCATGGACCAGCAAAAGACAGTCCACAATTGCTTTATCAACTGTTGAAGCTGAATATATTGCAGCTTCCGGATGTTGAACACATATTCTTTGGATGAAAAGTCAATTAGAAGATTATCAGATCTCTGAGAGTAACATTCATATCTTCTGTGATAATACTTCGACTATTTGTCTATCCAAGAATCTTATTTTGCATTCTAGGGCTAATCATATTGAAATAAAGCATCACTTTTTACGTAACTATGTTCAGAAGGGCATTTTTCATTTAAAATTTGTGGATACAGACCACCAGTGGGCTGATATTTTCACAAAACCCCTTGCTGAGGATAGATTCGTATTCATTCTGAAAATTTTATTTATAAAAGCGTGTCCATAATGAGTTAATGAAATTTCAACGTGTCAAGTTACCAGAATTTCTGAAATAAGATTCTTATCAATTTACTTATTTATCTGTTTGTTTATTTTAATTTTAAAATTACACGTTTGCTTCTGAAACATAAGCTTTCTGAAGGAGATTCATGAATTAGAACATTTCTTTTTAGAAGGAAATCCTTTGATTAGTCTTCTAGATTGTGAAAAGTTACAACATTAAATGTTGTCCTTTCATCTAAGAACGTGTGAACGCTAGTGATGACAACTGTGCCATTTGATGAGCATGCGTAATCATGATTTGACGCATTGGGTTTTGTAACTTTCTTGAGAGTAGGTTAAATCTTTACGCCTTCCCCCTATAACTGTGCATTTACTGAGTGTAATTATGCTTAATTATTTTAATTATTTTTTTGTGTGCCTATATAAAATCACATCATTTACACTTCACACTTTTAGTTTTCAAACCCTAAACTCCTCAGAACAACTGTTCACCCAAAACCTTTCATCTTCATTCCTTCAACTTCAACTCTCAACATCAATGGCTAAATCATCTCAATGTTCCTCCCAATCTCAGCAGCAAGAAAGAAAGTTCACGTTTCCAGATAAATTATCCATCACTCTAGACACTCCTGTTGAAGATCTCCTTGTACTTTATGAAACTGATGTTGATTTCAAAGAACTAAAAGAAAAGGGCGGTGACCTTTCAAAGACTCAGGAATTCCAAGGTTGGAATGCTTTCTTTGAAAGACTGAAAGGTCTCATTCTTCCAATCCTTATTTAAGATATTTTGAATCATACTATGACTGAAAAAGAAAAGATTATCTCTTATTTCCCTAACAGGAAAATTGAGATAACCGAGAAAACCATTTCGAGGTTCATCTCTCACATCAGTAAAGGAAATATAGTTGCTTTTATCTCATCTAAACGTAAGCGAGATACAATGTCAGCTCTAACTCATTACTTCGAAGAGATCGAAAACATCCTAAGAATATGGTTCAAAATAGTTATTGGAAGCATGTATCACCGATCTAGCTCTAATAAGGGTGATCATATTTTCACTGTCCACAAGTACATGATGTTCTTTTTAGAAGGTGTTCAAATAACACTCCCAACACTTCTATTTAGACTTCTCAGAGACTCAGTAGTTCTTATGAGGAAGAACACCACGATGAAGAGATCTGTTAGGATGCATGCTGAGAAGACTGGGAACAACGGTTTTATCAACCTGGTTCCTCTTCTTGTTGATGACATTGTTTGGAGTATTCCAAGAGAAGACTTGAAGGAGGTCAGCAAGAAAGATGCCAAGTACAATATGTGTACGTGCTATACTGACAGAATATTTAGAAAATAAACTAAAAAAGAGCTGTTTGGAAATTTGAATACTGCTGCTGGGACTTCCACTTCTTGAGTAATTCCAGAAATTCTGAAGACTCTTGCTGTGCTGAAGGAAGACAAGGACAGGATGAAGGAAGGTTTGGATAATCAAGAAAGGATGTTTCAGATTATTCTCTCCAGACTTCCCCCATCCAACCTTAACCCTTAGTTGCACCTAGTTGTTGTATGTTTGATTGTTTGAGTCGCTATCTTGTTTTCTTGCACCTAGATTATTATCTTTTTGTTGCATCTGATTGCATGTTATTGCATGTTATTGCATATTTTCTTTTTGATTGATGACAAAAAGGGGGAGAAAGAATTGATTTTGATATACCTATTTTCTCTTAAATCAAACCCAAACATTTCAAATGTTTGCACTAACTCTTGTTTTAAAAGGATATTATGTTAGTTGTTTTCTTTCAGGAAAAACTTACAATATATCAGAAACACCTGAAAAATCAGAAAAGAACGTATAAAGCCCAAACTATGAAGATATGCTAGCTTCTTAAAGTTCTGAATCATCTTAAGTGAGAAAAGACTTCAAAAATTATTCAAGATTAGAAGTAAAACTCATCAGAAGATTATATGTGCTACTGTGTGTTAAATCCTAGTTAAAATGCTTAACAACAGTTAGGACAAGTTCAAGAAACTTCTGAAAGATAAACCAATTCTTTTGAACATAAGGTTCATCTACTCCAACAAAAAGGTTAATCAAGGAAGTGTTCTTTCATGTTGATTATCTTTTTATAATTGCTCATCTCAGGGGGAGCTTTGTGCTTCTTTTAGATAAATGTTTTGATGATTACTTGACAAAAATTGTTCATCAAAATACAGTGTTTTGTCATCATTAAAAAGGGGGAGATTGTTAGAACAAGATTTGGTTCTACATCAGTATCTCTAAGTTTTGATGATAAAAAGTTAGTATTTGTGTGAGAACAATTTTTTTACCCTAACTGTTTGTTATTATGTATCTTTAGCAAACAACTTTGATTCCGACTCTTGAACGTGAAACGTCACAAGTTTCTGAATATATTGATCTAAATCGTTTCGGCTCAAATTCACGGATGATAAGCTTTTAAGAAAACTGTATGTTGCTGCTGCAACATTCTCTTAGCTCTTGCTTCTGACGTGTGACTCTGATCAATTCGCTTCTAAAGACTGCTCAAGCTTCCGAAGATCAAACGCTGAAGGTTCAAAACCTCTGAAGAATCTCAAGTCACATATTGATGTGATCAAGCTTCTGATTGATGATTGAACTTTCTGTACTCAAGCTTCCGAAGATTAAACGTTGAAGGTTCAAAGAACTCTGAAGAATCTCAAGTCAGATATTGATGTGATCAAGCTTCCGATTGATGATTGAAGTTTCTAAACTCAAGCTAAATAAACTCTTCTAACTCATGCTTCAAACAACTATTTATCCAGAAGCCACTGAAGAATAAAAGATAAGAACGAGTTTATACGTGAGAAAAACAGTACATGGTACAAACCAATATTCCTTCCACTAAGCGGATTTCGTGGAGTAAGGAAATTGAGGTAGTACGGTTCTTGTCCCCTCCGTATCAAACCGTTACTCAAGTCGCCGACTCATTCATGAAGAATACCAGATCTACCCTTCAACGGATCTTTTTTTTCTGGCTATATAAAGACTTGAAGACTTGAAGAATTACTGCAAGCACTATGCGCATGAAGCAAAAAAGCAAGACTGTTGTCTAAATTTCTTTAAGTGTATAGTGTTTTTAACTTGTTTATATATGCTTGTGTAGAAGTAAAATTTGTAAACAAAACCTTGTAATCAAATAGTTGTTTGTATTTCCTTAAGGGACCAGTTAGGTCAGAATCCTTAAGAAGACATAGACTGTGTGTCTTTGTGGTATGTTAGTCACCAACGGTTGCTAGTGCAGTTGTAATCAGTTGATTATAGTTGATTAAGTCCTTGGGTATAAGGTGAAATCACCTTGGCGGGTGGACTGGATTAACGTTGAGATTTTCAAGTGAACTAGTATAAAAACCGAAGTGTATTTCTCTTTATTGTTCATTAGCGGTGTCTTTTATTGAGTGGGTAAAAAGCTTTTGTTTTTGAAAACCCCAATTCAAACTCCCTTTCTTGTGTTTTTCTCACCTTCACTAATAATAATAATAATAATAATAATAATAATAATAATAATAATATAATAGTAATTATAATAATAATAAATAAGGGATATTGGGGGAGAAACTATCAGATCGTGAAAACAAGAGAAACGTGGAAAGAAGGCTAGGGCTTAAGGGGGAACAGAAGATCACCATTGTTGAGAAGCTTTTGCAAGAAATCTAAGGTAAGGGTGGGGTTCTAATTATATAAGGGACTGTATGATGATGGTGGGTAGATTATGTCTATGCTTGGTTTGTGCTTTTCTCATCTCAATACCATGATCATTGTTGTAATTTTGTAATTTTTGGATTAATTGTGTGGATCATGCAATTGTATGTTGTTTGATGAATTAGATTTGTTAGAATGTTGTATGATAATGTTGTGGTAGGTGGTTGATAGGTAAATTGTGTAATATTGCTGTTGAAATTATGCAATTGTTGGAATTGTTGATGGCAAATGTTGAGTTGTTGTGTGTGGTTGTGAGTCAGAGTCAGAACTAAGTTATGAGTGTTTTCGGTGAAAAGAATTTGGGGTTTGAAACTTTTTAAAAATGACTTTTTGTGTTAAAATATAAGACAAATGATTTGTGAGAAAAATAGGGTTTTAGGATGGCTTATAAGTGATTTTCGTTTTGAAAAGTTGCAGAGAAGTGCTTCTGCGCATAGTGTAATCGGTTACCAGATATGGTGTAACTGGTTACACTGCTTTAAAAATGAGTTTCTGGGCAAAATTGTTAGTGTGTAATTGGTTACCAGGATTTGGGTAACCGGTTGCACTGTATATGTTTTGCGTAAACTGGGAAAATCACTGAGGGTGTAATCAGTTACACTGATTATGGTAATCAGTTACACTGATTGCTTTTTGTGTAGTGTGACTGGTTACAAGGGGTGTAATTGGTTACACTGGGAGCATATTTTGAAAATCTTTAAAAATTCTTAACTTTAGTTTTGGGTGTCCGATTCGGGTGTCGTTCGAAGCGTTGGGAAGCTGACGTGGCGAACATTATTCTAAAAATGGTTTTTGTACCAGAAACTTAATAATTTTTTGTATGATGGTGTTAAATGCATTGTAATGTTTATGTTATGGTGTGACATAATCTGAAATGCATTGTTCTTGCTTGCTATGTTGTATGTTTATGTTGCTGAGTTGTTATAGTGTGTGTTGGTGCATGATGGTCAGTATTGTCAGGGTACATTGACTATGGAGGTGTTGGTCATTGTGCTTGATGTTGTTTTGTATGTATAATATATTGCATGCATTCATGTTGCTGGACAATGGTCCGTTGTTGGTGAGCCTCAATTCCAAGAGGTGGGGATTGGGTGCGAGTAGCTGATTTCGGAGGTGATGGAATCAGTGAAGCGTTATCGGAGGTTATGATAACAAATTGGTGAGCTCTAATCCTAGGAGGTGAGGATCGGAGCGATGAACCTAAGTGTTCACGTATTGGTACCACATGCATTGATTCGAGTTGTGAGTCTCATTGAATTGCGTATTGGTTGCGTTGTTATTATATTTGGATGGTTGTTGTGTTGTTTGTGTGGATGTGTGTTGTGGAATGGATGATGTGTATGTAATAATCCGATGCTTACTTATTATCATGTTTTCCTTTATATAATTATGATATCTCACCCCTTCTGTTTGAATGCCGTCATTACATGGACATCATTCAGATAACTCGCAGTAGATGAGTTGATGTGAATGGAATTATTTTTTATTTTTAGAGTCGGTGTCTACTTTGATGTGTAACACCAGAGGGTTGAACGCTTTTGTGTGCCTGTTTATGTTTTGGTGGATATTTTTGGATATCTCCTAAGTTTGATGTTGCTTATGATGATTACATTTTCTAATTCATGTTTAAATCATTAAATGAATTAATTGTTGATGTTCCGCTGCAATTAATCAAGTTGAAGTTTGGACTTGCTGATTATTGTTATTATTATTATTATTATTATTATTATTATTATTATTATTATCCGCTGCTATTAATCAAGTTGAAGTTTGAACTTGCTGATTATTGTTATTAGTATTATTACTATTATTATTATTAATTTTAAAAGTGACATGTGTTACATATCTAATTGCATGAGCAGGTTTGTGTTGAAAGTAACATCCTAAATGCGTGTGGTTTTAATTTACTCTGATAATTAATTATAAATTATGCGGGGGTATTTAGGGTGTTACATAGTGGTATCAGAGCAAGTCGGTATGTCGGGTCAAGTTGTTGAGTCAGTGTGGTGTGACAGTTGATTGTTGTCGGTGTTGTCTTCTAACCATTGTTGCTGTTATTTATGTAGAACAGAAATGACTGAAAAGAATGATGCTGCTGCTTTGCAGGCTATTGCTCAAGCTGTTCAAAATCAGCCTAATGCTGGTGGGAACGATGGGTTCCGTCATTTGGGGAAGTTCCAGAGGAACAATCCGCCTACTTTCAATGGTAGTTATGATCCTGATGGAGCACAGGCTTGGCTCAAGGAGATCGAAAGAATCTTTTAGATGATGGATTGTTTAGAAGAGTAGAAGGTACAGTTCGGTACTCATATGTTGGTTGAGGAGGTTGATGACTGGTGGATCAACACTTATCAGGTGTTGGAAACTTCAGGTGGAGTTATTATTTGGGCTGTGTTCCACAGGGAATTTCTGAGGAAGTATTTTCCTGAAGAGGCCCGTGGGAAGAAGGAGACATAATTTCTATAGCTGAAACAGGGTAATTTAACTGTTATGGAGTATGCAGCCATATTTGTGGAACTTGCTAAGTTCTATCCTCAATACAGTGAGGCGACTGCTGAATTTTCAAAGTGTATCAAGTTTGAGAATGGTTTCCGTCCTGAGATTAATCAGGCGATTGGATACCAACAGATTAGAAGGTTTCCAGAGTTGGTGAATAGTTGTAGGATTTTTGAAGAGGATAGTAAAGCTCGATCAGTTCATTATAAGAGTCTGAGTGAGAAAATGGGAAATCAGAATCTGAACCGTGGGAAACCATATAGTGCTCTGGCTGAGAAGGGTAAGCAGAGGGTTGTTGATGGTAAAAGGCCAAGTGGGGGAGGTGTTCCTGCTCCTCTTAAGTGCTATAGGTGTGGTGAGTTGGGTCACCATGTCAGCGAATGCAAAAGTTATGTGAAGAAGTGTTACCAGTGTGGGAAGACAGGACATCTGGTTGCTGAATGCAAGGATAATGTGGTGATTTACTATAACTGTGGTGAGCCAGGACATATCAGTACTCATTGTCAGAAGCCAAAGCAAACTTCAACTAGAGGAAAGGTGTTTTCTCTGTCGGGGACTCAGACTTCCAGTGATGACAGGTTGATCAAAGGTATATATTACATTAATAGTACTCCTTTGATTGCTATTATTGATACTGGTTATCGCTGATCGTGTGAGAATGCTAGGCCTTGTTGTGCCTTCTATAAAGGGAGAAATGGTTATCGAAACTCCTGCTAAGGGACCTGTGACTACTTCTCTGGTTTGTTTGAATTTTCCTCTGTCAATCTTTGGTAGAGATTTTGGTGTTGATCTTATTTGCTTGCCATTGGGGAATCTTGATGTTATCTTGGGAATGAACTAGTTGGAGTTCAATCATGTTCATATCAGTTGCTATAATAAATTGGTGCGATTTCTTGCTTCTGATGATGAGGAAGAAGCTGGTTTCTTGTCTGCTAGAGAGTTAGGAGAGCTTTTGGAAGAGGAAGCTCAGTTGCTTGCATTGTTTGCGTCCTTATCTGTGAAGAGTCAAGCGGTGATTGATGAATTATAGGTAGTACGTGGTTTTCCCAAGGTGTTTTCAGATGATATTTCAGATGTACCACCAGAGAGAGAGAGAGAGGTGGAGTTTTCTATTGATCTTGTCCCTAGTACCAGACCTGTTTCTATGGCACCATACAAGATGTCGGCGCCAGAGTTAGCAGAGTTGAAGAAGCAATTAGAAGATTTGTTGGGGAAGAAATTTGTGAGATCAAGTGTGTCGCCTTAGGGAGCTCCGATGTTGTTTGTAAAGAAGAAAGACGGTAGTATGATGTTGTGTGTGGATTACCGACAGTTGAATAAAGTAACGATTAAGAACAAGTATCCACTTTCAAGAATAGATGACTTGATGGATCAATTGGTGGGTGCACTCGTGTTTAGCAAAATTGACTTGAGGTCGGGTTATCATCAGATTCGAGTAAAGGATGAAGATATTCAGAAGACGGCTTTCCGAACTTGATATGTGCATTATGAGTATTTGGTGATGTCGTTCGACATTTCTAATGCACATGGAGTGTTTAAGGAGTAGATGAATTGTATCTTTCACACTTGGATAAATTTGTAGTGATTTTCATTGATGACATTCTGATCTATTCTAAATCAAAAGAGGAACATGCTGAGTATTTGCGAATCGTGTTGCAAGTATTGAAGGAGAAGGAGTTTTATGCTAAGTTGTCGAAGTGTGAATTCTGGTTGCAAGAGGTGAGTTTTCTTGGTCATGTTATTTCAGGTGATGGTATTGCTGTGGATCCGTCCAAAGTAGATGCAGTTCTACAATGGGAGGCTCCGAAGTCGGTTACAAAGATTAGAAAATTTTTGGGCTTGGCTGGTTATTACCGCAAATTTATTGAAGGCTTTTCTAAGTTAGCACTTCCGTTAACTAAGCTGACTTGTAAAGGTAAAACATTTGTGTGGGACATTCACTGTGAGAAGAGTTTCATTGAGTTGAAGAAGAGATTGAATACAACTCCAGTTTTGATTTTTCCTAAATCGAACGAATTGTTTGTGGTGCATTTTGATGCGTCTTTGATGGATTTAAGTGGTGTGCTGATGCAAGATGGTAATATTGTGGCTTATGCTTCACGACAGTTGAGAGTTCGTGAGAGAAATTATCCTACTCATCACTACAAAATAACGGATTAATTGTGTCGGTTAGATTGAAAATTATGACGGTTACAACGGCCATAATGTACCAAAATGCCATTTTAAATAAACAACGTAAATTTGACTGTCGCAAAGCAAAAAATGTCGGTTCGTAAGAAATTCCGAAAAAACCGTCACAATTTACGTTGCATAAAATGGCGGTTTTTTTCCTGCGCATAACGACCTCTTTAACTCCCATAATTTTCACTTCTTTACTTTCAAATATAGAAACTGTTGTCGGTTTTAACCGCCATAATTTGCAAATTTGTAACAAAAAAGTATTTAGTATGAAATAGACTAGCCAATTAACCAAAAATAAAATAAATTTTGTATTTTTTAACAAATAAAATAAATTTTGTATTGCTTAATAAATAAAATAACAATATATAAAAAAAAACAATATACAAATATAAAATAATAATCTTTGCAAGATGAAATGAGCTACAATAATGGTAATACAAATAAATGAAACTAAAAAGCTATCAAATGTTAGAAGTTTAAATCCCACACCATGAATCTCCTCTTACTTGAAGCCAAAACAGACTTTTTTTTTAGATTCCAGCCAACTTGGAAGACCTCTTCTCTATTAAACTATAATAACTACTGTTTTCAATTGATTACTATCCATACTTATAATATGTAAGGGTAGTAAAGTGCACAACTTTTACCAGATGGAGTCTGTGGAGAGTAGTTGTATCCAAGCAGGGGCTGTTTCTTGGATTTGAATTATGACCTCATGTTTACATGGCAGCATCCTTAGTGTTGTACCATGGCTCCAAGTATAAAATGGAAAAGTTAGTTTCTATTTTGCTAATTGGCATTGACTCCATTTTTTTGTTGCTCTATTCCATTGTAGCGTCATAAGTATAATTCTCTTTACATGTTTCTAAACTTGATATAATTATTTTATATAGTTATTCATCTGAATTGTTATTATCTTAGTTGTAACAAAGATAACTAAATATTCAAAGTACCTGTTCTTTCTAGTATCCTACAAATAACTTGTATTCCCCAAAGATGAGTGCTTCCCGTACAGTTAAAGAGACAAACACACACTGAAAACACAAAACTAGAGACTCACATGCTCTTTCTTCTATATTGATGGACTCGTCGTGTCTTTCCAAATGTCAACTTTAGGGAAACCATAGAGATATAAAATAATCAAATGGTGAATTTATTCCACATATAACACAATTGTGTACTAAATGTAAAACTACATTATACAAAATCAACTTCTTCATAGAATAAAATAAAAAGACAGAAAGACCACACATTTATTTATATTATATCCTAAAACCTCAGTAGTTCATTACTCTTTCCAAAATTAAAGTCAATTGTTTTGTTAGAATTGTAAAATATGTAAAAAATATTTAAGACCTAACTTTTTTTTCTTAACCTTGATAATGAGAAGGAAAAAAAGCCTCCATATGCAACTACGCAAGTTTAAGAGTGGCCTACTATGCAACTTGTACAACACATACCATGATACCACCATCATAGAATGAAATAGAGAACAATATTATGCAAACAAAGATCAATGACAGCTACCACACAAATAAACTCACCAATTCGCGACAGTAACTGTCAAGAAATTGGGAGATTGCCAGCACACTGCAAAAATTTAAATAAAATTCCAAGAATCCTATTTGCCTATGTCATAAACATAGTTGGATCGAGAACAGGGAGATAATCCACCAACCATTAGATATTAACAACTTGGCTTACTCCAGCATTTAGATCAATGTGAACATATGAATGAGAAGATGACAATTATCCAAACAAATCACCTATCCTAGATTGGAACACGAGGAATAAAATTGCAACTTAAAAAAGCTGTATCCTTTATGTCCAGAATCCAATTAAATTTGTTAGAATAAGTGAAAAATATCATATAATACTTGGGTTGTATCTTGGAGTAATTTAAAATTAAATAGATTAAATATTAGGATTGATTTTTGCATATCTCTTTATATTTCATTATTTGTTTCTAAGTTATGATTAGGAGTGTATTATTAGTATAAATGAGGGTTAGCATAAGTCCTTGGTGTCAACAATCAAACAATAATCACAACTCAAAAGTAAATTGTTTTGTTTTGTTATCACTTTGAATAAGTTTGATCTACTTTGTCAGATTATAGAAGGATAAAAACTATTAACCTAAGTTAACACTACTCAAGTTCTAGCTATATACTGACTAGGGTTAATTATACGATCCCCTTCCATTAGGGCGAGATTTGGTTTTTCCCCCTTAACTATTTTTTTTTAACGCTCCTTCACAAAACTAAGATTCTATTTTCACTCCCTATGTGCTGATTGGACGAAGGAATCTGCACATGTGGCGACAGAATCTGCACATGTGGCATTTGCTGACTGGATATATTTATTTATTTATTTATTATTTTATTTTTATTTTATTTTTTTACTTTATTTTTTATTTTATTTATTTATTTATTTTTATTTTTTTCCGTTTTTTAAATAAAAAAATAAAAATAAATAAAATAAATAAATAAATAAAAAATAAAAAAATAAAATAAATTAAAAAATAAAAAAATTATCCAGTAAGCAAATACCACATGTGCAGATTCCATCGCCACATATGTAGATTCCATCGTCTAGTCAGCACAGGGGGAGTTAAAATAGAATTTTGGTTTGGTGAGGGGGCGTTAAAAAAAAATACTTCAGGGAGACAAAATCAAAACTCGCTAGAAGGGGATATTATAATTAACCTACTGACTACATGTCTAATACCACATGTTATAATCCCTAACAAACCAATTATGGGTGTTCTTGATATTTTTATCCTAGGTGAACGAATTTGGTGAGAGGGTTTGAAGATCAACCCCACAATTGTTTGGTGATTGCCACACCATCTCCTCTGTAAGCGCCATAAACATGCATATATAAGAGAAATTATATGGACATCATTTTTTATATGTGGACATGGTTGTTACTTGTTAGGGTTAGTTAATTAACACATGTTATACCATCACAAAATTACCTTAGTAAGGATGACTTTCATAGCAGGGATGAATTTACTCTGGTACTTAAAAGTTAGAACATCATAATAGATGGAAGGAAATATGACTCTTTGTAAGTTCTACTGTATAAATACTTCCAGTCAACCATGCTCTTTATCTAGTTCCAATTTGATTCAGGATAGATTTAGTTATTTATTTTATATGAATTCAAATAAGACAAACTACAAAAAAATCAGACAATGAAGGACATAAAAACAACAAACACACCATTCCGGGAATGAAGAACATAAAAAACATGAATAATTTTTTCCTTCCACACAACCATGTCAATTAGGTATAGAGAACATGCTAGTTCCACTGGGTGTTGGAAATTCACCACACCCTATGATGATTTCGCTTCAATCTTGATCTCAAGATTGATCACCAACCCACAAATAATACGTAATGACAATGAAGAATAAAGAAAGAAGAAGAAGAACAAACTAACAGCAAGAAAGAAAAGAGAGAGAAGGGAAATATTTGGAGAAAAGTGATTCTACCCACGAACTGTGGGATTTCTTCTATTGCTATTGTTCACTTGCTAATCTGCAAACTGTGAATGCAATTGTGTTACAATGGACAAGGGTAACTCCCTATTTATAGATTTAGATTTACAAAGGCCCAAAACTCTAAAAGGCCAAAATATCAAATCTAATCTAAATCATATCAAATCTAATCTAAAACAGAATCCAATCAAATCTAAAATGAATCTGTCGAAACACCTTCGACACTATTCGACACATGAATGCTTCGACTTCGACTTCGACACTATGAATTATATTTAACACACCACCTAATTCATTGTGTCTAAACTATCTACATTCATCATCGATCTTAGCTTATTGAATACTTCGACCCGCACTCACTTCGTCATGATATCTGCAATTTGATTCTCAGTTCTGCAGTGTTCCAAATTCATCTTCCCTTCTGCTACCTGTTCTCGAAGATAATGGAACCTCATTTCGATGTGCTTGCTTCGACCGTGAGCTATTGGATTCTTCACCAAATTGATAGCTGACATGCTGTCGATCTTCGTGGTAATTGCTCCATGATTCTTCCCTGTAGTCTCTTCGACCAAGTTCACCATCTAGGTTGCTTGACATGCACAAAAAGAAGCAGCTATATATTCTGCTTCGCATGATGACATTGCCACTACTGGCTCCTTTCTCGAACTCCAAGCAACTGGTGCACCACCTAACATAAATACATATCCAGCTGTGGATTTTCTATCTTCTGCATCACTACACCAGCTAGAGTCTGTGTATCCCACTAACTTGCATTCTTTCTCTTCATCAGCTGCAGGAAATAAAATGCCATAGTCGAGAGTCCCTTTCAGATACCTCAGTATCCTCTTCGTCGCTGTTAGGTGTGATACCTTTGGCTTCTACATGAATCTACTTACCATACCAACACTGTATGCTAAGTCAGGCCTTGTGTGACAAAGGTATCTAAGTGACCCAATAAGTCATCTGTATTGGGTTGGGTCGACATCATCTTCATCTGGATCCTTCGACAGTTGCAGTCTGGTCTCAGCTGGAGTTGAAGTTGAGTTGCAATCTTGCATCTCAAATCTCTTGAGTATTTCGCCTGCATATCTTCGTTGGTGCATCATCAAACCTCTACTAGTCTTGTAGAATTCGATGCCAAGGAAATATGAGAGATCTCCCAAGTCTGACATTTCAAACTCCTTGCTTAGATCATGTTTGAAATCTTCGATCTCCTTCTTGCAACTTTCTGCTATCAACAAATCATCGACATAGAGACATAGTATAAGCAATTCGCTATTTCTTCTTCTTACATATACTCCATGCTCAATTGTACACTTCACAAATTCCTTTTCCCTTAAGAAGCTGTCGATTTTCTTATTCCAAGCTCTTGGAGCTTGTTTAAGTCCATACAGGGCTTTATGCAGCCTGTACACCTTTCCTTCTTCGCCTCGTTTCACATACCCAGCTGGTTGTGCGACATAAACTTCTTCATCTAGGGGACCATTAAGGAATGCACACTTCACGTCCATCTGACATGTGTACCAATTATTCATATTTGCTAGACCAACAACCAACCTGATTGTTTCGATCCTAGCAACAGGTGCAGACACTTCAATGAAGTCGATTCCTTCCTTCTGAAGAAATCCTTTCGCCACAAGTCTTGCCTTGTTTCGAGTTACTTCTCCTCTAGGATTCACCTTTACCTTGTAAACCCACTTCACATCAATTGCCTTCTTGACTTGAGGCAATTCGACAAGTGACCAGGTGTTGTTGACTTCGATGGATTCTAACTCTTCATTCATTGCTTTCACCCACTTCGAATCTTTCAATGCCTCAACTGTATTTACTGGTTTGACATCTGCGTAGAAAGCATAATGTACCAGCTCACCCTCTTCATCGACCACATCATCTGATGTGATTACACATTCTTGCAACCTTGCAGGCACGTGTCTTGTTCGTCGAGGTCTGCTTGAACCTGCTTCATCTGCAACTGGTTCTTGTCAAACTTCTCTTTCGACTTCAGTGGCTAGTTCTTCACAAGAGATTCTCACTGAATCCTTCTTGGCATTCTCAGTCCAATCTAATTCTTTAAGCTCATCTATGATCACATCTCTGTTGATCACTACCTGCTTATTCACTGGGTCGAACAGCTTGTAACCTCCAGTCGAATGATATCCTATTAAGATAATCTGATTCGACTTGTCATCAAGCTTCATTCTCAACTGATTTGGCACATGTCTATGTGCTATAGATCCAAACACCTTTAAGTGACTGAGGCTTGGCTTGACACCAGGCCAACATTATTATGGTGTGACTCCTTCAAGCTTCTTCATCGGACATCTGTTCAAAATATATGTTCCTGTCGAAACTGCTTCTCCCCATAATTCTTTGGGTAGATGCTTTACATTCAGCATACTTCTTACCATGTTCATGATGGTTCTGTTCTTGCGTTCTGCAATCCCATTCTGCTGTGGAGTGTAGGGTGGCACCACCTCATGCACAATCCCTTCTTTTCTACACAATGCATTGAACTCTTTCGACACATATTCTCCACCACCATCAGTTCTCAGAGTTTTCAACCTTCGACCACTCTGTCTTTCGACCATGGATTTGAATCTGACAAATACCTCAAACACATCACTTTTCTTCTTGATGAGGTAGGTTCATATCTTTCAATTAAAATCATCTATAAACGTGACAAAATATCTGTTGCCACCAATCGAATCCACATGGATTGGACCACATACATCAGAGTATATGACTTCAAGTATTGCCTTCAACTTCCTTCCTGCATCCTTTCTGAAGATATTCTTGTGTTGTTTCGACTGAACACACTCTTCACAGACTTCACTTGGAATGTCGATTTCTAGTAATCCTGAAACCATATTTCTTCTCTTCAGTTCTATGATGTCATTGAAGTTGAGATGGCCTAGTCGAAAGTGCCATAACCACTCATCTCCGCTGGCTGCTGTTGCTAGACACTTGTGCTCCATCACATTGAGTTCAATCTTGAAGGTCCTATTCTGAGACATTGGAGCCTTCAAGATCAACCTACCACTTGCGTCGAGAACTCTCATCATCTTGTCTTCGACAACTACCTTGTAGTTCTTTTCGACTAGCTGCCCTATACTGAGCAAATTACTCTTCATACCCGGAATGTACAACACATTGGAAATTGTTGACCTTTTGCCATCTTTCCTCATAATCAGAACATCACTAACACCTTCAGCTGCTAGAGTGTTGTCATTCGCAAACTTCACCGTGTTCTTCGACGAGGGCTTCATGTTGACAAACCAATATTTCCTTCCAGTCATGTGTGATGAACATCCTGAGTCCAAGTACCACTGATCTTGGAATCTCTCTTCATCTTTCGTTGTGACCATCAATAACGTCTCTTATTCTTCATGCTTCGCCAGATTTGCATCAGTTTCTTGATTTTTCTTCTTTTCTGGACAGTTACTAACATAATGGACATACTTCTGACAATTGAAACATTGAATGTGACTTTTGTCTGGCTTTCCACCACCACCTCTTCCTCTACCTGCAGCACCACCTCTTTGGTTGCCTTGGTTCCAAGGTTTCTTATGAGTCGAATTACTGCCTCCTCTATCTTTGTTGCCGTTCACGTTTCCTTTGCCTTTCCTTTCCTTTTCTGACTGCGCCTGCAAAGCCATATCACTCTTCGACTTTCCTACAGCTCTCTCAGCCATCCTTTGTTCATGAGACTCAAGCGTCCCTTGAAGCTCTTCCTTCGTCAATACTGACAAGTCTTTCGACTCTTCTATGGCTACTACCACGTGGTCGAACTTAGGAGCCAACGATCTCAAAATCTTTGAGACAACTGCTTTCGTCGTCAGCGTTTCTCCACATACTTTGATTTGATTCACAAGTTTTGTAACTCTTGTGAAGAAATCTGTAATACTTTCATTGTCTTCCATCTGAAGCAACTCATAGGTTCTCTTGTGAGTTTGTAACCTCACCTCTTTCACCTTTTCTGTACCTCCAAATGACTTTGCTGATTCTGCATCGCTAACTTTTTCAAAGTTATCAGGATTAACACATTGATGAATTATAAACATCGCTTTATAATCTTTCTTCTTCAATTCTTTGAGTGCAGCCTTTTCTTGATCCGTCGCGTTCTCCCCAAGCGGTGTTACTTCTTCCTTCACAAGATCCCACAGATCTTGATAACAGAAAACCACCTTGATCTGCTTGCACCAATTCTCATAATTATCTTTCTTGAGAATTGGTAGGGTCACCGAAAAGTGCCCATTTGAATGATTCATAGTCATCACGATTTTCCTCCTTGAATCGCAACCGGAGCTCTAGATACCAGATGTTGGAAATTCACCACACCCTATGATGATTTCGCTTCAATATTAATCTCAAGATTGATCACCAACCCACAAATAATACGTAATGACAATGAAGAATAAAGAAAGAAGAAGAAGAACAAACTAACAGCAAGAAAGAAAAGAGAGAGAAGAGAAATATTTGGAGAAAAGTGTTTCTACCCACGAACTGTGGGATTTCTTCTATTGCTATTATTCACTTGCTAATCTGCAAACTGTGAATGCAATTGTGTTACAATGTACAAGGGTAACTCCCTATTTATAGATTTAGATTTACCTAAAAGCCCAAAATATCAAATCTAATCTAAATCATATCAAATCTAATCTAAAACAGAATCCAATCAAATCTAAAATGAATCTGTAGAAACACCTTCGACACTATTCGACACATGAATGCTTCGACTTCAACTTCGACACTATGAATTATATTTAACACTGGGTAGTGAATGAAGAACATAAAAAACATGAATCATTGTTGCCTTCCACAGAACCATGTCAATTAGGTACAGAACATGCTAGTTCCCTGGGGCTGATTCACATGAACAAGAGTTAAACCCTTCATGAACTAACTTATTAAAGACACTCAAACTATTTTCAAATGTAATATATTTTAACACAGTTAGTGGACTTTTTAACACAGTTAGAGGCGAAGAGAACTTTCCGGTTCAAGGTGAAGGGTTTTTGTCTTTCAACTTTAGCGGCGTAGGCAACTTTTGGTCTTGAATGGGTTTGCGTTATAAAACAATAGATTGTAGGAAAAATGATGAAATGAAGAACGAAAGAGGGAATATAGAAGAACACGAAAGACATGGTGAAGGAACAAAGAACACACTGAAGAAAAAAAAAACATAAATGGAAAGGGGGAAAGGGAAAAGTAGGGCTTACGTGTTTTAGTATTTTATTTAAAGCTTATTATGGTTACAAATTAAAAGAAAAAAAGAGTAAAATATAGAGAAAAATAATTATGAGGGAAAACTAAAATGAGAATGCGCTCTATTGAATTATCTATACTAATATATAATAAAGGTAAAATATCCTTTTGATGTAGCTTTTTCATTTTCCAAAATTATCCTTTGCTATTTTAAAAGTTTATTTATTATGTAACTACATACAATTTTGTAATTTATCATTTCAATAACTACTTAGAAGTTGAAAAAAAAAGTAACTGCAACTGTCTTTCTCCACAATATAAAATTAAATAAAAACTATCCACCATAATTGATCTCTTTGCAATAAGTAAAGTGCTACTCAAAACCAACGGTTACTAACCAAATTTTCAGAATATACATCTTTCTTTCTGGTAAAATGTTCAACAACATGTTCTATTGCATATTCTTCACTAAATGATGACATTGGAAGGTAAATTTTCTATGCTATGTGTTGCGGTGAGAATCGAATATAAAGCTATTAATTAACTTGAATCACAAATCATAATTCACCATCGAACTTTGATTTATCTAAAGGAAAGGGTAAAGATCGAAAGCCCTAATTGCAATGCAAAGCAATGCGAGAGATCTAAGGTTCGGGGGTTGGTTATACCTAGGGAAGGTGCTAGCATCCTAGATATCTGTAGTACTCTATAGGAACCTCTTGTTTTAATGTGTTATTTATTATTTTTTTCTTGCTAAGGGAGATAAACTAAAGTAAGGACCTAGGGGTATCTACACTAAGTGTGCTCGCCAAGATGTCGCATCTCGTGCCTACGTATCTTTCTAAAAGAATCAGAGCACTCGTAGTTCCCCTCAATAAGGGTAAACAGGGTTTGTTAATTGGTTTAGGAAAAGAGACAAGTCATCATCTTAAGGGAAAACTCAACTTAAACCACCACAAACACGTGGAAGATGGATCTTGCTTCACATTAAGAGAAGGGCTCTGACTCGGATATCAGATCGAAGAGTATGCCACATACCTCTCTCAAGTGGAAATAATCTACAACTTTCTCAGCTATATCATGGGGTAGGAGATTTACATCTCAACTAGGGATGAGTCATGTCTATTCTCTTATGGGAGAAAAGGGGGAGAGTAACTGTGAGTTGTCTAAGTTAACATCCTAAGGGAAAATATCCTAAAAGCAACTATCCTAAGGGAAATGTCTTAAAAGGGTCAAGCCAAGGAATGAGGGTTCTAAACTATCTAGAAGGTGACTAACGAGTCAACAAGGTAATATTTGCATTGGAAGAAAGAACAACTACTTGTAAAACAAGTGTTGAGAAAGGGGAGTATCAAAGTGAAGATGATCAAGAGTCAATGGGCCAAAGCCAAAGATCAAAAGGAGATGACATATCATAAGAGGCAACAAGTATATCACACTATGTTAAACATGTAAACATGCTCATGAATGAAACTATACAAGCACCAAAGCATCAAACAAACTTGCCACAAGTTTCACCATTCAAAGGCAAATGAAAGAGGAAGTTCAACAAGGAACTTATGACTCATAAACCAAGAGGGCAGTAGCATCAACAACTCATGAATCTCATATTCAACACTAACATGTCAAGATAAATACCAATATAGATCACACTTAGGCATGAGAAATATTGTATCCAAATGACAAGCCAAAACATCATGAAATGGTTCAAACAAAACAAATCACGCATAGATGATCAAATGGACAGCAAATGCACCTTTGAACCATGAAGTCAGAATTGAAGCATGCTTTTCAAACCATGAACAAACACATACTCAAACCCAAAATACAACTCAAGGAGTATTCCCAAGAAACTAAGTCAAAACTAACACAAATCATGAATAAAGGACGGTTACATTAGAATGGTGTTTAAAAATTGAAAAATGGATGACCAAAACTCAAAGCAGAACACAAACACATGCTTAGACATTCAAGTGTGTGTGTGTGTGTGAAAGGTTGCCAAGAGAAAGGCACAAGAACTATCCCAAAACCATTCATCAAGGTGAAATGTAACACCCCAATTCCCATCGCGAATAAATAATACATAAATAAATCAGAGTAAGTAAAAATTTATTTTTCTGACAGAAACAAGGATGCCACAATTTAAAGAAAGAAAACACAATCCCTGCTCATATATTTTGATACATAACACAAAATGGAATTAACCTGTAGGGGAGCTTTTTCTAATAAAAGGAAAGGTCAATTGTGGAATAAAGCGGAAAGATCCATAACTGCCTTGTTTCACAACATAAATCATTTTATAACATTTAAAATATTCGTACAAAAGTAATACAAGATATATTCAACAAATGTATACATACATATATATATATATATATATATATATATATATATATATATCTCTCTAAAGCGTTCCCCGACTCCCGTGTTACGTATCAGAGCAGACAGACCGACAAAGGACGGAGGACTAATCTTCACAAAAGCCTCCAAGACTACTAATCTGCAATTACCTCATAGAGCAACAAACCACAGCAGAAGGGTGAGAAATAACAACTAAATCAAGATTGCATAATAATATGCAAACACATAAAAATTCACATGCATAGTTATTCTCACCACAAGTGTCACATACCAATACATACAGCAAGCCACAGATACATAACACATATCAATTATACCAACATAATCACAGATTCACACATAAGACATACCAAAGTTATAACATAGAGGAACACACCACCACATCACATAGCATATGTCTATACGTAAAACATATCATCCATAACCAATGCATTCATCACATATGCACATCAAATCACCAATGCTATCACAAGCTCAACACATAATCAATTAATTCACAATTTCCACACATAATCAATCCATTCATGATTTTCCTCACATAATGCATCCATTCACAATTCTCACACATAATTAATCCATTCATGATTTATGCAAATGCAGAGAGACCGACACAACGACTCTATGTAATGCATGTACGGTACCATCCATCCATCAATCTCATCACTAGTTCACTCAGGAACTATTGGCATCATCGCTCGTTACTTAATGTAACTCCCCGTCGGGCATACGATGTTCCCCGTCGCTCACACCCCACACGGGCACACGAAGTTTATGGATCGCTCACACCCCACACGGGCACACGACATTATAGCGGATTCCCTCTGGAATCGATTCTTCGCTCATACCCCACATGGGCACACGACATCACAAGATGCATATCATGATGCTTGACAAACAAGAACTCATGACAATCAAATGCATCTTCACACATATATGCAACCATAATCATGCATTTACAACCAAACACAACACATTGCATTTACTTGTCCTTAGGCCACAAACCATCATCACAACATGTCTTCACATCATATAACATCACACAAGTCATACAATATCCATATCAAAAGCACATTGCATGATACACATCAATTACACACAATTACAACGACATAAGTCGACAAAACGACACTATTCTAAATTCCCAACATAATTAAATCGGCCAACAATCTCAAAACCATTTTCATAAGAAAGAACATTTCATTAGCTTTCCAACGGTATAAAGAACGTTCAAAACAGATAATCAGATCAAAAGTTACGGACTTAACAAGAAAAGTAATCGCGAAAAGACAACATTCTGCACCCCTGCTGGCCATACGCGTATTGCCCTGAGCCATACACGTATTGCCCTACCCCATACGCGTATTGCCCTGCCCCATACGCGTATGGGCAGCGAAACCCAGAATTTTTCTTGCTGCGTTGCTGTTACAAATTTTCACCCAAAAATCCCATTTTTCATCCCCAAATCAATTTTTAACAGCAAAACAAGTACCAACAATTGTTCCTAAACACAGTGTAATCATACAACGCGATTTATATCGATTTCTACTAATTATTCATCAATTTATCAATAAGGAAAACATTGTAAAAACAACCAAAACATATACACAAACAACACATATACATATACAAGCAAGATATAATTGAAACTTCTCACCCTTACCCGATTAATCGTGCTTGAAAAGGAGCTTTCCCCGAGTTTTCCTCTTTCTCCTCTTTTTCCTCTTCTCTCTTTTCTTTCTTCTCCTTTTCTTTCTCTTCCTTTCTTTTCTCTCTTTTCTTTTTCTTTCTTTCTAATACTAACAAATATCTAACCCCTAAAATGGCCAAAATACCCCTACACTCAAATATCTCGCAAACGCTCTCAAAACGCGATAAAACATAAACATACCGATGAAATATATTTCGGGAAATAAAAGTTGGAAAGAAATAATTATTTAATACAAATATTTTATCTATCAGAGAAATTAACCAATTAGCTCAATTAGCAGGTAAAATACAATAAATTCACACATTTCACAAAATTCACATAAATGAAATAAATAAATACAATTAAACAAATCGGGGTGTTACAACTCTCCTCCACTTAGACATTTTCGTCCTCGAAAATATCACGGAGACAAACAACTCCGGATACGACTCACGCATCCGACTAACAAACTAACATGCCAACAAAAGGCACCCCGCAAACAACATAACTGACAAACCACCTCGCCAACAACAACTACTACAATGACACGACAACGACGACAACTACAATGACAAGATGCAAAGCCCATACAATGCACTTGACGACCAACTCACCACTCAAAGAATACCCAAGTTACGAACACACAGGTTCACTCTTGAACCGAAACACAACAAGATCGTTACCCTCACCCTAGGTAACACCACAAACAAGAACACAAAGTTCCATGACACAATAACGTTTCAACAACCTCTACACAACCACAAAACCCACATCCTTGTCACCCAACAATGTTACAACAATCCTACGATTCACCAATCGAACATCCAACCAAAACATCCATCTACATAATAGCCCATGAATAATATTTAAACCTTTCACCTAACACTTCCATTCTGAAACGTCCAATGGTCTCATCATTCCTACATGTTTCCAATGTTCAACCTATGAATTCTCACAAGTCTCGCACGCCTAAACAAAATGTGCCACATCACGCTTCCGCCGCGCACTCTAATTACTCGTAACCACCAAAACGATCAATCTCACGTCCAAAGTCTAACTCTTTTTCATATTCACCAAAAATCACTGTTCACTTTAATATTTCTAACCTCACACTCTCTTGTGTTATCTCACACACTAGACACAAGCCTCGGAACTGCTCAAATAATTCTAATTCTCTGACCATCAAAACAGACATGCATAACAACTTTCGACTTAACTCTTTAGGCACAACATCAGCTTTTTCCGAATGATAATCCAAGCCAAATTCATAACTCGTCCCGAATTCTAACCATCCTCGTGGCCTCATACTCTATTCCTTCAGACCCAATAAATACTCTAAACTCTTGTGATTACCAAACACCACGAACCTAGAACCATAAGGATAATACCTTCAAATATTCCAACACAGTACAACTGCAACCACTTCCAACTCCTGAATAGTATAGATCCTTTTATGAATCCTCAACTATCGTAAAGCATAAGCCACGACTTTACCCTCTTGCATTAACACACAGACTAAACTCATCAAAGACGCATCTCAATACCTCACAAATGATTTATTAGGATCACACAGAATCAAAACTGGAGCCGTAGACAACTTCTACTTTAGCTCTCTGAAACTTTCCTTACAACGAACATCCAAAGCAAATGACTTACCTTTTACAAGTCATCTGAAGTAACGAAAATGCTAACTTGGGAAAACCTTTCACAACCTCCAGTAACAACCAACTAAAGTCCAAAAAGATTCTAATCTTCTTAACCAACTTCGGAGTCTCTCATTGTAGAACTACATCTACTTCCGATGGATCCATTAACCATACTCCCATCTGAAATAACATATCCAAGAAAACTAACCTTTTCCAACCGAAATTCTCACTGAAGAACTTAGCATAAATCTTAGTCTCTTTTCAACACTTGTAATTCAACTCTCAAAAACTCTACCTGTTCTTCATATGAGTTTATAACAGATCCGAATACCCTCAATCAAAGCCATTACGAACTTATCAAAATAAATATGGAAGATACGATTCCTCTACTCCACAACATTACAGACGCATTACTAACACCAAATAACATCACTGTACGTTGTAATTCGCAACCAAAATCCAAAAGATATAAATTCTTAAAGCCTTTGCAAAACTTTTCACTGGGTAACTGGTTACTCACATACAAGTTTAACCGAGTAAATAACACCCTAATCCGATGATAACAAACCTAACCAGTCACATGAAAGCGATCAAAGCCTCAACTCACACAAAATTCACTATCCTTATCAGACGTTCCAAACAATTGTAATTTCAATCAAACTCAACCAAACCATTCCAATCTTCTATTCTTGAAAGTGGACACTTATTCTCAATCGTTACCTTATTCAACTGTCAGTAATCCATACACCATTCCTTCTCGTGACAGTCCAGATTCCATAAATCCCAACATATAGTAACCACCAACCAAAAAGAACTCTCAAATATTACATCCACACCTAAGGGTTTTCTTAAGATTTCCACAGTCTCAATACCATCAAGTAAATTTCAAATCGTTTGCGATTCGTCACAATTCAAAACTCAAGCTATCCAGAACACAACCGCAAGTTTTCATACTACTCACTAGTTAACACGCAACCTCATGCTATCATCCTTTTCCTTAACAACCATGCTAGACCTCTTCAAGTCGACACACTAATGTTTCATCCAAAAACACATCTGAAAACCATGCCCAACTGACGGCCCATCACTGTGACTTTTCTGCCAATTCCAAAACACTATCATCACAAACAAAACCAACCTCATAGTCCGATCTCCTAAGAGTTTTCTACTTACTTAGCAGATATAAACCTCAACTATTCACTTTCGTCTAATTTAAGTTCACTTTCTACCCTCTGAGAAGCAGCCATTAATAACACCCAATCATTCTCTCTCAACGACTTCCCAACTTAACCAACATACCAGAACCTCTAATCGGCCTCCTCTTCCGATATAAGAATCTTCATCGACTCAACCAAACAATCCGTAATCATTTTCTTAATTCCAAACAATTCATTGAACACACTATCAAAGCCAGAAAGACACGTCTATTCCATCCAACATAATTCCGTCTACTATCAACAAGAGATTAAGGGTGATCAGTTCCTCAATTTGTCAATAGACAGCCAACAATCATGATGGGGCGTAAACCGTCTTTACCACCCTATAATAGCATTCCTTACATCCTGTGCACAAAACTACCTCAGGCACAAATCCTTAGTTGACATAAACCTTACCTCCGCATTCTCTCCAGAATCTGGAACAACATTGTCCAAACAACACTTACACTCTTGCAATCTATAACACACTGAGCCAACACTCCACACCTGAAGCAACATGGAGAAGCACCAGCTTCTCCCCCACTTATCTCATTCTAACTCCTGAAAACAAAGGATTAGAAAACCAGAAAGCACTGACAGTGTTTCCCACACATATCACGTACTAAGGGACAAACAACAACGACAGTATTCAACTGTCACACCAACAGACTCAACAACCTGGCCGGACGGACCGACCTGCTCTGATACCACTATTGTAACACCCCAATTCCCATCGCGAATAAATAATACATAAATAAATCAGAGTAAGTAAATTTTTTTTTCTGACAGAAACAAGGATGCCACAATTTAAAGAAAGAAAACACAATCCCTGCTCATATATTTTGATACATAACACAAAATGGAATAAACCTGTAGCGGAACTTTTTCCAATAAAAGGAAAGGTCAATTATGGAATAAAGCGGAAAGATCCATAACTGCCTTGTTTCACAACATAAATCATTTTATAACATTTAAAATATTCCTACAAAAGTAATACAAGATATATTCAACAAATGTATACATATATATATATCTACAACGTTCCCCGACTCCCGTGTTACGTATCAGAGCAGACAGACCGACAAAGGACGGAGGACTAATCTTCACAAAAGCCTCCAAGACTACTAATCTGCAATTGCCTCATAGAGCAACAAACCACAGCAGAAGGGTGAGAAATAACAACTAAATCAAGATTGCATAATAATATGCAAACACATAAAAATTCACATTCATAGTTATTCTCACCACAAGTGTCACATACCAATACATACAGCAAGCCACAGATACATAACACATATCAATTATACCAACATAATCACAGATTCACACATAAGACATACCAAAGTTATAACATAGAGGAACACACCACCACATCACATAGCATATGTCTATACGTAAAACATATCATCCATAACCAATGCATTCATCACATATGCACATCAAATCACCAATGCTATCACAAGCTCAACACATAATCAATTAATTCACAATTTCCACACATAATCAATCCATTCATGATTTTCCTCACATAATGCATCCATTCACAATTCTCACACATAATCAATCCATTCATGATTTATGCAAATGCACAGAGACCGACACAACGACTCTATGTAATGCATGTGCGGTACCATCCATCCATTAATCTCATCACTAGTTCACTCAGGAACTATTGGAATCATCGCTCAATACTTAATGTAACTCCCCGTCGGGCATACGATGTTCCCCCTCGCTCACACCCCACACGGGCACACGACGTTTATGGATCGCTCACACCCCACATGGGCACACGACCCGATCGCTCACACCCCACACGGGCACACGATCGTCTATAATCATCGCTCACACCCCACACAGTCACACAACATCACAAGATGCATATCATGATGCTTGACACACAAGAACTCATGACAATCAAATGCATCTTCACACATATATGCAACCATAATCATGCATTTACAACCAAACACAACACATTGCATTTACTTGCCCTTAGGCCACAAACCATCATCACAACATGTCATCACATGCATTCACATCATATAACATCACACAAGTTATACAATATCCATATCAAAAGCACATTGCATGATACACATCAATTACACACAATTACAACGACAAAAGTCGACAAAATGACACTATTCCAAATTCCCAACATAATTAAATCGGCCAACAATCTCAAAACCATTTTCATAAGAAAGAACATTTCATTAGCTTTCCAACGGTATAAAGAACGTTCAAAACGGATAATTAGATCAAAAGTTACGGACTTAACAAGAAAAGTAATCGCGAAAAGACAACATTCTGCACCTCTGCTGGCCATACGCGTATTGCCCTGAGCCATACGCGTATTGTCCTGAGCCATACGTGTATTGCCCTGAGCCATACGCGTATTGCCTACTTACCTTCCTTTCCATACGCGTATTGCCCTAACCAATACGCGTATTGCCCTACCCCATACGCGTATTGCCCTGTCCCATACGCGTATGGGCAGCGAAACCCAGAATTTTTCCTGCTGCGTTGCTGTTACGAATTTTCACCCAAAAATCCCATTTTTCATCCCCAAATCAATTTTTAACAGCAAAACAAGTACCAACAATTGTTCCTAAACACAGTGTAATCATACAACGCGATTTATATCGATTTCTACTAATTATTCATCAATTTATCAATAAGGAAAACATTGTAAAAACAACCAAAACATATACACAAACAACACATATACATATACAAGCAAGATATAATTGAAACTTCTCACCCTTACCCGATTAATCGTGCTTGAAACGGAGCTTTCCCCGAGTTTTCCTCTTTCTCCTCTTTTTCCTCTTCTCTCTTTTCTTTCTTCTCTTTTTCTTTCTCTTCCTTTCTTTTCTCTCTTTTCTTTTTCTTTCTTTCTAATACTAACAAATATCTAACCCCTAAAATGACCAAAATACCCCTACACTCAAATATCTCGCAAAGGCTCTCAAAACGCGATAAAACATAAACATACCGATGAAATATATTTCGGGAAATAAAAGTTGAAAAGAAATAATAATTTAATACAAATATTTTATCTATCAGAGAAATTAACCAATTAGCTCAATTAGCAGGTAAAATACAATAAATTCACACATTTCACAAAATTCACATAAATGAAATAAATAAATACAATTAAACAAATCGGGGCGTTACATGAAACACCAAAGGGATCGAGTAAAAATCAAGGGTCAAGAATAAGCAATTAGAAACTATTTCAAATAACTTCTTTTAAGACCAGCAAGCACCCGCAAAGCACCCTTATAATGTGTACTCAAACATTCCAGAAAACCAGCTCAAGAGTCAAAGGGAATGGTTCTCATTTGAAACCAAAACGCAAACTAGTCTAAAAAAGGACAACTTTCATTGAAAAATCCAAAATAAATACCAAACTAAAATAATATAAAAAATAAAATTTATAGAAAATTAAATAAAACCTCAAAATATAACTAGGATTTTTTTGGGATTTTATAACGTTTGGAAATATTTAAAATAAATCAAAACAAAATGTGAAAATAAAATAAAATAAATAAGAAAAAGAGTGAGACAGGGGAGTGTTGTAGTAAAACATCCTGAACTGGAAACCAGTTAAACGTGCTTGGGCTTGCAGATTGCGAGAGGGGGGGGGGGGGGGGACAGAAAGGAACCAAGGCCAAAGTCACAACACAACAAAAAAACAAAAAAAGGAGGGTTGTTTTAATGAAACGAAACGTTTCATTCACAAACCAAAGTCAACATGCCATGTACACGTGAGGGAGGTCAACCAAAGTCAAGTCCACCTCAACCTATACCTTTGACGTCGGAGCCCTAGCTCCGGTCATCTTCCCCGATGAGCCTCACCGGCGGTGACCGTGAATCATCATGAAAACAGAAAACAAGGACACTGCCTTACGCGAAATCTCACAAGGATCAGGAATCCACCATTAGTTTTTCAAAATAACATCATTATCTTGGAGAAAACTTTCCATGAAATTTTGATACCAAAATTGTAACTTTAACTAAATGAAGCAACAAGAATTGCGAAACCCACTATACTACTTCAGCATACAAAACATGTGAAACACAAGCAGTTTTAACGTGTATTATGGGAGAACGAGGATGATAAAAGCTTACCAACAATGAATCCCGTATGCTTGCTACTTTGCTTCTTTCTCCCAAACAAACCATTGTATTGCTTCCTTGTGTCCCAAAGATGATGACGGTGGTGAGAAAATAGATGGAACTGGTCTCAAGAAGCTGATTCGAAGAGAAGAAATCAAGGGTGAAAAATAGACTATAGCTTGTGTTTTTTGGTTGCAGTCAGCATGCCCTCTAAGGTTTTCCATCTTAAGCTTAAATGTGGAGAGTTTTTGAGGTGGTAAACACATGTTACTGAGGTAAAAATGACAGTCGTTAAAACTTTTTGAAATTTGAAAAAAAAATGTGAGGGAAAGGGAGCATGGTACGCATAGAGGTGTATTGGCATTGGGACTGTCTTCTTGTGGAGTCAAAAAGTCAGAATGAGAGAGGGTGGAGCAGAAGTCTTGGTGAACAAGTTTGGCTTGTTGGCATTTCTGTGAAAGTGTGTCATATGGTGCATAAAGCATGTCACACAAATGAGCTTGTTTTGGAAATGTTTGGGGATCACAAATAATAGGTCATACGCATGAATTAGAGCAAGAGCAAAGCCACATTGTTCAAAATTTCAAATGTACATGAGACATAACAAAGTGGTATGGATCATGTGCATGAAAATAACATGATGTCTTGTTGTTAACTCAATGCGTGGACACCACTTTGAATCATCATAGCTCCATAGAGCTTGATTCAAATGATGAGGTTTTAGGTCCAATGGAAACTAGGAAGAAAGGTGAAAAAATCTCATGTTTGAATCAACTTGGAACAAGGCTTGGATCCATAAGATAAATGAAGTGTAAAACATGTCCACTAATATGTCATAAATGAAAACTTTGAAAAATTCTAAGTTACGGAATTTGACATATTTGTGACACCAACCTTGAAGCATTGTAACTTGGTGAAACAGAAAGGAACCAGGGCCAAAGTCACAACGCAACAAAAAAACAAAAAAAGGAGGGTTGCTAATGAAACAAAACGTTTCATTCACAAACCAAAGTCAGCATGCCATGTACACGTGAGGGAGGTCAACCAAAGTCAAGTCCACCTCAACCTCTACCTTTGACGTCGGAGCCCTAGCTCCGGTCGTCTTCCCCGATGAGCCTCATCGGCGATGACCGTGAATCATCATGAAAACAGAAAACAAGGACACTGCCTTACGCGAAATCTCACAAGGATCAGGAATCCACCATTAGTTTTTCAAAATAACATCATTATCTTGGTGAAAACTTGCCACGAAATTTTGATACCAAAACTGTAACTTTAACTAAACGAAGCAACAAGCATGGCGAAACCCACCATACTACTTCAGCATACCAAACATGTGAAACACAAGCAGTTTTAACGTGTATTATGGGAGACCATGGATGATAAAAGCTTACCAACAATGAAGCTCGTATGCTTGCTGCTCTGCTTCTTTCTCCCAAACAAACCTTTGTATTGCTTCCTTGTGTCCCAAAGATGATGATGGTGGTGAGAAAATAGATGGAATTGGTCTCAAGAAGCTGATTCGAAGAGAGGAAATCAAGGGTGAAATGGACTATAGCTTGTGTTTTTTGGTTGCAGTCAGCATGCCCTCTAAGGTTTTCCATCTTAAGCTTAAATATG
The DNA here is from genome assembly GCA_022829125.1 of Lathyrus tuberosus. NCBI lineage: Eukaryota > Viridiplantae > Streptophyta > Magnoliopsida > Fabales > Fabaceae > Lathyrus > Lathyrus tuberosus. The sequence continues at coordinate 177,384 of JALAZF010000185.1, forward strand.
GAGAGTTTTTGAGGTGGTAAACACATGTTACTGAGGTAAAAATGACTGTCGTTAAAACTTTTTGAAATTTGAAAAAAAATGGGAGGGAAAGGGAGCATGGTACGCATGGAGGTGTATTGGCATTGGGACTGTCTTCTTGTAGAGTCGAAAAGTCAGAATGAGAGAGGGTGGAGCAAAAGTCTTGGTGAACAAGTTTGGCTTGTTGGCATTTCTGTGAAAGTGTGTCATATGGTGCATAAAGCATGTCACACAAATGAGCTTGTTTTGGAAATGTTTGGGGATCACAAATAATAGGTCATACGCATGAATTAGAGCAAGAGCAAAGCCACATTGTTCAAAATTTCAAATGTACATGAGACATAACAAAGTGGTATGGATCATGTGCATGAAAATAACATGATGTCTTGTTGTAAACTCAATGCGCGGACACCACTTTGAAACATCATAGCTCCATATAGTTTGATTCAAATGATGAGGTTTTAGGTCCAATGTAAACTAGGAAGAAAGGTGAACAAATCTCATGTTTGAATCAACTTGGAACAAGGCTTGGATCCATAAGAAAAATGAAGTGTAAAACATGTCCACCAATATGTCATAAATGAAAACTTAGAAAAATTCTAAGTTATGGAATTTGACATATTTATGACACCAACCTTGAAGCATTGTAACTTGGTGAATATTTATCCAAATGAGAAGTTCTAGTAATGGATGGAAAGATTGGACAGAGATCTACAACTTTCATGTCCAAGGAAGATTGAAACAAATCTCGTATCATGATGAAAAATGCCTTGGAAGATTGGACCACAAAGTTGCCAAAACTTGTCAAGTGAAAAACCCTAACTTGGTGACTTCATAACTTGAGTTGTATACATCCAATGAAGGAGTTCTAGTACTCAAAAGAAAGCTAGAAGAACACTCCACAACTTTCATGAACAAAGAAAATTTAAATAAAGCTTGGATCATGGTGAAAAATGTCTTGGAAGATTGGTGCATGAAATTCAGATTCTATACTTAGACAAAATTTCTAAGTACAAAATTTCACATCTTTGATTTTTCTCAACTTTAGGCCTCCATATCTTGAAATACATGAATCTCTTGATCACTTTCTTTCTTCAAACTTGAAGTACACTGTGTCCTCTTCAATTTGATAGCCAATTTGCTCCATTTGGGTCAAGGATGAAGAAATTATAGATGTTACAAAATGGCTACAAATTGAGATTTTCACACTTAAAAACTTCTCTTCCAAAATCGTAATCCTTAAAACTTCTTGATTTTATGTTTTCTCTTGAGTTCCTTTGATTCAAAAATCATAAGCACACTCAAGATGATGAGTCATGATCATGGTTTTCCTCGATCTTTGAGTTTGACTTTCCAGAGACACAATTGACTTCCTTGAATAGATGCAGCTCCAACTTGATCTTCAACCAACCAACACATCTTCTGGGCTACTTGGACATCTCACATGGACTTTATGGGTGTCTTGATGAGTCTTGGATCATATCTTAGGGTTTGTGGCCAATTCTTTATCAAGATTCATGAGTGCAGTTGACTTTGTCTTGAAGAAACTCTAATTCTTGATTAGGTACCAATGAAACCTTGAGGAGCTCAATGTGAGGCCATCTTGTGCTTGTTTCTCTGATGGGAATGAGCCTCTTATGTGTGTGAGGACTTGCTTGACTGATGGTGTTCTTAAGACTTGACTGGCTAAAACCTTGAGGCCCTTTTGGGATAAACCCTAATTCAAAAGTAAACCAAAACAACAACAAAAAAGGTTAGCTATGCATGGGATGCTTGACCTAAAGAGATGGGATCTTAGGGTTAAAAATTAGGGTGTGACACTATGATTCTGTATGAACAATAGTTAATTTTCTATGATTATAAACTGTTAAAGGAAAGAAATAATTTTGTTTTATAGCATATATTATCTATGATTCAAGAGAGAGCATGTTGTAAATAAGAGGGAGTTAAAGTTTGTGTTTTGGATTTGTTCTTCTTCTGTAACAAACATGAGAAAAGGAAGAGAGTTCTTTGAAAAAAAGAGAGATAAAAAAGGTTTGATTATTGCTGTAATGAACATGAGCGAGTGAGAAAAAGAGAATTTATTTTTCTCTTTCTCTGTGTGTAGAACTTACAAGGTGGAGAAGAAGAGTTTACATTTTGACTTTTTCCTCTCGCTTAGCCGCCACGTGTCATTCTGTAGCTAGTGGATTTTTTTAAATTTTTTTTATGAAAACTCCTTTCTCTCAATTTTGTTTTTAAATTAACTTATAAATATTTAATTGAATATTTAATTATAAAATGAAAAATAATTATATAAATTCAATTATATTAAAACGAAGATCATTCTTCTTTTTTACTTTCATCGTGAAATAAATATCATGTCCTACTTTTTAGTTTGAAAATATCAACTGCTCTGCAATGAGTAATGTTACTATAACACTTAAATGCACACCTACACACGATACACTATACTTTTCATTATATTATTTGTTATATTTTTCCTCAATCAAAATGAACTTTAGAGTTACGGTGTCAAACATGTGTAGAACAACCGGTGTAGAAATAGCATTCATCCTCTGCAATAGTAGGTGTATTTCCCTATAAAATGTTATCTACAATTTAATTAAATATGTAATTTTTTATCACATTGATTTGTACAACCATTTCATTATATGTTTTTATTCAAAATCGAAGGTATATGACAAAACATAATCGAATTTGTCCTTGACATTTTAACACTGCAACTTAATCAAATTAGAACAGACTTATAAATTGTTGCATCCAAGTAATAGATGCACACAATCACTATTGTGTCAATTATATTAAATACCACTCTATATATTAAAAGTAATAATTATATATCATATAAAGAAGATGTATGATTAAATAAAGTGCTCCTCATGCATCACATTGAATTTTTTTTTTTAGATTAGTCTGTTTTAATCTAAAAACGCCTTACAATTTAATTGCAGAGGTTATTTCAGTCTCTTCATCATGCTATTTTTCTCATGAACCATTAATCATATTTTTGTCATATCATTTTAGTTGTTGGTGCTATCTCCTCATATGTGAGTAACCTTATTATTCACGAAGGTACATTCTATATTTTGTTTTATAGTAATGCTATATTTTTTAGTTTAAGTTGGATGTTTTTTTATTTAGGAAAAATAAATGACGGTATGATGAAATACGTCTTTAAAAAAACACATCACTCTAAATTCGTTAACTTTGTCCGACATCTAAATAGTACTTTGACGAAATAGATAACAACAATATCTATTTCATTTTACTTTCGAAGTATAAATATTCTCATGAAAATAATTTTTCATAGTATATAGGTAATCTTATGCATTTCCACTTTGTTGTTTACCATTTATTTTCCTCCTTAAGATTTAAATGTTGGGTATAAAGCGTGGTAAGCGATCCCACAAAATGATCTTAGACACACGACTGTAAACATTCTTACTTAAAATATACGTTATACCCTATATCTAAATGTGCATCACACCATAATATACTTGGAAATATATGACAGAGTTTCCATATAAATATCTATGTGTTATTGTTTTATTTTAAATTGGATTTTGAGTATCCTTATTTAAGAGGTTTATTAATATATAGTTGTATGAAAATATGTGTTGTATATAGACATATTCTTTTTTTGATTCATTGATAAAATCATTAGAGTTAATACATTGGTTGGGACAATGTCATACTGTATCTATAATACACGGCATATTCATTTTTGTACACGACACATTCATTTTTGTATTATAATTTTTTTAAATATTACATTTAATTTTACAGATAAAATTCTATAATGGAAAATATCCGTAGTCAAGATTTAAGAGAACGTCAAAGAGAAAGACGAGCACAAAATGCAAAAGTTCGAAAACAGCGGATGAGTGTTGAGCAAAGACAACAAGAATTAGCTAGAAGGCGTTCGAATTACAGACAAAATAAAGACAAAGGAAAACAAGTTAAAATATCTAATACTTCTAATATGAGAACCATGATGCCATTTCAAGACTTGACGAATGTCAATCTTGCTTCTCGATTTTATCCAAGAGCTCATAACAGTGAAGCTGGACTGAGTACCACACATGCGAGTCGCATTCCATCCCTAGGTTAGAAACTTCAATTTATGTTATAGGTTACACTTTAATATATTATATTTAAAAAATATCAATTAATTATGCAAAAATAATTTGATGGTCTATTAATTCAAAACTAATTTACAGATCAAAATTTTACATACCCAATTTTCCAACAAACTGATAACAACGAAGCAAGAGCATTAATAAGAAATATTGATGACAATGATTGTGGTAAGTTTAATTCTGTCAATAACCAAATTAATAGTAATACATATATAGATTTATACATTATTGTTACTTTTAAACTATAATTCTATATTGAAGTCAATACTTTCTTTTATAGAATCACCTTCGCAAAATATGAATTCACCTGTTGAAGCTCACGAAACACAAACAATTTTTTATCATGGTACGATTATGTATTTTTAATCCATAAAATATATTGTATGTTTTTATTTAAATATTACTAGCGTCCAGACGGGCACTCACGTGCCCGTGTGTCCGCTTTTTTAATGCAAACATAAAAATTTAAATGATATTTTTTATTTAATATTAGTTTCTAATGGAAGTTATGTAGGAAGTTAATAGTAGGAAATTGGGTAGAAAGTTAATAGTAGGAAGTTATATGAAAGATGATATTGTGGTTTCAATGAAAGTTATTGTGTAAGTTATACATTATAATAGGGGTAAAATTGGTAGAAAGATATGCTATATATTTATATATATATATATATATATATATATATATATCCAACTAAGATTGTTGAGGGTTATAACTTTCATGTTAGTAACCACGTATATAATAAGTATAATTTTTTTAATGAATGTTTTTTATGTAATAAAATACAGAATCATGATATATTTTTCAAGCAAGACATAACATTACTATAAATTTTCGAAATACTGTTACGACAATCAAATCCCTACTGTCTACTTCGAGTGAGTGTAGACGATGCACTGCAAAATTATTTTATAGAGAATCTCAAGATATGTGTTTCAAAGGTGGAAAGGTGACAATTACACAGGTGTCGGCTCCTGACGAGTTGTTACTGTTATTTTCAGACTCTTCTACTGAAGGACGAAATTTTATATAGCATATTAGAAGTTACAACCATGTAATGTCGTTTACTTCACTTGATGTTCATGTCGATCAAAGTTTGGTTGCAACTGGTCGTGGTATTTACACATTTCGTGATCAAGGCACAATTTATCACAAAATAGGAGGTTTTCATCCAAATCAAGGTTCAAGGCCATGTTACTTGCAGCTATACATTTATGATACTGATCATGAGCTTCAAAATAGGATGAGGGAAACCCCAATACTTAACCAAGCCATAGTGTATAAGTTGCAAAAAATACTCCACCAATGCAACCCGTTTGTCATTATGTTTATGCAGCTTGCACTAGAGCCAAATGTTGAAGAATGTAGGTTACTCATTAAAGAACGTCCATCAAATCAGCCACAATATAGTCTCCCTTCAGCTTCTCAAGTCGCAGCAATTGTTATTATTGGTGGTGATGAAGATACAATAAAACGTGGAAGAGATATAAATGTCATCAACTATGATGGAAAGCTAACAAAGGTTCAAGAAACAATTGGGTATTATTATCCTTTACAATATCCTATATTGTTTCCGTTGGAAACATACGGTTGGGACATAGAAATAAAAAATAACGTTGGAAAAAATGTTACATGTCGAGAGTACTACAGTTATGTGTTTCAAGTACATGCTAAACTATTTTCCTAAGAAATTTACTTCTAAAAGTGTGAAAAAATAAGTCATGATTGATTATTTTATTCAACGTAGATTCGTCATAATTATTAATCTGTATTGCTAAAATCGGGTCGACTCTTACAACAGTATGATGTAGACAATTATGTAAAGGTTGAGATGGATTCGAAGAAATCAAAATAATATCCGGTCTGAGGTATATTAGGGGTTACAAGATGCATTGCACGATGGAGATAATAACTCAGGTATTTAATATAGCATGTTATATTTATACATGAGGAGCGTCCACTTTATGGTTACCACTATCGACACATTTAATTTTTATAATTTTCATATATTTCTATAGATAATATTGGACAAAGGACAATATTGCCATCGTCACTTATTGGCAGTAAGCGAGACATGACACAAAGATATCAAGATGGTATAACTATTGTTCTTAATGATAACAAACCGGATATATTCCTTACAATGACATGCAATCCTTCTTGGATTGAGATAATTTTTGAATTAGGCCTCCATCAAACTCCACAAGATCGACCTGATTTGATCAAAATTTGAACAGTTGAAGGATGATGTCATTAACAAATGAGTCTTAGGGAGAGTTAAAAGATATATGTATGTAACAGAATTTTAAAAACGTGGACTACCACATGTGCATATGCTACTCATCTTGGATGCAGATGACTAGTTACGGGAACCTGAAGAGTGTGATAGTGTGGTGAAAGTAGAAATACCACGACATGAATTTGAACCAGAATTGTATGAAGTGATTTTAAAACACATGATCCATGTGCCATGTGGAGTATTGAATCCAAACTCTCAATGTATGAAGAATGGTCATTGTAAAAAAAGATATCCAAAAGACTTTTGTGAAGATACCCGTCAGAGAAATGACTTATACCCGAAATACAGAAGAAGGTTTAGTGATCCTATTTTTCTAAATAGAAATAAGTCTATTGATAATAGATGGGTGATTCCTTATAATCCATGGCTATTGTTGAAGTATGATTGTCACATCAATGTTGAGATTTACAGCATCATCAAAAGCATTAGATATTTGTATAAATATGTTTACAAAGGTCCTGATGGAGTTGCAATGGAAGTTCATAGAGGTACAGGTTTGGATGAGATTCAATAATATGTTGATGCAAGATGGATTTGTGCTCTAGAGGCATTATGGAAAATATTTAAATTCACACTTTACAAGTTATATCCCTCTGTTGAAAGACTACAAATCCACTTGCCAAATCATCATCAAGTGCGGTTTTATAAGCATCAAAGAATCAAAGATTCCCTAAATGATAACCAAAATGCAGTAACCATGCTCGCTGAATTCTTTGCACTAAACAAAATAGATCCACATGCTAGGAATTATTTGTACAGAGAGATTCTAGAGCATTATTGTTGGCTAAAAGGGGTCAAGAAGTGGCAGTGAACACGGACGAAACGAAAAGTTATTGGTGGAATCTATATAGTATCCCCTTCTGAAGGTGAGAAATTTTATTTACGTGTTTTGTTGTCTCATTTAAGAGGTCCAACAAGCTGGGAGTGCCTTCTTACACATAATGGTGCAGGTTTTTTCACATTCAAAAAAGCAGCTGAGGATTGGGGTGTTATTAGAGAGTGATAATAGTATTTGTCAATGTTTGCTTGAAGCATCAAATATGCGTATGTCGTATGCTTTACGAAGGTTATTTGTGACTATATTAATTTTTTGTGAACCAAATGATGTTAGAGGCCTATATAATAAGTTTTATCCCTGCATGGTGGAGGATTATGAAATGACAAATATTGTTGTGGGAGATAACTCTGAAAATATGTTTTTGATGGAATTATGGGATCTTTTCCTACTACATGGAAAACTAATAAAAAACTACGATCTTCCAATGTTAACAATGGAAACAAATGAAGTCGGGGGAATGCCAACAATTATTCAAGAAGAGTTATCGGTCCAAATTTCAAATGAAGACGTTCAATCTATTGAGAAGTTAAATAATGACCAGATGAGTGCTTACAATACAATTATGAGCACCATCCACCAAAAACAAAGTCAATTTTTTGTTGTTGTTGGTTCTGAGGAGATAGGTAAAACTTTCCTTTATTGAACTATAATGGAAAATTTGAGACGTAATAGTGAAATTGTCTTAGCAACAACTTCCTCAGGCATAACTGCTACATTATTACCTGGTGGTGTTTCGCGGGCTGCAACAAGAGTGCTAATTAAAGACAGAAGAGTAGAGGGGGAAAAGGGGAGTTTACCAAAAATATAGTTTTTAAAGAAATTTTATTGTCACAAACTCATGTATTTATACTAATATATAAAGGCAAAACATCCGTTCGGTGTAGCTTTTTCTTTTTCCAAAATTAGCCTTTGCTATTTTAAAAGTTTATTTATTATGTAACCGCATACAATTTTGTAATTTACCATTTCAATAACTACTTAGAATCGGGTCGACTCTTACAACAGTATGTTGTAGACAATTATGTAAAGGTTGAAACAAGAAGGTTGAGATGGATTCGAAGAAATCAAAATAATATTCGGTCCGAGGTATATCAGGTGTTACAAGATGCATTGCACGATGGAGAGAATAACTCGGGTATTTAATATAACATGTTAGATTTATACATGAGGAGCGTCCACTTTAAGTTTACCACTATCGACACATTTAATTTTTATAATTTTCATATATTTCTATAGATAATGTTGGACAAAGGACAATATTGCCATCGTCATTTATTGGCAGTATCATACCCCAAATTTTGACCACAAGATTTCCCATCATTGCCACAATATGGATGTACCTTCATGCCTCATCAATCTCCTCAAGGATTGTTAAGCATTCACTATAATCAAGAATTAGGGTTTTGAGCCCTCTCAGAGCACTTAGACAAAGGATCAATCAAGAATTGACATGATCTTCAACTTGTCTAGTCTTTCAAACACCCATGAAGGATCAAGAGGTCTCCCCCATCAAGATTTAAGCACAAAGTTGTAACATTCTAAGTGGATTAAGCCTTAAGATCGCTAGTGTCACCAGATTAGGGTTTTGGTCGACCAAGGCCTCCAGATGAAAATTTTCATCTGAGCATGAGCCTTTACTTCAAAATATGATCTAATAAGCTCAAAGGGATCTCGTGGATCCAATCATAAGTTCAAAATAGCCTCAGGGGATGCATTCATAAAAAATCAGGAATTAGGGTTTCTTGACCTAATTCACCCCTAAGTTGAATTTTGGAGCAAGACATGAGCCAAGACCTCAAGAAGTGTTTCGAAGACCTCCAATACATCACATTGATCCATTTGCAACAATGGATTGATCCAAGAAGCTTGATACAAAGATTCAAATTCATCTGGGCCAATTAGGGTTTCTTGATGAAAAAGTCAACTGTACCTTTGACTTTTGACCAAGACATGTTTCCAAACCTTGGGACATGATTCAAGACCCTATAAAACACCTATAGAATCCATCCGTTAGGTTTGAATTTGGTCAAGGACTTGATTTCATAGAGGATCACACAGTTTGAATTTCATCTGATAAAAAGTCAACTGTGTCAAAAAGTCAAGTTTGACTTTTTGAAATTCTTGACAAACAAGGCTTCCTTTAGTCAAGAACAATGTTAATATATGGTTTTGATCATCATCCATCAAGAAAAGTCAAGAAAAATAAGGTTACTTGCAAAAGAGGCAATCTTGAGAAATGAAAATTTTAATAAGTTACTAAAAAAGGGATGTCAAGTACCAAACTTTGAGAGGTCATAACTTTTGATCCACACATCCAAAAAATTTGCTCTAAAGCCTACATGATAAAGCACATTTCATACTACAAGTTTGTCCTTGAGGGTCTTATCTCAAAAAGTTCATGAATTAAGAGATATGAAGGCTTAAAGTTCACAATCCATAAGAATTTGACCAACACTTAAACAAAATTCTGTCCAAAATAGATTTTAGGTAAAACACCAAAACTTAGGAGATGTTTACACCTAGTTACAAGAAGAATCAATCTCAAATGTAAACATCAAAGTTGTTATACATGTTGCCAACAATCCAAAGAGTTCATTGGCATGAAACAAGTTAACTTGAGCCAAATGTTTTGGCTGCCACAAGAGGCATTGTTGCAACTGTTTTCATGATAGTTTGGATATAAACTTGTTATCCATGATTTTGAGTCAAGGGAAAATGATCAAAGGAGCCAAATACATTAAATATGGTCATCAAAACTCTGATCCAACCTGCAGAATTAGGCCAAGATGCTTAAAACTTGATCATTTGGCATAATGAGTCTTTGTACAAAGACTTGAATTTCAAAGGCAATTATGAGCAAATAGTGCATATTCAAGATTCATATCCCTTGTAGTCAAGATGCTCTAATAAACAACATTTAAAAGAACTGCAGAATGTGGATTGAGTCAATACATAGTTGAGCTATTTGGAGCTACCATAAGTACCTTGTGTAAGGAGCAATTAGGCTTAGAAAGACCATTGAATCCAATCTTATCCTTCGAGCCTCAAGTAAGAAGCTTCAGCACGACTCTTCTCCTATAAATAGAGCTTCTTGTTAATCATTCAAAGGACACCAAAGCAACTTACAACATAGCTTTCTCTCATTTCCTTCTTAAGCCCAAAAACTCCATTTTCTTGAGAAGGCACTATCGGGTTTTGAGTTGGAGACTAATGCAACTCAGACCAGTGGTTCACACACCTCATATACAACATATAGAAGTGATCCAAACACCTTGATCACTTCTGTAACACAAGAATCAAGATCTCTCTAGTCAACTTGATCTAAATGCAACTAAATTCCAGCCAAGTGATCTAAGGAGTTCCAAAGGGTTTTGAAGCTGGCAACACAATCCATACCATCAAAGGAAGCTGATGAGGATCATCATTTCCTTACTGTAACACCTTTGGAGAAAAGTTCTATTTCTTCTTGCAAAGAGGTAAGTCTTGACTCTCTAACTATGTGAAGCATGCATTATCTGTTAGGCCTTAAGTTTGCCTTATGTGTATAAACATGTGTTAAGCAATTCCCCTCAAACAATTGAACCAAAATCACCATGTACACGATTGCATAGGTTGTTTTGCATATTTTAGGGTTTATCTGATCGTCACGATATAACTTGTTGCACACTAAAAATAAATTAAATTAAACCATATCACTGAGTTCATGGCACAATGTCGTACCTCGAAAAAATCGCTTAATCGAAGACACGACCCTTCGCGCGAAAGGCGCGAAAAACGGTTCGACAGAGTCGCCACCGAACTTTATAACAAAATACCTTGCTACACAGTGAAACCAGCCTTCATATCAGGATTCATTTGAAGTTCTTTGACTGTCTTTTGAAGCATTGTGTCCTGACTGACTTCCTGCAACAACTTCTCTCCATCCAGCCAAGTAGAATACGACAACAGAGCAGAAAATTCCATATCACCATGACACCTTGATAGAGCATCTGCAGCCTTATTCTCTAACCTAGGCTTATATTTAACCTCAAATTGATATCCCAAAAGCTTGTCTATCCAGCACCGTTGATCAGGTGATGTCAGTCTTTGTTGTAAAAAATGTTTCAAACTTTTATGGTCAGTGTACACCACAAAGGGCCTGCCCAACAGATAGTGCCGTCAGTGTTGAATGACCAAGACTAAAGCCATGAGCTCCTTTTCATACACAGATTTTGTTAAATGACCCTCATATAAAGCTTTGCTAAAAAAAGCTATAGGCTGTCTCTGCTGCATCAAGACAGCACCAATTCCTCTCCCGCCGCATAACATTCCACTTCAAAAGGAATAGAAAAATCAGGTAACACTAGTACTGGAGCTGTAGTCATGATTTGCTTCAGATGATTGAAAGCCTCCAGAGCATCTTTACCCCAAATAAAGTTATTCTTCTTAGTCAATTCAGTCAAGGGTTTAGCAATTTTACCATAATCCTTGATGAATTTTCTGTAATAGCCCGTGAGACCTAAAAACCCACGTACTCCTTTGACGTTATTAGGTTCTGGCCACTCTATAACACACCTGATCTTCCCTGGGTCTACTGCTACCCCTCACCGGAAATTATATGACCTAGGTAATCAATCTGTTTACATCCAAATTTTCACTTTGCCTTATTAGCAACAAAACAATGCAATTTTAAAACTGTCAACACTTGCTTCAAGTGCTCTAAGTTTTCAGTTTCATTCCGACTATAAACAAGGATGTCATCAAAGAATACCAACACAAAACTTCTAAGATAGGGTCTAAAAATATCATTCATAGTTGCTTGGAATGTGGCTGGAGCATTCATTAATCCAAAAGTCATAACAAGGTATTCATAATGCCCATTATGAGTCCTAAAAGCAGTCTTCTCAACATCATTTTCATGGACACGAATCTGATGATAACCAGATTTTAGATCTATCTTAGATATTGTTTCCCCATACAACTCATTTAATAATTCATCAACAATAGGGATAGGGTACTTATCTAGTATAGTAGCTTTATTTAAGGCTCTATAGTCAACACACATACGCCACGAACCATCTTTCTTCTTGACTAAGATTACTGGACTAGAAAAAGCACTTATGCTTGGTCTAATCACTCCCGCAGTCAACATCTCTATCACTTGTTTTTCAATTTCTTCCTTTTGGTGATGAGGATATCTATATGGCCTCACATTAATAAGACCATGCTCTGGGATTAACTTGATCTGATGCACCTATTTTCTTTCAGGAGGCAGTGTTATTTTCTCTTGGAACACATTAAAAAATTGATTCAACAGCTTAGTCACTTCTTCATGCCCAGCTTCTGATGTTGCCTCTATTTCATCATGATTAGTCCACCACCAATTTTCACCACCTCTCCTGTGTTTGTCCTCTATGAAGGATTGTAAACACCCTTATTTCCCTTGGAACCTACCTTGAGCTTGCAGATTAATCATCTTTCCCTCATATAAAAACTGCATAGAAAGATCCTTCCAGTCCACTACCACTTTCCCCAGAGTACTCAACCATGATACCCCTAACACCACATCCAAACCTCCCAACTCCAGCACTAAAGCATCAACCATAAATGTTTGAAAACCCAAACTGATCCTAACTCCCTCACAGAATCCTTTAGAAAGAACCTTGTGACCGTCTCCTAATCTGATCGTTTTAGCTGCCATAGGGGTAATTGGTAACCCTAAAGCAGTAGTTATTTCTGGGGATATGAAGTTGTGGCTAGCTCCACTATCAATTAAGACCACCACTTCGATGCCGGCAATTTTTCCACCTGTCTTCATCGTGTGAAATTCCCCCATACTACCCAAAACTCCCATAATTTTGCATTCAGCTTCTACCTCTTCTTCATCTTCCTCAGCCTCAACAGTTTCAATGGAAACAATCTCACCTTCTTCATTCAACCCTTCACCTTCTCCCAAAATGAGGACATGCATTGAATGTTCAGGACATTTGTGAAGAGTGGGATGCAATTTTCCTCCATATTTGAAACACAGTCCCTTAGCTCGACGTTCTGCCATTTCATCATTTTGAATACTCCGAACTCCCTTCCACCTTTCTGAAACTAGCATGCGACGATCGTTTTCACCTTTCTTTCCCGTTTAACTTAGAGATGACATGGAAATAAGGTTTGACCCAGTTGAACCCGTTTTCTGCTCCGGGTTGCTCCAACCCAAATTTGAGAAACGGGTAGAATCTTTATGGGTCTGATTTAACCCGCTCTGGAATTTGGACGCAGGCCTACTCCATTTATTTCGGTCGAAACGATCACCCACCACCTTCTTCCCATAATGTCTTTCACCATCGTCGTCCTCTTCCTTCAGTTCGTCCTCAACATCCTTTGCCATCTTCATCATTTGCATGCGATTCTGAGGATTCAAGGTTCTCACTCTTCTTCAAATTTGGACTTTCAACCCACTCATAAAGTACCCCAGGTACTGCTCCTCTAGGAGTCGTCCCACCTGCGATGACAAGAGTTCAAACGCTTCGATAAATTCTTCCACACTCCCTGTTTGTCTCAACGTCGACAATTCTTCAAAAGGATTCTCTAACCGCCTCCCTCCGTAACATGTGATCAACGCTCGTTTCAATTTCTCCCATGATAACTCATCCTCCGTTTCCATCAAAAGATTGAACCAGTGAATGATTGAACCTTCCATGCTTAGACATGTCAATTTCACACGCATCTCCTCTGATGTATTCTGAACATCGAAATAGATCTCAGCTCGTGTGATCCACGCCACCAGGTCCTCTCCTTCAAACAGTGGAAACTTCACCTTCTTCCCTGCAAGGCGAGACTCACTTTGTGATGAATCACCCGTAGAGTTCTCCTCATGCATCATTGTCTTCTTTCCCGGATGGTTGCTTAATTCGGTCAAGATTACGCTATGTTGTTGCATATGTTGAGCGTGTTGTTGCATTTTTAAAGGAAGCTCTTGCAACGTCATTGTCACACTCTCAACCTGTGTTTCCAAAGCTTCAATTCTGTCACCCATCCTTGTCATGAACAGCCTCCGTCGGTGTGGGTGTTGAATCCGGTAGGTCGGACCAATTGATGGGTTATATAACAAGATAACAAAATTTCACAGAGCAAGAATGAATAATCTGTAACTGTATTGCTTGAATGAATGACAAATTACAGACAAAAACAAAGATAGAATGTATTGATAGTGATAGCTATCAATCCAAAGCACTAACGGCTTCCCTCACCACAAGGTGATTTTCTTCTCTCTCCAAATCCCCAAGTTTCTATCGTGTCCTATTCTCTCATCCATCCCTATACTAAATACTAACTAACGTCACATGTTCCTCATCACCCTTTTGCCAACTCAACATCTTTCATTCCCTTCCCACGTTTCCACTTGTAAACTCTCCAAATTTGGGGATTATAATTCTCCTCAAGTCCCACTTCAGCATTTGTGTTTCTATCAAATTTCTTAGTTCAGTCCGCTATGTCTATGATACTAACCGCACTACCGGAACCATTTATTTCAGAATGTTTAACGTAGATTATTCGTTAACTCATGAACAGATAGCTGAATATTTTGGTTTCCCTACCGGTGAGGGTCTTGCTACTCAAGCACCCTTAGACAGTGACTGGGAGGACGGAGGCTTCCAATTTTGGCATCAAATAACCAACACAAGAACCACCAAATAGGAAGGCCTGAAAGCCACAACCATCCATAACCCCGTTATTCGTTACTTTCACCGTATCCTCGCCTCCACCATTTTCAGACGAGAAAACCCAGGAAATGTGAATTCTAAGGATCTATTCTTTATTCACTGTGCTCTTTTCCAAACCTGTGTGAATCATACACCGTTCCTCCTAGCCCATTTTATTAGTGTAGCGAACAAAGCCGGTGGTTCCATCTGCATAGGCGGTATCATTACCGCCATATTTATCTCTTTAGACTTAGAGGTCGGCTTAGAAAACGAAGATAGTATACCTGGTCTCTATGCTGACATTGACTTTTGCCGTAATGCGCGGCTTGTCAAGAGTTTGCATGGTAACAAGTATCAATTTATGGTTCGTATACATGAGTTCCGAGGCTTCTCTTTGCCGAATTCTGAGCATATAAATGTGCGTCAAAGCACTAATTGGCTATTTGATTTAGGAGCCTGTGATTTAGAGGCAGAGAGTGATAAGAGGCACTACCGTGAGGTCATGAGGCAACATTCTGAGCAGCCCCGCACTCGTAGTCACACTAATGACATACCTGGGTCTTGCACCCAAGCACACACCGTACCTTTTTTTGATTTTGCAGGTATTGGTTCATCGTTGGATGAAGTTCTATCAGAGCTTAGGCAGCAGAGAGAGAGAGAGAGGCTGAGTGTGATGTGCTGATGCACGAGATGCAGAGGAGACAGTACGGGTTTATGGCCAGGGCCGAGACGGATTTGAGAGATGTTGTCTCAGAGATGGCGGGATTGCGTAGAGAGGTGAACCGAGTTGCAGACTGTGTCCAGCATGTCCCACAGGACAACCTAGCCATTAGGCAGGACAGGCACCCTCGTGGAGGGCGTGCACGCCATCATTGATGTATCCAGGTTCTATCTCTCTTTCTTTCACCTTAGGCTAAGACATTGAGGACTATGTCTAGTTTAAGTGTGGGGGAGGAGCCGTTTATTGCTTTTATTTATTTCCTGCTTTCTAGTTTTAGTTTGTTTCTTTTTGAGTCATATGCGCGTTTGAGTCAATTATTGCTTTACATTTTCATACTGTCTGTTAATTACCCTATTTTGACCATAACTTAAAAAAAGATTTCTGTTTGACTCATGGCATGACACTCTGAAAGTATATAGGTTGTTTAGGCTGTGTTAGATAGACTTGGGAAAGTTTTGTTAATATAGGTACCGTTCCTACACCTTAGATTCCCTAAGTATGTGATATTGATTTAAATAGACATTATGCCAAGACCTTATGCCTAGTTTCTTAGAAGTAGCCTCTTAATTAGTTTATACTAGCAGTCAGCACCATCCTTGTGTACAAACTAAGTAACGAGCCAATGCAAATATGTGTTGATCTCAAAAATTTGAATGATGTGATTTTTATAGAAAAAACGAATGAAAGACATGTTCCCGCTAAGTTAGGTGGTCCTCACCAAGCCATTTAGCCTAAAGGTTCGGACTCTTGAAATTCGTAAGCAAAAGAAAGCATATGTGCGAAAAAGAAAAAAAATTTGTGTTGAATAAGAGATCATAAAACACTAACAGGTTCGCTTACTATGTAAGTACAAAGGATAACGAGCTTAATGTGATTGCGCGAGAATGAAAAAGAGGTGAAATAGGATGAAGGATATAGGTCTGGTTATAATTTCATGATTTGAATTGGTATTGCATAGGAAGGGAGTCTTTGTCCGCAAATGTGGAGATGTGTCATTACGATATCCTTGTTTTCACTATTTAGTACCTATCGATCAAACATTAGCCTAGCAGCCACGTATGATTAGAGTCTCGTTGTGCCTATGTCTCGGACCATGCTTACCCTTTCTTTTTACCATGTTGGTCGATTGCTTGAGGACAAGCAAAGATCTTAGTGTAGGGGAGTTTGATGACTCGATTTTGTATCGTACTTTTTAATTCATTTCGCGCATTTTTACTTGTTGTTTTATCGAGTCATTATCGTTTTAGTTATTGATTACTTATGTTTCCTTCTATTTTCACTTGATAGGTGTTATATTGGCAATATGGAAGAAAAGATCGAAAGATGAGCTGAGCATAGAAGAAAACCAGCAAAAAAGTCAAGTTCTGGCCTCCTCAGAGCAATGGCGCTCGCCATGGCCTGAGGACGGCGCTCACCATGACCAATTTGGAGGGAATCCATGTTTTAAAGAAATGGCGCTCACCATTATGCTTACGGCGGTCGCCGTTCAGCGCGGGAGTAGTTTTTGCAGAGCAGTTTGACAGTTCTGCTTGGTTTTGAATTCAAATTCGACCAGGCCTTCTTGGAGCCACTTCTCTTCTATATATAGACCCTCGTAGGTCAGCATTTGCATCCAAGAAACCTTGCGGAAGTGCTGCAGAAATTTCCTTAGAACCTAGCCACCATATTTACTTTCTAAAGCAGTAATTACTCACACTGAGTGATTGCTGCACTGCTGTACTTTGTATTGTGTTGCTGATTGTACGCTTGGATCAGTATTTTCATAAATCAAAGTTATTTTGTTTCAGTTTATTTTAGGTTATTTATAATTATGTTTTTATTGCATTTGCTTTATTTACATTCTTGCAAAGTCACTTTGATTTCAAAAAGAAAAAAATCAATCCTGTATTTTGTAAAAAAAACCAAATCAGTATGTATGTTTTAAATTGCAGCATGTTTAATATGTTAACTTTAGAAATAAATATGTCAGAGTAATTTCGTCGGAGCCCGTAGATTGAGGACCGTCGTCCCGACGGGACTCTGTAGAACCATCGGTGTTCAACTTAATGGTTTTAAAATTCTAGTTTTTGTGTCTAATCTGAATTTAGGCAACCTTTTCGTGAGAGCGAGGGGCTGTTTAACAGCGTTTTGTCACGAGAGTGAGAAACGCACCAAGGCGTGTCCGATAGAACTAGAGTTTGCGGTGATCGTCGGATAGTAGGCACCGGGCATTGAGCCTAAACGCAGCGAGAGCGCTTTAGGGCCTCATTTAGATTATGTTGGTTTTCAAAGTGCGCCTTTTAATTACAGAGCGAGCGAGAGCAAAATCTTGGAGTCATTAGGCGTGGCTTGGTTAATACCGCGAGAGCATGAGATCGAGCCTTTAAACCGGTATTTCCTACAGATCAACATCGAGACCTTTGTTAACACCCGTATTTTATGGAGTCCCTAAGGAGCACGAAAATCATTCTTCGGTCTCGTCTTTATTGCTGTTTTCAAATCCCGTTACAACCAAATTTCTTTTACCGCCAAATCTAGCCTTAGCTTTGCACCGCAATAATTGATCACTCTAGGTTGATTATTAGTCCCTGTGGGTTCGAAAATCTTTTAAAACTACGCGATAAGCTGTATATTTGTAGCAGTAATCCGACCAATACGCGAAGTCGCGACCATCTTTCTACGGATGATAAGCAGAACTCAACCTCGGCTTCGAACCCAAAGCCTCCTGCAAACTCTCCCAAAATCTGGAAGTAAACCTCGAATCTCTATCCGACACAATACTCAACAGAACTCCATGCAGCTTAAGAATCACACGGATATAAATCTCTGCCAACTTCTACAGGAAAAAACTGATGTTAATTGGAATAAAGTGCGCCGACTTTGTCAGTCTATCAACAATTACCCAAGAATCATGCCCTCTCGGAGTACTCAGCAACCCTGTCACAAAATCCATAGAAATGATGGCCCATTTCCACTCTGGAATATCCAACGGTTGCATCAGCCCTGCAGGCTTCTAATGTTCAACTTTCGACTTCTGACAAGTCAAACAAGTATACACAAACTGTGCCACGTCACGCTTCAATCCAAGCCACCAAAGTATCTTTTTCAAATCCTGATACATCTTTGTAGCTCCTGGATAGATCTCAAGCTACTCCTATGACTTTCTTTCAGAATCATCTTTTTTAACTCAGAATCATCAGGAATACAAATTCGGTCTTGGAATCTTAGCACACCTTGCCCATCCACTCTAAAGTCACTATCATCAGTGTGATTACTCCCAACCATCAAGTCTATCAACTTCACATCCAACTTCTGACTTTCTTTAATATTATTAAGAAAATCATTATTGATCTACAACATACCCAATATCACACTCTATGATGTCAGCTCACAGACCAAACTCAAGTCTCTGAACTGCTCAATCAATTCCCACTCTCTAACTATCATAACAGACATAACCAAAGACTTCCGACTTAAAGCATCAGCCACAACATTAGCTTTACCGGGATGATAATTCAAGCCAAATTCATGATCTTTCAGAAATTCCAATCATCTTCTCTGCCTCATATTCAATTCCTTCTGATCATACAGATACTTCAAACTCTTATGATCACTAAACACCTCGAATCTGGAACCATAAAGATAATGCCTCCAAATATTTAACACAAACACCACTGCAGCCAATTCTAAATCACACTACAAAAAATCGCGTAAATTATGGCGGTTTTATTATGGCATTTAATAAAAATTTCATTATTTACGGTACATTAGGGCAGTTTTTTTAACCGACATAATGATAATCATAAATGACGGTTATAAACGCCGTTATTTACTAATTTTATTTTAATAAACACTAGCATCCAAACGGCCACTCTGTGCCCGTTTGTCTGCTTTTTTTATTGCGCTAACGCTGAAAATATTAATAACGTCTTTTTTTATAAGTTTGATTTTAATATAAACTATTTATATGAAATATGTAATATTTTCGCATTAAATTTTATTTGAATTCAGAAAATTGCATTGTGACATGACTTAATTCAACAAGTTTTTTCAAGCAAATCAATAATGTGAGTGAAATAATTTGGTGGCTAGGATTGCCGTATTATGGAAAAAGATAATAGGTTACACCAAAATTAAGTTTTTTATTTATATAGTGTTATAGATTATTCAAAACCATAATAAGATTTAGATAGAATAAGAATAAAAATCTTTCTCACAGTTTATTAAGCAAATAAACATAAACATTAACAAAGATATTAATTTCTTAATACGAAGGTCAACCATGGAATCAAAATCAGAAATATCTCTCGTTTCACTGCAAAACAAATGAAGTAAATTTTAGTAGTCAATGTTATAGTGTAATCTAGTAAGTACACGACTAGTGTGACATTGCAAAAGTATAGTTAAATGATTTAACATAATAGATAAATACCTGAGATTGTGACAACAAAATTTCTTTAAAAACTATATTTTTGGTAAACTCCTCTTCTACCCCCTCTACTCTTTCGTCTTTAATTAGCACTCCTGTTGTAGCCCACCAAACACCACCAGGTAATAATGTAGCAGCTATGCCTGAGGAAGTTGTTGCTAAGATAATTTCACTATTACGTCTCAAATTTTCCATTATAGTTCGATAAAGGAAAGTTTTACCTGTCCCTCCAGGACCATCAACAAAAACAAATTGACTTTGTTTTTGGTGGATGGCGTTCATAATTGTATTATAAGCACTCATCTGGTCATTATTTAACTTCTCAACAGATTGAACATCTTCATTTCGAATTTGGACCGATAACTCTTCCTAAATAATTATTGGCATTCCCCCGACTTCATTTGTTTCCATTGTTAACATTGAAAGATCGTAGTTTTTGATTAGTTTTCCATGTAGTAGCAAAAGATTCCTCAATTCCCTCAATAACAAATTTTAAAAGTTATCTCCCACAACAATATTTGTCATTTGATAATCCTCCACCATGCAGGGATAAAACTCATTAAATAGGCCTCTAACATTAGTTGGTTCATAAAAAATTAATATAGTCACAAACAACCTTGGTAAAGCATACGACATACGCATATTTGATGCTTCAAGCAAACATTCACGAATACTATTATCACTCTCTAATAACCCCCAATCCTCAACTGCTTTTTTGAATGTGAAAAACATGCACCATTATGTGTAAGAAGGCATTCCCAGCTTGTTGGACCTCCTAAATGAGACAACAAAACACTTAAATAAAATTTCTCACCTTCAGAAGGGGATACTGTATAGATTCGACCAATAAATTTTCATTTTTCCATCTTCGCTGCCACTTCTTGACCCCTTTTAGCCAACAATAATGCTATCGAATCTCTCTATACAAATAATTACTAGCATGTGGATCCATTTGGTTTAGTGCAAAGAATTCAATGAGCATGGTTGCTGCATTTTGGTTATCATTTAGGACATTTGTGATTCGTTGATGCTTATAAAACCGCAGTTGATGATGATTTGGCAAGTGGATTTGTAGTCTTTCAATAGAGGGATATAACTTGTAAAGTGTGAATTTAAATATTTTCCACAATGCCTCTAGAGCATAAATCCATCTTACATCAACATATTGTTGAATCTCATCCAAACCTGTACCTCTGTGAACTTACATTGCAACTCGATCAGGACCTTTGTAAACATATTTATACAAATATTTATTGCTTTTGATGCTGCTGCAAATCTCAACATTGATGTGACAATCATACTTCAACAACAGCCATGGATTATAAAGAACCACCCATCTATTATCAATAGACTTATTTCTATTTAGAAAAATGGGATCACTAAACCTTCTTCTGTATTTCAGGTATGAGTCATTTCCCTGACGCGTCTCTTCACAAAAATCTTTTGGATATCTTTTTTACAATGACCATTCTTCATACATGGAGAGTTTTGATTCAATACTCCACATAGCCCATGGATCATGTGTTTTAACACCGCTTCATACAATTCTGGTTCAGATTCATGTCGTGGTATTTCTACTTTCACCACACTATCACACTCTTCAGGTTCCCAGAACTTGTCATCTGTATCCAAGATGTGTAGCATATGCACATATGGTAGTCCATGTTTCTGAAATTCTGTTACATACATATAACTTTTAACTCTCCCTAAGACTCCTTTGTTAATGAAATCATCCTTTAACTGCTCAAATTTTGATTGAAAAATTCTTGTTAGCAAATCAGGTCGATCTTGTGGTGTTTGATGGAGGCCTAATTCAGAAGTTATCTCAATCTAAGAAGGATTGCATGTCATTGTAAGGAATATATCCGGTTTACCATCATTAAGAACAATAGTCATACCATCTTGATATCTTTGTGTCATGTCTCACTTACTGCCTATAGCATGCAATTTTTGTCGATGACGTGACCACCATACCGCAATGGTTGAATTGGATGCTACTTTCTGATTTCTTATTTATCCTATGAAGCTGGAAAGGAAAGGGAAGCTATCTAAAACTAACCTTGCACACAAATGTTTTCTTTAACAAATGCTAAGAGATTGGGGGGTCCGGGGTCAGGTTATACAAAGGGAAGTTGTCAATTACCCAGTGTATATATGGTTATCCATAGATCTTCTTTGGAAAGTTTAAATACTTTCTGGTGTTGATCTGTTATAGGTTGGGAAAGTTTCTCCTTTGGGAGTGTTGAGAGAGTTTTATGTTATTTTCGGGTTTTTTGTTGTTTTTGTGAAGGTATTGGACCTAAGGTTTTTTATTTGTGTGCTCGCTAAGATTTCGCAATCTTATACCTACATATTCCCGTTAAAGAAAACAGGGAAATCAGAGCAATCATAGTTACTCCTATTTCTATGGGAGGAAAATGTTTGGTGTCTTATTTAAAGCCCAAGATTGAAGCTAACCGAGTATTTGTGTCTTGTTTAAAGCCCAAGATTGAAGCTAAAAGGGTGACTGAGAGAGAATTTGTCATCTCTAAAGGGAGATATCTCACCTGTTTATCACAAAATTGTTGGGTAATTGATTATAAAGGGGAATTACTTTAACTGGAATGTATGGAATCTAGCAATGCCTTAATTTCCTTTATAAGAGAAATGTCCTGAAGGAAGAAACTTTAACTCAATGTAGAGCAATGCCATTTTTCCTTAGGAATCTTCCATGCTAAGAGAGGGACATTGGCTTGGATGTAAATAATCCAGAGGCTTGCCACTTACAACAATTAGATGAAAGAAGAAATTTACCAAGATAAAAAGGGACCACAACTTAGATTTTTGAATCAATAAGTGTTCCACTTACAGCAGTTATCTGGAATTAGGTTTTGTTTGATTATTTGTTTTAAAAAGGTGATATACAGAGAAATGTCTTCCTACAGAGAGAACTCTTGATTTCCTCTGAGGGGATGTCGATTTTTGTATGCCTTGTTCAAAGCCCATGGTTGAAGCTAAAAGGTTGGCTCTACTAGAGAGTTTTATATCTGTCTTGTACAAAGCCCAAGTTTGAGGCTAAAAGGAGATTGACTCAGCTGAAGAGTATGATATGTCTTGTACAAAGCCCAAGATTGAGGCTGAAAAGAGATGGACTCTTCTGGGGAGTATTTTGTCTGTCTTGTACAAAGCCCCAGATTGAGGCTAAAAGAAATTGACCCCACTGGGGAGGTTTTATCTGTCTTGTACAAAGCCCAAGATTGAGGCTAAATCTGCTGAGGAAAAATCATTATACAAAGCTTAAGAGGAGGTTGGCTGGGGAAATTCTTATATGAATCCTAAGAGGAGCCTGGCTTCTGCTGAGGATTATTGAGATCCAGAGATAGGTCCAAATTAGGGAATCAACTCTTTCTGAGATATCAGATGCCCTGAGGTTCTGATTCTGTTAAGGTTATATTGATGGTAAAGGTTTAAACTTTGAGTATGAAAACCTATGGAGGTTTCAAACTATGCTGGAGATTGATGAAGTGATCAGGGTTTTTCCTGTGATTTTAGGAAACTTGAGGGTTTCTTTGAGATCTAAGAGGAGACGAGACTTTCCAAGTCTACTGGTATGAAAAGGTTGACTCTTAGCTGGAGGATGATCTTTGCATGATGCCCAAGAGGAGGTTGATGTTTTAAGGGATGAGAATCAACCCTATGATGGTCTGATGTTTTGGAATTCTGACTCTCCAGAGGATTGAACTAGTAGAGATGACTTAGTTCTGTCATAGGAGGCCTTTGGGTCCTTGTACTAAGCCCAAGAGGAGGATGAGAACTTCTAAGAAGCCTGAGGGTCCTTGTACAAATCCCAAGAGGAGGTTGAGGATGCTTTTAGGAAGCCTGTGGGTCCAAGCCCTGGAAAAGTTCAAGAAAGGTTTCACCGGGAATAATCTTTTCTTTAGTGACCAGTTCTAGGATTTGAAGAAACTCAAAAGAGGTTTCACCGGGAATTAGTCCTCTTTGGGGAAATGAATTTCTTGTACACACATTTCTAAGTTGTGTCAGTCTTGAGAAAAGTTTCACCGGGAATAATGCCTTTCTCTGTTCCATATTGTATAAGTCCAAGAGGTGGCAAGACTGTATCTGGAATTTCCTATAGGGGAACTAGTTTTGACTGTGTTAAAAGAGTAACCATTAGTTTGATCTAAAACTAGACCTAATTGCTGGGGAAAACTCGAAGCAGGTATATACGAGCATATATATATAGATGAAATATATTAACAAGTATGTATTGAAGAAATAGTAGAACTTATAGTTGTGCAAGCTCCAACATTGTAACCACAACTGTATGGTTAGTAATTCAAGAAATTGAAGAATTTTTTTATAATACTTTGAATTTGAATCTAAATAAAAAATAAAGTTGTTTTTAAAAGGAAATTTGGGGCTTATACTCAAAGAGAGGCCCAGATGAATTCTTTCGAAAAGGCGACGATCGCGTCGTTATTTTGAAAACCACAGAAGGACTTAAACAATGTATGAGGCCCAAATTGTTGTATTTACAAAAAGGATTGGATATTACACTCTATTAGAGGCCCAAAGTTTATTTTTATACAAGAGATAGGGCTTACAACTCAAGGATATACCCAGATGAAAAACAGTGATTGTACCGTTATTCTGAAAATATCATCGGGACTTATACAATGACTGAGGTCCAAAAAAAGGTTTATTTACAAAGGCATGGGACTCACACTCTATCAAGAGGCCCAAAATTGATTTTGAAAAGAAGAAATATGGGACTTACAACCAAAGGGAGGCCCAGATGATTTTTGTTTAAAAGGTGACGATCGCACCTCGGTTTCGAAAAACACAGTGGGACTTATACAATGTTTGAGGCCTAAATTATTTATGTGTGACAAGGGATGAGTCTTACACTCTATTAGAGGCCCAAAGTATTTTTGAAAAATGTTTGTGAGGGTGAAAACAATAAAACCCTAATTTGATTAAAAAATGCATTTTAATTTGAATAAAAAATCAATTAAAATTATCAAAATTATCAAAAATGTATGAAAAAACAAGTTGTGATAAATTTTTGAGAAACCATATTTTATCCATAGAATGATTTGAAAATCGTTTGAATTGAAAATCAAGAAAAAATAAATATTTATAAATGCTTAAAACAAATAAAAAATAAAATATTTACAAAAAAAATTAAATATATAAAATAAATAATATTTTTGTGAAAATTTTTTAGGACAAAATCTTGTAACATTTTTGTGAGTTTTGAAAAAAAGAATCATTAAAAAATGATTGAAATTGAAAGAGAAATTAATTGATGACTCGATTTCGTATAGGTTATTTCGATTCATTTCGTGCATATTTAGTCGTATTTTTATCGAGTCTTCATCGCATTTTCTATCATTTACTTATGTTTTTCTTTACTTTGGGTTTTCAGGATCAATATCAGCTTGATTGAAGAAAAGGACAAGAACCATTGGCAAAAGAGTTGAAAAAGAGAAGAACTGGAGCTTTTTGCCTTCCTCTAGATGAATGGCGTTCGCCATTCCCTAAGGGGAACCATATGGCGTTCGCCATGTCCCAAAAAAGATGGAAATCCCATTTCAAACAAATGGCGTTCGCCATTTGCAAACGGTGATCGCCATTATGCGCGGGAGCATATTTCCTACAGCAGTTTAGCAGTTTTTCGCAGTTTGAATTCAAATTATTTCCCAAATGTTTGGAGCCATTTTTCTCTATATATAGGCCCTATTGGAGGCCAGTGGGGGGATCCGGAAATTGCGCGGAAGCGCTGCCGAATCGCGTTTTAGAACTTAGGCATATATTTCAGTTTCAAAGCAGCAATTACTCACACTGAGGAATTGTTGCACTTTGTATTTCCTATTTTCTTGTACTGCTGTATCACTTCAGGTATCAATACAAATCTTGCTGCCATTTTCGTATTCGACTTCAGTTCCATTTACCGTATTTTTTACAGGTTCTTTATTTACTGCATTATAGTATAGATTATATTCGAATTTGTTTTAACATGATAGTTCTAGAATTTGAATGCTTTAACATGCTAAGATCAGATTTAATTATGTTCGGTTAATTATAATTAGAGACCGTCGTATGAGGACCGTCGTTCCAACGGGACTCTGTAGGAACCATCGGTATGAAAATATGATTGTTTGATATTCTGGTTTTAGTGTCTAAGTTTAATTTAGGTAACTTTGTCGTGAGAGCGAGGGGTTGCTTAACAGTGTTTCGTCACGAGAGTGAGAAATGCATTAAGGTGTGTCCGATAGAGCGAGAGTTTGAGGCACGCACCGGATAGTAGACACTGAGCATCGATCCTAAACACAGCGAGAGCGCTTTAGGCTTCGTTTAGGCTTTGTTAGTTTTCAAAATGCGTCTTTTAATTACCGAGCGAGCGAGAGCAAAATCTTGGGGTCATTAGGCGTAACTTTTGTCAATAGCGCGAGAGTGTGAGACGGAGTCTTTAAGTTGGCATTTCCTACGGAATGGTAATATATTCATAATCAGTACCTGTTTTCAACAAGTCCCTTAGGTGCGCGGAAATCATATTTCGGTCTTATTTTAGTATTATTTTCAAACCTTTAGTAAGTAGCGTTTACATTTCCATTCGTACCTTTTTAATCATAGCCTTAGCTTTACAAAGCAACTATAAAGTACAGTAAGTTGACATTGGTCTCTGTGGGTTCGACAATCTTTTATATTACTTCGATAAATTCGTGCACTTGCGGAGCATCAAGTTTTTGGCGCCGTTGCCGGGGAGCAACGGTCAATATTGTTATTCCTTTGTTGCATCGTATAGACTAAGGCATTCTTATTTGAAAAAAAAACTATGTATCACCCAGATTTCCTTTACAATTACCACTCCCAATACTTTGAGGAACCATAAGAATCCTATAATCCTGACCTTGAATTATTGATGGAGGATTTCAATGCGACAATAACTTACTCTCACCCAAATTCCCTCTATGATTACCCTTGCCAATATTTTGAGGAACCACAAGAATCCCATAATTCCAACCTCGAAACATTAATTGAGGATTTCATTGAAACAACAACTAACTCTAGGCTTAAATACATGATGGAACGATTTGTGGAGACGCAAACTCTCCAGAATGAAGAGTTTAGAAAACAGCATCTCGAAACTTATGAAACCTTTAGGCATATGAACGCTGTGATCGAGTCCCTCGTGACTCATACTGAGGCATTGGAGACTCAAATATCTCTGTTAGCACAGACACCTATAGGACCCTTCCTTGAGAGACATGTGGATGTTGTAACAATCAGTAGTGAAAAACAAATAGAAAATCCTAGGGAGAGTGATAATGAATATGAGGAGAGTTATGGTGAGAAAAGTGTAGAAATTGAGAAAAATCCACCGACACCATCCGAAAGGGAGGTTGTCGAAGAGGTAGAGAAGGATGCACCTATCATTGGTCCTTTTCCCTATATCCCACCAATTCCTTTCCCGAAAAGGTTTGTAGAAGTTAAGGTAGACTCCAAATCCAAAACATATGTGGAGGTATTGGAAAATATCCACTCCAGTGCACCTTTGTCTGAGGTCTTGCTTAAAAAGAGAAATTTAGAAGACCTTGAAACTAGGGAAACCATTAGAGTGAAGAGGGTAAGGTTATCCTTTGAGGTGGTGGATGAAATAACTGAGCTCAAACTTGAAAAGTTGATACTTAGGATAGATCCAGAACTGCCACCACAAGTTCAAAAGAATGAACCACCCCACAAGAGAAAGAAAAGAAAATGTGAGGGATATGTGAGATGGCTTGATAAGTGGCCATGGAAACCGAAGATTATTAGCTGTCGAGCTATCGATGTTAAAAAAAGCGTTGCGTGGGAGGCAACCCACGAGATTTTAATTTAATGTTTTACTTTTATTGTTTGTGTTTACAAGAAATAAAGAAATGTATTGCTTGTCTCGTCTCAACTTCTTCTAGGTGCCCACGGACATTCCTGCGAATGTCTCTGCTGGTGGTGACACCGATACCACACTGTATTTTTCTAACACTTTTTGCAGGTACTTCCTCCGAAAACGGGCAGCACTATGAGTTGTTTAAAAAAAAAGAGAAAATTCAACAAATGAAGGTATCTCAAAGCCCACCGCCGAAGCAGAAGTAGCCAGCGAAGACATGGACAACAAGAGAGGATCAGAGAGGATTTGGCATGCAGTAGCATTCACACAGGTTCTATCTTTCCTTTTCCACCTTTTATCGAAACATTGAGGACAATGTTTGATTCAAGCGTGGGGGAGGAACTTTACCGCTTTCAATTTATCGCTTTATGTTATTTCCCATTTTTCTAGTTTAGTTTGTTTCATTTGTTTGCTATCGAGTCATATGCACGTTTGAGTCGTTATTTACCTTATGTTTTCGCCTAGTCTGTAAATTCCCCAATCTCAAAAAGAAAAATAAAATTTTTCGACTCAATGGCAGGACACACTTAGTATAGGTTGTTATCTTTTGATTTAGGCTAAGTAGACGGACTTGGGAAAGTTTTGTCAACATCAGTACCGTTTTTACACCTTAGAGTTCCCAAGTATGCAATATTAGTTTAAATACATATTATGCCGAGACCTTGTTCTTAGTTTCTTTAAAAGTAGCCTCTTGATTAGTTTATCTTAGCAGTCAGCACCATCCTTATATGCGAACTAAGTAACGAACTGATGCAAATATGTGTTGATCTCAAAAAGATCTCAAAAATTTTGTTTACGTGTTTTTATAGAAAATGTGAATTAAAGACCTGTTCTCACTAAGTTAGGTGGTCCTCACCCGATCATTTAGCCTAAAGGATCAGAATCTTGAAATTCATAAGCAAAAAAAAAGAAAAAAAAAAGAAGAAGAAGAAGAAGAAGAAAAAAAAAAAGAAGAAAGAAAAAAAAATGTTGAATAAGAGATCACACTAACAGGTTCGATTACCATGTGAGCAAAAGGATAACGGGCTTAATGTGATTGCGCGGGAATGAAAGAGAGGTGAATAAGAACGAAGACCGTAGGTCGATTTATAATATCATAATTTGAACCGGTATTGCATAGGAAAGAATTCTTTGTTCGCTTTTGTGGAGTCGTGTCGTTACGATACTCTTGTTTTCACTATTCAGTACCTATCTGTCTGCTTTAGCCTAGCAACCTTGTGCTTAATTATTTCCGTTGTGCCTACGAGTCGAAACACCGTGCGTACCTGTTTTTTTATTCGCATTGGGAGTTTGCTTGAGGACAAGCAAAAGTCTTAGTGTGGGGGAGTTTGATGACTCGATTTCGTATAGGTTATTTCGATTCATTTCGTGCAAATTTAGTCGTATTTTTATCGAGTCTTCATCGTATTTTCTATCATTTACTTATGTTTTTCTTTACTTTGTGTTTTCAGGACCAATATCAGCTTGATTGAAGAAAAGGACAAGAACCATTGGCAAAAGAGTTGAAAAAGAGAAGAACTGGAGCTTTCTGCCTTCCTCTAGATGAATGGCGTTCGCCATTCCCTAAGGGGAACCATATGGCGTTCGCCAGGTCCCCAAAAAGAGGGAAATCCCATTTCAAACAAATGGCGTTCGCCATTTGCAAACGGTGATCGCCATTATGCGCAGGAGCAGATTTCCTGCTGCAGTTTGGCAGTTTTTCGCAGTTTGAATTCAAATTCTTTCCCAAATGTTTGGAGCCATTTTTCTCTATATATAGGCCCTATTGGAGGCCAGTGGGGGGGCCGGAAATTGCGCGGAAGCGCTGCCGAATCGCGTTTTAGAACTTAGGCATATATTTCAGTTTCAAAGCAGCAATTACTCACACTGAGGAATTGCTGCACTTTGTATTTCCTATTTTCTTGTACTGCTGTATCACTTCAGGTATCAATATAAATCTTGCTGCCATTTTCGTATTCGACTTCAGTTCCATTTACTGCATTTTTTACAGGTTCTTTATTTACTGCATTATAGTATAGATTATATTCGAATTTATTTTAACATGATAGTTCTAGAATTTGAATGCTTTAACATGTTAAGATCAGATTTAATTATGTCCGGTTAATTATAATTAGAGACCGTCGTATGAGGACCGTCGTTCCAACGGGACTCTGTAGGAACCATCGGTATGAAAATATGATTGTTTGATATTCTGGTTTTAGTGTCTAAGTTTAATTTAGGTAACTTTGTCGTGAGAGCGAGGGGTTGCTTAACAGTGTTTTGTCACGAGAGTGAGAAATGCATTAAAGTGTGTCCGATAGAGCGAGAGTTTGAGGTACACACCGGATAGTAGACACTGAGCATCGATCCTAAACATAGCAAGAGCGCTTTAGGCTTCGTTTAGGCTTTGTTAGTTTTCAAAATGAGTCTTTTAATTACCGAGCGAGCGAGAGCAAAATCTTGGGGTCATTAGGCGTGACTTTTGTCAATAGCGCGAGAGTGTGAGACAGAGTCTTTAAGTTGGCATTTCCTACAGAATGATAGTATATTCATAATCAGTACCTGTTTTCAACAAGTCCCTTAGGTGCACGGAAATCATATTTCGGTCTTGTTTTAGTATTATTTTCAAACCTTTAGTAAGTAGCGTTTACATTTCCATTCGTACCTTTTTAATCATAGCCTTAGCTTTACAAAGCAACGATAGAGTACAGTAAGTTGACATTGGTCTCTGTGGGTTCGACAATCTTTTATATTACTTCGATAAATCCGTGCACTTGCAGAGCATCATTAATTTTTAAAGTTATTTAGATATTGTAAAAAAAAGTGAAGAAATTAAGTGGTAAAAAAGATGGGATGGTCCTCCCAAGGTTTGAACCCACGCCCTTGGGGTGCAGGGTTTAAAATTTTACCAACTGAGATATGTGCTATAGCTGTTAGTACTATGGAAAGAGTAAATAATATATGAAAACATCCTTTGAAAATGGTTTAAAAAATAAAACCAAAAGGTCTGGGGCGAGGGGGATTCGAACCCCAGACCCTTCGCTCGCTACACACACACACACACAAAAATACTAGTGTTTCCACTAGGGTGCAATGCCAATTCAAACATATAATGGCAATGAAATAATATATAGTAAGCTTGGTTTTGAAAACCTGAAAATGGCGCCATGACCATCTTCTTCCTTGGACCATCATCTGAGTTGCAAAAGCAACTCTATCTCCTTCATTTCGCAATGGTTTTGAAAGAAATAAACATGAAAGTTGTGTGTTTTTGTGCCACGAACTCAGTGATATGGTTTAATTTCATTTCCTTTTAGTGTGCAACAAGTGATATTGTGACGATCAGATAAACCCTAAAATATGCAAAACAACCTATGCAATCGTGTACATGGTGATTTTGGTTCAATTGTTTGAGGGGAATTGCTTAACACAAGTTTATATACATAAGGTAAACTTAAGGCCTAAAAGATAATGCATGCTTCACATATTTAGAGAGTCAAGACTTACCTCTTTGCAAGAAGAAATGGAACTTTTCTCCAAAGGTGTTACAAAAGGGAAATAATGATCCTCTCAGCTTCCTTTGATGGTATGTATTGTGTTGACAGCTTCAAAACCCTTTGGAACTCCTTAGATCACTTGGATAGAATTCAGTTGCATTTAGATTAAGTTGGCTAGTGAGATCTTGATTCTTGTGTTACAGAAGTGATCAAGGTGTTTAGATCACTTATATATGTTGTATATGAGGTGTGTGAACCATTGGTTTGAGTTGCATTGGTCTCCAACTCAAAACCTGATAGTGTCTTTTCAAGAAAATGGAGTTTTTATGCTTAAGAAAGAAATGAGAGAAAGCTATGTTGTAAGTTGCTTTGGTGTCCTTTGAATGATCAACAAGAAGCTCTATTCTAGGAGAAGAATCGTGCTGAAGCTTCTTACTTGGGGCTCGAAGGATAAGATTGGAGTCAATGGTCTTGCTAAGCATAATTGCTTCTTACACAAGGTACTTATGGTAGCTCCAAATAGCTCAGCTATGTATTAACTCAATCCACATTCTGCAGTCCTTTTAAATGTTGTTTATTAGAGCATCTTGACTACAAGGGATAGAAAGCTTGAATATGCACTATTTTCTCATAATTGCCTTTGAAATTCAAGTCTTTGTACAAAGACTCATTATGCCAAATGATCAAGTTTTAAGCATCTTGGCCTAATTCTGCAGGTTGGATCAGAGTTGTGATGATCATATTGAATGTATTTGGCTTCTTTGATCATTTTACCTTGACTTAAAATCGTGGATAACAAGTTAATATCCAAACTGTCATGAAAACAGTTGCAACAATGCCTCTTGTGGCAGCCATAACTCTTGGCTCAAGTTAAGTTGTTTCATGCCAATGAACTCTTTGGATTGTTGGCAACATGTATAATAACTTTGATGTTTACATTTGAGATTGATTCTTCTTATAACTAGGTGTAAACATCTCCCAAGTTTTGGTGTTTTACCTAAAATCTGTTTTGGACAGAATTTTGTTTAAGTGTTAGTCAAATTCTTATGGATTGTGAATTTTAAGCCTCCATGTCACTTAATTCATGAACTTTTTGAGATAAGACCCTCAATGACAAACTTGTAGTATGAAATGTGCTTTATCATGTAGGCTTTGGAGAAAATTTTTTGGATGTGTGGATCAAAAGTTATGACCTCTCAAACTTTGGTACTTGACATCCCATTTTTAGTAACTTAGTAAATTTTTCATTTCTCAAGATTGCTTCTTTTGCAAGTAACCTTATTTTTCTTGACTTTTCTTGATGGATGATGATCAAAACCATATATTAACATTGTTCTTGACTTAAGGAAGCCTTGTTTGTC
The DNA here is from genome assembly GCA_022829125.1 of Lathyrus tuberosus. Lineage (NCBI taxonomy): Eukaryota > Viridiplantae > Streptophyta > Magnoliopsida > Fabales > Fabaceae > Lathyrus > Lathyrus tuberosus. The sequence continues at coordinate 210,233 of JALAZF010000185.1, forward strand.
AAGAAATTCAAAAAGTCAAACTTGACTTTTTGACACAGTTGACTTTTTATCAGATGAAATTCAAACTGTGTGATCCTCTATGAAAATAAGTCCTTGACCTAATTCAAACCTAATGGATGGATTCCACATGTGTTTTAGAGGGTCTTGAATCATGTCCCAAGGTTTGGTAACATGTCTTGGTCAAAAGTCAAAGGTACAATTGACTTTTTCATCAGGAAACCCTAATTGGCCCAGATGAATTTGAATCTTTGTATCAAGCTTCTTGGATTAATCCGTTGTTGTAAATGGATCAATGTGATGTATTGGAAGTCTTCAAAACACTTCTTGAGGTCTTGACTCATGTCTTGCTCCAAAAGTCAACTTAGGGGTGACTTAGGTCAAGAAACCCTAATTCCTGATTTTTGATGAATGCATCCCCTGAGGCTATTTTGAACTTATGATTGGATCCATGAGGTCCCTTTGAGCTTCTTGGATCATATTTTGAAGTAATGGCTCATGCTCAGATGAAAATTTTCATCTGGAGGCCTTGGTCGACCAAAACCTTAATTTGGTGACACTGGCGATCTTAAGCCTTGATCCACTTAGAATGTTACAACTTTGTTCTTAAATCTTGATGTGGGAGACCTCTTGATCCTTCATGGGTGTTTGAGAGACTAGACAAGTTAAAGATCATGTCAATTCTTGATTGATCCTTTGTCTAAGTGCTCTGATAGGGCTCAAAACCCTAATTCTTGATTGTAGTGAATGCTCAACAATCCTTGAGGAGATTGATGAGGCATGAAGGTACATCCATATTGTGGTGATGATTTGTAAAATGATGGGAAATCTCGTGGTCAAAATTTGGGGTATGATAGATGCCCCTATTTAATCTTCTTGGACCCGAAGGTGTGAATGGCGAAGGTATTCAGGCATTCAAGGTGCAAGAGGATTAAATATCAAAATACCCAAAATTTTGACTGTGTCTATGAATGGTAGAGATTTTCTCATTCATCTTCTTTTGCTAAGCAATGTTACTTATAGAAAGAGTAAAACTTCCCCTCGATCCTGGTCTTCAGCCACGGAACTAGTCTCAGTTTCTCTTGAAATAAACTTCCCCTCGATCCTGGTCTTCAGCCATAAAACTGGTCTTAGTTTTCTTTTTGAAATAAACTTCCCCTCGATCCTGTTCTTCAGCCACGGAACTGGTCTCAGTTTTATTTTTGAAATAAACTTCCCCTCGATCCTGGTCTTCATCCATGGAACTGGTCTCTGTTTTCTTTTTTAAATAAACTTCCCCTCGATCCTGGTCTTCAGCCACGGAACTGGTCTCGGTTTCTTCATGTCGAGTTTCTTTCTTGAAAAGGAACGTTATTTGTAGCCGTCTTCATCAAACTTCTCTCCGAGTTTTTTACTGGGGAGACTCCATTTGATGGAGAAAGATTGTGGTCAGATTTATTGGGGAAACCCAATAGCCTGAGTTATAGAGGCGTGCAAACTTCTCTGTTGGAGATACCATTTGTCGACCTATTGGGGAAAAACAAGTCTCTTGAGAGACTGCTTTTTGCTTGGGGATATTACATCATACTTTTCTTTGAGACCTTTTTGGAGAAATGACATGTGATGTAATCTAATTTTGAGGTGCTGATGAATTTATTTGATAGCAAATTTTTTGGGGAGAAACTGGCATATTGCCGAGAGTCTTTTAGTGGAGAGGCTTTCTCTAGGGATTTTCCTTAATCCGGGAAAGCGAAAATATCATCTTCTATGGTGAAGAGTGATGTTTGAAAGGTGTCAATCGAATGTCTTCTTGCCTTTCAGAGATTCAAGTTATCAAAGTGGTTGAGGACATGCTCCAATCCAGAAATAAGCTGGGGGAAGATTGCTCAGACGATACATTTCCTGACGAGGAAAGAACTTAAACCGGATGGCTAGTGCATCAATCATGGAGATGATACATTTCCTTTCAAGGCACATTATGTCAATCTTAGGTACGTCATTCCAATGACTTACATTAATCATGGAGGATAGGGTGGCTAGTGCATCAGCCATGTGACTTTCTTCACGAGGGATATGATGAAACTCGATTTTGTGAAGAATGGTAACAACCTTCTCACGTAGTCTTTGTAAGGAATCAATCCCGATTGGTATGTGTTCCAATCTCCCTTGATCTGATTGATAACTAGGGCTGAGTCCCCATACACATCCAAATTCTTAATCCTTAAGTCAATAGCTTCTTCGAGACCCATGATACAAGCTTCGTATTCGGCCTCGTTGTTTGTGCATTTGAATTTCAGTCTGGCAGAGAACGGAATGTGAGTACCCTAAGGTGTTACAATGATTGTGCCAATTTCGTTTCCATAAGTGTTGTTGACAGCTCGTAAAAAATTAGTCCCCATTGAGAACCTTGTTCTGGCCCTTCACTGGGTAGCGGTTCATCGCAATCTTTCATTTTCAAGTACATGACATCTTCGTCTAGGAAGTCAAATTTGATTGATTCCTAATCGTCAATCGGTTGATGAGCCAAATGATCAGCCAAAATACTTCCTTTGATGGCTTTCTGAGCATGGTACTCGATGCCATATTCTGATAATAACATCTGCCAACGGGCAATCTTTCCCGTGAGAGCAGGCTTTTCAAAAACGTACTTTATTAGATCCATTTCGGAGATTAACCAAGTAGTGTGACAAATCATGTACTGGAGAAGACGTTTGGCTGCCCAAGCCAGAGCGCAGTAAGTTTTCTCGAGCATAGTGTATCAAGTTTCACAGTTCGTGAACTTCTTGCTTAAGTAGTAAATGACAGACTCTTTTCTTTTTGTTTTGCCTTGTTGGTCAAGTACACAACCCATGGAGTCTTTCAAAACTATTAGGTAGATGATCAGTGGTTTTCCTTCCACTGGAGGAGACAAAATTGGTGGATTCAACAAATACTCTTTGATGTTGTTGAAAGCCTTTTGGCAGTCTTCTGTCCATACACAACTTTGATTCTTTCTGAGTAGTTTGAAGATTGGCGTGCATGTCGCGGTCATGAGGGATATGAATCTTGAGATGCAATTCAGATGTCCCAAAAATCCTCTGACCTATTTTTCAGTCTTTGGTGAAGGCATTTCTTGAATGGCCTTGACCTTGTTGGGATTAAACTCAATTCCTTTTTGGCTGACGATGAACCCTAAGAGTTTTCCTGAGCAAACACCAAATGTGCACTTATTGGGATTCAAGCAGAGTTTATATTTTTTCAGACGCTCGAATAGCTTTGACAGGTGTTCTACATGCTCTTCTTCTGTTTTAGATTTGGCAATCATGTCATCAACGTACACTTCAATCTCTTTGTGCATCATATCGTGAAACAAAGTTGTCATGGCCCTTTGATAGGTTGCCCCTGCATTCTTCAGACCGAACAACATTACCTTGTAACAAAAGGTGCCCCACGGGGTAATGAATAAAGTTTTCTCCATACCTTCCGGAGTCAATTTGATTTGATTATAGCCCTAGAATCCAACTATGAAGGAGAAGACTTTGAATTTTGTTGTGCTGTCTACCAGCATGTCAATGTGTGGCAGGGGGAAGTCATCATTTGCACTTGCTCTGTTCAGATCCCTGTAGTCTACACATATTCTGACCTTTCCATCCTTTTTCGGAACTGACACTATGTTGTCTAACCATTGAGGATATTCTGAGGTGGCGAGGAAACCTGCGTTGATCTGCTTCTGCACTTCCTCCTTAATTTTGATGGCCATATCAGGATGGGTCCTTCTCAGTTTTTGTTTTACTGGCGGACATTCCGTTTTCAGTGGCAAGTGATGTTCCACGATGATGGTATCCAACCCTGGCATGTCCTGATAGGACCAAGCAAACACATCTAGAAACTCTTTGAGAAGTTCTATCAAGTCTTCTTTGACAGTGGGACTGAGCACTGCTCAAATATTGACTTCTTTCTTTTCTTCCTCTGAACCCAAATTGACTGTTTCCAATGGCTCTTTATAAGGATCAGTAGACCTTTCCTCCTGCCCGAGTAATCAGGAGATTTCTTCTGGAATTTCTCCGTCCTCTTCTTCTTCGGCTTCGAATACCGGGAATTCAAAGTTGGGAGAAGGCATTGCATCGTATGTTTCAATGGGGTTTAAAACAAGCAATCTGCATGACATGATGATTCATTTTTTAGCAAAGACAAAGAGAATGCAAGAGTGTGTGCAGTGTATTTTCTGAAAAATGCCTTTTCTTTTTTTGGGTTGTTTTAGGATTACCATTTTCTGAAAAAACGAAAAGTGAAAACATCAATAAATTCGGGAATGACAAAATGACATTATTTATTCATGATTTGTCGATTCTTGAAACACAACCCTATAAAACAAAACTCTGTCGCTTTGGGCGAAGCAAAGAGGGACATTTACAGAAAAGTGAGCCCTATAAAACATCTATTTCACCCTGGCAAGGTGAAAGGTTAAAATAAAGATGGTAATTACTTCGACTTATGGACGACTTTCGGGACATTGACAGCAACCCAATGGCGGCAAACTCCTTTTTGAATCACAAAGTCTGGTACTTTCCTTCTTGGATTGTCTTCAGAAATGGAACTGATTTCTGGTGGAGTAGGATCATTGGAGTCTCCTTCCCATGCAGAGTTTTCATTAACGAATTCTTCTGCTGTATTTTCCATGGTGTTTTCACTCTCAAGGGGATCTACCCATCTAGTTGGCTGAATGTCCTCGTATCTGATGGGAGAACTTTTGGGAGCAATGTATTTGACTAGGAAGTCATACTTTCTGCTTGGCTGCCCCAAGGTGTCCCATGTTTCTGTGGGAATGGATGAGTCATCTTCCTCAATGACGTTGATTTCAAGAAAATCATAGTTAATTAATTCTCGTCCTGCAATCTTTACAAATTCATCACCATGGTGTCAGATATTTTTGGAATGTCCTGAGTAATGATTCCATGACTCTGTGGGGACATAGGTATTCTTTTCAATATTACTCAGCTGATAGGCATCGTCCGGCTGACTCTTTTGCCCCAAGTATTCTGTGTACGGCTTCCAGATAGGCAAGTCATCCAGGGGATCATAGCCACAGTTGTCTTTCATTAGGTTGTCTTCTTCTAATGAATTGGCTGGAGCACAGCATCCTTTGGGATCATAATCTCCATAGATCATCCTGACGTCTGACCTCGGTATACATCTTGGGCTCTGCTTTGGAAAATAAAATGGCGTGTGTGCCTCTCCCCGAGACATATAATCGTCATTGTTGAGATAAGACTTCAACTCTTCATCCGTATTGGAGGAGTACCTCTCATTGATGGTGTGTACTTCTTAAGACACTGGGTGGAGGAAACCTCTGCTGTGGAAGAAATCCTGAATGGGACGAAAATTTCCGTCCTTCTTTGTACTCTGAGTACAGGTCAAAGAAAAACTAAGACCTTTTCTTGTCTTGCTATCAGTAGGAGTTACAATGTGTCCCCATCCTTTTATGTCATTACTCCCGATCACTTTAAGAGCGTCTTTGTACGAGGAAATCGACGTCCCTCTTTCTTGTTGATTCTTATTGCTCACCGAGACGCTTGGAAGTGAGTTCCAATGACCTCTTCTAGTTCTACACATGAGAATGATGATAACTTGCTCACGATTAAGGCTTGCTCTCTGGACACTGTGACTAATTTGTCATTCTTGATGAACTTCAGCTTCTGGTGAAGTGTCGAAGTGACTGCCCAAGCTTCGTGTATCCAAGGTCTTCCTAATAAACATTTGTATGCTGCCCGGATGTCCATGACCTGGAAAGTGACTTGGAAAGTGTGAGGACCAACGGTTATGGGAAGATCAACTTCGTCGATAACTATTTTTCTGCATCTGTCAAAGGCTTTGACGATGATCTCACTGCCTCTCATCGGAGTTCCTTGAAAAGAAAGTTAAACCAAAGTTGACCTTGGCATGACGTTCCAAGATGAACCTATGTCCACCAGAGTGCTGGCTAAAGCATCGTCTTGGCAATTTATTGTGACATTAAGTGCCATATTATGGTTCTTTCCTTCTTCCTATAGTTCCTCATCACTGAATCCCAAGTTGTTGAAGGAAGTGATGTTGAAGATAATGTTGTCAAATTGTCCTACCGTCACGTCTTGTTCCATAAAGGCTTGCTCTAAGACTTCCTGTAGAGATTCCCTGTGAGCTTCTGAACTAAGCAGGAGAGATAACACAGAAATTCGAGATGGAGTTTGCAACAATTGGTCCACAATGTTGTACTCGCTTTTCTAGACGAGCTTTAGCATCTCATCGTTGTTCTTTACAAGTTCTGGATTACTAGATTGACCGACTTGTTGATTGGGAACTTCCGTTTGAGGTTCCTTTTCTTTGGTAGGTTCTCCAACACTTCTGTTGAAGATCTGACCGCTCCGTGTGGCTCAACTGATTTCGACAATGTTTACAAAGGAGGGTAATGGAGTTTCTTTTCCATTTTCTATGGTGGTTGCACCATACTTGTACGGGATAGCTTTGTCTGACTTGTACGGTATTGGTCCTGGCAAGTAGACAACCATAGGGGCTTTTTGTTTTTTCTGACCGTCGTAGGTAGCGTCAATCAGTTCGAGGTTGAGAATTCTTCTACTGTCAGAAGAGACTTTTGACTCGTTGAGCAGAGGGATTATGGCGCAAACGTCCTTGGTTATTCCATGATTGGAGATTACGACAGCGCTTTGGCCTTGATTGGGGAAGTAATCTTGTATCATGTTGATCGACCCAGAACTTGAACATGGTCGAATCTCCTTCCGGTCCAACTGATTTTGGAGGGCTGCTCTTATGAGAAAACATCCTTGGTTATTTTTCGAGCATACTCTACAGCGCTCATAGTTATGAGGTGGTACTCCACCATATCCGCTTTGTATGCAGTGTATATTTACTAGATATATTTCTATTGAGCGGGTATCAAAGCTTTGATGTCTATCAGGATTCCCAGCAATCATGCTATTATAATCTGTTGTTTAATTTCATCCAAGTAGATCGGAAGCCACCAGTGGTCCAACAGATGTTGAAGGGTTCTTTGCACAAGCGCACGCCCTTGGTTGTCTTTGTAGCATTCTTTACAGTCTTGATAATCATGTGAAGCCAGAAAACCAAGTCTGACCTGCTTAGCATGTAACTAGACTAGACTGGTATTCATCAAGCGTATGTCAAAGATCTGAACCATATTGACTTGATGGTCATTTCTTTCATGGTAGTCTTGGATCCATACGAGATCCATCTGATGTTGGAGGGCCTCTTGTACAAAAGAGCATCCCTGATTGTCCTTTGAGCAGATCGAACAAGTTCTGTAATCGTGCTGCGGCAGGTTGTAATACTGACTTCGTCTCAAATGCATTGCCACTAAGTTGACGTTCATCGCAAGAATGTCGTGGTTCTGAATAATGTTGGGATTTGCATGGGCCATGTTTACTTCACGAATCCTGTGATCCTGAATCCAGCCCAGATCTATTTGTTCTTGCAGAGCTGTTTGTACTACGGAACACCCTTGATTGTCCTTGGAGCAGATATCACATTGATGATAGTTGTGAGATGGTACATGACCGTACCCGCTCTGTCTGCAATGCATTTTCACCAAATTGGTTCCTAATAGGAGTACATTGTGAATTTGATAACTGTTGGCAGGTTCTCCTTCTATCAAATTCACTGCAGTTTTTTCATGTTGAGGTAATGGGTTTGTCTGAACATTTGGATTAGTATCTTTGAAAGATAATAACTCGTTCCTGAAAAGCTTCTTTACATCGGACTTGAAGCTGATACAATTATCGATGTTATGTCTCGATCCTCCTTGATGGTAAGGGCAAGTTTGATCTGCTTTAAACCAAAAAGGTGGATTCTCTAGTACTGTAAGAGGAGTCCTGGTTTGGACGTGCCCATTGGCCAGTAGAAGTGGAAATATCTCTACGTACAACATCGATATAGGGTTGAACCCTGATGGTCGTGTAGTACGATTGTTGTTATTGTACTGTGGACGAGCCTGCTGAAGAGGCTGTTGTGGCCTTTGCTGATACTGTTGTTAACTTGGTTGGCTCTGAGCAACCTGAGGTTGATATGTCAGAGCTGGAGCTGGGTTGATAGCGGGAGTTACCGTCGTTACTGGTTGATACCTTCGCCTTTGCTTTCCCAAAGAGATATTACTGATATCCCGCTCTTTCTTCTTTTGGAAAGCACTACCATATCACTTAGTACTGCCAGATGGCTCTGCATTTTTGACCAATCGTCCTTCTTGGACGGCTTCTTCAAGGCGTACTCCTATGTTCACCATTTCAGTGAAGTCACTGGGCGCATTAGCGACCATTCAGTCGTAATAGAAAGAGCTTAACGTTTTCAGGAAAATCTTTGTCATCTCCTTTTCCTCAAGAGGGGAACAAATCTGGGCGGCGATTTCACGCCATCTCTAAGCATATTCTTTGAAAGTTTCTTTATCTTTTTGTGACATTGCTCTGAGCTGGTCCCTATCTAGTGCCATGTCCAAGTTTTATTTATACTGCTGAACGAAGGCTGCCCCAAGATCTCTGAAAGTACTGATCTTGGTGCGGTTTAAACCCATGTACCATTTGAGTGCGGCACCGGTTAAACTGTCTTGGAAGTAATGGATCAGTAGCTGTTGATTTTCTATCTGGGTAGACATTTTTCGAGCGTACATCACCAGATGACTTTGAGGGCAAGAGTTGCCTTTGTATTTTTCAAAGTCGGGCACCTTTAATTTGTGCGGGATCTTTACATTAGGGACCAAACAGAGGTCCGCGGCGTATTTTCCGAATAAGTCTTGACCGTGAATGGCATGAAATTCCTTCTACATTTCCAAGAATTGTTCTTGGAACTCATTCATCCTTTCGTACATGTCTTCGTTTCCACCAGAAATTGTTTGCGGAATTTGTCCTTCCGGGACAGTGTGTACCATTGGTTGTGGTATAGACATTATAGCGGTGATTCTTTGCGCTTCAGTGCCCTTAAGTTTGTAACCTTCAGGAGTTGTTGTCGTAACCATTGCATCTTCATTTTCCCGAAGTTTGTAACCTTCAGGTCCAGCAGTTCCTGCTACGGCTTCTGGGTCTTCAGTGACCGGTGGAATATATCCTTCAGGTATAAAGTTGAAAGGCATTCCCCAGGGACGCCCTTTAGACATGTTGTACCGAGGATGATTCTCATGTGTCTCCATTATGGGTGTAGATGTGATCTCTGAGATCACATTCCTTTGATGTTGTTGCTCCTGAGCTGCTGCCAGGGTTTGTAGGTTGCATGAGTGAGATAGTTTGACTTTAGAATTGTGACACATATGTGAGACTGAAGGAGAAGAAAAATGTGTTATGTGAGAATGATGAATGATATGCAAAGACATATTTTTTTAGTTTTTGTTTTATTCAAAAAGAAACTTCAACAAATAGATTGTAAATATCACACAGAGGGGGTGGAGACCCCTTTTTATTGAATTCGAAAGATTACAGTATTTTACAAGGAAAAGTACAGTATTTTACAAAGTGTTGTAAGGAAATGTCTAAGCTTATGGACCCTGAGTTCTATCTGAAGAGAGCTCAGATGTCGGTTCCGGTATTTTCCTTTTCTTTGACCAGGGCTCTTCAGCCGTTGCCGGGTCGACAGTCCTTTGCCAAATGAATGGAGCGAGCAAATTTCTTCGGTCTTCCTGACTTTCTATAGCATGCTGCTCTAATATCTCAATCAGAGCATCCTTCTCCTTTAACAATTCCTGAGTCTTGGTAAATTCCATATTAAGGATTTGGTATTTGTTCTTCCAAGAGCTCTTCTCACATTGAACTTTGTTGAGAGCGACCTGGAGTTTTTCTGCATCAGACATGAAATAAAGAACAGACTCCTTTAAGGGAAAAACTTCTTGGCGAGGGTAAGGCATCCTCAGCTTGAGGGCTCTAGTTTGCACCCAGTGGAGATAAGGTTCCATGGAGGTATAATTTGGTCTTCCCAAAGACTCTTTACCTTTCCTGTGAATATGTTGCCAGACATGCACTATTTATATCTTTAGTGCCCTTTCATTTTCCCCTTCCTTGAAGAAAAAATCTTCCAGATGAACGTTATGTGGGATATTCTTCATTGGGTATCCGAGTTGACGGAGGACTAAAATTGGATGATAGTTGATTCCTCCTTTAGTTCCAATGAGGGGTACGTTCGGGAAATTTCCACATCTGTCGTTGATCTCTATCCCTTTGTAAATCCAATTGTACCAAACTATGTCCGAATTGGTAAGAGACATAATCTTTTGTGACCAACGTAGAGTACTCTTGTGATCCCAAAAAGCAGCAGACTTGGGCAAATGGGAAATGAACCATTTGTAGAGTAAGTGTACACAGCATGTGATCATTCCTCCGTTGTACAAATTCCTTAAGTGTACAAAATGATAAGCATTTGCGAGCAAGGTTGGTATGGGGTTTCCTATTAAGAATATCTTAACAGCATTGGTATCGACGAAATTGTCAATGTTGGGAAAAAGGAATAACCCATATATGAGCAGAACAAAGACATCTTTGAACGCAATTATGTTTCCTATACTAGCAAAGTATAGAGCTTTCTCCATCAGGAATTTAGCAGGTAAACCCTAGATTCCTCCTTTAGTGGTCATGTGAGTCCTAACTTCTGACTCATCCAAAGAGATTGCTCTTGCAATGGCATGATCCGTTAGAATTTCTTCCAGTCCAGAAAATGGAGCTTGATCAGTGATATGTAAATCAATCAGATGGGCGTACTCTTCCAATGTTGGTGCAAGTTGGTAATCCGGGAAAGTGAAGCAGTGGTAGACCGGATCATAGAACTGTACCAGCATAGATAGGATTCCTTCAACTACGTTGACCCTTAACAGAGACAACATTCCTCCGTGCTTAGCTCTGAATGCCTCGGGATTGGTAATCATCCTTCCCAATTTCCTTAAGTCTTCTAGTTTCGGAGCCTTGAAGGTGTACTTGTGTGTCTTTCTTCTACCAAAATCCATAACACAACCTCTGATATTTGCAATTATTGTTTTAGTTCTACTTAAAAAAGGTTTTTTTTCTTGTTTGAAAAGATTTTTTTAATGAATGCATGAATGCAGCACACAAAAACATTTGAAAACATGGGTTCAAGGGTTCAACGTCACGAGTATGGAGTCATGGCTCTACCCATCCCCAAAGGTTGTACTATTTTGGTCAATTTGTGTACCTGTAGAACGGGTTCTAAAAGGTTCTCAAAGTCATTGATCCCTCATAGGGATACCAACAGCAAGCTGATTCACTCGAGCGAGCTGTAATATCCTAGGATGAATCTCATTTGAGTGTAGTATCGCGTATCAACTATTCCTGATAGTCACTGCAATACCAAATGGCCATATGGTTAATGTCTACTAAATCCTCAGGGTCATGGGTACTGCACTGGGATAGACAATGCTTTCACGACAATCGGCCGTTCAACATTGATATTTTCGCACGGGTACCTCGACTGATTCGGTGGATTGCCAAGTTAGCTTGGTTGAGATTCACTCCCTATAAGCGTTTCCTGGATATACCACCACTTATCTTAATGTTCTCTCAAACTTTCCACATGCGTATTAATCGCATTCCCAGTTGACAGAAAATTAAACACGGGTATAAAGTAGTATAATAGTATATATATATATATATATATATATAGTAGAAATTATAGAATGCCAAACAAAACCTAGACCTCTTAGAAACTCTAATCCTAGAGACTCCCCAGCAGAGTCACCATTTTTCTGTAGCGTGCAATTTTCTTCGGTGATGCGACCACCTTACCACAATGGTTGGAATTGGGTGCTACTTTCTGATTTCTTATTTATCCTATGAAGCTGGAAGGAAAGGGAAGCTATCTAAAACTAACCTTGCACGCAAATGTTTTCTTTAACAAATGCTAAGAGATTGGGGGGTACGGGGTCAGGTTATACAAAGGGAAGTTGTCAATTACCTAGTGTATATATGGTTATCCATAGATCTTCTTTGGCAGGTTTAAATACTTTCTGGTGTTTATCTGTTATAGGTTGGGAAAGTTTCTCCTTTGGGAGTGTTGAAAGAGTTTTATGTTGTTTTCGGGTTTTTCGTTGTTTTTGTGAAGGTACTGGACCTAAGGTTTTTGATTCGTGTGCTCGCTAAGATTTCGCAATCTTATGCCTACGTATTCCCGTTAAAGAAAACAGGAAAATTAGAGCAATCGTAGTTCCTCCTATTTATATGAGAGGAAAATGTTTGGTGTCTTGTTTAAAGCCCAAGATTGAAGCTAACCGAGTATTTGTGTCTTGTTTAAAGCCCAAGATTGAAGCTAAAAGGGTGACTGAGAGAGAATTTGTCATCTCTAAAGGGAGATATCTCACCTGTTTATCACAAAATTGTTATGTAATTGATTATAAAGGGGAATTACTTTAACTTAAATGTGTCACACCCTCATTTTCACCCTAACCCTAGCCTAACATATCATATCATCTAAGCATTCCATTAAATCAATCATGTGTTTCATTGGTCTTCTGAGACATGGGATTACAGCGGCTCTTTGAATCAAGGTTTCTTATTTGCTTTGAGGTACTTTCATTCAATGATTCAAGTGTGGAGCAAAGGTTTGATCTCACAGCATTAAAATCAAGTTCATTAGAATCAAAGGGTCCGTCAGAGATTCAGGGGTTTGTGTGAAAGTTTAAATCGGATTGGTTTTGAGTCAAGGTGATTGTTGTTCAGTCTAAATGTTTGACGATGGTTTGTTAGTTGTGGATTTCATCACCAAAAAGGAAAAAGACAATTCTAAATCCCATTTCGTATATCCATACTTCCAAGATATCCATTACTCACTATCCATTTTCCAATTATCCAATTTTTGAGTCCATTAACCTTTCTTACAAATAATCGTTTGTCATATCCATTTCTAACCATTCTTAATTCCATATCCACTTTTTATCCATTTTTCAATATCCATTTTTAATTTCATCGCCCATTTTCCATTTCAATTTCATTTCAATTCATTTTCGATTAACAATACATTTTGGTTTATTTTCCAATTTCCATTTCCAATTCAATTCAAGTTTTAATCCATCCAATCCATTTCAATTATCCATAAAAATCCATTTCTCTTTAATTACCCATCATTGTCCATGTTATTTTACTAAGTCCATCCATTCTTCTAAATAATTCATATTTTTATTTACAAATCCATTATCACAGAAAAAAAATCTACAAAAGTACATGATCCATAAAATCCATACATTTATTATTTGTCCAAATCATGGTCCATTTCCATATTGAAGGTGTAAATAGCAAGCTCATTAGCCAAATTTACAAAAATAAAATCAAGCTCATAGATTACAAGCCCATTATCCTTTTCAATTACAATTAAAATAAAAGAGAGAAATAATTTGAACCCAAAAGAAGTTTAATCCATCTGCTACTCAATTTCTACAAACCAAAGCCAAAACAGAACCGTACAACCCAGAAACTTGCTTACCACTCCAAAACAAAATCAACTCACAGCCATGCGCGACCAACAACCTGCAGCAACCGTACAAATCGCTGCGACTTCCAGCCTGCGACAACCACCAACAACAAACCTGCAACTCGTACCACCAATACCCCACACAATATGAAATACAGCCTGTCCACAACGGAGCAACATAATGGACCACAACCAAAAACGAGAATAAAAGACAGAAGAAAAAACTCACAGAGGATGAACATTTTTCCTTTGCTGCTCACATCAGATCCCAATCCGCCACAAACTCATTTTCTGCACATAACCCCTTTAAGCTTCATCACACCATCTCATCCTCTTCATTCGACTTCACTACCATCATTTTCACTGTTGACGGAAACAACATATCACCCACATACCCTTCATCATCATCATCAAACTGACCACCAAAACTTTCTCTCCACGGAATCATCATCAAACCTTAACAATCATCTTCGAGAACCCAACTTCACCTTCTTTTCACAAATCATTCAACCTCAACCCCCTTCATCTCTCCTTGCGAACCGAATCACCTTCGAAACACAAACCTTTTCGACCGCCGTTACCTAAACCTCTCTTCTCTTCAAACCCTCAACTGAAACAACCACACTCAAACCTTCAAAACCCATTCTTTTCCTCAACTCCATAACCTATTTGCAAGCTCTTCTTCAAAAATCCTTTTCAACACAACAACCAACTTGAATTAGAACCAGAAATTAGATGAGAAAGAGAGATTGAGAAAATAAGCCAAAATCTGATTCGTGCGAACAAACCTGAATCATATTTAATTAAAGCACAAATCAAGCCACCGCGACGGAGAGAACGACCGAGAAAAGCACCATGAGGAAGAGAACACGACCACCATCCGCCACCGTGAGCTTACGAGAAAGAAACAGAACTGCGGTCATGAAAACAAGGAGAGAACAGTGAGGTTGAGATCCGGAACGGAGGAAATGGCGCGTCGTCAGAAAAGAGATTGAGATTGGGGATCCGTTAATGTAAAGAGAGTAAGATTTGGGGATTTTTTCTTTTGAGTTTTGTTTCTGAACATTGTGGGAGCATGTGTTGAATCGTGCCGTGTTTTGACCTTTCTTAGGGTTTCCTCATGACCCTTTTCCTCTTGTATCCAAAACCGGGTCGGGTTAAGGGTCTTCCAACCCACCTCCCATTGAGAAGCGCCCCAGGGGCTGCGGATTTACAGCATGGGCTGCAGGCCCAATTCTCTCCATCCCAACCTTTTTTTTATTTTTATTTTATTTTAGTCTTTAATCTTACTATTAATGTTAATAAGTTCCTTTTAATAACATTCTTAATTAATATTTAAATCTCTTTCTTATATGTTGTTTTTTAGTTAATATTTTTTTTATTGATTCTTGTTAAGATTTTGTTAAATATTTTGTTAGATATTTTAGTTTATATTTTTGTTGTTGATAACTTTTATTAATAATCTCATTATTTATTTAGAAAAATTCCTTATAAGTTCTTGTTAATAATTTTGTTATTTTTCTAGTTAAATATTTTTGTTCATAACTTAGTTAATAATATTTTAATAGTTTTGTAATTATTTTGTTTAAATCTTAGTTCTTGATTTACCTTTGCTTTTCATTTCATTTTCATGTGCGATTTATTTCAACTTTTGGCCAATGACATAACAAAAATCATGATTACTTGATTTCCTTCAATCGATTCAAAATCTTGATCAATATGAGGCCATTTTCTTTTCGATTTCATTTCTCATTTTCATTCTCTTCTTAAGTAAAAAAACCTTGGTCTAGTACCAAGTGCTCATTTTCAAAACTTCTCTTTGTATTGAACTAAAAAGAGAGGATCGGGTGAAGACCTATTCCTCTTCGAGTATTAAGATGCTCACTTTAGAGTGTGTGGTCTCGATGTTCGTCTTTCATTACAAAGACGTGACTTTATTCACCATGCATTCTTTCAAAAACCTTTTTCTCTTTTTCTTTCTCTCCTTGTGTCTAAAAACCTTGGTCGTGTACCAAGTGCATTTTCAAACATCTTCTTAATAAACTTAGATGGTCGTGGGTTGGTTAGGCGAAGGCCTTCTCCTATCCCGAGTGCTTGACATTACCTTTAGGGTTCACTGTCGTAAAGCACTTACCATCTAAAACCAAAAACACTTTTAATAAGAGAATAAAGTTCTCTTTGTATTGAACTAAAGAGAGAGGATTGGGTGAAGACCTCATCCTCTTCGAGTATTAGGATGCTCACTTTAGAGTGTGTGGTCTCGATACTCGTCTTTCGATACGAAGACGTGACTATATTCGCCACACAACTTTCATAATAAATCTTTTGAGATAAAGAATTGGGTACTACCCGAAGGGGTTCCTATCCGAGGACTTATTTCACCCTTAAAAACAATCTCAACAAATCAAATGAGACATCTTGCCTTGATGGCGAAAATCAACTTTTTCAAAAAGGACATGTTGCGTCCGTTCTACCGCAAACAGGTAACGTATAAGACTCCAGGAGCGAGCCGCTAAACACCTAACTGCTAGAATCCGTACGTTAACATCGTCCATAAAAAACACCAACAAACCGTAGTCGGTCGAACTACGATTGCTCTGATTCTTCATTCTTGTCCGAATGTAAGATATGTAGGCACAAGATTGTAATGATCTTGGCGAGCCACCTTCTATCCATCTTCCATTTTCCACACCATTTCTTTTTCTTCCCCCAAAAAGGGACATGTTACGTCCGTTCTACCGCAAACAGGTAACACATAAGACTCAACGAGCGAGCCGCAATACACCTAACTGCTAGAATGCGCACGTTACCATCGTCCACATACCCCCTTCCATTTTCTTCACCCGTAGTCCTCCGAACTACGTTGACTCTGACTTTCCCATTGCACGAGGGAATACGTAGGCATAGGACCGCGAAGTCCTATCGAGTCTCCTTCCCCTCTTCTCCCCACCTTTTCTTTTATTTTCTTTCACATTCTTTGGTTCTCACCCTTCTTTCCCTCTTTAGAACACACTTAGAAAGCAGTATCTATAGCAAACATCCTTACACATAGACAAGCAAATGGTTCCCATCGAGTACGATGGATGTGAGGGGTGCTAATACCTTCTCCTCGCATAACCGGCTTCCGAACCCGTAATTTGGTTGCGAGACCATCTTATCCTTTCTTCTTTGGGTTTTCTCGATGTTTTCCCTTCCCCTCATGGGATAAATAAAGTTCGATGGCGACTCTTCTGTTTTCTTCCTTTTCGCCTTCGGTCAACTATTTTTCGAGTAGCGACTCTGCTGGGGACAAGTGGAAAATCCCTAAGCAAGCCAAGCCTAATTTGTTTGTCATATGTGTATTTTTGGGTGCTTTATTATTGCTTTATTATCTTGTGTTTCTCTTATCTGTTGGGTATATTGGGGATGGTTTGTGAGGAGAAGGGCTTTCTACCCAAGCTTTTCGAGTATACACTAAGCTAGGAGGTGGTTGCTTACTGATTTGCGAGACTTAGGACTCGTCGAGTTGGTTTGACTTCCACCGATCAGATGAGGCCCCTTTGGGAATGATTATGTCTTACGATTAGTCGTAATGACGTCTTTGTTTCCGACCTGGGAGTCCGTGATTCTGAGAACTTTTAGAACCCTATTCCAAAGGTTACTAAGGCATAACTCTGTGCTCATCCCTTGAAGGGATTACCGTCTTATGAATCGTCGTTATGATGGAAAACTTTTGAGGGTTAGTGCATGGGACCTCGTTTGAAAACCCTTTGGAATGCCCTATTATAAACCAATAGATAACCTACCCGAGGTGAGGGATATCTTGTTGTGTTATCCTGCCGAATCTGTGATCTTGATACCTGTGGCATGAACCTCTGATCTTTGATCCCATTGCCTTATTGCATTCATAACATTGTATTTGCATAAGCATCTACGTATCATGTTGCATATCATTCTCCAACCAAAATCGAGAAGCTCATTCAGTCCTTTGTCCATAACCCGCAGTTGATTTCTCGACACTCGCATTGAACCTGTGGTAGATGTGAAGCATTTGAAGCAAGTGGGACATAGACGACTTGAAAGGCCAGTTAGACGAAGCAAGCTGAGGTAGCCATGTCAGAAAGCAACCGTCAAAATGTTGATCCTCCGCCAGGTTTCACTGTGACAACTAATCCACTGTATGGTCTTCTGCCTGATGATGATCCTCCACAAGTAAATGTTCCTACTCGACCCCAGAGGATTCCATTGACTGACCCCATTAAGGAAAATCTTCGTGCCATTGAGGAGAAACTCCAAGCTATGAAAGTGCATGATACGCCTGGGCTCGATGCTGCTGATATGTGCCTAGTGCCGGATTTAGTAATCCCTCAGAAATTCAAGGAACCCAACTTCGAGAAGTACACAGGCCTTAGTTGCCCGAAGCGTCATTTGGTGATGTTCTGCCGAAAAATGACCATATATACCATGATGATAAGCTGATGATTCACTGTTTTTAAGACAGTTTGAGTGGGGCATCTTTAAGCTGGTACATGGATTTAGAAAGAAGCCACATCCAATCATGGAAGGACTTATCCAGCGCTTTTCTAAAGCGATATCAGTACAATCTAGACGTGGCTCCTAGTCGCATGCAGTTGCAAAGCCTGTCTCAGAATGGCGATGAATCCTTCAAGGAATATGCACAGCGATGGAGAGAATTAGCAGCCAGAGTGCAACCACCACTCTTGGATAGGGAATTGATTGACATGTTCATAAACAGTCTGCATGGCTCTTATCTTGAAAGAATGGCTGGCAGTACGCCATCAAGCTTCTCTGACCTTGTGACGGTAGGGGAACGCATCGAAAGCTACCTCAAGAGTGGACTAATCCAGAACGTCTCGAATAGCCAAGCCGATGAGAGTGAATCCCTCATTAACTCCCAAGAGGAAGAGGATGAAACCAATGCAATCATAGCAAATGTTAAGTATTCTTATGGTGTACCAGCAAAACCTTTTGGTCCCTTATCTTCTCAGCAGTCATCATTTCCAGCGCCATGCTATCCTTATGGGCAACCAGTAATGCCTATAGCTTCGTCTCAGAAACCGTGGATTGCTCCTCATGTAAATCAACGAGCCCATGGCCAGGGATATCAGAATCAGCGCCAGAGTCAGCATAGGCTTCGCAACAATCTAGAAAGAAGGAATGCTCCTCTTCATACAGTCCCTATGTCATACAGTCAACTCTTGCTGCGTCTGATTCAAAGCTCGCTGGTGGCTCCTAAGTCTCTCAAGCCATTGCCAGAGGCATACCCTCCGGGGTACGATCCCAATATGCAATATGGATATCATGCTGGATCAATGGGGCATTCGACTAAAGATTGCAAAGCCTACCAAGCCAAAGTGCAACAACTGATTGACAAAGGTTACATATCCTTTCCAGAAGGAAGCCTCGTTGTGCACGTCAACCTCTCGTCTATTTGAGTTCAAAGACTACAAGGGTCATCTCCTCGAGCCAGTGGGTCAGACAGAAGACACCCCTAGGATTGCCCATTTTTAGATCTTGTCATTTATTTGCATTTGTAGTTTCTTTTCTGTTGAGTGCTACTTGTTGTTAAACATTATTGCTTACTAATGGTTTTGTTAATGTAATGAACGTGTTTTTTGAACAAGTCCATTCGTATCCACTCATTTTTTCTCATATATTGCAAAAATCACAAAAGATGTTTTCCACATTTCACTCCCTTTATCAGTTGTTGTCTTAGTAAAGATTTGAGGGAGGATGATGAAAACGAAATACTCATATTGCTAATAGTATGCTTTCGGATAAAATCCCGCTGATGATGTACAGGCATTATTTCAAATCCCCTAAACACTGGAGAGATAAGGAGTTAGTCCCTAGTCAACCCCTTCGAGCCTAGAAGCAGGAGTTTCCTTCGAATTTCTAAACCCTTACGCTTAACCTGGGGCATGGGTAGTGTCCAGTTATCCTGATTACACATTTGAACTTCAAGATGAAACCTCTTGTTATGGCGATTATTCTTCAAAGACCAAAGACTTGGCAGTCACAACCAAAATAAAAAAAAAGAAAGCCCGCTAAGTCCGCCACCCCAAAGAGAAAACTTAGGCAAAATTAGGGCAATCCCGATGGACTCGAAAAGTGAAGTCAGTCCATGCAAAAGTTAGGGATCAAAAAATAAATAAAGCAAAAGAGGCCCTCAAATCCTCAACAAAAGCAAAACCCGATTCAGTGGCCACCAAAATGGATTAGAAAGGTCATTGACATCCACAAAAACAAAATAAAGTGACTGCCATTCCAAGAGAACTTTGTATCTTCACACTTACATCGTCAACCCTTTTGGAAGATAAATGTGTGTAGTATGACTGATCGTAGGACTGGAGTTCATCACGAAGAAGAGGCGGGTACAAATCAAAATTTGAGCCTAATATCCTTTGTTTCAAATAACCGTGAACCAGACCACATTACAACCCTCGAAAGACCTAATTGAAGCAGGGTTTATTCTGAAAGCGTACTAAAGCAAGGTTGCGTAAACTGACTCCCCACAAATTTACTAATCTTCATCATTGGTGTCATATTCTTGCTATATCTTTCGCACACCAGTAAATCAACACTGCGTTTGGACTAATGGTCTATTCGTCACACACTATCACATCATTCCAATAAGTGATTTCTTTCAAAACCTGCATGATCGTCGCATTAAAATTACAATTTTTAAATGAACAATTTTAACTGTAAGCAAGTGCTTGACATCAAAAAGATTCTGACAAAGTGCATTCAGAGAAAAACTTGATAGTTCGTTGGCGCTGGCTCGAATCAAGACCTTCTCATAACCTCGTGAATCTGAGGCAAAGCATTCAAGAGTCAGTTGAGCAGATAATCATTTCAAGACTCCATCAGCCAAGGGTAGGCCACCCAAAGATTCTTGTGACTAAGGGTAAATCTCTCCGATGCTCGATTAACACAAGTTAAGTCGCTTCAACGCTCATTCTGGGGCAAGTTCTTCAAGAGACTCAAGCATAGGTTGACCATTGCAAATTCAGACAGTGGGGCAAATTATCTCAGGACATGTCATGGTATAACCATCCCCAAAGTTTCTATTCAAGGAGGATTCATTTGAAAACCCTACAGACTGGGGCAGATGAATTAGGGGCAGTTTTCCTTTGCACTTTCAAGATTGGTCGAGCAGACCCTGTCAGGCACCAGTAAATGTTGAGTTCACAACAAGTGTCAAAGAGCCCTGGGGCAGAGCAGAAGCGCAACTAACATGCATAAGTCAAGTCGCTATGCTCATATTGTCGGTTGCAAAGTCATCTTGGCATCTCAGTTAGAAGTAAGATTCTCTTAGGAGTAAGTGCAACTTCTGCAAAGGACCAAACTTGGAGCATCAGAAGCATCCACATCTACCATCCGATCGTAGCATCGCCAGGTTTTGAGTGTCGGGAAGTTAAGCTCATTCCCCATCCAACCCAAAGCCCAATCATACTTGGCACCCCAACCAAAGCCCAACCATACTTGGCACCTCCCACCATAAGCCCGATCATACTCGCCACCCTTAACCAGGTACAAAATCCACCTTGCTTGCACAACTTTAAAGTCCAGTTCTCGTCTGGCAAACCATAAAACCAGTTCCCGTCTGGAAAACCAAAACAAAACACTAGTTCTCGTCTGGTAAACAACTTCTATGCCAGTTCCCTCCTGGTCACCTATTCTTTAGCCAAATTTTAAAACCACCAGTTCTCGCCTGGTGGTCTACCCCTTAAAAACCAGTTCTCGTCTGGTAACCCATTTAAAAGTCATCTCTGGTTGGTATCCTTCACCTTACCCATCTCCTTTTCCCCAGCAAGCATTTCAACAAAAGCCCAACCTTATCCTTGGCACGACCGTCACTCCATACTTTCATATCCCCAGCATTTTGCATACATTCTGCATCATTTGCATGTTTGTTTAGCCAGTTCTTGTAGAGGATAGGGGCATTCTTGTGGACATTGTCCCCCCATCCTTTATTCTTGAGTCCTCTCTACCTTTCGTAGGAGGAATATCTCACTTTTTATTTCTTGAGTCCTCTTTACCTTTCGTATGAGGAATATCTCTCGTAATCCTTTATTTCCTGAGTCCTCTCTACCTTTCGTAGGAGGAATATCTCACTTTTTATTTCTTGAGTCCTCTTTACCTTTCGTATGAGGAATATCTCTCGTAATCCTTTATTTCCTGAGTCCTCTTTACCTTTCGTAGGAGGAATATCTCACCATCCTTTATTCTTGAGTCCTCTCTACCGTTCGTAGGAGGAATATCTCACTTTTTATTTCTTGAGTCCTCTTTACCCTTCGTATGAGGAATAATCCTTTATTTTCCTGAGTCCTCTTTACCTTTCGTAGGAGGAATATCTCACCATCCTTTATTTCTAGAGTCGTATCTACCTTTCGTAGAAGGAATATCTAAACCTTTTATATGTCCTTAGGATCCTACAGGGATGTCTCCCTTTTCAAGACTGGAAAAGCACTCATATTCATTCTTCATTGCATCTCAAGCATATCATCATATCCCTCATAACCAATTACCTCTTCCCTAACAGATGCCTTTTTCAAGTCATCCCACCGACTCATCACTTTCATTCAACTCCTTGTCCGACTGAAAATTATGGGTATTCTTATATATTTAATCCTCTTGTACCTTGATTGTAAGAAAGCATTTGCCACTCTCACCTTCAAGCCCAAGAAGATTAAATAGGGGCATCTGTCACACCCTCATTTTCACCCTAACCCTAGCCTAACATATCATATCATCTAAGCATTCCATTAAATCAATCATGTGTTTCATTGGTCTTCTGAGACATGGGATTACAGCGGCTCTTTGAATCAAGGTTTCTTATTTTCTTTGAGGTACTTTCATTCAATGATTCAAGTGTGGAGAAAAGGTTTGATCTCACAGCATTAAAATCAAGTTCATCAGAATCAAAGGATCCGTCAGAGATTCAGGGGTTTGTGTGAAAGTTTAAATCGGATTGGTTTTGAGTCAAGGTGATTGTTGTTCAGTCTAAATGTTTGACGATGGTTTGTTAGTTGTGGATTTCATCACCAAAAAGGAAAAAGACAATTCTAAAGCCCATTTGGTATATCCATACTTCCAAGATATCCATTACTCACTATCCATTTTCCAATTATCCAATTTTTTAGTCCATTAACTTTTCTTTCAAACAATCGTTTGTCATATCCATTTCTAACCATTCTTAATTCCATATCCACTTTTTATCCATTTTTCAATATCCATTTTTAATTTCATCGCCCATTTTCCATTTCAATTTCATTTCAATTCATTTCCGATTAACAATACATTTTGGTTTATTTTCCAATTTCCATTTCCAATTCAATTCAAGTTTTAATCCATCCAATCCATTTCAATTATCCATAAAAATCCATTTCTCTTTAATTACCCATCATTGTCCATGTTATTTTCCAAAGTCCATCCATTCTTCTAAATAATTCATATTTTTATTTACAAATCCATTATCACAAAAAAAAAATCTACAAAAGTACATGATCCATAAAATCCATACATTTATTATTTGTCCAAAT
Organism: Lathyrus tuberosus; assembly: GCA_022829125.1. Taxonomy (NCBI): domain Eukaryota; kingdom Viridiplantae; phylum Streptophyta; class Magnoliopsida; order Fabales; family Fabaceae; genus Lathyrus; species Lathyrus tuberosus. Next base: position 233,191 of record JALAZF010000185.1, read on the forward strand.
CATGGTCCATTTCCACATTGAAGGTGTAAATAGCAAGCTCATTAGCCAAATTTACAAAAATAAAATCAAGCTCATAGATTACAAGCCCATTATCCTTTTCAATTACAATTAAAAAAAAAGAGAAATAATTTGAACCCAAAAGAAGTTTAATCCATCTGCTACTCAATTTCTACAAACCAATGCCAAAACAGAACTGTACAACCCAGAAACCTGCTTACCACTCCAAAACAAAATCAACTCACAACCATGCGCGACCAACAACCTACAGCAACCGTACAAATCGCTACGACTTCCAGCCTGCGACAACCACCAACAACAAACCTGCAACTCGTACCACCAATACCCCACACAATATGAAATACAGCCTATCCACAACGGAGCAACATAATGGACCACAACCAAAAACGAGAATAAAAGACAGAAGAAAAAACTCACAGAGGAGGGATATTTTTCCTTTACTGCTCACATCAGATCCCAATCCGCCACAAACTCGTTTTCTGCACATAACCCCTTTAAGCTTCATCACACCATCCCATCCTCTTCATTCGACTTCACTACCATCATTTTCACTGTTGACGGAAACAACATATCACCCACATACCCTTCATCATTATCATCAAACTGACCACCAAAACTTTCTCTCCACGGAATCATCATCAAACCTTAACAATCATCTTCGAGAACCCAACTTCACCTTCTTTTCACAAATCATTCAACCTCAACCCACTCCATCTCTCCCTGCGAACCGAATCACCTTCGAAACATAAACCCTTTTGACCGCCGTTACCTAAACCTCTCTTCTCTTCAAACCCTCAACCGAAACAACCACAATCAAACCTTCAAAACCCATTCTTTTCCTCAACTCCATAACCTATTTGCAAGCTCTTCTTCAAAAATCATTTTCAACACAACAACCAACTTGAATTAGAACCAGAAATTAGATGAGAAAGAGAGATTGAGAAAATAAGCCAAAATCTGATTCGAGCGAACAAACCTGAATCATATTTGATTAGAGCACAAATCAAGCCGCCACGACGGAGAGAACGACCGAGAGAAGCACCGTGAGGAAGAGAACACGACTACTATCCGCCGCCGTGAGCTTACGAGAGAGAAACAGAACTGCGGCCGTGAAAACAAGGAGAGAACAGTGAGGTTGAGATCCGGAACGGAGGAAATGGCGCGTCGCCGGAAGAGAGATTGAGATTGGGGATCCGTTAATGTAAAGAGAGTAAGATTTGGGGATTTTTTCTTTTGAGTTTTGTTTCTGAACATTGTGGGAGCATGTGTTGAATCGTGCCGTGTTTTGACCTTTCTTAGGGTTTCCTCATGACCCTGTTCCTCTTGTATCCAAAACCGGGCCGGGTTAAGGGTCTTCCGACCCACCTCCCATTGAGAAGCGCCCCAGGGGCTGCGGATTTACAGCATGGGCTGCAGGCCCAATTTTCTCCATCCCAACCTTTTTTATTTTTATTTTATTTTAGTCTTTAATCTTACTATTAATGTTAATAAGTTCCTTTTAATAACATTCTTAATTAATATTTAAATCTCTTTCTTATATGTTGTTTTTTAGTTAATATTTTTTTTATTGATTCTTGTTAAGATTTTGTTAAATATTTTGTTAGATATTTTAGTTTATATTTTTGTTGTTGATAACTTTTATTAATAATCTCATTATTTATTTAGAAAAATTCCTTATAAGTTCTTGTTAATAATTTTGTTATTTTTCTAGTTAAATATTTTTGTTCATAACTTAGTTAATAATATTTTAATAGTTTTGTAATTATTTTGTTTAAATCTTAGTTCTTGATTTACCTTTGCTTTTCATTTCATTTTCATGTGCGATTTATTTCAACTTTTGGCCAATGACATAACAAAAATCATGATTACTTGATTTCCTTCAATCGATTCAAAATCTTGATCAATATGAGGCCATTTTCTTTTCGATTTCATTTCTCATTTTCATTCTCTTCTTAAGTCAAAAAACCTTGGTCTAGTACCAAGTGCTCATTTTCAAAACTTCTCTTTGTATTGAACTAAAAAGAGAGGATTGGGTGAAGACCTATTCCTCTTCGAGTATTAAGATGCTCACTTTAGAGTGTGTGGTCTCGATGTTCGTCTTTCAATACAAAGACATGACTTTATTCACCATCCATTCTTTCAAAAACCTTTTTCTCTTTTTCTTTCTCTCCTTGTGTCTAAAAACCTTGGTCGTGTACCAAGTGCATTTTCAAACATTTTCTTAATAAACTTAGATGGTCGTGGGTTGGTTAGGCGAAGGCCTTCTCCTATCCCGAGTGCTTGACATTACCTTTAGGGTTCACTGTCGTAAAGCACTTACCATCTAAAACCAAAAACACTTTTAATAAGAGAATAAAGTTCTCTTTGTATTGAACTAAAGAGAGAGGATTGGGTGAAGACCTCATCCTCTTCGAGTATTAGGATGCTCACTTTAGAGTGTGTGGTCTCGATACTCGTCTTTCGATATGAAGATATGACTATATTCGCCACACAACTTTCATAATAAATCTTTTGAGATAAAGAATTGGGTACTACCCGAAGGGGTTCCTATCCGAGGACTTATTTCACCCTTAAAAACAATCTCAACAAATCAAATGAGACATCTTGCCTTGATGGCGAAAATCAACTTTTTCAAAAAGGACATGTTGCGTCCGTTCTACCTTAAACAGGTAACGCATAAGACTCCACGAGCGAGCCGCTAAACACCTAACTGCTAGAACCCACACGTTAACATCGTCCATAAAAAACACCAACAAACCGTAGTCGGTCAAACTACGATTGCTCTGATTCTTCATTCTTGTCCGAATGTAAGATACGTAGGCACAAGATTGTAATGATCTTGGCGAACCACCTTCTATCCATCTTCCGTTTTCCACACCATTTCTTTTTCTTCCCCCAAAAAGGGACATTTTAAGTCCATTCTACCGCAAACAGGTAACGCATAAGACTCTACGAGCGAGCCGCAATACACCTAACTGCTAGAATGCACACGTTACCATCGTCCACATACCCCCTTCCATTTTCTTCACCCGTAGTCCTCCGAACTACGTTGACTCTGACTTTCCCATTGCAGAGGGAATACGTAGGCATAGAACCGCGAAGTCCTATCGAGTCTCCTTCTCCCCACCTTTTCTTTTATTTTCTTTCACATCCTTTGGTTCTCACCCTTCTTTCCCTCTTTAGAACACACTTAGAAAGCAGTATCTATAGCAAACATCCTTACACATAGACAAGCAAATGGTTCCCATCGAGTACGATGGATATGAGGGGTGCTAATACCTTCCCCTCGCATAACCGGCTTCCGAACCCGTAATTTGGTTGCGAGACCATCTTATCCTTTCTTCTTTCAGTTTTCTCGATGTTTTCCCTTCCCCTCATGGGATAAATAAAGTTCGATGGCGACTCTTCTGTTTTCTTCCTTTTCGCCTTCGGTCGACTATTTTTCGAGTAGCGACAAAATGTATGGAATCCAACAATGCCATAATTTACTTTTTAAGAGAAATGTCCTGAAGGAAGACACTTTAACTCAGTGTAGAGCAATGCCATTTTTCCTTAGGAATCTTCCATGCTAAGAGAGGGACATTGGTTTGGATGTAAATAATCCAGAGGCTTGGCACTTACAGCAATTAGATGAAAGTAGAGATTTACCAAGATAAAGAGGGACCACAGCTTGAATTTTTGAATCAACAAGTGTGCCACTTACAACAGTTATCTGGAATTAGGTTTTGTTTGATTATTTGTTTTGAAAATGTGATATACAGAGAAATGTCCTCCTATTGAGAGAACTTTTGATTTCCTCTGAGGGGATGTTGATTTTTGTATGCCTTGTTCAAAGCCCAAGGTTGAAGCTAAAAGGTTGACTCTACTAGGGAGTATTATATCTGTCTTGTACAAAGCCCAAGATTGAGGCTAAAAGGAGATTGATTTAGCTGGAGAGTATGATCTGTCTTGTACAAAGCCCAAGATTGAGGCTGAAAAGAGATGGACTCTTCTGGGAATTATTTTGTCTGTCTTGTACAAAGCCCAAGATTGAGGCTAAAAGAAATTGACTCCACTGGGGAGGTTTTATGTGTCTTGTACAAAGCCCAAGATTGAGGCTAAATCTGCTAAGGAAAAATCATTATACAAAGCCTAAGAGGAGGCTGGCTGGGGAAATTCTTATATGAAGCCTAAGAGGAGGCTGGCTTCTGCTGAGGATTATTGAGATCCAGAGACAGGTCCAAATTAGGGAATCAACTCTTTCTGAGAATATTAGATGCCCTGAGGTTCTAATTCTGTTAAGGTTATATTGATGGTAAAGGTTTAAACTTTGAGTATGAAACCCTATGGAGGTTTCAAACTCTGTTGGAGATTGATGAAGTGATCATGGTTTTTCCTGTGCTTTAAGAAAACCTGAGGGTTTCTTTGAGATCCAAGAGGAGATGAGACTTTCCAAGTCTACTGGTATTAAGAGGGTGACTCTTAATACCTTGAAAGAATGAACATCGTAGCCGTTCATCTTACTCGGTTCAAGTCAATTAGATAGGGGCATCTGTCATATCCCAAATTTGTCCTACCTGTGTATAACTTTCGACTGTACATCCATCCACTGACAATTATTCAAAAATTCAAAAATATGTTGTCTTCGATTTCATCCCTCTTTTGTTTCATCCATTTTTATTTTAAGTCATATCTACCTTTTAACCATTTTTATCCTTCATCCCTCTTTTATTTTTTTTATCCATTTATATTTATCCATTGGTTATCCATTTCCATTTTCATAAACCATAATCCATATTCAATTTCTACTGTAAACCCATTATCCATTATCCATAATTCTCTTTTTTTTCCTAACCCAAATTCTATTAACCTTTTTTCATATCCACTTTTTGATTTTTTAAAATCCATTGTTCATTTCCTAATATCCATACCCATTTATCCTAAATCCATTTCAAATCCATCCAGAAAATATATTCAATTCCATTTATTCCATTTTTTCAATTTCAAATTTCATTTCTTTTTCTTCTAAACAATTATCCATTACTTCATTACCAAACAAAATATAAAAAAAATAATAAAAGCAAATTCACTGCAGACACAACACCACAGCCAACTCTGATTCCGCATACACTCACCATGCACCGTTCCACAAACCGTTTTTACGCAGCAGCTTATCACGCACCACATCGAGTCCACAACAACAAAAAGCATTCCTCACACCGACATGTACGACTCTGCCTTTACAAACCCAGGATTTACGCACCAAGCATAACCATCAACATAAAAATTGTTTTAACAAGGTCTGCAGAGAAAAGATTCCAAATGCAGAGAAACTACTCAAAACGACTCAAACCTTATTCCATTTATAAAGGAGGACCCTTCCCATTCGTTGATTTTCATAAAAACTCACTCAAATCAAATCCTACCCTCACTCTTAATCACAAAACCCACAAAATCTCCAAACCGAATCCCCTTCTTCAACCTCAAACCTCTTCGACCTTCAATCAACCGCCTTCCCTCGATACCTCCACCTTCTCTCAAATCACAAAACTCCTCAAATCGTGTTCCCAAATCAAAACCATAAAATCAAACCACCAAAAATCTCTGTAAATCCAACGCAAACCCATTCTCTTTTCAACACAACTCTTCATCACAAACCAAATCACAGAACCCGAGTGAGATGAAAAAGATGAAATGAAAGAGTGAGCGAGATTGAAACGAGATTGTGTTCGAACCTAAAACGAAAACTGAGATGGAGCAAGCGAGAAACCAGATTCTACGCGAAGGTTGGAATGAATCACTGTGTTACTTCTTCTTCTTTTTTTTCTTTCTTTATGTTGCAGTTGTTCCGATTTTCTTCCTCCTACATGTGATTTCACAGCTTCTGTTTGGATTGGTTATGTTTTAAATGCGATGATGATGATTATTGACTCTTATCGCTCATGCTCTTTCCCTTTCCTTGTTTTTTGATTTTTACTGATTGTGGTTTTTATTTGAAACTGTGCGTGGCTTTTTTGGAACCGTGTGTGTTGTTGTGAAACAAAAGCATTTGATTTTTCTTTGTTTTTAATGTCGACCATGCCTTTTATATTGAAGCTTAACTTGTCTGATGGAGATCCTGTGTTGTTTCTATTTTTCTAATAAACCATTTTGGTTTTTTGGACCGTGATAAGGGCTTCATGGCCCGCTTTATTTTTTAATCCACCACCACCCTTCTTTTTGGTGTGCACCGTGCTGCCTTATTTGGGTGGATGATGGGCTTCGGCCCAAATGATTCCACCTATTTTCACTCCCTTTCACATTTCAAACCCCTTCCCTTATTTGCTTTTTAATTAATTTGATTTTGCTTCAAAATATTTTCTAAGTATTTTAGTTTTAAATTGCTAGTCCTTATTTTAATTTAATTAACTCCACTTTCGATTTTCGATTTTTGGGGCCAATGATCTAGCAATACTCATGGTTCAATTGGTTTTTTTTCAAACCGATGGAATTTTGATATATATGAGGCTATTTACTATTTATTTATTTCGATTTATTTTGTCATTACATTATTTTTATTCATTTATTTTGGGTCAATGAAAACCAAACATCGACGATTTGTCGATTTTTCGACTTAATCTCGATAAACGTGAGACCTTTATTCTTTTTCCTATACCTTTTCGATTTAATTTCATTTTTGTCATTTTGTCATTATTTTTATTCATTTTGGGTCAATGAGAACCAAATATCAATGATTTACCGATTTCTCGATTAAATCTTGATGAAGGTGAGACCTTTAGTCTTTTTCTTGTCATTTTCGATTTTATTTTTCATTATCTTATTATTTTTCATTTTGGGTCAATGAAAGTCAAATATCGTTGATTATCGATTTCTCGATTAAATTCCGATTAAGACGAGACCAATTTTATGTTATGTCAATATTATACCTTATTCATATTATCTCGATTATATTATTCATACTCTTATCATATTGTTCATATTGTATTCATCTAACCATTTCATTTTTTTTCAAACTTAATCAAAATACATTAACAACTATCAAAACCTAAAAAACTAATTGATGGACTGTTGGTTATGATCATCCACTTGCTCGACGCTTGCTCAAGGCTTAGTTTAGGACACCTTCGCACACACACGGCTTTCTCTTGGGCTACCTTACAATGAGACCCTTAATTTCATGTCATCCCTTGTATTTTACATGTACCCCTCTCCCATTCCGATGTATGCATTTAGCTTTCTTTTGATTGTGGTTTGTTTACTAGGAGCACCCCTAGGGACTAGCATAGGCAACCCATTTTCAAACTAATTCTCGATTCGTCATCGAGCCATTTTCAAACAAACCTTTTTCAACCAAATTCTTGATTCGTCGTGGAGCCCACTTTCAAATCAACCTCAAGCCAAACTCTTTCCCAAATCAAACTCTTTTCATAACAAATAAACCCTTGATCCAATGTTAAGCGGATTTTCATAATGAAATCTCAAAACGACTAAAAACTATCGAAACTCTTTCAAGGTGAAAAATGGGGGTTCAAGTCTTTGATCTTCCTTTGATTGTTTGGGTGCGAGTTCTCTTACTCGTGTGTGAGCAATTGACGCCTTTTCTTTTAACAAATCAAACCCTTTTCAAAACAACACAGCGCATACAATAAACCCTTGATCCCACGTCAAGCAGATTTTCATAATCAAACTTCAAAAACGACTAACAACTATCAAAACTCTTTCAAGGTGAAAAATGGGGGTTCAAGTCTTTGATCTCTCTTCAGTTGTTTGGGTACGAGTTCTCTTACTCGTGTGTGAGCAATCGACGCCTCTTTAAAATCAACCAACTCCCTTGTTTCGTGGGTGTACCACAAACTACGACTGCTCTGATTCTTTATTCTCGTCCGAATAAAGATACGTAGGCACATGATTGCGATGATCTTGGCGAGCTACCTTCTCTATTTTTCCCCCGTTTCCGCACTTTTTCTTTTTCCCCCGTTTCCACACTACCATCTTTTTCTGTCAAACCCCATAGTCGAACTACGATTGCTCTGATTCCTCATTCTCGTCCGAATGAGCATACGTAGGCCCGAGGTCGCGATGGTCTTGCCGAGCACCCTATCCTTAAACCACCCCATTTTCCCTTAGCATCATTTCCTTTTATCTCTACCTTTCCACATTTATTTTTGAGAAGAAAACAAACAAACTTAGCTAACGAGTATCGCGATTTGAATCAAGAGGTTCCCGTTGAGTACAACGGACGTGAGGGGGTGCGCGTACCTTCCCCTCACGTAACCGACTCACGAACCCAGAATGTGGTTGCGACGACCATGTTCTTATCCGCTCCTTAAAGGTTTTCTCGATATTTTCCTTTCCCTATTTTTGGGATAAATAAAGTTCGGTGGTGACTCTGTCGAACCGTTTTCCGCGCCTTTCGCGCGAAGGGTCGTTTCTTCGATTAAGCGATTTTTTTGAAGTGCGACAGATGGAGACTCTGCTGGGGATCCATTTGCTCCATGCAAGAGAGAGTCGAGCCTATCTTGATTCAAATCGCTAGCTCTTTAGCTTTGTTTATCTTTTTCTTTTCGTTCGCTTATATACTTGCTTTCCTATTTCCTTATTTGTGTTACCTTTTGTAACATTGTTGGGTTGTTATGATATTGGGAACTTTGTGAGATGGCTCTACACCCAAGTCTGAGTATAACCCTAGGATTAGGATGGTGGTTGTGTAGTGTAGGCTTGCGTGGTCTCTTCTGCGTGAGTTGAAGCGAAAACCACCGCTTGGAGTAGATTCGCTTGGAGATATTATTGTTGTGGTGAATCTTTGCCATGGTGGTAATACTTTTGAGGTGGGTCGTTGATCCCAAGGACCATTAACCCAATTCACCCATGGTGGTTGGTAACGTTAATTCTATGTGAGTTAATGCGAACGCCCCAATCAGATGAGATCCCTCGAACGTATTACTTCCTGACAGTAATATTTTCGACCTCGATCTTGGATTCTGAGAACCCTATTTAGAACCCGTGTGTCGATGGTTGTGTAGTGGACGCCTCCGAGGAATCTTTCTCGTGGGGAAGAAATGAAGACCTCACCTAGACGAGATTATTTCGAGGATATTATAGTCGGATGTCTCTTCGTCTTGGTTACAATGTTTTTGAAATATATCCATAACTCTATGCACCTACCCGTCTTAAAAACCTACCCGTGGGTTTTCTTGATCCTAGTTGTGGTTCTTGACCCGTTCCTCCGGCCAACCTCAGAACTGCTTGGAGCCGTTTGATTCTGTGATCCTGGATCTTGCATTGCATCTCATATCATTGCATTATATTGCATCTGTTGCGCATCTTGCATTGCATTTTCAATCTCAGAATCTCACTTCACCTTCCTTCCTTCTCCAGTAAATCAAGCTGATTCCTCGACACCAGTACGCAACTCGAGCCAATACTAGACGAATGATGGAGCAGATTCAACAAGAGCAAGCCGCCTTCAGAGAAGAATTAGACTCTATCAAAGGAAAGATTGATCAGATTCTCGAAGCCATCATGATGGCCAGAAAAGAAAAAGAAATGTGTGAAGCTGCTACTGCCCACAACACTGTGCCTGTTCAAGCATCTACCTCAAGGCTTTCTGTTCCTGTTCCTAACCCCATCACTTATGGGATACCAATGGACTTCGCTCCCGCCACATCTCAACCACTTCCAACATCTGGAGTTACTGTTAGTGCCATTCTGCAAGCCCAACCTGTTGTCACTCAGATTCCTATTCCTCATGCTGAAGAAAATCTGGTAGATCAGTATGATGAGGTACAAAACTACCATGCTGTTATCCCAATTGTCAATCCTACTGCCGCTCAGGATTCTAAGCTATCAAGATGTGTCGTTATCTAGCTGAGAAACTCTGAGTCATGGAGGGACGCAACTCAACTTCTCTGAATGCTCTGGAAATGTGCTTGGTTCCGGATGTTGTCATTCCTCCCAAGTTTAAAGTGCAAGAATTCCCAAAGTATAAAGGTCTCAGTTGTCCTCACATGCATCTAAGGATGTACTGCCGCAAGATGGCTGCCCATGCCAAAGATGAAAAGCTGATGATCCATTGCTTCCAAGACAGCTTGTCTGGGGCATCACTCAAATGGTATATGCAGTTGGAGCGTAGCAATGTGCGCACTTGGGATGATCTGGATGATGCATTTATCAAGCAATACAAGTAAAACACTGACCTTGCTCCGAATCGTACTCAACTTCAGAGTATGGGTCAAAAGGACAACGAATCCTTTAAGGAGTACGCGCAATGCTGGAGAGAGCTAGCTGCAAGGGTACATCCACCTCTTGTTGATCGTGAACTGATTGACATCTTCATGGGTAATTTGCAAGGCCAATACTATGAGAAGCTTATTGGTAATGTTTCTGCCGGATTCTCTGATTTGGTAATTGTCGGTGAGAGAATTGAAGAAGGTCTGAAGAGTGGAAAGATCCAAGGAGGTTCTAGTAGCCAGTCTCAAGCCAAGAAGCCCTTCAATGGATACAAAAAGAAAGAGGGTGAAACAAATGTTGTCTCTGCTTAGAAAGGGCAAGCTCAACAAGCTCCCCCTCCAATGCCTTATCAAATCCCTTACTTCCAGTATCCGTATGTTGCTGCTGCGCAATACGCTCCAATGCCTTATTAGCCAACAGTTCAAGCTGTTCAAGCCCCAATGCCTCAACAACTGGTTCCTCAGCAAGAATCCTACAATCAACAAGGGTATCAGTATCCTCCTCAAAATCAACAACAGAGAGCTGCTCAACAACGTCAACCTAATCAACAGAGGACAAAGAGGTCTGATAGAGACTTTTATCGTCTGCCAACGTTATATGCTCAGATCTTTGCTCAATTGATGGAGAAGAGGGCAATCACTCCCAGAGACTTAGCTCCTCCAACTGTCATCCCTCCAGATTATGATGCTAATGCTCATTGCGAATTTCATAAGGGTGCTCCAGGGTATACGATCGAAGACTGCAGAGCTTTCAAACACAAGGTTCAAGACATGAGCGACTCAAAGTTTCTCACATTCAATGGGAGGGCTCCGAACGTCATCAAGAACCCGCTGCCACCGCCAAACTAGTGCCAGTATCAAGTCAAGTCAATTCAAGTCAAGTTTATTCCCCGAAGAAGGCAGTCATGTTGCCATCCCATCATTTACATTCTTGTATTTTTGTCTTTATTTGTTTAAGTACTGTATGCTTTGAACATTTCTGTTTGTATTTGGTTTTCTTAATGTATTGACAATGCATGTTTTGAATCAGTTATGTCGTATTCACTCATTTTTTCCTTTTACTGCAAAACACCGACACATTTATCCACTTCACTCTCTTTATCAACTGTTGCTTAGCAATGATTGGAGGGAGGAAGATGAAAACGAAATACCCATAATTGAAAACCGTATGCTTTCCAATAGAATCTCCTCGAGGATGTACATGCATTGTTTCAATTCCCCTAAACACTGGAGATACAAGGAGTTAATCCCTAGTAAACCACTTCGAGCCTAGAAGTAGTATTTTCCTTCGGATATTCAAACCCTTACACTCAAACTGGGGCAGGGTAGTGTTCAGTTAACCCAATTACTTACTCAAAACATAAAAGCAAAATCCACAAGACATGATGGTTGTTCATCAATAACCATGACTTGGCAGTCACAACCCTCCAACAAAAACCAAAAAAAACAAAAATCAAAAGCCTGCTAAGTCGAGCGCCTCAAAGGAGACTTGGGCAAAAATCAAGGTAATCCTGATGGACTCGAAAAGCAAAATCAGTCCATGCAAAAGATAGGGATAAAAAACAAAGTCAAAAGAGGCCCTCAAATCATCAACAAAAACAAAATAAGATCCAGTGACCACCATAATCAAAACCAAAAGGTCACTAACATCCATCAAAAACAAAATAAGGTGACTGCCATATCGAGCATACCTTGAATTATCACGCTTACATCGTCAACCCTTTTGGAAGACAAACATGTGCAAAATTAACTGAACGTAGGATTGGAGATCATCACGAAGAAGGGGTGGGTACAAATTATACTTTGAGCCTAATATCTTTTGTTTCATAAACCGTAAACTAAGACCACGTTACAACCCTCGAAAGACCTAATTGAGGCGAGGTTTATTCTGAAAGCATATTATCGTAAGGTTGCATAAACTGACTCCCCATATTTGCCAATCTTCAGCATTGGTGTCATTCTCCTTGCTATATCTTTCACACCATCAAAATCAGCACGACGTCTGGGCTAACGGTCCATTTGTCTCACTATCACGACACTCCAATAAATGACTCTTTTTCAAAACTTGCGTGAGCATTGTATTAAGATTACCATTTATGAATGTACAATTTTAACTGCAAATCAGTGCTAGATACACAAGACACTTCGACAAGGGGCAATTGAATAGGAACTTGAATTCTTCAGTGGTGCCGACCCGAAGCAAGACTCCCTCAAAACCCTCAGACTGGGGCAAACCCTTCAATAGCTTAATCAGGAGAAAGCTACCTTAAAGCACATCAAAGTTCATCTTCCAAAGATCAGATCACTTCAGAACTGGTTAATCAGGGGCAGACCATTACCATGTTCAGACTGGGGCAAGACTCATTACAGTAAGCAATCCTGATCATCAAGCACAGAGACGTGGTCTTCTCAGAAACGACTTATCATCAAGCAATCAAACTTGAGGCTTCAAAAGCATATTCGTCTGCTTCAATCATGGCGTCTTCAACGAACTGAGTGTCGAGGAAATCAAATCCCTCCCACCGCCCAAAAGTCCAATCCGCATTGGCAGCTACCCAAAAGTCCACCATGCCGGCACCCTCTCCAAACTTATCCAATCACCCGTCTGCAATCATGTGCATCATATTCGTCATCATACGCATCATATGCATCGCATCAGCATCACCTGCATCATATGCATACCAAAAACCAAATCATACTTCCCCAGCACTTGCATCTCCGCGCGTTAGCATTTGCATTGCTCATCATTACAAAATCAAGCATTCGTGCATGCATAGTCAAGATCCAGGATCAATCTCGAGACTGCAAGATGATCTTCAGCCCAGGCAGGGGCATCTTCATCAAATCCGTAGACGTTCTTCACAAAGTTATTCCAAGACGATCTTCGGCCCAGCCAAGGGCATCTCCTGCAAATCCGTGGGCGTTCCTCACGATGTTGGTTCAACCTTTTGTTGATCAAGACAAGATCTCAAAGCAACCTTCTGCCCAATCAGGGGCATCTTCTTCAAGTCCGTGGGCGTTCCTCACGAAGTTTTCAACCTTTTGTTGATCAAGCTCAAGAGCAACCTCAGCCCGGACAGAGGCATCTCTTTCAAGTTCATGGGCGTTCCTCATGAAATTTTTTCAATAAAGCAGTGATCTCCAAGCAAGTCAGTGGGCGTTCCTCATTGAGTTGTGTTCCTCAACCTTTTGTTGCTGAGGTCGTCATCATCATCCCAACCAATAAACATTCCTCCGAGTCAGTGGGCGTTCCTCATTGAATCCTTTCTTCAAGTAAAACTACGACTGCCCTGATTCTTTATTCTCGTCCGAGTAAAGATACGTAGGCACAAGATTGCGTAGATCTTGGCGGGTTACCTTCTCCATTTTTCATTGTTTGCCTTTCCTTTTCGTAGGCTTTCCTCATTGAATTCTTTAGTTCAACCTTTTGTTGATGTCTCCAAATAGATTTCATCATATCCCCAGCAAACTTGACCTTTTGTCAATTGCCTTACTATCATCCTTTTGGTGATAGTCAAATCCTGTCAATTCAGCCTAACCGGCATCCTTTTGGTGTTGGTAATCCTCAAAATCAAAACTTCCTATCATCCTTTTGGTGGTAGCCGTTCATATTGTCAACTTAACCTTCATCCTTTTGGTGTTGGTCCTCACAAATAAGAAGTTCCTATCATCCTTTTGGTGGTAGTAGCTTGTTTTGATCCGTCATCCTTTTGGTGTCGCCGATCCATAAACCCTTGGTCTGTGTGTCATCCTTTTGGTGAGTGACAGCCTTTGTGTGTGTTCCCTATTATCCTTTTGGTAATAGCAGGCTGTGTTGTGTGCCATACTATCCTTTTGGTAGTAGCAGGCTGTGTTGTGTGCCATACTATCCTTTTGGTAGTAGCAGGCTGTGTTGTGTGCCATACTATCCTTTTGGTAGTAGCAGGCTGTGTTGTGTGCCATACTATCCTTTTAGTAGTAGTAGGCTGTGTTGTGTGCCCTATTATCCTTTTGGTAATAGCAGGCTTTGACCTCATTTCCATCCTTTTGGTGGAAGGGTCTTTGGGTGTGTGTGCCCTATTATCCTTTTCGTAATAGCAGGCTTTGACCTCATTTTCATCCTTTTGGTGGAAGGGTCTGTGTGTGTGTGTGCCCTATTATCCTTTTGGTAATAGCAGGCTTTGACCTCATTTTCATCCTTTTGGTGGAAGGGTCTGTGTGTGTGTGTGATCACTATTATCCTTTTGGTGATAGGTCTGCCATCCTTTTGGTGTCAGATTTCTTGTATTTCAACTTCCCAAGCATTTTCTTTCTTTTCAGACAAATTCGTGGTCTTCTTCATATCTAATCGTCTTCTACCTTGAAAGAATGAACATCGTAGCCGTTCATCTTACTCGGTTCAAGCCAATTAGATAGGGGCATTTGTCATACCCCAAATTTGTCATACCTGTGTATAACTTTTAATTGTACATCCACCCACTGACAATTATTCAAAAATTCAAAAATATGTTGTCTTCGATTTCATCCCTCTTTTGTTTCATCCATTTTTATTTTAAGTCATATCTATCTTTTAACCATTTTTATCCTTCATCCCTCTTTTATTTTTTTTATCCATTTATATTTATCCATTGGTTATCCATTTCTATTTTCATAAACCATAATCCATATTCAATTTCTACCGTAAACCCATTATCCATTATCCATAATTCTCTTTTTTTTTCTAACCCAAATTCTATTAACCATTTTTCATATCCACTTTTTGATTTTTTAAAATCCATTGTTCATTTCCTAATATCCATACCCATTTATCCTAAATCCATTTCAAATCCATCCAGAAAATATATTCAATTCCATTTATTCCATTTTCTCAATTTCAAATTTCATTTCTTTTTCTTCTAAACAATTATCCATTACTTCATTACCAAACAAAATAAAAAAAATATAATAAAAGCAAATTCACTGCAGACGCAACACCACAACCAACTCTGATTCCGCATACACTCACCACGCACCGTTCCACAAACCGTTTTTGCGCAACAACTTATCACGCACCACATCGAGTCCACAACAACAAAAATCATTCCTCACACCGACATGTACGACTCTGCCTTTACAAACCCATGATTTACGCACCAAGCATAACCATCAACATAAAAATTGTTTCAACAAGGTCTGCAGAGAAAAGATTCTAAACGCAGAGAAACTAGTCAAAACGACTCAAACCTTATTCCATTTATAAAGGAGGACCCTTCCCATTCGTTGATTTTCATAAAAACTCACTCAAATCAAATCCTACCCTCACTCTTAATCACAAAACCCACAAAATCTCCAAACTGAATCCCCTTCTTCAACCTCAAACCTCTTCGACCTTCAATCAACCGCCTTCCCTCGATACCTCCACCTTCTCTCAAATCACAAAACTACTCAAATCGTGTTCCCAAATCAAAACCATAAAATCAAACCACCAAAAATCTCTGTAAATCCAACGCAAACCCATTCTCTTTTCAACACAACTCTTCATCACAAACCAAATCACAGAACCCGAGTGAGATGAAGAAGATGAAATGAAAGAGTGAGCGAGATTGAAACGAGATTGTGTTCGAACCTGAAACAAAAACTGAGACGGAGCAAGCGAGAAACCAGATTCTACGCGAAGGTTGGAACGAATCAGTGTGTTGCTTTTTCTTCTTTTTTTTTCTTTCTTTATGTTGCAGTTGTTCCGATTTTCTTCCTCCTACATGTGATTTCACGGCTTCTGTTTGGATTGGTTATGTTTTAAATGCGATGATGATGATTATTGACTCTTATCGCTTATGCTCTTTCCCTTTCCTTGTTTTTTGATTTTTACTGATTGTGGTTTTTCTTTGAAACTGTGCGTGGCTTTTTTGGAACCGTGTGTGTTGTTGTGAAATAAAAGCATTTGATTTTTCTTTGTTTTTAATGTCGACCATGCCTTTTATATTGAAGCTTAACTTGTCTGATGGATATCCTATGTTGTTGTTGTTTTTCTAATAAACCATTTTGGTTTTTTGGACCATGATAAGGGCTTCATGGCCCGCTTTATTTTTTAATCCACCACCACCCTTCTTTTTAGTGTGCACCGTGCTGCCTTATTTGGGTGGATGATGGGCTTCGGCCCAAATGATTCCACCTATTTTCACTCCCTTTCACATTTCAAACCCCTTCCCTTATTTGCTTTTTAATTAATTTGATTTTGCTTCAAAATATTTTCTAAGTATTTTAGTTTTAAATTGCTAGTCCTTATTTTAGTTTAATTAACTCCACTTTCGATTTTCGATTTTTGGGGCCAATGATCTAGCAATACTCATGGTTCAATTGGTTTTTTTTCAAACTGATAGAATTTTGATATATATGAGGCCTATTTAGTATTTATTTATTTTGATTTATTTTGTCATTACATTATTTTTATTCATTTATTTTGGGTCAATGAAAACCAAACATCGACGATTTGTCGATTTTTCGACTTAATCTCAATAAAGGTGAGACCTTTATTCTTTTTCCTATACCTTTTCGATTTAATTTCATTTTTGTCATTTTGTCTTTATTTTTATTCATTTTGGGTCATGAGAACCAAATATCAATGATTTACCGATTTCTCGATTAAATCTTGATAAAGGTGAGACCTTTATTCTTTTTCTTGCCATTTTCGATTTTATTTTTCATTATCTTATTATTTTTCATTTTGGGTCAATGAAAGTCAAATATCGTTGATTACCGATTTCTCGATTAAATTCTGATTAAGACGAGACCAATTTTATGTTATGTCAATATTATACCTTGTTCATATTATCTCGATTATATTATTCATACTCTTATCATATTGTTCATATTGTATTCATCTAACCATTTCATTTTTTTTTCAAACTTAATCAAAATACATTAACAACTATCGAAACCTAAAAAACTAATTGATGGACTGTTGGTTATGATCATCCACTTGCTCGACGCTTGCTCAAGGCTTAGTTTAGGACACCTTCGCACACACAAGGCTTTCTCTTGGGCTACCTTACAATGAGGCCCTTTATTTCATGTCATCCCTTGTATTTTACATGTACCCCTCTCCCATTCCAATGTATGCATTTAGCTTTCTTTCGATTGTGGTTTGTTTACTAGGAGCACCCCTAGGGACTAGCATAGGCAACCCATTTTCAAACTAATTCTCGATTCGTCGTCGAGCCATTTTCAAACAAACCTTTTTCAACCAAATTCTTGATTCGTCGTCGAGCCCACTTTCAAATTAACCTCAAGCCAAACTCTTTCCCAAATTAAACTCTTTTCATAACAAATAAACCCTTGATCCAATGTCAAGCGGATTTTCATAATCAAATCTCAAAACGACTAAAAACTATCGAAACTCTTTCAAGGTGAAAAATGGGGGTTCAAGTCTTTGATCTTCCTTTGATTGTTTGGGTGCGAGTTCTCTTACTCGTGTGTGAGCAATTAACGCCTTTTCTTTTAACAAATCAAACCCTTTTCAAAACAACCAAGCGCATACAATAAACCCTTGATCCCACGTCAAGCGGATTTTCATAATCAAACTTCAAAAACAACTAATAACTATCAAAACTCTTTCAAGGTGAAATATGGGGGTTCAAGTCTTTGATCTCTCTTCGGTTGTTTGGGTGCGAGTTCTCTTACTCGTGTGTGAGCAATCGACACCTCTTTAAAATCAACCAACTCCCTTGTTTCGTGGGCGTACCATGTACTACGACTACTCTGATTATTTATTCTCGTCCGAATAAAGATACGTAGGCACATGATTGCGATGATCTTGGCGAGCTACCTTCTCTATTTTTCCCCCGTTTCCACACTTTTTCTTTTTCCCCCGTTTCCACACTACCATCTTTTTCTGTCAAACCCCGTAGTCGAACTACGATTGCTCTGATTCCTCATTCTCGTCCAAATGAGCATACGTAGGCCCGAGGTCGCGATGGTCTTGCCGAGCACCCTATCCTTAAACCACCCCATTTTCCCTTAGCATCATTTCCTTTTATCTCTACCTTTCCACATTTATTTTTGAGAAGAAAACAAACAAACTTAGCTAACGAGTATCGCGATTCGAATCAAGAGGTTCCCGTTGAGTACAACAGACATGAGGGGGTGCACGTACCTTCCCCTCACGTAACCGACTCCCGAACCCAGAATGTGGTTGCGACGACCATGTTCTTATCCGTTCCTTAAAGGTTTTCTCGATATTTTCCTTTCCCTATTTTTGGGATATTTGGAAGAGAGAATTGAGATGAAGGTGTAGAAGTAGCAGAAAGTTTCAAAGAGAATGGAGAGAATTGAGAGTGAAATGTGAGAAATTTGGTGAAAAATGGTGGATCCCCTGAAAAATGTGTGAAGGGTTTCTTATATAGACTTTAGGTTTGGAGTGTGGGAGGTTTGGGATTAGCTTTGGACTTAGCTTTGGGTTTGGAGATAGGGTCGGAGTTAGTTACATTCAACTCATCGAGTCAAAGTAGTTAACTCGGTTAGTTGGGATCAACTCGGTAACAATCCCAAGGTGAACTTCAACACCCAATGGTGGAGATGCTTGGAAAACAAGGAATATGGTGCACTTGATTTGAAATGAAGCACTAGAATAAATGCCCTTGGAATTAATTAAATTAAAATGTCTAGAGATGTCTAGAATATTCCACTTGCTGCTACATGTAGCGAGTGATTTTTGGATGTGGTTGCGAAGCACGATCGCTCTGGTACTACAGCTCGATTCATTTTTTATCCTATTAAAGCTGATGAAGGAAGGGAAATAGATGTCTCCAATTAACCCTGCTTGCATACTGAGGTTAAATAGTCAAAACTGTTGGTTTACAGATGCTACAAAGATTCGGGGTCTTTCCTAGGTTATTTTGTTGAAAAGGGGTGCTTTAGGCTATCGGTTAGGATGTTAGGACAGATATATGAAAGTATGGGATTTTGGGTTTTTTTTTAGTGTGCTCGCTAAGATTTTTCTTTCAATCTTATGCCTACGTATTCCCGTTTTTTCCGAAACAGGGAAATCGGAGCGATCGTAGTTCCTCCTATTCTACGGGAGTAAATGGTTGTTTTGGTGTCTTGTTCAAAGCCCAAGACGTGAAGCTAAAGGTGGTTTGTATCTTGTTCAAAGCCCAAGATGTGAAGCTAAAAAGGGTTTGACTTTAGAGAGAAATTGTCATCTTTAAAGAGGGGTTTGTCCGTCACAACTGTTTATAAAGGAGAATTACTTTAACTGGGATTTGTGAATCCGGCAATGCCATAATTTCCTTTATAGGGGATTTCCAACCTGAAGGGGAAGAATTTAACTCAGTTTAGAGTAATGCCATCTTTCCTTAGGAATTTCTCATGCTAAAAGAGGGACAGTGGCATGGATGTAGATGATCCAGAGGCTTGCCGCTTACGGCGATTAGATGAAGGGGAAAGAGTTGTTGATGTTTGTGTACTGTGAACGAGGCACATCTTTGATGCTAAAAGGTTGATTGGATCAACCAGTGGTTTTCTTATACAAAGCCTAAGAGGGGGCTAATATGTGTCTCGTACAAAGCCCGAGAGAGAGGCTAAAAGGTTTTGACTCGATGATGGAGTCTTTTGGTATCTCGTATAAAGCCCGAGATGAAGGCTATTTGACTCAACAAGAGAGTTTTTTTGTATCTCGTACGAAGCTCGAGATGGAGGCTAAAAGGGAGTTTACCCAACAAGAGAGTCTTTTATGGTATCTCGTACGAAGCCCGAGATGGAGGCTAAAGGTTTTATACTCAACAAGGGAGTGATTTGCGTCTTGTACAAAGCCCAAGACGGAGGCTAAAAGGATTGTGACTCAACAAGAGATTTTTTTGTATCTCGTACGAAGCCCGAGATGGAGGCTATTGTTAGCTCCGCTGGGGAGAATCATTGTACAAAGCCCAAGAGGAGGCTATTGTGACTGTTTCAGTTGAGTGACTGGTCCAGTATGTTGGTTCAATGAGAAAATCAGTTCTTATATGAGTAACACTGTACTCATGGATTTGATCTGAGGATCGGGATTGTTTCCTGTTCTTTAAGGAAACGGAGAATCCAAAGGGTATTGAGACTGTCCGAGTCTACGGGTGTCTTCCTATTTTTGAAAGGGACTTGAGAATGTCTTTAAGACTCAAGGAAATTAGACTGTCCAAGTCTAGAGTATTATCTTTTGTACTATGCTTAAAGAAACAGTAGTAGTACGTTCACGGTAGAAAGATCTAGACTCTTTGAAAGACTGTTCTATTAAGATGACTGATTTCTGTTCCTATACCTCTAGGAGGTCGTCGGGACAGTTTGTACGAAGCCCAAGAGGAGGCTGGAAACTTTTAAGAAGCCGAGTGGTCCTTGTATGAAGCCCAAGAGGAGGCTATCATTCCCAGAGGAAGAATCATTATACGAAGCCTAAGAGGAGGCTGTGAATACTTCTAAGAAGCCGATGGGTCCTTATACAACGCCCAAGAGGAGGCGGGGATGCTTTTAGGAAGCCTGTGGGTCCTTGAACAATGCCCAAGAGGAGGCCGATGCTTTTAAGAAGTCGATGGGTCCCCAAACCCCGAGAAGTTCAAGACAGGCTATTCACAAAGAATAGATCAAGCCAGGAAAGTTCGAGAATTTGGAAGAAACTCAAGAGATGCCATTCACGGAGAAAAGATCATCTCTGGGGAATAAAGTTTCTTGACAAGTGCTTTTAAGAAGCCTGTGGGTCCCCAAACCCCGAGAAGTTCAAGATAGGCTATTCCCGAGGAATAGATCAAGCCAGGAAAGTTCGACAATTTGGAAGAAACTCAAGAGATGCCATTCACGGAGAAAAGGTCATCTTTGGGGAGTAGAGTTTCTTTGACAACTTCTACGAGTGACAGTCTATGAAAGGGTTCACCGAGAATGCTGCCTTTCATATCTCTATATTGTTTAACCCCAAGAGGAGGGAAGACTGTGTCTGGTAATCCTATGGAGATCTAGTTTTGACTATTTAAGAGTGATCAACGGGCTTAATGCTAGACGTAGTTGCCGGGGAAACTCTAAATGTCTATACTATTATTACACAGTTGATTTGAGTTTATGAAAGAAGACTTACAGCGAAACAGCCCCACAATACAGTTATATGTATATGAAAGCGGTAAATGAAAGCATGTAAACACTTACTCGGTTGTAGAGCTTCCATGCTGTTTGGTTAGTTGTTCAACAAAGAAAGATTGAAAAACAACAGTATATTCAAAATCAAAGGGGAAAGTGCTTTGAAAAAGAAAGATTTTTGGGGTTTACAGCTCAAGGAGAGGCCCAGGGTTTTATTAGTGAGCGCACTGTTGTTTTATACAGAGGGACTTATACAAGTGACTGAGGCCCAAAGAATAGTTTTTTGTACAAAGGAATGGGTCTTACACTCTCTCAAGAGGCCCAAAAGGTTTAAAGAAAAAGAGTGGGGCTTATAACACGAAGGTAGGCCCAAAGTTTGTTTTTCCGTTTGAAATGGCGATCGCGCCGGGATTTTCATTTAACGCGAAGGGGCTTATACAATATCTGAGGCCCAAAATGTTTTGGTTAAAAGGGGATTGGGTTACACTCTAATAGAGGCCCAAAAGTTTTGAATGGGTCTTATAGCTCGAAGAGAGGCCCAAAAGTTTTGAATGGGTCTTATAGCTCGAGGAGAGGCCCAATTGATTTTTTAAAAGGCGACGATCGCGCCGTTTACTTGTACAGAGGGACTTATACAATAAGTGAGGCCCAAAATGGTTTGTACAAGGGGGGTTGGGTCTTACACTCTATTAGAGGCCCAAAAGTTTTAAGAAAAGAAATGGGTCTTACTACTCGAGGGTAGGGCCAAGGTTTTTTAAAAGGCAACGATCGCGCCGCTTGTTTTTGACGGTATCGGGACTTATACAATACACTGAGGCCCAAAAATGATTTGGTCAAAAAAAGGACTGGGTCTTACACTCTATTAGAGGCCCAAAAGTGTTTGAAAAAGTTTTATGATGGTGAAAATCGAAGAAATCCTAATTTTATCATTTTAAAAATAAATTCTTAAAAGAAAATCAATACAAAATGATAAAAATACCAAATAAGCAACTTGTGGTTTTTGGTTGGGGTTTGAAAAATGATGTTTTAATCACAAGATGAAATAAAATCCATTTGGTCTTGATTTTCAATATGAGAATTCACTTTTAAAATGTTTTAAAAACATTAAAAAGGAATTTATTCACAAAAATACTAATTATATTAAATAAATAATATAAAACTAATTTTTTTGTGGAATAAAATATTTTGGAGTATGAATAAGAAGTGTGTAAAACAGAATTGGAAAATGATGATTTTTGCTATGTAAAAGAATTGGTTGAGTTTTTTGAGAATAAACTAATGTCACAACATCACATTCGACATCACTCATGAGTTTTGAAGATAAGAGAAAAAGGGAAGATGTCACAACATCACATTTGACATCAGAACTACACCTTGGTTTTTCAACATCTTTGCTATCAAACTTCAAACATTCATAACTCTCTCAATTTTTAACGAAATTAAAATCCGTAAGAACCTATCTTGACCAATTTTTCGCAAGGAATCCAATGGTATCACTCATACATACTGAAACTTAATGTACAACACACACAAGGAAAAAAACTAGATCTGCACCTTAAGTTTAAAACAACATAAACTCCACATATAAACATGTTAAAATGCAAACAGTAGGAGGATCATAACATACACATTAAGGACTACATTTTTGCTTCAAGAATTGTTCAATGTGATGCATGTATGTGGACAACAAAGGAAAGCATGATTCAAATAATTCAAGTTGTGAATTTTACCTCTTTTTTGGAGATTTTGTGCAACCTACCAAGTGATTTGTTCCAGCAATGATTTGATGCTTTGGACACCCTCAAATGACCTCTTGGATGCTTTTAGGATGATTGGAATCAGCAGGTACCTGCAAAAACACAAACTGTCCCTTTCTTGCAAAAGGGGTTAAAAGTGACCAAAATAGCAACTCTCTCAAATGGTGTTCCATATGGGGGGAACCATTTGGGACAGTTCAAGGATGATATTTGGAGTGTGTTTGAGGTTTTATCTGGTTTGGAAAGTGCCTGAATCAAGACATGGCTTGAAAAATGCAAAAAACTCCAATTTTGAGGTTTTGAGAGGTGACTTTATGATGTTGTGATTACAGGTCACTTTTGATAGTTTGGACAGCTTACATATGATATATGTGAGGTGTGTGTGTGATTAGTTTGAGTGGAATCGCTCTCTAACTCAAAAACTCAGAATTACTTGCTTTGGAAGGCAAATTTGAGGTGAAAGAAGAGATTTTGAGGAAAACATCTGTTTGATGGCTTTGGTGTACTCAAACTGAGCACAAATGAGCTCTATTTATAGTAGAGCAAGTTTGTTTTGGGATCCACAGTGAATGGTAACTGCAGCAGAGGTTTGGCCAATGTTGTCCAATGAAAATCCAAGTCTCCTCTAGCCATTGACTAGATGTTAGGGCACAGGCTGCTGGTTCCCTAGTTGTTGAAGGAATCTTGACTGAATTCAGTTGCAAATGTGTCAGTCCATGCCACCTCTAAGCATCCATTAAATGCTTCGATCCAAAATTGGAGTTTTGCCCCTCTTTTAGGCATTTCTAGGTTTGGCATGCTACTTCTTGTTCCAAGGACTTTGGAGGCTTGGCTCAGTGATTGTCCCCTTTAGATTTGATCCTCAGATGTGTTCAAAATGATGACAAGGCTTAAAAATTCGTGTGGCATAAGAAATGTTCAAATCTTCCCCTAACAAATTCAGCTGCAGCAAGCCTTTTTGTAAAATCCATAACTCCCTGCTCGAGTATGCTACATGGACGTTCTAGGACTTTCTAGAAAGCTGAGATGATGTACTTCAACTTTCATGTTTGACCCCAGACCTGGTTCAACTTGGATCATGGAGAAAAACAGCCTTGAAGTTGGGACATTCTTGCTGGAACAATATTAGTGATGTCCTATGCAATGTTGGAACATCAGACAACTTTGAACATTAATAATTCCAAACTTTAATCACTTGTATCTTTTAATCCACTATGATATTTTGAGTTGAAGTGAATTGCATCTTTGATGCTTGTCTTGCATGGTGACAAAGCTTGAAAATTGGGTGGCACAAGAAAAGTGCACAAAATCTGTCCTAAAAAAATCAGCTCGAGCAAGGCCTGTTGTGAGGTGCATAACTCCTTGCTCAAGTTGAATTAATGGGAGTTCTTATACATTTTGGAAAGCCCTAATGACATACTTTAACTTTGATGTTTGACTTTGGTCTTGGTTCAGCTTGCAAAGTCATCAAAAATGGTCTTGAACTTGTGTAGTCAAATCTGTCCTAAAAGCTGTCATGAAAATTCTGCTTTATCAATGCTTTTTACAAAAATCATATCTCCTTGCTCGAGTATGCTACAAGGACGTTCTAGGACTTTCTGGAAAGCTGAGATGATGTACTTCAACTTTCATGCTTGACCCCAGACCTGGTTCAACTTGGATCATGGAGAAAAACATCCTTGAAGTTGGGACATTCTTGCTGAAAAAATATTAATGATGTCCTATGCAATGTCAGAACATTGGACATTAAGAATTCCCAACTTTGATCACTTATATCTTTCAATCTTTATGATATTTTGAGTTGATTCCTTCTACAATGTTAAAGTATCAAATACCCTCTTTAAAAGTAGCTCTTACGCAAAATCAATGGATGCTTGGATCAATAGTTACAACCTTGAAAAGTTGTGCACTTGAACATGATTTTAACTTAGAAAAAAATTTCTAAGTTTCTTTCAATTTGATCAATTTTGCAATTTTTCATGATTTCTTGATTTAAATTTGATCAAATTAAATCATCCATCATATTTTCTTGAGTAATGGCTTGTGAAGCTCATAGTTGACCAAAAAGTCAAACTTTGACTTTCTGCGTCAGTTGACTTTATATTAGATGAACTTGAGGCTTGATCCACTTGAAATGTTGCACTCTTGTGCTTAATTCTTGATGTGGGAGTCCTCTTGATCCATTGTGGATGTTTGAGAGGTTAGACAAGTTGAAGATCATGTCATTCCTTGATTGATCATTTGTCTAAAAGCTTTGAGAGGGTTTGAAACCCTAGTTTGATTGTAGTGAACGCTCACCCATCTTTGGGGAGACTAATGAGGTATAAAGGTACATCCATATTGTGCTGATGATTTGCACCATTATGGGAAATCTTAGTGGTCAAAATTTGGGGTATGACAGATGCCCCTATTTAATCTTCTTGGACACGAAGGTGTGAATGACGAAGGTATTCGGACATTCGGGGTGCAAGAGGATTAAATATCGGAATACCCAAAATTTTGATGGTGGTTATGAACGGCAGTTTGCGCATCCATCTTCTTTTGCTAAGAAATGATACTTAGAAAAGGTAAAACCTCCCCTCGATCCTGGTCTTCAGCCAAGGAACTGGTCTCAGTTTTCTTTTGAAATGAACTTCCCCTCGATCCTAGTTTTCTACCAAGGAACTGTTCTTAGTTTCTGATATAAACTTCCCCTCGATCCTGGTTTCCTACCAAGGAACTGGTCTTAGTTTCTGATATAAACTTCCCCTCGATCCTGGTTTCCTACCAAGGAACTGGTCTTAGTTTCTTTTGTCAATAAACTTTCTTGACAAGGGACGCTATGCGTAGCGATTTTCCTCAAACTTCTCGCCGAATCTTCCTGGGGAGATGCCATTTGACGGAAAAAGTTGACGCCATACTTGCTGGGGAACCCAGTCGTCTGAGTTGTAGAGGTGTACAAACTTCTCTGTTGGAGACGCCATTTGTTGACTCTATTTGGGGAATGCGAGTCCCTTGAGAGACTGCCTTCACGCTTGGGGATATTACATCATACTTTTCTCGGGATCTTCCCAGATAAATGCCATATTATGGGATCCAATTTTGAGGTGCCGATGACCTTTTCATCAGTGGTTCTTTCGGAGAAAAACTGCCGTATTGCTGAAGCTCTGATTAAGGGGCTTTCTCTAGGGATTTTCCTTAATCCGGGAAAGCAAAAATATCATCTTCAATGGCAAAGAGTGATGATGACTGAAGGTTCTCTGGTTTTTCAGAGGTCCAAGTTATCAAAGTGATCCAGGACCTATCTTCAATTCAGAAATAGCTGGAGGCGAGATTGTTCAGATGATTCACTTCCTGGTGAGGAAAGAATCGACAACTCGATTGAGAGGACTTTTATCACTAGGGGATAAGACCGACTAGAGTGATAGTGATGCAATATGAATGCGAATGCAATTAAAATGCATGATGTATGTATGTATATGCTGACAAAGACTTGACACAACACACAGACTGACGGATGAACACGACTGGATACTCGGCCACTCCTGGAGATGAAAGGTATCACTTGGTTCAAGATATCAATCCTGCCTTTCTTAGGAGAAATAATCCCTGCGGGGAATACCATTAATCGGGCTTAGGAGACAAGGACTCTGCCGAAGATGTCAGATGGATTAGTCGCATGTGACACTGTTGATCCTTCATTCAGGCGCACTGGCGTAGAAGGAGTACTTTGATTCTGCATTTTGAGGTTCGCTTACTTCTAGAGAAGCGGTTGATGTTCTTTTGATGTTCAACAGTCAAAAGAAATTGCCATCTTTATTTTAAAGCAGAAAAAGTTTTACAAGTAAATTCATTTTTGTTTTATTTCAAGAATCGTTGAGCATGTTAAAATGTCGTTCTGTAAAGCAAAAACAAATGAGAATTACAAACAAAAGCACAAGGGCTCAAATTTTATTGATAAGATGGAGATCAGCCAAACGCGTGATTCCAAAGAGTATATACAAAGCTAGAAAATGGTAATTTACAGGGAAAAGGGCTATGTTGAAACATAACGACCACTATCCTTCTACCAACTTTGAATTCGGGACATCCTGAGCTTCTGTCGAAGATGACCTTGACTGGAGTTTTCCTCCGATGGATGGTGTAACTGCTGCTGAGGGACTTGCCTCTGTTGAACATAGTTACTTGCCATTATCCCTAATTTTTGCCTGGATTGTACTTTGATGTTTCCAATCCACCGGGATGATTATTGATCATGTCTCTAATTTTTTCCTGGACCGCCCTTTCGGGTTTTCAGTCCACCGAGATGTTTTTTTTTTTAGTTTAGGCGAAGTATTTCTTGACTACATCAACATTTGTGGGGTAGGCAAATTCTTCTCCGTCCATGGTTGCAATTCTCCAGGCGCCGCCTGAGAAAGTTTTCGTGACCACATAGGGGCCATCATAATTCGGAGTCCACTTGCCCCGGGAATCAGTGAGAAAAGATTGTATCTTCTTGAGCAGTTTAAAGATTGGCGCGCATGTCGCGGTCATGAGGAATATGAATCTGGAGATGTAGTTCAAACGTCCAAGGAACCCTCTGACTTGTTTTTTAGTTTTCGGAGAAGTCATTTCTTGAATGGCCTTGACCTTGTCAGGATCAACCACAATTCCTTTCTGGCTGACGATGAACCCTAAGAGTTTCCCTGAACGGACACCAAAGGTGCACTTGTTAGGATTCAAGCAGAGTTTGTACTTTCACAAATGCTCGAATAGTTTTGACAGGTGGGACACATCCTCCTCCTCTGTCTTAGATTTTGCAATCATATCATCGACATACACTTCGATTTCTTTGTGTATCATGTCATGAAACAGAGTAGTCATGGCCCTTTGATAGGTTGCCCGGCGTTCTTCAAACTGAACGACATTACCTTGTAACAAAAGGTACCCCATGGGGTAATGAACGAAGTTTTCTCCATGTCTTTCGGCGCCATTTTGATCTGGTTATAGCCCAAGAATCCATCCATGAAGGAGAAAACTTTGAACTTTGTTGTACTGTCCACCAGCATGTCAATGTGTGGTAAAGGAAAGTCGTCCTTTGGACTAACCTTGTTTAGATCTCTGTAGTCGACACACATTCTGACCTTTCCGTCCTTTTTTGGAACGGGTACGATGTTGGCTAACCATTGAGGATATTCAGATGTAGCGAGGAAACCCGCATCAATCTGTTTCTGTACCTCCTCTTTGATTTTGATGGCTATGTCCGGGTGAGTCCGTCTCAACCTCTGTTTTACCGGCAGACATTCCGATCTCAATGGTAAATGATGTTCCACGATGCTGGTATCCAACCTTGGCATATCCTAATAGGACCAAGCGAATACATCGGGGAATTCTTTGAGAAGCTTTATCAAACTCTCTTTGGCAGTTGGACTGAGTAGTGCCCCAATCCTGATTTCTTTTCTCTCCTTTTCTGAACCCAAGTTTACCGTTTCCAACGGCTCTTTGTGAGGTTCAATGGATCTTTCCTCTTGTCTGAGTAATCGAGAGATCTCTTCTGGAATTTTGTTGTCAACTTCTTCTTCAGCCCCAAATACCGGGAACTCAAAGTTGGGAGAAGGCATCGGATCGTATGTTTCAACGGGGTTTAAAATAACCAATCTGCATGACGTGATGATTCGTGTTTAGAAGAGATAGAGAGAATGCAAAAGTGTGTGCAGTGTATTTTTTTTTATTACTGCTTGTTTTTATTTGAATTGTTTTTTAGGATTACCATTTTCTAAGAAAAAGCAAAAAGAGAAAATAGCAATTAATGCGGAAATTATAGAATGACATTATTTTATTAATGAACAAGTCGATTCTTGAAACTACAACCCTATAAAACAAAACTCTGTCGCTTTGGGCTAAGCGAAGAGGGAAAATTGACAGAAAGCGAGCCCTATCAAAACATCTGTTTCACCTGGGCAAAGTGAAAGGTTAAAGATGGCAATTACTTTGATTGGCGAACGACCTTCGGAACATCGACAGCAACCCATTGGCGGGGAACTCCTCGGTGAATCACAAAGTCTGGCACCTTCCTTGATTTGTCTTCAGAAATAACACTGATTTCTGATGGAGCAGGATCATTGGAATCTGTTTCCCAGGCAGAGTTGTCGTAGGAGAATTCCTTTGTTGCATTTTGCATAGCATTTGTGCTCTCAGCTGTATCTCCCCATCCAGTTGGCTGGATATCTTCGAGCCTGATACGAGAGCTTTCGGGAGCGGTGTATTTGACCATATAGTCGTACTTTTCACTCGGTTGTCCCAAGGTGTCCCACACTTCTTTCGAACTGGAGGAGTCATCCCTCTCGATGACGTTGACCTCAGGAAAAGCATGGTTGATGAATTCAAGTCCTGCAAACGTTGCGAATTCATCGTCATGTTGAGTAGTTTCTGAATGACCTGAGTGTTGATCCCATGACATGGTGGGGACACAGGTATTTTGTTCAATGATGCTCAGCTGAGTTTCATTACTCGGCTGACTTTCTGGCCCCAAGTCTCCTGGGTAAGGTTGCCACATCGGCAGACCATCCATCGGGCCATAGTAAGTGTGGTCAAAGTTATCTTTCATCAGAGTGTCTTCCTCTAATGAATTTGGCGGAGCATGACATCCTTCCAGATCACAACCTCCGTATATCATTTCGACATCTGACCATGGCATAAATCTCGGACTCTGTGCGGGATAGAAAAATGGTGTAGGCACCTCTTCTGAGACATATACCCATCCTCGTTAAGATAGGACTTCCATTCTTCATCTGTGTTGGAGGGACACTCCTCATTGATAGCATGGACTATTTGAGACACTGAGTGAAGGAAACCTCCACTGTGGAAGAAATCCTGAATAGGATGAAGACTTTCATCGTTAGCAGCTGTCCGAGTACAGGTTGCAGAAAAACCAAGACCCTTCTTTGTTGTATTGCTAGTAGGAATGACAAGTTGTCCCCATCCTATTGTATCGGTACTCTCGACTGCTTTAACAGCATCTTTGTATGAGGAAATCGAAGTTCCTCCTCCGGATTGTTCATCCTTGTGTAGCAAAAGCGCTTGGAACTGGGTTCCGATTACCCCTTCTGGTTACACATAAGTGGATGACGATAAATTGCTGACGATCAAGGCCTGTTCCCCACAGACTGTGATGAGTTGGCCGTTCTGAACGAACTTTAGCTTTTGGTGGAGGGTCAAGGTAACCGCCCCAGCCTGATGTATCCAAGGTCTTCCTAATAAATAATTGTACATTGCTCGGATGTCCATGACCTGGAAGGTAACTTGAAAAGTGTGAGGACCAATAATTATGGGAAGGTCGACTTCGCCGATAACCGTTTTTCTAGATCCGTCGAACGCTTTGACGACGACCTCACTGGTTCTCATCGGAGGGCCTTTGAATGATAATTGAGTCAAAGTGGACTTCGGCATAACATTCAGGGCTGACCCTGTGTCTACCAGTACGCTGGCTAAAGCATCGTCCTGGCAGTTGACTGTGATATTGAGCGCCATGTTATGACGGCGACCCTCTTCCGGTAATTCCTCATCACTAAATCCCAAATTGTTGCAGGAAGTGATGTTAGAGACAATACTATCGACATGTCTGATGGTTACATCATGTTCTACGAAGGCTTGCTCCAAAACTTTCTATAGAGCCTCCCTGTGCGCTTCTGAACTGAGTAACAGTGATAATACCGAGATCTTTGAAGGAGTCTATAACAGTTGATCGACAATGTTATATTCACTCCTTTGGATGAGCTTCAGCATCTCATCATCGTTTTTCGAAAGCTCGGGATTACTGGATTAACCGACTGGTGGAATGGGAGCTTCTGTGTGAAGTTCCTTTTCTTTGTTGGACTCTCCAACTCCTCTGTTGAAGATTCTACCACTCCGTGTTACACGACTGATGTCTGCAATATTCACGACGGAGGGTAATGGAATTTCCTTTCCATTTTCAATTATCGTTGCACCGTATTTGTAAGGGATCGCCTTAGCTGATTCATACGGTAGTGCTCCCGACAGATAGACG
Organism: Lathyrus tuberosus; assembly: GCA_022829125.1. NCBI lineage: Eukaryota > Viridiplantae > Streptophyta > Magnoliopsida > Fabales > Fabaceae > Lathyrus > Lathyrus tuberosus. Next base: position 264,231 of record JALAZF010000185.1, read on the forward strand.
ACTATGGGAACCTTCTGGTTTTTCTGACCATCGTAGGTAATCTCGATCCATTCCCGGTTGGGAGTTCTTGATTCGTCAAGCAGAGGGATAATGGCAAAAACATTCCTGGTCCTCTGATGATCAAAGATTATGACAACGTCCTCAATTTGATTGGCAAGGTAGTTCGGCGACCAATTGATGGGTCCAGAACCTGGATATGGGCGGATCTCTCCATGATCCAATTGCCCCTGGAGAGCTGCTCGCACAAGGTAGCACCCTTGGTTACTTTCTGAACAGACTCCACAACGTTCATAATTGTGTGGTGGCACCTGACCCCACCCACTTTGAATACAATGTAACCTCACTAGGTTAGCTTCCACGAGTCAGACATCCTGACTTTGACGCCGAGTGGGGTTTCTGTTACTGATACTAATTTACTGAGTATCTTCATCCATGTAAATTGGCATCCACCAATGATTTAACAAGTGCTGAAGTGCTTCCTGGACAAGGGCACATCCCTGATCATTTTCGCAACCCGCTTTACAGCTGTGATAATGATGTGATATCAATAATTCGAGTCGGACCTTCTCAGCATGCAGCTCTACCAAGTTGGTATTCATTAAGCGAATATCAAATATTTGAACCATATTGATCTCATAGGGATTCCTATCATGGTAATCCTGGATCCATCCAAGATCCATCTGACGCTAGAGGGCCTCCTTTATGAAAGAGCATCCCTGTTTGTTTACCAAGCAAGTCAGACAAGAACTATAATCGTGTCGCAGCAGATTATGATACTGGCTTTGCCTTAAATGCATTGCCACCAAGTTGGCATTCATCGTACGGATTTTGTGGTTCTGAATGACGTTAGAATTTGTGTAAACCATGTTAACTCCACGAACTCGGTGCTCTTAGATCCATCCGAGATCCATCTGTTCCTGTAGAGCTGCTTGTACCACATAACATCCTTGATTGTTTTTAGACCAGACATCACACTGGTGATAATTATGAGGTGGCACATGGCCGTACCCACTCTGTCTACAATGCATCTTGACCAGATTGGTCCTTAACAAGAGTACATCATGAATTTAATAGATGTTGTTAGACTCTCCCTCTATCAGGTTGACTGCAGCTTTCTCATGTTAAGGCAGCGGGTTCGTGAGAACATTGGGATTCGTATCTTTGAAAGATAGGAGCCCGCTCCTAACAAGCTTTTGCACGTCGGATTTGAAATTGAGACAATTCTCTATGTTATGCCCTGGTCCTCCTTGATGATAAGGGCACGTCTGATCCACCTTAAACCAAAAAGGCGGATTTTCCAGTACTATAAGAGGAGACTTAGTCTGGATGTGCCCCTTAGCTAGTAGTAATGGAAATAGTTCTGCGTATAACATGGGTATAGGATCAAACCCTGGTGGCCGTGTTATACGGTTGTTATTGTATGGAGGACGAGCCTGTTGAAGAGGCTGTTGTATCCTTTGCTGATTAGGTTGGCTCTGTGCAACCTGAGGTTGATATGTAGGAATAGGCGCAGGGCTGATAGCAGGAGTTACAGCTGCTACCGGATCATCTCGTCGCCTTTGCTTTCCGAGAGAGATATTCCCAATATCTTGCTCTTTTTTCTTAGGGAGAGCACTACCGTATCATTTTGTACTACTTGAGGATCCAGCGTCTTTTGTTAAACGTCCTTCTCGGACGGCTTCCTCAAGACGAACTCCCATGCCCACCATCTCGGTGAAATCACTGGGTGCACTGGCAACCATTCTGTCATAGTAAAATGAGCTTAAGGTTTTTAAGAAGATCTTTGTCATCTCTTTTTCCTTAAGAGGTGGACAAATCTGAGCGGCAATCTCGTGCCATCTCTGAGCGTACTCCTTAAAGGTTTCCTTGTCCTTTTGTGACATTGATCTGAGTTGATCTCTGTCCGGTGCCATGTCCAAATTATATTTGTATAGTTGGACGAAGGCAGTACCAAGATCTCTGAATGTGCTAATCGTAGCACGGCTTAAACCCATGTACCATTTGAGTGTGGCACCGGTTAAACTATCCTGAAAGTAGTGAATCAGTAGGTCCTGATTCTCCGTCTGAGCTGACATTCGCCGAGCGTACATCACCAAGTGACTTTGAGGGCAAGAGTTACCCTTGTATTTTTCAAAGTCGGGCACTTGAAATTTGTGCGAAACTTTCACATTGGGGACCAAGCAGAGGTCTGCGGCGTCCTTTCCAAATAAATCCTGATCGCGGATGGCTTGCAGTTCTTTCTGCATTTCCAAGAACTGTTCCTGGAATTCATCCATTCTATCGAACATAGTCTCCTTCTTACCAGAAGGTATTTGCGGAATCTGTCCTTCCGGGACAGTGTGCACCACAGGGGGTGGGACCGTGACTACGGCAGTGAATCTTGGCGTTTCCCGAAGTTTGTAACCTTCAGGAGTCTTCAGTATGCCCCTGGCATCTTCGCTTTCCCGAAGTTTGTAACCTTCAGGCCCAGCGGCTTCTATTATGATTCCCTGATCTTCAATGATCGGCGGAACATATCCTTCCGGGATATAGTTAACAGCCATGCCCCAAGGACGATCTTTCGGCATTTGATACATAGGATCATACTTCTCCACTATGGGCGTTGAGGTGATCTCTGAGATCACAGTCCTTTGTAGCTGAGCTTCTGCCATGGCTTGCATGTCGTTACGAAGCTTTCTCATATCCTCTCTTAGAGCGTCGATCTCTTCTTTCAACTCTCTATTTTCTTCCTCAAGATCATCCATCTTTTTCTGACGATTGGCCCGAGTATTGTACGAATGAGACAGTTTGACTCTAGAACCGAGACACAAATGTGAGATTCGTAGGTAAGAACAATACGTGACGTGAGAATGATGAATGCAATGATTATATTAATTATTTTTTGGTTTAGTCAAAATAAACTTTGACAATTAGATTGCAAATATCAAACAGTGGGGAAACCCCTTTTTATTGAATTCAAAGGATTACAGAAATGGAAATACAATAGATTACAAGGTGCAGAAACAGAAACCTAAGCTAATGGGTCCCGAGTCCTCTCTGAAGAGAAATTGGGTGCTGATTCTGGTACTTTCCTTTTCTTTGACCGGGGTTCTTGGGTCGTTGTCGGGTTGTCTTTCCTTTTCCAGGTGAAAGGAGCGAGCAAATTCCTTTGGTCATCTTGATTCTCTACAGCATGTTGCTCCAAAATTTCAATCAGAGCGTCCTTATCTTTCAGTAGTTACTGTATTTTGATGCACTCCACATTGAGGGTGCGATACTTGTTCTTCCAAGACCTCTTCTCCCGCTGAACTTTGTTGAGAGTAACCTGAAGCTTTTCAGTCTCAGTCATGAAGTACATGACAGACTCCCTCGGTGGAAGAACTCCATGATGAGGATAAGGCATCTTTAGCTTGAGAGCTCTAGTTTGTACCCAGTGGAGATAAGGCTCCACCGAGACACAGTATGGTTTTCCTAGAGACTCCCGTCCTTTCTTATGAACATGTTTCCAAGCGTGCACTATTTCCGTCTTTAGTGCTCTGTCACTTTCTCCTTCCTTAAAGAAAAGACCTTCCAGATGAACACCCCGTGGGACGTGTCTCATCGGGTATCCAAATTGACGACGAACCAACACTGGATGGTAATTGATTCCTCCCTTAGTTCCTATAAGGGGTACGTTGGGGAAGTTTCCACAACGGTTAATGATCCTGATTCTGTCATAAATCCTATTACACCAGTCAATGTTAGAGTTGGTGAGAGACATGATTTTCTGTGACCAACGTAAGGCACTCTTGTGATCCCAAAAGGCAGCAGACTTAGGCAAGTGAGAGATAAACCATTTGTATAGCAGAGGTGCACAACACGTGATCTCCCCTCCGCTGTACAAATTTCCCAAGTGTACAGAATGATACGCATCTGCGAGCAAAGTCGGCACAGGGTTTCCAATGAGAAAAACCTTAATGGAGTCGATATCGACGAAGTTATTAATGTTGGGCAACAAAAATAACCCGTAGGTGAGTAAAACAAAGATGCTTTCAAAAGCAGTCACGTTCCCGATACTAGCGAAGTACAGGGCTTTCTTTTTCAAGAACTGGGCTGGCAAACCTTGTATGCCACCCTTAGTGGTCATGTGAGTCCTGACCTCAGACTCTTCCAAATGAATTGCTCTTGCAATGGTCTGATTCTTTGGAATTTCTTCCAGTCCAGAAAATGGAGCTTGATCGGTAATGTGTAGATCAATCAGATGAGAATATTCCTCCAGCGTTGGTGCTAGCTGGTAATCCGGGAACATGAAACAATGATAGACCGGATTATAGAACTGAATGAGTGTATCCATGATTCCCTCAATCACATGGACTCTTAGCAGAGATAGCAAACCTCCGTACTTGGCTCTGAAAGCCTCTTGGTTTATGATCATCCTCGCCAAACCTCTTAAATCCTCTAGTTTTGGAATCCTGAAGGTGTACTTATGAGTTCTCCTTCTAACGAAATCCATTAGCGCACTCATTTTCTCTGATATTTGCAATCACAGTCTTAGTTTATTTTGAAAAAATAGAGAGACTAGAAGAAATTTTTTTTTGAATGTTTTAATGTTTTTTAATTGAATGCATGAATGCAGCACACAAAAACATAGAAAAAACATGGGGTCAAAGGGTCGTTGTCATGAAGTCAAGGCTCTACCCATCCCCAAAGGTTTATACTAGGGTGATTTTTTGTACCTGTACTCAAAATCATCAGCTCCTCCCAGGATAACAAACAGCAAGCAGATCGCCAGCGAGCTGTATGAAATCTTAGAGTAAATGCTGTTCACCGAGAATAGATCATCAGCCTCAAATGAGGGTAGTATCGCGTGACAACTATTTCTGATAGTTTCCGCACTACAAAAGGGTTGGCTCCTCAGCTTCTCAAACGTCACAATCGGCCCATTACCTATGAGAGGGAATAGGTTGCATTGGGAAGCCTCCACTGAGGTTGATGGTCGACCTCGTCGCCATCACTTATCTTAAGTGTATACTCAATCTTTCCACATACGGCATCACACGCATTCCCATTAGCAGAAAAAATAAACACAGATATCAATTAGGAAAAGCAGTATATATATTTGTCCTAATGTCCTAGACCTTTAAAAGCTAAGAATCTTAAGTTCCTGCCAGAAAATGGTTTCCCGGCGGAGTCACCATCCTGTGGTTTCATTCCAAATTAACGGCGTTTTGACCTAAGATCCTAGTGACGTCAAGGTTTCTACCTAGGGGACAAGAAGAGAACAAGATCCCTAAAGAGTCCCCAGCAGAGTCGCCATTTTTCTATAGCGAGTGGTTTTTGAATGTGGTTGCGAAGCACGATCGCTCTGGTACTACAACTCGATTTATTTATTATCCTATTAAAGCTGATGAAGGAAGGGAAATAGATGTCTCCAATTAACCCTGCTTGCATACTGAGGTTAAACAGTCAAAACTGTTGGTTTACAGATGCTACAAAGATTCGGGGTCTCTCCTAGGTTATTTTGTTGAAAAGGGGTGCTTTAAGCTATCGGTTAGGATGTTAGGACAAATATATGAAAGTATGGGATTTTGGATTTTTGTTTAGTGTGCTCGCTAAGATTTTTCTTTCAATCTTATGCCTACGTATTCCCGTTTTTTCCTAAACAGGGAAATCGGAGCGATCGTAGTTCCTCCTATTTTATGGGAGGAAATGGTTGTTTTGGTGTCTTGTTCAAAGCCCAAGACGTGAAGCTAAAGTTGGTTTGTATCTTGTTCAAAGCCCAAGATGTGAAGCTAAAAAGGGTTTGACTTTAGAGAGAGTTTGTCATCTCTAAAGAGGGGTTTGTCCGTCACAACTGTTTATAAAGGAGAATTACTTTAACCGGGATTTGTGAATCCGGTAATGCCATAATTTACTTTATAGGGGATTTCCAACCTGAAGGGGAAGACTTTAACTCAGTTTAGGGCAATGCCATCTTTACTTAGGAATTTCTCATGCTAAAAGAGGGACAGTGGCATGGATGTAGATGATCCAGAGGCTTGCCGCTTACACCGATTAGATGAAGGGGAAAGAGTTGTTGATGTTTATGTACTGTGAACGAGGCACAACTTTGATGCTAAAAGGTTGATTGGATCAACCAGTGGTTTTCTTATACAAAGCCTAAGAGGGGGCTAATATGTGTCTCGTACAAAGCCCGAGAGAGAGGCTAAAAGGTTTTGACTCGACGATGGAGTCTTTTGGTATCTCGTATAAAGCCCGAGATGGAGGCTATTTGACTCAACAAGAGAGTTTTTTTGTATCTCGTACGAAGCCCGAGATGGAGGCTAAAAGGGAGTTTACTGAACAAGAGAGTCTTTTATGGTATCTCGAACGAAGCCCGAGATGGAGGCTAAAGGTTTTATACTCAACAAGGGAGTGATTTGCGTCTTGTACAAAGCCCAAGACGGAGGCTAAAAGGATTGTGACTCAACAAGAGATTATTTTGTATCTCGTACGAAGCCCGAGATGGAGGCTATTGTTAGCTCCGCTGGGGAGAATCATTGTACAAAGCCAAGGAGGAGGCTATTGTGACTGTTTCAGTTGAGTGACAGGTCCAGTATGTTGGTTCAACGAGAAAATCAGTTCTTATATGAGTAACACTGTACTCATGGATTTGATCTAAGGATCGAGATTGTTTCCTGTTGTTTAAGGAAATGGGGAATCCAAAGGGTATTGAGACTGTCTGAGTCTACGAGTATCTTCCTATTTTTGAAAGGGACTTGAGAATGTCTTTTAGACTCAAGGAAATTAGACTGTCCAAGTCTAGAGTTTTATCTTTTGTACTATGCTTAAAGAAACAGTAGTAGTACGTTCACGGTAGAAAGATCTAGACTCTTTGAAAGACTGTTCTATTAAGATGACTGATTTCTGTTCCTATACCTCTAGGAGGTCGTCGGGACAGTTTGTACGAAGCCCAAGAGGAGGCTGGAAACTTTTAAGAAGCCGAGTGGTCCTTGTATGAAGCCCAAGAGGAGGCTATCATTCCCGAAGGAAGAATCATTATACGAAGCCTAAGAGGAGGCTGTGAATACTTCTAAGAAGCCGATGGGTCCTTGTACAACGCCCAAGAGGAGGCGGGGATGCTTTTAGGAAGCCTGTGGGTCCTTGAAAAATGCCCAAGAGGAGGCCGATGCTTTTAAGAAGCCGATGGGTCCCCAAACCCCGAGAAGTTCAAGACAGGCTATTCACAAAGAATAGATCAAGCCAGGAAAGTTCGAGAATTTGGAAGAAACTCAAGAGATGCCATTCACGGAGAAAAGATCATCTCTGGGGAATAAATTTCTTGACAAGTGCTTTTAAGAAGCCTGTGGGTCCCCAAACCCCGAGAAGTTCAAGACAGGCTATTCACGAGGAATAGATCAATCCAGGAAAGTTCGAGAATTTGGAAGAAACTCAAGAGATGCCATTCAGGGAGAAAAGATCATCTCTGGGGAGTAGAGTTTCTTTGACAACTTCTACGAGTGACAGTCTATGAAAGGGTTCACCCAGAATGCTGCCTTTCATATCTCCATATTGTTTAACCCCAAGAGGAGGGAAGACTGTGTCTGGTAATCCTATGGGGATCTAGTTTTGATATGAGTTTATGAAAGAAGACTTACAGTGAAACAACCCCACAATACAGTTATATGTATATGAAAACGGTAAATGAAAGCATGTAAACACTTACTCGGTTGTAGAGCTTCCATGCTGTTTGGTTTGTTGTTTAACAAAGAAAGATTGAAAAACAACAGTATATTCAAAATCAAAGGAGAAAGTGCTTTGAAAAAGAAAGATTTTGGGGTTTACAGCTCAAGGAGAGGTCCAGGGTTTTATCAGTGACCACACTGTTGTTTTGTACAGAGGGACTTATACAAGTGACTGAGGCCCAAAGAATGGTTTTTTGTACAAAGGAATGGGTCTTACACTCTCTCAAGAGGCCCAAAAGGTTTAAAGAAAAAGAGTGGGGCTTATAACACGAGGGTAGGCCCAAATTTTGTTTTTCCGTTTGAAATGGCGATCGCGCCGAGATTTTTTTTTAACGCGAAGGGGCTTATACAATATCTGAGGCCCAAAATGTTTTGGTTAAAAGGGGATTGGGTCTTACACTCTAATAGAGGCCCAAAAGTTTTGAATGGGTCTTATAGCTCGAAGAGAGGCCCAAAAGTTTTGAATGGGTCTTATAGTTCGAGGAGAGGCCCAATTGATTTTTTAAAAGGCGTTGATCATGCCGTTTACTTGTACAGAGGGACTTATACAATAAGTGAGGCCCAAAATGGTTTGTACAAGGTGTAACGAGCGATTTTGGACGCGGTTCTTAAGCGCTGGTCGCTCTCTGCGGTTGAGCTTAAAACTACAGGTCGATTCATTTTTTATCCTATTAAAGCTGATGAAGGAAGGGAAATAGATGTCTCAAATTAACCCTGCTTTGCATACTGAGTTTAAACAGCGGTCTGTTAGGTTACGGATGCTATCAATGTGGGGGGGCCTTTATACTGGTTATTTGTATTTTCGCCAATACTGGTTTTTATCTAGACAGAAGGTTTCTGGCGGGGAACAAGGATTAGGATGTTAGGACTGGTGCTTTTGATAGATACATGGGAGTATGGGATTTTGTTTAGTGTGCTCGCTAAGATCTTTTCTTTCGATTTTATGCCTACGTATTCCCGTTTACCGAAACATGAAAATCAGAGCGTTCGTAGTTCCTCCTATTCTATGGGAGAAAAAAATTTTGTTTTTGGTGTCTTGTTCAAAGCCCAAGACGTGAAGCGAAAGGTAGTTTGTATCTTGTTCAAAGCCAAAGATGTGAAGCTGAAGAGTGTATTTGTATCTTGTTCAAATCCCAAGATGTGAAGCTAAAAGGGTTTGATTTTAGAGAGAATTTGTCATCTTTAAAGAAGGGTTTGTCTGTCACAACTGTTGGGTGACTGGTTATAAAGGAGAATTACTTTAACCAGGATTTGTGAATCCGGCAATGCCATATTTTCCTTTATAGGGGGTTTTAACCTGAAGGAGAAGACTTTAACTCAGTGTAGAGCAATGCCATCTTTCCTTAGGAATTCCTCATGCTAAAAGAGGGACAGTGGCATGGATGTAGATGATCCAGAGGCTTGCCGCTTACAGCGATTAGATGAAAGGGGAAGGAGTTGTTGATGTTTGTGTACTGTGAACGAGGCACAGTTTTGATGCTAAAAGGTTAATTGGATTAACCAGTGGTTTTCTTATACAAAGCCTAAGAGGAGGCTATTGGCCCAACAAGAGGGTTTTTTTAAGTGTCTCGTACAAAGCCCGAGAAATAGGCTAAAAGGGTTGACTCAACAAGAGAATCTTTTTGTATCTCGTACGAAGCCCGAGATGGAGGCTGAAAGGGTTTGACTCAACAAGAGAGTCTTTTATACTCAATAAGAGAGTGATTTTGTATCTCGTACGAAGCCCGAGATGGAGGCTAAAAGGTGATTGACTCAACAAGAGAGTCTTTTATACTCAACAAGAGAGTGATTTTGTATCTCGTACGAAGCCCGAGATGGAGGCTAAAAGGTTTTGACTCAACGATGGAATCTTTTGGTATCTCGTATAAAGCCCGGGATGGAGGCTATTGCTTGTTTGGCTCAATAAGAACCTTTTTGTATCTCGTATAAAGCCCGAGATGGAGGCGAAAGGGGTGATTGACTCAACGAGGGAGTCTCTTATGTGTCTCGTACAAAGCCCGAGAGAGAGGCTAAATGTTGTTTGACTCCGCTGGGGAGAATCATTGTACAAAGCCCAAGAGGAGGCTAACTTCACTGGAGAAGGATCATTATACAAAGCCTAAGAGGAGGCTATGGTAACTGTTTCAGTCAAGCGATAGGTCCAGTATACTGATTTTAAAGAGAAAATCAGTTCTTATATGAGCAATACTGTACTCAGGGATTTGATTCAGGGATTCAGGTTATTCCTGTTCTTTGAGGAAGCGGGCGATCCGAAGGGTATTGAGATTGTCCGAGTCTGCGTGTTTTCTTCCTATTTAACGAAGGGGGTCACTTGAGAATGTCTTTGAGACTCAAGGAAGTTAGACTGTCCAAGTCTAGAGTTTCATCTTTTGTACTATGCTTTGAGAAATAGTAGTAGACTGTTTGAAAGGACTGTTCTATGCAGATGACTAAGTTCTGTTCCTATACCTCTAGGAGGTCGTCGGGACAATTTGTATGAAGCCCAAGAGGAGGCTGGAAACTTTTAAGAAGCCGACGGGTCCTTGTATTAAGCCCAAGAGGAGGCTATCATTCCCGAAGGAAGAGATCATTATACGAAGCCTAAGAGGAGGTTGTGAATACTTCTAAGAAGTCGTAGGGTCCTTGTACTAAGCCCAAGAGGAGGCAGGGTTGCTTTTAGGAAGCCTGTGGGTCCTTGTACGATGCCCAAGAGGAGGCCGATGCTTTTAAGAAGCCCGTGGGTCCCCAAACCCCGAGAAATTCAAGGCAATGCTATTCACCGAGAATAGATCAAAGTTAGGAAAGTTCGAGAATTTAGAAGAAACTCAAAGATGGCATTCACGGAGAATACATTCACCTCTGGGAGTAGAGTTTCTTGACAAATTCCTAATGAGGACAGCTGAAGAGAAGACTGTATCTGGTGATCCTATTGGGGGATCTAGTTGTCTATTTCAACGAATAAACGAAACGGCGTCACCTAGTTATAGACGTAGTTGCCGGAGAAACTCTAAATATCTATACTATTATTACACAGTCGATATGAGTTTATGAAAGAAGACTTAAAGAGAAACAGCCCCACAATACAGTTATATGTATATGAAAGCGGTAAATGAAAGCAATAACCACTTACTCGGTTGTAGAGCTTCCATGCTGTTTGGTTAGTTGTTCAACAAAGAAAGATTGGAAACAACAGTATATTCAAAATCAAAGGAGAAAGTTCTTTGAAAAAGAAAGATTTGGGGCTTACAGCTCAAGGAGAGGCCCAGGGTTTTATCAGTGAACGCACTGTTTAAATTTGTACAGAGGGACTTATACAAGTGACTGAGGCCAAAAATGTTTTCTGTACAAAGGGATGGGTCTTACACTCTTTCAAGAGGCCCAAAAGGTTTAAAGAAAAAGAGTGGGGCTTATAACACGAGGGTAGGCCCAGATGATTTTTCCGTTTGAAATGGCGATCGCGCCGAGGTTTTCTTTTAACACGGAGTGACTTATACAATAAGTGAGGCCCAAAATGTTTTGGTAAAAAGGGGATTGGGTCTTACACTCTATTAGAGGCCCAAAGTGTTTTTGAATGGGTCTTATAGCTCAAGGAGAGGCCCAAGGTTATTTTTCAAAAGGCGATGATCGTGCCGTTTATTTGAAAATGTACAGAGGGACTTATACAACGAATGAGGCCCAAAATATTTCTGTACAAGTGGGTTGGGTCTTACACTCTCTCAAGAGGCCCAAAATGATTTGAAAATGATTTATGAGGGTTGAATTAATCCAAAAACCCTATTTTGTTTTCAAAACTGTATTTAATTGAATAAAATTCAATTAAAAATTATCAAAATTGTTTAACATATGAAAAACAAATTGTGATCTTGGATTAATGCTTCAAAAATTAAGTATTGACCTACAAAATAATTAGAAAGCATTAAAAGTTGCAAAATCAATGTAGAAAAAATATTTAAAATGTCAAAAACAATTAAAATATTAATTCTTTGCAAAAATATCAATTATATGAAATAAATAATATTTTTGGGATTTTTTGATAAAATAAAATATTTTAACATTTTTGTGAATTATTAAAAAAAGAATCAACTCAAAATCATTAAAACTCAGAGAGAAATTAATTTTTGAATCAATTAAATAAAAATCACAAAATTCAAATATTTGAATTTGAAAGAAATGGCACCAAGAACAGCTGAAGAACACGCGCGTGTTCTGGGTTTGGCTAATTTGCATTTTCTATCCAATCTCCCTGAATACTTGATTATAACATGCAATCGACATATCATTATGCTCGTCTCAACCTCACGATCATGTCTATGTCCATTAATTTCATTTAAATTAAACATATAACAAGAAATCATGAAAAATCCTCAAGAACCCTAATTTCTGCATGAAGGCTAGGATTTTTGATACACGATTCAAACAATGCAATTAATTGAGGGAAAACATTCCATGCATGATTATGAACATATGGCCAAATTATTGTGCAGCAAAAATTGCATGGATCATAGAGTTAGAAGAGCTCATGCTTACCACTTGTAGCTGGTGATCGTGATTTGTGTTGGAGGTGTTACAGCTAGGTTCCAATGATGTGGATAGCTTCCCTAGGTGTCAAGTGATGTGTCTGAGTGCTTGGAATGGATTGAAATGGTTTGGAGTTGAAGATGGCACCTCAACTGCAAAACTGTCAAGAACTCGAGCAATTGGCTGGTGATTTTGTGAAATTTGTGTTCCAGATGTTATGTGAGTGTTTGGATCACTTCTATATGATGTATGTGAGGTGTGTGAGTGATTGGTTTGATTGGAAAAGCTCTCAAACTCAAAACCCGATAGCTACCTTGCTAAGAAAGGCATTTTTGCCAAGAGAAAGAGATTTTGAGGAAAGCATCTGTTAGATGGCTTTGGTGTACTCAAACTGATCACAATTGAGCTCTATTTATAGTAGAGCAAGTTTGTTTTGCAAGGAATAGTGAATGGTAACTGGTAAGTAGGTTTGGCCAATGTTGTCCAATGGAAATCCAAGTCTCCTCTAGCCATTGACTAGAGGTTATGGCACAGAGCTGTGGTTCCCTTGGTCTTGGATAAGTCTTGACTGATTTCAGATGAGAATGGCTCAGTCCATGCCACCTTGATGCTTCCATTGAATGCTTTAATCCAAATTTGGAGTCTTGTCCCTATTTTGGCCATTCTAGGTTCAACATGCTATTTCTTGTTCCATGGACTTTGGAGGCTTGGCTCAGTGATTGTCTCCTTTAGATTCAATCCTCAGATGTGTCTAAGTGGATAGGAGCATTTGAATTTGGCTGATTTTGGCAAATCGAGCAAAGTTGCAAATTCTGCCTTGCCTATGACAGATTTCAGCAATGCAACTTTCCAATGTCATATCTCATGACTCAAATGGAATTTGGCAATGTTCTTGGCCATTTTGGAAAGGCCTTACATGATATAACAACTGTTTGAACATATTTGGTTTTGATCTATTTTGAATCCAAGTGAAAAATCCCTCTACATTTGGAAAAAAGTGAAGGCAGATTCTGACTTAGTGAAAATTTCACTAAGTGTTGGAAAAAGTGAATTTTCACTTTTCAGCCATTTTGATCACTCCATAACTCAAAATCCTTAATGAATTAGACTTAGGTCTAGTTGAAGTTTTTGTAGAGGGTAATGAGGGCTACAAATCCATATTTGGATGAGAAAAAATGGCTTTGTGGTTTAGGAGTTATGATCCTTCAAAGTTGGTACCCTTGTCACTTTATTTTTAACTTAGAAAATTTTCTAAGTTTTTATGGTTACCCCTTTTACAAGTTATCCCACTTTTCTTGATTTTTATTGATGAATGATGATTCAAATCATACATTAACATCATTTTAGGGTTAAAAATCCATTTTGGTGAAAAATCTCAAAAAGTCAAAGTTGACTTTTGTGCACAGTTGACTTTTTATCAGATGAATTCCAAACTGTGCAATTCTTCAGGAAATCATGTCCTTGACCTAAATCAAACTTGATGGACATGTTCCATGGGTCTCATAGGGTATATTGGGGCATGTCCTAGGGCTTGGGAGCATGTCCGGGTCAAAAGTCAAAGTTACAGTTGACTTTTTCCTTAAAACCCTAATTGTGGTGCAGATGAAATTGAGACTTGTTGCTCAAGCTTCTTGGATTAATCCATTGTTAAAAATGGATCAATATAGCTCATTAGAGACCCTCAAACCCTCTCTTGAGATCTTGGCTCTTGATTTGCCCTAAAAGTCAACTTAGGGGTGAATTAGGTCAAGAAACCCTAATTCTTGATTTTTGATGTATGCATCCCCTAAAGCAAAATTGACTTGATGAATGGGTCCATGAGGTTCCATGGAGTACACTAGGTTGTGTTTTGGATCTTTGACTTGTGTCCAGATGAAATTTTTCATTTGGAGGCCCTGGTCGACGAAAACCCTAATTTGGTGATACTGGTGATCTTGAGATTTGATCCACCTAGAAGGGAGCAACCTTGTGCTTAATCCTTGAAGTGGGAGTCCTTTTGATCCATTATGGATGTTTGAGAGGTTAGACAGGTTGAAAATCATGTCATTCCTTGATTGATCCTTTGTCTAATAACTCTGAGAGGGCTTGAAACCCTAATTTTGATTGTAGTGAATGCTCAACAACCCTTGAGGCATTTGATGAGGCATGATGGTTCATCCACATTGTGATGATGATTTGCACTATGATGGGAAATCTTAGTGGTCAAAATTTGGGGTATGACAGATGCCCATATTTAATCTTCTTGGACCCGAAGGTGTGAATGACGAAGGTATTCGGGAATTCGGGGTGCAAAAGGATTAAATATCGGAATACCCGAAATTTTGATGGTGGTTATGAATGGTTGCTTGCGCATTCATCTTCTTTTGCTAAGCAATGATGCTTAGAAAAGGTAAACCTCCCCTCGATCCTGGTCTTCAGCCAAGGAACTGGTCTTAGTCGCGGAAACATACTTCCCCTCGATCCTGGTTTCCTACCAAGGAACTGGTCTCAGTTGCTGAAATAAACTTCCCCTCGATCCTGGTTTCCTACCAAGGAACTGGTCTCAGTTTCTTATGTAAACTTCCCCTCGATCCTGGTTTCCTACCAAGGAACTGGTCTTAGTTTCCGATTTAAACTTCCCCTCGATCCCGGTTTCCTACCAAGGAACTAGTCTTAGTTTCTTTTGTCAATAAACTTTTTGACAAGGGACACTATTCGTAGCGATTTCCCTCAAACTTCTCGCCGAATTTTCCTGGGGAGATGCCATCTGACGGAAAAAGTTTTGACGTCAGACTTGCTGGGGAACCCAATCGTCTGAATTGTAGAGGTACACAAACTTCTCTATTTGGAGACGCCATTTGTCGATTCTACTAGGGGAAAGTGAGTCTCTTGAGAGACTGTTTCCACTTGGGATCTTACATCATACTTTTCTCAGGATCTTCCCGGAGAAATGCCATGTGATGGGGTCCAATTTTGAGGTGCCGATGACCTTTTTATCAACGATCTTTTCGGAGAATGGCAGCTGTACTGCCAAATCTCTGCTTAGGAGGCTTTCTCTGGGGGATTTTTCTTTAATCCGGGAAAGCAAGGATATCATCTTCAATGGAGAAGAGTGATGCTGACTGAAGGTTCCTCTGGTCTTTCAGAGGTTCAAGTTATCAAAGTGGTCGAGGAGCCAACTTCATTCCAGAAATAAACTGGAGGAGAGAGATTGTTCAGACGCCGCACTTCCTGACGAGGAAAAAACTTGACAACTCGATTTAGAGGACTTTTATCACTTGGGGACAAGACCGACTAGAGTGATAGTGATGCAATATGAAATGTGAATGCAAATCAATAATGCATGTATGTCTATGCTGACAAAACTGACGCGACACACAAACTAAAAGATGAACATCACAGGATACTCGGCCATCGCGGGGCGTGTAGAGATATTGCTGGTTCAAGATAGCAACTCCACCTTGCTTAGGAGAGATAGTCCCTACGGGGAATACCATTGATCGGGCTTAGGAGATAAGAACTCGACCGAGGGGGTCAGATGGAATAGTCGCATCCGACACTGTTGATCCTTCATTCAGGCGCACTGGCTTAGAATGAGTACTTTGATTCTGCACTTCGAAGTTCGCTTACTTTCAGAGAAGCGGTTGATGCTCTTCTGATGTTCAACAGTCAAAAGAAATTGCCATCTTTATTTTAAAAGCAGAAAAAGTTTTAACAAGTAAATTCATTTTTGTTTTATTTCAAGAATCGTTAATCATGTTAACAACGTCGTTCTGTAAAGCTAAAACAAATAAGAATTACAAACAAAAGCACAAGGGCTCAAATTTTATTGATAAGATGGAGATCAGCCAAATGCGTGATTCCAAAGAGTATATACAAAGTTTGAAAATGGTAATTTACAGGGAAAAGGGCTACGTTGAAACGTAACGACCACTATTCTTCTACCAACTTTGAATTCAGGACATCCTGAGCTTCTGTCGAAGATGACCTAGACTGGAGTTTTCCTCCAATGGATGGTATAACTGCTGCTGCTGAGGGACTTGCCTCTAATGAACATAGTTACTTGCCATTATCCCTAATTTTTGCCTGGATTGTACTATGATGTTTCCAATCCATCGGGGTGATTTTTTTATATGTCTCTAACTTTTGCCTGGACCGCCCTTTCGGGTTTTCAATCCACCGAGACGTTTTTTTTTTTAGTTTAGGCGAAGTATTTCTTGACTACATCAACATTCGTGGGGTAGGCAAATTCCTCTCCGTCCATGGTTGCAAGTCTCAAGGTGCCGCCTGAGAAAGGTTTCGTGACCACATAGGGGCCATCATAATTTGGGGTCCATTTGCCCCAAGAGTCAGTGAGAAAAGATTGTATCTTCTTGAGCACGAGGTCTCCTTTCCTGAAGACGCGAGGTCGGACCTTTTTGTCGAACGCCTTCTTCATTCTCTGTTGATACAGCTGACCATGGCATAGTGCCGTGATTCGCTTCTCCTCGATCAGATTCAGTTCGTCGTGTCGGTTTTGACACCATTCAGCTTCGGTGAGCTTAGCTTCCATCAGTACTCAGATTGATGGGATCTCTACTTCTATGGGGAGCACTGCTTCCATGCCATACACTAGAGAGAAAGGGGTTGCCCCTGTTGAAGTGCGGACAGATGTGCGATAACCGTGAAGAGCAAAGGGTAGCATCTCGTGCCAATCTTTGTAGGTTACAACCATCTTTTGAACGATCTTCTTGATGTTCTTGTTAGCCGCTTCTACCGCTCCGTTCATCTTTGGTCAGTAGGGAGATGAGTTATGATGTTCGATTTTGAACTCTGCACACAACTCTTTCATCATCTTATTGTTCAAGTTAGATCCATTATCAGTAATGATCTCGCTTGGAACACCATAACGGCAGATGATATTGTTTTTGATAAATCGGACCACCACTTGTCGGGTTACATTAGCGTATGATGCTGCTTCGACCCACTTGGTGAAGTAGTCAATGGCTACCAGGATGAACCGATGTCCGTTTGAAGCCTTGGGCTCAATCATGCCAATCATGTCGATTCCCCATATGGAAAAAGGCCACGGGGAAGAAAGAACTTTGAGATGTGATGGCGGTACATGAATTTTGTCGGAGTATATCTGAAACTTGTGACACCTCCTCATGTACTTGTAGCAGTCGGATTCCATTGTCAACCAATAGTACCCTGCTCTCAGAATTTTCCTCGCCATTGTGTGTCCGTTGGCATGAGTGCCAAAGGATCCTTCGTGAATTTCTTTCATAAGCATGTATGTCTCTGGTCTGTCGACACATCGGAGCAAGACCATGTCAAAATTTCTCTTATAGAGTGTATCACCGCTCAGGAAGAAGTTTCCAGCCAACCTTCTGAGGGTTTTTCTGTCTTTTCTGAGTGCCCCAGGTGGGTACTCTTATTTCTGAAGGAAGCATTTGATATCGTGATACCAAGGTCTGTCGTCTATGACTGCTTCAATCGTGAAGACGTAAGCGGGCCGTTCAAGGCGCATTATGTCGATCTTAGGTATGTCATTCCATTGACCTACACTAATCATAGAAGAGAGAGTGGCTAATGCATCAGCCATGTGATTCTCATCACGAGGGATGTGATGAAAATCGACTCTGTTGAAGAAAGGTAATAACCTTCTTGCATAATCTTTGTAAGGAATCAATCCTAATTGGTGTGTGTTCCAATCTCCTTTTATCTGATTGATAACCAAGGCTGAGTCACCGTATACGTCCAAGTTTTTTATCCTTAAATCAATCGCTTCCTCGAGACCCATAATACAAGCTTCGTATTTGGCCTCGTTGTTCGTACACTTGAACGTAAGTCGAGCGGTGAAAGGAATGTGGGTACCCTGAGGGGTAACAATGATTGCCCCAATTCTGTTTCCATAATGATTAACTGCTCCGTCAAAGATAAGTCCCCATTGGGAACCTGGTTCTGGCCCTTCACTGGGTAGCGGTTCATCGCAATCTTTCATTTTTAGATACATGACAACTTCGTCTGGGAAGTCAAACCCGATTGATTCTTGATCGTCAATCAGTTGATGAGCCAAATGATCGGCTAAAATACTTCCCTTAACGGCTTTTTGAGCATGGTACTCTATGTCATATTCTGATAACAGCATCTGCCAACGGGCAATCCTTCCCGTAAGAGCAGGTTTTTCGAAGACATACTTGATTGGATCCATTTCTGAGATCAACCAAGTAGTGTGACGAATCATGTACTGGCGAAGACGTTTGGCTGCCCAAGCCAAAGCACAGCAAGTTTTCTCAAGCATCGTGTACCGAGTCTCGCAGTCGGTGAATTTCTTGCTCAAATAGTAGATGGCCGACTCTTTTCTTTTTGTTTCGTCTTGTTGGCCAAGCACACAACCCATTGAGTCCTCTAGGACTGTGAGGTAAATGATCAGTGGTCTTCCTTCCACTGGAGGTGATAGAATCGGAGGATTCAACAGATATTCCTTAATATTGTCGAAGGCAGTTTGGCAATCTTCTGTCCAAACGCAATCCTGGTTCTTTTTAAGTAACTTGAAATTCGGCGCACATGTGGCGGTCATAAGGAATATGAATCTGGAGATGTAGTTCAAACGTCCCAAGAATCCTCTGACTTGTTTTTCAGTTTTCGGCGAAGGCATTTCTTGAATGGCCTTGACCTTGTCAGGATCAACCTCAATTCCTTTCTGGCTGACGATGAACCCTAGTAGTTTCCCTGAACGGACACCGAAGGTGCACTTGTTGGGATTCAAGCGTAGCTTGAATTTTCTTAAACGTTTGAACAATTTTGACAGATGTTCAACGTGCTCACTCTCTGTTTTTGATTTTGCAATCATATCATCGACATATACCTCAATTTCCTTATGTATCATGTCATGAAACAGAGTAGTCATGGCCCTTTGATAGGTTGCCTCGGCGTTCTTCAAACCGAACGGCATTACCTTGTAACAAAAGGTACCCCATGGGGTAATGAAATAAGTTTTCTCCATATCTTTCGGCGCCATTTTGATCTGGTTATAGCCCGAGAATCCATCCATGAAGGAGAAAATTTTGAACTTTGCTGTGCTGTCTACCAGCATGTCAATGTGTGGTAAAGGAAAGTCGTCCTTTGGACTTGCCTTGTTCAGATCTCGGTAGTCGACACACATTCTGACCTTTCCTCCCTTTTTCGGAATAGGTACAATGTTGGCTAGCCATTGAGGATATTCAAACGTAGTGAGGAAACCCGCGTTAATCTGTTTCTGTACCTCCTCTTTGATTTTGATGGCCATGTCCGGGTGAGTGCGTCTCAACCTTTGCTTTACTGGAGGACATTCTGATCTCAACGGTAAGTGATGCTCCACGATGCTGGTATCCAACCCTGGCATATCCTGATAGGACCAAGCGAATACATCAGGAAATTCTTTGAGAAGCTTTATCAAACCCTCTCTGGCAGTTGGGCTGAGCAGTGCCCCAATCCTGATTTCTTTTCTCTCTTGCTCTGAACCCAAGTTTACCGTTTCCAACGGCTCTTTGTGAGGTTCAATGGACCTTTCCTCTTGTCTGAGTAATCGAGAGATCTCTTTTGGAATTTCGTTGTCACTTTCTTCTTCAGCCTCAAATACCGGGAACGCAAAGTTGGGAGAAGGCATCGGATCGTATGTTTCAACTGGGTTTAAAACAAGCAATCTGCATGACGTGATGATTTGTGTTTAGAAGAGATAGAGAAAATGCAAGTGTGTGCAGTGTATTTATTTTACTGCTTGTTTTTATTTGAATTGTTTTTTAGGTTTACCATTTTCTAAAAAAGCAAAAAGAGAAAACAACAATTAATGCAGAAATTACAGAACGACGTTATTTTATTAATGAACAAGTCGATCCTTGAAACTACAGCCCTATAAAACAAAACTCTGTCGCTTCAGGCAAAGCGAAGAGGGAAATTTACAGAAAGCGAGCCCTATCAAAACATCTGTTTCACCTGGGCAGGGTCAAAGGTTAAAGATGGCAATTACTTTGACTGATGAACGACCTTCGGAACCTCGACGGCAACCCATTGGCGGCGAACTCCTCGGTGAATCACGAAGTCTGGCACCTTCCTTGATTTCTCTTCAGAAATGACGCTTATTTTTTGTGGAGCAGGATCATTGGAATCTGTTTCCCAGGCAGAGTTGTCGTAGGAGAATTCCTCTGTTGCATTTTGCATAGCATTTGTGCTCTCAGCTGTATCTCCCCATCCAGTAGGCTGGATATCTTCGAGCCTGATACGAGAGCTTTCGGGAGCGGTGTACTTGACCATATAGTCGTATTTTCCACTTGGTTGTCCCAAGGTGTCCCACACTTCTTTCGAACTGGAGGAGTCATTTCTCTAGATGACGTTGACCTCGGGAAAAGCATAGTTGATGAATTCAAGTCCTGCAAACGTTGCAAATTCATCTTCATGTTGAGTAGTTTCTGAATGACCTGAGTGTTACTCCCATGACATGGTGGGGACACAGGTATTCTGTTCAATGACGGTCAGCTGAGCTTTATTACTCGGCTGACTTTCTTGCCCCAAGTTTCCTGGGTAAGGCTGCCACATTGGCAGACCATCCATTGGGCCATAGTAATCGTAGTCAAAGTTGTCTTTCATCAGAGTGTCCTCCTCTAATGAATTTGGCGGAGCACGGCATCCTTCCGGATCACAATCTCCATATATCATTTCGACATCTGACCTTGGTATAAATCTCGGACTCTGTACAGGATAGCAAAATGGCATAGGAACCTCTTCCTGAGACATATAACCGTCCTCATTAAGATAGGACTTCCATTCTTCATCCGTGTCAGAGGGATCTTCCTCATTGATAGCATGCACTGCTTGAGACACCGGGTGAAGAAAACCTCCACTGTGGAAGAAGTTTTGAAGGGGATGAAAACTTTCATCGTTGGCAGTCGTTTGGGTACAGGTTGCAAAAAAACCAAGACCCTTCTTTGTTTTATTGTCAATAGGAATGACAAGCTGTCCCCATCCAGTTGTGTCGGTACTCTTGACCGCTTTGATAGCATCTTTGTATGAGGAAATCGAGGTTCCTCCTTGGGATTGATTGTCCTTGCTCACCGACAATGCTTGGAACTGAGTTCCAATAACCTCCTCGGGTTTTATACCAGTAGAAGATGACAAGTTGCTTACAAGCAAGGCCTGTTCCCCACAGACTGTGACAAGTTGGCCGTTCTTGATGAACTTTAGCTTTTGGTGGAGGGTTGAAGTAACCGCTCCAACCTGATGTATCCAAGGTCTTCCTAATAAACAACTGTATGTTTCCCGAATGTCCATGACCTGGAAAGTGACTTGGAAAGTGTGAGGACCGATAGTTATGGGAAGATCAACTTCGCCGATAACTATTTTTCTGGATCCGTCGAATGCTTTGACGACAACCTCGCTAACTCTCATCGGAGGCCCTTTGAATGATAATTGCATCAAAGTGGACTTCGGCATAACATTCAGGGCTGACCCTGTGTCTACCAGTACGTTGGCTAAAGCATCGTCCTGGCAGTTGACTGTAATGTTGAGCGCCATGTTATGACGGCGACCCTCTTCGGGTAACTCCTCATCACTAAATCCCAAATTATTACAGGAAGTGATGTTAGAGACAATACTATCGAAATGTCTGTTTGTTACATCTTGTTCCACAAAGGCCTGCTCCAAGACTTTCTGTAGAGCCTCCTTGTGCGCTTCTGAACTGAGTAACAGTGATAATACCGAGATCTTTGAAGGAGTCTGTAACAGCTGATCAACAATGTTATATTCACTCCTTTGGATGAGCTTCAGCATCTCATCATTGTTTTTCGAAAGGATGGGATCACTGGATTGACCGACTGGTGGATCGGGAGCTTCTGTCTGAAGTTCCTTTTCCTTGTTAAGTTCCCCAACCCATCGGTTGAAGATTCTATCACTCCGTGTTACACGACTGATGTCTGCAATATTCACGACGGAGGGTAATGGAATTTCCTTTCCATTTTCAATTATTGTTGAACCGTATTTGTAAGGGATCGCCTTAGCTGATTCATACGGTAACGGTCCTGGTAGATAGATGACTACAGGAGCCTTCTGATTTTTCTGACCATCGTAAGCAATCTTAATTCGTTCTCGGTTGGGAACCTTAGACTCGTCAAGTAGAGGGATGATGGAAAAAACATCCCTGGTCCTGTGATGACCAGAGATTGGGACAACATCCTCGACTTGATCGGCAAGGTAGTTCGGCGTCCAGTTGATGGGTCCAGAACCCGGATATGGACGAATTTCTCCACGATCGACCTGACCCTGAAGAGCTGCTCTCACAAGGTAGCACCCTTGGTTACTTTCCAAATAGACGCTACAATTGTCATAGTTGTGTGGTGGCACCTGGCCACGCCCACTTTGAATACAATGTAACCTCACTAGGTTAGCTTCCACTGATCGGACATCCTAACTTGGACGCCGGGTAGGATTCCTGTTACTGATACTAATTAGCTGAGTATCTTCATCCATATAAATTGGCATCCACCAATGATTTAACAAGTGCTGAAGTGCCTCCTGGACAAGGGTACAACCTTGATCATTTTCACAACCCGCTTCACAACTTTGATAGTCATGTGACATTAAGAATCCGAGTCGGACCTGCTCAGCATGTAATTCTACCAGGTTGGTATTCATCACGCGAATATCGAAGATCTGAACCATGTTGATTTGATAGGAGTTCCTCTCATGGTAGTCTTGGATCCATCCAAGATCCATCTGACGTTGGAGAGCCTCTTGTATGAAAGAGTAACCCTGTTTGTTTACCGAGCAAATCAGACAGGAACTGTAATCGTGTCACGGCAGATTATGATGTTGGCTTTGCCTTGAGTGCATCGCCACCAAGTTGACATTCATTGCACCGATGTCGTGGTTCTGAATGACGTTAGA
The DNA here is from genome assembly GCA_022829125.1 of Lathyrus tuberosus. Lineage (NCBI taxonomy): Eukaryota > Viridiplantae > Streptophyta > Magnoliopsida > Fabales > Fabaceae > Lathyrus > Lathyrus tuberosus. The sequence goes on from JALAZF010000185.1 coordinate 287,288, forward strand.
ATTTGTGTAGACCATGTTAACTCCACGCACTCGGTGCTCTTGGATCCATCCGAGATCCATCTGTTCCTGCAGAGCTGCTTGCACTACAGAACATCCTTGATTGTCTTTAGAGCAGATATCACACTGATGATAATTATGAGGTGGCACATGGCCATATCCACTCTGTCTACAATGCATCTTGACCAGATTGGTCCTCAATAAGAGTACATCGTGAATTTGATAGACATTGTTAGTCTCTCCTTCTATTAGGTTGACTGCAGCCTTCTCATGTTGAGACATTGTTAAGACCTCGCTCCTAACAAGCTTTTGTACGTCGGACTTGAAATTGAGACAAGTCTCTATGTTATGCCCTGAACCTCCTTGATGATAAGGGCATGTTTGATCCACCTTAAACCAAAAAGGCAGATTTTCCGGTACTGTAAGAGGAGATTTAGTCTGAATGTGCCCCTTAGCTAGTAGTAATGGAAACAGTTCTGCGTACGTCACAGGTATAGGATCAAATCCCGGTGGCCGTGTTGTACGGTTGTTGTTGTATGGAGGACGAGCCTGCTGAAGAGACTGTTGTGTCCTTTGTTGATCAGGCTGGCTCTGCGCAACCTGAGGTTGATACGTAGGAATAGGCGCAGTGTTGATAGCAGGAGTCATAGCTACTACCGGTTGATAACGTCGTCTTTGCTTTCCGAGAGAGATATTCCCAATATCTTGCTCTTTTTTCTTAGGGAGAGCACTACCATATTTTTTAGTACCGCTCGTCGATCCAGTGTCTTTTACCAAACGTCCTTCTCAGACGGCTTCCTCAAGACGTACGCCCATGCCCACCATCTCAGTGAAATCACTGGGTGCACTGGCAACCATTCGGTCATAGTAAAATGAGCTTAAGGTCTTTAAGAAGATCTTTGTCATCTCTTTTTCCTCAAGAGGTGGACAAATTTGAGCGGCAATTTCATGCCACCTTTGGGCATACTCCTTAAAGGTTTCCTTGTCCTTTTGCGACATTGATTTGAGTTGATCTCTGTCGGGTGCCATGTCCAAATTGTATTTGTATTGTTGGAAGAAGGCAGTGCCAAGATCTCTGAAAGTGCTGATCGTGGCACAGTTTAAACCCATGTACCATTTTAACGCGGCACCGGTTAAACTATCCTGAAAGTAGTGAATCAGTAGTTCCTGATTCTCCGTCTGAGCTGACATTCGCCGAGCGTACATCACCAGATGGCTCTGAGGGCAAGAGTTACCCTTGTACTTTCCAAAGTTGGGCACTTGAAATTTGTGCGGGACTTTCACATTTGGGACCAAGCAGAGGTCTGCGGCGTCCTTTCCAAATAGATCCTGACCGCGAATGGCTTGCAGCTCCTTCTTCATTTCCAGAAACTGCTCCTGGAATTCCTCCATTCTGTCAAACATAGTTTCCTTCTTACCAGAAGGTGTCTGTGGAATCTGTCCTTCCGGGACAGTGTGCACCACAGGGGGTGGTACCGTGACTACGGCAGTGAGTCCTGGCGTCTCCCGAAGTTTGTAACCTTTAGGAGTCTTCAGTATGCCCCTGGCATCTTCGCTTTCCCGAAGTTTGTAACCTTCAGGCCCAGCGGCTTCTGTTGTGATCCCCTGATCTTCAGTGATCGGCGGGACATATCCTTCCGGGATATAGTTAACAGGCATGCCCCAAGGACAATCTTTCGGCATCTGATACCTAGGATCATACTTCTCCACTATGGGCATTGAGGTGATCTCTGAGATCACAGTTCTTTGTAGCTGAGCTTCTGCCATGGCTTGCATGTCGTTACGAACTTTCTCATATCCTCTCTCAGAGCGTCGATCTCTTCTTTCAACTCTCTGTTTTCTTCCTCAAGATTATGCATCTTTTTCTGACGATTGGCCCGAGTATTGTACGAATGAGACAGTTTGACTCTAGAATCGAGACACAAACGTGAGATTCGTAGGTAAGAAGAATACGCGATGTGAGAATGATGAATGCAATGACTATATTAATTGTTTTTTTTTGTTTAATCAAGATAAACTTCGACAATTAGATTGCAAATATCAAACAGTTGGGAAACCCCTTTTTATTGAATTCAAAGGATTACAGAAATGGAAATACAGTAGATTACAAAGTGCAGAAACAGAAACCTAAGCTAATGGGTCCCGAGTCCTCTCTGAAGAGAAATTAGGTGTTGATTCTGGTATCTTCCTTTTCTTTGACTGGGGCTCTTGGGCCGTTGTTGGGTTGTCATTCCTTTGCCAAGTGAAAGGAGCGAGCAAATTCCTTTGGTCATCCTGATTATCTACAGCATGTTGCTCCAAAATTTCAATCAGAGCATCTTTTTCTTTTAGTAATTGTTGTATTTTGATGCACTCTACGTCGAGGGTGCGGTACTTGTTCTTCCAAGACCTTCTCTCCCGTTGAACTTTGTTGAGAGTAACCTGAAGCTTTTCAGTTTCCGTCATGAAGTACATGACAGATTCCCTCGGCGGAAGAATTCCGTAACGAGGATAAGGCATTTTTAGCTTGAGAGCTCTAGTTTGTACCCAATGGAGATAAGGCTCCACCGAGATACAATCTGGTTTTCCCAGAGACTCTCGTCCTTTCCTATGAACGTGTTTCCAAGTGTGCACTATTTCCATCTTTAGCGCTCTGTCGTTTTCTCCTTCCTTGAAGAAAATACCTTCCAGATGAACACCCCGTGGGACGTGTCTCATCGGGTATCCAAACTGACGGCGAACCAACACCGGATGATAGTTGATTCCTCCCTTAGTTCCTATGAGGGGTACGTTGGGGAAGTTTCCACAACGGTCAATGATCCTGATTCCCTCATAAATCTTATTACACCAATCTATATCAGAGTTGGTAAGAGACATGATCTTCTGCGACCAACGTAAGGCACTCTTGCAATCCCAAAAAGCAGCAAACTTAGGCAAGTGGGAGGTAAACCATTTATAAAGCAGAGGTACACAGCATGCGATCTCCCCTCCGCTGTACAAATTCCCCAAGTGTACAGAATGATACGCATCTGCGAGCAAAGTCGGCATAGGATTTCCAATGAGAAAAACCATAATAGAGTTAAATCGACGAAGTTATTAATGTTGGGAAACAAAAATAACCCATAGGTGAGCAAGACAAAGATGCTTTCAAAAGCAGTCACGTTTCCTATATTGGCAAAATACAGGGCCTTCTTTGTCAAGAACTAGGCTGGCAAACTTTGGATGCCACCCTTAGTGGTTAGGTGAGTCCTGACCTCAGACTCAGCCAAATGAATTGCTCTTGCAATGGTCTGATTCTTTGGAATTTCTTCCAGTCCAGAAAATGGAGCTCGATCTGTAATTTGTAGATCGATCAGGTGAGAATACTTCTCCAGCGTTGGTGCGAGCTGGTAATCCGGGAATGTGAAACAGTGATAACCGGATCATAAAACTGAATGATCGCATCCATGATTCCCTCAATCACATGGACTCTTAACAGTGGTAGTAAACCTCCGTGCTTGGCTCTGAAAGCCTCAGGGTTAGTGATCATCCTGGCTAACCTTCTCAAATCCTCTAGTTTTGGAACCTTGAAGGTATACTGGTGAGTTCTCCTTCTACCGAAATCCATTAGTGCAATCCTTTTCTCTGATATTTGCAATCACAGTCTTAGTTTATTTTGAAAAAATAGAGAGACTAGAAGAGAAGATTTTTTTAATGTTTTAATGTTTTTTAAATGAATGCATGAATGCAGCACACAAAAACATAGAAAAAACATGGGGTCAAAGGGTCGTTATCATGAAGTCAAGGCTCTACCCATCCCCAAAGGTTTATACTAGGGTGATTTTTGTACCTGTACTCATTATCATCAGCTTCTCCCAGGAAAGCAAAACAACAAGCGGATCGCCAGCGAGTTGTAGAGCAATCTTAGAGTAAGTGTCATTCACCAAGAATAGATCACCAGCCTCAAATGAGGGTAGTATCGCGTGACAACCATTCCCGATAGTTTCCGCACTATGAAAGGGTTTGGCTCCTCAGCTTCTCAGACTTAACAACCGGCCCATTGTCTAGGTGAGAGAATGGGTTGCGTTGGTCAGCCTCCACTGAGGTTGATGGTCGACCCCGTCGCCATCACTTATCTTAAGCGTATACTCAATCTTTCCACATACGGCATCCCGCATTCCCATTAGCAGAAAAATAAATATGTATAGCAATTAGGAACAGCAGTATATATATTTGTCCTAAACATCCTAGACCTTTAAAGCTATGAATCCTAAGTTCCTGACAGAAAATGGGTTACCCGGCGGAAGCCCCAATCTGTGGTTTCCACACAAGAGGTGAAAAGGTAGTCCGTGCCTAGATCTAACTTTGACGAGCCCCACGGTGGACGCCATTTTTCTGTAGCGAGCGATTTTGGACGCGGTTCTTAAGCGCTGGTCGCTCTCTGCGGTTGAGCTTAAAACTACAGGTCGATTCATTTTTTATCCTATTAAAGCTGATGAAGGAAGGGAAATAGATGTCTCCAATTAACCCTGCTTTGCATACTGAGTTTAAACAACGGTCTGTTAGGTTACAGATGCTATCAATGTGGGGGGGCCTTTATACTGGTTATTTGTATTTTCGCCAATACTGGTTTTTATCTAGACAGAAGGTTTCTGGTGGGGAACAAGGATTAGGATGTTAGGATTGGTGCTTTTGATAGATACATGGGAGTATGGGATTTTGTTTAGTATGCTCGCTAAGATCTTTTCTTTTGATCTTATGCCTACGTATTCCCGTTTACCGAAACAGGAAAATCAGAGCGTTCGTAGTTCCTCCTATTCTATGGGAGGAAATGGTTGTTTTTGGTGTCTTGTTCAAAGCCCAAGACGTGAAGCGAAAGGTAGTTTGTATCTTGTTCAAAGCCCAAGATGTGAAGCTGAAGAGTGTATTTGTATCTTGTTCAAAGCCCAAGATGTGAAGCTAAAAGGGTTTGACTTTAGAGAGAATTTGTCATCTCTAAAGAAGGGTTTGTCTGTCATAACTGTTGGGTGACTGGTTATAAAGGAGAATTACTTTAACCAGGATTTGTGAATCCGGCAATGCCATAATTTCCTTTATAGGGGGTTTTAACCTGAAGGAGAAGACTTTAACTCAGTGTAGAGCAATGCCATATTTCCTTAGGAATTCCCCATACTAAAAGAGGGACAGTGGCATGGATGTAGATGATCTAGAGGCTTGCCGCTTACAGCGATTAGATGAAAGGGGAAGGAGTTGTTGATGTTTGTGTACTGTGAACGAGGCACAGTTTTGATGCTAAAAGGTTAATTGGATTAACCAGTGGTTTTCTTATACAAAGCCTAAGAGGAGGCTATTGACCCAACAAGAGGGTTTTTTTAAGTGTCTCGTACAAAGCCCAGGAAAGAGGCTAAAAGGGTTGACTCAACAAGAGAATCTTTTTGTATCTCGTACGAAGCCCGAGATGGAGGCTAAAAGGGTTTGACTCAACAAGAGAGTCTTTTATACTCAACAAGAGAGTGATTTTGTATCTCGTACGAAGCCCGAGATGGAGGCTAAAAGGTGATTGACTCAACAAGAGAGTCTTTTATACTCAACAAGAGAATGATTTTGTATCTCGTACGAAGCCCGAGATGGAGGCTAAAAGGTTTTGACTCAACGATGGAATCGTTTGGTATCTCGTATAAAGCCCGAGTTGGAGGCTATTGCTTGTTTGGCTCAATAAGAACCTTTTTGTATCTCGTATAAAGCCCGAGATGGAGGCGAAAGGGGTGATTGACTCAACGAGGGAGTCTCTTATGTGTCTCGTACAAAGCCCGAGAGAGAGGCTAAACGTTGTTTGACTCTGCTGGGGAGAATCATTGTACAAAGCCCAAGAGGAGGCTAACTTCACTGGAGAAGAATCATTATACAAAGCCTAAGAGGAGGCTATGGTAACTGTTTCAGTCAAGCGATAGGTCCAGTATACTGATTTTAAAGAGAAAATCAGTTCTTATATGAGCAATACTGTACTCAGGGATTTGATTCAGGGATCCGGGTTATTCCTATTATTTGAGGAAGCGGGAGATCCGAAGGGTATTGAGACTGTCCGAGTCTGCGGGTTTTCTTCTTATTTAACAAAGGGGTCACTTGAGAATGTCTTTGAGACTCAAGGAAGTTAGACTGTCCAAGTCTAGAGTTTCATCTTTTGTACTATTCTTTGAGAAACAGTAGTAGACTCTTTGAAAGGATTGTTCTATGCAGATGACTAAGTTCTATTCCTATACCTCTAAGAGGTCGTCGGGACAATTTGTATGAAGCCCAAGAGGAGGCTGGAAACTTTTAAGAAGCCGACGGGTCCTTGTATTAAGCCCAAGAGGAGGCTATCATTCCCGAAGGAAGAGATCATTATACGAAGCCTAAGAGGAGGCTGTGAATACTTCTAAGAAGCCGTAGGGTCCTTGTACTAAGCCCAAGAGGAGGCGGGGTTTCTTTTAGGAAGCCTGTGGGTCCTTGTACGTTGCCCAAGAGGAGGCCGATGCTTTTAAGAAGCCCGTGGGTCCCCAAACCCCGAGAAATTCGAGGCAATGCTATTCACCGAGAATAGATCAAAGTCAGGAAAGTTCAAGAATTTGGAAGAAACTCAAAGATGCCATTCACGGAGAATACATTCACCTATGGGAGTAGAGTTTCTTGACAAATTCCTAATGAGGACAGCCGAAGAGAAGACTGTATCTGGTGATCCTATTGGGGGATCTAGTTGTCTATTTCTACGAATAAACGAAACGGCGTCACCTAGTTCTAGACGTAGTTGCCGGGGAAACTCTAAATATCTATACTATTATTACACAGTCGATATGAGTTTATGAAAGAAGACTTACAGTGAAACAGCCCCACAATACAGTTATATGTATATGAAAGCGGTAAATGAAAGCAATAACCACTTACTCGGTTGTATAGCTTCCATGCTGTTTGGTTAGTTGTTCAACAAAGAAAGATTGGAAACAACAGTATATTCAAAATCAAAGGAGAAAGTGCTTTGAAAAAGAAAGATTTGGGGCTTACAGCTCAAGGAGAGGCCCAGGGTTTTATCAGTGAACGCACTGTTTAAATTTGTACAGAGGGACTTATACAAGTGACTGAGGCCAAAAATGTTTTCTGTACAAAGGCATGGGTCTTACACTCTTTCAAGAGGCCCAAAAGATTTAAATAAAAAGAGTGGGGATTATAACACGAGGGTAGGCCCAGATGATTTTTCCGTTTGAAATGGCGATCGCGCCGAGGTTTTCTTTTAACGCGGAGGGACTTATACAATAAGTGAGGCCCAAAATGTTTTGGTTAAAATGGGATTGGGTTTTACACTCTATTAGAGGCCCAAAATGTTTTTGAATGGGTCTTATAGCTCAAGGAGAGGCCCAAGGTTATTTTTCAAAAGGCGATGATCGTGCCGTTTATTTGAAAATGTACAGAGGGACTTATACAACGAATGAGGCCCAAAATATTTCTGTACAAGTGGGTTGGGTCTTACACTCTCTCAAGAGGCCCAAAATGATTTGAAAATGATTTATGAGGGTTGAATTAATCCAAAAACCCTATTTTGTTTTCAAAACTGTATTTAATTGAATAAAATTCAATTAAAAATTATCAAAATTGTTTAACATATGAAAAACAAATTGTGATCTTGGATTAATGCTTCAAAAATTAAGTATTGACCTACAAAATAATTAGAAAGCATTAAAAGTTGCAAAATCAATGTAGAAAAAATATTTAAAATGTCAAAAACAATTAAAATATTAATTCTTTGCAAAAATATCAATTATATGAAATAAATAATATTTTTGGGATTTTTTGATAAAATAAAATATTTTAACATTTTTGTGAATTATTAAAAAAAGAATCAACTCAAAATCATTAAAACTCAGAGAGAAATTAATTTTTGAATCAATTAAATAAAAATCACAAAATTCAAATATTTGAATTTGAAAGAAATGGCACCAAGAACAGCTGAAGAACACGCGCGTGTTCTGGGTTTGGCTAATTTGCATTTTCTATCCAATCTCCCTGAATACTTGATTATAACATGCAATCGACATATCATTATGCTCGTCTCAACCTCACGATCATGTCTATGTCCATTAATTTCATTTAAATTAAACATATAACAAGAAATCATGAAAAATCCTCAAGAACCCTAATTTCTGCATGAAGGCTAGGATTTTTGATACACGATTCAAACAATGCAATTAATTGAGGGAAAACATTCCATGCATGATTATGAACATATGGCCAAATTATTGTGCAGCAAAAATTGCATGGATCATAGAGTTAGAAGAGCTCATGCTTACCACTTGTAGCTGGTGATCGTGATTTGTGTTGGAGGTGTTACAGCTAGGTTCCAATGATGTGGATAGCTTCCCTAGGTGCCAAGTGATGTGTCTGAGTGCTTGGAATGGATTGAAATGGTTTGGAGTTGAAGATGGCACCTCAACTGCAAAACCGTCAAGAACTTGAGCAATTGGCTGGTGATTTTGTGAAATTTGTGTTCCAAATGTTATGTGAGTGTTTGGATAACTTCTATATGATGTATGTGAGGTGTGTGAGTGATTGGTTTGATTGGAAAAGCTCTCAAACTCAAAACCCGATAGCTACCTTGCTAAGAAAGGCATTTTTGCCAAGAGAAAGAGATTTTGAGGAAAGCATCTGTTAGATGGCTTTGGTGTACTCAAACTGATCACAATTGAGCTCTATTTATAGTAGAGCAAGTTTGTTTTGCAAGGAATAGTGAATGGCAACTGGTAAGTAGGTTTGGCCAATGTTGTCCAATGGAAATCCAAGTCTCCTCTAGCCATTGACTAGAGGTTAGGGCACAGAGCCGTGGTTCCCTTGGTCTTGGATAAGTCTTGACTGATTTTAGGTGAGAATGGCTCAGTCCATGCCACCTTGATGCTTCCATTGAATGCTTCAATCAAAATTTGGAGTCTTGTCCCTATTTTGGCCATTCTAGGTTCAACATGCTATTTCTTGTTCCATGGACTTTGGAGGCTTGGCTCAGTGATTGTCTCCTTTAAATTCAATCCTCAGATGTGTCCAAGTGGATAGGAGCATTTGAATTTGGCTGATTTTGGCAAATCGAGCAAAGTTGCAAATTCTGCCTTGCCTTTGACAGATTTCAACAAGGCAACTTTCCAATGTCATATCTCATGACTCAAATGGAATTTGGCAATGTTCTTGGCCATTTTGGAAAGCCCTTACATGATATAACAACTGTTTGAACATATTTGGTTTTGATCTCTTTTGAATCCAAGTGAAAAATCCCTCTACATTTGGCAAAAAGTGAAGGCAAATTCTGACTTAGTGAAAATTTCACTAAGTGTTGGAAAAAGTGACATTTTCACTTTTCAGCCATTTTGATCACTCCATAACTCAAAATCCTTAATGATTTGGACTTAGGTCTAGTTGAAGTTTTTGTAGAGGGTAATGAGGGTTACAAATCCATCTTTGGATGAGAAAAAATGGCTTTGTGGTTTAGGAGTTATGATCCTTCAAAGTTGGTACCCTTGTCACTTTATTTTTAACTTAGAAAATTTTCTAAGTTTTTATGGTTACCCCTTTTACAAGTTATCCCACTTTTCTTGATTTTTCTTGATGAATGATGATTCAAATCATACATTAACATCATTTTAGGGTTAAAAATCCATTTTGGTGAAAAATCTCAAAAAGTCAAAGTTGACTTTTGTGCACAGTTGACTTTTTATCAGATGAATTCCAAACTGTGCAATTCTTCAGGAAATCATGTCCTTGACCTAAATCAAACTTGATGGACATGTTCCATGGGCGTCATAGGGTATATTGGCGCATGTCCTAGGGCTTAGGAGCATGTCCTGGTCAAAAGTCAAAGTTACAGTTGACTTTTTCCTTAAAACCCTAATTGTGGTGCAGATGAAATTGAGACTTGTTGCTCAAGCTTCTTGGATTAATCCATTGTTACAAATGGATCAATATAGCTCATTAGAGACCCTCAAACCCTCTCTTGAGGTCTTGGCTCTTGATTTGCCCTAAAAGTCAACTTAGGGGTGAATTAAGTCAAGAAACCCTAATTCTTGATTTTTGATGTATGCATCCCCTGAGGCAAAATTGACTTGATGAATGGGTCCATGAGGTTCCATGGAGTACATTAGGTTGTTTTTTGGATCTTTGGCTTGTGTCCAAATGAAATTTTTCATCTGGAGGCCCTGGTCGACCAAAACTCTAATTTGGTGATACTGGCGATCTTGAGACTTGATCCACCTAGAAGGGAGCAACCTTGTGCTTAATCCTTGATGTGGGAGTCCTTTTAATCCATTGTGGATGTTTGAGAGGTTAGACAAGTTGAAAATCATGTCATTCCTTGATTGATCCTTTGTCTAAGAACTCTGAGAGGGCTTGAAACCCTAATTTTGATTGTTGTGAATGCTCAACAACCCTTGAGGCATTTGATGAGGCATGATGGTTCATCCACATTCTGATGATGATTTGCACAATGATGGGAAATCTTAGTGGTCAAAATTTGGGGTATGACGCAAGGGGGTTGGGTCTTACACTCTATTAGAGGCCCAAAAGTTTTAAGAAAAGAAATGGATCTTACTACTCGAGGGTAGGCCCAAAGTTTTTTAAAAGGCAACGATCGCACCGCTTGTTTTTGATGGTATCAGGACTTATACAATACACTGAGGCCCAAAAATTATTTGGTCAAAAAAAGGATTGGGTCTTACACTCTATTAGAGGCCCAAAAGTGTTTGAAAAAGTTTTATGATGGTGAAAATCGAAGAAATCCTAATTTTATCATTTTAAAAGTAAATTCTTAAAAGAAAATCAATACAAAATGATAAAAATACCAAATAAGGAACTTGTGATTTTTGGTTGGGGTTTGAAAAATGATGTTTTAATCACAAGATGAAATAAAATTCATTTGGTCTTGATTTTCAATATGAGATTTCACTTTTAAAATGTTTTAAAAACATTAAAAAGGAATTTATTCACAAAAATTCTAATTATATTAAATAAATAATATAAAACTAATTTTTTTGTGGAATAAAATATTTTGGAGTATGAATAAGAAGTGTGTAAAACAGAATTGGAAAATGATGATTTTTGCTATGTAAAAGAATTGGTTGAGTTTTTTGAGAATAAACTAATGTCACAACATCACATTCGACATCACTCATGAGTTTTGAAGATAAGAGAAAAAGGGAAGATGTCACAACATCACATTTGACATCAGAACTGCACCTTGGTTTTTTAACATCTTTGCTATCAAACTTCAAACATTCATAACTCTCTCAATTTTTAACGAAATTAAAATCCGTAAGAACCTATCTTGACCAATTTTTCGCAAGGAATCCAATGGTATCACTCATACATACTAAAAATTAATGTACAGCACACACAAGGCAAAAAACCAGATCTGCACCTTAAGTTTAAAACAACATAAACTCCACATATAAACATGTTAAAGTGCAAACAGTAGGAGGATCATAACATACACATTAAGGACTAAATTTTTGCTTCAAGAATTGTTCAATATGATGCATGTATGTGGACAACAAAGGAAAGCATGATTCAAAGAATTCAAGTTGTGAATTTTACCTCTTTTTTGGAGATTTTGTGCAACCTACCAAGTGCTTTGTTCCAGAAATGATTTGATGCTTTGGAAACCCTCAAATGACCTCTTGGATACTTTTAGGATGATTGGAATCAACTGGTACCTGCAAAAACACAAACTGTCTCTTTCTTGCAAAAGGGGTTAAAAGTGACCAAAATAGCAACTCTCTCAAATGGTATTCCAGATGGGGGGAACCATTTGGGATAATTCAAGGATGATATTTGGAGTGTGTTTGAGGTTTTATCTGGTTTGGAAAGTGACTGAATCAAGACATGGCTTGAAAAATGCAAAAAAGTTCAATTTTGAGGTTTTGAGAGGTGACTTTGTGATGTTGTGATTACAGGTCACTTTTGATAGTTTGGACAGCTTACATATGATATATGTGAGGTGTGTGTGTGATTAGTTTGAGTGGAATTGCTCTCTAACTCAAAAACCCAGAATTACTTGCTTTGGAAGGCAAATTTGAGGTGAAAGAAGAGATTTTGAGGAAAGCACCTGTTTGATGGCTTTGGTGTACTCAAACTAAGCACAAATGAGCTCTATTTATATTAGAGCAAGTTTGTTTTGGGATCCACAGTGAATGGCAACTGCAGCAGAGATTTGGCCAATGTTGTCCAATGAAAATACAAGTCTCCTCTAGCCATTGACTAGAGGTTAGGGCACAGGCTGCTGGTTCCCTAGTTGTTGGAGGAATCTTTACTGAATTCAGTTGCAAATGTGTCAGCCTATGCCACCTCTAAGCATCCATTAAATTCTTCAATCCAAAATGGGAGTTTTGTCCCTCTTTTAGGCATTTCTAGGTTTGGCATGCTACTTCTTGTTCCAAGGACTTTGGAGGCTTGGCTCAGTGATTGTCCCCTTTAGATTTGATCCTCAGATGTGTTCAAAATGAAGACAAGTCTTAAAAATTCGTGTGGCACAAGAAATGTACAAATCTGCCCCTGACAAATTCAGCTGCAGCAAGCCTTTTTGTAAAATCCATAACTCCCTGCTCGAGTATGCTACATGGACGTTCTAGGACTTTATAGAAAGCTGAGATGATGTACTTCAACTTTCATGTTTGACCCCAGACCTGGTTCAACTTAGATCCTGGAGAAAAACAGCCTTGAAGTTGGAACATTCTTGTTGGAAAAATATTAGTGATGTCCTATGTAATGTTGTAACATCAGACAACTTTGAACATTAATAATTCCAAACTTTAATCACTTGTATCTTTTAATCCACTATGATATTTTGAGTTGAAGTGAATTGCATCTTTGATGCTTGTCTTGCATGGTGACAAAGCTTGAAAATTGGGTGGCACAAGAAAAGTGCATAAAATCTGTCCTAAAAAATTCAGCTCGAGCAAGGCCTGTTGTGAGGTGCATAACTCCTTGCTCAAGTTGAATTAATGGGAGTTCTTATACATTTTGGAAAGCCCTAATGACATACTTTAACTTTGATGTTTGACTTTGGTCTTGGTTTAGCTTGCAAAGTCATCAAAAATGGTCTTGAACTTGTGTAGTCAAATTTCTCCTAAAAGTTGTCATGAAAATTCTACTTTATCAAAGCTTTTTACAAAAATCATATCTCCTTGCTCGAGTATGCTAAAAGGACGTTCTAGGACTTTCTGGAAAGCTGAGATGATGTACTTCAACTTTCATGTTTGACCCCAGACCTGGTTCAACTTGGATCATGGAGAAAAACATCCTTGAAGTTGGGACATTCTTGCTGAAAAAATATTAAGGATGTCCTATGCAATGTCAGAACATTGGACATTAAGAATTCCCAACTTTGATCACATATATCTTTCAATCCTTATGATATTTTGAGTTGATTCCTTCTACAATGTTGAAGTATCAAATACCCTCTTTAAAAGTAGCTCTTACGCAAAATCAATGGATGCTTGGATCAATAGTTACAACCTTGAAAAGTTATGCACTTGAACATGATTTTAACTTAGAAAAAAATTTCGAAGTTTCTTTCAATTTGATCAATTTTGCAATTTTGCATGATTTCTTGATTTAAATTTGATCAAATTAAATCATCCATCATATTTTCTTGAGGAATGGCTTATGAAACTCATAGTTGACCAAAAAGTCAAACTTTGACTTTCTGCGTCAGTTGACTTTGTATTAGATGAACTTGAGGCTTGATCCACTTGAAATGTTGCACTCTTGTGCTTAATTCTTGATGTGGGAGTCCTCTTGATCCATTGTGGATGTTTGAGAGGTTAGACAAGTTGAAGATCATGTCATTCCTTGATTGATCATTTGTCTAAAAGCTCTGAGAGGGTTTGAAACCCTAGTTTGATTGTAGTGAACGCTCACTCATCTTTGGGGAGACTAATGAGGTATAAAGGTACATCCATATTGTGCTGATGATTTGCACCATGATGGGAAATCTTAGTGGTCAAAATTTGGGGTATGACACTACAATACTTGTAGAATAAAAAACCCCATATGTGTGCAATGGTGCTGTCATGAAAAAGCAGCAGAATATGCAAAATTTGCATGTGTTAACCGGTTACAGCATAACTGCTAACCGGTTACACAGTTCAAAATCAGCCCAATTACTCAAAATTTCAACATGTTAACCGGTTAACATAATTGCATTGTAATTGTGTTAACCGGTTACCCAGGCCAAAATTTGCCCATTTTCCTTGAAAAATGATGTTGTGGCTCCGGTTTCAATTCTCTACTCCGTGCTCTGATAGATATCCATGAAATCCCCTGTTTAAAGAACACCGTGATCCCTTGCCTTAGGAAAACCAATGATATGTATGATTTAATACGACCTATCATGAAATGTAAATGAGTGAAGCATAAGCCAATTATTGGAGCGAGATAAGAGGGCAAATTTTGAGGTTTTATAGCTGCCCCTATTCAATCAACTGTGGACCTGAAGGGATGAGAGCAACGACTGTCAGACATTCAAGGTACATAGGGATTGAATACAAAAACAACCAGAAAATTTACGCTGTGTGGGTAAAAAGAAATGGAAATATGACGAACACAGCAGATGTGGTGATGGATGTTGGTGAAGAAGAATCTGGAACAAATGAAGTTCAAAGGTCGTCCGTCAGGAACAGCTAAGGTCTAAAGATCGCCTGTCGGGAATGGCTAAAGTTGTGCCTGTCAGGAACGGTTGGAGTTTCGCCCATCGGGAACAGCTGGAGTTTAGAACTTATGGAATGCCTGTCGGGAACGGCTGGAATATGCCTATCGGGAATGGCTAAAGTTGAAAACACAAAAGGGCGCCTGTCGGGAACGGCTAAAGTTGAAAACTTATGGCTTACCTATCGGGAATGGTAAATGAGCCAAGCGGGAACGACTAGGTTTAAAACTCAAAAGCGTGCCTGTCGGGAACGGCTAAAGTTGAATACCTATTGCTTACCTGTCGAGAACGGTAAATGGGCCTGTCGGGAACGGCTAGGTTTAAAACTCAAAGGTCGCCTGTCGGGAACGGCTAAAGTTGAAAACCTATGGCTTACTTGTCGGGAACGGTAAATGGGCCTGTCGGGAACGGCTTGGTTTAAAACTCAAAAGGGTGCCTGTCGGGATGGCTAAAGGTAAAAACCTATGGCTTACCTGTCGGGAACGGTAATTAGGCCAGTCGGGAACGAATAGGTTTAAAACTCAAAAGGGTGCCTGTCGGGAATGGCTAAAGTTGAACACCTATGGCTTACCTGTCGGGAACGGTAAATGGGCCAGTCGGGAACGACTAGGTTTAAAACTCAAAAGGGTCGCCTGTCGGGAACGGCTAAAGTTAAAAACCTATTGCTTACCTGTCTGG
This sequence comes from Lathyrus tuberosus, assembly GCA_022829125.1. Classification (NCBI taxonomy): domain Eukaryota; kingdom Viridiplantae; phylum Streptophyta; class Magnoliopsida; order Fabales; family Fabaceae; genus Lathyrus; species Lathyrus tuberosus. Next base: position 302,631 of record JALAZF010000185.1, read on the forward strand.
AACGGTAAATGGGCCAGTCGGGAACGGCTAGATTTAAAACTCAAAAGGGTCGCATGTCGGGAACGGCTAAATTTGGAAACCTATTGCTTACCTGTCAGGAACGGTAAATGGGTCTGTCGGGAACGACTAGGTATAAAACTCAAAAGGGCCGCCTGTCGGGAATGGCTAAAGTTAAAAACCAATTGCTTACCTATCGGGAACGGTAAATGGGTCAGTCCGGAACTGCTAGGTTTACAACTCAAAAGGGTCGCCTGTCGGGAACGACTAAAGTTAAAAACCTATGGCTTACCTGTCGGGAACGGTAAATGAGCCAGTCGGGAACGGCTAGGTTTAAAACTCAAAAGGGTGCCTGTCGGGAACGGCTAAAGTTGAAAACCTATTGCTTATATGTTGGGAACGGTAAATGGGCCTGTCGGGAACGGCTAGGTTTAAAACTCAAAGGGCACCTGTCGGGAACGGCGGTAGGAATCCTATCTGGAATGGTTCCTAAAAGGCACGGTTAAAATGTAAGATCAAAAGATCTAGCAACTGAGAAACTGGGACTCTGTGGGGAGAACAGTGGTGAAACCCTTGTACTGCTTTGAAATGTTTGCTGGGGAATGAACGAGGCGTTCATTTTGGTTTTGTCAATTTGATAGAAGAGAAACAATTTTGGTCTCTCGCACGAGGTACCAAAACTGGCTTATGCTTCGCATGCATATGTTTCATTTTTTCTATGGCGTAATGCTCCATCTCGAATGGAAATGCTATGCATTTTTTTAGGATGCAATGCATACTACATGCAAGATGCAAAGAGGTTCCTTAGCAAAATAAATGCTGAGGAAAAGGAGGCAACTCCGTCGGGGATAGCAAACTGAATTATCTTCGTGTTCGCAACTCATGCTGGGGAAACAAAATAACCAGATCTCCTAATCTGGGCTCTGAACTGACAACTCCGTTGAGGTTCCTGTAAGGAATGATGACCTTGCTGGGGAGGTATCATCTGAATCAATCTGTTTGGCGAATAACTATAACCATAGAACTCTGCTGGGGAAATGACAACTTTCTGACCTGGCTGCTAGGGAATTGAGATCAAACGAACTCTTACGGAGGAAGGAAATACCTGCTGAGGGACTGAGATCAACCATATTTCTTGCTAGGGGAAGAAACACTTGCTAGGGGATTGAAATCAACCAAAACTCATGCTGGGGATAACCTCTGAATAACCGATGGGTCTGAATTGTCAATAACCATTAGACTTTAATTACAGGCCACATCAACAATTTGATATGCTAGAGGAGGAGAACACTTCGACTTTCCACCATTTTCAAAACTGCTTGGGAACATTCCATCATTTCGCATTGCTGGGGGTGAGGAATTCTTCTATACTACTGGGGATGACAACCTCAAGGAAGAACTTTCCTGTTGAGGGACCCACTTCTGCTTGGGGAGAGCCATGACCATGGACTCTACTAGAGAAATCAAACTTCCTGATGTCTTGCTAGAGGAAGGATATTCAGATACTCTGTTGGGGAGAGGCAGCATACTGAATCCTGCTGGAGAAAAGAGATCAAAGACACCTCATGCTGGAAATGACCTCTGTTTCAAGCTTCTGAGTTGATCAACTGCCCATTTATCGCCATGAGCGAACAATGATTCATTTAATTCTCCATTTGCCCCAGACAACAAGGTCTATGAAAGAATTTTGCCTCGAGAGGATTTTTCAGAAGACGTAGCATTCAAAATGTCCCAGTGTCTTCAAACTCTTTGAGAGGTGCTTCTGACTAGTCATCTTTTGAAAAAGACAACTTCTCGTACTCTTGAGGTGGCCTGCCTCGAGTCTTGAAGAAATTTTGCCCCTGACTGATCTTAGAGAGATTTGTCAAATCGACCTGATTACCCCCATATTAAACGCTTTTGGAGAGATTCAACAGATCTCAATGTGGTTGCCCCCAGTTTGGCTAAGCTTTGAAGAGATTTCTCGACGTGATTGCCCCTGATTGCTCGCTCTCTGAAAAGACTTTCTCAACTTAACTGCCCCAGCTTGGCTACACTTCGAAGAGATTTCTCGGCATGACTGCCCCTGATTACACTGCTTTTGGAGAGAATTATCGAATCTCAACGTGATAGCCCCAGATTGGCTGAACCTCGAAAACATTTCTCAATGCGATTGCCCCAGATTGACCGCTCTTTGAAAAGACTTTCTCAACTTGACTGCCCCAGCTTGGCTACACTTTGAAGAGATTTCTCGGTGTGACAACCCCTGATTACACTGCTTTTTGAGAGAATTATCGAATCTCAACGTGATAGCCCCATATTGGCTGAACCTCGAAAACATTTCTCGATGTGATTGCCCCAGATTGGTTACATCTCAACACAACTAGCTGGGAACGCCTTTGCTCCACATAGTCTTTCAGCAACATGTCCTCTGGAGTCCTCAAGCATTTCAACTTGGCAGGATCAAGCTTCTCGATTGATGTTCATCATGTAAGCTTCTTCGATATCACACAAATGTATGCAAGTAGAAAATATTTATTCTGAAAATGATTATTCAAATGCAACACACATGTTAATCTTGAACTCTTTATTGAAAAGTTTTCGTAAAGCCATGTGACCGAATCACTGCTTAGGATACGACATTGATTTTTGAATGAAAGAAAACATGCACATGCAATACCAACAAACGTCTTTTAGCACACCTCATAGGAGTCAGGAACGCTGTCTCATCGGAGTACGCTCTCGAAATAAACCATGTTTCAATTAGGACTTTTGAGGGTTGTATCATGGCCTGGTTCACGGTTTTGAGAAAAAAGGATTTAAGGCTCAAAGTTTATCGGTGCCCACCCACTCTTCGTGATGTTCTCCAGTCCTACGTTCAGCTAATTTGCACAAGCGCTCGCCTCTCAAAAAGATTTTGTGATCTTTAAGGAACCCATGAAACTGATGGTTTGAGACCCAATGAGGTTTTGGAGTAACAGTCACCCCTTTTGTCTTTTGTTCGTAGTCACACGACTTTGTTCTTGCTCGAGGATTTTCTTTTGTAATCCCTTTGTTTTCCACTTTCTCATTCTTTTGCTTTTTGATCCCTAATTTTTGCCTGGACTGATTCTTTTGAATCTTTAGATTTTGAAGTCCAGCGGGATGCCCTGACTTTTGCCTAAGTCGCTTGTTTTCAACTTTCAACTTAGCGGGCTTTTTTCTTTTTTTTTATTCTTTTTTTTTTCAGAACAAATCGTGTGACATTGGCTTGTCTTGACTTTGTTAAAAGGGTTGTGACTACTTCACTCCTTGATTGTTGATGGATAGCCATTGTACTTTCACATCTCTTGACCTCTTGACGGTGGAATAGAAGGTAATGGATCCTCAGATGCACACTCCTTTTGAAATTTGAACGGTCAGTCAAATTAACTGACGCCTACCCTTCCCCTGGGTTAAATGTGAGGGTTTTGTCATACGAAAAGAAACTCCTACTTCAAGGCTCAAAGGGGTTAACGAGGGTCTATCTCTCTTATATCTCCAGTGTTTGGGGGTTCGAAACAATGCATGTACATCCTCAACAGGGTTCTTATTCAAAAGCACACCCCTAGAGATTTTTGCGTTTTCAAATCATCATCGTCCCTCAAAGAGTTTAAGCAAGAAAGTCAGTATTGCAATGCACATGAACATTTAAGGATGATCAGGAATGGATTACTTCAAGAAAAACATTCTTATTGTATTATGATTATCATTCAAAAAACAAACAAGTTCTTACATACAAACAATGTTTAAACAAACAAATGAACGCTACATATGAAGATGCAGTAAAGAAACTGATGGTTGCCATTGTTCAGGAGACTTGACTCCATCTGGACTTATTACTTTTGACGACATACTCGCAATTTGAGTACTCACTCGGGAGGCTTCAGTTGATGTGCAAACCATCGGCGGTGAATGTAATGACCCCAACCTCGATTAAATCTTGCACATTATGATGAAAGGCTCAACACCTCTCAATAGTATGTCCAGGGCCACCCGAATGAAATTCACACCGAGCACTAACATCATATTCAGCTGGGAGCTTTACTGGATGGGGACCCATTGCACGAGGTTCTACCAGATTCAGTTTGAGCAACTGTTAAAACAACATGGCATAAGACATAGGCAGTGGATCAAAATGTCGGCCAGGCTTCTTCAGCTTCTGTTCCCACTGCTTAGCCTTGGGATTGTCTTGGGAGGCAGGAGGTAGCTGCTGACGAGGAAACTCCGGAACCCCAGGTTATGTAGAAAAGTCGTGAGGTAGATCACACTTTGGGATAAATTCCACAGGCAAGGGTGGAACGACAATTTCTGCCGCAGCCTCGGGCATGGGATTATTATCCTTTCTCAACACGTCTCTCAGGACTTCCATAATCAAGCCCATCTGAGCCTTCATTTGATTGACCTCTTCCTTCAGCATTTCCTGGTCTTGAGTCAAAGCTTGCATGTCCCCCCATAAACTACCCCATTTGGCTTCGCATTTCCCTCAGCTCCGCTTGAACTTGATCCATGGTCAACTTCCAGCTTCTTTGAAAAGTAAAGTCTGAAATTCTGAAGAAGACCAGATCAGGATGAGAATAACCAGCTTCAAGCACCTCTTATGTAAATGAGTATGAAAATGCTATGCAAATGCCATGTTCGAATATTTCCAAGGAATCATTCTGCTTTGATTCAAGTTTTTTCACATAAGAACAACAAGAAATAGATGGAAATGAACATCAACGAGTCTCAAAGTTAAGATCCTTGGAAATACTAGAACATGTATGCAAACATGTTATGATGATATGGGTTTAGAGACATGGGATCAAGGCTTCCACAAATTCTAGATAACTGATGTGCTACTGTCTGAATAGGTTCACAGGTCTGCTCTGAAGAGAATACCGGAACACCGGAATATCTGAATAATCAGAATACCAGAAGGCCAGCATATTGGCATAATCAAAATACCAGAATTCCAGGGTGCTGGAATAATCAGAATACCAGAATACCAGCATATCGGCATAATCAGAATCCCAGAATACTAGACTGATAAGTTTGCACTGATAAGAGAACCAGAATACCAGGTTGGATGAAAGTCAAGGTTACCTGCAGACCTGCAAACACCCAAACCCCCTCACATGTGGGTAATAAAAAGGCGAGGATCCTCAATATCACGGGCTCTCAAGTCGAGAAATGATGATATGTTCACCATTTCTGGTTTGGCATCATCATCAAACGAGGAGGCCTCAACTGATTCCCCTCAAAAGGATATCCTATAGCAAGTTCCCAGCATTGGGTCCTCGGATCGAGAAGTGTAATGGGTTTGCCATTTCTGGTCTGCCATTATCACATCTCGGGAGGAGTGCCATAACTGAGTCCTCGGGAATGGTCACCAGAATCGACAGCTTCCTAGGTTAACACCCCGAAATGCACAAGACGCGCAAATCCGAACATCTCCTAAGAAAACCTCGTCTGGGTGTGGATTTCGTGTAAACCATACGTACCAAGACGCTACGTAGGCCACAATACTTTCCACTCTAATCCTACATGTACTCTCAAGCCTGTGTAATGGGCTTATCTCTCAGAACACCCATCCCACCAAACAGAAAAACCAACACAGCCCAGCACAGTACAATATATATGGCAACAGAAAATGGAAAGCAAGTAAATGTAATAAAACAATGAACATGCAATAATTCCATAAATAAAGCGAGTAAAGTAAATAGATAAAACACCCTATAATCGAAAACAAGCAACCGCTAGGATTGACTCACTTAGGAAACCAGAGTCCCCAGCAGAGTCGCCAGCTGTCGCTCCCGGGATTTTCATCCAAGTACAAACGCGAAAGTGGCGCGGAAACAGAGTCGCCAGCAATGTGTATTTATCCCAAGAGAGGGAAAGGAAACACTGCGTAAACCTGAGGGGAAGGAAAAGAGCATGGTCTTGCGACCAAGAGAAATGGGTAAGGGAGTCGGTTACGCGAGGGGAAGGTATTAGCACCCCCACGCGTCCATCGTACTCGATGGGATCCATGCTTGTTGTCTCGATCAAAGGGTGTCGTCGTCTGGAGCTCCACTGCTACTGGACACGAGAAGGAATAGGTACGGGAAAGAACGAAGAAATGAGGAAGAAAAGAAAAAGAAGTGACTCGATAGGACGTCGCGTCCTAGGCCTACGTATTCCCTTGTGCAATGGGAAAGTTAGAGTCAATGTAGTTCGGACTACGGCTTGGGGAAAAAGAGAAGGACGGTGCTCGGAGAGATCTCGCACGATCTCCTGCCTACGTATCCCGCTCGTACGCGAGAATCAGAGCGACGTAGTTCCCCTCACTAGGGATGGATTTACTTTGTTTGTATTTTTTAGGTGGAATACGTCAACGTTCGCATTCCAGCAGTTAGGTGTCGCAGCTCGTTGTACGGAGTCTTAGGCATTTACCTGTTTGCGGTAGAACGGAAGTGACGCATCCTTAACGAAAGGAGTAAGGAGATGAGAAGAGAAATGTTTGTTTTTATCTTTTAAGAAGAAGTGTTTTGATTATGATGTGTTAATAACACATATTGCATTAAAGTCTATGACATAGGATCGAATGCCTCGCATATCGACCCAAGACGGGACGTACGCTAAACACTCTAAGAAAGTGAAAGAAGATCCTCCACTATCTTATCTCCCACATGCAAGGCTCATATGCAATACATGTTAATCTTTTATTAGATGTTTTAATTTTTTTTTTGAGATGAGAAAGAGACTCAAAGGGTTTAAGAAAGGAAAAAGTCTAAGTGGGGAACTAGTTATCCTAAAGTCATCATACATGGAGATCCTATGGTTATGTGAGGTAATAGGAACCACCTAAGTCTAAAGGAAGAGAAGGATAGCACTATCTAATGCTTATCCTACGTCACCTTAATAAAAAATTAAGGATAAGCTAGGATCCCTAAGGGATGTGGAAAAAAAAAGTTGTGCACAAAGCATTATATCATGCTATTCCATACAAGCAATGAGAATAAACAAGAAAAACAACGGCTACAACAGTGCTACAGCATCCATACAGCAGTAGAAAGTGGCACTTAAGGAAGACAGCTTATAACAGCACATGATTCAGCACAAAAGGAGCTATAAAAAGTCAAACAGTAGCACATATAACAGCATGTATGCACATAGACAGCAGTAGAAAATCAGGGCAGCATGTATTCAAAAATGATTCATTCGTGAAAAACAATCATGCATCAAGCCTCACACATTCTTTAATCAAACATGATCATAATCATATCACAACATGGTAAACAATCCTGAAATTATCATGAAAGAATGCACAACTTTAAGTACATTAACAAACCAAATCAAGTATGCACCTCATGGAATTGAATGCAAGTAAGCATGCACAACACAACAACCCCAGTAATACAAACATTAATTCACAATTAGCATGCTTAAGGAGGGTGTGTTATGTGTTCATCGCATCAAGAACGCAACAACACAAACATGATCGTAAACGATAAAAATCCAAGAGTCGCGTGTCGAAAAATCATGCTCATGCAATAGTGTGCGGTGAAACAGCTCAGGAATAGTCCACAAATCATCAACATATTAATCCATGAAGTTTAGTCATGCAAAGGATCTCAAACAAAAAAGAAAATGTAAGAAAATCACATTCTGCAACAGTGGTAACCGGTTACAGCATAACTGCTAACCGGTTACACAGTTCAAAATTGCACAAATATGCTATAAAATACACAATGTAACCGGTTACGGCGTAACTGATAACCGGTTACTCTGGGACAGTAGTGAAAAAATCAGTTCCAAAAGCACTTTTCAGCAGAAAATCACTTCTCCAAACATCAAAATGATCATGCAATCAATTAATCACGAAATTCATTGAATTACAGTCATCAAACATCAATTGAATCCAATAATCAACAACATCAAGAATCAAATTCAAACAAATGGATCCAAATCAAAAATCACCAAAGATCTACATCGAATAAGTTGAAAATAAGCTAAATCAAGTATAGATCTAATGAAAACCAACCTACAAAGCGGAGATTTGTTTTGGTGATTGTTGCAAAGTGATCTTGGTGCAGAAAATTAAAGAAAACCAGAGATTCCTCGATTAGTAGCCGAAACGCGTCGAAACCGAGCAAAATCGCAAAAAAAAACACCGAGATCGAACTTGCACCAAAATAAATGATGTGAAACTCTTAGATTGAAGTAGAATAATCTGAACTTCCAGAAATCCACCAAAGAAAACCAAATGATGGAGTTTGAGCTCAAGAATTAATCATTTTTCAATGTGAAAAGTGATTATCCTTCAAGAAATAAGAGCTTTTTGTGAGGGTTTGGAAGAGAGAATTGAGATGAAGGTGTAGAAGTAGCAGAAAATTTCAGAGAGAAAGGAGAGAATTGAGAGTGAAATGTGAGAAATTTGGTGAAAAATGGTGGATCCCCTGAAAAATGAGTGAAGGGTTTCTTATATAGACTTTAGGTTTGGAGTGTGGGAGGTTTGGGATTAGCTTTGGACTTAGCTTTGGGTTTGGAGCTAGGGTCGGAGTTAGTTACACTCAACTCACCGAGTCAAAGTAGTTAACTCGGTTAGTTGGGATCAACTCGGTAACAATCCCAAGGTGAACTTCAACATCCAAGGGTGGAGATGCTTGGAAAACAAGGAATATGGTGCACTTGATTTGAAATGAAGCACTAGAATAAATGCCCTTGGAATTAATTGAACTAAAATGTCTAGAGATGTCTAGAATATTCCACTTGCTGCTACAATACTTGTAGAATCAAAAGCCCAAGTGTGTGCAATGGTGCTGTCATGAAAAAGCAACAGAATATGCAAAATTTGCCTGTGTTAACCGGTTACAGCATAACTGCTAACCGGTTACACAGTTCAAAATCAGCCCAATTACTCAAAATTTCAACATGTTAACCGGTTAACATAATTGCACTATAATTGTGTTAACCGGTTAACCAGGCCAAAATTTGCCCATTTTGCTTGAAAAATGATGCTGTGGCTCCGGTTTCAATTCTCTACTCCGTGCTCTGATAGATATCCATGAAATCCCCTGTTTAAAGAACACCGTGATCCCATGCCTTAGGAAAACCAATGATATGTATGATTTAATACGACCTATCATGAAATGCAAATGAGTGAAGCATAAGCCAATTATTGGAGAGAGATAAGAGGGCAAATTTTGAGGTATTACAGCAGAGTGAAAGGATTTTTGAAAGAAACAAAAACAAATTACTTTGAAATATGAACAACTGTGGGAATATCAAAAGTTATCCAATTCTGGCAGATTTTTCCATGTGTCATGAAGTTGGGAAGTTCTTCCTCTTCATCATCCTCAATGATGGTACTGACTTCATATTCAGGTTCCTTAAACTTCTTCCGAGGGGAATAAAAAGGCACATATTCATCCTCTGGGGACATATACCCGGGGTCTTCCAAATAAGGCTCCCGGTCTTTAGTAGGAATGACATCACTTTCAGAACCAAACGGGATATAGCCTTCAGAGTCATCTTCAAGAATTGCAGTTGTAGAATGATATTTGTTGATGAATCCAGCGCTGTGAGAAGTCTCATTAATATGCTTCAAATCTCTTCTAGCAGTACCAGGCATAAAGCCTAAACCAGTTCTGCCCAGGTTATCAACCACATCAATAACTTGGCCCCAACCATCAGATCGACCAGTCTTTAATACATGCAGAGCATCCTTCAAGGAAGACATGGGTAACTCATTCTTCTTATCAGCTTTATCATCAACAGAAAGAGCTTGGAACGGAGTCCCAATAGTCTCATCAGCATCAACATACGAAAAGGATGAAAGGTGGCTCACCAGCATCGCTTGCTCACCTCCAACAATTACTAGCTTATTATTCTTAACAAATTTCAACTTCTGATGGAGAGTCGAAGTCACTATCCCAGCTTCATGAATCCAGGCTCGGCCAAGCAGACAACTATAAGCAGGACGAATATCTATTACTTGAAAGTAATCTGGAAGAAGAACGGTCCTATTTTGATCGGAAGATCAACTTCTCCAATCACAGTTTTTCGAGATCCATCAAAAGCTTTAACAACAATCCTGAAATTCTGGTACAGACATGTGATGTCAAGTGCGATGTCACAACATCAATATCTGTTGTATGAACAAGGCAATAATAGAAATCAGAAAAAACAGTAAACAACACACAGAATTTGTTCACCCAGTTCGGTCTAACAACCTACATCTGGGGGCATACCAAGCCAGGAAGGAAGTCAACTATTAGTAGCATCAAATTACAGACTCAACAAACCAGTTGACAATCTACCTAATTTAATCACTACCCAATGACCCTTCTATCTAAGTCCACCCTAGATAAGAGACTCCATCTCACTCCCAATCATCGCAATGATGTCTAGCAGTCAACATCTCCGTCACTGCATCAACAACTTAATTACCAACAACTCTTCAAACACAGAAAAGTAGAAGACACACTTCCATGACAATACCTAGACATGACCCTCATGACTAAGAACAATACTTAGAGTTGCTTAACAGCTTCCTCCAAGACCAATACATCTCTTACCTACAGGCTTCGAGATAAACACGATGACCATCCCACAAAACCGGGTGGTTCATCAACCAACACAGCCCTTATAATCTACATGATGGCTGGCCTCAAAACTAGGTTACAATACTTCTATTTATAACCTATTCCCAACTGGATTTGGGCTTCAAATCACAGCATAACAGCTGCTACAACTCAGTAAAAGATTCTCCTACAAAATAGGTCTTCAATCAAATCTTCCTAATTTATCTCCATAATTAGAACTATTTATTCTCCATATCTTTTAGCACAAAAATAGTAACAAACTATTCTCCATATCTTTTTGCATTAAAATAGTAACAAACTAATCTTCAATAATTTTAATTCAGCTGCAAGATCTTCTCCACAAAAATAGCTGATTTGATTTGAATTTAGAAACAGATTTTATCTTCAAATCTTTTTAAATCTTCAGCCCTTAAACATAGCAACAAATCTGCACACAATCTGATTGCAACAGAGAATATTTCTCCCAAGATATTCGCACACTAAATCTCTAACAGATCTGATCAAATCAACCTAATGCGCGCAGCCCTAAAAACATCACAACCTGATGTTTTAATGTTCTGGTATAGTGATGTCAAGACATCGCATGTGACATCACTCTTCAGCACTTTAACTCTTCAACACCTTAACATTCACTAACACCACCTGCTAAAGATTAACACATCCTACAGTGATGTTCTACTCTTATGTCAAGACATTCTTCATAACATTTTCCTGAGCAACATGTTTTGCAAAAAATGCTGCCAACTCAGAACTTACAATCTCCCCCTTTGGCATATTTTTGGCCAAAACATAATTTGATCATACACATCATATTAAAGGAAAATGCAGCAGCAGAAAACAGAAGTCAGAACATCTTTTTAGGCATATATCAATCACAATCAGTTTTTCCAAAATTAATGCCAACACCAAAAGCTGCAGAACTATCAAATCCCACTATACCTCATGGGAGCACCTTGGTAAGAAAGCCTTGATAAAGTAGCTTTTGGCAACACATTCAAAGAAGAGCCAGTATCAACCAACACATTGAAAAGTGCATCTTCTTGCAGTTCATAGAGATATGTAAAGCCAATTTGTGATTTCTCCCCTCCTCGAGTAACTCTTCATCACAAAAGCTCAAATTATTACATGCTGTGAGATTGGCAACAATTCCATCAAATTGATTAACAGTCACATCATGCTCAACATATGCTTGTTCCATTACCTTCTACAAATATTTTCTATGAGCTTCAGAATTCATCAGTAAGGACAACACTGAAATCTTGGACGGGGTATGCAAGAGTTGATCTACAACACTCTACTCACTCTTGTTGATCAATTTCAACACTTCATCCTCATAAGGCTTCGAACCACTGGACTGACCAGAAGCATCGACATTACTCTCATCTTGATGTTGTTTGCCAGCAACAACATTCTCCACAATCTTTGGAGGCTCAGGAGCAAAGACTCGACCACTTCGGGTCACTCTACTCACATCAGCGATGCTTACCACAGAAGACAAAGAAGGAATAGGAACTTCCTTACCATCTTCTTTCATGGTAGAATTATACTTATACGGAACAGCCTTGTCAGATTCATATGCTACTGGACCGGGCAACCGAATGACCAAAGGCGTAACAGCGGTCTTCTGACTATCATAAGAGATAACAACTCGTTCAGGAATATTAAAGCGTGGTATAATAACATTCACATCATTATGATATTCTCTCTTTTAGCAGTGACTTCAATCAAATTTTCATCCATCATCCTTTGAATGGCCCTCTTCACTATCACACAACCATGCGGATTCACGGAACAGATGCAACAAGCTGCATAGTCATGATCAATATCATGGTATTCACTCCAAAGTGCATGCATTTCCACAAGAGATCTTCAGATCCAACGAATATCAAAAATTTTGAATGTACCAAGACAACCATAAACCATATTGATAGACGCCTTGCCATGATTGGGCAGCGGATTCGATTGTACATTAGGGTTGGAATCTTCGAAAGACAAAATACCACTCCTAGCCAACCTTTGAACTTCCATCTTCAATGTATAACAGTTCTCAGTATCATGTCCCGCTCCTCCCTGATGGTAAGCGCAATGAGCTTCAGGCTTATACAACCATGGCAAATCTTTTGGAACAGCAGGTGGTGCATGGGTCTGAACAAGATTCTTTTGAATTAAACAAGGAAGCAAATCTGTATATGTCATCGGAATCGGATCAAAATCTTTCTAAAAACGGCCCCGTTGATTGTTTTGTTGATTAGAACGTTGTTGAGCAGGAGCTGCCTGAACAATAGGAGTTGAAGTGATAACAGGAGTGACAGATGCAACATGTTGCTGGCACTAATTATTCTTACCATAACTCTTTTTGCGTCCTCCATGGGAAATAGCATGGGCCTCACCTTCTTTCTTCTTGGTAAATCCTCCACCATACTTCTTGGAATTACCAGCAGAATTACTATCTTTTGATAAACGTCCCTCACGGATACCTTCTTCTAATCTCATCCCCATATTAACCATCTCAGTGAAATCACTCGGGGCACTAGCAATCATACGCTCATAATAGAAAGGACTCATAGTTTTCAGAAAAATCTTAGTCATCTCTTTTTCTTCCAAAGGAGGATTAATCTGAGCAGCAATCTCGTTCCACCTTTGCGCGTATTCTTTGAATGTCTCCTTATCTTTCTGAGCCATTGCTCGAAGCTGGTCCCGATCAGGATCCATATCCACATTATACTTATACTGTTTCACAAACGCCTCACCCAAGTCTTCGAAAGTGCGAATTCGAGTACTGTCGAGTCCCATGTACCATTTCAAAGTTGTACCAGACAAACTATCTTGAAAGTAGTGAATGAGAAGCTAATTATTATCGGTCTGAGTCGACATCTTAGGAGCATACATAGTCAAGTGACTCAACGGACAAGAGCTTCCCTTATACTTTTCAAAGTCAGGGACCTCGAACTTATGTGGGATCTTCATGTTAGGAACCAAGCATAACTCATGAGCATTCTTTCCAAATAGCTCTTTGCCTCGCAAAGCTTTGATTTCATTTTGCATTTCAGCAAACTGGTCTTGAATCTCTTCCATTCTATCATAAGCACTGGCATTTTCACTTGGAACAGTATGGAAAATTTGCTCTTCACCAAAAGGAACAGTGTGAACCACAGGCGGTGGCACAGTCATCTCAAGCTAGACAGTAGGAACAACTGGAACTTCAGGAGGTGGTGGTGGTTGATAACCCTCAGGAACAAAGTTATGAGGCATGCCCCAGGGGAAACCAGGAGGCATGGAGTATTGAGGAACACTAGCAGGCGCCACAGAGATGGGCGTAGAGACAATCTCAGAAATGATTGTCCTTTGCACGGGAGTTGAAAGCGGAGGAGGAGGTGGTGGTGGCTGATTCTGAGTAGCCACCAGAGCTTCCATCATTGCAGTGAGTCTTTACAAACCATCCTTCAGAGTTGATACTTCTTCACGAAGCTCACGGTTCTCTTGTTGCAACTGATCCATCTTTTTCTTCAGATTAGCTCGAGTATTATACTGGTTCGACAGCTTGGTTGAATGAATACCAAAGGTAAACATAAGACACCTGAAAAGGCAAGAAACAATGCAAAATGATGCTTGATGTGCAAGATGCAAATGCAAAGTTTCAAGGAATTATAAGGCATATTGCAAACATTATTATTTGAAATACCAAAATCTCATTCATTAATGATGAAAAAGATTACACCTTGGAAGTACAGATTCAAGAATCCTAAAATAATAGAGAATAAAGAAAACTAGATCCCTAGAGAATCCTATGAGAAGAAGTCACAGCTCTATCTTCCAACTTCTTGATGTGGGCCTGCATCTGAGTCTTCTCAATCAGCAACTGATCAACGATCAACTTCCAAGGAGATTCTGAACTCTTCTGAATATTGGAAACTGGCTGAATACGAGAGGAAAATAAATCATCTTGCGCCTTTCTCTTCTTGTTGGCGACTTCATCTTCATTCTTCTTCTTGAAGTGCTCTAGAAGTCTTGCATTCTCTAACTCAACAATCTGATACCTGTTCCTCCAAGCATCTCTTTCTTGTTGCATCTCGTCCAAAGCGATCTGAAGCTTCTCTGTGTCTTCCATAAAGTAGAGAGTAGGCTTCTTATCAGTTAGAGATAAAGATTCCTGACGCGCATAAGGCATCTTTAAAGTAATAGCTCTATTTTTAACCCACTGGAGGTAAGGTTCTGAAGAGACACAAACCGAATTTCCCAAACTTTCCTTTCCTTTTCTACGAATGTTGCGCCAAACTTCCACAATTTCTCTCTTGAGAGCAACCTGAGATTCTTCTTCCTTGAAAAAGAGACCGGCCAAATGAATGTTCTTCGGTACCTCTCACAAAGGATATCCCAACTGACGATGAGCCAACACTAGATTGTAGCTGATTCCTCCCTTTGTACTAAGAAGAAGCACATTGGGAAAATCACCACAACTATCAATAATCATCGCTCCAAAAGGAACACGGCTACACCAATCAATATCAGAATGAGTGAGAGACATAATCTTCCGTGACCAATATAAACCACCCTTGAGGTTCCAGAAAGTTGCAGACTTCGGCAAGTGAGAAATAAACCACTTGTAAAGCAAAGGTGCACAACAGATAATCATCCCTTCACCATGGGAATTCCTGAGGTGAATAGAATGGTAAGCATCGACAAGCAAAGTGGGAATTGGATTCCCCATCAAGAAGATCTGAATAGAGTTGATGTCGACAAAGTTCTTAACATCCGGGAAAAGGAACAGTCCATAAATAAGCAAGGCAAGAATAGCCTCAAAAGAAACTGTGTTCTTCACACTAGCAAAGTGATGAGCTCTATCCATCAAGAACTTAGCGGGTAACCCAAGAATCTTTCCTTTGGTATTCATGCAAGCCTTAATCTCAGAAGCCTTCAAGTGAGTAGCCTTCGCAATAACGTGATGCTCGGGAGCGGGATCCAAACCAGAGAAAATCTGACCATGAATAAGCAAACCAAGCAGGAGAGAATACTCCTCTAGCGTAGGTACCAATTGATAATCAAGAAAGGTGAAACAATGAAGCAAAGGGTCATAGAACTGAACCAAAGTTACAAGCAATCCTTCAGCCATATCAACCTTCAAGAGAGATAAAAGCCTTCCATATCTTGATTCAAACTTCTTGGTATCAACAACCAAAGATCCTAGCTCTCTCAAACCCCCTAACTTAGGACTCTTGAAAGTGTACTTCCTTGTACTTTTCCTTCCAAAATCCATAACAAAAGTACCTACAATGTTTGCAATAACACCTTTAAGTTCCTTGAAACCTTCCAAAAGAATGCTCATGAATGCATGAGTGCATGAATGCAACACCCGCAAACAAGATCACACAAAGCACACGGGTCAAGGTTCAAGTCATGAGCATGAAGCCAAGGGTAAGAACCAATCCCACAAAGGTATGTACTAAGGTTTTGTCTTCATTGTACCTGCAGAAAAGAGCGGTTCTAACAGAGTGCCCAGGGTCCACAATCCACTACCAGACACACCAGCGCACCGATTTGCTCGGAGGTTGGTAGTTATCCTCAAGAGAATCTAACCTGAGTGTGGCATCGCGTGACAGCTAAGTTGGATTTGCATCCTCATAACTTTCGCGCCACGATCCTAAAAGGCTAAGATGGGTTAAGGGTTACTACGTTCCTCAGTGTTATAGGCTTCTATGGAAAAATTAATGCCTGCACGATCGCTCGATCGGCATCAGTAATTCCAAAGAGGCAACCACCGAGTGGATAGATTTTCAAGTTCTGCTTTTTTGGGATTCGACTCCTTCAAAGCTCCCTTGACAATACTATCCTCCTATCTCAAAGTGCACCGTGGTCCGGGCATAGGACCTATCTCACACACAGAGGAACTCCCAAACAGAACAAACAAGTAACAAGCAAATCAGACAAAAAGCAGTAAATAAATCAAAGTAGGCTAAACCCCTCTTCTGATATGTCCCCAACAGAGTCGCCACTTTTCTGTAGCGGGGAAATTTGTGAGTGTAAGCTATTGATTAACTTAACTCATAAACAAACAAGAGTCACCACCGCACTTTTATTTTTATCCAAAAAGGAAAGGAAAAAATAGCGAACAAACCCTAAAGAGTTCTAAAAGAACAAAGAGATAAAGGGTAAGGGGGTTGGTTATGTAAAGGGAAGGTTTTACGCACCCAATACATCTATAGTACTCTATAGGAGCCCTTTGATGTATTCATGCTTTTTGGTCTGAAAATGGTTTGCTTGTAAAGAGATTGAGGAGATGAGAGGAGAATTATTTTTTTAATATTTTTGTGTTTGGAGAGACTTATCGCCTCATGCCTACGTACCCACGATGTGCAATGTAGGATCAAAACCTCGTAGTTCGTGGTACAAAGAACAAAAATTTGTTTGTTTTGGTTGATTTTAAGTGTAAAGACAAGTCGTCATTTCTAAGCGAATAATTCCGCTTAAAGGAATGAATCATGTCTAAACTTATGAAAAAATTTAAAAAAGAAAAGGTGCACAAAGCACAAAAAGAATTTGATGAGTTTTTGTATTTTTTATGTTTTTATGAAATAGTCAAAATATGGTTAATATTGATTGACATTTATTAAAGAAAAGAAAAGTTTAAAAAAATCACTTGACCGAAGTCAAGGTTTTATTATGAAAGCGGTTTTAAGTTTAAAAACAAGAAGGTTTTGAAAAAGAGAGGAGATTTTGAAAATTGAAGAAGGGGTGGGCAAGAAGTGACTATCCTAGTGCATAAAATAAAAGTTAAGGATAAGAAAGATCTAACCACATGGACAAGCTCCATAGCATAAGCATTTTTTCCCTTTTTGATTTGGTCTTGATTCAAAATAAGTCTTCAAAAGAGGACTTCAAGTATCCAAAATCCAAGGTTTTCCATCACAAACTCCCAAGCATAGGTTTGGATCCTAATTCTAAGTCCAAAGTCCGTAATCAAGGGTATAGGTCCTCCAATGCAAAGAATAGTGGCCATAGTCCAACAATTAAGAGCACAAGTCTTTTAGTGGTTTAATCCTTTATTAATGTTTTTGAGTCCAAAATGGACAAAAGAAAAATAAAAGCACAAGATAAAATGGTCCAAGTGGACAAAAGAAAAATGACATAAACATAAACATGATATGATAAAATGGCATAAAGCATAAAAAATAAAGAGAGATAGGGAGCGAGAAGGAAACATAAAAGTTAGAAGTTAGTGGTTAGTAGCACAAGGCTCTAGTGCCATAAGCCTTCACCGATTATTTCGTTTTGCATTATGAACTATAGCGATTAAACAATGCACTTAGGACAAAGTTAATGAACTTGACAGAAGATTGGTAGAACCAAAGCCTCTACAAAGCCAAGTTTCAAAAGTTATGGACCTAATGCAAAAGATCAATCACCATTGGGTTGACGCAACCTATCAAGGTCCGGACCACGAAAGTTCAAATTCCAAATTGGATAAAGAGGGACAAATGTTGCGCTATGTTAAGAAATCGCTGAGTAATTTACGGAGTAATTACCCTATATTGAGGCCGGTCAATAGATATTTGTGCTAATGCATGCTAGATGAACGATATGTAGATCGTCATCCGAAAGCAATAACGCACGAAAAGAAAATAGGTAACGATCTAATCTTGATCAAGAATTCAACAAAGAAATTCTAAGATCCATAAGACTTTCATCGATCAAAATAAAAAAAGAAAAAAAGATGAAGAGAAAGCCAATTGAATTACAAAGTCAAGAACCTTTCATCTTCAAGTTCAATCACTTTTAATTGATAAGTTTAAGTGTGAAAACATATCACTAATTCAAAGCACCTCAAATAAATTCAACAATTCATTAAAAGATAGATTTGAACTAATGAATGTTTAATTACTCTAACCATATCCAAAGTCCATTGAAATTGAAGAGAAATTAATCTCAACAATGCATTTCAAGGCTAAAACAAGAAGAAAGGGGAAGAAGGAGGAAGAAAAACCAAAACAGCCCCAAAAACAAGTGAAAAAATGCATTCTGTTTCGAAGTAACCGGTTCTTGCATATCTGCTAACCGGTTACTTAGTTCTAAATAGACGCAGTTTTTCAAAATTAACACAGAGTAACCGGTTACAGCATATCTGCTAACCGGTTACTCTGCACCAGAATGCAGAAAATTGTGCAAAATTCAGCATGATCCACTTTCAAAACTTTTTACAAACACTTTGTGACCAGGGAACTGAAATTGCATGAAATTTAAAGTAAAATAACAGCAAAACCCAGCAATTACACACAATTACAAGATCCAAAGATCAAGTAACAAAGATTTCCAAAGATCTACATTATGGAAGATGAAGATGAAGCTTCAACAATGGTGAAATATGAATTACCACTTCAAATCTGAAAATTCCTTCAAATTGCTTCAAGATCCAAATACCAAAGCCTTGATCTGTAAGAATTGATGAGGAAAACAAGTTTGGATGAAGTTTTAGCTCAAAGTTGAACAAGATTCAATGTGAATTCTTGTTAACTTTCAAAAGAAGAAAAGTGAGCTTTAGTGAAATTTGTGGCTGGGGATAGAATTTGCAACAGGTTTGTTGGCTATCAAAAGCTTGTGAAATGAAGCCTATATTTATAGAATTTAGGCTTGGGAAATTTGGTGGTTTGGAATTAGGCTTGGATGATCAAAATTAGGATTGGAATTTAAATTTGGAGGGAATTATCAAAAGAGTGGTGATTAGTGAAGGTGCATGGTGGAAAATGATCAAAGTGATGTAGGGGAATTAAAATGAGGTGGTCTAGAATATTCCAAATGTGACCAAGGGTTGAGATCGGTGCCAATTGCTGAATTTGAATTTGCCACCATTTTTCAAATTTTCACGAGGATAACCGGTTTCAGCATATATGCTAACCGGTTACTCAGTGTAAAATTTGTGAAAAATGAGCATTTTGTTGCACTGTTGTGGTTCCGGCTCGATTCTTTTGCTTGTCAAAGAAGGCATAGAAATAAACACATGAACCTTGGAGTCTCTTGAACAATAATCAATTAAATCTTGGAAATTCTTGATCAGATAATTTTTTATTTAATTGAAGTTCAACTTTGACATTGTTCAGATGGAATTCGTTCGAGTCGAGGGACTGATGTTTTGGTATTTTTAACCTGTTCTTCCCATGAAAATGTTAGTGAAAGAAAACAAAATATTTTTGGATTTTAATTAATGGTTAGTAAACATAAACAAATTGAGCAGTTTAAAAACTAACAAACACGCACGCACTCAAAGATCCCTGCAAGGTACGATTTGTGATATGAAATGCGAAAAGACATGTGGGATCTTAGGGGTAAAAATTAGGGTACTACACTAACACATCATATAGACCCTAATAGCATGGTAAATGGGTTCAAATACAACATATATGATATGTATGAGATGTCTATGATCAGTGGACTTCAAAGCAATGCATAATTCAAAGAGTTCAAGTTGTCATGCACTTACCTCGTGGAGCTTCTTGTGTTAATTGTCAAGATCCTTGTGCCAAAAGTAATCCAATGCTTTGAACAATCTTGATTGATCCCTTAGAAGCTTTTAGGGTGATCAAAACCAGCTGGAATCCTCAGGAACAAGTTTTAGCTCTTTCTTGCAAAAGTGGAAAAAGTGTCCAATATGGAAACTCTCTCAAATGGTGTTCCAGATGAGGGAAACCAATTGGGACAGTTTGAGGATGATATATGGAGTATGTTTGAACCTTTGTTTGGTTTTGAAAGTGACTGAATCAAGACATGGCTTGAAAAATGCAAAAAAGTCAAGTTTTGAGGTTTTGTTGGTTGACTTTTTTATTTTGGTGTTTCAGATCAAGTGTGATTGTTTGAATAGCTTAGACATGACATATTGGATGTGTTTGGATCATGAGTTGTGGTGGAATTGCTCTCTAACTCAAAAACTCAGTTGTTACTTGCAAAAGAAGGCAAATGTGGAGTGAAAGAGAGAATTTGAAGAAAGAAAATGTAGTAGTGCTTTGGTGTACTTGAATTGTTCAGAAATGAGATCTATTTATAGTAGAGCAAGTTTGTTTTGCAAGCAATAGTGAATGGCAACTTGGACAGTCCCTTGGTCAATTGTAGCATAAAGGCATCTTTAGTTTTCCATAACCATTGACTTGAGATTAGAGCACAGACTTATGGTCCTTTGGTTCAGAGTTGAACCTTAACTCATTCAGTTAGGAATGCCTCAATTCATGCCACCTTGATGCATCCAATGAATGCATTGATACAAAGTTGGAGTCTTCGCACTTTTTAGCCTTTTTAGGTTTATCATGGCTACATGTAGATTCTTGGACTTGGGAGGCTTGTGGATCAGATCTTTTCTCTTTGTTTTTATCCCTTGAGGTGTAAAAATGGATGACAAGGCTTGGAGTTGTCCAATTTTGCCAATTCGAGCAAAAATGCCAAATTATGCCTTGTACAAGACAGTTGGAAATGGTGATTTTGAGGAGATCATATCTCCTTGCTCAAATGGAGTTATGGGAGCCTCTTGTACTTTTTAAAGAGCCCTCATATGATACTATCCATGCATGATCATAGTTTGTCTTGAAACTATTTGGATCCCATTGAAAAATCCTCATGAACATTGGTGTCCAAAGCTGCTAACTTAGGCAGATTTTCACTAAGTGTTGAAAATGTGTCATTTCTTCATTTTTGTCATTTTGATCACTCCATAACTAAAAATCCATGAAGAATTGGAGTCTGAGGTAGTTGAAGCTTTTGTAAAGTGTAGGAAAATCTACAAATCAGGCTTTGGATCATTCGAAATGGTTGCTTGGATCAGAAGTTATGGCCCTCGGAAGTTGGTACCAAAACCATTTAAACTTAGTAACTTAGAAAGGTTACCCCTTTTACAAGTTATCTTGATTTCTTGATCAATTCTTATTCAAATGAAATTATAAATAATATTTTGTGAAAATATGAATCATAAGGATCATTTTTGCCAAAAAAGTCATGTTTTGACTTTTGGCTCCGGATTGGTTCGGCGCGTAAAACCCGAATTCCTGACTTTTGGGGAATACATCCTCTGAGGGTTTTTTAAATTTTCCAATGGTTTATTAGGGTTATTTTGAACATATTGAGTCATATGTAGAAGTCTTGGCTCATCCTCTTGTGAAAATCTCACTCTGGAGGTCCTAGTCGTCCAAAACCCTAATTCGGTGACATCGGGTGTTTCGAGGCTCCTTCCTCTTGGGATGACACAAACTGGTTCTTGATTCTTGATATGGGAGTCCTCTTGATTCCTCATGGAGGTTTAAAGAGGTTAGACAATTTGAAGATCATGTCATTTCTTGATTGATCTTTTGTCTAAGTGTTCAGAGAGGGCTTGAAACCCTAATTCTTGATTATGGTGAATGCTTATCAATCCTTGAGGGGATTGATGAGGTATAATGGAACATCCATATTTTGATGATGATTTGTACAATAATGGGAAATCTTGGTGGTCAAATTTTGGGGTATGACAGATGCCCCTATTTAATTTTCTTGGACCCGAAGGTGTGAATGGCGAAGATATTCGAACATTCAGGATGCAAGAGGATTAAATATCGGAATACCCAAAATTTTGACGGTTGTTATGAATAGTAGTTTTCCCATTCATCTTCTTTTGCTAAGCATTGATACTTAGAAAAGGTAAAACTTCCCCTCGATCCTGGTCTTCAGCCAAGGAACTGGTCTCAGTTTTCTGAAATAAACTTCCCCTTGATCCTGGTTTTCAGCCAAGGAACTGGTCTCAGTTTCTTTTGTCAATTAACTTCCCCTCGATCCTGATTTTTATCCACGGAACTAGTCTCAGTTTTTGAAATAATATTCCCCTCGATCCTGGTTTTTATCCACGGAACTGGTCTCATTTTCTTCATGTCAAGTTCCTTTTCTTGACAAGGGCTGCTATTTGTAGCGGTCTTCATCAAATTTATCGCCGAGCTATACTGGAGAGATGCCATTTGATGGAAAGCTATTTTAATTTTAGACCTGCTGGGGAAACCCATTTGTCTGCGTTTGTAGAGGCGTGCAAGCTTCTCCGGAGGAGATGCCATTTGTTGACTCTACTGGGGAAAACGAGTCTCTTGAGAGACTACTTTTTGCTTGGGGATATTACATCATACTTCTCTTTGAGGTTCTTTTTTTCGGAGAAATGCCATGTGATGTGATCCAATTTGAGGTGCTCATGACTTCATTAACATTGGGTTTCTTTGGAGAAAGACCGATGTGTTGCTGAGAGTCTTTGGTTGAAGGGCTTTCTCTGGGGACTTTCCTTAATCCGGGAAAGCAAAGATATCATCTTCAATGGTGAAGAGTGATGCTCCTAAGGTGTCCGTTGAGTTTCTTATTGCCTTTCAAAGGTTCAAGTTATCAAAGTGGTCGAGGACAGGCTCTAATCCAGAAATAAACTGGGGAAGAGATTACTCAGACAAAACATTTCCTGACGAGGAAAGTATTGACGACTCGATTGACAAGAGGACTTTATCACTTAGGAGTGATATTGACCAGAGTGATAGAAATGGAAAATGAATATGAGTATGAATCAATAATGCATGATGTATGTATGTTTATGCTGACAAAACAGATGCGACATAGAGACTAGTGAATGAACAGGATTGGATACCCGGCCTCTGCGGGAAAGGAAAAGTACCATGGTTCAATATAGCAATATTGCCTTGCTTAGGAAAAGTAGACCCCGTGGAGAGAAAATGTTGATCGGTCTTAGGAGGTAAGAACTCTGCCGGGGATATCAGGTGGTACCTGATACTTGAAACAGTTGATCCTTCGGTCAGGTGCACTGGTTTAGAAGGAGTACTTTGATTCTGCATTTTGAAGTTTAATCACTTCCGGGGAAGTGGTCGATGTTTTTTCAGACGTTCAAAGTCAAAAGGAAATGCCATCTTTGTTTTAAACGCGGAAGAAAAATGTTGCAAGTAAAATCATTTTTTTTGTTTTATTTCAAGAATCATTGATCATGTTAAATGTCATTCTATAGAGCAAAAATAAATAAGAGTTACAAACAAAAGCACAAGGGCTCAAATTTTATTGATAGAATGGTAATCAGCCAAGCGCGTGATACCATAGAGGATTTATAAAGCTAGAAAATGGTAATTTTAAGGGAAAAGGGGCTACATTGAAACATAACGACCGTTATCCTTCTACCAACTTTGAATTTTGGACATTCTGGGCTTCTATCGAAGATGATCTTGACTGAAGTCTTTTTCAGACGGGAAGTACTACTACTGGGGAATTTACCCGTGTTAGATATAGTTACTTGCCATGAATCCCTAACTTTTTCCTGGATTGTACTTTGAGATTTCCAATCCACCAGGATGATTTTCCTTTAAGTCTCTAATTTTTGCCTGGACCGCCCTTTCGGGTTTTCAATCCCCCGAGACGTTTTTTTTAGGCGAAGTATTTCTTGACTACATCAACATTCGTGGGGTAGGAAAACTCTTCTCCGTCCATAGTTGCGAGTCTCAATGCGCCGCCTGAGAAAGATTTCTTGACCACATAGCATCCGTCATAATGCGGAGTCCACTTGTCCCGGAATCAGTGAGAAATGACTATATCTTCTTGAGTACGAGGTCTCCTTTTCTGAAGACATGTGGTCAGACTTTTTTTTCCAATGCTTTCTTCATTCTCTGTTAATACAACTTGTCGCTCCCAGGATTTTCATCCAGGTACAAACGCGAAAGTGGCGTGGAAAATAGAGTCGCCAGCCGTGTAAATTTATCCCAAGAGAGGGAAAGGGAACACCGCATAAACCTGAATAAGAGGGAAAGGAATGGTCATCGCAACCATAACCTGGGTTCGGGAGTCGGTTACGCGAGGGGAAGGTGTTAGCACCCCACGTGTCCATCGTACTCGATGGGATCCACGCTTGTTGTCTAATCTAAGGGTGAGTTATACTAACATCTATGGCTACACTAAAACGGGGAAGGGGAAAACTAAGACAGACTCGGTAGGACGTCGACGTCCTAGGCCTACGTACCCCCTTTGTGCAATGGGGAATTCAGAGTCAACGTAGTTTGGACCAAGTTCTTTTTGTGTTTTTTATGAGCGATGTTAAGTTCTCGTCCGGCAGTTAGGGTCGATGCGTGTTTGCGACTCAGACGGAAGGTAACGTGCCCTTTTTGAAAATAGCCTTTAGTTTGACGATCCCGAAGGACAAAAAGGAATGAGGTTTGTTTGTATTTTTTAGGACAGAAGTGACTTGAGTTAATTCATGACTCAACTTGAACCAAAGTCTATGACACGGGAGCGAATGCGTCGCATGGTCGTCCCCAATGGAACGTATGCTCAACACTCTAGAAGAGAGAAGGGGGACCCCTCAATCTTCATTTCCTATGTTTAAGGCTTGTGTGCAAGGCAAGTTGACCTTATTAAGTATCTTAGAGATATTATGAGATGAGAAGAGGGACTCAAAAGAAAAGAAAAAAAAAACTACGGGGAAGAATCTATCCTAATGTTATCATGCAAAGATGGCCCTAAGGGGAGGTTTGACAACAACCTAACCCTAAAGAAAAGAAAAGATGAGAGAAAGAAAGAGTGAGGGTGGACATGGATGACTATCCACACCCTTAAATAACTTACCTCAACCTCTGCATAAAAGGTTAGTGCAAAACAGACATAAGTAACAATAAGACTAATGAAACCCTAGCAAGTCACAAACCAAAGAGAAAAGGTTAAAAGCTAAATGAAACTCATCCAAGTCATAATATACACCTTAGAGGTGACCCCTAAGGTTTACCAAACAAGATCAAACAAATGAAATGCAGACAAGTGGCAAAATACACAAGAGAGTCATCAGAGAAGAAACAAAAGAAGAAGGAGTGAACATGCAAGGTAATCATGCAAGAATGCTTCAAATGATATCCAAGTCAGAATGTGGATGACCTAAACATGTGCCTAAACATGTTATACAAGTGTCACGTGAGTCATGCAAACAGATATCCAAGCATCAAGAATCATCAAGAGAAAGAGAAGGAAGCATATAAGTGAAACATGTTCAAGTATGTAAGATGAAACATGAATGACATATGACATGAATGAATGCAAAGCTCCAAGGTCAAAAACATACCTCAAATGAAATGCAAATGAATGATATGGCATGGCATACATAAACCAAGCATAAATCATGAAGAGACACAGATGAGAAGAAGTGAGAAGATAAGTCAAAGAAAAGGCATGTAAACCAAGCATTGAACATGTGCACACAAATGCAACAACTTCACACCAATGACATATAATTGCATTCAAGAGACCTATAATGATCTAAACATGGTTCAAGAAGTCAAAGAAGCAATCTCAAACAATGGCACAAGTGCCTTCTCAAACAAGTAATCAAACATGATCAAGGATGTGCATACAAGAAGACCCCAAACAAAGAGCAACCACATAATTAGTAAAACATCTTCTAAAATTACCAAATTAAAACCTAACACACCTCAACCAGTGGAAAACAACATATGAAAAACTCATGCAAAAATTCACAAGATAGGTCACCCAAACAATTATGCAAAGTTCAAACAAGAAACATGACTCAATATGCAAAAGAGGAGGATTAAAATGCAATATGAAAAAGTTTTAAAAATGAGAGAAAAAATTTTTAATGCAATCCAATATGTTGATGAAACAATGCAAAAGGAATGAGTTCAAAATGTTTTATGGATGATGAGAAATAAAATAAACAAGTTAGAGTATGCATATATGGGATAAATTCAAAAAGAAAATAAACAAATAATTATTTCAGATGCTAAAAATAAAATAAAATGATAAAATAAAATTTGAGAAAATTTTATAAAATGATAAATGTGATTCATGAATTTTTTGAGAATTTTTTAATGCAAATATCTATTTTTAAAAAATTTAAAATGAAATGCAATGATAAAATAAAAATAAAAATAAAGAAAACAAGTGGGGGGTATGAACAGCAAGCCAAACACGTTGGGAAAGAACATGGGCTGAAAGGGAGGGGTGTGAATAGGAAGCCCAATCCAAAAATACATCAGAAAAATAAAAAAGGGAACATGTGCATACCATACATTATCATTAATGCGCTGACCTCATAATGGCCGTCAGATTAGATCAGCGTCCCTGATTAGATCACCAAATCAAAAGTCAAAGGAAATGAAAGGCTCAGATTGATGGTGCATAGTAGTTAGTGTGGAATGACACATATGTAAACCATAAAATAAAAACAAAAATTAAAAGATGTGGCATCATATGGACCGTGGGATCAAACCATTGGATGGTCAGGATTTCGTCTCCTACCTCAAAACCCTAAACTCGCCGGAGACTGAACCAGACGCCGGAACTAGGGTTCTGGTCGTCTTCTCCGTTCACCTGCAACCAAAAAGTCACCAAAACACGCAAGCGGATATATGTTCTTGACCAGAATTTCACGAGGATTAATAATATCACATCAAAAATCCCAAACAAGCAACACATAAGGCAACACGAATGAAAAAAGGTTAGGTCCAAAACTTTGAAACTCACGATACAACCATACCATGCGTCCAAACTCAAAGCAAAACACATCAGAATCATCAGTGGATGTCACACATCATTATGCACATCAAAAAAAGGAGTTTTAAGAGCATGCAAAGTGTTACCAACCTGAGATCACGCAACCTATTCCCTTGCTATTAGCTTCAAACGATGGATGGTTTGTGCTCTATGGATCCCAAGGGTTCAGATGGTGAAAGAAGTTTTGGAAAAGCTCTAAGGAATTGTGAGATTCGAAGGAGAGAAGCTTTTAGGGTTCAAACTTTGTTCTCCTCAAAATCACGTGTGTTCCCCTCTAACCAGTGCATGAGTTAGCTTAAATACTTAGGGTTAATCCACTGATAATCACTTTGGCCTTGTTAATTCCTCACTTAATGAGTTTTGGGTGATTTTGGAAATTTGAATAATGTGAAATACACCCTCCTCCATGCATGTATATCCAAACCCTTGATGATGGATCACTAATTTAACAATTTCTAATCACACCTGAATTGAATTTGGGCCTTGAGATGCCTTGGTTCATGAGTTTTCAATGATTTTGCAATTTTGCACCATGTGAAATAATTAATGAATAAGCCATGGATCCACTTGATTCAAAGGCCAAAAATGGTCCTTATGGAATGTACTTTGATTTTAGAATGTGCCTTGAAGTAATGGAACCAAATATAGGTCACTATGTCCCAAAATGAAAATGGAACCATGAGAAAACCCTAAAAACCACTTTGCCTTCTTTTGATCATAACTTGAGTTTCACAAATGATATTGAGACCATCTAGTACTTGTTGGAAAGGGGAGAAAAAGATCTTAAACTTTCATGTTTGAGGAAAATTCATTTGAAGCTTCTTTGATGATGAAAAGTCAAGTTGAATGTAGTGTAAGAACTTGCCCAAAAAGGAAACTTTCAAATTATAGGTCATTTCCATATTTAGTAACTTTTGTACCAACCCTTGATTCTTGATAAATGGTATGAAACTTGACTCTTGAAGACCATATGAGGATGTGAGACCTTGAAACCCTTGAAGAGAACCTCAAAATTTCACAGTTGACTTCCCCTCTCACTGTTGACTTTTCCCTAATTCTCCTGATTCCCAATCCATTGGCCAATTGAACTTCTCATGAACCAAACTGATGAACAATCTTCCATCCCTAGATACTTAGGGACCCAAGGAATACCATGGAATCAAGTCTTGCCCAAAAAATAGAAATAAACTGACTTTATAGCAAACCCTAATCTTGGTACCCTCAGTCTAGGAGGATATAACACAGTCTCCAAATCCAAATTCCTCTGAATATGATGTGCATCCTCTCCAACAAAGATAAGATATGTCATTTGGTGATGATAAAAACCCTAGAAAATTACCCATTGGAGAAATAAACCCAAGAATATCAAAACCCTAATTTCTGCACTGGTTAGTAGTGAGTGATCCATAATACAAGGACTCTTGCTTGACTCTTTGAAGAACATCTTCTCCTCTTGAGCTGCCTAAAGCACCTTGACCCCATGCTAAGAACCAATGATATGCACACATGATAATGCAAAATGAAATGAAACATAAGCCAGTTAGTACTAAAGTAAGGAGAGCAAATTTTGGGGTGCTATAACTACCCTTATTCAATCAACTTGGTCCTGAAGGTATGATAGCAACGGCTGTCATGCGTTCAAAGGATTCACGGGGATTGAATACCAAAAGAAACCTGAAATTTGATAACGGTGAGAATAACAAACTGGAGCGTGCTGAAAAATAAGGAGTATGACTTCAACCATACCCACAAAAATAAGACGAATACGACATCAATCGTACCCGCAAAGGAAGACTGACCTCAATCACTCTACCCACAAAGAAAATACGAATACGCTCAATCGCACCCACAAAACAAATATAACCTCAATTGTACCCTCAAAGGAAGACTGACCTCAATCACCCTACCCACAAAGAAAAGGACGAATACGACCTCAGTCGCACCCACAAAACGAATACAACCTCAATTGTACCCTCAAAGGAAGACTGACCTCAATCACTTTACCCACCAAGAAAACACGAATACGACCTCAATCGCACCCGTAAAATGAATACAACCTCAATTGTACCCTCAAAGGAAGACTGACCTCAATCACTCTGCCCACAAAGAAAATACGAATACGACCTCAATCGCACCCGCAAAACGAATACAACCTCAATTGTACCCTCAAAGGAAGACTGATCTCAATCACTCTACCTACCAAGAAAACATGAATACGACCTCAATCGCACCCGCAAAACGAATACAACCTCAATTGTACCCTCAAAGGAAGACTGACCTCAATCACTCTACCCACAAAGAAAATACGAATACGACCTCAATCGCACCCACAAAACGAATACAACCTCAATTGTACCCTCAAAGAAAATACGAATACGACCTCAATCGCACCCACACAACGAATACAACCTCAATTGTACCTGCAAAGGATAACCAACATAAAGTGGACTTCGCTGGGGATAACGTGAAACAAAACTTCTGGTTTAAACCACCCCTACTGAGAAAAGGAAACTGGCAAACAAAATATGTCAAGCGAGAACTGAATACCTGGCGAGAACTGGATTTCACAAAAGAGAAAGGCCAAACAAGGCAAACTTTCAACGGAATCACGATCCACAGATAAGATGACTTTGCTAGGGAAAGGAGAAGTCTAAATAAAAGACTCTGCCGGGGAGCACAAGTATGAGGAACGCGTCCCTCCAAAATCTCCTGAGTTATGCCATCTCTGCTGAGGAAGATAACCGGCAAGGAAAGTATCAAACTTGGCTTATGCTTTGAATGCAAATGTTTGAATTTTGCCGTAATGCTCCACACGAAGTGGAAATGCTACGTGTTTAAGGATGCAATGCAAATGCTTATGATATGCAAAAGGGGTCCCTCCAGCAAAATAAATGCTAGAGAGAAGAGACCAATTCAGCTGGGGATGACAAAAATAAATTGTCCTCTGAATCCAAGAACTCTGCTAAGAAGGATCACGCTGACCGACCCTTTGAATCGACAACTTCTGTCGGGGATGAGATCCAACAGCACATACACTCTACCGGGGATTACACACGTCCTTTACTAAAGGTGACATCGAACCTGAGATTCCTCCTCTGCTGGGGGAGTTGAGAATGAATGCCAATAACGGAACCGGAAGCCTATTACTAAAGACTGCCAATAACAGATGGGCTTAGGACCTGCTGAGAGATGCCAGGCCATAATACCATCCTGCTTGGGGATACTGCTGAACTTAGCCTGTTGATGGGTTGAATGACTTTACTCCTTTCTTACTGGGGACTAGAATATGACATCGTCGGTGAAAGCACGCTTCCTAACTGGATGGGGAAGGTGAACACCCTGATTCTGTGGGGAAATAACGTCTTGATCCGGAGAAAAATACTTCCCAAGTCTCCTGCTGGGGAAGGTCTGCTCTGCTGAGGAAAGGTGCAATCTCAATGCTGGGGAGAGCAACCCTACCGGGGGAGTACAATTTTGTTTCCCTGCAAGTCAAATAACAACAAATAGAATGTGCCACAACATGATTATCACCATTAACGCCTAAGTAATTTCTACTTCTTTTCGTTATGCTCCGTAAAGCTCGAAGTTTTATATGCAATGTTTATCAAAAATATCGGACGTTTTTTGCAAACAAAATAGTAAAAGTAAAACAAACAACGGAAAGCTCTCTGAGTGAAATGAAAATTTTATTGAGAAAAGTGGCCTGTAAATAGGCATTTACAATTGGAAGCAATTCCTAAAAAGAGGTAATTGCACAAAAACAAAAGGAAAATACATATGTCGGCAATGTGGGAACAGATATCCACCGTGATTCGACTCAGCTATGACCCATATGTCTTGCTTATCCACAAATATCTTGACCTTTGAAGAGACCAGCTGTACTGATTCCTTCCTTTCAGAATTTTCAGGTATTGAAAGTGCTCACAGATCGAACGCAAACCATAGCCTTTCGCTTATAAATCCCTAACTTTTGCCTGGATCGCCCTTTTCGGGTTTTCAATCCATCGGGATACCCATTTTTGCCAAAGTTTCCCTTTCCGGTTTTCAACTTTGCGGGTTTACACATTTCTTTTTACATTTTATCCCTAATTTTTACCCAAACCTTTTTCTTTTTATGGTTCGCCAGGATGCCCTTTTTTGCCTGGACTTTCTTTTTTATGTCCAGCGGGTCTCTTTTATGCGAAGTATTTTTTGACTACGTCTGCACTCACAGGGGACGTAAAATCTTCGCCATCCATAGTTGAAAGTAGTAAGGCTCCACCATAGAAAACCTTTCTTACTACACATGGCCCCTCGTAATTTGGAGTCCATTTACCCCTGTGATCTGTCTGAGGAGGAAGGATCCTTTTCAACACCAATTCACCTGTCTGAAAACTCCGAGGACGTACTTTCTGGTCAAAGGCGTGCTTCATCCTGCTCTGATACAACCGACCATGTGTGATGGCTGCCAATCTCTTTTCTTCAATAAGGTTCAACTGATCCAACCTGGAACGCACCCACTCAGCTTCAGTAAGCTTCACATCTGCCCGAATTCTCAAAGACGGAATCTCGACCTCTAAGGGTAAAACTGCTTCCATACCATATACCAATGAGAAAGGGGTTGCCCCAGTTGACGTACGCACCGAAGTACGGTAACCATGTAGGGCATAAGGTAGCATCTCATGCCAGTCTTTATATGTTACCACCATCTTCTGCACAATCTTCTTGATATTCTTATTTGCCGCCTCAACAGCACCATTCATCTTCGGACGATATGGAGAAGAATTGTGATGCTCGATCTTGAAACTCTGACATAGTTCCTTCATCATCTTATTGTTCAAATTCGAGCCATTATCAGTGATGATTCTCTCCGGGACCCCATAACGACAGATGATGTCCCTCTTTATAAACCGGGCTACCACTTGCTTGGTGACGTTGGCGTACGAGGCTGCCTCCACCCACTTTGTGAAATAGTCAATGGCAACCAAAATGAAACGATGCCTATTGGAAGCAGTGGGCTCAATCTTCCCAATCATATCTATGCCCCACATTGTAAAAGGCCAAGGAGATGATAACACGTTTAGAGGCGTAGGCGGTACATGCATCTTATCTACATAAATCTGACATTTATGGCACTTTCGGGCGTACTTGAAACAATCAGACTCCATAGTCATCCAATAATATCCTGCCCTCAACAACTTTCTAGCCATGGTGTGTCCACTGGAATGAGTACCAAAAGAACCCTCGTGAACTTCCTCCATCAACAAACCTGCCTCGTGTTCATCAACACAACGCAGCAAGACCATATCGAAGTTCCTCTTATATAACACATCATCCTTGTTCAGAAAGAAGTTTCCTGCCAACCTTCTCAGAGTCTTCTTATCCTTGGTGGAGGCACCCTCTGGATACTCCTGTCTCTTCAGAAAGACCTTAATATCATGATAGCAAGGCTTTCCATATGACACATCTTCAATTGCAAACACAAAAGCTGGTCTATCCAAACGCATGATTCTAATTGAAGGTGTTTCATTCCAACGGTTCACCTTATACATGGATGCCAATGTTGCCAATGCATCAGCCATCTGATTCTCAGCTCAGGGCACATGATGAAAGTCCACCCCATCAAAGAAAGGTAACAACCTTTTGGCATAGTTGTTATAAGGTACCAAATTTGCCTGACGAGTCTCCTATTCTCCTATAATCTGATTAACTACCAACGCGGAATCACCATAGACATCGAGGTTCTTAATTCTCAAATCAATTGCTTCTTCTAACCCCATGATGCATGCTTCATACTCCGCCTCGTTGTTGGTACACACGAATGCTAACCGGGCAGTGAAAGGTATATGAGAACCCTTCGGGGTCGTAATGATTGCCCCAATTCCATTACCATATGAGTTGACAGCCCCATCAAAAATCATCTTCCACTGTGACCCAATCTCAGGTCCTTCATCAGGCAGAGGCTTTTCACAATCTTTCATTTTCAGAAGCATAACATGCTCGTCCGGAAACTCAAACTTCATTGGCTGATAATCCTCGACCGGCTGTTCAGCAAGATATTCTGAGAGAACACTTCCCTTAATGGCCTTCTGATAAACATACTGAATGTCGTATTCTGTCAAAACCATCTGCCAACGGGCTATCCTTCCAGAAAGTGCTTGCTTCTCAAACACGTACTTAATCGGATCCATCTTCGAAATCAGCAAGGTTGTGTGGTTTAACATATACTGCCTCAGGCGCTTGGCTGCACAAGCGAGTGCACAACATGTCTTCTCCAACATAGAGTATCTTGATTCACAATCATTGAACTTCTTACTCAGGTAGTAAATGGCGTGTTCCTTCCTACATGTCTCGTCGTGTTGATCGAGTACACAACCCATCGAATTCTCAATAACCATAAGGTACATAATTAACGGTCTCCCGGACACCGGAGGCATAAGGATTGGAGGTTCCTGCAAATACGTCTTTATTCTTTCAAACGCTTCTCGACAATTTACATTCCACCTGACCTCTTGATCCTTTCTTAACAACTTGAAAATTGGCTCACACGTGGCTGTCAGATTAGAGATGAACCTAGAAATGTAATTCAACATCCCCAAGAAACCACGAACCTCTTTTTCCGTTCTTGGCTCAAGCATCTCTTGTATGGCTCTTATCTTGGCAGGATCAACCTCGATACCTCTTTCACTAACAATGAATCCTAGCAATTTACCAGACCTCACACTGAAAGTGCACTTGTTTGGCTTCAATCTCAGTCTGAACTTCCTCAACCTTTCAAACAGCTTCTGGAGGTTTACCAAGTGTTCTTCCTCTGTCCGTGACTTCGCAATCATGTCATCAACATGGACTTCAATCTCCTTGTGAATCATATCATGAAAGAGAGTCACCATTTCCTGCTGATAGGTTGCCCCAGCATTCTTCAGTTCAAAGGGCATTACCTTGTAGCAAAATGTTCCCCACGGTGTTATGAACGTTGTTTTCTCCATGTCCTCTGGGGCCAATTTGATTTGGTTATACCCAGAGAAGCCGTCCATGAAGGAAAACACAGAATATTGAGCAGTATTGTCTACTAACACGTCAATGTGGGGGAGCGGGAAATCATCCTTCGGGCTCGCCCTATTTAGATCTCGGTAATCAACACACATCCTGACCTTCCCATCCTTCTTAGGTACAGGTACAATATTAGCAACCCACGGAGGATAATTTGTCACAGCAAGAAATCCGGCGTCCAACTATTTCTGAACCTCTTCCTTGATCTTGACAGCCATATCTAGTTTCGTCCTTCTCAGTTTCTGCTTGACTAGAATACAACCCTCTTTAAGCGGCAACCGGTGTGCCACAATGTTAGTGTCAAGCCCAGGCATGTCTTGGTAAGACCAGGCGAAGATATTCACATACTCTCGAAGTAACTCAATCAATCTTCCTTTAACAGTGTCTTCCAAGGTAGTCCCAACCCTTACTTCTCGTTTAACGTCCTCTGTTCCCAGATTAACAGTTTCAACTTCCTCCTGATAAGGCAGAATAACCCTTTCCTCTTGATTCAGTAGCCTGGCTAATTCTTCTGGCAGGTCACAGTCTTCATCAATATCTTCTTCGGCTTGATAGATAGGATTGTCGAAGTCATATCGAGCCATATCTAAGTCATGATGGGTGGAATCTGAACAAAGAAACCTGCATGATGGATGTTTTATGTTTATTATGAGTGCAACAAACAAGAAAACACATTGCCATTTTGATGTGGGTTAATGCAAAAAAGTAAAAAACAGAAAAACAGGGATCAAAATATTTGAATGAAAAAAACGTCCTTTATTGATGATAAAAGTAGCAAATAAAACATCCAAGCCCTACAAATAAATATCACTACGTCTTGGGCAGAACGTAGGACTTAACATAACAGAAAACAAAAGTAAATTACTCCGGGCGAGTCACTTGGATGACTTTCTCAGAAGACCAGTTGCCTAAACTCTGACCAGGGGTGCAGGGACGGATCCATTCATCCATGTCGTAGTCACCATCTCCTTCATCCTCAATAGCATTAACCTGATTAAAGAAAACCCCAACACTTGTGAACCGAATCGGACCAGCATACTTGGGAGGCTCTTGAGCTCGTCGGGGTGGCTGGTACCCTAGTCCATGGGTATCCTGCTTTCTTTGAACATCAATGACATTGCCCCACTTCTGAGAACCACCAGCTTCAATTATAGCGTGCGCCTCTTTGAAAGAGGACATTGGATTCTCTGGTTGTCTGACAACTTCAGGTTGGGCAACCACCTCAGGCTGACTGGCTACCTTTGGGAGTTCTCCGGGAATTTTCATAGCTTCAAAGGCTTGGCATAAAGTTTCCTGTACTTCACCATCTATCTCTACATACTTGAAGGTCGATAGGTGACTCACCATGATCTCTTCCTCACCACAAACAGTTACAACGTGGCCATCCACTATATACTTCAACTTCTGGTGCAGCGTAGATGTTACTGCCCCAGCGCTATGGATCCAAGGGCGACCCAACAAACAACTATAGGCAGGTTGAATATCCATTATGTAGAAAGTGGTGTTGAAAATCTCAGGACCCACCTTGATTAGCAGAACTAATTCTATAAAAACCGACCTCTTGGAGCCATCAAAAGCATGTACCACCAAGTCACTTGGTGTACAAATCAATCCACGAGTATCCAATTTCATCAAAGCCTTCTTCGGTAATACATTCAAAGACGACCCAGTATCAACTAACACATGCGACATTAAGGAACCACGACATTCCACTGAAATATGCAGAGCGTTGTTGTGATTCCTCCCAGCCGGAGTCAGATCTAAATCAGTGAAACCCAAGCCATTACTAGCATTCACATGAGCCACCACCCCTTCTAACTGATTGACCGATATTTCCTGCGGTACATAAGCCATATTCAAAACCTTCAGCAGTGCATTTCGGTGTGCCTCAGAGCACAGCAGTAAAGATAGAATGGAAATCTTCGATGGAGTCTGGTGAAGTTGATCAATAATTTTGTAATCACTTTTTCTGATCAGCCTCATAAACTCCTCTGCATCTTCTGAGAAAGTATCCCCAACTGGCTTTGTCACAGGATTATTCACTTCTTGCCTCTGTATAGACTCGTCCATCATCTGTTTACCTTTGTCTTGTCTTGAACTGCCAGCTTGATCCTCGGACGGAATAGAGACTCTACCACTCCTAGTGATAGCCCCTGCTTCAACAAGATTTTCAACCCATGTGTTCACAGCTGATGTCTCTACCAATTCCTGCTTCTTACCTTTAACAAACACCTCGGCCCCATAGTTCCATGGAATGGCCTTGGTACTCTCATACGGGACTGGTCCAGGAACAGTGATAGTGACCGGCGCTGGTCTCGCCGGCGCTGATATAGTTATTGTCTTGAATGGAATTGTTATTGTGGCAACATCAATCTCTCTGTCAGTAACTTTACTCTACCTACAACCCCTGTCAAACTGTAATATCCCTTCACTGATCATTCTCTGAATACCTGATTTCAATAAATCACAACCGCCTGGCTGCGACACACATCCTACACACCCTTCATCACAGCCGGGAAATACCCCTCCCTTCAACAATCTTTCCTTCACGACACCTAAGGGAGTTTGGACTTCGTTCACATCTAAAATCAAACTCAAGTCTTCACAGTCTTTAATAATAGCATTGACCCTCGGCCTACCGTGATCCGGCATAGGGTTCTGATTCACATTTGGAATATCATTGGAGAAATTGATGGCTTTGGAATCCACCAAATCTTGAACCTGATGCTTAAAAGCTTTGCAGTTCTCAATATAATGTCTGGGTGCCCCGGAATGAAACTCACAGTGGGCATTGGCGTCATAGCCGGGAGGTGGATTACCAGTAGGTGGAGCCAATGTTCTCTTCTGAATTAACTGTAGCTTTAACAAGTGCTGAAATAATTGAGAGTAGGGCATAGGTGGAGTGTCAAAATGCCTATCCCGCCTAGTCAGAGGTTACGATCGGCGAGGAGCCTGATTTTGTGTTGAGACACTGCTGGCTGCTGAGGTGCTGCTGGGATGGTTACAGAAGCCACCTGTTGATTGAAGTTCTGACGAGGTCCTTCTCTACCATGATATAATGACACAGAATCTGTATCTCCCTCCCTCTTCTTGTAACCACTGGCATAAGGCTTCTTACTTCCTCCATCACCGCCTGATATTTTTCCCGCCTTAATTCCGTTTTCCACCATCTCTCCTACTAAGATCAAATCAGTAAACTTTCCAATCATACACGGTACTAGCTTTTCATAGTAATGACCCTGCAAGGTGGCCATAAACATAGTTATCATTTCTCGCTCCAACATGGGAGGTTGAACCCTCGCTGCCAGTTCTCGCCACCTCTGAGCGTATCCTTGAAACTCTCATTGTTCTACTGTGATAAGTTCTGCAGATGTGTTCTATTAGGAGTCATGTCAGTGTTATATTGGCAGTGCCTAATAAATGCCCCTGCCAGATCTCTCCAACTACGCACATCTTTCCTTGCTAGTTGCATATACCACTCCAGGGATGCCCCAGATAGGCTATCCTGAAAGTAATGCATCATCAGCTTCTCATTCTTCGCATGCGCAGCCATTTTACTCGCGTATGCCCTGACGTGAGTCCTTGGGCAAGACATACCATTATACTTCTCGAAAGTGGGAGTCTGAAATTTGTGCGGGATAACAACGCCTGGAACCAGCCCCAAATCCTCTAGATCCATACCCACAGAATCTTGATTCACAACACCCCTTAGTTGTTCCTCAATCAACCTGAATCTCTAATCATTGTCAATCTGGGGACCAGCATCCCCACCTGGCACAGAAAATGCATCATCTTGAACATCATCATACTGACGGCCCTGAATAGCACAGACACCAATACCTCCTTCCCCAACATTTTCAGCCCCGCCCGAAGGGATCACAACACTAGAAGCAGGAATACCTCCGCCCGGAGGACCATTCTGAACATTATTACCATTGACACCAGTATGAATTCCCCCATGAAGGACACCCTCTTCATCAATTCTCGCAATCAGTGGTTGAACAAAAGTCCTTAACTGCTCTTGGCCTTGAGCAACCCTTTGCATTAAATCCATGAATTGGTTCATGCGAGTCCGCATCTAAATCATCTCATTTTGTAGCTGATCCATGAGTCTCTTCTGATTTTGTCTGGTAGAATACCGGTGAATGTGCTGATCTGCAATCCTGTACTGCGGAGGAGAACAAAGTAAGAACACTAGAGATAAACACCTGTCATGAAAAATGATTATGCAAAATGATAATGAATATGCAAATGCAAATGAACATGTTTGAATATTCGCAGGGCGATCCACCCCTTGATTCCAGTTTATCAACAAGATAGAACGAAACTTCTGCTCATATATTAAGAAAACCAGAGGAAAACCAAATGTTAACAATCACAATCCAAGGTAACAAGTCTGAACACAAAAATCATAGGTCCCAGCCAACAAGCCTAGTGGTGATCCAAATACAATAAGAGAGAATAGAAAACTACGGCATGTCACCAAAGTCCACAAGTGTCAATCCCCCCATCCATTATGCTTTTTGCTCCAGTCTTGAATTTCCTTGAACAGCTTTTTGGTGTCGGGATGCTTCGGTCTCTGAATTAGCTCTTGAATGAGAACGTCTCTCCTATGCATGATCCCTTCTAAGTATCGGCAATGCAACTCCCAAGCGTCTTCTCCAGAAGCACCATCCATGCTAGGACCCTCACTTCTAGGTCTCTTCACTTCAGCTTGGATCTTCAGTTCCTCTATGGAGGTTATGGCTTCATTGAGCCAACCCTCGACTGCTTGTCTCTAGAATACCCCTGATAGGATCTGAGCGTCTTTTTTCTTGAGCTTCAACTTCAATTGATCAATCTGAGCTAGATAATCGTCTTCCTTTCGCTTATTCTCAGCCATTGCAGTGTCTCAGTGAGCATTGAACCTGTGAATTTTCAACAAAGCCTTGGCCAATTCCTTCTTCTTTGACTTGAGAACCTTAGTGATACCCTCTAGAGCATGCTTCATCCTTTGTCTGGATGTGACCTTGTCAGCTAGCTCCTTTTCTGCCTTAGCGAGAAACTCTGTCTTCAACTTGGCGATGTGAACAGCTTCACCCCGCTCATGTTTCAACTGGTAAATCTCTCTTTGTAGCTCACTGTTTTCTTCTTGCAGCTTTTCCTTTTCAGCCCACAACTTGTTAAACTTCTCTATCTCAACTGTGGTAGGAGGCTCAATCAGCAAGGAGTAAGATGGTGGTTCTTTGGAGAATGGCATAAGCTCCTCCTCCACCCTTTTCTGAATCCAATCTTCATACGCAGGAAATGTTCTGTTGTTGCTCTTCCCAAAATAAGTCTTCCCTTTCTTATGACGATCTTCCCAAGTATTTGCAGCTTCTTTTAGCAGTTCTAGATTGATTTCCCCACTCAGATATAAAGATTCTTGGACTTCCTCGTCTCTTGGTGGCTCTTTCAAGGCATACCCGAATTGCCTAATAGCAAGAATAGGGTTGTAGTTAATTCCCCCTTTCTTTCCTATTAGAGGCACATTTGAGAGATCTCCACAACTAATCATGATATCTTGGCCCAACAAGTCACGGTTAACCCAAATCAGATTATCTGCCCTCAAGCCCATCAATCTTTAGGACCAATCCAATGTTCCTTGAGTATCTACAAATGCCCCAGATTTGGGAAGACGATCAGCAAACCATTTGTAAAAGACTGGCGCACAAAAATAAAGGGGTCCTCCCCTCCTCTTCTCGTTCTTATAATGCACTGAATAATATAGATCTCCAAGCAAAGTAGGTACCGAATTCTTCATGGTAAATATCCGGACAGCGTGCATGTCCACAAAATCCTTCATATTTGGAAACAACACTATTCCATAGACACACATAGCCAAGATGGCGTTGAAAACTGACCAACATCTAGCCTTAGCATACACAACAGCCTGTTCTACCAAAAATTTCACATGAAAGCCTTTACACCCTCCCTTACTGGCAACGTTATTTTTCAACAAGGACAAATCCAAATGCAAAGCCTCGTAAACCCTTCCTAAATCAGGAAGTTCTTTAGAAGGATAAGAAGGAGCCTCTTCTTTAATAGAAACATCCAGAATGAGAGCAAATTCCTCCAATGTCGGAGCCAAAAGATAATCAGTGAATAGGAAACAACGCAGGTGAGGGTCATAGAATTGCACCAGAGTGTACAAAGCCCTATACTCGTATTCAGTGATGTTGCGAGCAAAATCCAGAATTCTTCCATACTCTCCTCTAAAGCCTGCCAATACCCCATGCTCTGCCATAGACACAATCTTGTGAACAGGATCCAGAAATAATGATGGGAACTTGTACATTATGATGTTCTTTCTCTTCTCAGTACTCATCCTTAATAGTCTTCAAAAACCAGAATCAAAGTTAGGATGCAGCCCTGCAAATGAATAAACATGTTAGGATGCAAAATGATGATGCAAATGAACACATGAGATCAAGGATGCCACACAGACTGGACAACTGCTGCACTGAACAACAGTATAATCTCAAAGGTCTGCCCAAATATCCAGAATACCAACATAACCATAGTACCACACTGATAAATCTGCTGATCAGAAAATCGGGTATGTTGAAGGTCAAGGTTACCTGCAAACCTGTAAACACCCTGCCCTCTCACATGTGGGTACTAGAAAGCCGAGGATCCTCAATATCACGGGCTCTCAGGTCGAGAAATGATGATACGTTCACCATTTCTGGTTTGGCATCATCACCAATCGAGGAGGCCTTAACTGATTCCCCTAAAAAAGAAACATCCCATGGCAAGTCCTCAATTTCGGCACTGAGGTCGAGAAGCAATAGTACATTCATCCCTCGGGGTACAGTACTATCGCCAATCGAGGAGTGCTTCCACCGATTCTTTACCAAAAGGAAACCCTATAGCAAGTTCCCAGCATTGGGTCCTCGAATCGACATGTGTAACGGGTTTGCCATTTCTGGTCTGCCATTATCACGTCTCGGGAGGAGTGCCGTTACTGAGTTCTCTGGAATGGCCGCCAGAGTCGACAGTTTTCCAAGTTACATTCAATCATCTGCACCAATGCGCAGGATAGAACATTACCAAAGAAAACCTTGTCTGGATGTGGAATTTTCATGTATACTACATCTGGCCAAATGCCACACAAGTCACACTACTTGCCATGCTAATCCTACGTGTACGCTCAAGCCTGGGTATTGGGCTTATCTCTCAGAACCCCAACCTGCCAAACAGAAGAACAGTGCAGCAGATGATAATAATATGCAATGTAGAAAATGCGGTAAAAATAAAATACAACAAATAAAGCAAAACAAAAAACAAAAACACCCAAAGAGAACAAAGACAAGCAAGCGCTAGGATAGACTCGCTAAAGGGGATGGACCAGCATACGTCAACCTTCTTATCCCCAGCAGAGTCGCCAGCTGTCGCTCCCAGGATTTTCATCCAGGTACAAACGCGAAAGTGGCGCGGAAAACAGAGTCGTCAGCCGTGTAAATTTATCCCAAGAGAGGGAAAGGGAACACCGCATAAACCTGAATAAGAGGGAAAGGAATGGTCATCGCAACCATAACCTGGTTTCGGGAGTCGGTTACGCGAGGGGAAGGTGTTAGCACCCCACGCGTCCATCGTACTCGATGGGATCCACGCTTGTTGTCTAATCTAAGGGTGAGTTATCCTAACAT
Organism: Lathyrus tuberosus; assembly: GCA_022829125.1. Classification (NCBI taxonomy): domain Eukaryota; kingdom Viridiplantae; phylum Streptophyta; class Magnoliopsida; order Fabales; family Fabaceae; genus Lathyrus; species Lathyrus tuberosus. The sequence continues at coordinate 344,419 of JALAZF010000185.1, forward strand.
CTATGGCTACACTAAAATGGGGAAGGGGAAAACTAAGACAGACTCGGTGGGACGTCGACGTCCTAGGCATACGTACCCCCTTTGTGCAATGGGGAATTCAGAGTCAATGTAGTTCGGACCAAGTTCTTTTTGTGTTTTTTATGAGCGACGTTAAGTTCGCGTCCGGCAGTTAGGATCGATGCCAGTTTGCGACTCAGACGGAAGGTAACGTGCCCTTTTTTAAAATAGCCTTTAGTTTGACGATCCCGAAGGACAAAAAGGTTTGAGGTTTGTTTGTATTTTTTAGGACAGAAGTGACTTGAGTTAATTCATGACTCAACTTGAACCAAAGTCTATGACACGGGAGCGAATGCGTCGCATGGTCGTCCCCAATGGGACGTATGCTCAACACTCTAGAAGAGAGAAGGGGGACCCCTCAATCTTCATTTCCTATGTTTAAGGCTTGTGTGCAAGGCAAGTTGACCTTATTAAGTATCTTAGAGATATTATGAGAAGAGAAGAGGGACTCAAAAGAAAAGAAAAAAAAACTACGGGGAAGAATCTATCCTAATGTTATCATGCAAAGATGGCCCTAAGGGGAGGTTTGACAACAACCTAAGCCTAAAGAAAAGAAAATATGAGAGAAAGAAAGAGTGAGGGTGGACATGGATGACTATCCACACCCTTAAATAACTTACCTCAGCCTCTGCATAAAAGGTTAGTGCAAAACAGACATAAGTAACAATAAGACTAATGAAACCCAAGCGAGTCACAAACCAAAGAGAAAAGGTTACAAGCTAAATGAAACTCATCCAAGTCATAATATACACCTTAGATGTGACCACTAAGGTTTACCAAACAAGATCAAACAAATGAAATGCAGACAAGTGGAAAAACACACAAGAGAGTCATCAGAGAAGAAACGAAAGAAGAAGGAGTGAACATGCAAGGTAATCATGCAAGAATGCTTCAAATGATATCCAAGTCAGAATTTGGATGACCTAAACATGTGCCTAAACATGTTATACAAGTGTCACGTGATGCATGCAAACAGATATCCAAGCATCAAGAATCATCAGGAGAAAGAGAAGGAAGCATATAAGTGAAACATGTTCAAGTATGTAAGATGAAACATGAATGACATATGACATGAATGAATGCAAAGCTCCAAGGTCAGAAACATACCTCAAATGAAATGCAAATGAATGATATGGCATGGCATACATAAACCAAGCATAAATCATGAAGAGACACAGATGAGAAGAAGTGAGAAGATAAGTCAAAGAAAATGCATGTAAACCAAGCATTGAACATGTGCACACAAATGCAACAACTTCACACCAATGACATATAATTGCATTCAAGAGACCTATAATGATCTAAACATGGTTCAATAAGTCAAAGAAGCAATCTCAAACAATGGCACAAGTGCCTTCTCAAACAAGTAATCAAACATGATCAAGGATGTGCATACAAGAAGACCCCAAACAAAGAGCAACCACATAATTAGTAAAAAATCTTCTAAAATTACCAAATTAAAACCTAACACACCTCAACCAGTGGCAAACAGCATATTAAAAACTCATGCAAAAATTCGCAAGATAGGTCACCCAAACAATTATGCAAAGTTCAGACAAGAAACATGACTCAATATGCAAAAGAGGAGGATTAAAATGCAATATGAAAAAGTTTTAAAAATGAGAGAAAAATGTTTTAATGCAATCCAATATGTTGATGAAACAATGCAAAAGGAACGAGTTCAAAATGTTTTATGGATGATGAGAAATAAAATAAACAAGTTAGAGTATGCATATATGGGATAAATTCAAAAAGAAAATAAACAAATAATTATTTCAGATGCTAAAAATAAAATAAAATGATAAAACAAAATTTGAGAAAATTTTATAAAATGCTAAATGTGATTCATGAATTTTCGGGGAATTTTTTAATGCAAATATCTATTTTTAAAAAATTTAAAATGAAATGCAATGATAAAATAAAAATAAAAATAAAGAAAACAAGTGGGGGGTATGAACAGCAAGCCAAACACGTTGGGAAAGAACATGGGCTGAAAGGGAGGGGTGTGAATAGGAAGCCCAATCCAAAAATACATCAGAAAAATAAAAAAGGGAACACGTGCATATCATACACTATCATTAATGTGCTGGCCTCATAATGGCCGTCAGATTAGATCAGCGTCCCTGATTAGATCACCAAATCAAAAGTCAAAGGAAATGAAAGGCTCAGATTGATGGTGCATAGTAGTTAGTGTGGAATGACACATATGTAAACCATAAAATAAAAACAAAAATTAAAAGATGTGGCATCATATGGACGGTGGGATCAAACCATTGGATGGTCAGGATTTCGTCTCCTACCTCCAAACCCTAAACTCGCCGGAGACTGAACCAGACGCCGGAACTAGGGTTCCGGTCGTCTTCTCCGTTCACCTGCAACCAAAAATTCACCAAAACACGCAAGAGAATATATGTTCTTGACCAGAATTTCACGAGGATTAATAATATCACATCAAAAATCCCAAACAAGCAACACATAAGGCAACACGAATGAAAAAAGGTTAGGTCCAAAACATTGAAACTCACGATACAACCATACCATGCGTCCAAACTCAAAGCAAAACACATCAGAATCATCAGTGGATGTCATAAATCATTATGCACATCAAAAAAGGAGTTTTAAGAGCATGCAAAGTGTTACCAATCTGAGATCACGCAACCTATTCCCTTGCTATTAGCTTCAAACGATGGATGGTTTGTGCTCTATGGATCCCAAGGGTTCAGATGGTGAAAGAAGTTTTGGAAAAGCTCTAAGGAATTGTGAGATTCGAAGGAGATAAGCTTTTAGGGTTCAAACTTTGTTCTCCTCAAAATCACGTGTGTTCCCCTCTAACCAGTGCATGAGTTAGCTTAAATACTTAGGGTTAATCCACTGATAATCACTTGGGCCTTGTTAATTCCTCACTTAATGAGTTTTGGGTGATTTTGGAAATTTGAATAATGTGAAATACACCCTCCTCCATGCATGTATATCCAAACCCTTGATGATGGATCACTAATTTAACAATTGCTAATCACACCTGAATTGAATTTGGGCCTTGAGATGCCTTGGCTCATGAGTTTTCAATGATTTTGCAATTTTGCACCATGTGAAATAAGTAATGAATAAGCCATGGATCCACTTGATTCAAAGGCCAAAAATGGTCCTTATGGAATGTACTTTGATGTTAGAATGTGCCTTGAAGCAATGGAACCAAATATAGGTCACTATGTCCCAAAATGAAAATGGAACCATGAGAAAACCCTAAAAACCACTTTGCCTTCTTTTGATCATAACTTGAGTTTCACAAATGATATGGAGACCATCTAGTACTTGTTGGAAAGGGGAGAAAAAGATCTTCAACTTTCATGTTTGAGGAAAATTCATTTGAACCTTCTTTGATGATGAAAAGTCAAGTTGAATGTAGTGTAAGAACTTGCCCAAAAAGGAAACTTTCAAATTATAGGTCATTTCCATATTTAGTAACTTTTGTACCAACCCTTGATTCTTAATAAATGGTATGAAACTTGACTCTTGAAGACCATATGAGGATGTGAGACCTTGAAACCCTTGAAGAGAACCTCAAAATTTCACAGTTGACTTCCCCTCTCACTATTGACTTTTCCCTAATTCTCCTGATTCCCAATCCATTGGCCAATTGAACTTCTCATGAACCAAACTGATAAACAATCTTCCATCCCTAGATACTTAGGGACCCAAGGAATTCCATGGAATCAAGTCTTGCCCAAAAAATCAGAAATAAACTGACTTTATATCAAACCCTAATCTTGGTACCCTCAGTCTAGGAGGAAATATCACAGTCTCCAAATCCAAATTCCTCTGAATATGATGTGCATCCTCTCCAACAAAGATAAGATATGCCATTTGGTGATGATAAAAACCCTAGAAACTTGCCCATTGGAGCAATAAACCCAAGAATCTCAAAACCCTAATTTCTGCACTGGTTAGGAGTGAGTGATCCACAATACAAGGACTCTTGCTTGACTCTTTGAAGAATATCTTCTCCTCTTGAGCTGCCTCAAGCACCTTGACCCCAAGCTAAGAACCAATGATATGCACACATGATAATGCAAAATGAAATGAAACATAAGCCAGTTAGTACTAAAGTAAGGAGAGCAAATTTTGGGGTGCTACACAACTGACCATGGCATAGAGCCGTTATCTGCTTTTCTTCGATCAGATTTAGTTCATCGTGCCGACTTTGGCACCATTCCGCTTCTGTTAGCTTAGCTTCCATCAATACCCGGATTGATGGCATCTCTACTTCTATGGGGAGTATTGCCTCCATGCCATATACTAGAGAGAAAGGGGTTGCCTCTTTTGAAGTGCGGACAGATGTGCGATAACCGTGAGAGCAAAGGGTAGCATCTCGTGCCAGTCTTTGTAGGTTACAACCATCTTTTGAACGATCTTTTTGATGTTCTTGTTAGCTGCTTCTATCGCTCAATTCATCTTAGGTCGGTAGGGAGATGAGTTATGGTGTTCAATCTTGAACTCAGCGCACAACTCTTTCATCATCTTATTGTTCAAGTTAGATCCATTATCCATAATGATCTGACTTGGAACACCATAATAGCAGATGAGATTATTTTTGATAATTCGGACTACCACTTGTCGGGTTATGTTAGCGTATGACTCTGCTTCGACCCACTTGGTGAAATAGTCAATGGCTACCAGGATGAACCGATGTCCGTTCAAAGCCTTGGGTTCAATCATGCCCATCATGTCGATTCCCCATATGGAAAAAGGCCATGGGGAAGAAAGAACTTTGAGATGCGTTGGCGGTACATGGATTTTGGCAGTGTATATCTGAAACTTATGACACCTTCTCATGTACTTGTAGCAGTCGGATTCCATTGTCAACCAATAGTACCCTACTCTCAGAATTTTTCTCGCCATTGTGTGTCTGTTGGCATGAGTGCCAAAGGATCCTTCGTGAATCTCTTTCATCAACATGTCTGCTTCTAGTCTGTCTACGCATCAGAGCAGAACCATGTTGAAGTTTCTCTTATAGAGTGTATCACTGTTCAGAAAGAAGTTTCCAGACAGTCTCCTGAGAGTTTTTATGTCTTTTCTGGATGCCCCAAGTGAGTACTCTTGTGTTAGAAGGAAGCACTTGTTATCGTGATACCAAGGTTTGTCGTCAATGACTGCTTCAATCATGAAGATGTAAGCGGGCCTTTCAAGGCACATTACGTCAATCTTAAGTACGTCATTCCATTGACCTACACTAATCATGGAAGAGAGAGTGGCTAATGCATCAGCCATGTGATTTTCTTCAAGAGGGATGTGATGAAACTCGATTCTGTTGAAGAATGGTAACAACCTTCTCGCGTAATCTTTGTAAGGAATCATCCTGGATTGGTATGTGTTCCAATATCCTTTGATCTGATTGATAACCAGGGCTGAGTCGCCATATACATATAAGTTTTTGATCCTTAAGTAGATAGCTTCTTCGAGACCCATGATACATGTTTCGTATTCGGCCTCATTTTTCGTACACTTGAATGTCAATCAGGAAGTGAAAGGAATGTGGGTACCCTGAGGGGTAACTATGATTGCCCCAATTTCGTTTCCATATTTATTGACAGCTCTGTCAAATATTATTCCGCATTGGGATCCTGGTTCTGGCCCTTCACTGGGTAGCGGTTCATCGCAATCTTTCATTTTCAGATACATGACATCTTCGTCTGGGAAGTCGAATCTGACTGATTCCTGATCGTCAATCGATTGATGGTCCAAATGATCGACTAAAATACATCCTTTGACAGCTTTCTGAGCATGGTACTCAATGTCGTATTCTAATAGTAACATCTGCCAACGGGCAATCCTTCCTGTGAGAGAAGGTTTCTCAAAAACATACTTGATCGGATCCATTTCGGAGATTAACCAAGTAGTGTGGCAAATCATGTATTGGCGAAGACGTTTAGCTGCCCAAGCTAAAGCACATCAATTTTTCTCAAGCATAGTGTACCGAGTTTCACAGTCGATGAATTTCTTGCTTAAATAGTAAATGGCAGACTCTTTTCTTTTTGTTTCATCTTGTTGGCCAAGTACACAACCCATCGAATCTTCCAAGACTGTTAGGTAAATGATCAGTGGTCTTCCTTCCACTGGAGGTGATAGAATCAGTGGATTCAACATATATTCTTTGATAGTATTGAAAGCTTTCTGACAATCTTCTGTTCATACACAATCCTGATTCTTTCTGAGCAGTTTGAAGATTGGTGCGCATGTCGCAGTCATGAGGGATATAAACCTTGAGATGTAATTCAGACGTCCCAAAAATCCTCTGACTTGTTTCTTAGTTTTTGGTGAAGTCATTTCTTGAATGGCCTTGACCTTGTCAGGATCAACCTCAATTCCTTTCTGGCTGACAATGAACCCTAGGAGCTTTCCTGAGCGAATACCTAATGTACACTTGTTAGGGTTCAAGCAGAGTTTGTATTTTATTAGACATTTGAACAATTTTGACAAATGTTCAACGTGCTCCTCCTCTGCTTTTTATTTGGCAATCATGTCATCGACATACACTTCGATTTCTTTATGCATCATGTCGTGAAACAGAGTCGTCATGGCCCTTTGATAGGTTGCCCCGACGTTCTTCAAACTGAACGACATTACCTTGTAACAAAAGGTTCCCCATGGGGTGATAAAGGAAGTTTTCTCCATGTATTTCGGCGCCATTTTGATTTAATTATAGCCCGAGAATCCGTCCATGAAGGAGAAAACTTTGAACTTTGTTGTACTGTCTACCAGCATGTCAATGTGTGGTAAGATGAAGTCATCTTTTAGACTTGCTCTATTTAGATCCCTGTAGTCTACACACATTCTGACTTTTCCATCCTTTTACAGAACTGGCACTATGTTAGCTAGCCATTAAGGATATTCTGAGGTCGCAAGGAAACCAGCGTCTATCTATTTCTGCACTTCCTCTTTGATTTTGATAGCCATGTTTGGGTGAGTTCTTCTCAACCTTTGCTTTACTGGCGGACATTCAGACTTTAACTGTAAATGATATTCCACGATGTGGGTATCCAACCCTGGCATGCCCTGATATGACCAAGCAAATACATCGAGAAATTCTTTAAGAAGCTTTATCAAGTCTTCTTTGACTGTCAGACTGAGTAGTGCCCCAATCTTGACTTCTTTCCTTTCTTTCTCTGAACCCAAATTTATCATTTCCAACGATTCTTTATGTGGCTCAATAGACCTTTTCTCTTGTCTGAGTAATTGGGAGATCTCTTCTGGAATTTATGCGTCCTCTTCTTCTTCAGCTTCAAATACCGGGAATTCAAAGTTGGGAGAAGGCATCGGATCATATGTTTCAATGGGGTTTAAAACAAGCAATCTACAAGGTGTGATGATTTGTTTTTTAGAAGAGATAGAGAGAAATGCAAGAGTTTGTGTGGTGTATTTTCTGAAAAATGCTTGTTTTTTTAATTTTGTTTTAGGATTACCATTTTCTGAAAAGGCGAAAAGTGAAAACAACAATAAATGCGGGAGTGACAGAATAACATTTATTTATTCATGATTTGTCGATTCTTGAAACTACAACCCTATAAAACAAAATTATGTCGCTTTGGGAGAAGCGAAGAGGGACATTAACAGAAAGTGAGCCCTATAAAAACATCTGTTTCACCTGGGCAGGGTGAAAGGTTAAAATAAAGACGGCAATTACTTAGACTTATGGATGACTTTCGGGACATCGACAACAACCCATTGGCGACGAACTCCTCTGTGAATCACAAAGTCTGGAACCTTCTTTCTTGATTCGTCCTCAGAAATGACGTTGATTTCTGGCAGAGCAGGATCATTGGAATCTTCCTCCCAGGAAGAGTTGTCATAAATGAACTCTTCTGCTGTATTTTCTACGGTATTTTCACTCTCAAGGGAATCTCCCCATCCAGTTGGCTGGATATCTTTGAGTTTGATACGAGAGTTTTCAGGAGCAGTATACTTGACTAAGAAGTCGTACTTGGCGCTTGGTTGTCCTAAAATGTCCCATACTTCAGCGGGAAAAGAGGAGTCATCTTCCTCGATGACGTTGACCTCTGGAAAAGGATAATTGATGAACTTTTGTCCTGCAGTCCTTGCAGGTTCATCGTTGTGCTGAGTGTTTTCTGAATAACCTGAGTAATGATCCCATGACTTGGTGGGGACACAGGTATTCCTTTCAATGTTGCTCAACTGATATGCCTCGTTTGGCTGACTCTTTTGCCTTAAGTCTTCTGGGTATGGCTTCCAGATTGGCAAGTCATACAGTGGGTCATAGTAGTCATAGTTAAAATTATCTTTCATCGGATCGTCTTCTAATGAGTTAGGTGGAGCATGTCATCCTTCTGGATCACAATCTCCGTACATCATCTTGACGTCTGATCTTGGTATGTATCTCAGACTCTGTGTGGGAAAGCAAAATGGATTATGTGCCTCTCCCTGAGACATATAACCATCCTCGTTGAGATATGATTTCCACTCTTCATCCATATCGGAGGAGTTACTTTCATTGATAGTGTGTACTTCTTGAGACACTGGGTGAAGGGATCATCCACTGAGGAAGAAATGCTGAATGGGACGAAAACTTTCGTCTTTCTTGGCAGTCTGGGCACAGGTTGAGGAGAAACCTAGACCTTTCCTTGTCTTGTTATCCATAGGAATCGCAAGTTGTCCTCATCCTTTTACGTCGTTACTCTTGATTACTTCAAGAGCATCCTTGTATGTGGAAATCGACGTTCCTTTTTCTAGTCAATTCTCATTGTTCACCGGGAGAGCTTGGAACTGGGTTCCGGCAACCTCCTCTGGTTCTAAATAGGAGAATGATGATAATTTGCTCACATTAAGGCTTTCTCTCCACAGACTGTGACTAGCTTGTCATTTTTGACGAACTTCAGCTTCTGGTGAAGTGTCGAAGTGACTGCCCCAGCCTTGTGTATCCAAGGTATTCCTAATAAACAGTTGTATGCTGCCCGGATGTCCATGACCTGGAAAGTGACTTGGAAAGTGTGTGGTCCGATGGTTATGGGAAGATCTACTTTGCCGATAACTGTTTTCTTGGATCCGTCAAAAGCTTTGGCAATTCTCTCACTGCCTCTCATCGGAGCTCCTTGAAATGATAGTCGTGTCAAAGTTGACTTTGGCATAACATTCAGAGATAATCCCGTGTCAACCAGTACGCTGGCTAAAGCATCGTCTTGGCAGTTGACTGTAATGTTAAGCGCCATATTGGGATTTTTTTCCTTCTTCCGACCGTTCCTCATCACTGAATCCTAAGTTGTTGCAGGAAGTGATGTTGGAAATGATACTATCAAACTGTCCTACAGTTACATCTTGTTCCACGTAAGCTTGCTCTAGAACTTTCTACAGAGCTTCCCTGTGAGCTTCAGAACTAAGTAGGAGAGATAATACAGAGATTCTAGATGGAGTTTGCAATAGTTGGTCTACAATGTTGTACTCACTTTTCTGGATGAGCTTCAGTATCTCATCGTTGTTTTATGCAAGTTCGGGACTACTGGACTGCCCGATTTGCTGATTCGGAACTTCTATTTGAGGTTACTTTTCTTTGGCGGGTTCCCCAACTCCTCTGTTAAAGATTCGGCCACTCCGTGTGACTCGACTGATGTCGGCAATGTTTACGATGGAGGGTAATGAAGTTTCCTTTCCATTTTCGATTGTTGTTGCATCGTACTTGTAAGGGTTAGCCTTATCTGAATGGTACGGTAATGGTCCTGGTAAGTAGATAACCACAGGAGCCTTTTGATTTCTCTGACCATCATATCCAGCCTCAATTGGTTCGTGGTTGAGAGTCTTTCTACTGTCAAGAGGAACTTTCGACTCGTTGAGCAGAGGAATTATGGCGCAAACATCTTTGGCCATTTCGTGCTTGGAAATGATGACAACATCTTCACTTTAATCAGGAAGATAGTCTTGTATTACGTTGATCGACCCGGAACTTGAGCACGGTCAGATCTCTTTTCAGTCCAACTGATTTTGAAGAGCTGACCGTACAAGATAACAGCCTTGGTAGTTCTCTGAAGAAACTCTACAGTGTTCATAGTTATGTGGTGGAACCCGGCCACGCCCACTTTGTATGCAATGCGTTTTGACCAGATCTATTTCTATCGAGCGGACATCTTGACTTTGATGTCTACTAGGATTTCCGTCAGTCATACTGATCTATTGTGTAGCTTCGTCCAAATAAATTGGAAGCCACCAGTGATCCAATAAGTGATGAAGTGTTCGTTGGACAAGCGCATATCCTTGGTGGTCCTCTTGACACTCCTCACAGTCCTGATAATCTTGTGAAGCCAGAAAACCGAGCCTGACTTGCTTAGCATGCAGTTCTACCAGACTGGTATTCATCAAGCGTATGTCAAATATCTGAACCATATTGACCTGATGGTTATTTCTTTCCTGATAGTCCTGGATCCATCCGAGATCCATCTGACATTGAAGGGCCTCTTGTACAAAAGAGCATCCCTGATTGCTTGTTGAACAGATCGGGCAAGCATCATAATTATGTCGCGACAGATTATGATATTGACTTTGCCTTGAGTGCATCGCCATCAAATTGACATTCATCGCAAGGATGTTGCGGTTCTGAACAATGTTGGGGTTAGCATGGGCCATGTTGACCTATCGGATTCTATATCCTGAGTCCATCCTAGATTCATCTGTTCTTGTAGAGCTAATTGCACTACGGAACACCCTTAGTTATTCTTTGAGCAGGCATCACACTGGTGATAGTTGTGAGGGAGTACGTGACCATACTCGCTCTGTCTATAATGCATCCTGATCAGATTAGTTCCTAACTGGAGTACATCATGAATTTGGTAACTGCGGCTAAATTCTTCCTCTACCAAATTTACTGGAGCCTTGTCATATTGTGGAAACGGGTTCGTCTGAACGTTCGGATTAGTATCTTTGAAAGATAAGACCCTGTTCCTGACAAGTTTTTGTACGTCAGATTTGAAGCTGAGATCATTTTTGATGTTGTGACCCGATCCTCCTTGATGGTAAGGGCAAGTTTGATCCGCTTTGAACCAAAAGAGCGGATTTTCTGGTACTGCAAGAGGAGCCTTAGTCTGGACGTGCCCCTTGGCTAGTAAAAGTGGAAAAAGTTCCGCGTACAACATTGGTATAGGGTCAAACCCTGGTGGTCGTGTTGCACGATTGTTATTATTTTACTCGGGATGAGCCTGCTGAAGAGGCTGGTGAGTTCTTTGCTGATACTGTTATTGACTAGGATGATATTGAGCAACCTGAGGCTGATAAGCCGGAAGAGGCGCAGGGTTGATAGCGGGAGTTATCGTCCCTACTGGTTGGTAGCTTCGCCTTTGCTTTCCTTGGGAGATATTTCAGATCTCCTGTTCTTTCTTTTTCTGAAAAGCACTACCGTATCTTTTGGTACTGCTGGAGGGTTCAGCCTCTTTGCCTAACCGTCCTTCTCGAACTGCCTCTTCAAGGCGTACTCCAATGTTTACCATCTCGGTGAAATCAATGGGCGCACTGGCGACCATCCGGTCGTAGTAGAATGAGCTTAAGGTCTTCAGAAAGATCTTTTTCATCTCTTTTTCCTCAAGAGGGGGACAAATCTGGGCTGCAATTTCACGCCATCTCTGAGCATATTCTTTAAATGTCTCTTTGTCTTTTTGAAACATCGCTCTGAGTTGATCTCTATCTGGTGCCATGTCCATGTTATACTTGTATTGTTGGACGAAGGTAGCGCCGAGATCTCTGAAAGTATTGATCTTAGTGCGGTTTAAACCCATGTACCATCTGAGAGCGGCACCGGTTAAACTGTTCTAAAAATAATGGATCAGTAGTTGTTGATTTTCTGTCCGAGTTGACATCTTTCGAGCGTACATCACCAAATGGCTTTGAGGGTAAGAATTGCCTTTGTATTTTTCAAAGTAGGGCACCTTAAATTTGTGTGGGATTTTGACATTTGGTACCAAGCAGAGGTCTGTGGCGTCCTTTCTGAATAAACCCTGACCGCGAATGGCATGCAGTTCCTTCTGCATCTCCAAGAACTGTTCCTGGAACACAATCATCTTTTCATACATCTCTTCGTTTCCACCAGAGATTGCCTATGGAATCTGTCATCCCGGGACAATGTGTACCACTGCTTGTGGTATAGTCATTACGGCTGTGACTCTTGGTTCTTCAGAGCCCTGAAGTTTGTAACCTTCAAGAATTCCTGTCGTAAACCTTGCGTCTTCACTTTCCCGAAGTTTGTAACCTTTAGGACCAGTGGCTTCTGCTACCGTTTCCGGGTTTTCCGGGACCGGCGAAATGTATCCTTCAGGGATAAAGTTAGGAGGCATGCCCCAGGGCCGACCCTTAGGCATGTTGTACCATGGATGATTCTCATGTGTCTCCACTATGGGCGTAGATGTGATTTCCGAGATCACAGTCTTTTACTGATGCTGCTCCTGAGCTGGTGCCAGGGATTGCATGTCACTGTGAAGTTTCTTCAGATCGTCATTTGGAGCTTCGATTTCTTCTCTCAGCTTTCTATTATCTTCCTTGAGATCGTCCATTTTCTTTTGTCGATTGGCTCGAGTATTGTATGAGTACGATAATTTGACTCTAGAATTGAGACGTGCGGGTGAGACTCGAGAGAATGCGTTATGTGGGAATGATGAATGCAATGACATATTTTTTAGTTTTTTTGCTTTAATCAAAAAGAAACTTTAAATAAATTTCAAATATCATACAGAGAGGGGGGACCCCTTTTATTGAATTGAAGGATTGCAGTATGTTACAAAGAAAAGCTGTAAAGGAAATTTCTAAGCTTAAGGGTCATAAGTCCTCTCTAAAGAGAGCTCAGATGTCGGTTCTGGTAGTTTCGTTTTCTTCGATCGAGGTTCTTCAACCGTTGTCAGGTTATCAGTTCTTTGCCAAATGAAATGAGCGATTAAATTCTTTTGATCTTCCCGACTCTCTACAGCATGTTGCTCTAAGATTTCAATCAGAGAGTCCTTTTCTTTTAACAGTTCCTGGATTTTGATACACTCCACATTGAAAGTTCGGTATTTGTTTTTCCAATAACTCTTTTCTAGTTGAACTTTGTTGAGAGCTTCCTGGAGTTTTTCCGTTACAGACATGAAATAAAGGGGAGATTCCTTTAAGGGAAAAACTTCTCTGCGAGGGTAAGGCATCCTCAGCTTGAGGGCTCTAGTTTGTACCCAGTGGAGATAAGGCTCCAAGGAGATACAGTCCAGTTTTCCTATAGACTCTCGTCCTTTTCTGTGAATGTGTTGCCAGGCATGCACTATTTCCTTCTTAAGTGCTCCGTCATTTTCTCCTTCCTTGAAGAAAAGACCTTCCAAATGAACATTTTGCAGGATATGTCTCATCGAGTATCCGAATTGACGGCGGGCTAAAACTGGACGATAATTAATTCCACCTTTAGTTCCTATGAGGGGTACATTAGGGAAGTTTCCACATTTGTCGATGATCACTACCCCCTCATAAATCCTATTTGACCAGTCTATGTCAGAGTTGGTGAGAAACATGATTCTCTGTGACCAACGTAGAGAGTTCTTATGATCCCAAAAAGCAGCAGACTTGGGTAGATGGGAAATGAACCATTTGTAAAGCAAGGGTACACATCAGGTGATCATTCCTCCGCTGTACAAATTCCTTAAGTGTATAGAATGATAAGCATCTGCGAGCAGGGTTGGTACAGGGTTTCCAATCAGAAATATCTTAATGGCATTGGTATCGACGAAGTTGTCGATGCTGGGAAAGAGGAATAATCTGTATGTGAGTAAAACAAAGATATCCTCGAAAGCGGTTACGTTCCCTACACTGGCAAAGTATACGGCTTTCTCTGTCAGGAATTTAGCTGGTAAACCCTGGATTCCTCCCTTAGTGGTTATGTTAGTCGTGACCTCTGACTCGTCCAAATAGATTGCTCTTGCAATGATTTATTCCTTTGGAATTTTTTCCAGTCCAGAAAAGGGAGCTTGGTCAGTGATAGGTAAATTAATCAGGTGAGAGTACTCCTCTAGGGTTGGTGTCAGTTGGTAATCCGGGAAGGTGAAATAGTGGTAAACTGGATCGTAAAACTAAATTAGCATAGACAGAATTCCTTCAACTACATGGACCCTTAACAGAGACAACAGTCCTCCGTGCTTGGCTCTAAAAGCCTCAGGGTTGGTAATCATCCTTGTCAACTTTCTTAAATCCTCTAGTTTTAGAGCCTTGAAGGTGTACTTGTGTGTCTTTCTCCTACCGAAATCCATAACGCTATCCTTCTGATATTTTCAATTTATCGTTTAGTTTAATTTGAAAAAAGATTTTTTTCTTGTTTGAAAAGAGTTTTTTAGATGAATGCATGAATGCAACACACAAAAACATAGAAAAAACATGGGTTCAAAGGATCAGCGTCACGAGCATGGAGTCATGGCTCTACCCATCCCCAAAAGGTTATACTATTTTGGTAATTTTTGTACCTGTAGAACGGGCTAAGGTTCCCAAAAATCATTGACTTCTCCCGGAGATAACAACAGCAAGTTGGTTCACCCGAGCGAGCTATATTATTCCAGATGAAATCTCGGTTTGAGTGTAGTATCGCGTATCAACTATTTCCGATAGTCGCCGCACTACCAACAGGCCATATGCATAATGTCTATTAAATCCTCAGTTTCACGGGTCACCGCACTTTGATATTGTCCACTTTGATAATAAACGGTTGTTCAGTGTAGTATCACACGGGTACCTTCACTTATTCGATGGTCCACCAGGTTCAACTTATTCGGGAATCACTCCATATAAATGTTCCCCGTTTTTGCCACCACTTATCTTATGGTTTCTCTCAAACTTTCCAGATGCGACATCGCTCGCATTCCCATTGATAGAAAAATAAACACGGATATCAAGTAGGAAAAGCAGTATATATATATATATATATATATATATATATATATATATATATATATATATATATATATAGTATTCCTAAAACTAACATCCTAGACCTCTTATGAATTCTAGTCCTACTTTGGCTCCCCAGCAGAGACGCCATTTTTCTGTAGCGTACGAATTTTGTCGGTGACGCGGCCGCCTTATCGTAAAATTTGGATTTCCTCACCTCAGTGGGAGGAACGTTGGGTGCTACTTTCTGATTTCTTATTTATCCCGTGAAGCTGGAAGGGAAAGGGAAGATATCTAAAACTAACCTTGCACGCGATTGTTTAACTGAACAAACGCTTGACAGAGATTGGGGAGTCCGGGGTCAGGTTATACCATGGGGAGTTGTCAGTTACCCATCCTATACATGGTTATCCATGAGATGATAGTTTTAGGTTCTGCTTTTTCCTTGATTGTGTTTGTCTGCAAATAGGAAAGTTACTTCTTGGTGGATGTCTGAGAGAGAGAGAGAGTGTGTTTTGTTGTTTTTTGGGTTATTCGATGTTTTTGGTAAGGTTAGGGACCTAAGGTTTTTTATAAGTATGCTCGCTATGATTTCGCAATCTTATGCCTACGTATTCCCGTTTTAAGGAAAACAGGGAAATCAGAGCAATCGTAGTTCCTCCTATTCTATGGGAGGAAAAGATGTCTGGTGTCTAGTTCAAAGCCCAAGATTGAAACAAAAAGGTTGTTTGTTTGTGTCTTGTTCAAAGACCAAGATTGAAGCTAAAAGGTTTGTATTTGTGTCTTGTTCAAAGCCCAAGATTGAAGCTAAAAGGTATGACTGAGAGAGAATTTATCATCTCTAAAGGGAGATGTCTCATCTGTTTATCACAAGTGTTTGGGTGATTGATTTATAAAGGAAAAATTACTTTAACTGGAATGCATGGAGTCCAGCAATGCCATAATTTCCTTTATAGGGGATTTGTCCTGAAGAGGAATACTTTAACTCTGGTGTAGAGCAATGCCGTTTTTCCTTAGGAATTCATGCTAAAAGAGGGACGTTGGCTTGGATGTAAATAATCCAGAGCATTGCCACTTACAAAAATTAGATGAAGTTTTAACCAGGATAAGAGAAGGACAGCAGCTTGGATGCTTGTATCAATAAGTGTGTCACTTACAGCAGTTATCTGGGATTAGGGTTTGTTCTGATTGACTGTTTTGGTGTGTGTTTATACAGAGAAATGTCTTCCTGCAGAGAGATTTTGATTTCCTCTGAGGGGATGTTGATTTTTGTGTGCCTTGATCAAAGCCCATGGTTGAAGCTAAGAGATTGATTGACTCCCCTGGGGAGATCATTATACAAAGCCTAAGAGGAGGCTGGAAAAGACTGACTCAACAAGAGAGTGTTTATTTGTGTCTTGTACAAAGCCCAAGATTGAGGCTGAAAGAGAATTGACTCTTTTGGGGAAAATATTTTATCTGTCTTGTACAAAGCCCAAGATTGAGGCTAAAGGGATTGACTCAGTTGGAGAGTATTTAGGTGTCTTGTACAAAGCCCAAGATTGAGGCTGAAAGGGTTATGACTCTTCTTAGTGAGTGTTTATATCTGTCTTGTACAAAGCCCAATATTGAGGCTAAAAATGATGACTCCACTGTGGAGGACACTTATGGGTGTCTTGTACAAAGCCCAAGATTGAGGCTAAAGACCCTGACTGACTCAGCTGTAGGATTTTTATATGGTGTCTTGTACAAAGCCTAAGATTGAGGCTGAAGATTAAGACTGACTCTACTGGAGAGATATTTAGGGGGTGTCTTGTACAAAGCCCAGGATTGAGGCTGAAAAAGTGTTGAGGAATGATCATTATACAAAGCCTAAGAGGAGGCTGGTTATGGGATTTCTTATATAAAGCCTAAGAGGAGGCTAACTTCTGCTGAGGATTATTGAGATCCAGAGACAGAAATTTGGGAATCAACTCTTGCTGGGGATTATAGAAGATTTGGGATATCATATGCCTTGAGGTTCTGATAAGGATTTTTAACAGTAAATTGGCCCTTAGCTGGGGATTTTAAACTGAAATTATAATAGATGGAGTTTTTTCCTTTGAAGGGTTTTTACTCTACTGGTGATTTAAGGTTTTTGTTAATGGTGAATTAACAGTAATTGACCCTGATTGGGGAAAATTAAAGTGAGGGTTTAGAGATTGAGTTGTGAAGCATGTTGAGGTTTTATCTCTGCTTGGAGATTGATCAGATGATCAAGATTATTTCCAGTTCTTTTAGGAAATTTGAGGGTTTCTTTGAAATCCAAAGGAAGAGGAGACTGTCCAAGTTTACCGGTATGGAGAGGTTGGTTTTCAGTTGATGAATGATCTTTGTTGATGCCCAAGAGAAGGCTGGTATGTTAAGGGATGAAGGTCAACCCTAAACTAGTCTGATGTTTTGACTCAGGAAGACTGCTCTAACAAAGGATGACTAGGTTATGTCCTATACCTTTAAGAGGTCTTTGGGTCCTTGTACTAAGCCCAAGAGGAGGCATGAGAACTTCTAAGAAGCCTGAGGGTCCTTGTACAAAGCCCAAGAGGAGGCTGGGGATGTTTTTAGGAAGCCTGTGGATCCAAATTTAAGAATGTTCAAGAAAGGTTTCACCGGGAGTTAATCCTTTCTTTAGTGAACAGTTCTAGAGTTTGAAGAAATTCAAGAGAAGTTTCACCGGGAATTAATCTTCTCTGGGGAAAGTGAATTTCTTTGACAGTTTCTACTAGTGACAGTCTAAGAAAAGTTTCACCGAGAATAATGCCTTTCTCTTTGTTACATATTCTTTAAGCCCAAGAGAAGGCAAGACTGTATCTGGAAATTCATATGGGGAACTAGTTTTGAATGTATTGAAAGAGTGATTACTGGCTTTATCTAATTCTAGATGTAGTTGCTGGGGAAAACTCTAAGCAGATATACAAGTATATATATAGTTGATACATGATAAGTATTTAAAAGGATATGAAAGAAGGACTTACAGGTGAGCAAGCTTCTAGCAATACAGTTATATATGTATATAAAGCATGTAAATGAAAGATAATAAAAACTTACAGGTGAGCAAGCTTCCATAGCTGTATTGTTAGTTGTTCAAAGAAATTGAAGAAAGTTTTGATAACAACTATGAATTTGAATTGAAATCAAAAGAAACAGTTGTTTCAAACAGAAACTTGGGGCTTATTCATCAAGAGATGCCCAAATGACTTATTTGATAACATTGATCAGACGGTAATATTAAGAGATGTGGTGGGACTTATACCATAGTAGTGGCCCAAGGTTATTGTATTTACAAAGAGGATTGGGTCTTACACTCCATTATAGGCCCAAAGGTTTATTTTTGTACAAAAGATGGGGCTTACAACTCAAGGAGAGGCCCAATGAAAGACAATGATCGCACTGTCGTTTTGAAAACTGTATCGGGACTTATACAAATGACTAAGGCCCAAATTTATTTATGTATAAAGGGGGGTTGGGTCTTACACTCTATTAGAGGCCCAAAAGTGTTTTAAGAAAAAGAAATGGGACTTATACCTCAAGGAGAGGCCCAGGTTATTTTGATTTGAAATGGCGATCGCGCCGAGATTTTTGAAATCGCAGTGGGTCTTATACAATGACTGAGGTCCAAAAAGTTTTGGTTTAAAAAAGGGGTTAGGTCTAACACTCTATTAGATGTCCAAAGGATGTTTGAAAAGATTTATAAGGGTGATAATGATCAAAACCCTAATTTTTTATTAGAAACGTATTTTAATTGAATAAAAATTTAATTAAAATAATCAAACATGTGAAAAAAAGTTATGATCTTGGATTAATACTTGGAAAATCATGTTTCATTCATAGGATGATTTAAAAAATCATTTGAATTTTGTAAAACGAATAGAAAGAAATATTTTTAATGTCTAAAAACAAATAAAAATATAATTCTTTACAAAAATACCCAATATATGAAATAAATAATATTTTTGTGAAATTTCTGTAGAATCAAAAAAAGAACCAATCGAAAATAATTAAATTTGAGAGAGAAATTAATTTTTGAATTAATTAACAAAAAACATGAAAATATTAAAAAATAGCAAAAATATGAAAGAGTAGCAAAAAGCTTTGGGTGGGTGTTGAACTCATGACCTCCAAGACAAACACACATGCGCGCTACCACTGGGGTGGTGATACATTCGTGTATCAAAACCACCCCATTAACATATATGGGTGACTTGGTTTTTAGGCCTGGCTAAGGCAAAAAACCAAGTCATGGTGGATTTGCATGAAGGCTGAAACTTGCTCATTTCTCCATGGATTTGGACAAAATTTAGGTGCATCTGGCCTAGAATTTCATGAGGAATCCAATGGGGCCTTTAGATTTTTTAGGTGAGGTCTCTATTTTAAAACCCGATAGTGGTTTCAAAAAAAAGCCAAGATTTGCATGTTCTATGCTAACACATCATATAGACACTAATAGCATGGTAAATGGGTTCAAACACAACGTATATGATATGTATGAGATGTCTATGATCAGTGGACTTCAAAGCAAATAATTCAAAGAGTTCAAGTTGTCATGCACTTACCTCTTGGAGCTTCTTGTGCTAATTGTCAAGATCCTTGTGCCAGAAGTAATCCAATGCTTTGAACAATCTTGATTGATCCTTTAGAAGCTTTTAGGATGATCAAAACCAGCTGGAATCCTCAGGAACAAGTTTGAGCACTTTCTTGCAAAAGTGGCAAAAGTGACTAATATGGAAACTCTCTCAAATGGTGTTCTAGATGAGGGAAACCAATTGGGACAGTTTGAGGATGATATTTGGAGTATGTTTGAACCTTTGTTTGGTGTTGAAAGTGACTGAATCAAGACATGGCTTGAAAAATGCAAAAAAGTCAAGTTTTGAGGTTTTGGAGGTTGGCTTTTTGATTTTGATGCTTCAGATTAAGTGTGATTGTTTGAACAGCTTAGACATAACATATTGGATGTGTTTGGATCATGAGCTATGGTGGAGTTTCTCTCTAACTCAAAAAATCAGTTGTTACTTGCAAAAGAAGGCAAATGTGGAGTGAAAGAGAGAATTTGAAGAAAGCAAATGTAGTAGTGCTTTGGTGTACTTGAATTGATCAAAAATGAGGTCTATTTATAGTAGAGCAAGTTTTTTTTGCAAGCAATAGTGAATGGTAACTTGGACAATCCCTTGGCCAATTGTAGCATAAAGGATTCTTTAGTCTTCCATAGCCATTGACTTGAGATTAGGGCACAGGCCTGTGGTCTATTGGTTAAGAGTTGAACCTTGACTCGTTCAGTTAGGAATGCCTCAGTTCATGCCACCTTGATGCATCCATTGAATGCATTGAAACAAAATTGGAGTCTTGGCACTTTTTAACCTTTTTAGGTTTGTCATGGCTACATGTAGATTCTTGGACTTGAGAGGCTTGTGGATCAGATCTTTTCTCTTTTTTCTTTATCCCTTGAGGTGTCAAAATAGATGACAAGGCTTGGAGTTGTCTAATTTTTCCAATTCGAGCAAAAATGCCAAATTCTGCCTTGTACAAGAGAATTGGAAATGGTGATTTTGAGGAGATCATATCTCCTTTCACAAATGGAGTTATGAGAGTCTCTTGTACTTTTTAAAGAGCCCTCATATGATACTTTCCATGTATGATCATAGTTTGTCTTGAAAATATTTGGATCCCATTGAAAAATCGTCATGAACATTGGTGTCCAAAGCTGCTAACTTAGAAAGATTTTCACTAAGTGTTGAAAAAGTGTCATTTCTTCATTTTTGTCATTTTGATCACTCCATAACTAAAAATCCATGAAGAATTGGAGTCTGAGGCAGTTGAAGCTTTTGTAGAGTGTAGGAAAATCTACAAATCATACTATGGATCATTCAAAATGGTTGCTTGGATCAGAAGTTATGGCCCTTGGAAGTTGGTACCAAAACCATTTAAACTTGGTAACTTAGAAAAAATTTCAATTTTTCAAGGTTACCCCTTTTACAAGTTATCTTGATTTCTAGATCAAATCTTATTAAAATGACATTATAAATCATATTTTGTGAAAATATGAATCATAAGGATAATTTTTGCCAAAAAAGTCATGTTTTGACTTTTGGCTCCGGATCGGTTCGGCGCGTAAAACCCTAATTCCCGACTTTTAGGGAATACGTCCTTTGAGGGTGTTTTAACTTTGCCAATGGTTTCTTAGGGTTATTTTGAACATATTGAGTCATATGTGGAAGTCTTGGCTCATCCTCTTGTGAAAATCTCACTATGGAGGTCCCAGTCGTCCAAAACCCTAATTCGGTGACATCAGGTGTTTTGAGGCTCCTTCCTCTTGGGATGCTACAAATTTGTGCTTGATTCTTGATATGGGAGTCCTCTTGATTCCTCATGGAGGTTTAAAGAGGTTATACAAGTTGAAGATCATGCCATTTCTTGATTGATATTTTGTCTAAGTGTTGAGAGAGGGCTTGAAACCCTAATTCTTGATTATGGTGAAGGCTTATCAATCCTTGAGGGGATTGATGAGGTATAATGGCACATCCATATTGTGATGATGATTTTCACAATAATGGAAAATCTTGGTGGTCAAAATTTGGGGTATGACAGGTGGACGTGTGGCAGGTTGTGGATGGTCGACCACGAAGTAGCAGTTATTTCTTAGGCCTATTTAAGTAAAGTTCAATTTCAGTTTCAAGGGGCGCATTTTGTAACATTGAAAAGGAAACACTCAAAGTATCAGCGTCTAAGAGATACGAGTCATTTTTACACAAATGTATGCTTGCGTCCAACTTACAATTTAAGTAATTAATTTTCTAAGTCTTTGTTTCAGTTTATTTCCCTTTGCAATTTTTGTCTTATGTTCTCATTGATTTATCTCAATTGTGCGAATGCAGTTTATTTATCTACCATTCCAAACCTAAACACTCAAGCAATCGTTCTATACTTAACACTTAGTCTAGGATTTTTGTAGCCGATCCTGCAAGTAAACTTTAATAAGAGGCTAGAGATTGTTCGCAGGAAGTTCAGATGAACAAATTGGCACGTCCAGTGGGTCACATTGCGTTAAATATATGCAATTACATAGTGGTAAGAAGATGGTAGATCCACAATATACCAGTCCAAACGAGGAACAATCCTCCGGAGGAAGTATAGTTGTGTCATAGACGACTAATGTTGGCTCTAACACCATGGATTTGATATCGACTGCCCACAGTGGACTGACACTGTCACCGCGTCGGCCTGAAGCTTTAAGACCGATGGTGGTTGGAACTTCAGGGCCATATATGCCCAGTTTCACATTGCCCATGTATGGTAGGGATCGAAGCTTTGGAATGCCAACCGAGTTGATGGCAAGTATGCATGGTAGCAGTTCGACATTTGGCGAAAACTCATCTTCTGTATTTTAACCTTATCATGGATTAGGACCTATGGGAAACCAATTTGGTCGAACCACTAGGCTAGGGTTTCCATCCCAAGAAATCCCAATTTTCACCTTAAGTTCTGTCGCAGTTATGAGACAGCAGATGGAGGAAAGTAATCATGAAATGGTCCATATGCTAACTCAGCAAATGGGAACCATACTAAGGCTATTAATTCAAAATTCGACTCAGAGTTACCAATAACTGGCAACTCAGATGAATAGAATAGGTGATTTCTTAGGTTCTCCGAGGGCACAAGATTTGCACATGACCCCACCTCAACCAGAGGTACTGGTCCGACACGAAGAGAGGTTTGACGAGACAATTGACCAAGAACCCCATGTGGTTGAACCAATACCTAGGGTGGCCCAACGGCCTCCGTCATGCTAGTTAATAGGAATCAAGACCCCGACCACGTGGTCAGGAAGGTTTGTTAAGATGCAATGGCAGGAGAACAAAATCTAGAAGCCATTGTCGAGTGAATCATGGTTCGAAATGGTGTGAACCCTGGCTTGGAAAGGTCAATGTATTCGTCCCCATTACCAGATTTTGTGTTGCATACAAAATTTCTTAGGGGATGGAAGGTTCCGAAGTTTACCAAGTTCGTTGGGGACATTGAAGAGTCCACTGTCGAACACAATGCCAGATATCAAACCGAAGCTGGTGACATAACGAATAATGAGGATTTAAAAATGAAATACTTCCTAAGTTCCATCACAAAAAATGCGTTTACTTAATTTACTACGTTACTTCCACAGTCCGTCCATACGTGGGCGCAGTTGGAGAGACTGTTCCACGAACAATTCTACATGGAACAATCGAAGATAAGTTTGAAGGAGTTGGCCAGCTTCAAACGAAAGGCCGCTGAGTAAATCGATCAATATCTAAACAGGTTTAGACTTTTGAAAGCAACATGTTTTACTCAAGTCCCTAAACACGAGCTAGTCGACATAGCTGTAGGCGGTTTAGATTATTCTATTAGGAAAAAGTTAGACACTCAATAACTTAGAGATATGGCCCAACTGGCTGATAGAGTTCGACAACTCGAACGGATGAAAGCTGAAAAGGCCAGAACTAGTAAATACCATAAGAAAGAGAAAATGTCTTATGTAGCAGCAGACGCATACTCTTCTGACGATGAAGAGCTTGTTGACGAAAGCGAGGTCAACGTGTCCGAAATCAAGCCATGACCTCTCTACGCTTGTAAACTGTTGAAACCATCAAACGGGAAAAATGACGTTGAAATTGAAAAGATAGATAAATTAGTTGCAAAAACTTACACTTTTGTTATATCTAAATGTGACAAAATATTCGATTTGTTAGTTAAAATGGTCAAATTATAGTGCCTCAAGGTCTGGAAAATATCCCATTAGAGCAAAAGAAAAAAAGGGGATTCTGTAAGTTTCATAATTTTCTTGGTCATAAAACATCTCAATGTGTTCTTTCCAGGGATTTGGTGCAAAAGGATTTGAAAGAAGGCAGGCTTCAATTTGGCGAAAAGCCAAAGATGTCAGTTGAGGAAGCTTTGTATACTTAACCTTTTGAATGCATGATGGTCGAAACTATTGATGGTTTCAACGAAGCCCTATATGTTGAATCTTCTAAATGCATGATGGTCAAAACTACTAATGGTTTCGACGTGAAAACTAAGGATGCATTGAAGGCAGTCTATCCCCAAGCTGGAGAAGGTTTGACTGATTTCCAGGAAAAATGCAGAGTTATAGGGTCGAAGGTTATGCTATGTCCAAGATGCAATGCTCTCTTTGACGAAAAAGCGGTTGAAAAGTATGAAGCTGACAAAAATAAGGCGTTGATGGACAAAATCCTCCCATTTCAAGATATGTGTTTGACAAAAGGGGGGCTCCTCAGTGAAATGAAGAGTTCAAGAAGCAATTCCAACATCCTTGACCAAAGACCTTTCGTCCTCCGTCGGACACCCCACAAGAAAAATGGGTGGAACTAGTGAATCAGAAGGGGGCAATAGGCCAAAATAGAGAGTACTCTATTTGGAGACAAAAGCGAGGAATCCAGAGGGGAGAATCGAACTTAGAGGCTATGTGATTTCTCCCAATTACAAAGGGAAAAACCCCATGACAAGAACGCAGTGGAGGCATTATCAAAGGAACAAGAAAGCTGGGAAAATGGCTTCGACGTCACAGCTAAAACCTATCGAGACTCCTGGGAAAAAAAGGGACTATCCGAAGGGAAAACTGGTCGAGAAAGAAATAATCATGGCGAATCAAACGCTCGCCATGACTTTTGATCCCTCGGGAGAAAAGGAGATAGTATCAACCCAGAGCATAGAGTGCACTCCTCTAATCAAGGAAGGAGAACCTGAATACAGTCCCCAGTCGGATGAGGAACCTGAGTACACTCCCTAGTCGGATGAGGAATGTAACGCCCCGATTTGTTTAATTGTATTTATTTATTTCATTTATGTAAATTTTGTGAAATGTGTGAATTCATTGTATTTTACCTGCTAATTGAGTTAATTGACTAATTTCCCTGATAGGTAAAATATTTGCAATAAATTATAATTTCTTTTCAACTTTTATTTCCCGAAATATATTTCATCGCTGTTTATGTTTTATTGCGTTTTGAGAGCGTTTGCGAGATATTTGAGCTGAGGGGTAAAATGGTCATTTTGAGGGGTTAGATATTTTAGAAAAATTAGATATTTTTATAAATAGAGATTGGAGAGAAAAAGAGAGAAAAGAAATAAAAAGAAAGAGAAAGGAAGAGGAAGGAAAAGAGAGTGAGAAGAAGAAAAAGAGGAAAACTTGAAGTTTAAGAAATCGATTCAACCGACACTTCGAAGCACGATTAATCGGGTAAGGGTGAGAAGTTTCGATTATATCTTGCTTGTATATGTATATGTATGTATGTGGTTGAATGTTTACTTGTTTTTCATAGTTTTTCAATTCTAGGTTGAAATGAGAAAAATAAATAGAAATCGATGTTTTCACGGGTGAAACTCGATATATACTGTGTAGAATACTTGTTGTTATGTTTGGAACATGTTTTGGTTGATATATTGTGATTTGGAAGTGTTTGGGTGGAAGAAATGATGAATTTTGACCCAAAATGACCCATAACAGCGCTGCTGAGAATTTCTGGGTTCGCAGGTTCGCTTTGCGAACCAAAGCAAAGGGGAAAACGAAGGTTCGCTGGGGGTTCGCATTGCGAACTTTATGCTGTTTTTTCTCTGCCAGGTTCGCTGGGGGTTCGCATTGCGAATAGGAAAGCGAAGGGGAAAGAGAAGGTTCGCTGGGGGTTCACATTGTGAACTTTATGCTGTTTTTTCTCTGCCACGGTTCGCTGGGGGTTCGCATTACGAATAGGAAAGCGAAGGGGAAAGCGAAAGTTCGCTGGGGGTTCGCATTGCGAACTTTATGCTATTTTTTCTCTGCCACAGTTCGCTGGGGGTTCGCATTGCGAATAGGAAAGCGAAGGGGAAAGCGAAGGTTCGCTGGGGTTTCGCATTGCGAACTTTATGCTGTTTTTTCTCTGCCATGGTTCGCTGGGAGTTCGCATTGCGAATAGGGAAAGCAAACGTGACAGATTTCCCATTTTGTTTCCTTCATAACGTTTGAACCGTAAGTCCGTTTTGCCCGCCGTTCGAAGCGTTGGAAAGCTAATGAAATATTATTTCTATTAAAAATGGTTTGGAGGGCAGTAGATGATTTATTTAAGTTGTGGTTGTGTAAAAGTGTTGGGTTATCGGGTTTTTATCGCGTTAAATATGTGCGGTCGGTGTTTTACAGTGTGTTGTGCTATTGTTATATGACGTGGAGCTTTTATGTGGTTTATATAATGTTGAAGCATGTGATAAGTTGTTGTAATTGTTGTGGCCTTATGGAAAAATACTTTGTTGACTTGAATACAAATGTATGGTATTAATGTATGTTGTTGTGGGTAGCCTTCGTGGCGTGAATCCTAGTGTTGTGAGTATCATTGTATGATTGCAGGATTGTTGTGGCTGATGGTGAGTAATTCTTGATATGAGTGTATATGCTAAAATGCTAATTGTTGTGGTTTATGGATTATGATGAAATGCATTGTTTATGTGAAATTCAATGTGTGTTATTTGGTGGCCTTATGGCAAGTAAATGCATTGTTTGAATTGATTTCCAATGCATGAATAATGACGATGAGATAATTCATATTGTTGATTTGTGAAGATGCATTTGATTGTAATGAGTCATTTGTATGCCAAGCATCATGATATGCATCTTGTGATGTCGTGTGCCCTTGTGGGGTGTGAGCGACGAAACGATTCCAGAGGGAATCTGCTGTAACGGTCGTGAGCCTTATACAAAGAGGACCTAAAGCAACGTTATAGAGGATCGTGAGCCTTATACAAAGAGGACCTAAAGCAATCGGATCGTGAGCCTTATATAAATAGGACCTAAAGCGATCCATAAACGTCGTGAGCCTTATACCAAGAGGACCTAAAGCGACGGGGAACATCGTTTGCCCGACGGGGAGTAACACTAAGTAACAAGCGATGATTCCAATAATTCCTGAGTGAATTAATGATGAGAATGATGGATGGATGGTACCGCATGCATAGAGTCGTTGTGTCGGACTCTGTGCATTTGCATAGATCATGAATGGATTGATTATGTGTGGGAAATTGTGAATGGATTGATTATGTGTGGGAAATTGTGACTGGATTGATTATGTGTGGGAGATTGTGAATTGATTGATTATGTGTTGAGCTCGTGATAGCATTGGTGATTTGTTATGCATTTGTGATAAATGCATTGGTTATGGATGATATGTTTTATGTATAGACATATACTATGTTTTGTGGGGATGTTGTACATTACAATGATTGTATTAATTATCTATGGTATGCTATAGATGAATATATGTGAGATGGTGGTGTGTTTCCATATGTTATAACTTTGGTATGCCTTATGTGTGAATATGTGATTATATTGGTATAATTGATATATGCTATGTTGTTGGATTATTAGAAATATGTTATGTATCTGTGGCATGCTATATGTATTAGTATGTGACACTTGTGGTGAGAATAATTATGCATGTGAATTTATATGTGTTTGCATATTATTATGCAATCTTGATTTAGTTGTTATTTATCACCCTTCTGCTGTGGTTTGATGTCCTACGAGGCAATTGCAGATTAGTATCTTGGAGGCTTTTGTGAAGATTAGTTCTCCACCCTTTTGTCGGTCTGTCTGCTCTGATACATAACACGGGATTCAGGGAACGCTTTTGTTATATATGTGTACATTTGTTGGATCTATTTTGTATTACCTTTGTATGAATATTTTGATGTTATAAAATAATTTATTTTGTAAAACAAGTCAGTTATGGATCTTTCCTCTTTATTCCATAATTGAACTTTCCTTTTGTTGGAAAAAGTTTCCCTTTTATGTTTATTCCATTTTGTGTTATGTATCAAATTTATGAGCAGGGATTGTGTTTTCTTTCTTTAAATGTGGCATCCTTGTTTCTGTATAAGAATTATCTTTTTATTCACTCTGATTTAATTATGTATTATTTAGTGCGATGGGAATTGGGGTGTTACAAGGAACCTTAGTACACTCCCTAATCGGATGAAGAAGAGCCTGAATATACTCCTTCACCAGAAGATGAGATGGTCGACGAAAACTATAGCAAAGACTTTATCATAAACTGCGGGATCGTGTCAGTGTTACCTGCTGAATATCATTGAGTGTAAAAAGTCCCCGAATCTGACGAAAACTTTGTGCCAGACGAGAATGGTGAAGACAAACCATTGTGTTACTATGTTATGAACAGTGGTGTGGTGGAGGAGCAAAAGGCTATGTTTGAGAAGCCTAGTCCAAGAATGATGTATCATCTAAAACCATTATTCATAATGGCAAAGGTAGATGGGATGCCATTAAACAAGGTGTTCATCAATGGTGGGCAGTTGTCAGTCTGATGCCTCATACATTGTTCAAAAAGATCGGAAAGTGTGATGTTGACCTTCGACAGCACAATATGGTTTTATCCAACTACGAAGGAAAAACCAGTAATATACTAGGAGTGATCCAAGTCGAACTGGTTGTTGGTACAACTACCCGATCGACGTTGTTTATGGTGATAAAATCCAAAGCAAATTTTAATTTTTTGTTGGGACGAGAATGGATTCACAGAATAGGGGTTGTGCCATCGACCTTACACCAAAGGTTAATTATTTTGAGAAAATATGGCATTGTAGAAAATATTGAAGCTCATCAGAGCTACTACAGAATTGACAAAGCGAAGGGCGTGAAGAAATCCTTCGACCAACATTTAGCAAATGTTGCACCGTGTGATGACAAATCAGAAGTTTACACCTCTGTCAAAAATACAAACTGTTTCCTGAGTCTGGACCCCGACTATGGGTTTATTTGGGATACCGAAGAGGCAATGGAGCTTGAAGAGGTGAATCCACCTACGGGGTGGCATGAGGTCGATGAAGATGACCACTGAGTTAGAAAGTCTGGCTCAAATTTCAGCTTATCTGGCTGAAAACAAAAGAAAATCGATACTAGAGGCCGAGAAACTACAAAATTTGGTTGTCGAGGCCAAAGACGAAAAACTTGAATATGGCCAACAAGGCCAAACAACAGCTTCAGAATGTCAGAGGCTAGATTGTATCTACGACAATGAGCCTGTGGGGTTTGAAAAAGAACCACTAAATGAATTGCAGAGGATGCAAGCACAAGATCCACTCGAAGAAATAGATCTTGGAGATGGAGTCACAAAGATACCAGCTTATAAAAGCACCAAAGTTGGGTCGAAAAGGAAGGTGAAGCTGGTAAAATTATTGAAAGAATACAAAGATTGCTTCGTCTGGGATTAAGGCAAGATGTCTGGTCTGAGTCGAAGCGTGGTAGAACTTCGTTTACCTATTCAACAAGGGAGAAGACCAATGAAGCAACATCCTCGAAGTTTTTCTCCAGAAATCACAATGAAGATTAAGCAAGAAATTAAAAGATTACTCAAAATCCAGTTCATTAGAACCGCAAGGTATGTGGAATGGTTAGCTAATATTGTACCTGTCATTAAGAAAAATGGACTTCTTCGAGTCTGTATAGATTTTAGAGACTTGAACAAGGCAACTCCAAAAGATGAGTATTCGATGCTAGTGGAAGAGATGTTAGTGGATTCAGCCGCAGGCTTCGAATACCTCAGTCTGCTTCATGGATATTCTGGTTATAACCAGATTTTCATAGTAGAAGATGATGTACCCAAAATGGAGTTTCGATGCCCAGGGGCTTTGGGAACATACGAATGGGTTGTGATGCCGTTTGGTTTAAAAAACACTGGAGCAACCTATCAAAGTGCTATGAATTCCATGTTCCATGATTTTATAGAAAAGTTTATACAGGTGTACATTGATGACATTGTGATAAAATCCTCATCGCAAAATGGTCATTTGGACCATCATCGGCGATCCTTCGAGAGAATGAGAAAATATAGATTAAGGATGAATCCACTAAAATGTGCTTTCTGTGTATATGCAGGAGACTTTCTAGGTTTCATAGTGCACAAAAAAGGCATTGAGATCAACCAAAACAAAACAAAGGAAATTTTGGATCTCCAACCTCCTTTGACAAAGAAGCAGCTACAATCTTTGTTGGGGAAAATAAATTTCTTGAGAAGGTTCATATCGAAACTAAGTGGAAGGACAAAGGTTTTCTCACCATTGCGCAAAATCAAGAAAGAAAGTGTTTTTCACTAGGGACAAGAGCAACAGGAGGCTTTCGACACAGTCAAAGAATATCTCACAAGGCCTCCCATTTTATTGCCCCCTAGTAGAAATAAGAGTATGAAATTATATATTGCTGCATCTGATTCGACCATAGGAAGTAGGTTAGCTCAAGAGGATGATAGTGGAGTCGAAAGACCCAATTACTACCTCAGTCGAATCTTAATAGATGCTGAAACTAGGTACAATATGATTGAGAAATTGTGCCTATGTTTGTACTTCTCATGTATGAAATTAAAGAAATATATAAAATCGGTTAATGTTTATGTTTCATCTCATTTTGATGTTATTAAACATATTTGTCTAAACCCATTTTACATAGTCGAATTGGGAAATGGGTGCTTGCATTAACTGAATTCTCTTTAACTTATATGCCTCTGAGGGCCATGAAAGGCCAAATTGTGGCAGACTTCATTGTAGATCATGCAATAGTCGAGTCGTCACTAAACATGATCGACACAGACCCTTGGAAGTTGTACTTCGACGGGTCAAGTCATAAAAACAGAACTAGTGTTGGAGTCTTAATATTATCTCCAAGAGGAATTCTGAGGAAGTTCAAATGTTAAGTAGACGGAAGATGTTCCAATAACGAAGCGGAATATGAAACCCTAATCACTGACCTCAAGATCCTAAAAGATTTAGGGGCAAAGAAAGTCAAAATAAAGGGTGACTCGGAGCTAGTGATCAAGCAAATTACATGAGAATATAAATGCATTAAAAAGCATTTGTTAGTGTATTTCGCAATAGCAAATCAGTTGTTGGAGCACTTCGAGATAGTCAGCATCACACATGTGCCTAGAATAGAGAATCAAGAGGCTAATGAATTAGCACAGATTGCCTCTGGGTACAAGGTGTCGAGCGACAAGCTTAGAGACTTTATCAAAGTTAGAGAAAAGGTGGTGTCGCACCTACTACTGTCACCAAATGTGTTGATCCCAAAGGGTGAGGGGGCGAAAGCTCTGGACGAGATCTTTGAAAATTTTGAAGTTTTTGCCACTGACAATTTGACAAAGTCAGATTGGAAAAAGCCAATGGTGGAATACCTGGAAAATCCAGTTGGAACCACTGATAGAAAAGTCAAGTATAAAGCATTAAGTTATGTCCATATAGGAAATGAATTGTTGAAAAAGACTCTAGAAGGTGTATTACTCAAATGTCTTGGGGATAGGGAAGCATGCTTAGCAATATAACAGGTATATAGTGGAACTTTTGGAGCTCACCAAGCAGGCCAGAAAATGAAGTGGCTACTTTTTCGACAAGGTGTTTATTAGCCAAGCATGATAAAAGACTTCATTGACTTCGCCAAAGGTGTCAGGAATGTTAGAGACATCCAAACATTTAGCATGTGCTAGCCAGCGAATTGCATGCAATCATTAAACCTTGTCCTTTTTTAGGGTGGGCGTTGGATATCATAGGTGAAATTCGACCAACCTCATCGAAACAACAAAGATTTATCCTGGTGGGCATAGATTATTTCCCAAAGTGGATAGAAGTCGTACCCCTGGTAAAAGTGGACCAAGAGGCGGTGATCGAATTCATTCAGAAATATATTATTTATAGGTTTGGAATTCCTGAAACCATTATCACGGACCAAGGATTAATTTTTTTGGGTCAAAACATGCAAGAGTTTGCAGCCGAAACAGGTTTCAAATTGATCACTTCCACACCTTACTATGCTCAGGCGAATGGCCAAGTCAAAGTTGCTAACAAAGTAATCATTGGGCTGATCAAGAAACATATTTCCAAAAAACCTAAGAATTGGCACACAACGCTAGATCAGATTTTATGGGCTTGTCGAACATCCCCCAAGGAGGAAACAAATTCGGCACCTTTTCGTCTAACATTTGGCCATGACGTTGTGTTGCCAGTGGAAATCTGTTTGCAATCAGTAAGGGTACAACAACAAAATGAAATTTCATCAGAACAATATTGGAGTATGATGTTCGATGAGTCGACTTAGACAAGGAATGGTTGGTCGCATTAGACGTGTTGTTGCGACAAAAAGCGGGAGTGGCGAAGTCATACAATAAAAAGGTTAAGGAGAAAACCTTTGTAATAAATGATTACATTTGGAAAGTGATCCTACCTATGGATTGAAGAGACCGAACATTAGGAAAATTGTCACCAAATTGGGAAGGACCATTCCAAGTGATCTAAACATTTACGAACAATGCCTATAAAATTCAAGATATAGGTATTGATCGACGAGTCTTAAGGGTAAATGGAAAATATTTGAAAAAATATAAACCTATGCTCTAGAGGATTCAAATAAAAAGAAAATAGAACATCTCATTAATAATGGGGGCCAAAATGGTGTACAACCAAGATGGCAGACAAAGTATTTGAAAATTACATCGTCTCGACAAGAGAAATAATTAAGCAGGAAATCTAGACTTAAAATCTTCAAAGAGAGTCTTTTCGTAAGCAATCCTATTGTCGAGACGAGTGTTCCTCTCCGCCAATCAAGCAATTGTTTCTTTGATTTTGAGGGCTTTCTCACCATGAGCAATCCCCTCGAGGACTTCCTTGTCGACATCATCCTGAGGCGGAAGGTCTTCAGACGAATCCAATAAGGCCTTTTGTGGCTTGAATTCAGCAATCTTTCTGTTGAGTTCTTCTATTTGGGCTTGATAGGTTGATATTTGCTGGTCAAAGGCACGATGTTTGTCAAGAGCTCCTGACGCTTGGCCTCAAAGTCATTCAGCTTCTTCTCACAAGCTTTGCTGAAGTCCCATTCTAATCTCATCTCATTCGACTTCGTCTTCGTCTTAATTAGAAAATCAGTATTTTGTCGAAGAGAGAGATCCTTGACAAGTTGGCTAAAGAAGGTTTCAAACTTGATCAGGTGTTGAGCCAACGAATTAGGATTGTTGTGCTGGGGATTTCATCAATGAGTGGCCACAGTAAGCATCGAGGCCTTAACAGAAGGAAAGATTTGAGAGTGAGGGCTACTCTCAGAGGCTTCGTCTTCAACAGATGGTGCCTCTTCGGAGACCTAAGCAATAAGAAACGTCAGAGGTCCTTCAAAGTAAAAATCATAAGACACCAAAACACCTTATATACATGTGGTCTCGAAGTTGAAGATGTCTTCGTCTTCTTTAGGGGTTTATTTGGAGCTAGTGCAGAAGTCGGAGCACGCTTTCGACCCTGGAGGATGAATACAAAAAATGGCCAGTTTGTTTAGTTTTCAAACAAAAGGAATTTGATGAAACAGAGTTTACCTTCTTTTGCTGAGCCCCATCTGTCGCACCTGCGAAAATCAACCGGCGGAAAGGAACAGAAGAGTCGCCACTAAACGTTATTTATCCCGACGCATGGAAAGGAAATGATCGAAGAAAACCTCAACAAAGGGAAAAAAAATGGCCATCGCAACCATAGCCTGGGTTCGGGAGTCGGTTATGCGAGAGGAAGGTATTAGCACCCCCTCGCGTCCATTGTACTCGATGGGATCCACACTTGTTGTTATAGATCAAAGGGTGTGGGTATCTGAAGCTCAACTGCTAAACGAGAAAGGAAGGAACGGGAAATAGAGAAACGGGGAAAGAAAAGAAAAAGTGACTCAATAGAATATCGTCGTCCTAGGCCTACGTATTCCCTCGGGAGCGTGAAAATCAGAGTCAACGTAGTTTGGAGGACTATGGGTTTGATGGGGAAGGTTGCTCGCCAAGACATTGTCGTCTTGTGCCTACGTATCCTCAATCTAACGCGAAGGAGGAAGTCAGAGCAGTTGTAGTTCGACCTAACAAGGTCTTGTTGCTTTGTGTTTTTAGCGGAAAACGCCAACGTTCGCGTTCCAGCAAATTAGGTGTTGCCGCTCGTTGTATGGAGTCTTACGCGTTTACCTGTTTGCGGTAGAATGGAAATGACGCATCCTTTACAAATGGAGTGAGGGAGATGAGAAGAGAATCCCGAAGTAAGATGATTGTTTGTTTTGTTTTTTAGAAGAAAGTGTTTTGATTTATGGTTCGTAACTCATATTGCACTAAAGTCTATGACATAGGATTGAATGCGTCGCAAATCGACCCAAGATGGGATGCATGCTAAACACTCTAGGAAAGTGAAGAGAAGCCCTCCACCCTCCATTTCCCATTTACTTAAGGCTCGTGGCGTACAATACTCGTTGTATTCATTACATGTTTTTTATTTTGTTTTGAGATGAGAAGAGGAAGACTCAAAGTTGAAAGAAAAAACAACTAAGGGAAACTAGATCCTAATGTTATCA
The DNA here is from genome assembly GCA_022829125.1 of Lathyrus tuberosus. Classification (NCBI taxonomy): domain Eukaryota; kingdom Viridiplantae; phylum Streptophyta; class Magnoliopsida; order Fabales; family Fabaceae; genus Lathyrus; species Lathyrus tuberosus. The sequence goes on from JALAZF010000185.1 coordinate 378,740, forward strand.
GGCAATGGTGGCCCTATAGTTGAGTTTAAGAGGGAGATAACCTACTTGTTGTCATACATGGATTTCTAGCCTAACGTCTCTCCTACCTCCAACTTAATCGGAAATTAAGTGGAGCTAGGAATCCTAAGGGATCATGTGAATAACCACAAGTAAACATTATTCTAAACAATCACAAAAGAGAGAAGTGAATATGAAGTGAGAGGAAAAAGAATCATGTTAGTGTAAATAAGCATGCAAAGTATTACAAGTAACTTACCATCTCCATGACAAGCTCAACTATCAAGTAGTCGAAAGCAAAATCACAAAACTATGTCCTAATGCACAAGGAAGTGCTCTAATTCTGCCCTAGGAGCAAAATGAAACAATAAGCAATGAAAAAGGAATCCTAGAGGTACATACCATACAAGGGGAAGTACCAAATGATATGTGGAATGATACATTTCAATGTCAAAAGCTTTGTACAAACATGGCATATTCTAAGTCCAAGTGAATCAACAAAGTTAACTTTCCATTCATGTTCAAACTTATGGAAGCATAATACCAATTAGAAGCACATGAAGTGACCCATAAATTCATGAGGGCAGGTTATGATTCATGTTAATCCATGTGTTAAATGATGTACAAAAAATATCCTAAAGAGGATAACACAAATACATTATCTACCTAAAACACCTAAGCAAACATCAAGCGTAATTTAATAAACAACTTAGGGTTCAAAAAGAATCATTTAAGTCATGGTCAAAAATCAACATTCAAGGCTCAAAAGGCACCTAAAATTTCATTGTATATAGGTTCAAACATGCCCCCAAAATTGGTCCTAGGTAGCTCACACATAGGCATTAAACTTGACCTAGTTCTAGCATGTTTACATATGACATGTTCACATTGGAAAATTGGTGAAAAATAGCAAATGAACTTTGACAATTATGAACAATCAACCAATTCATTTTAAGTCCAGTAGGTAATCACATGCAAAAGATTGGATTCAAATCATGCACCAAAAGTGCTCAATTAATTGCAAACGTTAAGCATTTTTCACTTAATGATCATACAAACACAAGACACAAAAACTACATAGAAAATGACACAAAAATTATGATCAAAGCATGAATTTTACATGTAAAGGTCCTACAATAAAGGGTCAAAATGCACACAAAAAATTGGGTCACAACCATTAAGATAAAGTCACTTTTCAAGCCTTGAATCACAAGGTACATCCATATGCACATATTTTCAAAAATCCTAGAAAATATCCAAACAGCCCAAAAATGAAATTAAAATTCATCAAAAATTAATTAAAACGTCCAGGAACATATATATATTTTTTCAGAATTTTTTAGCAATTTTTAGTATTTTTAAGATTCAATTTTCTAACGCATACAGAAAATGGAGTTTAAAGAAACTAAGAAAAGGGAGGGAGTGTAGTGTTAGTAAGGCCTTAGTTCAATACTTGATGGGGGGTCATGTGAGGAGAACATGTTTAATTAATGTGCTGTCCTCTTTATGTCTGTTTGATCAATCGTATGGCCATGATCTAACTTCGCTGAACTAACACCACATGATCATCATCCATTCCCGCGCGTGTGATCATGATCACACGGTTGAAATTGCAATTCGCTGCACCCATGATGTTATTGCTATTAATTAATGTCGTACGTTCGATCAAGATCAAATGGCCCAGAATGAATTTCGTTGTAGCCTTATTATTTGGTTATTATTCTTATTTTATTATTCTTTTATTTAGCACCACATGAACAAAATGTTAAATACTACATTATCAATTGGTGCAACCATTTTAATTGAAGTAAAAGACAAAAAAAACAGTGGTGAATGGGGGGATGACACGTGGTCATCTTCCCCAAATTTCATGCAAAAAAAATTCTGCACTCCATGCATAATTCTTCATGCACATAAACACATGGAAAAATGTCAATTTTCAACCACCCATAACTCAACCAATATTCCATCAAATCATGCGAAATAATATACTAAATTGAAGCCCACGAAACGTAGAACAACAATACACCATTAGTTTCCCAAAATCACAACTCTAACATGGTGAAAATTAACACGAAAGTCACGGATTCAAATTGAAAATCATAAAATCAAGAACAACACATAAACTTAAATTCCGAGATTCATGGTGTGCCATCATTTCAGGACTTCCAGATGCAATATATGAACAATATTTTAACACCCTAAATCATGTGAATCTAAGTATGAGAGCCATGGAATTTTTAGAGATTCTTACCAAGTGGAGAAATTCCATCGCTTCTTATGATGCTTCGCAATTAAGAAACCCGGAAAAATTCGATGTAAGGTCTTGAAATCTCCCTTAAGCAAAATAAATGCTTAACCTCTTCAAATCTTGAAAAAAATTGCAAATTGATAATGGAAGAAGATGAACTAGTAGGTGATGATTCAATGGTTACAGTTGAGAATCAATGCAAACAGTAGCTTCTACTCCATGAGATGATGAAGATGGTGAAAGAATTCCAGAAAATAACCTCAAGATGAGAGAGATCTTAGAGATGGAAGTTGTGGGTGTAAAATTCCTTTTTTGATCTATTTGCTCTCTAATTGTGTAACTAACTTCCGTTAGGGAGAGAATGAGAATTTATATGGTGGGTTAGAGTATGGTTAAAAGCTTAAGCATGGCTAAAAGTTAGTTAGAGGTGGTTTGGTGAAAGTTGGAAAAATGAAGGTTTATGGTGGTGTATGAATTTTACTATGTGGGTGGTGTATTTTAGTTACCATGGAGTGTATCATGATGATAATAATGGTCTAAGATGATAGTTAGCATAGCCAACACAACTTGCTCACCAAATTTTGTAATTTAAAAAATGGAGTTTTTTTGTGGTTTATGGCATGGAAAAATGTTCGTGAAGATGTCTTTATTGATGAACTTCTTGAAGGATAATGGATCAATTTGCATGATTTTGATGTCATTGGAAAGATGGTATTTGATAGAACAAAGTTGATGTAAAAAAGAATTGGAGTTGAGGTTTGGAACACCATGGAAAATGTCATTGAAAACATGGTCACAAAACTGAATTTTGGGACTTAGAAAAATTCTGAGTTTTTCTCATTAAACAATTTAATAGTCCCAACTTTGATTGATCATAACTTTTGATCTACAAATTCAAATGGAACATTCTTTATATGGATGGAAAGCTTGGAATACACACTACAACTTTCATTTGAGAAAAAAATTTCAAGTGAAGCTTGGATCATAGAGAAAATGACCATAAAGTTGTTTGCATGGCATGCAAAACTTTCCCAAAATGGAAAGTTCTAAAACCCTTGTTTTTTTTTAAATGACAACTTTCCACAATTCTTGATTTTTCATGATTCCTGTGATATTTCTTGACCAAATTCCAATTAAGGACCATATTTGACATGATGAACATGAGTTTGACCTAAAAAGTCGAGAGTTGACTTTTCCCTTGATTAGTTGACTTTTTTTATTTGTCTGATTTTCAACCATCTGACCAATTGAAATCCTTCTGAATGAAGTTGTGAATCAAATGAGATGGCTTGGCCTTGAGGAGCCTCATTCTCTTTGCTTTGAACAAGCACTACTACAAAACGCGCATACAACAACGCCATGCTTACAACGGCTTGCCTATACACCATTGTAATAGATGCGCGCATTTTTTTAATCTCATTAAAAGGCTTTTAATGACGGTTAATATTCCAACCGTTGTGAAATGTGAGGCCTTTCACCACGGGTATTTAAAAAACCGTCATTATAGGTAGCGCCTGGTCATGGGCTCAATTCCCAGCACCAACATTTATGATTTTTTAAATATTTTTTCAAAATGGCCATAACCTTTCATCATGGGTATTTGCAAAACCGTCATTATAGCCTATAGATTAGTTTTAGGTCTTGCTCTTCAAAAAATCGGTTTTAGGAAAAATTGTCTCCTTTTTTAGATATGTTTCGTGCAACTAAAGTAGAAAAATCATGCGGTCATTAGTCCCCTACACTGGAAGAGTTAAGGGACTTCACCCTCAAAACCCCAAATTCATCTTTTTTCTATTTTTAATAGTTTTTTTACTGTTTTCATTGTCTCAAAAAATTCCAAAAAAATTCTCAAAATTTTTGTTTTACCTAATTAGATTAAATTTCATGTTTTTAGATTTTTTTGAATTTATTTTAATCATGTTACTTCTTTCCTATTTTTTCAAAATGATGACAGACCTTTAATTACGGGCATTTAAACCAACTGTCATTATAGGTAGCATTTTTTACTTATATTTTCAAAATGCTTACAGACCTTTCACCACGGGTAACTTAAACTAACCGTCATTATAGGTAGCATCTTGTCATGGGTTCAAGTCCCAGCACCAGCATTTTTCAAGTCTCATTACCAACATTATAGGTGGCGTGCATATTGTGTTTATTCACTATCCTTAAACAAATCTTGGTCGTCCATTTAGTGAATATCAACAGCCAAGACACTATTATTAGTGATCTGCGTGAAACCTAAAACTTAGACATCTTCTACCTCTAAACACCATCTTTCATTTACGATACTCTATTTCTCCACTAAACCAAATTTCATAACAAATTTCAGAACTCGAGTTAGCAATGTTAGTTGTTGGTGTTCTTTTTTAATTATTGTTGTTCTTTGTTGTTCTTTTTTATTACTGTTGTTTTTGTTGTTCTTTTTTATTAATGTTGTTCTTGTTGTTATTATTGTTCTTATTATTGTTCTTGTTCTTGTTATTGTTCTTGTTCTTGTTCTTCTTCTTCTTCTTCTTCTTCTTCTTCTTCTTCTTCTTCTTCTTTTTGTTATTGTTGTTATTGTTGTTGTTGTTGATTGATGTTGTTGTTATTGATATTGTTGTTGTTGTTGTTGTTATTCTTATTGTTGTTCTTGATGTTCTTGTTGTTCTTGCTGTTGTTCTTGTTCTTGCTGTTGTTCTTGTTCTAATGCTGCAATTTTTTTTTATATTAAAAGACATACAACAACGGTTATTTAAAATAACCGTCATAATAGGTAGTATACAACAACGGTTCTTTAAAATAACCGTCATTATAGGTAGTTCTAATGCTGCATTTTTTTATTTTATTAAAAGACATACAACAACGGATATTTAAAATAATCGTCATTACAGGTAGTGCGTTTTCCAATTTATTACAACGCTTTCTGGGTCGTGATTGTAGGTATCTATATACAACGACACTCTACATAACAACGCATGCGCCCACGTCATTATATCTCTTTCGCAACTGTTGTTAAATGGGTTTTCCGTAGTAGTGAAATCATACCATGGAAACCTCTGATCACATGCCTTGGGAAATGTTGCATATGTAATGTTTATGACCTAAATGTAAATGAAACGGTAAAGCATAAGCCACTTATTAGGAATAAATAAGAGGGAAAATTTTGGGGTGTTACAACTGCCCCTATTCAATCAACTTAAACCTGAAGGGATGATAGCAACGACTTTCAGACTTTCAAGGTAGAAGATTATTGAATACAAAAGAACCCGGAAATTTGCACTCTATGGGGAAATATAAGGAAAGTGTTTTCCAACCGAAGGTCGACTCAAAGATAGCGGATACCAACCAAAAGTTGAGATAGCGAAAGGTGACAGACGAATCAACAAAGGATGCCAACCAAGAGTTGGGATGAAAGGACACTGATGCAGGGACACCGACCAAGAGTTGGAATAAAGGATGTGATATCTATCATGATCTAGGGTAAAAGTCAAAGTACCAACCAATAGTTAGGATACGAAACACTGATCAACAATTAGTATAACGAGGCTGCTGACCGAAGGCGGCCTCACAAAGGGTATCAACCAAAAGTTGAGATAAAACCAAAGATTGTCCACCATTAATTGGGGAAGAGAGGAGACACCAACCAAAAGTCGGAATATAGGTAACTAACCAAGATACAAGATACTGACCAAGAGATTACCAACCAAGAGTTGGGATGGAGGAAACTAACTCAGAGACTGGATAACAGATTCTAACCAAGAGTTAGGATAAGAAGGTACTAACCAAAAGTTAGGATGGGGTGAAGGATACTAACAAAAGTTAGGATGAAATGAAAGATACTAACCAAAAGTTAGGATAAAGAAACATTAATCAAGGATTAGGGCAACCGAAACGCTGACCGAGAGCGAACCCATAACGAAAGATGCCAACCAAGAGTCAGGATAAGACCAAGGATTACCAACCAAAAGTTGGGGTGAAAGATACTACCCAAGAGTTTGGATAACCAAGACGTTGACCGAAGGCGAACTCACAACGAAAAATACTAACCAAAAGTTAGGATAAAAGATACTCACCAAGAGATTAGGGTAACATGTACTAACCAAGAGTTAGGATAACGGATATATGGAACATCGACCGAGGGAAAGCTCAATACTAACCAATAGTTAGGATGGCGAGGACGCCAATCACACTTAGGATGAAAGATATTAACCAAGAGTTAGGATAACGAGAACACCGACCAAAGGCGAACTCACAACGAAAGGTTCCAACCAAGAGTTGGGAAGGAAGATACTAATAGAGGATACTAACCAAGAGTTAGGATGAAATAAGGGATACTAACCAAGAGTTAGGATGAAAGACACCAAACAAGGATTACCAATCAAGAGTTGGGAAAGAAGGACACTAACCAAGAGTTAGGATAATGAGGACACCGACCAAAGGCGTACTCACAATGGATGATACCAACCAATAGTCGGGATGAAACTAAGGATTACCAACCAAGACTTGGCATGAGAGATACCAAACAAAGATTACCAACCAAAAGTTGGGAAAAAAGACACCAAACAGAGATTACCAACCAAAAGTTAGGAAAGGGGAACTAACCGAAAGCAAGCTCGCGACAAAAGATACCAACCAATAGTTGGGATAAAGAGGTACTAACCAATAGTTAGGATCCTGAGGACGCCGGCCAAAGGCGTGCTCACCGTAAAAGATACCAACCAATAGTTGGGATAAAGGACACTAACCAAAAGTTAGAATGAAACTGAAGATTATCGACCAATAGTCGGGGTAAAGGGTATGGTACCAACCAATAGTTGGGACAGAAAATACTAACTAATAGTTAGGATAAACGGGAACGCTTCCTAAAGGCGTACTTACGATAGCAGATACCAACCAAAAGTTGGGATAGAAAACACTAACCAAGAGTTAGGATAAGGGAGAACGCCGACCAAAGGCGAACTCAACAAAGAATACCAACCAATAGTTGGGATAGAAGATACTAACTAATAGTTAGGATGAATGAGAACGCCGACCAAAAGCGTACTCAACAAAGGATACCAACCAATAGTTGGGATAGAAAATACTAACTAAAAGTTATGATAACCGAGATATACAGATTTACGACCTGAAGGGAAGATGACTCCGCTGGGGCAAAGAGAAGTTTAACCAAACAACTATGCAGGGGAGTACAAGCATGATGAGCGAACTCATCGGCAAATTCACCGAGGATAAAGTAAGATTGAATTCCCTGAAATATACCATTCTCTGGTGAGAAACGTCTGGTAGAGATAACTTCAAACCTGGCTTATGCTTCGAATGCATATGTTTGAATTTTTCCATGGTATAATGCTCCATATCAAATGGAAATGATACGAATTTTGAGGATGCAATTCAATGATGATTACTATATGCAAGATGCAAAGAGAATCCTCTGCTGGAGATTACGAGCAACCCTTGTTGAACCCAAAATGACTTTCCATATGCTGGGAATCACGAATGACAACTACTGAGATGAAACCCAAAGATCTGATACGGAAAAGATGCCAATAAACATTGGGTTTGAAATCTGTCGGGGACGTCAGCCACCGCTGGTCAAACTGCTGAGAGTATGAACACCAAACTTTGCTTGGGCTAAGTAGTCAATAATACCAAACTTGTCGGGAATATCATTGAACTTAACCTGCTGCTGGGGAAATGTTCTTCCTTAACTTGCTGGGGATAAGAACACACTACTGCTGGCGCAATTTTCACTTCCTGGCCTGATAAGGAAAGGAGGCACCAAGGGTCTGTGGGGAATGCAGATCTCTATCACGGAGAGACATCAAACATATATCTGGATGAAGAGGCAACATTATCCTGTCTGGGACAATCAACTTTTGAATACTAGCTGGAGAGCAACAAACCATTATGACCCGGGAAACAATTCTCTGCACTCTTGCTAGGGAGAGAGAAATTCTCAATGCTCTGCTGAGGATGCTAGATCTTCGGTGCTAGAGAGAAAGACTCTACTGGGGATGGGATATCAGATGAGCCTTTTGCTGGGGATGCTCACCTGCTTGGAGAGCAAGAACAAATCGTCTTTACCCTGTCTGGGGACTTGGACTCTTACTAGAGAAAATATAAATCCATCTCTGGCTGGGGAAACCAAACCTCTGGACTCTTGCTGGGGAAAGATATACTCTGGCACCTTTCCGAGGAAGAGAAACCCCATACTGGGAACTACTTTGACGCTTTACGCTTCTGCTGATCAACTACATGCCAATTATCATAAGCGGACCCTCCACTTGTTCTCAGACCACCTGGTCTATTGGTAGGAATCGTCTCAAGAGGATTTCACTGAAAACCTGGCATTCAAAATGCCCCAAGGTCTTCAAACTCTTAGAGAGATTTATCGGATCTCGACGTGACTGCCCCAGATTGGCTAAATTATGAAGGAATTTTCCTCGAGAGGTTTCGTAACGACTTGTAATATTCTGCCCCAGTATGATGAACTTGGAAGAGGTGCTTGTGATTAACTGCCTTCTGGAAAGGATAACTTCTTGCTCTTCAGGTGGCCTGCCTCAGCACGAGTCTTGTAGTAATTATATCACTGTCTCTGAGAGATTTGATGAATCTGGACATGTTTTCCACAGACTGGCTGAACTTAGGGAAATTTCCCGACGTGACTGCCCCATTTTGGAACAACTTGTTGAGAAAACTATTACCCAATAAAGTCTTACATACCCTTCAATATGATTGGCAAAGTTAGACTTCTCGACTATTGCTCATTATGCAAGTTTCATTAGAGTCAAATACAATGTATGCAAGCAGAAAATGCTTATTCTGAGAATGATAATTCCAATGCAACATACATGTTAACCTTGAAGTTTTCATTGAAAAGACATCGCCAAACCTCGTGAACGAATCACTAGTTAAAATGCGACACTAAATTTTTTAATAAAAGACATTATGCGCATGAAATACCAACAAAAACATTTTAGCCCCACTCATGGGAGTCAGGAACGTTGTCTTATCAGAAGTACGCCTTCAGAATAACCTTGCCTTAATTAGGACTTTTGAGGATTGTAACGTGGCCTGGTTCACGGTTCGAGAAAGAAGGATTTATGGCTCAAAACTTTGTACCCTCCCATTCTCCTTGATGTCCTTCAGTCCTACGTTCAGTTCATTTGACACAAGCGCTCACCTTCCAAAAGGTTATTGCATGTAATCATCGAAGGTTAATGAGCCCATAATGCTTTCGGAGTGGCATTCACTCCTTTCGTCTTTGGTTCTTATAGTCACACGACTTGTTATTGCTCGAGGATTTTTCTTTGGTAATCCTTTTCGCTTTTCTATTTGCTTCTTTTTTCATTTGTTTCCCTGATTTGGCCTGGACTGATTCTTTTGAATCTTTTCGATTTTGATGTCCAGCGGGATGCCCTAACTTTTGCCTAAGTCGTGTTTTCAAACTTTCGACTTAGCGGGCTTTCTTTTTCTTTTTCTTTTTTCTTCTTTTTTTTTTAACAAATCGTGTGACACTGGTTGTCTTGGCTTTCTTGAAGGGATTATGACTGCTTCACTCCTTGCGATGAGGGATAACCATTGTGGTTTCATGCTCCTTGGCCTCTTGATGAGAAAAAAAGGGTAATGGTCCCTTAGATGCACAGTCCTTTTGAAATTTGAACGCTTGGTCAAATCAAATGGCAACTACCCTGCCCTTGGGTTAAGTGTTAGGGTTTTTTCCTGAAAGAAACTCCTACTTCTAGGCTCAACGGGGTTAACGAGGGTCTATCTCCCTTATATCTCCAGTGTTTGGGGAGTTGAAACAATGCTTGTACATCATCAGCAAGGTTTTGTTCCCAAAAGCATACGACCATAAAGTTTGCATTTTCAAATCGTCATCCTCCCTCTAAGAGTTTAAGCAAGTAAAATGGTATTGCAATGCACAGAAATACCATATGAATGAATAAGGGTGAATTACTTCAAGAAAAAAAAACATATTTATTGCATTAAAACTACCATTCAGTACAAACAAGTTTTACATGTATACAACATATTAACAAACAATGAAAAATTAAAACTGAATATACAGTAAAGAAGCCTAAAAATGCCATTGTCGAGGAGATCTGACTCCATCTGGACTTATTTGCAGCATGAGTGCTTCACCTGAAAGGCTTCAATTGGTATGTAGATCGTCTGTCATGAAAGTCATAACCCCAATATCAATCTAATCCTACACCTTGTGTTGGAGCTCTGCGATGTTCCGTTAAATGCCCCTATGCCCCACCATGATTAGGCATAGAGTTCTGGATTACGTTTGGGCCATCATTGGTAAAGTTGATTGCTTTTGAATCAAGCAGGTCTTGGACTTTGTGGTTGAATGCTTTGCAATTTTCAATGTGGTGCCCCGGCGCTCCAGAATGGAAATCGCAGTGGGCGTTGGCATCATATCCGGGTGGAAGAGTGCTGGTTAGAGGAGCCAATGTTCTCTTTCGAACCAACTGTAATTAAAGCAAATGTTGCAATAGCTAAGAGTAAGGCATAGGCGGAGCGTCAAAATGCCTGTCTGCCATTTTTTGTCTTGCGGGATACCGACGAGGAGCACCATTTTGTTGTTGTGGCGCAGCCGGAATTGTTACAGAAGCCACCTGATGATATGGGTCCTGATATCCTCGATTTCAACCCTTCTGAGAAGACGCAGCATTAGTCTCCCCTTCCCATTTTTTACCTGCACCTGCAAGAGGTTTTCATGCACCAAAAGATGACCTGACACTGTCATGGATCTTACCCAATTTAAGCAAATTCTCAATCCTCTCCCCAACAACTACAATATCGGAGAAACCAGATGAAGGACACTCTGCCAGGTGTTCCATGAATGGGTCTTGCAGTGTCCCCATGAGCATGTCGGCCATTTCTCTTTCAAGCAACAACGGTTGTACTCGTGCAGCCAATTCACGCCACCGCTGGGCGTATTCTTTGAAGCTTTCCTTGCTCTTTTGCGTCATACTCTGCAACTGAGTCCGGTTAGGAGCCATATCAATATTGTACTGATATTGCTTCAGAAATGCTTCACCCAGATCTTTCCAATTTCATATACCACTCTAGAGACGCACCAGACAAGCTATCTTGGAAAAAGTACATCCATAGCTTTTCGTCACTGGTATAAGCAGAGATCTTCTTGGAGTAAGCTTGCAAGTGAGTTTTTGGACATGAGTTGCCGTTGTATTTGTCAAAATATGGAGCCTTGAATTTATAAGGGATTCTTACCCCTTAAACCAGCCCCATGTCTGCTACGTCTATGCCCATAGTATTCTGACATTCTATGGCCCTGATTTTTCCAGCAAGCAGTTGGTATCTTCGGTCTCCTTCACCATTGTTTCTACCCATATCTGTGTTCATCAAAGAATACTGATCATAGTGATTATCCTCCATATGAGGAACAGGAATAGGAATGGGGATAGGACCCCCAGCAACTTGACCAACAGGAATACCACCGTGAATTCCAGTAACAGGAATACCAGCATTAACTCCACCGACAGGAATACCAGCATTAACTCCACCGACGGGATTACCATCTACAACCGGAGGGTCAACTTGATTGTCAACATTTGGAATCTCAACTTTGGGCCTCTGTACCATTACCCTTAGCTCTTGTTGGCCCATAGCCACTCCCTGCATCAGGTCCATAAACTGGTTCATCTGAGCCCTCATTTCAGCCATTTTTGCATGTATTTGCTTCATGACTCGTTGTTGGTTTTGGCGCGTTGAATAGCGGTGGATACGAGAATCAGCAATCCTGCCTGTTAATCAAATAAGGTTAGGAAATCCATAAATAAGCACCTGTTATGCAAAATGATATATATAAATGCATGCATATGCCAAGTTCGATTATTTCCGAGAAATCTTTCTGCTTTGATTCAAGTTTTTTCACAGGAACACCACGAGGAAAAGATAGACAGCTCGATTAAGAGACCCAAAGCTAAGATCCTTGGAAATAAAAGAACATGTATGTCCGAATGAGTATATGGATGCAGAGGCATGGGATCAAAGCTTCCACAAATTCTGACTAGCGGGTGTACTGCTGATGGACTAAGTTCAAAGGTCTGTTCTGATAAGAAAACCAGAATACCAGAATAACTGAAATGCCAGAATAATCAAAATACCAGAATAATCAGAATACCGGAACACCAAGCTGATAAGTCCACACTTATAAGAAGACCAGAATATAGGGTAGGTTGAAAGTCAAGGTTACCTGCAAACCTGTAAACACCCGCCCCTTCTCACATGTAGGTTCTAAGACTAAGGATCCTCAGTGTCACGGACTGTCAGGTCAAGAAATGATGATACATTCACCATTTCTGGTTTGGCATCATCATCAATTGAGGAGGCCTCAACTGATTCCCCTCAAAAGGATATCCTATAGCAAGTTCCCAGCATTGGGTCCTCGGATCGAGAAGTGTAATGGGTTTGCCATTTCTGGTCTGCCATTATCACATCTCGGGAGGATTGCCGCAACTGAGTCCTCGGGAATGGTCACCAGAATCGACAGCTTCCTAGGTTAACACCCTGAAATGCACAAGACGCGTAAATCCGAACATCTCCTAAGAAAACCTCGTCTGGGTGTGGATTTCGTGTAAACCATATGTACCAAGACGCTACGTAGGCCACACTACTTTCCACTCTAGTCCTACGTGTACACTCAAGCCTAGGTAATGGGCTTATCTCTCAGATCACCCATCCCACCAAAGAAAAGAACAGTCCAACACAGTCCAGCATATATGGCAATAATGAAATGTAAAGCAAGTAAAATGTGATAAAAGAAATAAACAATGCGATAAAGCCATAAATAAAATAGGTAAATCATACAGATCAACGCCCAATAACCAAAAACAAACAAGCACTAGGATTGACTCGCTTAGGGAACCAGATTCCCCAGCAGAGTCGCCAGCTGTCGCACCTGTGAAAATCAACCGGCAGAAAAGAACAGAAGAGTCACCACCGAACGTTATTTATCCTAACGTAGGGAAAGGAAACAATCGAAGAAAACCTCAACAAAGGGAAAGGAATGGTCATCACAACCATAGCTTGGGTTCGGGAGTCGGTTATGCGAGAGGAAGGTATTAGCACCCCCTCGCGTCCATCCTACTCGATGGGATCCACGCTTGTTGTTATCGATCAAAGGGTGTGGGTATCTGAAGCTCAACTGCTAGACGGGAAAGGAAGGAACGGGAAATGGAGAAACGGGGAAAGAAAAGAAAAAGTGACTCGATAGGACATCGTCGTCCTAGGCCTACATATTCCCTCAGGAGCGGGAAAATCAGAGTCAACGTAGTTCGGAGGACTACAGGTTTGATGGGGGAAGGTTGCTCGCCAAGACATCGTCGTCTTGTGCCTACGTATCCTTAATCTAACGCGAAGGAAGAATTCAGAGCAGTCATAGTTCGACATAACATGGTCTTGCTGCTTTGTGTTTTTAGCGGAAAACGCCAACGTCCGCGTTCCAACAGTTTAGGTGTTGTCGCTCGTTGTATGTAGTCTTACGCGTTTACCTGTTTGCGGTAGAACGGATATGATGCATCCTTTACGAATGGAGTGAGGGAGATGAGAAGAGAATCCTGAAGGAAGACGATTGTTTGTTTTGTTTTTTAGAAGAAAGTGTTTTGACTTATGGTTTGTAACTCATATTGCACTAAAGTCTATGACATAGGATCGAATGCATCGCAAATCGACCCAAGACGGGACGCATGCTAAACACTCTAGGAAAGTGAAGAGAAGCCCTCCACCCTCTATTTCCCATGTACTTAAGGCTCATGGCGTACAATACTCGTTGTATTCATTACATGTTTTTGATTTTGTTTTGAGATGAGAAGAGGAAGACTCAAAGTTGAAAGAAAAAACAACTAAGGGAAACTAGATCCTAATGTTATCATGCAATGGTGGCCCTATAGTTGAGTTTAAGAGGGAGCTAACCTACTTGTTGTCATACATGGATTGCTAGCCAAATGTCTCTTCTACTTCCAACTTAATCGGAAATTAAGTGGAGTTAGGAATCCTGAGGGATCATGTGAATAACCACAAGTAAACATTATTCTAAACAATCACAAAAGAGAGAAGTGAATAAGAAGTGAGAGGAGAAGGAATCATGTAAGTGTAAATAAGCATGTAAAGTATTACAAGTAACTTACCATCTCCATGCCAAACTCAACTATTAAGTAGTCGAAAGCAAAATCACAAAACTTTGTCCTAATGCACAAGGAAGTGCTCTAATTCTACCCTAGGAGCAAAATGAAACAATAAGCAATGAAAAAGGAATCCTAGAGGTACATACCGTACAAGGGTTAGTAGCAAATGATATGTGAAATGATACATTTTAATGTCAAAAGCTTTGTACAAACATGGCATATTCTAAGTCCAAGTGAATCAACAAAGTTAACTTTCCATTCATGTTCAAACTTATGGAAGCATAATACCAATTAGAAGCACATGAAGTGACTCATAAATTCATGAGGGTAGGTTATGATTCATGTTAATCCATGTGTTAAATGATGTACCAAAAATATCCTAAAGAGGATAGCACAAATACATCATATACCTAAAACACTTAAGCAAACATCAAGCGTAATCGAATAAACAACTTAGGGTTCAAAAAGAATCATTTAAGTCATGGTCAAAAAGAAACATTCAAGGTTCAAAAGGCAACTAAAATGTCATTGTATATAGGTTCAAACATGCCCCCAAAATTGGTCCTAGGGAGCTCACACAATGGTATTAAACTTCACCTAGTTCTAGCATGTTTACATATGACATGTTCACATTGGAAAATTGGTGAAAAATAGAAAATGACATTTGACAATTATAAAAATCAAAAAATTCATGTTAAGTCCAATAGGTGATCACATGCAAAATATTGGATTCAAATCATGCACCAAAAGTGCTCAATTAATAGCAAACATTAGGCATTTTTCACTTAGTGATCATACAAACACAAGTCACAAAAAGTACATATAAAGTGACTCACAAATTATGATCAAAGTATGAATTTGACATGTAAAGATCCTACAATGAAGTTTCAAAATACACACAAAAATTTGGGTCACAACCATTAAGAGAAAGTCACTTTACAAGCCTTGAATCACAAGGTACATCCATATGCACACATATCTTTCAAAAATCCCAGAAAATATCCAAACAGTCCAAAAATAAAATTAAAATTCATAAACAATTAATTAAAATGTCCAAGAACATACATATATTTTTTCATAATTTTTTAGAAATTTTTAGTATTTTTAATATTCAATTTTCTAACGCATACAGAAAATGGAGTTTAAAGAAACTAAGATAAGGGAGGGGGTGTTGTGTTAGTAAGGCCTTAGTTCAATACTTGATGGGCCATGAACGGGTGGTGTGCAAATAGCAGCTTCGTCTAGGCCCAGGCGCACAAAAAGGCTCTCTTTTTTTGCTGAAAAAAAAACAATGAAATGGTGGAGGGAGGAGGTCATGTGAGGAGCACATGTTTCATTAATGTGATGTCCTCTTTATGTCCGTTTGATCAATCGTATGGCCATGATCTAACATTGCTGAACTAACACCACATGATCATCATCTATTCCCGTGCGTGTGATCATGATCACACGGTTGAGATTGCAATTCGCTGTACCCATGATGTTATTGCTATTAATTAATGTCGTGCATCCGACCAAGATCAAACGGCCTAGAATGAATTTTGCTGTAGCCTTATTATTTCGCTGTAGCCTCTCTTATGATGAACAAAATGTTACACACTACATTATCAATTGGTCATCTTCCCCAAGTTTCATGCAAAAAAAATTCTGCACTCCATGCATAATTCTTCATGCACATAAACACATGTAAAAAATGTCAATTTTCAACAACCCATAACTCAACCAATATTTCATCAAATCATGCGAAATAATATACTAAATTGAAGCCCACGAAACTTAGTTTCCCAAAATAACAACTCTAACATGGTGAAAATTAACACAAAAGTCACGGATTCAAATTGAAAATCATAAAATCAAGAACAACACATAAACTTAAATTCTGAGATTCATGGTGTGCCATCATTTCAGAACTTCCAGATGCAATATATGAACAATATTTTAACACCCTAAATCATGTGAATCTAAGTATGAGAGCCATGGAATTTTTAGAGATTCTTACCAAGTGGAGAAAGTCCATCGCTTCTTATGATGCTTCGCAATTAAGAAACCCGAAAAACTTCGATGCAAGGTCTTGGAATCTCCCTTAAGCAAAATAAATGCTTAACCTCTTCAAATCTTGAAAAAATTGCAAATTGATAATGGAAGAAGATGAACTTGTAGGTGATGATTCAATGGTTACAGTTGAGAATCAATGCAAACAGTAGCTTCTACTCCATGAGATGATGAAGATGGTGAAAGAATTCCAGAAAATAACCTCAAGATGAGAGAGATCTTGGAGATGGAAGTTGTGGGTGTGAAATTCATTTTTTGATCTATTTGCTCTCTAATGGTGTAACTAACTTCTGTTAGGGAGAGAATGAGAATTTATATGGTGGGTTAGAGTATGGTTAAAAGCTTAAGCATGGTTACAATTTAGTTAGAGGTGGTTTGGGGAAAGTTAGAAAAATGAAGGTTTATGGTAGTGTATGAATTTTACTATGTGGGTGGTGTATTTTAGTTACCATAGAGTGTATCATGATGATAATAATTGTGTAAGATGATAGTCAGCATAGCCAACACAACTTGCTCACCAAATTTTGTAATTTAAAAAATGGAGTTTTTTGTGGTTTATGGCATGGAAGTGTTCGTGAAGGTGTCTTTATTGATGAATTTCTTGAAGGATAATGGATTAATTTGCATGATTTTGATGCCATTGGAAAGATGGTATTTGATAGAACAAAGTTGATGTCAAAAAGAATTGGAGTTGAGGTTTGGAACACCATGGAAAATGTCATTGAAAACATGGTCACAAAATTGAATTTTGGGACTTAGAAATTTTTAGAGTTTTTTCCATTAAACAACTTAATAGTCCCAACTTTGATTGATCATAACTTTTGATCTAGAAATTCAAATGGAACATTCTTTATATGGATGGAAAGCTTGGAATACACACTACAACTTTTATTTGAGAAAAAATTTCAAGTGAAGCTTGGATCATAGAGAAAAATGACCATAAATTTGTTTGCATGGCATTCAAAACTTTCCCAAAATGAAAAGTTCTAAAACCCTTGTTTTTTCCAAAAATGGCAACTTTCCACAAGTCTTGATTTTTCATGATTCCTTTGATATTTCTTGACCAAATTTCACTTAAGGACCATATTTGACATGATGAACATGAGTTTGACCTAAAAAGTCAAGAGTTGACTTTTCCCTTGATCAGTTGACTTTTTTTCGATTTGTCTGATTTTCAACCATCTGACCAATTGAAATCCTTCTGAATGAAGTTGTGAATCAAATGAGATGTTTTGGCCTTGAGGAGCCTCATTCTCTTTACTTTGAACAAGTCATACCATGGAAACCTCTGATCCCATGCCTTGGGATATGATGCATGTGTAATGTTTATGACCTAAATACAAATGAAACGGTGAAGCATAAGCCACTTATTGGGAATAAATAAGAGGGAAAATTATGGGGTGTTACATCATCGACGTCAGCAATTTGGATTGTTTCGACGGGAGCATCTTTTGTTGGCTTTGCAACTGAGAGTTTGCCTTCCAAGCAGGTGAAGTTGTTAAGTAAATTTTGGAGAAAAATGGAGTTGGGGAAGTATTGGCACTGGTATTCAGACCACCATGTGTCGAACTCCTTGGTGGTGAAGAAAGAATGGTGAAACTTGAACGCAGGAAGTTCAAGGTGCTGAGTCGTCTTGTGGAATTTGAGGCAAGCTACGTGGTCGTCGACGTTCATCTGTCAACCAGCCCACATGATGTCATTCGAATGGGACACTAAGGACTTTGGCAGCATTTGGCTCAAGTCAAATTGCCAAGCCACCAAATTGGGTTGTTAGTTCATGAACCCATACCCCTTCGACCCAGCCTCAATTCTGAAAGATAGCATTGTGGGAGTCCGAAATGCCCTCCACACAGCATTCGACTGCGCCGTAGACTTTGGGGAAACACTAGGAAAAGGATCCCTAAACTAAGTCGGACCAAAGCATCGATCGACGAAGGGGGCCATGGTCAAAACAAAAGTAGTGGTGTCGACGAACATGTTAATATATTTCATAAAAATGAACTTATTAGGATTTTCTTGACGAGTAGTTAAGGCAAGCCTCATGCCTTTGATAGGTCGGCTCTGCGTCAAATACATAATGTGCTCTGTTACAGGAGCACCTAGTTGATGTTCAAAGGTGGCATTCAGCCTATGTTGCAGCAACCATATAGGGCCCGGCATATTCAACGCCTTAGGGGTAGCGTGAAGAAGCTTTAGCTTCAGAGAAGCAATACCCAAAGAATGGTAAAGTGATGCCAACAAAAGTTTTCCTAAGGAAACCTGTCGACCTTCGTGTATCTGGATCGCCAAGCTGATATAACTCTTAGCTATTTGCAAAGAGCCAGAACAGAACACGTAGTAAGAGAGCCAAAGGGTTAAGAAGGTAATGTGTTCCTTGTCGGAAACTTCCTCCGAGTCCTTGACATGGTGGTCTTCGATATTGTAAGGGTAAATGCTAGATGTTTGTTACCAGTAGTGTGAGTGATGGAAGTTATAGTAATGTGAATAAGTAAGGAAAAGAGCAAAGAAAATGGTGAGTCTCTGAAGTTGCAGAAAAATGAGAGCAAAGGAAATGGTAAATCTCTGAAGTTGCAAAAAAGCGAGAGCAAAGAAGAAGAAATGAGATGAAAGTGGTGGAAGGCGTATTTATAGGCACTAAAGATCAAACAGTCATGATGGCCAAGTGGCATTCGAAGGCAGCTTTGTGACTGTTCCGTTCCACTGTAGTGGGAAAGTTAGTGGGAGTAGCTGAAAACCCACGACCTAGGGAGTAGCCAAAACCATGAAAAATGATGGAGTGTTCCTTGGAAATCGTGATGCAGAAAGTTGTCATAATTACGCGTGATGTCATCAAATGAGGCATAAAGTTAAAATTTGGCAAGTGTAAAACGTCAGTTCTCTGTCGAAGAGAATTTCCGTCGAAACTAGCCTTTTAGGGGGGAAATTTGTTAGCTGTCAAATTTCGACTAAGAAAAGAGAAACAAGTAAAAGAGAAGCTTGACATCACAAACAAAGAAGTCAAAGCAAGTTCAACGGAATATCCTACAGACCAAAGTCGAAGAAGTTCGACAGACCACCCGTCAGAAAGAAGTCGTAGCAAGCTCGACAAATAGCCATTCTAATTGATGTCAAAGGCAAGAAAAATGGGAAAGTTTGCAACTTACGAGAACGTGGGGGAGTTACCCAAGAAGTGGGCGCACATGGGTGGACGCGTGGCAGGATGTGGATGGTCGACAGCGAAGTAGCAGTTATTTCTTAGGCCTATTTAAGTACAGTTTAATTTTAGTTTCAAGGGGCGCATTTTGTAACATTGAAAATAATACACTCAAAGTATCATCGCCTAAGAAAAACGAGTCATTTCTACACAATTGTATGCATGCATCCAACTTACAATTTAAGCAATTTATTTTCTAAGTCTTTGTTTCAGTTTATTTCCCTTTGCAATTTTTGTCTTATTTTCTCATTTATTTATCTCAGTTGTACGAACGCAATTTATTTATCTATTATTCTAAATCCAAACACTCAAACAATCATTCTATACTTAACACCTAGTCTAGGAGTTTTGTAGCCGATCTTGCAAGTAAACTTTAATAAGATGCTAGAGATTGTTCGCTGGAAATCCAGATGAACAACTTGATGGCATTATTGCGGAGGCACAGGGGGCACTTTTGTACCGCAGACATCGCGCGGGGACATGGAGTATAGATGGCCGAGGAGGCAGACCAGGCAGAGGAGGCATATAAGAGGTTGTTAGGAACACCCAATAGTTGTTTGTATTTATTTTATTTCAGTACTATAGTTTATACGTTTTCCTTGACATTGTTATTACATTTTGGCCTTAAGGCTTTTATTGCATCCTATTACTATATTGTTACGTTATTTTGGTGTGCCTGTTATTTCATAGTTCATCTGTGAACAAATACACAATGCGTAATAAAAAAAACCTGTTATGAATAACTTCGGAGATGTATCTCTGGAAAATTTTCGCAAATGCGTCTCTGGAAAAAATCAAATGGAAATGGGCTATGAGAGATATGTTGTGACCGTTTAAGGTTTAAATTATTCCGGAGACATATCTTCGGAATATTATTAAGCCCTGTGGCACGTCCGGAGATATATCTCTGGAATTTTGGGGCATTTGTGGAAAACCACATGGTGGAAAAGAAATCCCTGGGTGAGATAAGAATTTCTCTTTTCATTGCAAGGCACACTCATGATCGGCCCTGTGGGTGTGCAACCAGGCCCACCCCACAAGACCTCCAATAATTAGGGGCCTAAAAAATTGTTTGTGGAATTTAAAAAATGTAAGGATATATTTGAGTATATGTAATATTCGTTCAACAAAGTGTCATATATTGACGATTTCTTTTCTCGTCCTTATACTTTCTCACAAACCCTTGGTGAAAACCCAAAAATACACTCAATTTTCGGAGATGCATCTCCGAACGTATCCATTTCCCATAAAATTGAACGCAAACGAGTGAGTCACCACTATTATACTTAATTTTGGAGATACATCTTCAGATACACCATAATAATTTTACGAAAAAAGGGTGTTTTGGATATGAAAATCCGTAAAGTGCTTTGTTGTGTTTTTTTATTTTAGTATGGGGTGTATCCGAATCGACGGACCTAATATTCATGCATCAACAATGCAAAAAATATGTAAATACCAACAATGTCCCTATTGAGAAAAACATTTGGAAAATAGAAAAACAATTAAAATAAAATTATAAAAACACAACTAAAAATCAAATAAAATTAAATCAAGAATCTACAAAAAATTTCGGATTTTTTTTCAAAAATATGAAAACAAAAAATAAATCAAATAAAATAGAAAAAGAAGGAATTTAGGGTTTTCAGGATTTTATGAAAACTAAAAATTAGGATTTTTACCTGATTTTTTATGATGAAATGACACGGTAAAATTTCAATTCAGACTCGATTTTCCAAAAAGCCAAGTTTTTAACGCTAAGTCGCGCAAAGGCTAGAAACACATGAATGCAAAGGGAAGCACGCGAGGTACGATTCCTATAACTCTGATATTGATTAAAATCGAAAGAGAGTCCTCAGAAACAGCGTCAATTTCAAAAAAAACATGTAGCAAATGGGATCAGGTGGTTTTTCGGAGATGCATCTTCGAATTCACCTTAAAAAATTATAGAGATGCATCTGTGAACAAATTTTTGAAAAAATGGGTGACTGCTTGATTTACGAAGGATGAAATGATATAAGATACGTCCGAATATGCATCTTCGAAAAGTTCTGAGAGCAATTTTAGATTTTCAAAGGTGTGAGTCACACCTTCGATAAAAAAAGAATGGAAAAAGAAATTGTCCAAAGATTTCCCAATAACCCAGCGACATTGTGTTGTTTTTGTTAAACCAAGGCCGCATGTTCGAGTCACCATTTCTAACTTTTTGATAATCTGATTCAAACGTCACGTCACGTATAAAACATTACCCTTTTCATTTATTACCCTTTTAATGTAATTGAATTTTGAGAAAAGGGATGGTGCACTGACAGTGGAAATTATTTTAACACTGTTAACCAATGATAATCATATATCCCGCCAGGTCAGCCTATAAATCTTAAAGTACTTATATGATTTGGCACTTTAAAATATTTTAATTGAATATATGTGTAATACTTTTTTACACTGACAATGCACTATCATTAAACTCTTGAATTTTATTCAATTTTTTTTAATTATTTTAGATATTAGCATTTAAACTAGTGTTATAATTAAAAATAAATCATACAATAAACTCAATTATTATTAAATTTTTATTATAAAATATTATATGTGAGTTGACTTTTTTATAGACTATAATATGTTTAAAGTTGTATTATTGATTTTTAATTAATAATAAGACATTAAAATTTAAAATTTATTATTATTTTAATCAAAGGATGATTTTTTTTAATTGAAAAATCTGACTTATTCTAGCCCACGACATAATATTTAATTAAAGTTTTAATTTTATTTTCATATTTTGTAATTTAATTATTTTAATATTTTTTAATTATAATATGTAGTCATTGACATTGCAGAAATTATTAAAAGAACTATTTTCTTTAAACAAAAAGTCTGAATTTTCTATAAATAAAAGAATTCTAAAAATATAAAAGATGTGAAAATCATACTTGTATACAGTCAATTTTCTGCTAAAATATTTTAAAGTTATTTATTTTTTACATTTTGATTATTTTAAAATTAAACAAAAAATGATTGTTTTTTCTTTAATTTTATTTTTTTATGGGCCAATGGTTAAAATTATAACAAAACTAAGTGAATACAATCTGAGATTAAATTCCTGTAATAAGTTTCAAACCAAACTAACTTTCATTTATTCTTTAGTCTTTTCCACACAAACCAACTTTGGTTTTAAAATGGTGCCCTGGGTGAGAAAACATGTCCTGAAACAGCATATAACTTGGAAAGATTGGAACTTTTACAAATATTTATAACAAACAATCTATAACAATTCAAAAAAACACACTTATGAGACATCAAAGTAATATATCATAAGTACATCCATATACTTCAGAGTATCATCAAGTATCTTAACCAGTATATGATATACATCACAAAAAATGGTGTTTATCAATATCATTCAGTTATTATCTACGTTTCGGGTGTTCAGCATTTTTATATTTGTACCTATCTGTACTAAATTCACAGCACCCTCAAGTGCCACAGTCACTTTCACCTTCAAAACCTTCAGAGTTGATTTAGACTACATTAAAAAAATACATAATAAATAGTTAATAGATTAAAATAATAAAATTTTAAATAGAAAAACTTACATGTAGATAACAAAAAACATGAGAGAAATAAGGACGTTTACCCGGAACCAGAACCGTCTTTGAACGTGTATTTTTGTTTTGGTGGAGTTTCAGGAAGATGGCCGACGTTTCCATACCCTTTTCATCTCCAAAAACGCTTGTTCTGTCTGCTTTTAAAACACGTCTGTTTTTAAAACACGTGTGGTATGTTGCTTCCAAATGTGTATAAATGTTTTGGTTTTTAAACACCGGTAACTCACACAAATGTCTTTAATATTTATATGTATATATTGTTACATGTTAAAGTATATATATATATATATATATATATATATATATATATATATATATATATATATATATATATATATATATATATATATATATATATATATATTACATAGTATATATTGATTTTATATATATATATATATATATATATATATATATATATATATATATATATATATATATATATATATATATATATATATATATATATATATATATAGCATATATTGATTACATAGTATTATGAGATACAAACCATTTAATTGACGAGTTATCCTCTTTCATGCCACATCAATTAAACTCTGATATTGCACTCTTCAAAACTTATCAATATAAAATTCTTAATATTCATTTTAGCATAATGAGAAACTTTTCACTCAGAATTATTTAAAAAACACCAATATTTATAGATTCCACAAGTCATTTCTTTATTTTAATTTTCATATACTAATAATTACTTTTATTTCTTGGATGTTTATAAAGTTTTTTCAAACTAAAATATATAATATTAGTGTTTTACTCACCAAAAATTATAAATAAAAATTAAAAATTAAAAGAGTATTACCTTGCTTAAAATAAAATGGTTAAATAATGCTTTTAAATGTAATTTATAAATTTCAAATAGACAAACAAATGCCCACATTTTTTCTAAAATATTATTCTTAATTATAATCATAAATATATCTTAAAAAACTAAACATCAAATATAAAATAAAACAATCATTTTTTTAGCCTATTATATATAAATGTATTACAATATATTAGTAAAATTATAAATAACTAATATAAAAAGAAACTATATATAAATGTCCTATAATATATTAGTAATTTATAAATAATTAATATAAAAATAAATTTCAATTGATTTAAATCAATGGTAGACATTAAAATTGTTGGTATAATAAGAGACAATTACACGAACAACATTTTTATTTTTATTTTAATACACGATTCATCATCAAACTCAGAAATATATTCAATTATCATACTCATTTCATTCTCAAACTACCAAGACATCACAAATTGGAGAAAAATGATGAAAAAATATTTTCAAAGATGTTGAGAAAATAAAAAATGAAAGAATAGAAATTTCCTACATTCGAATGTGCAACATACGCAATACACAAAATGATGAAGATCTATTCTTAGAGATGTTGAAGAAGTCTAAAACATATTCATCTATCATACTTATTTCATTCTCAAACTACCAAGACATCACAAATTGGAGAAATATGATGAAAAATTATTTTCAAAGATGTTGAAATATTATAAATAAAAAAAGAATAGAAAATCCATACATTCATATGTGCAACATATTTAATACACAAAATGATAAAAAAATATTCTCAAATATATTAGAGAAATGAAAATTGAAGGAATAAAAAACTACGTTTATTTTATACATAAATTTTATATTTTTCAATTTTAATTTTGATGACTTACCTTAAATTTTCATAAAAAATTATGAAAATTATAAAATGGATGTTTTTATTGATAAAAAAAATTCAAGTTTATCAGTTTTAAAACCATAAAAAAAATAAAAGAGTATCACATTGTTTAAAGTAAAATGGTCAAATAATACTTTTAAATTAAACTTATAACTTTCAAATAGAAAGATAAATGCCTCACATTCTTTCTGAAATATTTTACTTAGTTATAATTGTACTTACATGGTACAAAATTAAACTTCGAATAAAAAATTAAACAATTAATTTTTACCCCATTAGATATAAATGTCTTATAACATATTAGTAAATTATAAATAATTTAAATAACTCCTATTTCGCGCATCGTGCAGGTCTTTATCTAGTTATTAATATATTTTTTATTTTTATTTTACATCTCCTTAAATTAAGGATGTCATATGTTACTATCTATAAATTTTGATATGATAACTTAATCCAATCTTATGTATTTTTCTAATTTAATCTTTTAAATATCAAAAATATATCATTTATGGGTTATAATATATTTTTTGATAAAAAGTTTAACTATGCTACACTTTAAATTACTTCCTATTTTTTGGTTTATTAAAATTTGAATAATTTTTTTTACAAGTTTGTCCTTTTAATTATGTTATTTTTTTTCTTTTATTTTCTAACTACAAATTCTCTTTGATCTCAATTATTATACCCACACCAATGCAGTATTATGAACATTTGCTATTCCGTAAAAGGTAAAAATAATAACAATTATAATCCTTAATTTTAATTTCCATTATAATAAATATATTATTAATATATTTTAATTTTCTACAATTTAAGATTTATAATAAATTGTAATAACTTTGCATTATATTTCTAATAATAACTTTTTCTTTTCTTTGAGAAATCTGTCACATGTCCATTTGTTTTCTCAAGAAAATAATATTAATAAATCTCTAAGATCTCACGGTAAATATAAAAAAGAATAAATCATTGTTGATAACTTTATATATATTTTAATAATCTTTATATTATATTGTACTATTAAGTTTTTCTTTTGAAGTTTGTCTTTTTTCTATAGAATATTTATTTATTTAGTTAAAATATTTATTATACTTTAATAAAATTAACTAGATACTAAAATAATCAATTATATATTAATCACTAATAAATAACATATATTTATAAATATAATTAAATATGAGACCAATATTTATCACTATTGAATAAATAAATTTGAGATGATATGATAAATATTTAGTTTTTCATTCTAAAAAAATATGAATAATATATATTTTGTAATTATTTAGATTCTTATTTGAAATAAAATATATTTTGAATGCATTGGAATTTTTTAGAAAAAGGTTAATAAAACAAAACAAAATCAATATAGATTTTGTAATTTTTTTAAAATTATAAAATTACTAAAACTTATCACTATCTTTTAAAATTAACTTTATAATGGTAATCATGATAAAAAAAATGATAAATGGTAGTCATGAAAATTTAATGATAAATGCTAATTATGAAAAAAATAATGATAAATGGTAAAAAAAATTATTGATACAATCATTTTTATAAATTGAAATAAGTTACCATTATTTTTATAAACGGGAATAAGTAAAAAATAATTTTATAAAAGGAATAAATTCAACCATTGTTACAATTATTTGTATAAATAAGAATAAGTTACAAATATTTTTATAAATGGACACACATATTCAAGGTGCTTATAAACGGAAAAAAAATTACAATAATTTTATAAACGAACAGTTCCCCACTCACTTTTTTTTATGCACAACATTATTCTACAATTTTAATAATGCATTGAGGATAGCATATGTGCAACTTTTTCTACTTAAAAAAATCATACCCCAAGTTGTTTATGTCGTTGATAATGTCAAGAGCATTGTGCAGGTCAATACTCATAATCAAGAAGTAATCAGAACATGAATGCTTCGCACCGTCACTTCTCAATAGCATGCCCTGAAAGAAAAGTTTATCTTTTTAAGTTTCATTCTAAAAGACATAAGAATATATTACTAATATAAAATATGTACCTTCTTATACATCATGTCTAACCTGTAATGCCCGAATTAATTAAAATATTTATTTAATTAATTTTATTGTGTGAATATTATGATTCTGGATGGCTTTAATGAAAAGTTATGATTTAAGTGAAGTTGGATTTATTTTGAGAATTTTGGGAACAAATTAGATTAATTAAATTAGATTTGTTTAATTAGAAAATATAATAGAATTGGTGTTGGAGGAGTGTAAGGGTACTTTAGTAAAAGGTGGAGGTTTAGTGAGGGAAATAAAGGAAAATACTTAAAAAAAGAGGTTAAAGGGTTATACGGAGGAGTAGGGTTTTGGAAAATTTCACTGTTGCATTGCGTTGTAAATAAGAGACAGAAAGAAGAGAGGAGCAGTTAGGCTTGGAGATTTTTGCAGAGAGGATTGAAGAACTCGAAGAAGAAGATTCAAGGCTAAGGATTTACTCAGGTATGGGGAGTGAAATTGTGTTATTATAATTGATTTAAGTTTTAGGTAATTTGAAGAATGTTTGAACAATCAATCGATGATGAATTATGACGAGGGTTAAGTAGATTAAGCAGAAAAAACTTCAATCGGTAGAAAATATCGAGGACCTGATAAATGATTGATACCTGTGAGTAACTGAGAGATGAGAGATTGTGATAAATCATAAAACTTGGATGATAGATGAATCAAGTGGAATTGTGGGAGCTCTGTGTTGGACTTGTTAATGGAAATCGTGCTGGAAATATTAATGGATTGGAAATGGAAGAAAAAGAAGAAAAAGAAGAAAAAAAGAGAGAGAGAGAGAATTGTTGGATGGTGGCGCAAGCCACTAGCAATGTGGCGCCAGCCACATGGTGAAGGGAGTGGCGCAAGCCACTTGCAGGGTGTGGCGCCAGCCACCCTTGTTTTAGTGAATTTTATCCTTTTAATTTTTGAAAAATAAAACCATAACTTTTGTTTTATAAATCCGTTTTTAATGTCGTTTGAAGCTATGGAAAGGTAAGGAAATAATCTATAACATGGTAAAATAAAATAAATCATATAGTGTAATCCCCAATTGAAATTGATAGACTAAATGATTAGTGTCTTGTATTGATGATATTTATAATGTGATTATCTATGGATTATGCCATGCTATATGAATGATGTGTGTGCTGAAATAACAGAAAGTATGATATATGTGTGAAATTCCTGAGTTTTGTCTGGAAATGAATTGTCTAGTATTAGTTGTAATAATTTGATAATGGTTTGATTTTAAAGTATTTGTTATGATGTTGGTGAATGGGACATGAAGATTTTAATGATGATGATACTACTGAGGTTTTGGTGTTGTTAGGAGGGAGATAATACTGTCATGAAGTAATGTGATATTGTAATGATGATGTTGATATGATATGCATAATCAATCACTAAATATGCTATGTGATGAATTGATAAATGATTACATGTTGACTGTGATGCGGTGATATATCCTTGGTAAATGCTTTGTGTTGGATTGATGCTATTATGAGTTATGATGATGTACTGATATTAACACGATGTAAATGATGCTATGAGATACTTTATGATGCTGTAAGAATAATGGTGATATTTTTTGATAAAATTATGATGTTTGATACATGATGCCGATATGATGATTAAGATGCTATTGTGATAATTATGATGACTGTGGTGCTGTTATGAGATTTAGGATGTTGTTATGGTGTGATGTTAATTATGTGTTGATGAATATGTGATGGTGACTAAGTATTGATGATCATGTGAAGAGAATATAATGATGTTGTTTTGATGAATATGATGTATGTGACGAAGTATGATGAATATGATGAATGATGATGCGTTTGACTAGCTGTGGTCGTATTTTATATGTTGTTGCGCATCATGCATTCATAACATTTAAAGGACTATTGTCCAGTGAAGTTTGAAGATGACTAAGTCATCAGTGAAGTTGTAGGATGATATCCAGTGAAGTTGTAGGACTTATTGTCCAGTGAAGTTTGAAGATGATTAAGTCATCAGTGAAGTTTTAGTACCACATGCTTGTGTCTTATGAAGTTGCATTCATTATTTGTGGCATTACACAATAATTGTACTATGTGATGTGTTTGATGTGATTCTGATTTTGGTGATGTGCTGACATGAGAATTGGTGTTTTGTTGTTATTAGGTATATGTGTTAAATGATGTTATGTTGTTGTGATTTCCTGGATATGACTACTATATATATTCCTTATGTCTTTTATAATGACTATGATTGTACTCACCCTTTCTGCTGATATTTCCCCTACCATGGGAAATGGGCAGGTACTCAAGGATAGCAGTAGAAGTTTGAGATAGCTTATGGAGTTATTAGTTATCTTTCTGCAGTGAAGAGGGTCTTGCTCTAATAGATGTAACATCGGGTCTTTGGGAATCGTTTGAATTAAATGTTGATAATGATGTATTGAAGTGTTTCATCTTGTTTTAAAAATGTTTTAACAAGTTTTGTGAATTATGACGTCTGACGATGAATTTTTAATTAAAGTATTTTATTTTAGTTAAACAATGTTTTGAGAGCCCGTGTTACGGAGCAGGATGTTTTTAATTAAGAAGTTTTATGAAGAAATGTTGCACCCTTTTAATGAATTACTCTGATTTAATTAATTAACATTACATGAATATTCATGGGGTTTAGAAGGGTGTTACATTAGTGGTATCAGAGCAGGTCGGTCTGTCCAGCCAGGTTGTCTAATGTCGTTGTTCCCTCAGTACGCGACATGTGTCTGAAACACTGTCAGAACTTGTTTGTTTTCCAACCGTTGTCTGCAGGAGTTAGTTTGAAACGAGTGGGGGGAAGCTTTCACTTCTCTGAGATGTTTTGGTGGTGGAATGTCAGTTCGGTGTGTTCTGATTACAAGTGTGCAAGCATTGTGGGAGTTGTGTTGTTTCTGAAACTGAATGAAAGATGGAGATAAGGCTTATGGCGACTAAGAATTATGCCTTAAGTAACTTTGTGCACAAGATGCAAGGAACGCTATTATAAGCTTGGTAAAGACGGTTTATGCCCCCATCACGATTGTCGGCTGTCTATTGACAAATTGAGGAACTGATCACCCTTAATCCCTTGTTGATAGTAGAAGGTGCCGTGTTGGATGGGATAGACTTGTTTGCTAGCTTAGATGGTGTGTACAGTGAATTTGTTGGAATTAAGATGTGTGCTCACTAATTGTTTAGATGAGTGGTGTGATATGCTGCTGATTGCGAGAGCGCAGGCAATACGGAGGCTATGTTGTTTCTAACACTGAAGGTGTTGTGGATTCGGGATTTCCGTCTGCCGGCTAAGTTGGGATGTCTTTAGGGAAAGGATCGGGTGTTGTTGATGTTGGATTCTCTGAGTATAGAGAACGATGAAATGGCTAGTGTGATGCCAGTGGTGTGTGATCCCTGATGTTTTCCTGAAGGATAATTGTGACTTGCCTCCAGAGCGTGGATACGGGTTTGGTGACAGTAGAGGGCTAACGTTATAGTCTGCTAAGCAAGTGGATGAACTTTTAGAAGATGAAGCTCTGATGTTTGTAATGTTATACCGTTGTAAGTTGATCGGGAAGTTGCAAATGTTGAATTACCTGTTGTCCGTGAATTTTCTGATGTATTCCCGGACGACATAAGTGATTTGCCTTCAGAGCTTGAAGTAGAGTTTGCGGTGGATTTGACACCAGGCACGAGTCCGGTGTCGATGTCTTCATATCGGATGTCAGTTTCCGAGTTAAGTGAATTGAAGAAGAAACTAGAAGAGTTATTAGAGAAGAAGTTTATTCGACTAAGTGTTTCACCATGGTGCTCCGGTGTTGTTAGTTAGGAAGAAAAATGTTAGTATGAGATTGTGTGTTGACTACGGATGGGTGAATAAGTGACTAGCAAGAATAAGTACCCATTTCCGAGAATTGACGACTTGATGGAACAGCTAGTGGGAGCTTGTGTATTCAGCACGATTGATTTGAGATCTGGTTATCACGAGATTCGTGTTAAACCAGAGGATATTCTGAGGACGGCTTTTAGGACGAGATATGGTCACTATGAATACACTGTGATACCATTCGGTGTGTCCAATGCACCTGGTGTGTTCATGGAACATGTGAGTCGAATTTTTCACGAGTATCTGGATAAGTTTGTTGTGGTTTCTATTGATGATATTTGGACATACTCTAAAATAGAAGAAGGGCATGCAGAGTATTTGAAGATTGTGCTGCAAGTATTGGGAGAGAGGAAGTTGTATGTGAAACTGTCGAATTGTGAAGTTCTGGATGAAAGAAGTAAGTTTCCTTGGCTATGTAAATTCTAGTAGTGGAATTGCTGTGGATCTTTCGAAGGTTGATGCGGTATTACAAATGGGAGGTTCTGAAGTCTGCGACTGAGACCGAAGTTTCTTGGTTTAGCGGGTGATTATCAAAGATTCATAGAGGGATTTTCTAAGTTGGTATTACCTTTGACGCAACTGACGCGGAAGGGTCAAGCATATGTGTGGGATGTTGCATGTGAGAAGAGTTTCGTAGAATTAAAGAAGAAGTTGGCGACCGCTTCAGTATTGATTTTACCTAATTCGAAGGAGTCCTTTATGGTTTATTGTGATGCATCGAAGATGGGTCTCGGTGGAGTGCTAATGCAGAATGGACAGGTTGTTGCTTATGCGTCGAGGCAACTAAGAGTTCATGAAAGAAATTATCCTACACATGATCTAGAGTTGGCAGCTGTAGTGTTCATACTGAAAATTTGGCGACACTATCTTTTTGGTTCGAGGTTCAAAATGTCCAGTGATCATAAAAGCTTAAAGTACTTGTTTGATCAAAAGGAGTTGAATATGAGACAGAGGAGGTGGCTTGAATTATTGAAGGATTATGATTTCGATTTGAATTACCATCCTGGAAAAGCAAATGTAGTGGCTGATGCGTTGAGTAAGAAGTCGCTGCATATGTCAATGCTTATGGTGCGTGAGTTGGAATTGATTGAGCAGTTTAGAGACATGAGTTTAGTGTGTGAGGCCAATTCTGATAGTGTAAAATTGGGAATGTTGAAGCTTGTTAGTAGTATTCGTGAAGAAATTCGAGCAGGTCAGAAATCTGATTTGAAGTTGGTGAATCAGTTGACGTTGATTAACCAAGGTAATGGTGAGGAGTTCAAAATTGATGAAAATGGTGTGATGAGATTCGGAGATAGAGTGTGTATTCTGGATATTCCTGAACTTAAGAAGAGTATTCTTGAAAAAGGACGTTGCAGAATTTGTTTATGCTTGCTTGACTTGTCAAAAGTCGAAAATTGAACATCAGAAGCCTTCGGGTTTGATGCAACCGCTGAGCATTCCCGAGTGAAAGTGGGATAGCATTTCGATGGATTTTGTGACGGGTTTGCCGAGGACTGCGAAGGGTAATGATTCTATTTGGGTAATAGTAGATAGGTTGACTAAGTCAGCTCATTTCTTGCCGATGAAGATTAATCATCCTATTAAGAGGTTGGCTGAGCTGTATATCGATGAAATTGTGAGGTTGCATAGAATACCGTCGAGTATCGTATCGGATAGAGATCCACGTTTTACGTCAAAATTTTGGAAAGGTTTGCAAGATGCTTTGGGTACTAAGTTGAGGTTGAGTTTTGCTTACCATCCGCAGACAGATGGACAGACTGAGAGGACTATCCAATCTTTGGAAGATTTGTTGAGAGCTTGCGTGTTAGACCAAGGAGGAGCTTGGGACGACCATTTGCCTTTGATTGAATTTACTTACAACAATAGTTTTCACGCGAGTATCGTATGGCACCGTATGAGGCGTTGTATGGGCGAAGATGTAGGACACCGTTGTGTTGGTATGAGTCGGGCGAGAGTGCTGTGCTCGGACCTGAAATTGTACGAGAAACGACTGATAAGATTAAGGTGATTCAAGAGAGAATGAAAGCTTCGCAGAGCCGTCAGAAGAGTTATCATGATAAGAGAAGAAAGGAACTAGAGTTTCAAGTGGGTGATCATGTATTTCTGAGAGTTACGCCGATAACTGGTGTCGGTAGAGCTTTGAAGTCAAGAAAACTTACACCGTAATTTATTGGTCCATATCAAATTTCAGAGAAGATCGGTGAAGTGGCGTATTGGATTACTTTGCCACCGTCACTTGCAAATCTTCATGATGTGTTCATGTGTCTCAATTGAGGAAATACATTTCGGATCCTTCACATGTGATTCAAATGGATGACGTACAGGTGTGAGATAACTTAACTGTCGAAGCATCGCCAGTGCGAATCGAAGGTCGGGAAATGAAGCAATTGCGGGGCAAGGATATTGCCTTAGTGAAGGTACTGTGGGGTGGACCAGCTGGAGACAGTTTGACTTGGGAACGCGAGGATCAGATGAAAGAGTCCTACCCGTTCTTGTTTGCATCAGGTAATTTTCGATGGCGAAAATTCTTTTAAGTGGGGGAGAGTTGTAACGCCCGAATTAATTAAAATGTTTATTTAATTAATTTTATTGTGTGAATATTATGATTTTGGATGGCTTTAATGAAAAGTTATGATTTAAGTGAAGTTGGATTTATTTTGAGAATTTTGGGAACAAATTAGATTAATTAAATTAGATTTGTTTAATTAGAAAATAGAATAGAATTGGTGTTGGAGGAGTGTAAGGGTACTTTAGTAAAAGGTGGAGGTTTAGCGAGGGAAATAGAGGAAAATCCTAAAAAAAAAGAGGTTAAAGGGTTATACGGAGGAGTAGGGTTTTGGAAAATTTCACTGTTGCATTGCGTTGGAAATAAGAGGCAGAAAGAAGAGAGGAGCAATTAGGCTTGGAGATTTTTGCAGAGAGGATTGAAGAACTCGAAGAAGAAGATTCAAGGCTAAGGATTTACTCAGGTATGGGGAGTGAAATTGTGTTATTATAATTGATTTAAGTTTTAGGTAATTTGTAGAATGTTTGAACAATCAATCGATGATGAATTATGACGAGGGTTAAGTAGATTAAGCAGAAAAAACTTCTATCGGTAGAAAATATCGAGGACCTGATAAATGATTGATACGTGTGAGTAACTGAGAGATGAGAGATTGTGATAAATCATAAAACTTGGATGATAGATGAATCAAGTGGAATTGTGGGAGCTCTGTGTTGGAATTGTTAATGGAAATCGTGCTGGAAATATTAATGGATTGGAAATGGAAGAAAAAGAAGAAAAAAAAGAGAATTGTTGGATGCTGGCGCAAGCCACTAGCAATGTGGCGCCAGCCACATGGTGAAGGGAGTGGCGCGCGCCACTTACAGGGTGTGGCGCCAGCCACCCTTGTTTTAGTGAATTTTATCCTTTTAATTTTTGAAAAAAAAACCATAACTTTTGTTTTATAAATCCGTTTTTAATGCCGTTTGAAGCTATGGAAAGGTAAGGAAATAATCTATAACATGGTAAAATAAAATAAATCATATAGTGTAATCCCCAATTGAAATTGATAGACTAAATGATTAGTGTCTTGTATTGATGATATTTATAATGTGATTATCTATGGATTATGCCATGCTATATGAATGATGTGTGTGCTGAAATAACAGAAAGTATGATATATGTGTGAAATTCCTGAGTTTTGTCTGGAAATGAATTGTCTAGTATTAGTTGTAATAATTTGATAATGGTTTGATTTTAAAGTATTTGTTATGATGTTGGTGAATGGGACATGAAGATTTTAATGATGATGATACTACTGAGGTTTTGGTGTTGTTAGGAGGGAGATAATACTGTCATGAAGTAATGTGATATTGTAATGATGATGTTGATATGATATGCATAATCAATCACTAAATATGCTATGTGATGAATTGATAAATGATTACATGTTGACTGTGATGCGGTGATATATCCTTGGTAAATGCTTTGTGTTGGATTGATGCTATTATGAGTTATGATGATGTACTGATATTAACACGATGTAAATGATGCTATGAGATACTTTATGATGCTGTAAGAATAATGGTGATATTGTTTGATAAAATTATGATGTTTGATACATGATGCCGATATGATGATTAAGATGCTATTGTGATAATTATGATGACTGTGGTGCTGTTATGAGATTTAGGATGTTGTTATGGTGTGATGTTAATTATGTGTTGATGAATATGTGATGGTGACTAAGTATTGATGATCATGTGAAGAGAATATAATGATGTTGTTTTGATGAATATGATGTATGTGACGAAGTATGATGAATATGATGAATGATGATGCGTTTGACTAGCTGTGGTCGTATTTTATATGTTGTTGCGCATCATGCATTCATAACATTTAAAGGACTATTGTCCAGTGAAGTTTGAAGATGACTAAGTCATCAGTGAAGTTGTAGGATGATATCCAGTGAAGTTGTAGGACTTATTGTCCAGTGAAGTTTGAAGATGATTAAGTCATCAGTGAAGTTTTAGTACCACATGCTTGTGTCTTATGAAGTTGCATTCATTATTTGTGGCATTACACAATAATTGTACTATGTGATGTGTTTGATGTGATTCTGATTTTGGTGATGTGCTGACATGAGAATTGGTGTTTTGTTGTTATTAGGTATATGTGTTAAATGATGTTATGTTGTTGTGATTTCCTGGATATGACTACTATATATATTCCTTATGTCTTTTATAATGACTATGATTGTACTCACCCTTTCTGCTGATATTTCCCCTACCATGGGAAATGGGCAGGTACTCAAGGATAGCAGTAGAAGTTTGAGATAGCTTATGGAGTTATTAGTTATCTTTCTGCAGTGAAGAGGGTCTTGCTCTAATAGATGTAACATCGGGTCTTTGGGAATCGTTTGAATTAAATGTTGATAATGATGTATTGAAGTGTTTCATCTTGTTTTAAAAATGTTTTAACAAGTTTTGTGAATTATGACGTCTGACGATGAATTTTTAATTAAAGTATTTTATTTTAGTTAAACAATGTTTTGAGAGCCCGTGTTACGGAGCAGGATGTTTTTAATTAAGAAGTTTTATGAAGAAATGTTGCACCCTTTTAATGAATTACTCTGATTTAATTAATTAACATTACATGAATATTCATGGGGTTTAGAAGGGTGTTACATTAGTGGTATCAGAGCAGGTCGGTCTGTCCAGCCAGGTTGTCTAATGTCGTTGTTCCCTCAGTACGCGACATGTGTCTGAAACACTGTCAGAACTTGTTTGTTTTCCAACCGTTGTCTGCAGGAGTTAGTTTGAAACGAGTGGGGGGAAGCTTTCACTTCTCTGAGATGTTTTGGTGGTGGAATGTCAGTTCGGTGTGTTCTGATTACAAGTGTGCAAGCATTGTGGGAGTTGTGTTGTTTCTGAAACTGAATGAAAGATGGAGATAAGGCTTATGGCGACTAAGAATTATGCCTTAAGTAACTTTGTGCACAAGATGCAAGGAACGCTATTATAAGCTTGGTAAAGACGGTTTATGCCCCCATCACGATTGTCGGCTGTCTATTGACAAATTGAGGAACTGATCACCCTTAATCCCTTGTTGATAGTAGAAGGTGCCGTGTTGGATGGGATAGACTTGTTTGCTAGCTTAGATGGTGTGTACAGTGAATTTGTTGGAATTAAGATGTGTGCTCACTAATTGTTTAGATGAGTGGTGTGATATGCTGCTGATTGCGAGAGCGCAGGCAATACGGAGGCTATGTTGTTTCTAACACTGAAGGTGTTGTGGATTCGGGATTTCCGTCTGCCGGCTAAGTTGGGATGTCTTTAGGGAAAGGATCGGGTGTTGTTGATGTTGGATTCTCTGAGTATAGAGAACGATGAAATGGCTAGTGTGATGCCAGTGGTGTGTGATCCCTGATGTTTTCCTGAAGGATAATTGTGACTTGCCTCCAGAGCGTGGATACGGGTTTGGTGACAGTAGAGGGCTAACGTTATAGTCTGCTAAGCAAGTGGATGAACTTTTAGAAGATGAAGCTCTGATGTTTGTAATGTTATACCGTTGTAAGTTGATCGGGAAGTTGCAAATGTTGAATTACCTGTTGTCCGTGAATTTTCTGATGTATTCCCGGACGACATAAGTGATTTGCCTTCAGAGCTTGAAGTAGAGTTTGCGGTGGATTTGACACCAGGCACGAGTCCGGTGTCGATGTCTTCATATCGGATGTCAGTTTCCGAGTTAAGTGAATTGAAGAAGAAACTAGAAGAGTTATTAGAGAAGAAGTTTATTCGACTAAGTGTTTCACCATGGTGCTCCGGTGTTGTTAGTTAGGAAGAAAAATGTTAGTATGAGATTGTGTGTTGACTACGGATGGGTGAATAAGTGACTAGCAAGAATAAGTACCCATTTCCGAGAATTGACGACTTGATGGAACAGCTAGTGGGAGCTTGTGTATTCAGCACGATTGATTTGAGATCTGGTTATCACGAGATTCGTGTTAAACCAGAGGATATTCTGAGGACGGCTTTTAGGACGAGATATGGTCACTATGAATACACTGTGATACCATTCGGTGTGTCCAATGCACCTGGTGTGTTCATGGAACATGTGAGTCGAATTTTTCACGAGTATCTGGATAAGTTTGTTGTGGTTTCTATTGATGATATTTGGACATACTCTAAAATAGAAGAAGGGCATGCAGAGTATTTGAAGATTGTGCTGCAAGTATTGGGAGAGAGGAAGTTGTATGTGAAACTGTCGAATTGTGAAGTTCTGGATGAAAGAAGTAAGTTTCCTTGGCTATGTAAATTCTAGTAGTGGAATTGCTGTGGATCTTTCGAAGGTTGATGCGGTATTACAAATGGGAGGTTCTGAAGTCTGCGACTGAGACCGAAGTTTCTTGGTTTAGCGGGTGATTATCAAAGATTCATAGAGGGATTTTCTAAGTTGGTATTACCTTTGACGCAACTGACGCGGAAGGGTCAAGCATATGTGTGGGATGTTGCATGTGAGAAGAGTTTCGTAGAATTAAAGAAGAAGTTGGCGACCGCTTCAGTATTGATTTTACCTAATTCGAAGGAGTCCTTTATGGTTTATTGTGATGCATCGAAGATGGGTCTCGGTGGAGTGCTAATGCAGAATGGACAGGTTGTTGCTTATGCGTCGAGGCAACTAAGAGTTCATGAAAGAAATTATCCTACACATGATCTAGAGTTGGCAGCTGTAGTGTTCATACTGAAAATTTGGCGACACTATCTTTTTGGTTCGAGGTTCAAAATGTCCAGTGATCATAAAAGCTTAAAGTACTTGTTTGATCAAAAGGAGTTGAATATGAGACAGAGGAGGTGGCTTGAATTATTGAAGGATTATGATTTCGATTTGAATTACCATCCTGGAAAAGCAAATGTAGTGGCTGATGCGTTGAGTAAGAAGTCGCTGCATATGTCAATGCTTATGGTGCGTGAGTTGGAATTGATTGAGCAGTTTAGAGACATGAGTTTAGTGTGTGAGGCCAATTCTGATAGTGTAAAATTGGGAATGTTGAAGCTTGTTAGTAGTATTCGTGAAGAAATTCGAGCAGGTCAGAAATCTGATTTGAAGTTGGTGAATCAGTTGACGTTGATTAACCAAGGTAATGGTGAGGAGTTCAAAATTGATGAAAATGGTGTGATGAGATTCGGAGATAGAGTGTGTATTCTGGATATTCCTGAACTTAAGAAGAGTATTCTTGAAAAAGGACGTTGCAGAATTTGTTTATGCTTGCTTGACTTGTCAAAAGTCGAAAATTGAACATCAGAAGCCTTCGGGTTTGATGCAACCGCTGAGCATTCCCGAGTGAAAGTGGGATAGCATTTCGATGGATTTTGTGACGGGTTTGCCGAGGACTGCGAAGGGTAATGATTCTATTTGGGTAATAGTAGATAGGTTGACTAAGTCAGCTCATTTCTTGCCGATGAAGATTAATCATCCTATTAAGAGGTTGGCTGAGCTGTATATCGATGAAATTGTGAGGTTGCATAGAATACCGTCGAGTATCGTATCGGATAGAGATCCACGTTTTACGTCAAAATTTTGGAAAGGTTTGCAAGATGCTTTGGGTACTAAGTTGAGGTTGAGTTTTGCTTACCATCCGCAGACAGATGGACAGACTGAGAGGACTATCCAATCTTTGGAAGATTTGTTGAGAGCTTGCGTGTTAGACCAAGGAGGAGCTTGGGACGACCATTTGCCTTTGATTGAATTTACTTACAACAATAGTTTTCACGCGAGTATCGTATGGCACCGTATGAGGCGTTGTATGGGCGAAGATGTAGGACACCGTTGTGTTGGTATGAGTCGGGCGAGAGTGCTGTGCTCGGACCTGAAATTGTACGAGAAACGACTGATAAGATTAAGGTGATTCAAGAGAGAATGAAAGCTTCGCAGAGCCGTCAGAAGAGTTATCATGATAAGAGAAGAAAGGAACTAGAGTTTCAAGTGGGTGATCATGTATTTCTGAGAGTTACGCCGATAACTGGTGTCGGTAGAGCTTTGAAGTCAAGAAAACTTACACCGTAATTTATTGGTCCATATCAAATTTCAGAGAAGATCGGTGAAGTGGCGTATTGGATTACTTTGCCACCGTCACTTGCAAATCTTCATGATGTGTTCATGTGTCTCAATTGAGGAAATACATTTCGGATCCTTCACATGTGATTCAAATGGATGACGTACAGGTGTGAGATAACTTAACTGTCGAAGCATCGCCAGTGCGAATCGAAGGTCGGGAAATGAAGCAATTGCGGGGCAAGGATATTGCCTTAGTGAAGGTACTGTGGGGTGGACCAGCTGGAGACAGTTTGACTTGGGAACGCGAGGATCAGATGAAAGAGTCCTACCCGTTCTTGTTTGCATCAGGTAATTTTCGATGGCGAAAATTCTTTTAAGTGGGGGAGAGTTGTAACGCCCGAATTAATTAAAATGTTTATTTAATTAATTTTATTGTGTGAATATTATGATTTTGGATGGCTTTAATGAAAAGTTATGATTTAAGTGAAGTTGGATTTATTTTGAGAATTTTGGGAACAAATTAGATTAATTAAATTAGATTTGTTTAATTAGAAAATAGAATAGAATTGGTGTTGGAGGAGTGTAAGGGTACTTTAGTAAAAGGTGGAGGTTTAGCGAGGGAAATAGAGGAAAATCCTAAAAAAAAAGAGGTTAAAGGGTTATACGGAGGAGTAGGGTTTTGGAAAATTTCACTGTTGCATTGCGTTGGAAATAAGAGGCAGAAAGAAGAGAGGAGCAATTAGGCTTGGAGATTTTTGCAGAGAGGATTGAAGAACTCGAAGAAGAAGATTCAAGGCTAAGGATTTACTCAGGTATGGGGAGTGAAATTGTGTTATTATAATTGATTTAAGTTTTAGGTAATTTGTAGAATGTTTGAACAATCAATCGATGATGAATTATGACGAGGGTTAAGTAGATTAAGCAGAAAAAACTTCTATCGGTAGAAAATATCGAGGACCTGATAAATGATTGATACGTGTGAGTAACTGAGAGATGAGAGATTGTGATAAATCATAAAACTTGGATGATAGATGAATCAAGTGGAATTGTGGGAGCTCTGTGTTGGAATTGTTAATGGAAATCGTGCTGGAAATATTAATGGATTGGAAATGGAAGAAAAAGAAGAAAAAAAAGAGAATTGTTGGATGCTGGCGCAAGCCACTAGCAATGTGGCGCCAGCCACATGGTGAAGGGAGTGGCGCGCGCCACTTACAGGGTGTGGCGCCAGCCACCCTTGTTTTAGTGAATTTTATCCTTTTAATTTTTGAAAAAAAAACCATAACTTTTGTTTTATAAATCCGTTTTTAATGCCGTTTGAAGCTATGGAAAGGTAAGGAAATAATCTATAACATGGTAAAATAAAATAAATCATATAGTGTAATCCCCAATTGAAATTGATAGACTAAATGATTAGTGTCTTGTATTGATGATATTTATAATGTGATTATCTATGGATTATGCCATGCTATATGAATGATGTGTGTGCTGAAATAACAGAAAGTATGATATATGTGTGAAATTCCTGAGTTTTGTCTGGAAATGAATTGTCTAGTATTAGTTGTAATAATTTGATAATGGTTTGATTTTAAAGTATTTGTTATGATGTTGGTGAATGGGACATGAAGATTTTAATGATGATGATACTACTGAGGTTTTGGTGTTGTTAGGAGGGAGATAATACTGTCATGAAGTAATGTGATATTGTAATGATGATGTTGATATGATATGCATAATCAATCACTAAATATGCTATGTGATGAATTGATAAATGATTACATGTTGACTGTGATGCGGTGATATATCCTTGGTAAATGCTTTGTGTTGGATTGATGCTATTATGAGTTATGATGATGTACTGATATTAACACGATGTAAATGATGCTATGAGATACTTTATGATGCTGTAAGAATAATGGTGATATTGTTTGATAAAATTATGATGTTTGATACATGATGCCGATATGATGATTAAGATGCTATTGTGATAATTATGATGACTGTGGTGCTGTTATGAGATTTAGGATGTTGTTATGGTGTGATGTTAATTATGTGTTGATGAATATGTGATGGTGACTAAGTATTGATGATCATGTGAAGAGAATATAATGATGTTGTTTTGATGAATATGATGTATGTGACGAAGTATGATGAATATGATGAATGATGATGCGTTTGACTAGCTGTGGTCGTATTTTATATGTTGTTGCGCATCATGCATTCATAACATTTAAAGGACTATTGTCCAGTGAAGTTTGAAGATGACTAAGTCATCAGTGAAGTTGTAGGATGATATCCAGTGAAGTTGTAGGACTTATTGTCCAGTGAAGTTTGAAGATGATTAAGTCATCAGTGAAGTTTTAGTACCACATGCTTGTGTCTTATGAAGTTGCATTCATTATTTGTGGCATTACACAATAATTGTACTATGTGATGTGTTTGATGTGATTCTGATTTTGGTGATGTGCTGACATGAGAATTGGTGTTTTGTTGTTATTAGGTATATGTGTTAAATGATGTTATGTTGTTGTGATTTCCTGGATATGACTACTATATATATTCCTTATGTCTTTTATAATGACTATGATTGTACTCACCCTTTCTGCTGATATTTCCCCTACCATGGGAAATGGGCAGGTACTCAAGGATAGCAGTAGAAGTTTGAGATAGCTTATGGAGTTATTAGTTATCTTTCTGCAGTGAAGAGGGTCTTGCTCTAATAGATGTAACATCGGGTCTTTGGGAATCGTTTGAATTAAATGTTGATAATGATGTATTGAAGTGTTTCATCTTGTTTTAAAAATGTTTTAACAAGTTTTGTGAATTATGACGTCTGACGATGAATTTTTAATTAAAGTATTTTATTTTAGTTAAACAATGTTTTGAGAGCCCGTGTTACGGAGCAGGATGTTTTTAATTAAGAAGTTTTATGAAGAAATGTTGCACCCTTTTAATGAATTACTCTGATTTAATTAATTAACATTACATGAATATTCATGGGGTTTAGAAGGGTGTTACATTAGTGGTATCAGAGCAGGTCGGTCTGTCCAGCCAGGTTGTCTAATGTCGTTGTTCCCTCAGTACGCGACATGTGTCTGAAACACTGTCAGAACTTGTTTGTTTTCCAACCGTTGTCTGCAGGAGTTAGTTTGAAACGAGTGGGGGGAAGCTTTCACTTCTCTGAGATGTTTTGGTGGTGGAATGTCAGTTCGGTGTGTTCTGATTACAAGTGTGCAAGCATTGTGGGAGTTGTGTTGTTTCTGAAACTGAATGAAAGATGGAGATAAGGCTTATGGCGACTAAGAATTATGCCTTAAGTAACTTTGTGCACAAGATGCAAGGAACGCTATTATAAGCTTGGTAAAGACGGTTTATGCCCCCATCACGATTGTCGGCTGTCTATTGACAAATTGAGGAACTGATCACCCTTAATCCCTTGTTGATAGTAGAAGGTGCCGTGTTGGATGGGATAGACTTGTTTGCTAGCTTAGATGGTGTGTACAGTGAATTTGTTGGAATTAAGATGTGTGCTCACTAATTGTTTAGATGAGTGGTGTGATATGCTGCTGATTGCGAGAGCGCAGGCAATACGGAGGCTATGTTGTTTCTAACACTGAAGGTGTTGTGGATTCGGGATTTCCGTCTGCCGGCTAAGTTGGGATGTCTTTAGGGAAAGGATCGGGTGTTGTTGATGTTGGATTCTCTGAGTATAGAGAACGATGAAATGGCTAGTGTGATGCCAGTGGTGTGTGATCCCTGATGTTTTCCTGAAGGATAATTGTGACTTGCCTCCAGAGCGTGGATACGGGTTTGGTGACAGTAGAGGGCTAACGTTATAGTCTGCTAAGCAAGTGGATGAACTTTTAGAAGATGAAGCTCTGATGTTTGTAATGTTATACCGTTGTAAGTTGATCGGGAAGTTGCAAATGTTGAATTACCTGTTGTCCGTGAATTTTCTGATGTATTCCCGGACGACATAAGTGATTTGCCTTCAGAGCTTGAAGTAGAGTTTGCGGTGGATTTGACACCAGGCACGAGTCCGGTGTCGATGTCTTCATATCGGATGTCAGTTTCCGAGTTAAGTGAATTGAAGAAGAAACTAGAAGAGTTATTAGAGAAGAAGTTTATTCGACTAAGTGTTTCACCATGGTGCTCCGGTGTTGTTAGTTAGGAAGAAAAATGTTAGTATGAGATTGTGTGTTGACTACGGATGGGTGAATAAGTGACTAGCAAGAATAAGTACCCATTTCCGAGAATTGACGACTTGATGGAACAGCTAGTGGGAGCTTGTGTATTCAGCACGATTGATTTGAGATCTGGTTATCACGAGATTCGTGTTAAACCAGAGGATATTCTGAGGACGGCTTTTAGGACGAGATATGGTCACTATGAATACACTGTGATACCATTCGGTGTGTCCAATGCACCTGGTGTGTTCATGGAACATGTGAGTCGAATTTTTCACGAGTATCTGGATAAGTTTGTTGTGGTTTCTATTGATGATATTTGGACATACTCTAAAATAGAAGAAGGGCATGCAGAGTATTTGAAGATTGTGCTGCAAGTATTGGGAGAGAGGAAGTTGTATGTGAAACTGTCGAATTGTGAAGTTCTGGATGAAAGAAGTAAGTTTCCTTGGCTATGTAAATTCTAGTAGTGGAATTGCTGTGGATCTTTCGAAGGTTGATGCGGTATTACAAATGGGAGGTTCTGAAGTCTGCGACTGAGACCGAAGTTTCTTGGTTTAGCGGGTGATTATCAAAGATTCATAGAGGGATTTTCTAAGTTGGTATTACCTTTGACGCAACTGACGCGGAAGGGTCAAGCATATGTGTGGGATGTTGCATGTGAGAAGAGTTTCGTAGAATTAAAGAAGAAGTTGGCGACCGCTTCAGTATTGATTTTACCTAATTCGAAGGAGTCCTTTATGGTTTATTGTGATGCATCGAAGATGGGTCTCGGTGGAGTGCTAATGCAGAATGGACAGGTTGTTGCTTATGCGTCGAGGCAACTAAGAGTTCATGAAAGAAATTATCCTACACATGATCTAGAGTTGGCAGCTGTAGTGTTCATACTGAAAATTTGGCGACACTATCTTTTTGGTTCGAGGTTCAAAATGTCCAGTGATCATAAAAGCTTAAAGTACTTGTTTGATCAAAAGGAGTTGAATATGAGACAGAGGAGGTGGCTTGAATTATTGAAGGATTATGATTTCGATTTGAATTACCATCCTGGAAAAGCAAATGTAGTGGCTGATGCGTTGAGTAAGAAGTCGCTGCATATGTCAATGCTTATGGTGCGTGAGTTGGAATTGATTGAGCAGTTTAGAGACATGAGTTTAGTGTGTGAGGCCAATTCTGATAG
This sequence comes from Lathyrus tuberosus, assembly GCA_022829125.1. Classification (NCBI taxonomy): domain Eukaryota; kingdom Viridiplantae; phylum Streptophyta; class Magnoliopsida; order Fabales; family Fabaceae; genus Lathyrus; species Lathyrus tuberosus. The sequence continues at coordinate 423,512 of JALAZF010000185.1, forward strand.
TGTAAAATTGGGAATGTTGAAGCTTGTTAGTAGTATTCGTGAAGAAATTCGAGCAGGTCAGAAATCTGATTTGAAGTTGGTGAATCAGTTGACGTTGATTAACCAAGGTAATGGTGAGGAGTTCAAAATTGATGAAAATGGTGTGATGAGATTCGGAGATAGAGTGTGTATTCTGGATATTCCTGAACTTAAGAAGAGTATTCTTGAAAAAGGACGTTGCAGAATTTGTTTATGCTTGCTTGACTTGTCAAAAGTCGAAAATTGAACATCAGAAGCCTTCGGGTTTGATGCAACCGCTGAGCATTCCCGAGTGAAAGTGGGATAGTATTTCGATGGATTTTGTGACGGGTTTGCCGAGGACTGCGAAGGGTAATGATTCTATTTGGGTAATAGTAGATAGGTTGACTAAGTCAGCTCATTTCTTGCCGATGAAGATTAATCATCCTATTAAGAGGTTGGCTGAGCTGTATATCGATGAAATTGTGAGGTTGCATAGAATACCGTCGAGTATCGTATCGGATAGAGATCCACGTTTTACGTCAAAATTTTGGAAAGGTTTGCAAGATGCTTTGGGTACTAAGTTGAGGTTGAGTTTTGCTTACCATCCGCAGACAGATGGACAGACTGAGAGGACTATCCAATCTTTGGAAGATTTGTTGAGAGCTTGCGTGTTAGACCAAGGAGGAGCTTGGGACGACCATTTGCCTTTGATTGAATTTACTTACAACAATAGTTTTCACGCGAGTATCGTATGGCACCGTATGAGGCGTTGTATGGGCGAAGATGTAGGACACCGTTGTGTTGGTATGAGTCGGGCGAGAGTGCTGTGCTCGGACCTGAAATTGTACGAGAAACGACTGATAAGATTAAGGTGATTCAAGAGAGAATGAAAGCTTCGCAGAGCCGTCAGAAGAGTTATCATGATAAGAGAAGAAAGGAACTAGAGTTTCAAGTGGGTGATCATGTATTTCTGAGAGTTACGCCGATAACTGGTGTCGGTAGAGCTTTGAAGTCAAGAAAACTTACACCGTAATTTATTGGTCCATATCAAATTTCAGAGAAGATCGGTGAAGTGGCGTATTGGATTACTTTGCCACCGTCACTTGCAAATCTTCATGATGTGTTCATGTGTCTCAATTGAGGAAATACATTTCGGATCCTTCACATGTGATTCAAATGGATGACGTACAGGTGTGAGATAACTTAACTGTCGAAGCATCGCCAGTGCGAATCGAAGGTTGGGAAATGAAGCAATTGCGGGGCAAGGATATTGCCTTAGTGAAGGTACTGTGGGGTGGACCAGCTGGAGACAGTTTGACTTGGGAACGCGAGGATCAGATGAAAGAGTCCTACCCGTTCTTGTTTGCATCAGGTAATTTTCGATGGCGAAAATTCTTTTAAGTGGGGGAGAGTTGTAACGCCCGAATTAATTAAAATGTTTATTTAATTAATTTTATTGTGTGAATATTATGATTTTGGATGGCTTTAATGAAAAGTTATGATTTAAGTGAAGTTGGATTTATTTTGAGAATTTTGGGAACAAATTAGATTAATTAAATTAGATTTGTTTAATTAGAAAATAGAATAGAATTGGTGTTGGAGGAGTGTAAGGGTACTTTAGTAAAAGGTGGAGGTTTAGCGAGGGAAATAGAGGAAAATCCTAAAAAAAAAGAGGTTAAAGGGTTATACGGAGGAGTAGGGTTTTGGAAAATTTCACTGTTGCATTGCGTTGGAAATAAGAGGCAGAAAGAAGAGAGGAGCAATTAGGCTTGGAGATTTTTGCAGAGAGGATTGAAGAACTCGAAGAAGAAGATTCAAGGCTAAGGATTTACTCAGGTATGGGGAGTGAAATTGTGTTATTATAATTGATTTAAGTTTTAGGTAATTTGTAGAATGTTTGAACAATCAATCGATGATGAATTATGACGAGGGTTAAGTAGATTAAGCAGAAAAAACTTCTATCGGTAGAAAATATCGAGGACCTGATAAATGATTGATACGTGTGAGTAACTGAGAGATGAGAGATTGTGATAAATCATAAAACTTGGATGATAGATGAATCAAGTGGAATTGTGGGAGCTCTGTGTTGGAATTGTTAATGGAAATCGTGCTGGAAATATTAATGGATTGGAAATGGAAGAAAAAGAAGAAGAAAAAAGAGAATTGTTGGATGCTGGCGCAAGCCACTAGCAATGTGGCGCCAGCCACATGGTGAAGGGAGTGGCGCGCGCCACTTACAGGGTGTGGCGCCAGCCACCCTTGTTTTAGTGAATTTTATCCTTTTAATTTTTGAAAAAAAAAACCATAACTTTTGTTTTATAAATCCGTTTTTAATGCCGTTTGAAGCTATGGAAAGGTAAGGAAATAATCTATAACATGGTAAAATAAAATAAATCATATAGTGTAATCCCCAATTGAAATTGATAGACTAAATGATGAGTGTCTTGTATTGATGATATTTATAATGTGATTATCTATGGATTGTGCCATGCTATATGAATGATGTGTGTGCTGAAATAACAGAAAGTATGATATATGTGTGAAATTCCTGAGTTTTGTCTGGAAATGAATTATCTAGTATTGGTTGTAATAATTTGATAATGGTTTGATTTTAAAGTATGTGTTATGATGTTGGTGAATGGGACATGAAGATTTTAATGATGATGATACTACTGAGGTTTTGGTGTTGTTAGGAGGGAGATAATACTGTCATGAAGTAATGTGATATTGTAATGATGATGTTGATATGATATGCATAATCAATCACTAAATATGCTATATGATGAATTGATAAATGATTACATGTTGACTGTGATGCGGTGATATATCCTTGGTAAATGCTTTGTGTTGGATTGATGCTATTATGAGTTATGATGATGTGCTGATATTAACATGATGTAAATGATGTTATGAGATACTTTATGATGCTGTAAGAATAATGGTGATATTGTTTGATAAAATTATGATGTTTGATACATGATGCCGATATGATGATTAAGATGCTATTGTGATAATTATGATGATTGTGATGCTGTTATGAGATTTAGAATGTTGTTATGGTGTGATGTTAATTATGTGTTGATGAATATGTGATGGTGACTAAGTATTGATGATTATGTGAAGAGAATATAATGATGATGTTTTGATGAATATGATGTATGTGATGAAGTATGATGAATATGATGAATGATGATGCGTTTGAGTAGCCGTGGTCGCATTTTATATGTTGTTGCACATCATGCATTCATAGCATTTAAAGGACTATTGTCCAGTGAAGTTTGAAGATGACTAAGTCATCAGTGAAGTTGTAGGATGATATCCAGTGAAGTTGTAGGACTTATTGTCCAGTGAAGTTTGAAGATGACTAAGTCATCAGTGAAGTTTTGGTACCACATGCATGTGTCTTATGAAGTTGCATTCATTATTTGTGGCATTGCACAATAATTGTACTATGTGATGTGTTTGATGTGATTCTGATTTTGGTGATGTGCTGACATGAGAATTGGTGTTTTGTTGTTATGAGGTATATGTGTTAAATGATGTTATGTTGTTGTGATTTCCTGGATATGACTACTATATCTATTCCTTGTGTCTTTTATAATGACTATGATTGTACTCACCCTTTCTGCTGATATTTCCCCTACCATGGGAAATGGGCATGTACTCAAGGATAGCAGTAGAAGTTTGAGATAGCTTATGGAGTTATTAGTTATCTTTCCGCAGTGAAGAGGGTCTTGCTCTGATAGATGTAACATCGGGTCTTTGGGAATCGTTTGAATTAAATGTTGATAATGATGTATTGAAGTGTTTCATCTTGTTTTAAAAATGTTTTAACAAGTTTTGTGAATTATGACGTCTGACGATGAATTTTTAATTGAAGTATTTTATTTTAGTAAAACAATGTTTTGAGAGCCCGTGTTACGGAGCAGGATGTTTTTAATTAAGAAGTTTTATGAAGAAATGTTGCACCCTTTTAATGAATTACTCTGATTTAATTAAGGCTTAAATAGTATTTTCGTTCCTGTAAGTTTGTGAGTTTTTGGTTTTCGTCCCTGTAACTTTTTTTTTTGGGTTTTAGTCCCTGTATCTTACTTTTTGTTGGTGTTAAGTCCCTACAGAGATTTTCCTGTGGATTTTCCTGCGGATTTTGGCTTTTAGGAAAATCCGCAGGAAAATCCACAGGAAACCTTCGGATTTTCCTGCGAATTTTGGCTTTAGGGACTAAACACCAACAAAAAGTAAGATATAGGGACTAAAACCGAAAAAAAAAAGATACTGGGACGAAAACCAAAAACGCGCCAACTTAATGGGACGAAAACATTATTTAAGCCTTTAATTAATTAACATTACATGAATATTCGTGGGGTTACTTCGCATGAATAGACCCGCTGGATAATAAGAATAAAAAAAATCCAGGCAAAAAAGGGCATCCCGGCGAACCAAAAACAGAATAAGGTTCGGGCAAAAATTAGGGATATAATTGAAAAAAATTTTGTACACCCGGTAAGTTGAAAACCCGAAAGGGCAACTTAGGCAAAAAAGGGTATCCTGGTGGATCGAAAACCTGAAAGGGCGGTCCACACAAAAGAGGGATTTAAGCGAATGACTATGGTCTGAGTTATCTATCCCCCATTACCGTTTGAACAACTGACGTTCTGAAGGATAGGAATCGGTCCAATCATTCCTCAGAAGGCAAGGTCGGGGAGTTTTGAAGACATACTGGTCATAACAGAATGGAAACTCAGTGGAATTCCGTTTTCACATTGCCATTAGGATAGTTTCTTTTCTCAATTTTCAGCGATCACCTCTTTCCAGGGATTGCTCCCAGATGTAATTGCCTATTCTGGGCTCTCAGTCAATAAATTGAATTTCAATAAAAAGCTTTCTATTTTTGTTTTATTGCTTTGTTTGCAAAAACGTCCTAATTTTTGATAAAACATTGCATTTGAAAACATGGCAGCCTTGCAATAACATGCGCAGAAAAAACATTTGAAATTACTTCGAATGTTGAATACTCCCGGATGGTGGATTCTAGCCACGCAATATTCGGGGCATGTGGGCATATTCTTTTGTTGCAGGTAGCAGGTGCAGATGATTTTAAGCACAAGACCAGCAATAAATCACCCCACGCAAAAGACTGGGGCAATTATGGGTAAGGAGATCGGCGTTCATCGTTCGGTCAACGATTGTTCATAACGGGTCGATATCAGTGAATTAAGTTCAACTGGGTACCGTTGCATCTTATTAAGTCGATTCTCTCATACAGTACTTCCAACAGCTACAAGCTTTTCTGTGTCGATAACGGTCACAGGTTCCCCAAAAGAGTGGTCTCGTCGACACCGAAACTGATGGTCATTATCCCCAGCGAAGTCACAAGAGTTTGAAGAGGCTAGATCTTCTATAAAATCCTCTTATGACCTCCTCTTCGGGGACGAATTGTTGTTTTGTCCAAGCATGGGGCATGATTGTTTCCCCAGCATGAAGTGTTGATCATCCCCAGTAGAGTTTGAGGACAGTTGGTCTTCTGTAAAATTCTCTCAAAAGGCATTCCCCAACACGAGACGTTTTAAAGCAGTTTCCGCCAGCAGAGTTTGTTATAAACTCGTCATCCCTAACGGAATTGTCTAAAGGGAAGCTCGCCTAACATGGGGCATTGTGGTATTTATCCTAAGCTTGACAGTCATATTCTTCAGCAGAATACTGTGGATTTGCTTTGGGTTTCCCCAACAGATCTCTAAGGACTCTTTCCTAGCAAGTTGCAGTGGAATGTTCTAACTAGGATTTGCATATCCCTGGCAGAGTAGCCCTGATACCCAGCAAGATCGTATCTCTGGTCATGGTATCCCCACAGAGGTCAGCATCGCATCTTGTCAGCAACTCCCAGCTGAGTTGTTGTTCTCCCCGCAGAGGTTTATCAGATCGACAGAATCTATTCCTCAACAAGGATGGTACAGCCTTTCCCCAGCCGGGTCAGAAGGTGGATAACCCCTACAAAGGGTCTTGGTTTGGACAGATCCCCAAGCAGAGTTTTTATGACTTCTCTCCCCTAGAAAGACGCCATACAAAGAAATTCTCATCCCCAGCGGAGTTGCTGTGACCAGAATCCAGCCCCAAACAGATGGAATAATTCCTGGCAGAGTCATCATTCCCTCATATCTTAAAGTCCAATTTATTGTTGGCAAGCTTGGCAATTCGAAGCAGACGGATTGTTCATCCATTCGCCAGCAGAGATATTATCCTTTTAGGAGTCTCCGAGATTAAATCATTGAGTGTGGTTCCTCAGCAGAGTCGGCAGAGATGTCTGGCGCAGAGGCAGAGAGTAATTCAATTTTGAAATTCCAAAAGTCCAACAGTGGATTGGCAAAAGTCCATCTTCGGGTGGCAAAGCAGCTTAAAGTCCAACAGTGGATTGGCAAAAGTCCGTCTTCGGGTGGCAAAAGTCCAACAGTGGATTGGCAAAAGTCCGTCTTCGGGTGGCAAAAGTCCAACAGTGGATTGGCAAAAGTCCGTCTTCGGGTGGCAAAAGTCCAACAGTGGATTGGCAAAAGTCCATCTTCGGGTGGCAAAAGTCCAACAGTGGATTGGCAAAAGTCCGTCTTCGGGTGGCAAAAGTCCAACAGTGGATTGGCAAAAGTCCGTCTTCGGGTGGCAAAAGTCCAACAGTGGATTGGCAAAAGTCCGTCTTCGGGTGGCAAAAGTCCAACAGTGGATTGGCAAAAGTCCGTCTTCGGGTGGCACGAAGCTGCAAAGTCCACCAGTAGTGTGGCAGGCCAGTAGTCGTCTGGAATTGCATAAAAGACATTATTAAAGTCCACCAGTAGCGTGGCAAGCCAGTAGTCGTCTGGCGTCGTTCAAAAGACGTTATCAAAGTCCACCAGTAGTGTGGCAGGCCAGTAGTCGTCTGGAATTGCATAAAAGACATTATTAAAGTCCACCAGCAGCGTGGCAAGCCAGTAGTCGTCTGGCGTCGTTCAAAAGACAGATCTCTCCGACGTTTCATCGAAGATTCAATCCAGCAGTCTCGTTGGGTTTATATCCCTTTTTTTCTTCATCATCCAGAGCAAATTTTTGGTTATATTTGGTATTCAATCACTATATACCTTGAAAGTCCGAAAGCAATTGCTTTCAGGCATTCAGGTCTACAGCGCTTGAATAGGGGCAGCTGTAATACCCCAAAATTTGCTCCCCTTTTTTGCATCATAGCATAGCATTATCATTTATCATATCATATCCACCTCATTAACATTACATTGCATTTAACATAGAAAAATGAAGCATAGCATCCTTCTTACCATCAGGGCATGTGATCAGGTGGAAGGTGGACAATCAATGGATCCTTCAGAGCACAAAAGGTTAATCAAGTTGGCTCCAGGCAAGCCAAGAGGTCTCTCATGTCTCATACTATCCCAATTGATCTTCCACAACCTCAAGAAGGTGAGATTCAATAGGAGATTGAAGCATTACATCCTACACTATGCAAGAAGTCAAAAAATTGAAGGAAAATCCTCAAAAGAGATAGCTCATTGATTCAAAATCATCCTCAAGTGGCATTTCTCATCATCCTTTAAGAGGATACACAACATACTCTGAGGAATTTGGATTTGGAAGATGTGCAATTTCCTCCTAACCAGAAGGGGCTGAAATTAGGGTTTACAGTAAAATCAGGTTATCTTTGATTTTTTGGACAAAACTTGATATCATGGTATTCTACATGTCCTTAAGTGTATGTGTATGGAGAATTGCCCCTCAATTGGTTTTGGAGGTGTTTCAATTGGAAGAAAGATAAAAAATCAGGAAATTTGGGGCCAAGTCAAATAATCAGAGGAAAAAGTCAACTCTTGACTTTTTGAGCCCAAAATCATGAAATTCATGTTACCTATGTCCAATGTACAAAATTTGGTCAAGAAACTCCAAAGGAATCATGAAAAAATCAAGAGGTGGAAAGTTGCCATTTTTGGAAGAGGAAGGGTTACTAAAAATAGCAAGTTTTGGCCATTTTGCATCAGAGTTTGAACCAAGGCCATTTAAAATTGAAGCACCAAATGAAAATTCCACTCGGCCACAACAAAAGATCTTGTTTTAAGCTTCAAATCCATGTGTGGAACATCTCTATTGGATAAAAATTGAGTGAGATATGATTGATCAAAGTCTGAGCAAAGTAGGTTCAAAACTAGGTCATGACCAAGATTTTCAGGGCACGCGCGCAGTCATTTTAACAAACAGTTGGTGTGCCATATATTCGCCTATTTTTCTCATGGTTAAAGGCCTCAAATGAAAAACTTGTCAACATCAATATTGTTCCTTGCAATGCCCTCTTCAATGTTCATGTTGGGCAAAATTTCATCTGATCAAGTTATGATGGAGAAATAGTGGCCTCAAGTCATGGTAATCATGCTGAAAATCCAGGTGCCAAGATGCCTTGTCAACCAACCAGTTGCCACGCCCTTCTGTCAGTTCCAAATGTGGATGTTATAAGTCATTTTGCAACTTATTTCAAGCCTCATTTCAATTCATTTTTCATACCAAACATGTTCTACTATGTGTCCTCTCTCCAATGACCCCAAGAACTCATCAAATCATCCATTAAGTAGGGAGAATTTCATTGGCAAAGTACCATAATTATCACTGATGCAGTAAATGATGTTAGTAGGCTGTGTACACGATTTGGTTCAGTCATCCCACAAACACTTCATGTACTTTATTTCCTCATTTGAACAAACATCCTTATGACCATACTTATGCATATCAGCCATCATACATTGTGAAGGAAGGTTTTCAAAGGAGAAACTTGTACCATAAGCAATGCCATGACATGCTGCATAACATAACCTCATCATCCCAGCTTCACTCTCATCCTCACCACAACTGTCATAAGCTTAACCTCACCATATCACAGCCATGGATAACTCGCCCTAACTAACTTGGCTCAGTTAGTTAGGGTGGACTCAGCATAACCACTTTAACTCAGTTAACCTCACTCAGTTTAACCGTGGTTAAAGCCTACTATAAAACAAAATCTCACTTCACATTTTCATTCAGCTTCATTTCTCTCATTTTTCACTTCAAAACACTTCAAATTCTCCCTCACATTCTCTCTACTCTCTCTCTGATTTCGCACGATTTTCACCATCTTCCATTCATATTTCATCTTCATCCTCATCAAGGTTTCACTTCTGATCAAGAACAAAAGAGAAGAAGTTCAGTTCATCAATGGCAGCTTAGTTCAGTTGAGTTTTCGTTGTGGTTTTCTTCAAGATCTCAAGTTCAGTGGCATTTATTTTGTTCCACTCAAGAGCATAGGAGGATCATCTCTGGTCTTCTGTTACTTTGAAGAACTTCAAATTCAGGTTTCTTCTCCAACCTTCGTTTTTCTGAAATTTCACTTGTTTTCTATTGTTTTGAGCTTCTTAGAAGCTATGTTGAATCCGGCTAGTTGATAGGCCTCTTAGAGGCATAGTTTCAAAAACCTAGGGCATGATTTGATTTCCTCGGTTCTTGCTATGTGTGTGTGTTTTGTGATTTTTATGAGAATATTCATGATGTACATAAGCGTAGCTTTCGATTGGTATACATTTTGTGCATTTTGGTGAGGTTTGAAAGTTGCAGACGGTGGTGATTGACCGGAGAAGGTGACCGGAGGTCCCTCTCCGGCCGGTGGTCATTATTTTAGGGTTTCTTGCCAGAATGAATGTCAGCCGTATGATGTTGTTGATCCAACGCACGAAAGCACGCCAGCACATTAAAATACATGTGCCTCTCACGTGGTTCTTCTGATTTTATTTTTAAACGTGGTGTGGTGTGGTACATGGTAGGGAGTGTGGACCTGCACGCATGTTCTTTGATTTTGGTTACTTTGACTCTTACGTTGACCAGACTTAATCCAATGGTGTGAATTGATTGACTTTTTTGTTGACTGAGTGAGCATGATAGTTAGTGTGCATTGCGCAGACTTGGACCTAATCAGATTGCTACCCACACCCCCATGTTTTCAAGCCCAATTAATTTGAACTGCATAATTGCTATGTTCACACCTCCCCTTCCCTTTGCATTTCATTTTATTTTTCTATTTTTTATACACGTTTACTTTTTAATTTTTAAAAATATCAAATAGCATCATAAAATTCCACAAAAATTCATGAGTATCATTAAAACATTTAGGAAATTTTTGATGATTTTATTTTCTGATTTTATGACCTTTTTACCCCTGTTCTATATTTTTCTTTGAATTTCTTTGATGTGCATTCTTAATATGGTACATGATCTTGTTTAATTTTGTTCTTGATCATTAAAAATTGTTTTGATGCTCTTCTTTTTGCATTGAGTCATTATCATCTTGAGGTATGTTAAGTGATTTTTATTTGATTTTTTAGGTCAGTTTTATGGCATGTGTGGTGTTCACTTTTGTGCTATTTTGTATGATATGTCTGTGTGACCTAAGTGCATTGTTTGACATCATTTTGCCTTGGTTTCTTGCATGCTACTTTGATATGTGATTCATCTCTGATTAGTGAACTCCAATACCATGTTTTCATAATTTTCATGAGGCCATTTTATTTTTGCTTGATGCATTTCATTTAAAGCATTATGACATGTTATATCATTGTAATCTTTTGTGCATGTTTGCATGTTTTCTTTTATACATAATGGCATGATTATTTGCATATTTGGTGAACCATTCACTTGACATTATAGGTCATTGGTACATATTATGTGTCATCCTTGCATGTTGACTTTCATTTAAACCTTGTGCACCTTTAACATGTGGTGTTTGTACTTGTGTTTTCTTTTGAACTTCCATTTCAATTCTACCTCTTCTATTAATTCTTAAATGCTTTGATGTGTCATGCATGAATACTTGTGAGATGTTTGTGAATCATTTTTCATTTCATTTCAATTCTGATCCATGGATTACATGTTCCATTTGTGCATATTTCTTCTTTTCTCTTTCATCTTTCATTCTTCCTTTTCTTATGATATCATGTTCTAATGTCATGGAGGATGTTTGTTGCCTATCCACTTGAGTTTGATTGATAATGACCATTTGTTCCCATATGATGTACATTCTGGTTGTGGCTCTAGGATTTGGTTTCTCATTTATTTCTTTTGAGTTTTATGATGCATTACATGTTCTTTTACTTCTTATACATGTTTACTAACCATGTAGGGGCTTTGGTAAGTTTCAATTGAGTGTGGATAAGGAATCCACATTCAACTTCTATCCTTTCTCTTTTACAATTCCATTTTATGTTTTGTTAAGCACTTATGTGCTTTCTTTTAATAACTCATTACTTTCCCTTTTTGAATTACAATTCATCTTCTACTTTAGAAGTGAATTGTTTAATTCTTTCTTTCTTTAGACTTTAGGTTGAAACCTCACAAACCTTTAGGATCACTCCCTTTAATCTTCAGTTAGGATTGAGTCTTAGTTCACATAGATTTTTACCTTTCTCCTCTCTTGAGTCTTTCTTCTTCTCATCTCAAAGAAAATTCAAAATATCTAATAAAGGTAGGCACTTATTGCATTTAGGCATTTCATATAAAGAAAAGATTATAAGGGGTCTTCTCTTATAATCTTAGAATGTGTAGCATATGGCCCATCTTGGGTCAATGTGTTACATATTTGATCTTGTATGAGGGACTTAAATGCAATACTTGTTGAAAATACAAATAAAGAAAAACACTTCTTCATTTCATAATCAACAAAAACACTTAATAAACACAAGTATGCTAGTGTGTTTGAACCTTAATAATTGAAACTAAGTGTGGGGGTCTTCTTCATATTTAGTGTACTTTCTTACTCATTCCATCTTGGAATGTGAGAAGGTACACATTCCAAGGACTAAGATTTGGATACACTATCATATGCAAACAAATAACAAAACACTTCTTTCTAAAAGACAAAAACAAACCATAACGTCTTTCCTTCGGGAATTCTTTTCTCACCTCATTCACTCTCAACGTATGAACGTGCTCCTACTCGTTCTCTTGCAAGATGGTAACGCACTCGGACCAGCGAGCCTGCAACACCTGAGCTAGAACGTAAGTCGTTCTCTAAAAAACACAAACAACTTTCCCTTAGGTGAGGGGAACTACGTCGCTCTGATTCTCATGCTCCCGATGAGATACGTAGGCAGTGGGGTAGGGCCCATGCGAGCACTTCTTTTATTTTCCCTACATTTGTTTCCCGTTTCTTTTCTTTTCTTTCTCCTTTCTTTCTTTCAGTTCCTTTTCCAGTATCCTTTCTTTACACCCTTTGATCGAAACAGCACGCGTGGATCCCATCGGGTACGATGGACGCGTGGGGGTGCTAATACCTTCCCCGCGCGTAACCGACTCCCGAACCCAGTTCTCTTGGTCGTAAGACCATGCTTTTCCTTTCTCTCAGGTTTACGCGGTGTTTCCTTTCCCTCTCTTGGGATAAATACACATTGCTGGCGACTCTGTTTCGGTGCCACTTTCGCGTTTGTACTTGGATGAAAAAGGTCATTTCCGTTAAATAAATGCAAATGGTGTTAGTTTTGCTTACGGAGTATGAGTTGGTATGATGGATGACTTGGTCAGCACCTTTTAATTTTCACGTGGACTTTTATATTATTTTTTATTATTTTTTATTTTCCATGTAGATTTTTTATATTATTTTTTCTTTTTGTAATATTTATTTTTTAATTCTATTTTTATAAATTGTTATTTTAAAAATAATTTTAATTTGGCCAGATCAAATCAAATCCACACACAAACCCATCTAGAAGCCCAATATCAATTACATTTTCTTTGGCCCATATGTTTTTCATTTCTATGATTATGCACAAGTAGTTAATATAAAGACTAGATTTTATTCTGAAACAACCAATGTGAGACTAATATAAAGATAGGTATTGCAACTAGCTTTTTCTTCTCATTTTTCCAACATGTAGCTTACTCTCATGTTTTCTTTTCTCTATAGCAGTACATGTTCTGCCAAGGGCTGGGAAACCAAACAGTTAGCGTTGCTGAGTATCGTGGATTAATTTTAGGACTGACACAAATGTATCGTGGCTTAGCGGAGAAACTATTCATTTTTCTTTTCCAAACATCAGTTTTTAGGTGATTGGGATATCAACCACCATCTAGAGATATTATGTCATGAGGTTGTGGTGCTGCGTAATCAATTTGACTCATTTACCATCTCTCACATTGATAAGGTATCTATATAGTAATTTGGTCTATAATCCTTAAGTCTCCAATGTCTCAATTGGGTATTGCTTTGTGAAGTTGAAAACAGTTACTAGTACTCTGGTATTTGAGAATTATTTGATCATATTTTTGCTATGACTGGTTCAACTCTGGAATAGAAGCTCAACATCCTAGCAATGTTTTTGATATCACTTGCACCAGTAATATTAAGCTTCTAATTAACGAATATTTACATTCCGTTCTAAATAAATTGATAAGTATTTGATTTTATATTGCAACTCCTTATGTTTTTTCCTCACAGTTAACAAATATTGCCTTTACCATCAATTCAGAGACATCAGAGTCGGAGTTGTTTTGTTGGAAAATATATGTATTATAGCCCAACAAATATTAAAACCAAACTGGTCATTGGATTGGTCTTTCATCAGAGGAAACATCACGGCTGAACCATAAAGCAAGTGTGAGTCTTTCCCACCAGTTACCTCATCAACATAATGAATGTTCCGGTCGTCAGCCGTGTATATCATAACATCTCCACCAACGGGAATAATTATTGTCTGTTCACCATCTACATCTGAACACAAAACGAATGCACTTTCAATTTGGGCTATAGGAAAGAGTCTTCGGACTTTGATTCAAGCTTACGGGCACGTCTCTTTGTTTTGATAATCCATTGAAACACAAAACCGATATTTTGTTGGTGAAACTGTTAAGAATTTGAAGAAAGAAGTGGATGCCTGGAGAAGAAGAAGCTTTGCATTGAGCCGTTCAAAAATACGGTACTGGAAAGTGGAAGAACATTCCTAGAGGTAAAGAGTTTGCCAAAAAACCATGAAGTCGTGCCAACATTGCTTTCGAGGATAAATGGAGAAATTTAATGCTACTCTGCAAAATGTAACTCCTGCACCTCAAAGTATGATTCTTATGCATCAGCCTTCTATTGACGGAGCTCTCAAGCCGAACCGTCGTCAAAACTTCGAGCTAGCTTTTAATTCTAAAACTGATTATTCTCTGCACAATCTGGATAGTCCAATTCTACTGCATAACAACAATTCAGTTAATGCAACAATTAAGTTGGCTCTATTCGAAAAACATATGGTTGTTTCACATTGGTTGCAATTTTTTGGAAAAATGGCTTTAGGCAGGGTTCATGCAGCACCGTAACTTTTTGAAAAAATGAGAAGAAAAAGCTAGTTACAATAATCATACAAATGAAATCTAGTTTTTATATTAATTACTTGTGCATAATCATACAAATGAAAAACATATTGGCCAAAGAAAATGAAATTGATATTGGGCTTCTAGATGGGTTTGTGTGTGGATTTGATTTGATCTGGTCCAATTAAAATTATTTTTAAAATAACAATTTATAAAAATAGAATTAAAAAATAAATATTACAAAAAGAAAAAAATAATATAAAAAATCTACATGGAAAATAAAAAATAATTAAAAATAATATAAAAGTCCACGTGGAAATTAAAAGGTGCTGACTAAGCCATCCATCATGCTAACTCATACTCCACGTAAACAAAACTAACATTGTTTGCATTTATTTGACGGAAAGGACCTTTATGCTTCAGATAGATAACGTATGGGGTCAATTTGAAACTTTTAAAAGAAAGAGGATCAAATTGGACCCACCCCTATTGTTAGAGGACCAAAAAAGGTATTAAGCCTTTATTTAATTGATTCTATTTGATCGAATTTTATAGAATTGGTAGAATTAATTAATTGGGCCTAATTGAGGGTGTGAATAGTAAGTGTGAGAGTGGGTTGGGTTAAGCCCAATTGTTTTAAGACAATTTTAGGATTTAATTAAATAGAATAGAAAGATAGTAAGAGAGAAAATTCGAACAAGAAGAAAAGAGAAGAAAAGTTTAGAGAAAGGGAGAGGAGTGGAGAAGAAGAGAAACTCACAATCCAAGCTGAAGAAATTCATCCAAAATCAAGGTACGTGTGTGTTTTTATATAATTATTAGGATTGCTTGATAGTGTATAATTGGTAGAAATATTTTAGGATGAAACCCCTAAATTTTCTATAAATTTGAAATTGTTGTGAGTTTTTATTTTCAAGTGGCCAAATTGTTTTGTTATTGAAATTGTGAAAAATGAAGTGAGTAAAGATTATATAGAGAGTGATTGTGTAACTAATTCAGGCAGGCTAGGCAATGGTTGTTAGAGGTTAGGGTACCCGCTTCTGTTAGAGGAAATCAAGAGGAAAATTTGTTTTGAAGATAACAGAGTTAGATTCTTCTGTTAGATTGAAACTGTTAGTTGTTAAATTGAAGTTAGGATAGTTAGTGAATTAGATTAGTTAGTGAAGAAGGTTATGACAGTTAGAGTCAGTTTCACTTAAATGGTTAGAAAGTTAGGGTGAGTTAGTTGAATTGTGAGAGTTTGTGAATTAGATTGTTATGACATTAGTAAACAGTTAGATTAGTTTGAGTTAAGTTAGCACTGTTATGAAAATATGTTGGTTAGAACTATTTTGAATGTTAAATTTGTTAAGTTGTGGAATAGGTTTTGATAGTTAGATATTGAATTAGTTGGATTGCCATTGTTAAAACATGTTTTAGTTCAAATGGAAGCTTGCTCAGTTAGAAAAAAATGTTAATGAAAAGGGCTTATTTTCAGTTAACGCAAGTTAGTAATTTGAAGTTAGTGAGTGTTAGTTTAGGTGAAGCTAGATAAGTGTGCTAATGCTGGCAGTTAACTGTTGTGTTAAATTGGACTTAGTGGTTAGGAGAGTACTAGCATGGATGAACTATTGGACCGTGTTAGCTATTTCAAGTTGGTAGTTAGTAGGAAGGTTAGACTCATTATGTAAACTTGTAGTTCAATTTGTGTGGTAGTTTTGAAAAATGCTGCTACTTGCATTGTTGAACTAATGTGGTTATGGATCTTGTTTGAAAACTTATGTCACTTTAAAAAAAGCAACAACATTGAATTATGCATGAATATTGATTATTTATTCAAATAGTAATTATTTATTAAAATATTTATTATTTAATTTAAAAATTGATTATTTATTTAATTATTAACTATTTATTAAATATTGGTTATTTAATTTTAAATATGAATTATTTATTTAAATATTAATTGTTTATTTAAATATTAATTATTTATTAAAATAATAATTGTTGGTTAAAATATTGATTAATTATTGGATATGGAATAATTATTAAAATGTTTAATAATTACTAAATAATTATTAATATTGAGTAGTATTGAATATTTACTAAATCACTACAGGAAAAGAGGGAAAAGAGGGCGCTTTTTTTGCCCTATAAAAGCGCTTAAAAGCGCTGTCTAAGCCTGCGCTGTCGTAGGTAAAGACGGCGCTTTTTTATTTATGAAAAAGCGCTCTCTAAAAAGGAACTTTAGACAGCGCTTATAAAAGCGTTGTCTAAAGTATACTTTTAAAATTTAAATTTTTTTTTTATAAACTTTAGAAAGCGCTTTTTCCTTCAAAAGCGCTCTCTAAAGGTGCTTTTAGACAGCGCTTTTGGAAGCGCTGTCTAATGTATACTGAAAATGATTTTTTTGTATACCTTTAGAGAGCGCTTTTCCCTAAAAACGCTATCTAAAGTGTACTTTAGAGAGCGTTTTTTCCTTAAAAGCGCTATCTAAAGTATACCTATAATTTTATTGGTTTTTTCTACAAAATCCCATTTTAGCCATTTTTTTATGCAGAAACCTGCATAGTTTCAAACTAGCATTTCTTATATAATTTCTTGCAACAACAGAATTCTTATACATTTCAAGAAATAGAATTCTTGCAACAACAGAATTCATATATACATTTCAATAAAATTAACATTCACAAGACTTACAACAGAATTCACAAAATTTCCAAAATTCACAAAATTCTTGCAACAAAAGAATTCATATATATACATTAACAGAATTCACAAAATTTACAACAGAATTCTTCTTGCAACAGAATTTTCTTATATTCACAAAACTAAAATTTACATTCATAAAACTATACATTCAAATAATTTTTTTTAGAAGAAAGAATTCGCACAATTCTTCCGTAATATAATTCAATTGTTTCTTTGTGTAAGAAGAACACGCCATATCTTCGAAATACTACATAACAAAACAAAATACGCATTATTTAGTTAAAAATAATAAATTATATGACATATCCGATATTAAAATCCCAAGTTATAAAACCATGCATACCCTAATAGGAATCTCCAATTGTTCCATTTGAATGATTTCTCTCATGAACCTCAAAACGAAGTACCCGCAGTCTATGCCATTACGCTGACGAGGGCACTACACATAGACAAACAAATAAGAAATAATATATAGATGTTTTGTGTTATTAAGTAGCATCACTAATAAGCAATATTGTGAAAATTAATATACCTCCACTTTGACCCATGTAATATTGGTTGATCTAGCCCGTGCTACTCGAGTCTCTCTTTGTGCACGGTATAGTAGTATAGCTCTATAAAAGAAAAACGTAAGAACAATGTCACAGAAATAATTAGATATACAAATACACACGAATATTTTGAACAGTCTCACTTACGTGTCAACCACATCCTTCATATTCTGATATGTGGACCAATCAGTATCCAATGAATTAAGATAATAGACCACTTCTGTTATAGGATTAATGGCAACCAACAACCAGTGTCCACTGTAAAGTATAACAAAAGTTTAGATGGATAATTTCTACGTAAAAGATACAAATTAAAGATTAGAATGAAATTATAATGAAAATCTTACCCGTTTCCAGTATTATACGGTAAAAGAAATAGACATTCTGTGTGGCTGGCCGTAAATCGCTCAAGTAAGTGGTCTCTTACTTCAATTGCATTCATACCAATTCTCGGTGCATTAACAAGGCTGCAAGAGAAGAAACGGAATTTGTTTGACAAATCCGTCCCCCGCATGAATTTTTCATACATGCACCTTAAATAAAAACATAATAAACATTAGACTATTATCATTGAAATGTGTAAATAAATTGTTCAACTAAATAAATAATAGATTGATTGGAGTACCAGATGTATGAATGCATAACACCGATGCCTAATTCAGTATGATTGAAAACCTGCTCCATGTCCTCTTTTTCGATTATCTCAGAATGAGGAAAACCAAAAACACCTTCGTCCATGTTGATTTGACGAATAGCACCTTGCATCAAATCAGACATTTCTAAAAGTGTACCTAGACACGTCTGAAAGTGAGGACTACTTTTTTCCTTCACGGTCCTTGTAGGCGCTTTTTTCTTGCTGATCTGTTGTGAAGGTTGAGCAGTAACCTAACAATCATATAACTTAGGTAAAGTAGAAAATCATGAATTCGGATAACAGAATAACACTTAAAAGCTACCTCTCTGTGTGATTCAACAGACTCATTTTGCAGCAAAACCCCTTTATTCTTTGCTGCGGGTTTTGTAGGAGTCTAACATTACCATGTAAAAAAAAGTAAGTAATGGTTCAGAATGATTTTCATAATCATTAAGAATTGACATTTGAATACTAAGAGATTCGTAATGGTTTTCAACATACCTCATCACCTATGCAAATGAGGTCTAACGGCCATGCAACAAACGAACCTATTGCATCCCGCAACAATGTAACCTCTGAAACCGAGTCTGGTATCGGTAGTAACGCATCCGTATCTAAAGCGATATCAACCGACACTTTCAGATAACCTTGTGGGAGCGGATGATGGTGAAGTAACGCTCCCGCAAAGTTATGCACTTTTCCCTTGCCAACCATGCGATAAGTCGGAAACGACAAATACAATTGGCAAGATGAAATGTCCTGAAGCAATGATAAATATGTAACTTTTAATATGTATAAAGGTCAAATAAAATAAATGTGTCAATTTAATTAAAATAAATATGTGCTAATTACCTCGGGAATTTTATTTGGAGAATTGATACTAGCTTTGTCACTAGCATCTTTCAAACCGGACCCGCGCCTTTCCGCCTCATATCTCTCTTTATCCTGCTGCAATGCTTGGACTTGCGCTTGTAGTGCCATCACAGTTTGCATGATTTCTTAGGTGGTGGGATTTTTTTTCCTTGATTGCTTATACAAGGATGATGGAGTCACACCAAATCCTTTACCTCTCACCCGACCGGGATACTCAGGAACATTTAGTACTCGACTAAGAATGCTCCTGCAATCATCCTCACCTGCGGGTATGGATTTAGATAGATTCTCCTGAAATTCATAGATATATCGAAAATTATTAGTGGGGATTAAAAATTAATTATAATTTAATAAAATTTCAATTAACTTTGAGACATAATGTTATACTTACACATTCTTCATAAACATGCTGAACATCTTCTGTAACAGCTCCACCCTTACCCACGCGAGCTTCCTTCCACAAAACATGGTCCGGAAGTGATGATTCTTCACTTTTAGACTCTTCTAACTACACATTTAGTTAAATAATAAGTTCATCAATTATAACACAATAATACAATTAATAAAATCATAGCATTAATATATACTTACCAATTTTTGTTGTAATCGTGCATATCCCAAACGCCCTTTTCTGTATGGATATGCGGGGTTTGATGCTCTTTCGCGATTAATGGCACTCAATTTCTGGATAAAAATTTTTAAGTCATATCAAAACAAACTAATGAAACACATATATAATACAATCAATAGACATGACAAGACAACATTACATTGAATTCTTCGGTTTTCCGTTTGTCTACAAAAATGCCCCATTCTTGCGGTGTAATCACATCCGCATACAACGGTGGAAGTTCTGCTTCAACAAAAATTTTGTTCTCGTCCCTAAGATATTTGTTTGATAATAAGGCTCTAAACCCTCTGTGTCTCTTTCCGGCCAATTGAAGACAATACTTTTGCCGGCTTTCTTCAATATTAAAGGACCTCTACGAAAAAAACATACACATATAAACATAAAGTGTTTTAGTATAAGTAAATTAAAGACTTAATCGTCAACAAAAATCTAATAACATCAATCATATTTGGTAAGTACCTGTATCTCAGTCCATATCTTTTCTTTACCGGCATCCAACGATTTACTCCTCCAATTATCACTAGTGATTGGAATGTGCTGACGGACAAGTGAACCAATGTATGAAGATAACATTGAACCGTTAGGCTCAACTAGTTGGTTCTGTTCACTCCAATGTACATCAAATCTCATCCCTTTATCTCTAGCATGGATGATTCTCTTCATAATGGTTTTTCCTCTTTTTATTTCATGTTCTAGATTCGAAGCTTCATTCTGAGATTCCTGTGTATCTTGTGTCTCGTGGATGTCTTCCTGGTTATTAGACATTTTACCTGTAAGCAAGAAAAAAACAAAAAGTAAATGACAAATATAAACTGATAAATAATTAATACTTCACTGTTAATGAATACTTACAACTTACAAAGCCTAAGCAAATTAAAGTGAAAATTGAAAAGGAAAAGAAAAATAATTAATAAACACTGAAATTGATACTTGTTAGTAACAGGTACCAAGTAAATAAACAAACACCCTTATAAAAGAATGATAAGATTCTGAGTTTCTAATTCTAACAAGAAATTGATACTCCTTCCATTTTTAATTAACAGGTTACTTTCACTTCATTCTCAACCCTTTATCTAATATTCCTTCCATTTTAATAAACATTGAAATTGTAATTGAAAACATCTAACAAGATTCTGAGTTGCTGAAAACATCATTAACAGGTTACTTTCACTTCATTCTCAACCCTTTATCTAATATTCCTTCCATTTTAATTATCATATATAGTTGTTTGTTACTATAAAATAAGTATCTAAATAAAAACATGGCTAAGTTGGTACACAAACATCATTAACAGGTTACTTTCACTTCATTCTCAACCCTTTATCTAATATTCTATTATATATACCAAAAAAGAACAACAATAATAGTTTAAATTTATAAACAAAAAAAATCAACAAAAACAACGAACAACAGTAACAACGAACAATAGTAACAACGAACAACAGTAACATGCAAGAACGATTTACGGCCAGCAACAACGAACAACAGTAACATGCAAGAACGATTTACGGCCAGCAACAACGAACAATGTTAGAAGTAAGAACAGCAACAACAATGTTAGAAGTAAGAACAGCAATGTACCTCTTCTTCGTCACGACGGCAGCAAAACGACGGCAATGACAAAGGGTTTCAGCAGAGAAAAAAGAGAGCAAGGGTTTCAGCAGAGAAGAAAGAGAGCAAGCGTCGCGAGAAGAAAATGATTAGAAGCAGTTTCAGAAAATGAAATGAAATGTGTTTTATATTTTAATTAATAATGACCTTAGAGGACGCTTTACTTAAAAAGCGCTTTCTAAGGTGAGGAGACTTAAAGACCTTAGAGGGCGCTTTTCTTAAAGCGCTTTCTAAGGTTAAACTTTAGACAGCGCTTTTCTAAAGCGCTCTCTAAAGGCTATTTTTAGAAGCCTTATAACAGCGCTTTGTCCTTAGAAAGCGCTGTCTAAGGTTTACCTGAAAATGACAAAAAATATAAAAATGAGTCTGGGGCGAGGGAGATTCGAACCCCAGACTCAAAGCATGGCAAACAAACACACAAACCTCCTTGACCAGCGGTACTACGCCTTCATCCATTGGTTAGACTGACTCCATAAATATATAAAATAAGTTCACAACATATATATTTAAATATATTATTTGAATAATTTTAATTATAATTTAAAATAATTTAAATATATTAAATATAATTTGATATATTAATATAATTTAAAGTATATTTTAAATTATATGTTAATATAATTTAAATAAGTTAAAATGTTTGTATTTAAAACATATATATTTAAATATATTATTTGAATAATTTTAATTATAATTTAAAATAAATTAAAATATAATTTAATATAATTTAAATATATTAAATATAATTTGATATATTAATATAATTTAAAGTATATTTAATATTAAAATAATTTAAATTACATATTAATATAATTTATATATATTAAATATAATTTAATAAGTTAAAATGTTTGTATTTAAAACATATATATTTAAATATATTATTTGAATAATTTAAAATATAATTTAAAATAAATTTAAATATAATTTAAATATATTAAATATAATTTGATATATTAATATAATTTAAAGCATATTTTAAATTAATATATTCTAAATTATATGGTTAACTTTAGACAGCGCTTTTCTAAAGCGCTCTCTAAAGGCTATTTTTAGAAGCCTTATAACAGCGCTTTGTCCTTAGAAAGCGCTGTCTAAGGTTTACCTGAAAATGTCAAAAAAAAATAAAAATGAGTCTGGGGCGAGGGGGATTCGAACCCCAGACTCAAAGCATGGCAAACAAACACACAAACCTCTTTGACCAGCGGTACTACGCCCTCATCCATTGTTTAGACTGACTCCATAAATATATAAAATAAGTTCACAACATATATATTTAAATATATTATTTGAATCATTTTAATTATAATTTAAAATAATTTAAATATATTAAATATAATTTGATATATTAATATAATTTAAAGTATATTTTAAATTATATGTTAATATAATTTATATATATTAAATATAATTTAAATAAGTTAAAATGTTTGTATTTAAAACATATATATTTAAATATATTATTTGAATAATTTTAAATATAATTTAAAATAAATTAAAATATAATTTAAATATATTAAATATAATTTGATATATTAATATAATTTAAAGTATATTTAATATTAAAATATTTTAAATTATATATTAATATAATTTATATATATTAAATATAATTTAATAAGTTAAAATGTTTGTATTTAAAACATATATATTTAAATATATTATTTGAATAATTTAAAATATAATTTAAAATAAATTAAAATATAATTTAAATATATTAAATATAATTTGATATATTAATATAATTTAAAGCATATTTTAAATTAATATATTCTAAATTATATGGTTAACTTTAGACAGCGCTTTTCTAAAGCGCTCTCTAAAGGCTATTTTTAGAAGCCTTATAACAGCGCTTTGTCCTTAGAAAGCGCTGTCTAAGGTTTACCTGAAAATGTCAAAAAATATAAAAATGAGTCTGGGGCGAGGGGGATTCGAACCCCAGACTCAAAGCATGGCAAACAAACACACAAACTTCCTTGATCAGCGGTACTACGCCCTCATCCATTGTTTAGACTGACTCCATAAATATATAAAATAAGTTCACAACATATATCTTTAAATATATTATTTGAATAATTTTAATTATAATTTAAAATAATTTAAATATATTAAATATAATTTGATATATTAATATAATTTAAAGTATATTTTAAATTATATGTTAATATAATTTATATATATTAAATATAATTTAAATAAGTTAAAATGTTTGTATTTAAAACATATATATTTAAATATATTATTTGAATAATTTTAAATATAATATAAAATAAATTTAAATATAATTTAAATATATTAAATATAATTTGATATATTAATATAATTTAAAGTATATTTAATATTAAAATATTTTAAATTATATATTAATATAATTTATATATATTAAATATAATTTAATAAGTTAAAATGTTTGTATTTAAAACATATATATTTAAATATATTATTTGAATAATTTAAAATATAATTTAAAATAAATTAAAATATAATTTAAATATATTAAATATAATTTGATATATTAATTTAATTTAATGCATATTTTAAATTAATATATTTTAAATTATATATTTATATAATTTATATATATTAAATATAATTTAAATAAGTTAAAATGTTTGTACTTAAAACATATATATTTAAATATATTATTTGAATAATTTAAAATATAAGTTAAAATAAATTAAAATATAATTTAATATAATTTAAATATATTAAATATAATTTGATATATTAATATAATTTAAAGTATATTTTAAATTAATATATTTTAAATTATATATTAATATAATTTATATATATTAAATATAATTTAAATAAGTTAAAATATATAATTTAAATATATTAAATATAATTTGAAATATTAATATAATTTAAAATTCGTTTCCATACATAAAGGGCGTGGGTTCGACCCCCCCTTTTGCCAAACAGCAAATACAGCGCTGTCTCAGAAAATGTTTAGAATTGTTTTATATTTTAAATAGTAAGTGACTTTAGAGGGCGCTTTTCCTTAGAAAGCACTTTCTAAAGTGAAAAGAAATTGAGCCCTATTAGAGTGCGTTCTGAAAGCGCTTTCTAAGGTCATACCTATAGCAGCACTTTTTAAAAGCGCTCTCTAAAGGGATACCTATAGCAGCGCTTTTTGGAAAGCGCTGTCTAAGGTGGCACTCTTTTACATTCTTTTACAGCGTTTTTGAAAAGCGCTTTCTAAAGCCTTTCTTTTAAGGCGCTTTTTTTTAGCGAAAATTTTTTATTCTTTTTAGCAGCGCTTTTGCATAAAACCGCTGTCTTTTTGGTGTTGTCTAATAATATTTTTGGCGTAGTGAATATTGAAATATTAATTTTAAATATTGAATTATTTATTGAATAATTTAATTAATTAGTGAATATTGGATTATTTATTGAATATTGAATTATTTAATTAAATATTGATTAATTATTAAAGTATTGGTTGTTTATTAAAATATTGATTATTTAATTTAATATTTTTTTTATTAAATATTGAGTATTTATTAAATATTAATTATTTTATAAAATATTTATTATTTATTAGATATTGATTATTTATTTAGATATTGATTATTACTTAGTAAATATGGACTTAATTATTGAGGATAAGTCAATTACTCTATGTATTATCGGTATCGTGTGATTTGTGAATTGAGATGGAATTGTATAGATACTTGTGAATTATTTGCTAAGTGTGGTGATGATTTTAAAGTATGAGTACCTGGATTATGGAAATTTGTTTTTGTGTGCAATTGTGTGGTAATTAGAGTGTGATGAATTATTGATGATATGTTTGGATATTAAGATTAGGGAATGGTCTTAATTGCATATGGTTGTTGATTAAATACGCATCATTTGAGTCAAGATGCAATGCTTGCTAGTTCTGTGGGAGCTAGTGACTTGTCCCAAACCTAGAGAGGGGTTTGAAAGCTTAGGGGACGGGCTTTTGTTTGTTATTGGTCTAGGGGACGGACCCGATTTAAATGTAAAAACCGAAAAATAATAACAAGTGTTGGTACCACATGGCATGAGTTGCATTGAGTCTCATTGTTCATTTGTATGTTATATGAAAATATGTGTATGTATGTGACTTGTTGAATTAGTGGAATTGTTGAATTGTGTGTTTGTACTCGTGAATTGTATGGTTACTTGAGTAATACCTTGTTGATGAAACTTTGAAGTGTGACAATAATTGTGATTATGTTTGTATGCCTTTTAAAAAATTATTATCTTATGATTTCAATAAATATGTGAATTTTCACCTTTCTGTTGGAATGATGTTTTATACGACATCGCTCAGATACCGAGGAGTAGAGTTGCTTCTAGCGCAAGGTAGCCGTTGGAGTAGGTGATTTAGTTTCTTTATTTATGTTGGGTCGAGTCGTGCTCTGATCATGTAACACTGGGATCATTTCGTTCTATGTTCGAGAGATACTTTATGTACTCATCTTCATTATGTTATTGTTGTTTTGAATTATATGAAGTTTTGGCTTTTATGCCTAAGTAATTAATTATGAATGAGATGATCATGAGATTTTCTTTATGTCTATTATGATTAACTTTAATCCGTTGCTACATGTTAAGTGAAAGGTTTTGAAAAACATGAAATTATTTAAGTGTTATTGAGCATGACAGGTGTTGTATGATGTATTGAAAATACATGTGACGCCCTTTTATGAGATGCATGTTAATTTACTCTGATTTATTTATATATTTTTTGCGGGGTTTAGAAGGGTGTTACACTGACGGAGTCAAACAGCCATATGCAAACATATTCTCAGGCTACTTAAAGTTGTCTGGCATAGCAAAACCAATAGAAACATCAATAACTTATTTTTATAAAACATCTTGTATCATTGCAAGTATCCCTTCAAAATTAATAACATAATCAACACCTGTCAAGGCCTCATGGGCTTCACCAGGAGAAGGCAAAAAAATCTGCAACCTCACTACCTACTTCACCTAAAACAAACCAAGGCAAACATCAGTAACATATATAAGGTTACAAGCTCGCTACCTACTTGACCTGAAGAAATAGCGTGTAGGTGTAAGCTGGAGAATACGACAAACCTAATAAAAATGCAATGAAAATTAATAACACAATCGCAATAAAACTTAATAACAGGCACTTGAAAGCATCCCAGACTCAGCCTTCTCTAAAGCAGGAGAAGCCAAAATAGCTACAATCTCGCTACCTACTTCACCTAAAGAATGAGTGTACCTAACACCTATAATAAGCACAAGAATATGAAAAACCAAATATATATATATATATATATATATAAACAAAATGCAATGAAAACTAAAACACGCACCTGAAAGCATCCCAGATGCCTCCGCCGGTGTAAGCACAGCCTCATGTAACTCAGAAGAAGGCAAAATAGCTCCAATCTCTCTACCTACTTGACCTAAAAAATGAGCATACATAACACCTCATATAGTAAGCACAAGAATACGAAAAACCTAATATATAAAAAAATAAAATGTAATGAAAACTAAAACACGCACCTGAAAGCATCCTAGACGCCTCCGCCAATGAAAGCACGACCTCTTGTAACTAAGAAGAAGGCAAAATAGCTCCAATCTCTCTATCTACTTGACCTAAAAAATGAGCATACATAATACCTCCTATAGTAAGCACAAGAATACGAAAAACCTAATATATAAAAATATAAAATGCAATGAAAACTAAAACACGCACCTGAAAGCATCCCAGACGCCTCCGTCGGTGAAAGCACGACCTCATGTAACTCAGAAGAAGACAAAATAGCTCCAATCTCTCTACCTACTTGCCCTAAAAAATGAGCATACTTAACACTTCCTATAGTAAGCACAAGAATACGAAAAACCTAATTTATAAAAAAATAAAATGCAATGAAAACTAGAACACGCACCGGAAAGCATCCCAGACGCCTCCACCGGTGAAAGCACGACCTCATGTAACTCAGAAGAAGCAAAAATAGCTCCAATCTCTCTACCTACTTGACCTAAAAAATGAGAATACATAAAACCTCCTATAGTAAGCACAAGAATACGAAAAACATAATATATAAAAAAATAAAATGCAATGAAAACTAAAACACGCACCTGAAAGCATCCCAGACGCCTCCGCCGGTGAAAGAACGGCCTCATCTGAAGCAACCGTTGGAGCCGCCGAAGTTTGCAAAACAACTACAGCCTCCGGAGAAGGCAAAGTCACTTCTTCGCCTAAAGCATGCACAGTTGAAAAGCTAGGTTTAAACGAAGGTATCTTCTTAGTAATCAAATCATTCGCTCTTATCTTATGTAATGCTTCAGTAATCAACTGTTTCGCTCTTTCATTACGTAATGCTAAAAAAACTGCGAGAGAAGGGATAGTAGCTTTGAGAGAGTCTGTTGAAAGATGTTCCGGTTCTCGGTTATTTGCCTCCGCCAGTGAGCTCGAAACCGAGGCGGAAGAATTAGAAATAGCGTCGACATCACCAAATAGCAACTGCTTCATGCGAGCGATTAATCCAAATATTAGAGTTTCAAACATATCACGAAACCTCATCTCAAGAAATAGGGAAAAGACAAAAAGACTGAGAAAAAGTGAAAAGACTGAGAAATGCAAAGAAAGAAAAGAGAAAGTGAGAGAAAAGGGTTGTTTTAGAGAAAAAAAAGTGAGAGAGAGAGAGAGAGGGGTAGTTTCAGAACTAAAAACAGCTTTAAGAACTTCACTTTCCACGCGCTACACACGCAACGTCACATTTTACACGCGCGTCAAAACCATTTTTTAGCTTTAATTACGTGTTATACACTCGCCACCCCTTTCTAAATTTCACTTGCCACGCGATAACCGTCATGACTATTTTTTAGTTGCTATCTATCATTACCTTTGAAGTATAAAACATAGTAATTTAATAAAAAAAATACAAAGATTCATGTAGGAGTACTAATTAACAACAAATAATTTTAAAAACAAAGGTAAATCATGAGTTTATAAAAATATGAACTATTAATGTTTTTTTTTACTTTATATTTTATTTATTTTAAGTTATTTAAATTCTTATTTAATCTATGAACCAGCAAAATTTTATAGTTTTTTAATTTATAGTATAGATAAAAAAAAAGTCATTAGTAACAAGCCCTTATGATTCATTTTTCAGATGAAGGTACAAACCCTTTTCGGAACACACAAATGCCAAATTATTCGCCATCTAAAATGGGCTTCATCATTGAAAGTGTGAAACAGAATGCCATACATATTAGCAATGGAGAACCTTCCTAGGATCCACTCCAAAGGCACATGTCTGGAACTGTAGTAGCCATAGTAGGAGGATGACTCACATTGATTCTGTCTAAGATTGGCTGGGAGAAGACAGTGTGTAGTAAAGGGCAGTTCTAGTTACCTGCACTATTCAGAAGGTCAAAAACATGTTGCAGATGCAAGTTGCGACTAACCGGCCGGCGAACATGATCTTTGAGATGCAATCTCAGTGCAACCCAAGCCTCTTTCCAGATATTAAGGTTATTTCCATTACCTACTTCCCAATAGGCCAACTCATCAAGTTTAGGGAGAAGCTCCACTATCACCTTCCAAATACAGGATTCAGCAGGTTTAGCAATTAAATCACCAGATTCAATATGTCTCGCGACATATTTACTTTTTAATAAACGACTCTAAAGAAGATGATCCTGAGATTTCATCTTCCAACCCAACTTGGCCATGCAAGCTATTTTCATAAAGTTAAAATTCCTAAGGCCAAGGCCACCAACTATCTTATCTCTGTTAATAATACTTCAATGGATCGTATACAGCTACTTATCATTTGAGTCACCCCAAATAAAATATTGTTGACACTGATGAATTTTGTTAACACAAGCTTTTGGCAGTGGAGCAGACATCATTGTATATATAGGGAATGCCTCAATAACTGCCTTAGCCAAAGTGACCTGACCCGCAAAGGAAAGCTAACTACGCTTCCAATGCACAAGCTTGGCTTGAACTTTCTCAATAAGGTATCGAAAGTCTTTAAATTTAAGACCCTTTCCAAATAGAGGAACTTCTAAATAGGTGCCGAGGGAGGTGGTCTCCCTAAATCCATACTTGGCTATGATAGATTTTCTAGTAGCAATCGGAGTATTCCTTAAAAAAAATAATGTTAGACTTTTCCATATTTATATGTTGGCTCGAAGCACTGCATAATAATGAAAGGATATACATAATCACATTTATTTGGTTGTCAATAGTGATACCAAAAAGAATAAGGTCGTCGAAAAACATAAGACGGGACACCTTAGGGTCATCTCTTCCAATCTTCAAGCACTGCCATTGATTGTTTTCCACTGCATCATGTATCATGTGGGACATATTGTCCATACAAAGGACACCAAATAAGGGGATAATGGATCACCTTGGCTTAATCCTTTCTTAGCTTCAAAAAAATCTCTGTTATTGCCTTTCCAAAGAACCCGAAGTTGCACAGAAGTTACAACACGCATAATTAGATCAGTAAGATTATCAGGACTACCAACTTCATTAAGAACACATTCAATGAATTTCCAACGCATATTATCATACGCCTTTGCTAGATTAATTTTGACGACGGAGTATCTAATTTTCTTCTTGATTTTTGTATGTACTGTGAAGGATCTCCTACGCAATAACAATATTATCGTGATAGCTTTTGGAAGGGATGAAGTGTAACACCCTAAATACCCCCGCATAATTTATAATTAATTATCAGAGTAAATTAAAACCACACACATGTAGGATGCTACTTTCAAAACAAACTTGCTCATGCAATCAGATATGTAACATGTGCCACTTTTATAATTAATAATAATAATACTAATAACAATAATCAGCAAGTCTAAACTTTGACTTGATTAATAGCAGTGGAACATCAATAATTAATTCATTTAATGATTTAAACATGAATCAGAAAATGTAATCATCATAAGCAACATCAAACTTAAGAGATATCCAAAAAACTCCACCAAAACATAAACAGACACAAAAGAGCGTTCAACCCCCTGGTGTTACACACCAGAGCAGTCGCAGGCTCTAAACATTAAAAGGAAGACTCCATCTTCCACTCACATCAACTCCTCTACTGCGAGTTATCTGCACGATGCTCAAGTAAAGGAAACATTCAAACATAAGGGGTGAGATATCATAATTATATAAAGGAAAGCATGATAATAAGTAAGCATCAGATTATTACATGCACATCACCCATTCCATAACACACGTCCACACAAACAATATAACAACTATCCATACATAATAACAACGCATCCAATATATAATGCAATGAGACTCACAACTCGACTCAATGCATGTGGTACCAATACATGAATATTCAGGTTCACCGCTCCAATCCTCACCTCCTAGGCTCAGAGCTAACCAATTTTTTATCTTCACCTCCGATAATGCTTCACTAATTCCATCACCTCCGAAATCAGCTACTCGCACCCAATCCCCACCTCTTGGGATTGAGGCTCACCAACAACGGACCATTGTCCAACAACATGAATGCTTGGAACACATTATACATGCAACAACAACATCAAGCACAATGACCAACACCTCTATAGTCAATGTACCCCACCAATACTATCCACTATGCACCAACACACGCTATAACAACTCAGCAACATCAACATACAACATAGTAAGCAACAACAATGCATTTTAGATTATGTCACACCACAACATAAACACTACAATGCATTTAACATCATCACACAGCAAATTATTCAATTTCTGGTACATAAACCATTTTTAGAATAAAGTTCATCGCGACAGCTTCCCAACGCTTCGAACGGCACCCGAATCGGATACCCGGAACTAAAGTTATGAATTTTCAAAGATTTTCAAAAACTTCTCCCAGCGTAACCGGTTACACCAAATGAGGTAACCGATTACATCCCTTGTAACCAGTCACGCTACACAAAAAACACTCATTGTAACCGGTTACCATAATCAGGGTAACCGACTACACCCTCATAGATTTGTCCAATTTATGCAAAACATATACAGTGTAACCGATTACCCAAATCCTGGTAACCGATTACACAATCACAATTTTGTCTAGAAACTCATTTTTAAAGCAGTGTAACCGGTTACACCATATCTGGTAACCGATTACACTATGCGCAGAAGCACTTTTCTACAACTTTTCAAAACGAAAATCACTTATAAGCTATCCCAAAACCCCATTTTTCTCACAAATCATTTGTCTTAAGTTTTAACACAAAAAATCACTTTTCAAAAGTTTCAAACCCCAAATTCTTTTCACCGAAAAACACTCATAACTTAGTACCGACTCTGACTCGCAACCACACACAACAACACAATATCTACCATCAACAATTTCAACAACGATATTACGCAATTTACCAATCAACCATCTACCGCAACATTATCATACAACATTCGAACACATCTAATTCATCAAACAACATACAATTGCATGATCCACACAATTAATCCAACAATTACAAAATTGCAACAAAGATCATGGTATTGAGAAGAGAAAAGCATAAACCAAGCATAGACATAATCTACCCACCATCATCATACAATCCCTTAGATAATTAGAACTCCACTCTTACCTTAGAGTTCTTGCAAAAGCTTCTCAACAATGGTGATTTTCTCTTCCCCCTTGAGCCCTAGCCTCCTTTCCACTTTTCTCTTATTTTCAAGATCTGATAGTTTCTCCCCAAATATCCCTCATTTCTTCTTATTATATTATTATAATTATTAGTATTATTAATACCAACTAATTAAAATACTAACAATAATAATATTATTAAATATTTAATTTAAATAATACTCACCTTATATTATTTAAATAAATAATTGCTAACTAATATTACTAATTAGTTTTACTCTCCATATCACCCAACTATACACAATTACTCACACACCCCCAACACCTTAAATTTATTCTTAAGACCACTACCCCACACCAAGGGTAGCTCAAACACACCAAAAACACCAAACAATACGGCATAATAACAACCATCACCTAATTAAATTACAGAAAATAAACAAAATAAGTCGGGGCGTTACAACTCTCCCCCACTTAGAATGTTTTCGTCCTCGAAAATTACCTGATGCGAGCAACTCTGGATACGACTCTCGCATCCTACTTTCCAACTCTCAAGTCATATTTCCACCAGCAGCGCCTCCCCACACTATCTTCACGAGAGTAATTTCTTTGCCTCTCAATTGCTTCAGGTCACGATCATCAATCCTTAAAGGAAAAGCCTCAACTATAAATTTATCCCTCACCTGAACATCATCCATTGGAATCACATGCGATGGATTCGAGACATACTTCCGAAGCTATGAAACATGGAACACATCATGCAAATTTGACACGTTTGGTGGCAACGTCACTCTATAAGTGTCATACCCCAAATTTTGACCACCAGGATTTCCCATCATTATAAGAATCATTATCATAATATGGATGTACCATCATGCCTCATCAATCTCCTCAAGGATTGTCGAGCATTCACTACAATCAAAGATTAGGGTTTACATCCCTCTCAGAACATTCAGGCAAAAGATCAATCAAGAAAGGACTTGATCTTCAACTTCTCTAACCTATTAAACATCCATGAAGGATCAAGAGGTCTCCCATATCAAAAATCAAGCATAAGTATGCAACATTACAAGAGGATCAAGCCTCAGGATCGCCAGTGTCACCAAATTAGGGTTTTGGTTGACCAGGGCCTCCAGATGAAACTTTTCATCTGGGCATGAGTCAATACCTTAAAATATGGTCCAATAAGCTCAAAATAATCTCAATATCCTATCCACAATGGTAAAGTCACCTTGAATGACCATCTATAAAAAATCAGGAATTAGGGTTTTGACCTAATTCAACCCTTGAGTTAACTTGTGAAGCAAGGCATGACTTGAGGCTTCAAAATGAACTTCAAGGATCTCAAATACATCACATTAACATGTCTATAAGATTTGATGGACTCAAGAAGCTCAAGTCATAAGCCACAAGAACTCAGAATCATCTGGTCACAAATTAGGGTTTCGGATGAAAAAGTCAACCCTACCATTAACTGTTGACCAACCCTTGTTCTTAAACCTTGGGGAAGGGTCCATGACATCTCTAAATACCCTTAGAGGCCCTTCATGAAGTTTAATTAGGCCTAAGGTTTGATTTCATAAAAGAATCACAAAGTCAAAACTCATCTGCTGAAAAAAGTCAAGTGTATAAAAATCCAAGTTTGACTTTTTGAAATTTTGGTCAACCAAGGTTCCCTTAACCCTAAAATCATGTTAATATGTGATTTGAATCATAATTCATCAAGAAAAATCAAAGAAAATGAGTTAACTTGTAAAAGGGGTAATCATAAAAAACTTAGAATTTTTCTAAGTTATGAAAAAAGTGGCTAGGGTACCAACTTCTAAGGATCATAACTTGAGATCCAAGCAACCATTTTGGGTTATCCAAAGCTGGATTTGTAGGTCTTGCTACACTCTACAAAAGCTTCAACTACATTAAGCTCCAATTCCTCATGGATTTTAAGTTATGGAGTGATCAAAATGGCTGAAAACATGAAAATTATACTTTTCCAACACTTAGTGAAATCTGCCTAAGTTAGCAGCCTTGAACATCAATGTTCATGATGATTTTTCAATTGGATACAAATAGTTTCAAAATAAAATATGATCACACATGATTTGTATCATATGAGGGCTTTCTAAATAGCACAAGAGCCTCCCATAACTCAATCTGAGCTGGGAGATATGAATCCCTCAAGATCAGCATTTCCAACTGTCCTAGGCAAGGCAGATTTTGGCAGATTTTGTTGTTTTGCTCGATTTGGGAAATTTGAGCAACTCCAAGCCTTGTCATCATTTTGGACACATCAGAGGATCAAATTCAATGGGGATGATCTGATCTCTAAGCCTCCCAAGTCCAAGACTCTACATTAGGCTTGTCATCCCTGAAAAGGCTACAAAGATGCCAAGACTCCAATTTTGTTTCCAAGCAATTAATGGATACACCAAGGAGGCATGAACTGAGTCTATTTAAACTGAATTCAGTCAAGACTTATCTCTGAACCAAAGCTACAAAGCCTGTGCCCTAATCTCAAGTCAATGGTAGGAGGAGAATTGAGATTCCAAAGTGATTCAATTGGTCCAAGGTCTGTTGCAGTTGCCATTCAGTATTGTTGCCAAAACAAACTTGACACACTATAAATAGACCCCATTTCTGATCAGTTTGAGTACACCAAAGGCCCCAAACAGATGCCTTTCTCAAAATCACCTTCTTCACTCCAAAAACACCTTCTAATGCAAGTAACTATCGGATTGTGAGTTTGAGAGTGATTCAAACCAAACTAATCATGCTAACACTTCATAAACATCATATATGAGTGATCTATAACACAAAATCACAACTGGAACATCAATTTCACAAAATCACCATCCTATTGCTCAAGTTCTTGACAGAGTTGCAGTTAGGGTACCATCTCAAGTTCCAGCTTGTTTCCAACCACTCCAAGCACTTAGACACATCACTTGGCTCCTAAGGAAGCTGTTCAGATCATTGGAACTAGCTTGCAACACCTCTAACCCAAAACACGATCACCAATTACAAGAGGTAAGCCTGAACTCTTCAAACTACATGATGCATACATATTTCCTCGCACAATAATTTTGCCATATGTTCATAATCATGTATAGAGTGTTTACCCTCAATCAATTGCTTTGTATGAATCGTGTAAGGAATTTTTGAGCCTTCATGCAAAAATTAGGGTTCTTGAGGTTTCTCTTTGATTTCTTATTCCATATTTAAAATAAATGAAATTAAAGACCATAGACATGATCGTGAGTTGAAAACGAGCAGATTGATATGTGGATTGTATGATTCCATCAAGTATTCAGGGAGATTGGTGAGAAAACGCAAATCTGGGCAAAACAGGGCCTGCGGGCAAGAACAAGGTGTTCTTGGCGCCCTTTTTCAAACTTTTGAATTTTTTAGTTTTTGTGATTTTATTTAGTTGATTCAAAAATTAATTTCTCTCTGAATTTTAATGATTTTGAGTTGATTCTTTTTTTAATAATTCACAAATTTGTTAAAATGTTTTATTTTACAAAAATTTCCCAAAAATATTATTTATTTTATATATTTGATATTTTTGCAAAGAATTAATTTTTATTTGTTTTTTAACATTCTAAAAATTTTCTTTCTTCCGGGGAGAGATCGACGACATGCTCGAGGTCTATATGGACGACATGATCGTCAAATCCGCAGAAGAAGTCGACCACGCCGCTCATCTCAAGAAGGTATTCGACACGGTGAGGAGATGTCGTATGAGGTTCAATCCTGACAAATGCACCTTCGGCGTTCGGGCAGGCAAGTTCCTCGATTTCTACCTCACAGAGCGAGGGATCGAGGCCAACCCCGACAAATGTAGGGCTTTCTCCGAGATCCCAACCCCAAACTTGAAGAAGTCAATACAATCATTGAACGGGATGCTGACCGCCCTCTCCCGCTTCGTCGCCAAATCTGCACAATACGCACTCCCGTTTTTCAAGCTTCTTCGACAAAAAACGACATTTGAATGGAGCGAGGAGTGCGAGCAGGCGCTCCTCCACCTCAAACAAGTCCTATCGCAACCCCCGGTCCTCTCACGGTCGGAGAACGGGGAGACATTATTCTTATATCTCGCAATCACGAGCGAAGCGGAAGGCGCTGTCCTCATCCGGGAAACCCCGAACGGGCAGAAGCTGATTTACTTCACAAGCAAGGCCCTCCAAGGCCCCGAGCTCAGGTATCAGCAGATTGAGAAAGTCGCCCTGGCCCTCGTCACCGCAGCCAGGAGGTTACGCCATTACTTCTTAGCCTACACGATCGTTGTACGAACCGATCAGCCAATAAGGCAACTCCTCGGTCGACCAGACATGGCAGGAAGGATGCTCAGATGGTCGCTCGAACTCGCCGAGTTCGACGTCCTGTACGGGGGAAGGAAAGCCCTGAAGGCTCAGGTATTGGCCGACTTTGTGGCAGAAATGATTGTCCCGGAACCTTCGACCAACGGATCCCAAAAATGGACAATCTACGTCGACGGGGCATTCTGCACGAAAGGGAGTGGGGCGGGCATTATCCTCGAGAACGAGGAAGGCATCCTGATCGAGGTCTCCCTCGAGTTATCCTTCCCGACATCAAACAACCAGGCAGAGTATGAGGCTTTCCTCGCCGGGCTACGACTCGCCGGAGACTTTGGTGCCAAAGAGGTCAAAATCTTCACCGAATCCCAGCTTGTAGCCTTGCAAGTCCGAGGAGAGTACCAAGCCAAGAACGACAGCCTCATCGAATACTTGACCTTGGAGAAAGAAAAGATGAAAAACTTCACCTCCGTAGAAGTAACCCACATCCCACGCTACACAATACCCGAGCAGATGTCTTGTCCAAATTGGCGAGCACAAAGAAGAAAGGCGAAAACAAATCCATCATACAAGTGCTTTCTTGCCCGAGCATCGACAAACTCATTCCAGCGACAGACGTGAACGCCATTGGGGACAGCAATTGCTGGATGACCCCGGTATACGAATACCTCACAACGGGCAAGCTGCCCGAGGATCCCAAGGAAGCGGGGATGGTTAAGCGGCGAGCGTGCTCGTACACAATAGTCGAGGACAAACTATACCGCTGAGGGTTTTCTATCCCCCTCCTCAGGTGCGTCGAGGAGACCAGGGTCCCCGGTATGCTCCAGGAAATCCACGAAGGAATCAATGCACATCACCTCGGCGGGCGATCCTTAGCCCGTAAGGCTCTCCGAGCGGGGTATTACTGGCCCACCATGCAGCAGGACGCCAAGGAGCATGTCAAGAAATGCAATCGATGCCAACGACACGAGGACATACACCTTGCCCCTCCAAACGAGCTCAAAACATTTTCGTCCCCATGGCCGTTTGCATGGTGGGGAATGGATATCCTCGGGCCCTTCGTCGTGGGGTCATACCAAAATAAGTACCTCATCGTCGGCGTGGATTATTTCACGAAATGGATCGAGGCGGAAGCCTTGGCCAAAATCACGGCCTTCAACATACTTTGTTTCTACAAGAGGAACATCCTCGCTCGATTCGGCGTTCCCCAAGCGATTGTCAGTGACAACGGGACACAGTTCACCGACAGGAACTTCTAGGACTTCGTCACCAAACTGGGCACGAAGCAGCACTTCACGCCGGTCGAGCACCCTAAAACAAACGGGCAGGCCGAAGCAGCGAACAGAGTGATCCTTCGGGGATTGAAACGCCGATTAGGCGACGCCAAGCAACGATGGGTCGATGAACTACACATCGTCCTCTGGGCCTACCGAACAACCCCACATTACACGAACAGGGAGACCCCCTTTCGCCTGACCTACGGAACTGAAGCGGTGATCCCCGTGGAAATTAGGGAACCCTCGAGAAGGACAGAGGCCCCCCTTGACGAGGACGCGAACAACGAAGCCCTGAGGGAAGAGCTCGACTTCGTCGAGGAGATAAGGACGGGCGCATCCCTCCAAGAGGCCTCCCTTAAGCAAAAAATAACTCTAAATTATAACGATAAAGTTATTAAATGCGATTTTCAGGTTGGCACCCTTGTCCTACGAAGGAACCAGAAAGACTCGTGAGAGGGCAAGCTCGCCGCGAACTGGGAGGGCTCGTACCGCGTCTGCGCAAAAACGGGGACAAGAGCCTACTGCCTCGAAAATCTACATGGGGAAGAACTTGCTCGACCATGGAACGCTGAGAAACTTAAGCGATACTACAGTTAGACACTGCCTGTGACAAACCAACGTCGCGATTACAGGGGCGCGCTAGGGTACATGCGCAATGCCTCTATTTGAAACACAACGATCAAGGGCCGCATTGTGTGTGCGCAAGGACTTTGATCCGACGAGGACCCCTCGAACGAGCTCCATCGTCGTCGTACCAATTAGGCAGAACACCTAACTTGCGATGGGAAGTTCACGCCACGAAGTTAAGACCTCGACCGAGCTCTTAGCCTCGTTGAAGGTCGAATGCACCTCTGACCACTCGACCAGCTCTCCACGCAGTCGAGGATCATCAAAGTCAAGCAAACTCCCAAAATCACCAAATTACTTAGACAAAAACAAGTAAAGTATATCAAATACACAAGCATCACACACACAAATAAGCACAACAAGAAAAGTATTAAAACCGGGCAAAAACCCATTGTGCAGATGTTACAAACATGTCAAAAAATCCCTGGCACGCAGGCCGGGCAAAAGTCATTACAAAAGAAAGTGGCTCGCAGGCCAAGCATAACGAACAAGTAAACACCTAGTCGACTACGTCCTCTGGACGCTCGTGCCCAGTAACCCCTCCGTCGACTTCATCCTCCTGCATCGGCTGCACGATCTGACCATCGATCACCTCATAGTCACAATCCGAAGCTGTCGCACGGCGTTGTTGAAGCCCACATCCGCTACCACAAGGATATCCTCCTCGGCTTGCCTGAGCTTCGCTATCAGTGCCGCCCGAGACGTCAACAGTCTGTCTTCTTCGGTCTCCTCCTCAGCAGGGCGAACAGGTTCCTCTAGCTCGGCGGCCCTCGCTAAGAGACCCTTCCTCTCTTCGTCGACCTTCTTCAACCTCTCCTCCAACTTCCCTTGAAGCTCGACCTGGGGCTTGTTCTGATTTTTGCAGTCAGTCAGCTCCTTGCCCACCTTCTCCATCTCAACTGAGATAGACCTGAAGCTCTCTTGCAACCTGTTCAGCTCGGCCGCTGGGCATGTCTCGTCGTTCAGGACCAAGGCAGCAGCGCAAACCCGTATCACCGCAGACACGTCCTCCACCAACGCCCTTCGCCGAGAAACCTTGTCAACACCCAAGATGGTCTGAACTTCGGGTGCACCAACACACAGGGAGTTGTTCCCGTAAAGAAATTCGGCCTCGAGTGACAAGGCGGGAGCACAAACTTCACAGCGGGAGGGCTCTCATTCTCGGTGAGATTGACGTCCACCTGCTCGGCGAGTCGCTGTCTCTTCGGTGACCCCTGAGTGCTGGGAGATTAGCTACCCTGGGAGAGCCAGAAGAATCCCCGGCTGCCGGAGTGGGGCCGAAGCCCTGCGACCGAATCTGCTCGACCCGACCCTTTCCACCCTTCTTCGACGTTCGGGTGGCCGCCAGCTTCTTGATGAGCTCCTCTGCCCTTAACATTTTACCTGCAAGGAGAAAGAAATGCGTTAGTGAATCGAAACCCAGAATGCAAGGAAAGGGTAAGTCGAGAAAGGTTCCACCACCTAACAACACAAGGGCATCCTCATCGGAAAATGTCTCGAGGAGGGCCCTCGTATTGATCAACCGGCGCTTCGTTGAAATTTTCCCATCATCACCCCGGATAAATTTCACGTCCGACGTCACGAGCTTGGCTGGGGAAAATCCGGCGACGAAGTTCACTATTGCATCGTGGGCCAGGTGATCCTCCTCGTACAGTCGGCCAGGGCTGACGATATAACTTTATGTGCCCCGTTTGAAGTGCTCCTCCCTCCAGAACAGGGGAAACTTCGGCTCAAGGACCTCCTCCTGCTGCCCGTCTACTTCTCGGGTGACACGGTTGCACACCGACTCCACGGCCTCAAACGAGACTGACCTTACGATGTAATATCGGTATTTGAAGGTGCGAACAGAGTCAATATAGGTCTGGAACAGTCTGCTCCCCTATTTGAAAGACACTCAGCCGTGTCTGCCGCCAGTCGCCTGTCTCTGTAAGTGAAAATACGGAAAAACAGGGGCACAGTCGCTCCGATCTTAAGGTACTTGCAGACTAGCTCGAAGGCACAGAGAAAAGCGAGAGAGTTGGGATGGAGCTGTGAGGGCGCCAGGCGCAGCCAAACGAACACTGATTGCTGAAAATCAATGAAGGGCAGGTGCCACCCTGCCTCGTCGAACATAAACTCGTATAGAGGAAACCTCATCCCTCGGTACATTGAGCAAATGCGATGGTACGCCTGAGGTTTGAATACCTTCCCGGTCTTCGCGGAGCCCTCCAGGCGATGCTCGACGGTACAGAAGATGTCGTCCTCATCACCATCGATGAACTGGGAGACCATATTCAGAGGCTCTTCGCTAACCCACTCCTCGGGCGGCCGTCCCTCGACGCTGATGATCGGCGCCATCGGGGAGTCAGGTTGGTCGTCAATGTATATAGATCCCACAGCCAAGGCTTCCATTTACCTGAAAAGCAGAAGGAAACGGTGAATTCGATGGTCCATATCAAATTCACCCCTCCACCGCTGATCAAGTGAAAGGGCGAAGAAGGGGCGTCGGGATCACGAGGCAGTCGTACTCGCATAACGTCCTCGGGATACCGACGAGCGTCCACGTGACCATCCTCAGGTCACCGATACGTCGTCCAAGGGGATTCATCTTGCAGCTAGGGATAAGGTTGAGGTCCCCGAGATTTTCATCTCACGTCCTTGGGACATTCTTCTTGTCCCCGTTTTACGCATCTCATCTCCCCGCGAGATTCAACAAGAACATAGAGAAACTCCGCCGTTTTCGCCGGAAATTTCATGGTTTTCCTTGGGAACTTCATCAGTTCACCGGAGTACCACCACAGGAAACACATTTAAAGAGGGAAGGGATCAAGAAACTTACTTGAAAATGGTTGTTGATGAGGTCCGGTACGGCGGCGTGCGGCGGCGAAACGGTGGCAAAAGCAAAGAGGGGAGGAGAGAGAATCTGAGCAGAGAGAAAGGAAATGTGCAAATGACGCGGGCTGGCCTCTATTTATAAGGCCCTCACGGGACTCAAGGCTCCCCTGGGTACTCAAGTGCACTAATCCTAGCCTAGCCGCCCTAGGTAATGATGACGTGTGACACGTGGCACACACTTTCCCAAGTACGTCCTTTCGTTCTCCCACGCACGTCCTTCCATTTGCTTTAATGCTCAACTCCACAACTTCTCGTATCCCCGCGGTGTCGCCCAGCAACGACCCATCGAACTCGAGCAGACTCAAGATTTCTGCGCATCCAACATTCCTCACTCGTAGTGGTAAGCCCGGCAATGCCGGGAAGTTCCCTCGTTTGGCACGTTCCATGACAAAAAGGGCAACCCCGGGCATCGGTATTATCAGTACGTCCTCGACATGGTTACTGACCCTTAAGTCATTGCTCGGACACCTCGGAGCAACGACTTGGGGGGTTCCTGTTATTGACTGGGCCAGCGCCTGGCCACCAGTCGGGCAGACCCAACCCAATAATCTGGGAAGGCTTAGCAAGGCCCATATTTACCCCTGCGTCGAGCACGTGCCACCCTCCAGCAAAGTCGGGCACGTGCAGCAGATACTGTTGAGCAGAGGTGTCGAGCCTTGCTGACTACGTCTCTCCTCGACATCCATGAGCTCCTCCCCGTGAGGACACGTTCTCTTGTAACCTCCCACCTCCGAAAGAATCGGTCTGCCCTACTTTCGGAGATCTCGGGACCGTTACCCCAGGGCGAAGACCACGTGCTGGTCTTCACTACGCCATGTAAGCCTTGACAGTTGCTTGGATTGGGCCTTGCAGTCCATCCCAGTGCAAGTAACCGTTGCCCCGCGCTGGGGGCTCTCTATAAATACCCTCTCACTTGAGAGGGTCGGGTTACATTACATTGTAACTCTCACTTATATTCTGTACTTGCTCACTCCCCTTACATGACTTTGGCATCGGAGTACCTTGCAGATACACCCCCCCCCCCCCCCCCCCCGCCCCCCGCCTTATCATCACCACCGGAGCTAAATATTTCACGACGCTGCTGGCCACTGTCATACTGTCTGATCTAGGTACGATCACTTTCAAATGTAATTTATAAATTTCAAATAGACAAACAAATGCCCACATTTTTTCTAAAATATTATTCTTAATTATAATCATAAATATATCTAAAAAAATTAAACATCAAATATAAAATAAAATAATCATTTTTTAAGCCTTTTATATATAAATGTATTACAATATATTAGTAAAATTATAAATAACTAATATAAAAAGAAACTATATATAAATGTCCTATAATATATTAGTAATTTATAAATAATTAATATAAAAATAAATTTCAATTGATTTAAATCAATGGTAGACATTAAAGTTGTTGGTATAATGAGAGACAATTACACGAACAACATTTTTATTTTTATTTTAATACACGATTCATCATCAAACTCATAAATATATTCAATTATCATACTCATTTCATTCTCAAACTACCAAGACATCACAAATTGGAGAAAAATGATGAAAAAATATTTTCAAAGATGTTGAGAAAATAAAAAATGAAAGAATAGAAATTTCCTACATTCGAATGTGCAACATATGCAATACACAAAATGATGAAGATTTATTCTTGGAGATGTTGAAGAAATCTAAAATATATTCATCTATCATACTTATTTCATTCTCAAACTACCAAGACATCACAAATTGGAGAAATATGATGAAAAATTATTCTCGAAGATGTTGAAATATTATAAATAAAAAAAGAATAGAAAATCCATACATTCATATGTGCAACATATTTAATACACAAAATGATAAAAAAAATATTCTCAAATATGTTAGAGAAATGAAAATTGAAGGAATAAAAAACTACGTTTATTTTATACACTACTTTTATATTTTTCAATTTTAATTTTGATGACTTACCTTAAATTTTCATAAAAAATTATGAAATTTATAAAATGGATGTTTTTATTGATAAAAAAAATTTCAAGTTTATCAGTTTTAAAACCATAACAAAAATAAAAGAGTATCACATTGTTTAAAGTAAAATGGTCAAATAATACTTTTAAATTAAACTTATAACTTTCAAATAGAAAGGTAAATACCTCACATTCTTTCTGAAATATTTTACTTAGTTATAATTGTACTTACATGTTACAAAATAAAACTTCGAATAAAAAATTAAACAATTAATTTTTACCCCATTAGATATAAATGTCTTATAACATATTAGTAAATTATAAATAATTTAAATAACTCCTATTTCGCGCATCGTGCGGGTCTTTATCTAATTATTAATATATTTTTAGTTTTTATTTTACATCTCCTTAAATTAAGGATGTCATATGTTACTATCTATAAATTTTGATATGATAACTTAATCCAATATTATGAATTTTTCTAATTTAATCTTTTAAAAATAAAAAATATATCATTTATGGGTTATAATATATTTTTTGATAAAATGTTTAACTATGCTACACTTTAAATTACTTCCTATTTTTTGGTTTATTAAAATTTGAATCATTTTTTTTACAAGTTTGTCCTTTTAATCATGTTTTTTTTTTCATTTTCTAACTACAAATTCTCTTTGATCTCAATTATTATACCCACACTAATGCAGTATTCTGAACCTTTGCTATTCCGTAAAAGGTAAAAATAATAACAATTATAAGTCTTAATTTTAATTTCCATTATAATAAATATACTATTAATATATTTTAATTTTCTACAATTTAAGATTTATAATAAATTGAAAAACTTTGCATTATATTTCTAATAATAACTTTTTCTTTTCTTTGAGAAATCTGTCACATGTCCATTTGTTTTCTCAAAAAAATAATATTAATAAATCTCTAAGATCTCACGGTTAATATAAAAAAGAATAAATCATTAATGATAACTTTATATATATTTTAATAATCTTTATATTATATTGTACTATTAAGTGTTTATTTTGAAGTTTGTCTTTTTTCTATAGAATATTTATTTATTTAGTTAAAATATTTATTATACTTTAATAAAATTAATTAGATATTAAAATAATAAATTATATATTAATCACTAATAAATAAAATATATTTATAAATATAATTAAATATGAGACCAATATTTATCACTATTGAATAAATAAATTTGAGATGATAGGCTAAATATTTAGTTTTTAATTCTTAAAAAATATGAATAATATATATTTTGTAATTATTTAGATTCTTATTTGAAATAAAATATATTTTGAATGCATTGGAATTTTTAGAAAAAGGTTAATAAAACAAAACAAAATCAATATAGAATTTATAATTTTTTTAAACTTATAAAATTACTAAAAGTTATTAAAATCTTTTAAAATTAACTTTATAATGGTAATCATGATAAAAAAATGATAAATGGTAGTCATGAAAATTTAATGATAAATGCTAATTATGAAAAAAATAATGATAAATGGTAAAAAAATTATTGATACAATCATTTTTATAAATTGAAATAAGTTACCATTATTTTTATAAAAGAGAATAAGTTACAAATAATTTTATAAACGGAATAAATTCAACTAATGTTACAATTATTTGTATAAATGAGAATAAGTTACAAATATTTTTTATAAATGAACACACATGTTCAAGGTGCTTATAAACGGGAAAAAATTACAATAATTTTATAAACTAGAATAAGTTACAACAATTCCCCACTCATTTTTT
Source organism: Lathyrus tuberosus (assembly GCA_022829125.1). NCBI lineage: Eukaryota > Viridiplantae > Streptophyta > Magnoliopsida > Fabales > Fabaceae > Lathyrus > Lathyrus tuberosus. Next base: position 468,248 of record JALAZF010000185.1, read on the forward strand.
GTTATGCACAACATTATTTTACAATTTTAATGATGCATTGAGGATAGCATATGTGAAACTTTTTCTACTTAAACAAAATCTTACCCCAAATTGTTTATGTCGTTGATAATGTCAAGAGCATTGTGCAGGTCAATACTCATAATCAAAAAGTAATCCGAACATGAATGCTTAGCACCGTCACTTCTCAATAGCACGCCCTAAAAGAAAAGTCTATCTTTTTAAGTTTCATTCTAAAAGACATAAGAATATATTACTAATATAAAATATGTACCTTCTCATACATCATGTCTAACCCTTGGTTAAAATTTTCATGTAATCCCAACATTTCAGGATTATAAGGAGCTGATTGTAACACTCAATTTTAGTAATTATTTATTTATATTAATTAATTAAGTGATTTATTTGATTTATTTAAATTATTTAAATTATTTAATTTTAATGAATTAATTAATTAATTTAATTGAAATATGTGATTTATTGAATTATTTGAAATAATGAATTTGTTTGGATTTATTAGAAATAGTTAATTTATTTAGTTACTTGATTTATTTGAATTATTTAAATTAAGTAATTTATTTAATTGATTATATTTGATAGAATTTTATAGAATTGGTAGAATTAATTAATTGGGCCTAATTGAGGGTGTGAATAGTAAGTGTGAGAGTGGGTTGGGTTAAGCCCAATTGTTTTAAGACAATTTTAGGATTTAATTAAAGAGAATGGAAAGATAGTAAGAGAGAAAATTGTAACAAGAAGAAAAGAGAAGAAAAGTTTAGAAAAAGGGAGAGGAGTGGAGAAAAAGAGGAACTCAAAATCCAACCTCAAGAAATTCATCCAAAATCAAGGTAAGGGTGAGTTTTTATATAATTATTGTGATTGTTTGATAGTGTATAATGGATAGAAACATTTTAAGATGAAACCCCTAAATTTTCTATAAATTTGAAATTGTTGTAAGTTTTTATTTTCAAGTGGTCAAATTGTTTTGTTATTGAAATTGTGAAAAATGAAGTGAGTTAAGATTATATAGAGAGTGATTGTGTAACTAATTCGGCAGGCTGGGCAATGGTTGTTAGAGGTTAGGGCAACCGCTTCTGTTAGAGAAAATCAAGAGGAAAGTTTGTTTTGAAGTTAACAGAGTTAGATTCTTCTGTTAGATTGAAACTGTTAGTTGTTAAATTGAAGTTAGGATAGTTAGTGAATTAGATTAGTTAGTGAAGAAGGTTATGACAGTTAGAGTCAGTTTCACTTAAATGGTTAGAAAGTTAGGGTGAGTTAGTTGAATTGTGAGAGTTTGTGAATTAGATTGTTATGACTTTAGTAAACAGTTGAATTTTGATAGTTAGATATTGAATTAGTTGGATTGCCATTGTTAAAACATGTTTAGTTCAAATGGAAGCTTGCTCAGTTAGGAAAAAATGTTAATGAAAAGGGCTTATTTTCAGTTAACGCAAGTTAGTAATTTGAAGTTAGTGAGTGTTAGTTTAGGTGAAGCTAGATAAGTGTGCTAATGCTGGCAGTTAACTGTTGTGTTAAATTGGACTTAGTGGTTAGGAGAGTACTAGCATGGATGAACTATGGACCGTGTTAGCTATTTCAAGTTAGTAGTTAGTAGGAAGGTTAGACTCATTATGTAAACTTGTAGTTCAATGAGTGTATTAGTTTTGAAAAATGCTGCTACTTGCATTGTTGAACTAATGTGGTTATGGATCTTGTTTGAAAACTTATGTCATTTTGAAAAAAAGCTACAACATTGAATTATGCATGAATATTGATTATTTATTCACATAGTAATTATTTATTAAAATATTGATTATTTAATTTAAAAATTGATTATTTACTTAATTATTAACTATATATTAAATATTGGTTATTTAATTTTAAATATGAATTATTTATTTAAATATTAATTGTTTATTTAAATATTAATTATTTATTAGAATAATAATTGTTGGTTAAAATATTGATTAATTATTGGATATGGAATAATTATTAAAATGTTTAATAATTACTCAATAATTATTAATATTGAGTAGTTTTGAATATTTACTAAATATTGAAATATTAATTTTAAATATTGAATTATTTATTAAATAATTGAATTAATTAGTGAATATTGGATTATTTATTGAATATTGAATTATTTAATTAAATATTGACTAATTATTAAAGTATTGGTTGTTTATTAAAATATTGATTATTTAATTGAATATTGATTATTTATTAAATATTGAGTATTTATTAAATATTAATTATTTTATAAAATATTGATCATTTATTAGATATTGATTATTTATTTAGATATCGATTATTACTTAGTAAATATGGAGTTAATTATTGAGGATAAGTCAATTACTCTATGTATAATCGGTATCGTATGATTTGTGAATTGAGATGGAATTTTTTTTATCCTTGTGAATTATTTGCTAATATTGGTGATGATCTTTAAAGTATGAGTACCTTGATTATGGAAATGTGTTTGTGTGTGCAATTGTGTGGTAATTCAAGTGTGATGATTTATTGATGATATGCTTGGATATTAAGATTAGGGAATGGTCTTAATTGCATATGGTTGTTGATTGCATACGCATCATTTGTGTCAAGAATCTAGTTCTGTGGGAGCTAGTGGCTTGTCCCAAACCTAAAGAGGGGTTTGAAAGCTTAGGGGACGGGCTTTTGTTTGTTATTCGTCTAGGGGACGGACCTGATTTAAATATAAAAACCAAAAAATAATAACAAGTGTTGGTACCACATGTCATGAGTTGCATTGAGTCTTGCATTGAGTCTCATTGTGCATATGTATGGTATATGAAAATATGTGTATGTATGTGACTTGTTGAATTAGTGAAATTGTGGAATTGTGTGTTTGTACTCGTGAATTGTATGGTTACTTGAGTAATACCTTGTTGATGAAACTTTGAAGTGTGACAATAATTGTGATTATGTTTGTATGCCTTTTAATAAATTATTATCTTATGATTTCAATAAGTATGTGATGTTTTATACGACATCGCTCAGGTACCGAGGAGTAGAGTTGCTTCTAGCGCGAGGTAGCCGTTGGAGTAGCTGATTTAGTTTCTTTATTTGTGTTGGGTCGAGTCGTGCTCTGATCATGTAACACTGGGATCGTCCCGTTCAATGTTCGAGAGATACTTTATGTACTCTGCTTCATTTTGTTATTGTTGTTTTGAATTATATGAAGTTTTGGCTTTTATGCCTAAGTAATTAATTATGAATGAGATGAGCGTGAGATCTTTATGTCTATTAGGATTAACTTAAATCCGCTGTTACATGCTAAGTGAAAGTTTTTGAAAAGCATGAAATTATTTAAGTGTTATTGAACATGACAGATGTTGTATGATGTATTGAAAATATATGTAACACCCTTTTGTGAGATGCATGATAATTTACTCTGATTTATTTATATATTTTTCCCGGGGTTTAGAAGGGTGTTACATTAGTGGTATCAGAGCAGGTCGGTCCATCCGGCCAAGTTGTCTAATGTTGTTTGTTCCCTAGTATGCGACATGTGTGTGAAAAACTGTCGGTACACGTTTGTCTTTCTAACCTTTCTCTGCTGGAGTGGGGTTGAAACAAGTGGGGGAGAAGCTTGTGCTTCTCCAAGATGCTTCTAGTGTGGACTAGTGGCTCAGTGTGTTGTTGAACACTATTGTAGTTTGGTAAAGATGGTTTATGCCCCATCATGATTGTCGGCTGTCTATTGACAAATTGAGGAACTGATCACCCTTAATCTCTTGTTGATAGTATACAGGATCGTGTTGGATGGAATAAACGTTTCTTGCGAGTTTAGATGGTGTGTGCAGTGAATTATTTGGAGTTAAGACAAGTGCTTACTGTCGCGGTGAAAATTAGATACCATAGTTATTAATGAACTAGGATCACATTTATTTCGACACCGACTTTGATTTATCCAAAGGAAAGGTTCAAGGTCAAAAACCTAAAGGGGGAGATCTAAGGTTCGGGGGTTGGTTACGCCTAGGGAAGGTATTAGCATCCTAAACGTCTGTAGTACTCTACGGGAGCCTCTCGTTTTATTATGTTATCTATTGCTTGCTTGCTAAAGGTATTTGTTAAGGGAAATGATCTAGAGGTTGATGCCGATGCTTAAAAAGCAATCGACTTACAAGGAAAAAAATGGCTCGATGTGAATCGAGAGTTTACTTTGAAAAATGGTTTGAATATACGGGCGAAGAACAAAGATCGACACGACATTGTTACATCATGAGCGCAAGATATGAGTGAGAGAATATAGAGAACAAAAGATCGAAATAAGAGTAGAAATTTCTTTTTAACTAATCAAAAGATAACTAAATATTTTTTGGATTTTTAAATATAAAAAAATATATAAACAAAATATCAAGAGGGAAATGTAAATATTTTTGACATTTTTCTTCAATTTTTTTTTTAAACAAATAACTAAATGAGAAATTAAGTCCTAAATTAAAATTAACTAACAAAAAATAATATATTAACAATTTATTAAAAGTAAGATAAAATAAAACTTTAAATAAATCAAATTAACTAATTAATTTTTCTAATTAAAACTAATTTATTTAAAACTAACTAAAAACATGAATTGGGTCAAAAATCCATTGCCAAGGGAGGCCCATCGTGGGCGCTGGATTGAACCCGACCCGGTTTGCCTAAAAGCATGATTCACCCCAAATAACCCTAGATCCTAATTTCTAACGGCGAATTCTCAGGCATCTCTCAAACTCTCACTCATTTTTCTTCATACCCTCAGCCTCTCATCTATCTCATTCGCTCAGCCACCCTCTCCCTCATTCGCAGACAACAATAACAATTTCTTCCTTTCATCTTCTTCCACGATGATTTCAACACCATTCAATTTCAAAATTTAATCGAACAAAATCACTAAGCCACATCTCCAAGAACAATCATCAAATGATAAATTAAAGTTGGGAAAAGAGAAATTCAAAACCTGACAAGGGCAGTGGATGAACTTATGACGGCGATGATTCAACAGTGGTGGCTTGCGGTGTCGACGTTGGTTCGCGAGCGGAATTTGCCGGAAGTCATGTTGCGAGTGAAGATGGGACGTCGTGTCCAGTGACGACGCGATGGTGATGGTTGCGCGACTTCGACTTTGTGATTTGTTTTGATACACTTCAGGTTTGTAAATTTTCCGTCCTTTTCACCGTCTTCTTCATCTCCGAGTTTGCGTGATGTCGCTTCTTCTGCAAGCTGTATATTTTCTGTGAATCTGTGAACTTGTATGTGTGAATTTTTGAAGTATGAACTGGTATGAATTTTTTCTTTTGCAGACCGTATGCCTCCTTTGAATTTTATGTATAAACGTGAAATTCTCTTCTCCCCTGTGTGTTATGATTTCTTTGAATGTGATGTGAATGTATTGGTGGTCTATGCTGTATGAATGGGCGTGGTTGTGTTGCTGTTTGGTTTTTGATGTGTGTGTATGTTATGATATTTCTGGTACTGGGGTGTACGTGAATTTTCTGAGTTTGGTGTTTTTCTCAACACATGTGCTGTATGTACGTGAATCTTGGTATGTGGAACTGTGATATGTTTTTTTTTCTGTGCTTTTTTTTCGTATGATTTGTCCTCTCCTTTTTATAGACTGAATGGACATTGAATTCTTGATTCCGAATTAATTGCTGAGATTGTATGGTTGATCACGGTTTTGGAAAGAAATTACGGCTGTTATGATTACGATTCTTTGCCCTGTTTTGTTATTGTGTGATGAATGCTCCGGTTTTGGTTTAGGAAAGGGAATATCCTTGAGTGATTTTGATTCCGTGATTCCCTTGATGCCATTTAATCGTAAATGATATCTGTATTTTGTGACATTTCCGTTTTTCTCATGATTGGCATTTGTGACTGTGATTTCTTGCCATTTTCGAAAGATTTGCTGAACAAAGTAATATTGCCTTGATCATATGGCCTTGGATTGATTGGCCTTTCCAATTTCATCTTATCATGTTTAATTGTATTCTTGGAAACTAATGCCTGCCTTTATGCTTCTGATTCTGGCCATTTTTTATTTACTCACGTTTGGAAACTAATAACTTTTTTACTGATTTGTTCTGGTTCGTTCTGCAGTTGTTGTTTGATCCAAATACTGCTGTTGGAACGTATTGCTCTGTTGTCAACATTGGCTCATGTTCAAGAGGCTTTTCCAGCACGCGAAGAACTCGGTGGGTCAATTTCTAGTGGAGGATGGGGCCTGCGAATTAATGGAAGTGGAACTCATCTCTAGAGCATCATCCTGAAGAAAACACACGGCTCGTTAGCAAAAGCTTGCAGTGAATTGAACAGATCAATGCTCTCACGTCCTTCAGGTAAATTAGCTTATACAGAAGGTGAATTAATGAATGGTCTGAATATGAACATTATTGGAATGGTTTTTCAATGGCTTTAGAAATGGTATGTTATTGAAAGGTGTGGTGACAATGGTGACTTTAACATCCTTCGAAACTCTTTTTGAATCTACTGATGGTTGCATATCTTCTTTTGACTTCCTCCCCACAATTGTATGGCTACTGGAGCTTTATCTCTTCATGTTTCTTTCAGATTTTGTTTTGTCGACAACGATGAAGAAACTCTTGAAGCTGATGGTGCTAGAGTTTACGGGTCGACAAGTGAATCAAGAAGGACCATGTATTGATCTTCAAGGAGCAAGGACGCTTTCTTCAAATTTGGCGTCGGTACTGATAGAGGCGGTGGACCGACAGAGTTTCGGACGATCATACTTTCTGCTATATTTCTTGCAGATGTCACTGCGGTTTCCATTTTCAAGCTTTTGTGAGAAGTCAGCATAGCTCACATAATTCATGCATGTAATAGCACAACTAGGATTTTATTTTTGATTTTGGATTCAAGATTTTTTGTAACTTTTGAAGTAGTGCATTTTATGTTTGGTAATACACTGCCAGGTCCCTTTTTACTTAATATGCTCTGACCTGCGAGATGTTTCTGCACTCAAGTTAAAACCTTGCATCAATGTAGTAGTAATCTGAATAACCAATATTTCATTCGTTCTCGATTTCCTTTTCTTGCTGAGAATCATCTAAGCTTGGTTTTAACATCAGATACTATTAATCTCACACGCCAACTCCTTTCAGCATCCCAAATACAGATTCAAAGAACCCCATCAAAGAGTAAAGAATTCAAGGATAATGTAGGTTCAAGACACACCACATTGGAAAAAACCAACAAAACACTCAAAGCCTTGTAGTTCCTCATGAGTACTCTTATCCCGTTAGCATGTCCATGGCAATGGGTAAGGATGGTTCTAAGCACGTAGACATCTTGTGTTAATCTTGGACTTTGAATCCAATGTGTCAATGACATCAAAGGACTCTTGTGACAAAGGATATTCATGCTTGTGCATTTCAAATAAAAATCCGATTCTATTTTTTTGCCTTGGCTTTGAATTTAGAACAAATGAAACTCTTGAATCTTATGAATCTAATTCATGAACCATGATGGAATCTTGAATTTAAACTTTGGAATTAACTCGGATTTTGTAACCTTGGCTTTCATGTAACTCAATGAAACTTGCACCACATTCTTTGTCACTCATTTTTCTTGAACTTCACCCTCACAATTGAAAATGAATTCGGTGCAAGAGTCATGCCCCTAAGAAATCCGTTGGAAATAATGACACAATTTGCAACTTGCCACACAAAAAAAACTCCAATTATATTTCCAAATGACCATGCTCCACAAAATGGTAAGAAACCCATGACCCGAGTCCTATTAGAAATACTGAAGAGGATGACCTTGATCTTGAATGAGGATATGCTCAAACCCGTAAAGTATTAACTGTGAGGATGACTGCCAGCTCTACTTGAAATCCATGTCCCCTGTACAAACTTGTTAGTAATAAAGCATGCAGACAAGGCCCTATGACCTAAAGATGTTATACCAGATAATGAATAACGAAGTGGGATCTTAGGGTTAAAAATTAGGGTATGACAGATGCCCCTATTTAAGTTTCTTCTATCCGGAGATATGGAGATTGAAATCTTCGTCTCGACGAGATGGAAGAGACTTAAATACAAACATGCACAATTTTTTACCCTAAGATGCCACAAAATGCACATGATATGGTATGAAAATGATATGATATGCAAGACAAAGGAACCTGTGAGGAATAACGTCACAGGGGATAATCGAATACAGAAAATGTTGAAACACAATTAAAGAATGGAAGACCCGACGAGGACGACTTAGCAAAGCAAGACTCCTCGGGGAAAGATCCCAACTCCACTAGGGAAGAGGCTACCAACTAACAATCACAAGGTATCTTCAAATAGGACAAAGGCGTGTATTGCCTACAACAGGCAAGAAACTTAAAAGGAAGGATAACTTACTACCAACAGTTGGTAGCCTGAGCAAAGGTATCCAGTTGAAATGAAAGGGCGTATATTACCTACTATCACACACGATAGCCTAGCAGAGGTAATAAACTAGGGAGGAAAGATTACCTACTACCAAACACGATAGCTTAAGCATAGGTGTCCGACCCAGAAGAGAGGTGTGTTACCTACTATCAAGCATATGATAGCCTAAGCGAGGTAAACATAAATGGAAAGATGACCTACCACCAAACATGGTAGCCTAAGCAAAGGTATCTAACCAAAAATCCAATAGACATATTACCTACTATCAAACATATGATAGCCTAAGCAGAGGTAATTGACTTGAAAGGAAGAGATCACCTACTACCAAACACGATAGCCTAAGCATAGGTGTCTGACCCAAAAGAAAGGTGTGTTACCTACTATCAAACATGATAGCCTAAGCAGAGGTGAACACGGAAGGAAAGATGACCTACTACCAAACATGATAGCCTAAGCAAAGGTATCCGACCAAAATAAAAGATATGTTACCTACTATCAAATATATGATAGCCTGAGCAAAGGTAAACACGAAAGGAAAAATGACCTACTACCAAACCTGGTAGCCTAAGCAAAGGTATCTGACCAAAAAGATATGGTATATTACCTACTATCAAACATATGATAGCCTAAGCAAAGGTAACAACCAAAATAAGCTTCCAATGATCAAAATATGATTCAGCTTCTTCTTTAGCTAAATGCTCCACTTAGAAAGGGTAAATAAGCTTCCCCACGCCTCAAGGTTGTATGCCATGAACGGGTTTTCAAATAGAATGCTGCAAGGTTGTCTGCCACGAGCAAGTCCGAAAATAAACGCTTCGAGGCTGTATGCCACGAACGAAGTCTTGAACTAAAAGGCTAAGAGGTTGTTTGCCTCGAGCAAAAGTCTTGAATTCCTCCTGGAAAGGTGAACACTTGTTGGAAAGTAACTTCACAGGGGATTGGAATTTTCACTGGAGATTGAAGACTTCAGCGGGAATCCATAACTTACTGGAGATTAGAAAATATCACCAAGGATCTTCCGAAGAGATGGAGGTCCGGTTGGCTTGTAAACATGTCTTCTTAAATAAAGAGAAAGATCAACTATAATAATCTTCACCAAACTTCTCGGAGAGATGCCATTTGATGGAAGTAACTTTGAATAGTGGATTCACTGGGAGAATATCACTGAGGAGCAATATTGCTGTAGTTTGAAATAAAATCCTTGTAACAGGAATTCTCAAATAAAGAGAAAACCTGTAGAGTCTTTAACAAACTTCTCTGATGGATTTCCGGAGAGATGCCATTTGATGGAGAGCGGGTTGATAATATTGATAACTTCTGGGAATAGACAAACTATCTTGAAAAGAGACTGCCATTTGTCATCCTAATAGAAAGCCCGAGACCAAAACAAACTGTTCAAATAAAGAGCTGCCATTTATTGTATAAATTCTGGGAAATGCTGTAATAACACCGCTGGAGAAAGATCTTGTCTTCAATCGTAATCTTCAAACAGATTCTACCTGGGGAGACAAAGTGCAAAATAAATGCACGCTCGATCTAGGTTTAACAGCCTAGAGAGATTTAAAAATTGTGATTGTTAAGGACCAAAGTTCAATTCAGGAAATAACTAAAAAGAAATGGTCAAGCAAGACTCTATCCAATGAGGAATGAACTCAACTGGGGTTTATCTTTATCCAAAAATGGAAAAGAAAACTAAAGCAACCATCTTCCACGAGGATCGAGCTCAATGGGGAATTGGAAATGATGTGCTATTTCTGCTTAGGGCTGACGACTCTACTTTGAGGGAGAAAACAAACCCGGTCACTTGGGGATAAACACAACCAATGTGAAAGAACAAACAAACAAGCAGAAAAATGCAAAATGCACCGATGCCATGTATCTATATGAATGAATGTATGTTATGCTTATGCTTATGCTGACAAAACAGACAAAGAGAAGTAAACTAGAGATGAAATAAATATCTCGACACGGATACTCAGCCAATAGAAGCATCACTGGGGATAAAATGGAAAACCACATATAGAAACAAAGTCTTGCTTCAAGGCTTCAAACTTCTCTGAGGAAAAGGAGTGCACTCCATTTGGGGATGAACATCATGACTTCACTTAGGGAATTGTCAAGATGAATCTGGTCACTCTGTTGAGAATGAGAAAGATCCACTGGGTAAAGAATCAAACTTATGATTGGAGAGATTTCATAGGGGATAAAATAAATATGCACTGCGAACTGAAGTAGTCTGAAAGGAAGTTGTAACTGGAGATGCCAGAGATGAGGCCACACAGGGAATAAAATAAATATCCACTTCATTGGGGGAAGCTCGGATCAAAGTTGCAAATTGAAGATGTAAGAGTTGAGACTTCGTGGGGATGAAATAAACATCCACTTCGCTGGGGAAGATTGAAGTTGTAAGAAGTCCGTTGAATGAAGTAACAGTTATTTCATTGAGGGGAGGTTGAAGCCAAGGGAATCCACTGGGGGGAATTCTTAGGTCACCAATTGGGGAACTTTGCATCAGACACACCATAACTGCTTGAAGTAGAAATTCACCGGGGAATAGTTGTGACTGACTGAAGTAGAAATTTGCTGGGGAATCATCACGCCACTTGAGACAGAAACTCTTTGGAGTATGGGTGAAGAATGTTGTGAGAACAATGTAGCTCTGCATTGATGAACTGTGTAGTAGTCGCCATTTTGAACAACGGTAGTCGTGAATGGATAAAGAGTCTTCAGTTCTCAAATGCCCCAGATCACATGGTTTATGGGAATAAGTCATCTCAAGAGGATTTTACAGAAAACTTGGCATCCAACTGTTCCAATGTCTTCCAACTCTTTGAGAGATTTGTCGAATCTCGACGTAACTACCCCAGATCGACGGTGTTCTGTACAAGTCGTTCCAAGAGGATTTTACAGAAAACTTGGCATCTAAGATGTTCCAACGTCTTTCAACTCTTAGAGAGATTTGTAGAATCTCGACGTAACTTCCCCAGATCGACGGTGTTCTGTACAAGTCGTTCCAAGAGGATTTTACAGAAAACTTGGCATCTAAGATGTTCCAACGTCTTTCAACTCTTAGAGAGATTTGTAGAATCTCGATGTAATTGCCCCAGATCGACTGTATTCTGTGTAACTGAGTCTTCAAACTTGCCCCTTCGGGTCAGATTATGGAAGCAGCAACTGAGAATAACTTGCCCCTGTTTAGCGGAGTCTTCAGGAAACATGCCCCTGGATACGATCATCTTTCTGAAATAATTTTCCATTTACTCATTAGAGTTTCAAGTCGAAAAAGACCGAGCTCATTACTGATGCTCATATGTAAGCTTCTATGATGTCGAGCGACGTTAGCATGTAGAAAATGTTAATTCTGAAGTGGGTAATGCAGCACACATGTTTGTCTTGAAGTTTTTTGAAAAGATATCGCGATAACTTGTGACCGAATCACTAGTTAGGATATGAATTAATTTTACAAAGCCAACACCAATTTTGAGCATAGCTCATAGGAGTCAGGAAACGTTATCTCATTGAGTATGCTTTCGAAATAAACCTTGCTTCAATTAGATCTTTTAAGGGTTGTATCGTGGCTTGGTTCACGGTTTACGAAACAAAGGATAAAGGCTCAAAGTTTATTTGTACCCACCCATTCTTCGTGATGTTCTTCGGCCCTACATTCAGTTAACCTGACACGAGCACTCATCTCTCAAAAGGAGTTTTTTTTATACGGTTGAGAAACCACCGAGGCTTTAGACATGACAGTCACTCACCTATTTGCTTTTGGCGTTCGATCACTCGACTTTGTTATTTATTGAGGATTTTTCTTTATAATCCTTTGTTTTCGTTTTTTGTTTTTCATTCCCTAACTTTTGCCTGGACTGAGTCTCTTGGATTTGAATTTGAAGTCCAGCGGGATGCCCCAATTTTCCTAAGTCTCCTTCATAGGTTTTGACTTAGCGGGTTTTTCTTTTTTCTTTTTGATTTATGAACAAGTCGTGTGACTCTAAGTCATTTTGACCTTTTTGAAAGGATTGTGACTGCCTCACTCTTTAGATGGTTGAAGGATAATCATTGTGAACTTTACTGCTAGCCTCCTAATGTGTGAGGGATAGATAAAGTGGAATCTCGGATGTTCACTCCTCTTTTCTTTTTTTTTTTTGGAAAGTCTGGGCGCTCGATCAACTTAACTGAACACTACCCTGCCCCAGGTTAAAATTGAGGGTTTTTTTTTTATTTAGAAAAGAATACTCCTACTTTAAGGCTCAAAGGGGTTAACGAGGGTCTATCTCCCTTATATCTCCGGTGTTTGGGATTTGAAACAATGCCTTACATCCTCAGCAGGGTCTTATTCAAAAGCATACAAAAAGAGATCTTGTGTTTTTGATTCGTCATCCTCCCTCCAATTCTCTGCCTAAGCAAGAGACCGGGTAGCATTAGCATTATAAAATAGAAAAAGCATTTAAAATGAGTGAAACGAATGGATTTCTTCAAGACAAACATTATCCATTGCATTAATTATTCAAAATAACAAGTCCTCACACGCAAAACAAGTGCATTAACGAACGCAGAAAATTACATATGAAAACAGCAAATAAGCTTAAAATATGGAGAGACATAGCCTAGAGAAAACTGTCCTCTGTATCAATCCAACATGTGCAAGGAGGGGATTACTTCTTGTTCAAGTAAGAGATGGATCTCAACTTGGGGTTCGCACAGTTCGAAGGACAAGACTCCCTTTTGAATCATCTCTTTCAGTTTCTCCTTCAAGACATAGCATTCCTCGATATCATGGTGTTGGGATATGACCAAATCTTTGACCCGGTTCATCAGGCTCTTCTTGGTAGCCTTCAAGTTTGCAACTTTGTCGCGAAGTACTTGATTATCCAACTCTTAGGTTTCCCTCAGATTCTTCATCGTGGTAGAAAAAAAGTTTCCATGTTAGCTTCCAAAGCGGAAATCTCTGCTCGAAGTGTGTGGTTTCCTTGTTCCAAATGATTCATCTTCTTGGCTTGAGTACCGTGCTTATGATGACTCGACTATGGTAGAAGAAACAAAAGTGAGAACTTGGAATGCAAAGGATGTGATGCTAATGATGTATGCAAATGCAGAATGCAAATGAATTTCAAGGAACTCAAAGGTTATGTTACAAACACCATAAAGTGGATAAAACTTTTGAATGACTGAAAAGGTCTCATTTCATTGAATTTTTTTTTTGAAGGGTTACAAAATAAAGTGCAACTTCCAGAATCCATGGTGAAACCTATGATGCTTGCAAGATAACTCCAAGTTCCTTGAAAGGGTTAGAAAGATGGTGCAAGATTGCATGGATGCATGAATGCACAAACACAGGTATACACATATTCACAAACACACAGACAAAGGTCCTAGGTTCAAAGGTCGCGATCATGGAGCCAAGGTCTACCCATCCCATAGGAGTGTACTATAGTTTCAAATATACCTGCCGAACGGGTTCTACGAAGTTCCCAGAGTCTACAACCCATCTTTCGGATATTATCGATTTCCCAAATCACTTGGTAGTCAATAATATTCTCAAGAGAATCTCGTCTGAGTGTAGTATCGCATAGCGACTATTGCAGAAATAGACTCCCGCATAGTCCCCGCACTACCTAATAGGCCAAGTTGGGTTAAAGGTAACTACGGTCCCCAGTCCCGAGGGCCTTTAGATCGAAACCATACCGTCTTCACGAATGAACTCGTTGGACAAATATTTTATTCGAGAGGGCCTAGACTGAGTGGTGAAGTCTCAATTTACTTTTTCAGGAATCGACTCCCTCAAAGTATCATTGAAGTCTCACTGTTTTCCTATCTTAATTTCACTCTAGTCCGGGTGTAGGACTTTGTCTCACCACACTAAATTCCTAAACCTGCACAAAAAGAAAACCAAGCAAGCAAATAATAATATATAATAACATAAATAAACAAGTTAGGGGAAACCCTCAATAAAAAAAACACACATATCCCCAGCAGAGTCGCCATTTCTGTCGCGGTGAAAATTAGATACCATAGTTATTAATGAACTAGGATCACATTTATTTCGACACCGACTTTGATTTATCCAAAGAAAAGGTTCAAGGTCAAAAACCTAAAGGGAGAGATCTAAGGTTCGGGGGTTGGTTACGCCTAGGGAAGGTATTAGCATCCTAAACGTTCGTAGTACTCTACGGGAGCCTCTCGTTTTATTATGTTATCTATTGCTTGCTTGCTAAAGGTATTTGTTAAGGGAAAGGACCTAGAGGTTTATGCCGATGCTTAAAAAGCAATCGACTTACAAGGGAAAAAATGGCTCGATGTGAATCGAGAGTTTACTTTGAAAAATGGTTTGAATATATGGGCGAAGAACAAAGATCGACACGACATTGTTACATCATGAGCGCAAGATATGAGTGAGAGAATATAGAGAACAAAAGATCGAAATAAGAGTAGAAATTTCTTTTTAACTAATCAAAAGATAACTAAATATTTTTTGGATTTTTAAATATAAAAATTATATAAACAAAATATCAAGAGGGAAAAGTAAATATTTTTGACATTTTTCTTCAATTTTTTTTTTAAACAAATAACTAAATGAGAAATTAAGTCCTAAATTAAAATTAACTAACAAAAAATAATATTTTAACAATTTATTAAAAGTAAGATAAAATAAAACTTTAAATAAATCTAATTAACTAAATAATTTTTCTAATTAAAACTAATTTATTTAAAACTAACTAAAAACATGAATTGGGTCAAAAATCCATTGCCAAGGGAGGCCCATCATGGGCGCTGGATTGAACCCGGCCCGGTTTGCCTAAAAGCATGATTCACCCCAAATAACCCTAGATCCTAATTTCTAACGGCGAATTCTCAGGCATCTCTCAAACTCTCACTCATTTTTCTTCATACCCTCAGCCTCTCATCTATCTCATTCGCTCAGCCACCCTCTCCCTCATTCGCAGACAACAATAACAATTTCTTCCTTTCATCTTCTTCCACGATGATTTCAACACCATTCAATTTCAAAATTTAATCGAACAAAATCACTAAGCCACATCTCCAAGAACAATCATCAAATGATAAATTAAAGGTGGGAAAAGAGAAATTCAAAACCTGACAAGGGCAGTGGATGAACTTATGACGGCGATGATTCAACAGTGGTGGCTTGCGGTGTCGACGTTGGTTCGCGAGCGGAATTTGCCGGAAGTCATGTTGCGAGTGAAGATGGGACGTCGTGTCCAGTGACGACGCGATGGTGATGGTTGCGCGACTTTGACTTCGTGCTTTGTTTTGATACACTTCAGGTTCGTAAATTTTCCGTCCTTTTCACCGTCTTCTTCATCTCCGAGTTTGCGTGATGTCGCTTCTTCTGCAAGCTGTATATTTTCTGTGAATCTGTGAACTTGTATGTGTAAATTTTTGAACTATGAACTGGTATGAATTTTTTCTTTTGCAGACCGTATGCCTCCTTTGAATTTTGTGTATAAACGTGAAATTCTCTTCTCCCCTGTGTGTTATGATTTCTTTGAATGTGATGTGAATGTATTGGTGGTCTCTGCTGTATGAATGGGCATGGTTGTGTTGCTGTTTGGTTTTTGATGTGTGTGTATGTTATGATATTTCTGGTACTGGGGTGTACGTGAATTTTCTGAGTTTGGTGTTTTTCTCAACACATGTGGTGTATGTACGTGAATCTTGGTATGTGGAACTGTGATATGTTTTTTTCTGTGCTTTTTTTTCGTATGATTTTGTCCTCTCCTTTTTATAGACTGAATGGACATTGAATTCTTGATTCCGAATTAATTGCTGAGATTGTATGGTTGATCACGGTTTTGGAAAGAAAATACGGCTGTTATGATTACGATTATTTGCCCTGTTTTGTTATTGTGTGATGAATGCTCCGGTTTTGGTTTAGGAAAGGGAATATCCTTGAGTGATTTTGATTCCGTGATTCCCTTGATGCCATTTAATCGTAAATGATATCTGTATTTTGTGACATTTCCGTTTTTCTCATGATTGGCATTTGTGACTGTGATTTCTTGCCCTTTTCGAAAGATTTGCTGAACAAAGTAATATTGCCTTGATCATATGGCCTTGGATTGATTGGCCTTTCCAATTTCATCTCATCATGTTTAATTGTATTCTTGGAAACTAATGTCTGCCTTTATGCTTATGATTCTGGCCATTTTTTATTTACTCACGTTTGGAAACTAATAACTTTTTTACTGATTTGTTCCGGTTCGTTCTGCAGTTGTTGTTTGATCCAAATACTGCTGTTGGAACGTATTACTCTGTTGTCAACATTGGCTCATGTTCAAGAGGCTTTTCCAGCACGCGAAGAACTCGGTGGGTCAATTTCTAGTGGAGGATGGGGCCTGCGAATTGATGGAAGTGGAACTCATCTCTAGAGCATCATCCTGAAGAAAACACACGGCTCGTTAGCAAAAGCTTGCAGTGAATTGAACAGATCAATGCTCTCACGTCCTTCAGGTAAATTAGCTTCTACAGAAGGTGAATTAATGAATGGTCTGAATATGAACATTATTGGAATGGTTTTTCAATGGCTTTAGAAATGGTATGTTATTGAAAGGTGTGGTGACAATGGTGACTTTAACATCCTTCGAAACTCTTTTTGAATCTACTGATGGTTGCATATCTTCTTTTGACTTCCTCCCCACAATTGTATGGCTACTGGAGCTTTATCTCTTCATGTTTCTTTCAGATTTTGTTTTGTCGACAACGATGAAGAAACTCTTGAAGCTGATGGTGCTAGAGTTTACGGGTCGACAAGTGAATCAAGAAGGACCATGTATTGATCTTCAAGGAGCAAGGACGCTTTCTTCAAATTTGGCGTCGGTACTGATAGAGGCGGTGGACCGGCAGAGTTTCGGACGATCATACTTTCTGCTATATTTCTTGCAGATGTCACTGCGGTTTCCATTTTCAAGCTTTTGTGAGAAGTCAGCATAGCTCACATAATTCATGCATGTAATAGCACGACTAGGATTTTATTTTTGATTTTGGATTCAAGATTTTTTGTAACTTTTGAAGTAGTGCATTTTATGTTTGGTAATACACTGCCAGGTCCCTTTTTACTTAATATACTCTGACCTGTGAGATGTTTCTGCACTCAAGTTAAAACCTTGCATCAATGTAGTAGTAATCTGAATAACCAATCTTTCATTCGTTCTCGATTTCCTTTTCTTGCTGAGAATCATCTAAGCTTGGTTTTAACATCACATACTATTAATCTCACACGCCAACTCCTTTCAGCATCCCAAATACAGATTCAAAGAACCCCATCAAAGAGTAAAGAATTCAAGGATAATGTAGGTTCAAGACACACCACATTGGAAAAAACCAACAAAACACTCAAAGCCTTGTAGTTCCTCATGAGTACTCTTATCTCGTTAGCATGTCCATGGCAATGAGTAAGGATGGTTCTAAGCACGTAGACATCTTGTGTTAGTCTTGGACTTTGAATCCAATGTGTCAATGACATCAAAGGACTCTTGTGACAAAGGATATTCATGCTTGTGCATTTCAAATAAAAATCCGATTCTATTTTTTTGCCTTGGCTTTGAATTTAGAACAAATGAAACTCTTGAATCTTATGAATCTAATTCATGAACCATGATGGAATCTTGAATTTAAACTTTGGAATTAACTCGGATTTTGTAACCTTGGCTTTCATGTAACTCAATGAAACTTGCACCACATTCTTTGTCACTCATTTTTCTTGAACTTCACCCTCATAATTGAAAATGAATTCGGTGCAAGAGTCATGCCCCTGAGAAATCCGTTGGAAATAATGACACAACTTGCAACTTGCCACACAAAAAAAACTCCAATTATATTTCCAAATGACCATGCTCCACAAAATGGTAAGAAACCCATGACCCAAGTCCTATTAGAAATACTGAAGAGGATGACCTTAATCTTGAATGAGGATATGCTCAAACCCGTAAAGTATTAACTTTGAGGACGACTGCCAGCTCTACTTGAAATCCATGTCCCTTGTACAAACTTGGCAGTAATAAAGCATGCAGACAAGGCCCTATGACCTAAAGATGTTATACCAGATGATGAATAACGAAGTGGGATCTTAGGGTTAAAACTTAGGGTATGACACTTACAGATTGTTGTGATAAGACGGTTATTTTTCTGGAACCTAAGAATGAAGGAGACTTATTTATGTCTGCTAAGCAAGTGAATGAGTCGGTACTGGATGGTGCCAAGGTGTTTATGCTGATGGCAAATTTGAGTATTAGTGAAAGTGGAGCAGTTGGTGTTTTGCCGATTGTTAGTGATTTTCTGGAAGTTTTTCCTGATGAGATAAATGATTTAACTCCAGAACGTAAAGTGGAGTTACGGTCGACTTAGTTCCTGGAAGTAGTCTGATATCGATGGCTCCATATCATATGTCCGCATTGGAATTGAAAGAGTTGAAGAGTCAACTTGAAAATTTTCTTCAGAAGAGGTTTATTCGTTTGAGTGTGTCACCGTGGGGTGCACCAGTTTCGTTGGTTAAGAAGAAAGAAGGTTCAATGAGATTTTGTGTGGATTACAGACAATTGAACAAGGTGACTATCAAGAATAAGTATCTACTTCCAAGGATTGTAATTTGATGGATTAGTTGGTTGGTGCAAGAGTGTTCAGTAAGATAGACTTGAGATCTGGGTATCATCAGATTCGTGTGAATGCTGAAGAGATTCAGAAGACTGCTTTTAGAACAAGGTATGGACATTATGAGAGTTTCGTGATGCCATTTGGTGTGACTAATGCACCAGGTGTAGTTATGGAGTACATGAACAAGATTTTCCATCCTTATTTGGACAAATTTGTGGTTGTTTTCATTGATGATATTTTGATCTATTCGAAGAGTGAAGAAGATCATGCTGAGCATTTGAAGATTGTGTTATCTGTGTTAAAAGAGAAGCAGTTGTATTCTAAACTTTCTAAGTGCGAGTTTTGGTTGAAGGAAGTGAATTTTCTTGGCCACGTGATTTCGAGTAGAGGTATTGCAGTTGAATGTCGAAGGTTGAAGCTGTATCGCAATGGGAAGCTCCGAAATCAGTTTTTGAGATTAGAAGTTTTCTTAGTTTGGCAGGTTATTATCAGAAATTCATTGAAGGATTTGCTAAGCTATCTTTGTCGTTGACGCAATTGACTAGGAAGGGTCAAACTTTTATTTGGGATGCAAAGTGTGAAGAAAGCTTCCAAGAGCTTAAGAGAAGATTGACGACAGCTCTTGTTTTGATTTTGCTGAATCCGTCAGAACCGTTTGTTGTGTATTGTGATGCTTCTTTGATGGGCTTGGGAGGTGTGTTGATGCAACATCAACAAGTTGTAGCTTACGCTTTAAGACAAGTTAAAGTGCATGAGAGGAATTATCTGAAGCATGACTTAGAGTTAGCAGTTGTTGTGTTTATGTTGAAGCTTTGGAGGCATTATTTTGTTGGTTCGAGATTTAGGTGTTTAGTCATCATAAGAGTTTGAAGTATCTATTTGATCAGAAAGAATTGAATGTGAGGCAGAGGAAATGGTTGGAACTTCTGAAGGATTATAATTTTGGTTTGAATTACCATCCGGGTGAAGCAAACGTGGTAGCTGATGCATTAAGTAGGAAATCTCTGCATATGCCGACGATGATGGTAAAAAATTTGGAAATGATTGAGCAATTTTGAGATCTGAGTTTGGTTTATGAAGAGACTTCTTATGGAGTTAAGCTTGGCATGTTGAAGCGTACTAGTGCTATTCTTGTAAGATTTGAGAAGGTCGGAAATTTGATTTGAGTTTGGTTGATCGGTTGTTTCTAGGGAATGGTCTTAATTGCATATGGTTGTTGATTGCATACGCATCATTTGTGTCAAGATGCAATGCTTGCTAGTTCTGTGGGAGCTAGTGACTTGTCCCAAACCTAGAGAGGGGTTTGAAAGCTTACGGGACGGGCTTTTGTTTGTTATTGGTCTAGGGGACGGACCCGATTTAAATGTAAAAACTGAAAAATAATAACAAGTGTTGGTACCACATGACATGAGTTGCATTGAGTCTCATTGTTCATTTGTATGTTATATGAAAATATGTGTATGTATGTGACTTGTTGAATTAGTGGAATTATTGAATTGTGTGTTTGTACTCGTGAATTGTATGGTTACTTGAATAATACCTTGTTGATAAAACTTTGAAGTGTGACAATAATTGTGATTATGTTTGTATGCCTTTTAAAAAATTATTATCTTATGATTTCAATAAGTATGTGAATTCTCACCCTTCTGTTGGAATGATCTTTTATACGACATCCCTCAGGTACCGAGTAGTAGAGTTGCTTCTAGCGCAAGGTAGCCGTTGGAGTAGGTGATTTAGTTTCTTTATTTATGTTGGGTCGAGTCGTGCTCTGATCATGTAACACTGAGATCGTTTCGTTCTATGTTCGAGAGATACTTTATGTACTCTGCTTCATTATGTTATTGTTGTTTCGAATTATATGAAGTTTTGCCTTTTATGCCTAAGTAATTAATTATGAATGAGATGAGCATGAGATTTTCTTTATGTCTATTATGATTAACTTAAATCCGTTGCTACATGCTAAGTGAAAGGTTTTGAAAAGCATAAAATTATTGAAGTGTTATTGAGCATGACAGGTGTTGTATGATGTATTGAAAATATATGTGACACCTTTTTGTGAGATGCATGCTAATTTACTCTGATTTATTTATATATTTTTTGCGGGGTTTAGAAGGGTGTTACACTGACGGAGTCAAACAACCAAATGCAAACATATTCTCAGGCAATTTAAAGTTGACTGGCATAGCAAAACCAATAGAAACATCAACAACTTATTTTTACAAAACATCTTGTAACATTGCAAGTATCCCTTCAAAATACAATTCAAAATTAATAACATCATTAACACATGTCAAGGCCTCATGGGCTTCACCAGGACAAGGCAAAGAAACCTGCAACCACACTACCTACTTCACCTAGAACAAACCAAGGCAAACATCAATAACATATATAAGGTTACAACCTCGCTACCTACTTGACATGAAGAAAGAGCGTGTAGGTGTAAGCTGGAGAATACGACAAACCTAATAAAAAATGAAATGAAAATTAATAACATAATTCGCAATAAAACTTAATAACACGCACTTGAAAGCATCCCAGACTCAGCCTCCTCTAAAGCAGGAGAAGCCAAAATAGCTACAATCTCGCTACCTACTTCACCTAAAGAATGAGTGTACCTAACACCTATAGTAAGCACAAGAATATGAAAAACATAATATATATAAAAAAACAAAATGCAATGAAAACTAAAACACGCACCTGAAAGCATCCCACAAGCCTCCGCCGGTGTAAGCACAACCTCATGTAACTCAGAAGAAGGCAAAATAGCTCCAATCTTTCTACCTACTTGACCTAAAAAATGAGCATACATAACACCTCATATAGTAAGCACAAGAATACAAAAAACCTAATATATAAAAAAATAAAATGCAATGAAAATTAAAACACGCACTTGAAAGCATCCTAGACGCCTCCGCCGATGAAAGCACGACCTCTTGTAACTAAGAAGAAGGCAAAATAGCTCCAATCTCTCTATCTACTTGTCCTAAAAAATGAGCATACATAATACCTCATATAGTAAGCACAAAAATACGAAAAGCCTAATATATAAAAATATAAAATGCAATGAAAACTAAAACACGCACCTGAAAGCATCCCAGACGCCTCCGTCGGTGAAAGCACGACCTCATGTACCTCAGAAGAAGACAAAATAACTCCAATCTCTCTACCTACTTGGCCTAAAAAATGAGCATACATAACACCTCTTATAGTAAGCACAAGAATATGAAAAACCTAATATATAAAAAAATAAAATGCAATGAAAACTAAAACACACACCTGAAGGCATCCCAGACGCCTCCGCCGGTGAAAGCACGACCTCGTGTAACTCAGAAGAAGGCAAAATAGCTCCAATCTCTCTACCTACTTGACCTAAAAAATGAGCATACTTAACACCTCATATAGTAAGCACAAGAATACGAAAAACCTAATATATAAAAAAATAAAATGCAATGAAAACTAAAACACGCACCTGCAAGCATCCCAGACGCCTCCGCCGGTGAAAGCACGGCCTCATGTAACTCAGAAGAAGGCAAAATAGCTCCAATCTCTCTACCCACTTGACCTAAAAAATAAGCATACTTAACACCTCCTATAGTAAGCACAAAAATACGAAAAACCTAATATATAAAAAAATAAAATGCAATGAAAACTAGAACACGCAGCGGAAAGCTTCCAGACGCCTCTGCCGGTGAAAGCACGACCTCATGTAACTCAGAAGAAGCAAAAATAGCTCCAATCTCTCTACCTACTTGACCTAAAAAATGAGCATACGTAAAACCTCCTATAGTAAGCACAAGAATACGAAAAACCTAATATATAAAAAATAAAATGCAATGAAAACTAAAACACGCACCTGAAAGCATCCCAGACGCCTCCGCCGGTGAAAGAACGGCCTCATCTGAAGCAACCGCTGGAGTCGCCGGAGTTTGCAAAACAACTACAGCCTCCGGAGAAGGCAAAGTCACTTCTTTGCCTAAATCATGCACAATTGAAAAGCTAGGTTTAAACGAAGGTATCTTCTCAGTAATCAAATCATTCACTCTTATCTTACGTAATGCTTCAGTAATCAACTCTTTCGCTCTTTCCTTACGTAATGCTAAAAAAACTGCGAGAGAAGGGATAGTAGCTTTGAGAGAGTATGTTGAAAGATGTTCCGGTTCTCGGTTATTCGCCTCCGCCAGTGAGCTCGAAATCGAGGCGGAAGAATTAGAAATAGTGTCGACATCACCAAATAGCAACCGCTTCATGCGAGTGATTAATCCAAATATTAGAGTTTCAAACATATCACGAAACCTCATCTCAAGAAATAGGGAAAAGACAAAAAGACTGAGAAAAAGTGAAAAGACTGAGAAATGCAAAGAAAGAAAAGAGAAAGTGAGAGAAAAGGGTTGTTTTAGAGAAAAAAGTGTGAGAGAGAGAGAGAGAGGGGTAGTTTCAGAACTAAAAACAGCTTTAAGAACTTCACTTTCCACGCGCTACACACGCAACGTCGCATTTTACACGCGCGTCAAAACCGTTTTTTAGCTTTAATTACGTGTTAGACACTCGCCACCCCTTTCTAAATTTCACTTGCCACGCGATAACCGTCATAACTATTTTCTAATTGCTATCTATCATTACTTTTGAAGTATAAAACATGGTAATTTAATTTAAAAAAATACAAAGATTCATGTAGGAGTACTAATTAACAACAAATAATTTTAAAAACAAAGGTAAATCATGAGTTTATAAAAATATGAACTATTAATGTTTTTTTACTTTGCATTTTATTTATTTTAAGTTATTTAATTTCATATTTAATCTATGAACCAGCATAATTTTATAGTTATTTAATTTATAGTATAGATAAAATAAAATAAAAAAGTCATTAGTAACAAGCCCTTATGATTCATTTTTCAGATGAAGGTACAAACCCTTTTCGGAACACGCAAATGCCAAATTGTTCGCCATCTAAAATGGGCTTCATCATTGAAAGTGTGAAACAGAATGCCATACATATTAGCAATGGAGAACCTTCCTGGGATCCACTCCAAAGGCACATGTCTGGAATTGTAGTAGCCATAGTAGGAGGATGACTCACATTGATTCTGTCTAAGATTGGCTGGGAGAAGACAGTGTGTAGTAAAGGCCAGTTCTAGTTACCTGCACTATTCAGAAGGTCAAAAACATGTTGCAGATGCAAGTTGTGACTGACCGGCCGGTGAACATGATCTTTGAGATGCAATCCCAGTGCAACCCAAGCCTCTTTCCAGATATTAATGTTATTTCCATTACCTACTTCCCAATAGGCCAACTCATCAAGTTTAGGGAGAAGCTCCACTATCACCTTCCAAATACAGGAGTCAGCAGGTTTAGCAATTAAATCACCAGATTCAATATGTCTCGCGACATATTTACTTTTTAATAAACGACTCTAAAGAAGATGATCCTAAGATTTCATCTTCCAACCCAGCTTGGCCACGCAAGCTATTTTCATAAAGTTAAAATTCCTAAGGCCAAGGCCACCAACTTTCTTATCTCTGTTAATAATACTTCAATGGATCGTATACAGCTACTTATCATTTGAGTCACCCCAAATAAAATATTGTTGACACTGACGAATTTTGTTAACACAAGCTTTTGGCAGTGGAACAGATATCATTGTATATATAGGGAATGCCTCAATAACTGCCTTAGCCAAAGTGACCTGGCCCGCAAAGGAAAGCTAACTACGCTTCTAATGCACAAGCTTGGCTTGAACTTTCTCAATAAGGTATCGAAAGTCTTTAAATTTAAAACCCTTTTCCAAATAGAGCAACTTCTAAATAGGTGCCGAGGGAGGTGGTCTCCCTAAATCCATACTTGGGTATGATAGATTTTCTAGTAGCAATCAGAGTATTCCTTAAAAACATAATGTTAGACTTTTCCATATTTATATGTTGGCTCGAAGCACTGCATAATAAAGAAAGGATATACATAATCACATTTATTTGGTTGTCAATAGTGATACCAAAAAGAATAAGGTCGTCGGAAAACATAAGACGGGACACCTTAGGGTCATCTCTTCCAATCTTCAAGTACTGCCATTGATTGTTTTCCACTGCATCATGTATCATGTGGGACAACTTGTCCATACAAAGGACAACAAATAAGGGGATAATGGATCACCTTGGCTTAATCCTTTCTTAGCTTCAAAGAAATCTCTGTTATTGCCTTTCCAAAGAACCCGAAGTTGCACAGAAATTACAACACGCATAATTAGACCAGTAAGATTATCAGGACTACCAACTTCATTAAGAACACATTCAATGAATTTCATACGCATATTATCGTACGCCTTCGCTAGATCAATTTTGACGACGGAGTATCCAATTTTCTTCTTGATTTTTGTATGTACTATGAAGGATCTCCTACGCAATAACAATATTATCGTGATAGCTTTTGGAAGGGATAAAGTGTAACACCCTAAATACCCCCACATAATTTATAATTAATTATCAGAGTAAATTAAAACCACACACATGTAGGATGCTACTTTCAACACAAACCTGCTCATGCAATTAGATATGTAACATGTGCCACTTTTATAATTAATAATAATAATACTAATAACAATAATCATCAAGTCTAAACTTCGACTTGATTAATAGTAGTGGAACATTAACAATTAATTCATTTAATGATTTAAACATGAATCAGAAAATGTAATCATCATAAGCAACATCAAACTTAAGAGATATCCAAGAAACTCCACCAAAACATAAACAGACACAAAAGAGCATTCAACCTCCTGGTGTTACACACCAGAGCAGACGCCGGCTCTAAACATTAAAAGGAAGACTCCATCTTCCACTCACATCAACTCCTCTACTGCGAGTTGTCTACACGATGCTCAAGTAAAGGAAACATTCAAACATAAGGGTTGAGATATCATAATTATATAAAGGAAAGCATGATAATAAGTAAGCATCAGATTATTACATGCACATCACCCATTCCACAACACACATCCACACAAACAATACAACAACTATCCATACATAATAACAACGCATCCAATATGCAATGCAATGAGACTCACAACTTGACTCAATGCATGTGGTACCAATACATGAATATTCAGGTTCACCGCTCCAATCCTCACCTCCTAGGCTCAAAGCTAACCAATTTGTTATCTTCACCTCTGATAACGCTTCACTAATTCCATCACCTCCGAAATCAGCTACTCGCACCCAATCCCCACCTCTTGGGATTGAGGCTCACCAACAACGGACTATTGTCCAACAACATGAATGCTTGCAACACATTATACATGCAACAATAACATCAAGCACAATGACCAACACCTCCATAGTCAATGTACCCCGCCAATACTATCCACTATGCACCAACACACGCTATAACAGCTCAGCAACATCAACATACAACATAGTAAGCAACAACAATGCATTTTAGATTATGTCACACCACAACATAAACACTACAATGCATTTAACATCATCACACAACAAATTATTCAATTTCTGGTACATAAACCATTTTTAGAATAAGTTCATCGTGTCAGCTTCCCAACGCTTCGAACGGCACACGAATCGGATACCCGGAACTAAATTTATGAATTTTCAAAGATTTTCAAAAACTTCTCCCAGCGTAACCGGTTACACCAAATGAGGTAACCGATTACATCCCTTGTAACCAGTCACGCTACACAAAAAACACTCATTGTAACCGGTTACCATAATCAAGGTAACTGACTACACCCTCATAGATTTGTCCAATTTATGCAAAACATATACAGTGTAACCGATTACCCAAATCCTGGTAACCGATTACACAATCACAATTTTGTCTAGAAACTCATTTTTAAAGCAGTGTAACCGGTTACACCATATCTGGTAACCGATTACACTATGCGGAGAAGCACTTTTCTACAACTTTTCAAAACAAAAATCACTTATAAGCTATCCCAAAACCCCATTTTTCTCACAAATCATTTGTCTTAAGTTTTAACATGAAAAATCACTTTTCAAAAGTTTCAAACCCTAAATTCTTTTCACCAAAAACACTCATAACTTAGTTCCGACTCTGACTCGCAACCACACACAACAACACAACATCTACCATCAACAATTTCAACAACGATATTACGCAATTTACCAATCAACCATCTACCACAACATTATCATACAACATTCGAACACATCTAATTCATCAAACAACATACAATTGCATGATCCACACAATTAATCCAACAATTACAAAATTGCAACAATGATCATGGTATTGAGAAGAGAAAAGCATAAACCAAGCATAGACATAATCTACCCACCATCATCATACAATCCCTTAGATAATTAGAACTCCACTCTTACCTTAGAGTTCTTGCAAAAGCTTCTCAACAATGGTGATTTTCTCTTCCCCCTTGAGCCCTAGCCTCCTTTCCACTTTTCTCTTATTTTCAAGATCTGATAGTTTCTCCCCAAATATCCCTCATTTCTTCTTATTATATTATTATTATTAGTAATATTAATACCAACTAATTAAAATACTAATAATAATAATATTACTAAATATTTAATTTAAATAATACTCACCTTATATTATTTAAATAAATAATTGCTAACTAATATTACTAATTAGTTTTACTCTCCATACCACCCAACTATAAACAA
This sequence comes from Lathyrus tuberosus, assembly GCA_022829125.1. NCBI lineage: Eukaryota > Viridiplantae > Streptophyta > Magnoliopsida > Fabales > Fabaceae > Lathyrus > Lathyrus tuberosus. The sequence goes on from JALAZF010000185.1 coordinate 495,915, forward strand.
TTAATCACACACCCCCAACACCTTAAATTTATTCTTAAGACCACTACCCCACACCAAGAGTAGCTCAAACACACCAAAAACACCAAACAATACGGCATAATAACAACCATCACCTAATTAAATTACAGAAAATAAACAAAATAAGTCGGGGCGTTACAACTCTCCCCCACTTAGAATGTTTTCTTCCTCAAAAATTACCTGATGCGAGCAACTCTGGATACGACTCTCGCATCCTACTTTCCAACTCTCAAGTCATATTTCCACTGGCAGCGCCTCCCCACACTATCTTCACGAGAGTAATTTCTTTGCCTCTCAATTGCTTCAGGTCACGATCATCAATCCTTACAGGAAAAGCCTCAACTATAAATTTATCCCTCACCTAAACATCGTCCATCGAAATCACATGCGATGGATTCGAGACATACTTTTGAAGCTATGAAACATGGAACACATCATGCAAATTTGACAAGTTTGGTGGCAACGTCACTCTATAAGTGTCATACCCCAAATTTTGACCACCAGGATTTCCATCATTATGAGAATCATTATCATAATATGGATGTACCATCATGCCTCATCAATCTCCTCAAGGTTTGTTGAGCATTCACTACAATCAAAGATTAGGGTTTACATCCCTCTCAGAACATTCAGGCAAAAGATCAATCAAGAAAGGACTTGATCTTCAACTTCTCTAACCTATTAAACATCCATGAAGGATCAATAGGTCTCTCATATCAAAAATCAAGCATAAGTATGCAACATTACAAGAGGATCAAGCCTCAGGATCGCCAGTGTCACCAAATTAGGGTTTTGGTCGACCAGGGCCTCCAGATGAAACTTTTCATCTGGGCATGAGCCAATACCTCAAAATATTGTCCAATAAGCTCAAAATAATCTCAATATCCTATCCACAATGGAAAAGTCACCTTGAATGACCATCTATCAAAAATCAGGAATTAGGGTTTTGACCTAATTCAACCCTTGAGTTAACTTGTGAAGCAAGGCATGACTTGAGGCTTCAAAATGAACTTCAAGGATCTCAAATACATCACATTGACATGTCTACAAGATTTTATGGACTCAAGAAGCTCAAGTCATAAGCCACAAGAACTCAGAATCATCTGGTCACGAATTGGGGTTTCTGATGAAAAAGTCAACCCTACCATTTGTTAGACGATGGTTATGGATCTAGAAGTGGGGTTGAATAGATCCCTTGAGTTTTACACGCAAATGGTTACCAAAAATTTAGTTTTAAAAATGTTTAACGGAAGCAACCACTGGATTGTACGTCTACCATGAACCTTCTACTAAAATGATCGGATATGCACGAATATATTGAGAATGAGTACGGAAGAGAAAAATTCAGTTTGATTACTACACTTAAAACGCAATCAACAAAATATCGCTTGCTTGATGTTTAATCCAAACCAATGAGGTGAAACGATAAACAATTAAAAGCAATGCGTTCGATTTTTGCTTTGAAACAAATTATCAAACACTTGGTGTGCGTAAACACACTAAGTGCAGAATTTCTATGGAATGTAATGTAAAGCTGCTCCAAGATACAATTCAAGGAATTGTATCAATTTAACAAAACAGTTTCTCAGCTTACGATTACACTACGACAGAAATGTCGATAAATTGTGACTTCACAAATTAGAATAAACTGAAATGTAAAAGAGTTAAGGGAAAGAGAGAACAGACGGAATTTGATTAGGCAGTTCCCCAATCGTCCTCACTTTGGGTACGTCTGCCCCCAATTCCACAATTGGAATTGAGATATATATATATATATATATATATATATATATATATATATCTGTAGCTATTGAAAATTGTTTATTACAAGAGAAGAACAATGAACATCTAAACCCTCGAACATCTTCGATCGTTGATGCCGAGTCTTCTCTCCCCTTGATTCAATATGAATCAAGTGCTTCGAATATGGTTGATCCAATTACCGTCCCACGCTACTAAACCGAAAGAACCCACCGTTCTTCGGTTACCTTCACTCGATCAATTGCGATCTACCAAAAATTCGAACCTAAACCTCTCTTCTACGATCCTCCGATTACAGCTACTAAACCGAACAATTGCTCCAATCTTCGGTTACCTTCGCCCGGCTGAATCCCTGTAGAACGAAACGGTTTGTGCAAAAACCCCCAAAATCTCTTTGATTCTTGGAGGATAAAACCAACTGGTTTTATTCAAGAAACACCTACCAAGCTCTCAACCCAGAAAATGAAGATCATATATTTCCTAAATTCTGAACGTTATCACTTCGATCAATGGGCGACACAAACAAAGATGATTATGTGTGATTGTTTGTTTACTCAATGAAGAAGATGAAGATGAAGAGAAAAATGGTATCTATTTTCACGTTTCTTTTTTTTTTTGGATAATGAGAGGACCAAACTATTTATAGAGAATAAAATGACCCACTAAAAGATATAACAGAAATAACAGAAAAAAATATTTAAGTGAAAAAATCAGTTCAGGCAAGTTATGGGTCGACTCATACTTTAATGAGGGTTGGCGTGCGCTGACCCGTAAAAAATACTATGAAAATTTGACCAGAATGCGTCGACCCAAGGTCATCATGCGTTGACGCATGAATGCAATTTCTGCATTCTCAGAATCATGCGTTTTCCCGTTTATTTCATAAGTCTTGCACCAGTAAGCATGCGTCGACTCATGCATGTGGTAGGTCAGCGCATAACCTGTATTTTTACATAAAATGCATTTTTTGCACATTGTAACTGACCAGGACCCAAACAAACAAACTAGACACCAGTATAATGATCATGCACATATATTTATGGATAAGACAAAGTCCTATATGTCTAGACACATGAACAACAATGACTAGATGCAATTTGCCCGACAAGACAAGTGATACCGCTCAAATTACAATCTAATACTCAGCATATTTGTTGACATCATTAAAACGAAATAGATGAAAGACCATAGCCCTCACATACTCCCCCTTTTTTATGATGGCAACACTGTTTTATCTTTCACGTGATTTGTAATTTGTGAACGAACAAGCTCCCCCTGTCTTTAACACTTGATTAATTTCCTGCTAATTTTCTGCTTGCTATCCTTCTCCCCCTTTGTCAACATCAAAAAGAAGAGAAGAAAGTGGTCAAAATAAAACTATAACACGTAAGGATCCATCACATATTTGCAACACAACAACATTAACACGCATCCACATATGATACAGTTAATGTAAAATTGGAAACGGATAAATACGGAACATAAATTGCAAAGACAATTCATTCCATACGTAAGAATTGAAAAACAAACTGAAGCAAAAGTCAAAGTTGAACAATAGGAGAAAACATGCAAAGCAAATAACAAAACATAAATGCAGAACACTAGTAATATGATGCCCTAATCTCTATGGTCTCCTCCCCCTATATGGATGACCTCTTCCCCCATAGTACTGGCCTGGTGGTGGCAAATCCTCTAGGTACAGGTTGAGTTCGATCAGGGTACGATTTAGAGTACCAAGACTGTTGGCAAGATTCAGATTCTGTTGAGTCAAATTCTCGTCCATTTGGTTGAAGCGAGTCATAGACGCGTCAGCAAACCTGTTGAAGTTAGTGATGTGAGTCGAGACTTGATTGGATAAGTTTGTGAACCTTTCTTCCTAAGCATTGTAGCGGCTCTCTTGCAATGCTTGGAATTCTTGCTGTTAAAGATTCATCTCATTTAACCTTGCCAGAATCTCTTCAGATGCCTGGAAATCATATTGAGGCTGTGGAGTTAGAGGTGCCGAATAATCAGGTTGCTGCCAACCATACTCCTCGCCATAGGTGAGAAGAACATATGTGTCACCAAGAGTAGTCCAGCAGTTGTTTTGCCAATCTCCCCAGCCCTGATTCTCAGAATTGTCCTCATGTTGATCGCCCATCCATGCTGCATTGTCTTCCTCTTGCATAATTACATCTGCATCATTAACATCTTGATGATCACCATCATGTATGTCCTCATCATCATTTCCTTCATAATGAATAGGTTCTTCAGGTTCAGGTTGAAAAGGATGAGTCGATTTGTGTCGATAATTGAATTTCTTATTAACGGAATCCCAATTGTAGCCCATAATGGTGATGGTTTTTTGTTGAAATTGTTGTTTAGATGTAATCTCAATGTAAGGAATATTTGGAACCGAAATCCCAGCCTTGTTCAATATGTTCTGAATGCAGGATGCATAACCGAGAGCCTGAAATTTGTGGGAGCTGCAGGTAACGAACATCCAATATGCAAAATAGTATGGCCAGTTGATTTTGATCCGATTTTTCAGAATATACATGAGATGAACTTCTGCCTTCTCAACTCGTGAGTATCCACCTTTCTTAGGTCTCAAAATACGAGCAACAATCCATTACAAAATGCGGTCTTCAAATTTTAAATGACCGGTAGTGACATTTCTCGGAAAGACGTCACTTGCCATAGCATCGTCAGGATATGGTTCCCGTAACATAGAGTTCAGAGCAGTCTTAAACTCAAAGTTTTGAACAAAAGTTTTGTCGATTACTTTGGGCAGGTTGTCATTTGTGTCCTAGCTAAACAAAGTAGCCCATAAATCATTGTTCACATCATGAAGTGCATTATTCATAGAAAACTTAAACTCAGCCCCCTTAAATTTACCCTTGATTCCACAGTAGAACACTCGAATCAGATCACTATTGTACTTATCATCATAGTCCAGGAACTTACCAAGATTCTGAACATTGAGTATTTCAGTTATCTTAGGAATGTGATAATCTTGACCCATCAATACATAGAAACCATGTTGTGGTATAACATCACGATTACTAAACAATGCCTCATAAGGATCAGACAGTGCATCAGAAATTAAAGAGTCAACAGTTACCGGTTGTGAAGAGGTTCCGGCAGATGAAGCTCTGGTTGTTCTTTTACCGGTTGCTCGTCTGGAAGCCATTTTTGATGAAGGTTTGAAGAAGATGAACAGTGCACACAGTGGTAGAGAGGATGATGAACAGTGCGTGAAAGTAGAGAGGATGATGAACAACCATCAGAAACCCTTGTTGTTGAAACCTTGAGGATTCACTCTTTGTGGGTTTTTGATTTTTAGGGATTTAAGTGAGGTTTTGATAGAGATTAATGGGTTTTGATGAGATTTAATGGAAGAAATAGAGAGAGGGAGACCATAAAATCTGATATGATTACATACAATGAACAAGAATTTAAGAGTAGTGAAGATATGTAATGGGAATAGGTAACATTAGGTCGGCGCACACATCCCAATTAATGCAGGAATTCTGAACGTGATAGTTATGCGTCGACCTATGTACAGGGTGTGTCGACGCACAAGTACTGGAACTCGAAAAATTTTAAACATATAAGGATGCGCCGACGGCAAGTTATCCCGCGCTAACCCACTTGTTTCCCTCAACAAATGCATCAGCTTATGAGTCGACCCATGATATGGTCCGGTCGACGCATGCAAGGAAAAAATGAAAAAAATTGAAATTTTGCAAATATAAGTTCCAAAAGGATAAATAAGCATGCACACACATAGAACAGACATCCATATGAACAATATGTGCTCAAAATGCAATAAACATCAAGTTTAAGGTACTTAATATGGCACAAAATATGTTAAACATCTATAAATCGGAACGATATTACCTTGATCACCATGCCAATAAGAGCCCTCACATATAGGTAAATGTCTTTTTGCACTGTTAGTTAAAAGAATAAACAAGCATGTATATATGTGAAGATCACTATCATAAAGAATTATTAAACACGATCCGAGATATCGAGAATGCCAAGTTCCCTACGGATGTGAAAGAAAGGCTCTGTAGCTAATGGTTTTGTAAAAATATCAGCAAGTTGATTTTTAGTGTCAACGTGCTCAAAAATCACATCACCTTTCTCTACATGATCCCTAAGAAAATGATGGCGTATTTCAATATGCTTGGTGCGTGAATGTAATACGGGGTTCTTAGTTAGGTTTATTGCACTAGCGTTATCGCACAAAATGGGAATACGCTTAAGTTTTAAATTGAAATCAAGCCATTTTTGTCTAAGCCATAAGACTTGAGCACAACAACTGCCTGCGGCAACATATTCCGCATCGGCTGTTGACAAAGCAACCGAAACCTGTTTCTTGCTATGCCAACTCACCAAGGAATTTGCAAAAAGGTGACACGTGCCACTAGTACTTTTCCTATCCAACTTGCACCCGACAAAGTCGGAATCGAAAAAACCAACTAAGGAATAAACACTACCTTTGGAATACCACAACCCATACTTTGGAGTACCGGAGAGGTTTCGAAGTATGTGCTTAACTGCTTTTAAGTGGGATTCCTTGGGACATTCTTGATACCTCACACACATGTATACACTGAACATAATGTCGGGTCGTGATGCGGTAAGATAAATAAGAGATCCAATCATACCTCGATACTTCTTTACCTCTACATCCTTACCATTTTCGTCACGATCAAGATTGGCACAAGTAGGCATTGGAGTATCTATTGCTTTGCAGTTTAGCATATCAAAACGTTTAAGTAGCTCAAGACAATATTTCGTTTGATTCACGAATGTGCCCTCTTTGAGTTGTTTGATTTTCAATCCGAGGAAATAGTTGAGCTCCCCCATCATGCTCATTTCAAACTCCCCCTGCATCAAACTAGAAAACTCCTTGACCAAGGTCATGTCAGTAGACCCAAAGATAATATCATCAACATAAATTTTTACCAAGATTAAATGTTTTCCTTGACGTTTAATAAAGAGGGTTGTGTCAGCCTTCCCTCTTGAATGCCCTTGATCAAGTAAAAATTTGCTTAGACATTCATACCAAGCCCTAGGGGCTTGTTTAAGTCCGTACAAAGCACGTTTAAGTTTGTAGACATGATTAGGATATTCATAGGATTCAAAACCCGGAGGTTGGGCAACATAAACCTCTTCATTTATATATCCATTAAGGAAAGCACTTTTAACGTCCATTTGGAATAATTTGAAGTTCTTAGTGCAAGCATAAGCAAGTAAAAGGCGTATAGCCTCGAGTCGGGCAACCGGCGTATAAGTTTCCTCATAGTCGATTCCTTCCTCTTGGTTATAGCCTTGCACTACAAGCCGCGCTTTGTTACGTGTTATTACTCCATTTTCATCAAGTTTATTCCTAAACACCCATCGGGTGCCGATTACTCGATGATCTCGCGGAGGGGGGACAAGGTCCCAAACCTCATTTCTCCTGAATTGATTTAGTTCATCTTGCATTTACAAAAACCAATGCTCATCGAGTAACGCCTCCTTTGCGTTTTTAGGTTCAACTTGGGAGACAAAAGCAGAGTAATAACAAAAGTTACTAAGTTTAGAGCGAGTGGTTACTCCCTTAGAGATATCACCGAGAATGTTGTCAATTGGATGGTCTTTTGAAGACTTCCAAGCTGAAGGAAGCTCATCTTTATCAGAATGATGATCATCCTCACTTTTCAACGGTTGGTGATCCTTTTCCTCCTCAATACACACTGCTTCAGGCTGATCAGTTCCCTTATCAGTGTCCTTGGGTATGTCTTCAGAAGATACACCTGCACCATGAAAAGAACTACCTTCTCCGACATTTCTTGGATAAGACTCATCAAAAGTAACGTGCACTGACTCTTCAACAATACGTAACCTTTTATTATAAATTCTATACGCTTTACTTGACTAAGAGTATCCAAGAAAAATACCCTCGTCGGCCTTGGCATCAAACTTACCAAGAGTCTTTTTCCCATTGTTTAACACAAAGCATTTGCAACCAAATACATGAAGGTGAGAGATATTTGGCTTACGCCCTTTTAAAAGCTCATACGGTGTCTTGTTTAGAATAGGGCTGATGAGCACCCTATTCAAAACATAACAAGCCGTACTTATGGCGTCGGCCAAAAAGTATTTTGGTAGTCCACTATCATTGATCATAGTCCTTCCAAGTTCCTCCAAAACTCTATTTTTATATTCCACTACCCCATTTTGTTAAGGGGTACGTGGTGCGGAAAAATTATGATCAATTCCATTGGAATCACAAAATGCTTCAAACAAATGATTTTCAAACTCACCCCCATGGTAACTTCTAATTGACCCAATGTTTTTGTTTAACTTATTCTGAGATAACTTAGCAAATCGTTCAAAAGCCGAAAAGGTATCACTCTTATTTGCTAAGAAAATAGTCCAGCAAAACCTAGAAAAGTCATCGACTATTACAAAACCATAATAGTTACCACCTAGGCTTTTAACCCTAGATGGTCCAAAGAGGTCCATATGGAGGAGCTCAAAGGGTCTCATAGTTGAAACGATGTTTTTAGATTTGAATGAGATCCTTGTTTGCTTCCCCATTTGACACGCATCACAAAGGTGATCCTTTGTGAATTTAATGTTAGGCAAACCGATGACTAGGTCTTTAGAGACTATTTTGTTAAGCAAATCAAAGTTGATATGAGCCAAACGTCTATGCCACAACCATGAATCTTCATTCATAGTGACTAGACACTTGTCTCCATCCAACGATACCTCGTTTAAGTCTAGCATATAGACATTGTTCACCCTCAAGCCCTTAAACACATTCTTTTTGTCACTATCTTCAACTATGCAACAATATTTTGAAAAAGATACTTTATAATTCTTGTCACATAGTTGACTAATGCTTAAAAGGTTGTGCCTAAGGCCTTCCACAAGGAGCACATCAGAGATAGTAGTAGATGAGGGGTTACCTACACTACCTTTACCGAGAATCTGTCCCTTGTTGTTATCTCCGTAGGTGACAAACCCCTTTTACTTCGCCACAAAGTCGATGAAAAGAGATATGTCGCCGGTCATATATCTTGAGCAGCCACTATCCATAACCCATCTTCTTTCGGTGGTCTCAAGACTTTGTACCTACAAAAACAATCAACGGAGAGTAGGTACCCAATTCTCATTGGGTCCTTTATGGTAAGTGAAACCAGGATTGCCTTTGGGCAACCATTGACAAATATCGTTTGGAACAAGAAATCTTCTAAAGCGGCACTTAGCAATAGTATGACCCGGCTTACAACAATATAAGCAATCACGGTTCATTTGGAATTTACCTTTGTTATCACTATCTCAAATCACATACGTGTATTTTTTATATGGATTATTCATTGTTTCACGAAAATGTGATCGATCAATAGCAAACGTAATTTTAGGCATAAGAGCCTTGTCTAATTTGGCCTTAAGGATTCTCACCTCTTCTTGCCAAATACGACAAGTATCACAGCCCCAAAACTTGAACCATGGAGATTTATTCTCATCAATCTTAGTTTTAGATGCATCCACCATGGAGTTTTTAAGATCTTCCAATTTCCTTTCGGAATCGGCAACCTTTTTCTCCAAGTATTTAAAAATCTTTTTGTTTGAGGCTAAGCGTTGAAAAGCTTCCTTAGCCTCATGGTGCAATGTATCAAAATCTCTTTTTAATTCAGCATGAGACATATTATGAGAATTTTCATATTTAGAGTGCTTTACCTCCTTTTTCTTGTTTCTTGGAGCCATAAGACATAGATTTACAGACTCGCTTTCGTCACTTGAGCTGTCCCCTTTTTCGGACTCACTATCGCTTTCCCAGGCGACGTAAGCTCGTCTTGACTTATTTAACTTCTTATTATGACGACCCTTGTCCTTGTCTTTATCCTTCTTAAGCAATGGGCAATCCGGCTTGTAGTGCCCGCATTTTCCACAATTGAAATAGGATCCTTTGGCTTTGCTACTCTTGTTTCCTTTGTTTCTAGATTGCTTCCTAAACTTGACAAGATTTTTATCCGAGTTTTGGATCTCATTTTTTCAAATATACCTATTGTATCTCTTCACAAATAGGCCCATGTCTTCACCGGATTCATCATCTTCGTCGTTGTTGGTTTCATTATCACTATGCTCTTGGTGTGTGGACTTTGAACAAGAAGTCTTAAGAGCAATCGACTTCTTCTCCGTATCTTTTGCCTTCTCTTTCTTTATGCTCTTTTCATGTTTTTCCAATCCAATGAGCATCTGCTCATGCTCATCGAGTTTACCAAAAAGTGTTGTGAGGTCTAGTGTAGCAAGATCGTTGGCCTCCTTGATAGCGGTGACCTTCGGTTGCCATTCCCTATTTAAACACCTCAAAATCTTGTTAGTAGCAACCTCATTTGGAATTGGTTTACCAAGAACATGCAATTTTTTGATAATGTGAGTAAATCATTTTTGCATATCCGCAATGGTTTCCCCTTGCTTCATGTAAAACAAATCAAACTCTTGCGTTAGTGTATTAATACGAGCCATCTTAACATCATTAGTGCCTTCGTGGGCTACTTGTAAAGCATCCCACATGGATTTGGCCGTTTCACAATGGGAGACTCGATAATACTCATCAACTCCCAAGGAGGAGATGATCATATTACGAGCCTTCCAATCATAGCTGTACTTTTTCTCGTCCTCCTCATTCCATTGAGCTTTAGGTTTAGGAACGACAATTCCTTCCGCATTTGTCATAGTAATTTCCATGGGACCGTTTAAAATAACGTTCCAAACCTTCCGATCTATGGAATTTATATGAACCCGCATACAATCCTTCCAGTAGCTGTAATTCTCGCCTGTAAAAACTGGAGCTCTATTATAAGCCCCTTTAGGTTCGTTCGCCATGATCCAAGAAGTTTTACCGAAGCACCAGAATTAACCGGAGCTCGTGATACCACTTGTTAGACGATGGCTATGGATCTAGAAGGGGGGTTGAATAGATCCCTTGAGTTTTACATGCAAAGGGTTACCAAAAATTAAGTTTTAAAAATGTTTAACGGAAGCAACCACTGGATTATACGTCTACCACAAACCTTCTACTAAAAGGATCGGATATGCACGAATATATTGAGAATAAGTACGGAAGAGAAAAATTCAGTTTGATTACTACACTTAAAACGCAATCAACAAAATATCGCTTGCTTGATGTTTAATCCAAACCAATGAGGTGAAACGATACACAATTAAAAGCAATGCGTTCGATTTTTGCTTTGAAATAAATTATCAAACACTTGGTGTGCGTAAACACACTAAGTGCAGAATTTCTATGGATAGTAATGTAAAGCTGCTCCAAGATACAATTCAAGGAATCATATCAATTTAAGAAAACACTTTCTCAGCTTATGATTACACTATGACAGAAATGTCGATAAATTGCGACTTCACAAATTCGAATAAACTGAAATGTAAAAGAGTTAAGGGAAAGAGAGAACAAACGAGATTTGATTAGGAAGTTCCCCAATCGTCCTCACTTTGGGTACGTCTGCCCCCAATTCCACAATTGGAATTGAGATATATATATATATATGTGTGTGTGTGTGTGTGTGTAGCTGTTGCAAATTATTTATTATAAGAGAAGAACAATGAACATCCAAACCCTCGAACGTCTTCGATCGTTGATGCAGAGTCTTCTCTCACCTTGATTCAAGATGAATCAAGTGCTTCGAATATGGTTGATCCAATTACCGTCCCACGCTACTAAACCGAAAGAACCCACCGTTCTTCGGTTACCTTTACTCGATCAATTGCGATCTACCAAAAATCCGAACCCAAACCTGTCTTATACGATCCTCCGATTACAGCTACTAAACCGAACAATTGCTCCAATCTTCGGTTACCTTCGCCCGGCTGAATCCCTGTAGAACGAAACGGTTTGTGCAAAAACCCCAAAAATCTCTTTGATTCATGGAGGATAAAACCAACTGGTTTTATTCAAGAAACACCTACCAAGCTCTCAAGCCAGAAAATGAAGACCATACACTTCCTAAATTCTGAACGTTGTCACTTCGATCAATGGGCGACACAAACAAATATGATTATGTGTGATTGTTTGTTTAGTCAATGAAGAAGATGAAGATGAAGAGAAAAATGGTATCTATTTTCACGTTTCTTGTTTTTTTTGGATAATGAGAGGACCAAACTATTTATAGAGAATAAAATGACCCACTAAAAGATATAACAGAAATAACAGAGAAAAAATTTAAGTGAAAAAATCAGTTCAGGCAAGTTATGGGTCGACTCATACTTTAATGAGGGTCAGCGTGCGCTCACCCGTGGAAAATAATATGAAAATTTGACCAGAATGCGTCGACCCAAGGTCATCTTGCGTCGACGCATGAATGAAATTTCTGCATTCTCAGAAACATGCGTTTCCCCGTTTGAAATTCTGGTATCAGATGTGTGATGTTAAGTGTGATGTCACAACAACACAATCTGCTATATGAACAAGGTAAAAACAATAGTAAATGACACAAAGAATTGTTCACCCAGTTCGGTCTAACTACCTACGTCTGGGGGCTACCAAGCCAGGGAGGAAATTCACTATTTGCAGTATCAAATTACAGACTCAACAATCCCAGTTTACATCTACCTAACTTGATCACTACCCAATGACACTTCTACATAAGAAACCACTTAGGTATGAGAAACCACTCACTCCCTAATTCACCACAGTGATACAATCCAATGATTACACACTAATCACCCAACTTGATTCTGCTTAACAGCTTTGATCAAGAACAACACACTCTTGCTTAAAAGCTCTAGAGTGAATACACTTACAACTCAAAATAGTAACACCAATTCACACACGAATGGTTTACAAAACACACACGAAGACACAAATGACACTCAGTCTTTTGCTCTCTTCGTCCCCTTTTCAACAAGGGTTGAGGTTGCTTTTATATAATTCTGACTTGGGCTTGGGTCTCTTCCAAAAATATCTGATTTTTAAAACAAATTTGATCTTCAAATATTTTTAAATCTCTCCAAATCAGCCTTAATGTTGGTTACAGAATCTGCTCCATAATCTGCAAATTTATTTGATTGGAAATCTCTTCTCCAAGATATTCACATCCAATCACTCTAATAGATCTCCTCAAAACTCACTAACACGCGCAGCCCTAAAACATCACAATCTGATGTTCTGATGTTCTGATATAGTGATGTCAAGACATCACTTATAACATCAACATATAAAACTTCAACCCTGCAACAGCTAATGTTAGGAACCAATGTTATGACATCAGACATATGACATCAACATTGTTCAACCTTGTTTTACCAAAATTCTAGCCAATACAAGAACCAACAATCTCCCCCTTTGGCTAATTTTGGCTAAAACAAACTCTGCCATCATCAGAGGTACCTGCAGCGGAAAAAAACTTCAAACGACAAAAAAAACTCCAACCCAGCAGCAAACACATAACAAGCTGCACAAAGCTAAATTCCCCCTCAAAGCAAGAACCAGCATACCAGCTGTTCAAACATGCACATCCCCCTTAAGCCTAGAGCCACATCTGACAACTAGGCAACACATAGGCTAACTCTCCCCCTTTTTAGCCACAATTTGACAACATCTACACCAAACACAAAGATCTGACATCCATTAAGACATGGTCAAAATCAAGCTTCCCAAGGAACACAATATCCCAAAAACTTTGACTGGTCAGGCGATACAACCTATGGATTCTTATAGTACTATAAAATCCAAGCCTTTTTCCTTCTAATAGCACCAGACACCACACAAGAATGAGTCAGTCAACCAAAGATGCAGGAAAGCAACACATGCAAGTGGACAATAAACCAGATCCCCTGAAGAACAAGAGCACATCAAGGAAAGTCGTTGGAACTTCTTCAGGAGCAACAAGAACACGAAAACCATCAGAGACAAAAACCATCAAGAAACCTCCAGTGCAACTTCATGCTTCTGATGATGAATGGGATGAAGATTGGAAAACTTTTCTTGATGCAGGGGGTTGGGATAATCTTTAGATCTTATATATATTACTATTGATGTACCAAAATCCAATCTTGTATGCTTTCAGCAGTTGAATAAAATGTTGTTTTCATATGCAAAATCACAACTGCACAAATACTCCTTCCAGCACACCTAATCCTCATAAATGCAAATTCCCAGTTTGCTTCTCAAACTTTCAAATTGGTTTGCATCTAAGGCCTTAGTAAAAATGTCCGCTAATTGTTTATCTATAGCAACATGTTCCAAAGCAACTACTTTGTCCTCAACCAAATCTCTTATAAAATGATGCCTTATATCAATATGCTTAGTTCTGCTATGTTGAATAGGATTCTTAGAGATATTGATAGCACTCACAGTACAATGTCATGCAATCTTGCTTGACATTGTATTCTGTTAACATCTGCTTCATCCAAACAAGTTGAGAACAACTACTCCCTGCTGCTATGTACTCAGCTTCAGCAGTAGAAAGAGACACACAGTTCTGCTTTTTACTAAACCATGATATCAGATTAGTCCCTAAGAAGAAGCAACCTCCTGAAGTACTTTTTCTATCATCAGCACTTCCTACCCAATCAGCATCACAAAAACCACATAACTCGGTGCCTGATCCATGACTGTAAAGCATTCCATAGTCACTAGTCCCATTCACATATTTCAGAATCCTCTTCACTTGATTCAAGTGACTAACTTTGGGCTCAGATTGATATCTGGCACATACTCCAACAGCAAAAGAAATATCAGGTCTGCTAGCTGTGAGATACAATAGACTTCCAATCATGCTTCTGTATAAACTTTGATCCACACTAACACCATGTTCATCCTTGGACACCTTTAAATGAGTAGGAGCAGGTGTCCTCTTGTTATTAGCATTCTCTAGGCCAAACTTCTTCACTATGTTCTTTGCATACTTGCTCTGAGAAATGAATATGGAGTCCTCCATATGTCTAACTTGTAGACCAAGAAGCTCTCCAACAAGACTCATTTCAAACTCAGACTGCATCTGTTCCACAAAATGTTTCACCATTGCATCTGACATCCCACCAAATACTATGTCATCAACATATATTTGAGCTATCATCAGTTTTCCTCCTTCCTCTTTAACAAACAAAGTCTTGTCAATCCCTCATTTTCTGTAGCCATTCACAACCAGGAATTCAGTAAACCTTTCATACCAAGCTCTTGGTGCTTGCTTCAAACCATAGAGAGCTTTCCTTAGTTTTTAAACATGGTCAAGAAATGTTGGATCAATAAATCCTTTTGGTTGATCAACATACACCTCTTCATTTAAGTACCCATTCAAGAAGGCACTCTTAACATCCATCTGAAAAAGCTTGAATTTGAAATTACAAGCCACCCCTAAGAGTAATTTGATAGATTCCACTCTTGCCACAGGAGCAAAGGTTTCATCATAATCAATTCCTTCAACCTGAGTGTATCCCTGAGCAACTAATCTGGCCTTGTTTCTGGTGACCACTCCTTGTTCATCAGATTTATTCTTGTAAATCCACTTGGTGCCGATCACATTAACTCCATCAAGCCTTGGTACAAGATCACACACTTCATTCCTTTTGAATTGCTCCAGCTCTTCATGCATGGCATTGATCCAAAACTCATCAGTCAAGGCTTCTTTGACATTCTTGGGCTCAATTTTAGAAACAAAACAAGAATTTGACACAACCTCTCTTGATCTAGTGCTAACCCCTGATTTAGGATCACCTATGATAAGCTCCCTTTGATGGTCCTTTAGCACTCTAATAGAAGGTTCTTTATTAGATTGTTCTGGTTCAGGCTCAGCATCAACATGACTGGGAAACCCACTTCTGTCTTCAGTTTCTTCTGTGACTTCTTCAACTGATGTTTCAAAATCATCCAGGACATCAGCATCTTCTTGCTTATCAATGTCATCAATCACCACATTTATAGACTCCATCATAACCTTTGTTCTGGAGTTGAAAACCCTGTAAGCTCTGCTATTTGTAGAGTATCCTAGAAAGATTCCGCCATCACTTTTAGGATCCAATTTTCTCCTCTGTTCACGATCTGACAAAATGTAACATTTACTTCCAAAAACATGAAAGTACTTCACATTTGGCTTTCTTCCTTTCCATAGTTCATACAGAGTAGCTGAAGTGCCCCTTCTCAAGGTAACTCTGTTGTGAATATAGCAAGCAGTGTTCATAGCTTCAGCCCAGAAATGGTAAGGAAGCTTTTTGGCATGAATCATTGCCCTAGCAGACTCTTGAATAGTTCTATTCTTCCTTTCAACAACTCCATTTTGCTGAGGAGTGATTGGAGAAGAGAACTCATGACTTATGCCTTCAGCAGAACAATATTCAGCAAACTTGCTATTTTCAAACTCTCTTCCATGATCACTCCTTATTCTAATAACATTACTCTCATTTTACCTTTGGTGTCTTTGACAAAGATCTTTAAAAACATCAAACACCTCTGATTTGTCTTTAATGAAGCTCACCCAGGTGTACCTAGAATAGTCATCTACAACAACATAAGCATACTTCTTCCCTCCTAGACTTTCAACCTGCATAGGTCCCATCAAGTCCATATGAAGAAGTTCAAAAACTTTGGAGGTGGTGTTATGTTGAAGCTTCTGATGTGACATCTTGGTCTGCTTCCCTATTTGACAATCTCCACAAACTCTTCCCTCTTCAATATTGAGTTTAGGAATTCCTCTGACAGCTTCTGAGGATATTATTCTCTTAATTCCCTTCAGATGAAGATGTCCCAACTTTTGATGCCAAATTTTGACTTCATCATCTCTAGCAAACACACATGTTGAGGTACTTGAGTCTTGTTGCAACCATAGATAACAGTTGTCCTTAGACCTAACACCCTTCATGATGACTTCTCCTTTCTCATTTGTGACATTGCACTCAGATTTTGTAAAGTCTACTTTGAATCCTTGATCACAAAGTTGACTAATACTGATCAAATTTTTTGTCAACCCTTTGACAAGTAGAACATCATCCAGTCTAGGAGCACCAACACAATTCAACTTTCCCATCCCCTTGATTTCTCCTTTAACACCATCACCAAATGTAACATGACCTGAAGACTGAAGCTTAACACCTACCAACAAATTTTTAACTCCTGTCATGTGTCTTGAACACCCACTATCAAAGTACCAGTCTTCTTTGGTAGAAACCCTAAGAGAAGTGTGAGCTATTAAGCTGGTAACTTTACCTTTTGGAACCCACTGCTTCTTAGAATTTAAGGCCTGATTACCTATGGGAAACTTCTGTGGGGGAGTATACTGATGTGCCTTCTGAGGATACCCATGTAGCTTATAATAGTAGGCCTTTATGTGTCCAAAACGCCCACAGTGATGACATCTCCAATGCCTGAATTTCTTCCTAGAAGGAATCCAGTCAGGATGTTTAAACATCTGTTTTAACATCACTGGTTTGGAACTGGTAATACCATTATCAGAAGCTGCAACATTGTTGAATCCCAAACCACTTTTGTCTCCAGCAATACTAAGAATGTTGTCTAGAGCATCAGTACCATTGTTCAACATTCTGACAGTTTTGGTCATAGAATCCAATTTAGAGTTAAGCATCTTGACTTCATTTTCAAGTTCAGTCTTTTCAGCCTCTAACTGCACTATGGTTTTCTTCAGCTTATCTCCTTCAAGACACACTTGTTCACTTCTCATGCACAGTTCTTTATACGAGGCAACAAGCTCTTCATAAGTAACCTCATCATCACATGAATCATCATCTGACTCACAAACCCCAATCATAGCTCTAACAAGCTTAGCTAATTCATCTTCAGATTCACTTTCACTATCAGACCAGGAGGTAGATAACCCCTTTTTCTGCTTTTTGAGATAAGTAGGATATTCCTTCTTGACATGACCATACCCTTCACACTCATAGCATTGGACTCCCTTGTCATTATTGGACTTCTCTTCATCTCTAGTTTTCTTCCCCTGATCTCATGATCTGTTGGTGTCAGATGTGATGTTCTTGACATTAGGATTATAACTCCTATTTATCCTCTTCATAACCTTATTAAACTATCTTCCCAGCAAAACAATGGCCTGGGACAGCTCCTCCTGAGACTCAGCACCCTTCTCTTTCTTAGAATCTTCAGAACTAGATACCAACGCTATACTTTTGGTTTTCTTTTCAGGTTCCTCTTCCATTCCTAATTCAAAGGATTGAAGAGAACATATCAACTCATCAACCCTCATCTTGCTTATGTCTTGGGCTTCTTCTATAGCTGTCACCTTCATTTTATATCTCTTGGGAAGAGATCTAAGAATTTTCCTCACCAACTTCTCTTCAGTTATCCTCTCTCCTAAGGCACTAGAAGCATTTGACAGCTCCAGGATGTTCATGTGGAAATCATGGATAGTCTCATCCTCCTTCATCTTCAGATTTTCAAACTTTGTAGTCAAAAGTTGAAGTCTTGACATCTTGACTTTGGAGGTTCCTTCATGAGTAGTCTTCAAGATATCCCATGCTTCCTTAGCTACTTCACAAGTGTTGACCAACCTGAAGATGTTCTTATCAACACCATTGAATTTGGCATTCAAGGCTTTAGAATTCCCAAGGGCAAGCTCATCTTCTTCCTTGGTCCATTCTTCTCCAGGTTTCAGTTTTGAGCTACCCTCTACTTCCTTTCCATTCTCATCCTTTTCCACAATAACAGGATGTTTCCATTCTTTCACAATAGCCTTCCAAGCCCTGCTGTCTAATGACTTCAAGAAGGTAACCATCCTTGGTTTCCAATAGTCATAATTAGAGCCATTTAGAATAGGGGGTCTATTCACAAATCCATCAGTCTCCTTGTCCATTGTACCAGAAAGTATCAGCCCTAGATCTCACCCAGATGCAGAGCAGGATGCCTGCTCTGATACCAATTGAAATTCTGGCATCAGATGTGTGATGTTAAGTGTGATGTCACAACAACACAATCTGCTATATGAACAAGGTAAAAACAATAGTAAATGACACAAAGAATTGTTCACCCTGTTCGGTCTAACTACCTAAGTCTGGGGGCTACCAAGCCAGGGAGGAAATTCACTATTTGCAGTATCAAATTACAGACTCAACAATCTCAGTTTACATCTACCTAACTTGATCACTACCCAATGACACTTCTACCTAAGAAACCACTTAGGTATGAGAAACCACTCACTCCCTAATTCACCACAGTGATACAATCCAATGATTACACACTAATCACCCAACTTGATTCTGTTTAACAACTTTGATCAAGAACAACACACTCTTGCTTAAAAGCTCTAGAGTGAATACACTTACAACTCAAAATAGTAACACCAATTCACACACGAATGGTTTACAAAACACACACGAAGACACAAATAACACTCAGTCATTTGCTCTCTTTCTTTGTCCCCTTTTCAACAAGGGTTGAGGCTGCTTTTATATAATTCTGACTTTGGCTTGGATCTCTTCCAAAAATATCTTATTTTTAAAACAAATTTGATCTTCAAATCTTTTTAAATCTCTCCAAATCAGCCCTAATGTTGGTTACAGAATCTGCTCCATAATCTGCAAATTTATCTGATTGGAAATCTCTTCTCCAAGATATTCGCATCCAATCACTCTAACAGATCTCCTCAAAACTCACTAACACGCGCAGCCCTAAAACATCACAATCTGATGTTCTGATGTTCTGATATAGTGATGTCAAGACATCACTTATAACATCAGCATATAAAACTTCAACCCTGCAACAGCTAATGTTAGGAACTAATGTTATGACATCAGACATATGACATCAACATTGGTCAACCTTGTTTTACCAAAATTCCAGCCAATACAAGAACCAACATCGTTTATTTCATAAGTCTTGCACCAGTAAGCATGTGTCGACTCATGCATGTGGTAGGTCAGCGCATAACCTTTATTTTTACATAAAATGAATTTTTTGCACATTGTAACTGACCAGGACCCAGACAAACAAACTAGACACCACTATAATGATCATGCACATATATTTATGTATAAGACAAAGTCCTATATGTCTAGACACATGAACAACAATGACTAGATGTAATTTTCCCGACAAGAGAAGTGATACCGCTCAAATTACAATCTAATACTCAGCATATTTGTTGACATCATTAAAACGAAATAGATGAAAGACCATAGCCCTCACACCATTGACTGTTGACCAACCCTTGTTCTCAAACCTTGGGGAAGGGTCTAAGACATCTCTAAATACCCTTAGAGACCATTCATGAAGTTTAATTAAGCCTAAGGTTTGATTTCACAAAAGAATCACAAAGTCAAAATTCATCTGCTAAAAAAAGTCAACTGTATAAAAATCCAAGTTTGACTTTTTGAAATTTTGGTCAACCAAGGTTCCCTTAACCCTAAAATCATGTTAATATGTGATTTGAATCATCATTCATCAAGAAAAATCAAAGAAAATGAGTTAACTTGTAAAAGAGGTAATCATAAAAAACTTGGAATTTTTCTAAGTTATGGAAAAAAGTGGCTAGGGTACCAACTTCCAAGGATCATAACTTGAGATCCAAGCAACCATTTTGGGTGATCCAAAGCTAGATTTGTGGGTCTTGCTACACTCTACAAAAGCTTCAACTACATTAAGCTCCAATTCATCATGGATTTTAAGTTATGAAGTGTTGCAGTTACCATTAAGCTTCAACTACATTAAGCTTCAACTACAAGGTCTGCTGCAGTTGCCATTCACTATTGTTGCCAAAACAAACTTGACACACTATAAATAGACCTCATTTCTGATCAGTTTGAGTACACCAAAGGCCCCAAATAGATGCCTTTCTCAAAATCACCTTCTTCACTCCAAAAACACCTTCTAATGCAAGTAACCATCGAATTTTGAGTTTGAGAATGATTCAAACCAAACCAATCATGCTAACACTTCATAAACATCATATATGAGTGATCCATAACACAAAATCACAATTGGAACATCAATTTCACAAAATCACCATCCAACTGCTCAAGTTCTTGACAGAGTTGCAGTTGGGGTACCATCTCAAGTTCCAGCTTATTTCCAACCACTCCAAGCATTTAGACACATCACTTGGCACCTAAGGAAGCTGTTCAGATCATTGGAACTAACTTGCAACACCTCTAACCCAAAACACGATCACCAGTTGCAAGAGGTAAGCCTGAACTCTTCAAACTACATGATGCATGCTTATTTCCTCGCACAATAATTTTGCCATATGTTCATAATCATGTATAGAGTGTTTACCCTCAATCAATTGCTTTGTATGAATCGTGTATGGAATTTCTGAGCCTTCATGCAAAAAGTAGGGTTCTTGAGGTTTCTCTTTGATTTCTTATTCCATACTTAAAATAAATGAAATTAAAGATCATAGACATGATCGTGAGTTAAAAACGAGCAGATTGATATGTGGATTGTATGATTCCATCAAGTATTCAGTGAGATTGGTGAGAAAACGCAAATCTGGGCAAAACAGGGCACGTGGGCAAGAACAAGGTGTTCTTGGTGCCCTTTTTCAAACTTTTAAATTTTTAAATTTTTGTGATTTTATTTAATTGATTCAAAAATTAATTTCTCTCTGAATTTTAATGATTTTGAGTTGATTCTTTTTTTAATAATTCACAAAATTATTAAAATATTTTATTTTACAAAAATTTCCCAAAAATATTATTTATTTCATATATTTGATATTTTTGCAATGAATTAATTTTTATTTGTTTTTTAACATTCTAAAAATTTTATTTCTTTTGATTTTCCAAACTTAAATGATTTTTAATCATTTTGTGGATAAAAACATGATTTTCAAACATTGATCCAAAATCATAACTCATTTTTCACATGTTTTCAAAGATTTTATTAATTTTAATCAAAATTAATTCCATTTTTAACAAATTAGGGTTTTGATTAATTTCACCCTCATCAATCTTTTTCAAAACATTTTTGGGCCTCTTGATAGAGTGTAAGTCTCACCTCTTTGTAAATAAAATAATTTGGGCCTTAGTGCATTGTATAAGTCCCGATACAGTTTCAGAAATTTCGACGCGGTCGTCGTTTTCAAACCATTTTTATTTGGGCCTCTCTCTGAGATATAAGTCCCACTTCTTTTCTTTAAATTCATTTTTGGGCCTCTAATAGAGTGTAAGATCCAATCCCTTTGTAAATAAAACCATTTTAGGCCTCACATATTGTATAAGTCCCTATGTACATTTTCAAAACAACGACGCGATCGTCGCCTTTTCAACAAAATCATCTAGGATTCTCCTTGAGCTATAAGTCCCACTTCTTTTCATTTTCAAACTTTGTGGGCCTCTAATAGAGTGTAAGACACAATCCCTTTTCAACAAAAATCATTTTTGGGCCTCAGACCTTGTATAAGTCCCATTGTATATTCAAAAACCTCGGCGCGATCGCCTGTTCAAAATCAAATAAGTTGGGCCACTCCTTGAGTTGTAAGCCCCACACTTTGTACAAAAATAATCTTTGTGCTCTCTCTTAGAGCATAAGACCCAACTTTCTTTGTAAAAACTCTGTTAACAATACAGTCTGTATTCAATAAATCATCAGGGCATCTCTTGTTGATTAAGTCCCAATTTTCTGTCTTGAAATAATTGTTATCAAAACTTGTTTCAATTTCTTTGAATAACTAACATTACAGCATGGAAGCTTGCTCACCTGTAAGTTTTTATCTACTTTCATTTACCTGCTTTATATATATACTGTATTGCTGGAAGCTTGCACGCCTGTAAGTCCTTCTTTCATCTTTTAAATACATGTCATATATATACACTGTATTGTGGGAAGCTACTCCACTGTAAGTCTTCTTTCATATCCTTTTAAATACTTGTCATATATCACTGTATATATACTTGTATAACTGTTTAGAGTTTTCCCCGGCAACTAAGTCTAGAATTAGCTAAAGCGAGTTGGTCACTCTCTCAAAATAGTAAACCTAGATCCCCCCGTAGGATTCCAGATACAGTTTTGCCTTCTCTTGGGCTTAAACAATATGGAACAAAGAGAAAGGCAGTATTCTCGGTGAACCTTTTCTCAGACTGTCACTTTAGAAATTGTCAAAGAAATTCAATTCCCACAGAGAGGGTTAATTCCCGGTGAAACTTCTCTTGAATTTCTTCAAACTCTAGAACTGTTCATTACAGAAAGGATTAATTCCCGGTGAAACCTTTCTTGAACAATCTTAAGTTTGGACCCACAGGCTTCCTAAAAGCATCCCCAGCCTCCTCTTGGGCTTTGTACAAGGACCCTCAAGCTTCTTAGAAGTTCCCAGCCTCCTCTTGGGCTTTGTACAAGGACCCTCAGGCTTCTTAGAAGTTCTCAGCCTCCGCTTGGGCTTAGTACAAGGACCCAGAGACCTCCTACAGGTATAGGAACAGAACCTAGTCATCATTTGCTAGAGCTGTCTTTCTGAGTCAAAACAACAGACCAGTTATGGGTTGACCTTCATCCCTTAACTTACCAGCCTTTTCTTGGGCATCATACAAAGATCATTCACATTCTAAGAATCAATTTCTCAAACACCAGTAGAATTGGACAGTCTCATACCCTTTGGATTTCCCATTTCCTTAAAGAACAGGAAATAACCCTGATCAGCAGATCAATCCCAAAGCAGAAATAAAACCAACAGTTTTCACAACTCAATCCTTAAACCTTACTTTTAATTCTTCCCCACTCAGGGTCAATTATCCTCATCCGTCATATTTTCAGTTAAATCCCCAACATGGGTCATTTCACTCTCACAATCCTCATCAGAACCTCAAGGTCTCTGATACCTCAACTTTTCTGTAATCCCCAGCAAGAGTTGAATTACCAAACTTTGGACTTGTCTCTGGATTTCAATCATCCTCGGCAAAGATATCCTCCTCTTAGGCTTTATATAAGGAATTTCCCCAATAAAGATAGTCTCCTCTTAGGCTTTGTATAATGATTTTTCCCCTACAGAACTAGCCTCCTCTTTGGCTTTGTATAATGATCATCCCTTAGCAGTCAGTCCCCCTCTTAGGCTTTGTATAATGATAACACCTCAGCTGAGTCCCCTCTTTTAGCATCAATCTTGGGCTTTGTACAAGATACCCACTAAAATACCTCTCCAGTAGAGTCAGTCATTTTCATCCTCAATCTTGGGCATTGTACAAGACAGATAATAACACTCCCTAAACAGAGTCAACCTCAATCTTGGGCTTTGTACAAGACAGATATACTCTCCAACAGAGTCCGTCAATCCTTTCAGCCTCAATCGTGGGCTTTGTACAAGACACATATAATATCTCCCCAATGGAGACATCAAATCTTTTTTAGCCTCAATCATGGGCTTTGTACAAGACAAATAAAAATCTTTTCCTCAAAGAGTCAAACCTCTTTCAGCCTCCATCTTGGGCTTTGTGCAAGATACAAATTAAACACTCTCTTGTTGAGTTAATCGGTCTTTTAGCCTCCATCTTGGGCTTTGTACAAGATACAAAAATAAACACTCTCTTGTTGAGTTAATCAGCCTTCTCCAGCCTTCTCTTAGGCTTTGTATAATGATTTTCCCCAGTGGAATCCAATTAACCTCTTAGCTTCAACATTGGGCTTCAATCAAGGCACACAAAAATCAATATCCCTTCAGAGGAAATCAAAAATCTCTGTAGGAAGATACCTTTTCTGTTTAATCACGCCTCAAACATTCAATCAAAACAAAACCCTTAATTCCAGATAACTATTGTAAGTGGCACACTTGTTGATATAAACATCCAAGTTGTTTGTCCATCATTATCCTGGTTAAAACCTTCATCTAATTGCTGTAAGTGGCAAGCCTCTGGATATAAACATCCATGCCACTGTCCTTCTTTTAGCATGAATTCCTTAGGAAAAATGGCATTGATCACACATGAGTTAAAGTTTTCTCCTTTAGGAAAAATCACCCTGTAAAGGCAATTATGGCATTGTTGGTCTCCATGCATTCTAGTTAAAGTAATTCTCCTTTATAATCAAAACCAGTTACCCAAACAACTGCGATTAACAGATGAGATATCTCTCCTTAGAGATGACATATTCTGTCTTAGTCAAAACCTTTTAGCTTCCATCTCGGGATTTGAACAAGATACAAATAACCTTTTAGCTTCAATCTTGGGCTTTAAACAAGACACAAACAAACAACCTTTTAGCTTCAATCTTGGGCTTTGAACAAGACACCAGTCATCTATTTCTCCCTTAGAATAGGAGGAACTACGATTGCTCTGATTTCCCTATACTCCATAATAGGGAATACGTAGGCATAAGATTGCGATAATCTTAGCGAGCACACTAAACAAAAAACCTTAGGCCCCTGACCTTACCAAAAAAAACAAAACTCTCTCTCAAACATCAGACAAACTTTTCCCATTTCACAGACAAACACAATCAAGTACCAAAGCTGATCCTAAAATAATCATCTCATGGATAACCATGTATAGGATGGGTAATTGACAACTCCCTATTGTATAACCTGGCCCCGGACTCCCCAATCTCTGTCAAGCATTTGTTCAGTTAAACAGATGCGTGCAAGGTTCATTTTATATAACTTTCCCTTTCCCTTCCAGCTTCACGGGATAAATAAGTAATCAGAAAGTAGCACCCAATGCATTCCTCCCACTAAGGTGAGGAATTCCCAAAATTCAACGATAAGGTGGCCGCGTCACCGACAAAAATCGCTAGCTACAATAAGCAACAACTCAAACCCCTCTCTGATATCTGATACAGACCAATAAACCAAGGAGTAAGCTTCCTCGACTTCAAAGCAAACCTATCACTAGTCACCAGAGTGACTCTCAAGAATACATGGTCCCCTTCTTAAAACTCAAGATCCTTCCTTCTATTATCATGGTAACTCTTCTGTCTACTCTACGAAGCTTTCATCTTCTCCCAAATCAGCTTCACCTTCTCTGTAGTCTACTGGACAATCTCAGGTCCAAGCACCACACTCTCACTAGATTCATGCCAACACAAAGGTGTCCTACACCTCCCACCATACAAAGCTTAAAAAGGTGTCATTCCAATATTAGAATGGCAACTGTTATTATAAGTGAATTCTAACAACGACAAATGACTATCCCAAGCACCTTCTTGATCAAGAACACAAGCCCTCAATAGATATTTCAATGACTGAATAGTCCTTTCTGCCTGCCCATCTGTCTATGGATGATAAGCAGAACTCAACCTCAGCTTCGAACCCAAAGCCTCCTGCAAACTCTCCCAAAATTTGGAAGTGAACCTCAGATCTCTATCTGACACAATACTCAACGGAACTCCATGCAGCTTCACAATCACACGGGTATAAATCACTGCCAACTTCTACAACAAAAACTGATGTTAATCGGAATAAACTGCGCCGACTTCGTCAGTCTATCAACAATCACCTAAATGGAATCATGCCCTCTCAGAGTACTCGGCAAAATCCATATAAATGATGTCCCATTTCTACTCTGGAATATCCAATGGTTGCATCAGCCCTGCAGGCTTCTAATGTTCAACTTTCAACTTCTGACAAGTCAAACAAGCATACACAAATTATGCCACATTACGCTTTAATCTAAGCCACCAAAATATCTTCTTCAAATCCTGATACATCTTTGTAGCTCCTGGATGGATCTCAAGCTACTCCTATGACTTTCTTCCATAATCATATTTTTTAACTCAGAATCATCAGGAATACAAATTTGGTCTTGGAATCCCAGCACACCTTGCCCATCCACTCTAAAGTCATTATCATCAGTCTGATTACTCCCAACCATCAAGTCTATCAACTTCACATCCAACTTCTGAATTTCTTTAATATTATTAAGAAAATCATTATGGATCTTCAACATACCCAATATCACACTATACGATGTCAGCTCACAGACCAAAGTCAAGTCTCTAAACTGCTCAATCAATTCTCACTCTCTAACCATCATAGCAGACATATGCAAAGACTTCTGACTTAAAGCATCAACCACGACATTAGCTTTACCGAGATGATAATTCAAGCCAAAGTCATGATCTTTCAGAAATTTCAATCATCTTCTCTGCCTCATATTCAATTCCTTTTGATCAAACAGATACTTCAAACTCTTTTGATCACTAAACATCTCGAATCTGGAACCATAAAGATAATGCCTCCAAATATTTGACACAAACACCACTGCAGCCAATTCTAAATCACACTACAAAAAATTGCGTAAATTATGGAGGTTTTATTATGGAATTTAATAAAAATGCCATTATTTACGGTACATTAGGCCGCTTTTTTTAATCGACATAATGATAATCACAAAATGACGGTTATAAACGCCGTTATTTACAAATTTTATCTTAATAAACACTAGCGTCCAAACGGGCAGTTTGTCTGCTTTTTTTATTGCGCTAACGCGTGAAAAATATTAACAACGTCTTTTTTTATAAGTTTGATTTTAATATAAACTATTTATATGAAATATGTAATATTTACGCATTAAATTTTGTTTGAATTCAGAAAATCGCATTGTGACGTGACTTTATTCAACCTATTTTTTCAAGCAAATTAATAATGTGAGTGAAATAATTTGGTTGTTAGGATTACCGTATTATGGAAAAAGAAAATAGGTTACACCAAAATTAACCAAAATTAAGTTTTGTATTTATATAGTGTTATAGATTGTTCAAAACCATAAGAAGATTTAGATAGAAGAAGAACAAAAATCTTTCTCACCGTTTATTAAGCAAATAAACATAAACATTTACAGAGATATTAAATTACATTGTTTCTTAATATGAAGGTCAACCATGGAATCAAAATCAGAAATAGAATTTTTTTTTTAATATGACACCTTTATTAAAAAAAATCCCTAATAAACCATAGTTTCAGCATATATACCAAAGTGACGGGTTTTGAATAGCATCATAAGGGTGGCGCCTCAGTTTGAGGCCAGTAGCCAAACCATATGGCGCCTCAGGCCAAGGTCTGAAGCTCTAAAAACTCCCTGAGGAGAAGCCAAATGGAATGGCGCCTCAGGTGATGTTTTTTTTTAATATTTATGTTTAATTTATATTTATATATTTTTAATATATAAAAAATTATATTATTTAATAGGTTATGATGTGCCTATAAATAATGGCTCACCTTCACTTGTTTTTGCACAACACTTGTCACCCAAACCCTAAATTGTATGACCGAACCCCACTTAGTACGTCTGGTATCAAAGAGCACAGCGAGCCTAAAATAAGTTGACCTCACAAGAGCGGTTATCGGCAGGTTCCGGATGCCTTTAAATACTGAGTTCATAGACTCAACGAGGTTTGTTATCATATGGCCCTATCGCTGCCCATTGTCATATGCCCTTGTCCACTTCTCTCGTGGAATGTTATCAATCCAACTCAATTCTTTTGGGTTTGTTTGTCTAATCTCGTCCCGGTAGTATCTGAACATAGGCTCTGTTAATGCATAGCCCGCGTTAGTAACCAGCTGCTTTAGGCCATTGTCTTTGAACGCCCGCAGGACATTTTGCCCGATGTGTCTAATGCAATACACATGGCTCGATGGAGGATCCTGCCAGCCGTTATCAGGATTGTTGTAAGCACTATTGATTGAGGGATGCCTATCGGAGATCAGACATACGTCAGGTTGGGGAGAAACATATTGTCGGAGATTTTTTAAGAAAAAACTCTAACCTCCAGCAGTCTCCCCTTCAACTAGAGCGAAGGCGATATGGAAAATGTTGTTGTTGCCATCCTGTGCCACGACCATCAGTAGCGCGCCCTTATATTTGCCGTACAACCATGTTCCATCAATTTGAATTATAGGTTTACAAAACGTAAATCCTTTGATGCATGGTTCAAACGCCCAGAAGAGTCTGTGGAAAATGCCATTTCCACTTACACAATTCCCGTCAGGCGTATATACCGGCAACGTCTCCAACAAGACAACAGTCCCTGGAGCATAGTGTTTTAGGGCCACGAGGTATCTTGGGAGTTCTTTGTAAGAGTCCTCCTAATTTCCAAAAAATCCTTTCAACCGCCTTCGTCCTAGCAATCCACGCCTTCCTGTACGAGGGAGTATAGTTGTATCTTTGCACCATATGAGTTATGATGGTACTAACTTTCACATAAGGGTTGTCGCTCACGATTGATAGAATTTTGTTGCAGATCATCTGAGAGCCGAGCTTGCGATGATACTGACTTAGATTGGTTAGTATGCAAGTATGCTTAGAACCCATTGACCCTATCTTCTAGGAATCGCTTCGCTTCCGGAAAGATGTCGTTAATCCAAATGGGCAGACCTCATTGCGGCAGTAGATCTTGTATAGAGTCAGATTTGTTCGATCGACTCTATAATCTGCAGATAAGTTCATATGGTATTGTTTAATTGCTCGGACACAATCTTCTTTTGTACGAAAATTGTCTCCAACTTTTAGTACTCCCCTCGTCTGTTTGTATGGGTCATAAAAAATATTTGTTGATGGATGATCCTCGCCTAAGCCTAGTGTTGTCATGTGTTGAGGTGGGCAATAAACATGACTGTCTGGAAATTGGTCTGCCTCGTCGTCATTTATCGTTTCGTCAACAACGTCATCCGCTTCTTCTTCCTCCTCGTCAACAACGTCCAACTCAGCTTGTTCGTTGTCGAAATCGTTAAAAACCTGCGATACCCCAAGTTGTTGAGACAATGGTTAATTTTGTAACGTAATATATAACTCAACCTCATTGAAACCAGAATGCTCATGGCTGAGAAACATATTATGCACGTCATCATCATCTCATATCTTCATTTGAAAAAATTTGAATAGCTCATGCCCCTCAATAAAGATAGGGTTTTTGTATATAATTTGCCCAACTGGACCGCACTGCAATTTCTTCTCTAACCGGGCTTTCAAATGATAAAAATTTGTTCTTCTATTGATTAAAAACCTAGTCACTTCTGTATCCCTAAAATTGAAACCACTCATTGGACAATCAAATATCTCACCAAGGATATGTACAGTTATCAAGTATTGTGGTCTTTGAGCCATAACTGAATTTGTGTTAGGAAGAAATGGGTTACAAACTTTAAAGCTTGGAAGAAATAGTTTGCAGAATAGAAATGGTTTGAATGCATGTGATGATAGGATGCATATTTGATGTGTATTAATAGGCAGAAAAGATGATACAAGAAACGTGTCTTTGTAGTCTAATTGCTTCAGAAAAGCCTTGCCAAAGAATCACGTGCTGCTCTGCATGCCTACACTAGCCTTGACATGATCACACAACACTGCATGGCTACACTAGCCTTGACAAGACCACACAACTCTGCATTGCCAGACTATTGACAAAATCACACTCTGCATGCATATACTCTGCATGCCTACACTCTGCTTCTATTGTTCGTAAGCATGCCTCTGCACAAATTAAAAAAAAAACATTTTTTTATTTAAGATTAAAAAAAAATTACACTGAGGCGCCATCTGGGATGGCGACTCTCAGTAATTTTAAAACGAATTTTTAGGGCACCATAATTAGCTTGAGGCGCCATATGGTTTGGCTACTGGCCTCAAACTGAGGCGCAATTCCATATGGCGCCACCCTTATGCTCCATTTCCAAACCCAACCACTTTGGTATATCTCCGGAAACTATGGTTTATTAGGGTTTTTTTTTTTAAAAAAGGTGTTATATTAAAAAAAATTCTCAGAAATATCTCTCATTTCAATGCAAAACAAATGAAGTAAATTTTAGTAGTCAACATTATAGTGTAATCTAGTAAGTACACAACTAGTGTGACATTGCAAAAGTATAGTTGAATGATTTAACATAATAAACAAATGCCTGAGATTGTGATAACAAAATTTCTTTAAAAACAATATTTTTGGTAAACTCCTCTTCTTCCCCCTCTACTCTTCCATCTTTAATTAGTACTCTTGTTGTAGCCCGTGAAACACCACCAGGTAATAATGTAGAAGCTATGCCTGAGGAAGTTGTTACTAAGACAATTTCACTATTACGTCTCAAATTTGCCATTATAGTTCGAAAAAGGAAAGTTTTACCTGTCCCTCCAGGACCATCAACAAAAAAAAAATTGACTTTGTTTTTGGTGGATGGCATTCATAATTGCATTATAAGAACTCATCTGGTCATTATTTAACTTCTCAACAGGTTGAACATCTTTATTTGGAATTTGAACCGATAACTCTTCCTGAATAATTGTTGGCATTCCCCCGACTTCATTTATTTCCATTGTTAACATTGAAAGATCGTAGTTTTTGATTAGTTTTCCATGTAGTAGGAAAAGATCCCTCATTGCCCTCAATAACATATTTTCAAAGTTATCTCACACAACAATATTTGTCATTTGATAATCCTCCACCATTCAGGTATAAAACTCATTAAATAGGCCTCTAACATCAGTTGGTTCACAAAAAATTAATATAGTCACAAACAACCTTCGTAAAGCATACGACATACGCACATTTGATGCTTCAAACAAACATTCATGAATACTATTATCACTCTCTAATAACCCCTAATCCTCAGCTGGTTTTTTGAATGTGAAAAACATGCACCATTATGTGTAAGAAGACATTCCCAGCTTGTTGGACCTCTTAAATGAGACAACAAAACACGTAAATAAAATTTATCACCTTCAGAAGGGGATACTGTATAGATTTGACCAATAACTTTTCATTTTGTCTGTCTTCGCTGCCACTTCTTGACCCCTTTTAGCCAACAATAATGCTCTAGAATCTCTCTATACAAATAATTACTAGCATGTGCAGTGGCGGAGCCAGGAACTTATGCCAGGGGGTGCAAATAAATAATAATAATAATAATAATAATAATATTTTAATATTAAAAATATTAATATATTTTATAATTAGCACATGCATAGGTGTCAGCAGGGGGTGCATATTAATATATTAAAAATATTATATTTTATGCCAAGAACTTATGACACGTTTGTTATTAATTGCTCAGAAAAACTTAGCACATGCATAGCATTAATTCAATATGTGGTGCAGCATTAAATGTATAGGTGTCAGCAGGTGCAAAAGATGTGCAATTAGGAAATTCCAGGGGGTTCAAAAATGAAAATAAGTGAATTATTAGACTGAAAAAAAATATTGAGGGGGTTCATTTGCATCCCCTGGTTACATGCTGGCTCCGCCCCTGAGCATGTGGATCCATTTGGTTTAGTGCAAAGAATTCAGTGAGCATGGTTACTGCATTTTGGTTATCATTTAGGACATTTTTGATTCGTTGATGCTTATAAAACCGCACTTGATGATGATTTGGCAAGTGGATTTGTAGTCTTTCATCAGAGGGATATAACTTGTAAAGTGTGAATTTAAATATTTTCCACAATGCCTCTAGAGCACAAATCCATCTTGCATCAACATATTGTTGAATCTCATCCAAACATGTACCTCTGTGAACTTCCATTGCAACTCGATCAAGACCTTTGCAAACATATTTATACAAATATTTAATGCTTTTGATGATGCTGCAAATCTCAACATTGATGTGACAATCATACTTTAACAACACTATGGATTATAAGGAACCACAAATCTATTATCAATAGACTTATTTCTATTTAGAAAAATGGGATCACTAAACCTTCTTATGTATTCCGGGTATGAGTCATTTCCCTGACGCGTCTCTTCACAAAAGTCTTTTGGATATCTTTTTTTACAATTACTGATCGCTATTTAGTGTGCCTAAATGATTCTGACTGCAAGTATACAGTCGTATCGCGTAGTTTTAAAAGATTATCGATCCCACAGAGACTAAAAATCGAACGTACCGTTATCTAATGCTACTATGTAAATCTAAGGCTAATCTGATATGGTGTTAGGTTCAAAAAGGGAAATTAAAGGGGAATTAAAATTTAGGAATAAACTAGTTATGATTAGGATATCGGTATATAATTCAGTATACCATCGTGGATTTCATTAAACCTAAGCGTATAGAAATTTATCACAATATAATTCTGTAGAAAAAACCAGTTTAAAAGCCCTCACCTCACACTCTCGTGGTTATTGCTTCGGACTATATCTTTAAGTCAATATGTCTGCTCTCGCTAGCCCATACGAGTTTAAAAATAATTTTTGAAAACTAATAAGTCCTAATTAACTTTAAAGCGCTCTCGCTGTTTTTAATACTAATGCCCGATTTCAGCTATCCGGGTAAAATCTCACACTCTCGTGGTCTTGACCTTAACCT
This sequence comes from Lathyrus tuberosus, assembly GCA_022829125.1. Classification (NCBI taxonomy): domain Eukaryota; kingdom Viridiplantae; phylum Streptophyta; class Magnoliopsida; order Fabales; family Fabaceae; genus Lathyrus; species Lathyrus tuberosus. The sequence goes on from JALAZF010000185.1 coordinate 528,875, forward strand.
TTGTTACCTTTTTACTCTCGTAATAAAAGTTTGTTTTAAATTAAGAAATCAAAGCCAGAAAATAAGTTGATTTATGATTTTAGCGAAGAAATAACTAATCCATTCCGGTTACTCAATTACATGCCGATAAAATCGGTTTAGCCCGACATACTAATTAAAATGAACTTGAATGCGAATAAACAATTAAACTTAAATTCAGACATAATAAAAGAACAAAACAATTACTATAAATTGAAATGATAAAAACCTGGTAAATGCGGTCTAAGCAATTCCTCCACAGATCGGTAGGCTTTTGCTTGAATAAGTAAAAACGAAATGATGAAGGCAGGAAACAAAAACTTAAACTAATGTGCAATAGTTCCTCAATGTGAGAAACTATTGCTTTGTTCGATAATAAGTGACAAGGAAAATGGTAAAGGAAATAAAGTGAAACGAGAATGAAATTCTGTAAACAATTCTGCAGCAATACGGCACTTTGGAAAGAAAAATGAACCTCCTCGGCTCTTGGAAATCTTCTCATATATATAGCCTCAGCTATGGCCACGGTTGGAGAAAATGTAGGCACACTCCTTTGTCAGTTATTTTCATTTGCCACCTAGAATTTCTCAGAGAAAATGCAACGTGAAAACTGACTTTCTGAGTCTTCGTGACCACGTCTGAGCTTAACGTGTCAATTCTGTTTTTGTTTCCATGACGAACGTGAGGGGATGTGACGAGCGTGATGACTTTAAACTCCATGTCGGCCGTGAGGGAGGTGTGACGGTCGTCAAATCTTCTATTTTCTGCTCTTTTCTTACTCTTTTCTTGCTCTTTTCTTGCTCGTTTCGGCTTCTTTTCTACACTTTGTGTACTTTTGACTTGGCAACTGAAATACCTGCAAAACACTTAAATATTCTCGGAAAAATCGGAGATTGGACTGAAATGGAATAAGATTTTAACATAAATCAAAGTAAAAATACAATATGTTTTCGTGTTATCAAACTCTCCCACACTTGAATCTTTGCTTGTCCTCAAGCAATCAATAAGTTTAAATCGGACAAACTTCATCAAATGCACATACATGGTACACCAATGGATTTGAAATGTTGGAGGAAATTACGTTAGTAAATAGGTACTTGCATAAAACACTAAAGATACATTAACAACACAGAGCAACAAGCTTTGTCATAGGCCTCTCTTTTGTGCAATCCAGTTCTAATCATTCTATTATAGTTCAACCTGAAGTTTTCATGTCTGTTTCACCCGGTTTCATTCTAACGCAATCACATTAAGCCCTTTGCCTTATTCACGCACGTAGTGGAGTAGCCGGTTAGTGACTTTGATCCCTTTTTATTACGGGGCCTGATACACACGTGTGGTAACCCTTTATGCATCCCATTCGTAGATTGTGGGGGATCGAACCGTAGTTCGCCCTACCGAGTCCAGAATCAGGTACCTCTGAACCAATCGACAACGGATTTCTTTCTTTTCTTGTAAGTTTTCACAACTGTAAGAATTGTTGCATATTCTATTTTTCTCGGCAGACAAATAAGAAAAGATCTTCTTTTCATGATTGGGCATCAAACACTTATATTCATCGGCTCCCCACGTGGTTTTGTGATTTAGACGGTGCTGACTGCTAATATAAACTATTAGGGGTTACTTTAGGACTGAACTCAAGGTATCGGTATAATAAGTATTGAAACTGATATCGCATACGCAAGAGGTCTAAGGTGTCAAGACGGTATCGATCTTGTTAGCACTTTCCCAACTTCCTAACATAATTTAAAGCTTGGTATGTCACGATGTGCATTAATTGTAAAAAAAAATCGTTATGGCAGAATAAAATGGGGAAATCGGATACTAAACGAAAATTCTCATATATTGACTTTGATAAGGGAAAAAGGAAAATACAAAAAGGGAAATAAAACGAAAATAGACTAACTCTCCCACACTATATCGGACATTGTCCTCAATGTTGCGATATAAAGGGGGACAACAAGAAAAACTAAAAACAAACAAAATAATCAAGGAGCTCCACGTCCTCTGCCTCTAGGGCGCCCGCGTCCATGCCGTGCCACATGATCTGGAATGCCCACGTGATGGATGTAATCGTGTAAGTCCTGTACTCGCAGTGTCAATGCACCAATCTCATCGATGACACCGTTAAGCCTCTGACCTTGGTCAACTTGCCCTTGCTGGATTTGACGCATGAGAGTCATTATTTCATTGTGTTGCGTCTGTTGTTGTGCTTCTCTATGTGCAGCCAGCTGGTTTTGTTGCCATATAGCCCTCAAGATTTCTTCATTAGTAACGGGGTCTTGTTCGGGGCGGCGACGACGTCTGGAGGTCGAAGGAGCATCATTGGCAGGCGGTGGTTGGTTTTCTGGGGCGTTATCCATCTCTTGCTCCATCTCATCAACAGGGTCCTGATTTTGATCATCATGGGCAGGCGCATTTTACTCGGGAGCATTTAGATCAAAGAGACAATTGGCCATATTCTGAGGGTCAATGCGGCTCCTGCAAGGCATAATGATACTTCTAACAGTTCTCGTTCGGACCATTGGATGGTATTTCCCATCTCTTCTTAATTTGATGAGGTGTGAGCTGTGGCAGTAGTCTATGTCGAGCAACACTGGAGGCGCGGAGGGTAATCTGTTAAGTGCGTCCCCCAAGTCCAAACTTAGAGCAATAGAGGTGACAATCCCTCCAAAATAGAAGGGTTTGGAACCTCTAGCACAATTAGCTTGGATGTGTGCTAACAGAAAGGGTGCGGCGTTGATAGGCTCGGGGTGAAACATACAATGGAGGAAGAAAAGTTCCTTTGAGTTCACCTTGTGGTTGCTGTCCCTTGCCAAAATAGTGCTTCCTAATGTGCGGTGAACATATCTGATGGCTGGGTTGTGGATATATGTCGCGTTGAGGCTTTCCCAGCTATCGACCCTTGTTCCGGTCAACTGATTCCATAAATCAAATGCTGCTTGAAAGAATGTTTCCTGTGGCACCCGGCGATGCACATTCTCTCCATGGTGGAAACCGAGCATTCCAGCAAGTTGATCTTGGCCGATAGAGTACTCGGTACCAAACATGCGGAATTTAGCGATACCGGTTAGTTGATTCGTCTCGCCTGGAAGAGTAATGTAAGTGAATGAACTGAGAAATTCGAGCGTTAGGGCTTCGTAAGTAGGCCGGCTCTGAGTGCAGAGCTGCCATAGACCAGCATTTTGTAGCATCCATTTAACTCCCTCAAGCATTCCGAGTTCTTCGAGACATGCAATGTCGACATAATGAGGTGGTTGCACAGAACGTTGGTAGAAGTTAATGTAATTAGCCCTTTGACGTTCTCCGGCTGCTCCTTCTCTGAAATTCACGGTGGAAAGGTCTGGAGTTTGTCTTGCCATGGTGGGTTCACAAAGAAACAAGGTATGGAAGAAATTAGGTTTTTGGAGAAAGAGGGTTTGTGATAAAGAATGATGTACGAGTGTGGTTTTATAATGAGTGGGAAGACGAATGGCAATGGGAGTTATGAAATTTGGTCAAATGTGTAGTGGTATGAGTGGTTTGGAATTTTTGGAGGTTGTGGAACGGTGGTGTTGAATTGAAAGAAGGAAGAAGAAGAAGAGGGGAACGTTTCTGTTTTAAAACAGAGCGCGTCCCAAACCCGCATGACGGTCGTCATGGGGTTGTCACGATCATGACACCAGCAAAATCTGGGGGTTGACAGCAGTTTTGACAGCAAACATTCAATTCTTTTCTTTTTCATAACAGGCAATTGTTAGCACACATGGTAACACTATAATGCATACATAAGCATAAATAAAATGACAAAACAAAATAGAATATGACAGGAGCAGATTTAATACCATCAAGATCAATATTAAGCAATAAATTGGATAATTCATTAAAACCAGAAAATGTGCTAGCAAAGACTAGCAGTGTATTCAATCATAAATAAAAACTGAATGTAAATTAATTTGTTCCCAACATAAAAAAGAAGAAAAGGAAAAATTGAAAATAAATTGTTTCCAAAGTAAAAGCAGTAAAACATGAAAAAGGAAGTGCTTCAAAAATCTAGCCAAGGCGTTTCTTCAAAGATGCAATGGCTTGGTTCAAATGATCAAATTGCTCAACTATCGTATCCATGAGGCCGACAATGTCTTGTCGCATGGTGTTCAGTTCACCCTTTACTGAGGTGATCTCTTTATGATAGTCATCCATAGTTTTAAGGATGGTAGTCAGATTTGCAGTATAATTTGTGGCATCAACCTTAGGAATGTCAGTGTCATCTTGGAATTCCATAAAGTCAAAGTCATGGTAATGAGGGGTGTCTTAGGATTAATCTCAGGCTCAGGAAAGGTTACTTCGGGTTCATGCTATGGTTCATCTAGGTCATATAGTCAGTTGTGTTCGTTGTGCACACTTGTGCGTTCATGATTTGGTAGAGTAAAGTGTGGCACAACTACATTATTGATCAGGAGCTGGAAATGGTGTGGACCTTGGTTCCTAATCATGGCCCTATTGAAATAGAAGGTGATATTTATGGGTCTAAAGTCTCCAAAAGGGTTGATTTTAGAAAGTCGGGTCCTAAATCCCATAGCATCGGCTATTTTGGTAACTAGGCCACCTATCAGAATTGGGCTATTTTCATTCCTAATGATTTTGCAGAAGTTATTAAACATGAAAGTTAGTCCGTTAACCTCTCGAGATTGAAATGCACAAAAGATAATAAAGAGCTCATCCCTCGAAACAATATTTTCATTCTCAGGCTTTCCAAACAGGGTGTAGGCTAGGATCATGTGGAAGTATCGGATGGCTGGGTTATGAATTTCGGTTGACAGCGTAGGGTTCATGTCATAATCAGGTCTCCCTGAAATTCTACCCCAGAAGGCATTCAGCTCACCTACTAACATCAAATCCTCTTGTACCACGGAGAAAACGGTGGGTCCTTCAGGGAAACCTAAAAGATCCGACAGTTCCTTAATGGTAAACTGGCAGTGGTATCCAAACAACCTAAAAGTAATTCGGCCCCTATTTATGCCTTTTCCACAGTAAGGATTGTAACTCATTGAACTCAGGAATTCTAAAGTCAGTCTACGATAAGTCTTGTGTTTCTTATTAGCAAAACCCTCCCAACCTAGTTAGTTAAACAGAAAATCAATGCTCTCACCTAGGCCTAAAGAGGTCATGGTGGGTCTGTGGGCAAATTTTGTCAGGGCGAAGGGTCGAAGAGACAGAGCCTCATAGCGATGCCACTGAGCTGCATCTCTAAATTCTACCAACATATTATCTTCGTTCTCCATTTTTTAGTGATTAAGCAAGAATGAAATCAGAAGAGGAGAACAGAAAATGTAGAAAGACTTTGTAATCCTGTATTTTGCAATTATATAATTAGCACAACAATTTCCAAAAAAGTTTAAGAAAAATATAAATGAAAACTAGAAATTTGAAAACAAAATAGAATATAGAAAATGTAAAGAAATAACAATCATAAAGAAGGAAAAACAATCATCATGGGTTGCCTCCCATTAAGCGCTGTTTTTAACGTCGTAAGCCTGAAGAAATCAATTAGATATTTTAGTTAGGGGGATCAGCAGGCAACTCTAAAAGTTTAAGGCTATTCAAATAGTCCCTATTTTCAATGCTATGATAGTGCTTTAAACGTTGCCCATTTACTATGAATGGTTCACTATTCCTACCCTTAATTTCTATTGCTCCACTCTGTAATACCTTGGTAATTTCAAAAGGACCGGACCATCTAGATCTTAGTTTCCCAGGAAAGAGTTTTAGTCTTGAATTAAATAGGAGCACAACGTCTCCCACACTAAATTATTTTCTAGATAAACGCTTATCATGCCATTTCTTAGTTCGTTCTTTATATATTTTTGCGTTCTCATAAGCGTCTAGTCTTAACTCTTCTAGTTCGTGTAGATCTAGGATTCACTTTTCACCTGCAGAATCGTACCTTAAGTTCAGTGTTTTAATAGCCCAATAGGCTTTGTGTTTTAATTCTACTGGTAAGTGGCAGGATTTACCATAGACTAGTTTGAAAGGTGTAGTTCCGATTGGGGTTTTGTAGGCCTTCCTATATGCCCATAAAGCTTCATTAAGTTTAGAGGACCAATCTTTCCTAGGGGTTGCTACGGTCTTTTCTAAGATTTGTTTTATTTCTCTATTCAAGACCTCAACTTGTCCACTAGTTTGTGGATGATACGGTGTTGCTATGCGGTGTCTTACTCCATACTTTGATAGAAGTTTGTCAAATATTTTTGATATGAAATGAGAGCCACCGTCACTTATGACAAGTCTCGGCACACCAAATCTGGGAAAAATTGTGTTTTTGAAAAGCTTTATGACTACTCGTGCGTCATTTGTAGGAGAAGCTATAGCCTCAATCCATTTCGAAACATAGTCGACAGCTACGAGTATATATTTATTCCCAAAGGATGATGGGAAAGGTCCCATGAAATCAATCCCCCATACATCAAAGACTTCTACTCCCAATATGCCCTTTTGGGGCATCTCATCGCGTCTTGATATGTTACCAGTGCGTTGGCACCGGTTGCAGTTTAGTATTGCAATGTGGACATCCTTCCAGAGGTTAGGCCAAAATAGGTCGGATTGCAGAATCTTAGTGTATGCCTTTGAAGTACTAGCATGTCCTCCATAAGGAGCAGAGTGACATTGAGAGATGATGTCTTCTATTTCAGTTTCAGGGACGCAACGACGGAAAATACCATCGGCTCCTCTTTTAAAGAGCAGAGGTTCATCCCAATAATAATGTTTTAGATCATGAATGAATTTTTTCTTTTGTTGATAAGATAGGTCTGGTGGAAGTACTCCAGCTGCTAAGTAGTTGACTATGTCAGCGTACCATGGCAGTATTGTGTGTGAGTTAATTTCTTCCACGGCTTCTTCTATTTTTGGTTCATTTAAATGTAGTTTAGACATATCATCTTCAAGTTGGGCTATGAGTCGTTCATAAGGGAAATTGTCATTAATAGGGACTGGCTCTGGTTTGATGCCATCTAATCGGGATAAGTGGTCTGCTACTACATTTTCAGTTCCTTTCTTATCTTTGATCTCTAAATCAAATTCTTGTAAAAGCAGGATCCACCTTAGCAGTCTAGGTTTTGCATCCTTTTTGTTCAATAAATACCTAATAGCCGCGTGGTCTGTATAAATGATGATCTTCGCTCCCACTAGGTAAGAACAAAATTTGTCCAGGGCGAAAACCATGGCTAGAAGTTCTTTTTCTGTGGTGGCGTAGTTCATTTGGGCAGGGTCTAAGGTTCTACTTGCATAGTAAATAGCATGGAGTTCTCTATCCCTCCTTTGTCCTAGAACTCCACCTACGGCATAATCACTCGCATCACACATGATTTCAAATGGTAATCTCCAATCTGGTGGTTGCATGATAGGTGCGGTGATGAGAGCCGTTTTTAACTGTTCAAACGCTTTTTGACATTTCTCATCAAAGATAAATTCAGCATCTTTCATTAATAGACCGGTAAGAGGTTTGGTAATTTTTGAGAAATCTTTTATGAATCGTCGGTAGAAACCGGCGTGTCCTAAGAAACTTCGTATTTCTCGTACGGTTTTCGGAGGTTGAAGATTTTCTATAATTTCTATCTTGGCTTTATCAACTTCGATCCCTCTGTCAGATACTACGTGTCCAAGTACGATTCCTTGATTTACCATGAAATGGCATTTCTCCCAGTTTAATACGAGATTAACTTTTACGCATCTTTCAAGTACCATTTCTAGGTTCGATAGACATCCTTCAAAACTCTGCCCACAAACAGAAAAATCGTCCATAAACACTTCCATAATGTCATCTATAAAATCAGCAAAGATCGGCATCATGCATCTTTGGAATGTGGCAGGAGCGTTACATAGTCCAAACGGCATTCGTCGATAAGCAAATGTTCCATAGGGACATGTGAAGGTTGTCTTTTCTTGGTCATCAGGATGTATCAGGATTCATCCTGAGTAACCATCTAAATAGCAGAAGTAAGAGTGTTTTGCCAATCGTTCTAACATTTGGTCAATGAATGGTAATGGGAAGTGATCTTTACGAGTAGCTTTGTTCAACTTTCTATAATCGATGCACATTCTACTTCCAGTTACAACTCTTTGTGTTATAGACTCACCTTTTGCGTTCTTAACAACTGTAACACCTCCCTTCTTTGGTACGACATGTACTGGGCTAACCCATTTACTGTCTGATATCGGGTATATAATTCCTGCTTCTAAAAGCTTTTTCACTTCATCCTTGACTACAGTGCTTAGGATTGGATTAATCCTTCTCTGCGGTTCTCTAGAGGATTTACAGTCTTCCTCTAGCATAATGCGATGCATACAAATAGAAGGACTTATTCCTTTAAGGTCAGCGATGTTATAGCCTAACGCAGTTGGGTATTTTCTCAAGACATCTAAAAGTTTCTTAGTTTCGGTCTGTCTTAAGTCTACATTGACTATCACAGGTCGTTTGAGTTCTTCATCCAGGAATTCATACCTCAAATTATTGGGTAGTGTTTTCAGTTCTAGAGTTGGTTTCTTCGGGCAAGGCAGATGATCTGGTGTAAGTGCTAAACATTCGCCTAGGTTATCGTCTTGATAAGGTTCATGCCAATTATCATCTTCAAAAATCGGAGGTATTAGAATTTTTATAATATCTGAGTATGTGGTTGGTTCCATCTCTATTTCTCTTATGCACTCATCTATGATATCTAGTAGATAACATGTGTCGTCTATAGCTGGAGCTTGTAAGAATTGTGTCAAAATAAACTCAACCTTCTCTTCACCAACTTCAAAAGTTAGCCTACCCCTCTTTACGTCTATAATGGCTCCAGCGGTAGCTAAGAATGGTCTTCCTAGTATGATAGGAGTAGTGGAGTCTTTTTTAATATCCATGATTATGAAATCGGTGGGGATATAGAATTGTCCTATGCGAACTGGAACATTTTCTAGTATACCAACTGGGTATTTAATAGAGCGGTCAGCTAATTGAACAGACATCTTAGTTGGTCTTAAGTCTCCCATATCAAGCTTCTTGCATATGGATAAGGGCATAACACTAATACTGGCTCCTAAGTCGCATAGAGCTTTGTCTATGACGAACTTCCCAATTACACAAGGTATGGAGAAACTACCTGGGTCTTTCAGCTTAGGAGGCATATTGTTTTGAATTATTGCGCTACACTCAGCAGTAAGTGTAACTGTTTCATTATCCTCAATCTTTTTCTTATTGGATAGGATTTCTTTTAGGAACTTAGCATATGAGGGCATCTGAGTGATGGCTTCTGTAAAAGGTATCGTGATGTTTAATTGTTTCAGAAGTTCAACAAATTTCTTAAATTGCCCTGCAGTTTTAGAATTTGCAAATCTTTGAGGATACGGAATAGGTGGTTTATAGGGTGGTGGAGGCACATAAGGTTTTTCTTTGTTTGCGGACTCTTGGTCATTACCTTCCTTTTCCTTGGGTTCATTTTCCTTCTCAGTTGTTGTGCTATCAGGCCTTTGGTACATGGCTGGGTTCTGAAGTCTCGGATCAATGGGTCTGTCTAGTTCTTTACCACTTCTTAATATAACGGCATTTGCATGTCCTTTCGGATTAGGTTGTGACTGTCCAGGAAATGTTCCAGCAGGAGCAGCAGTAGGTGCTTGTTGTTGTGCCACTTGTGAAATTTGGGTTTCAAGCATTTTGTTGTGGGTGGCTAAAGCGTCTACTTTGTTTGCTAACTGCTTAATTTGCTCACCAGTGTGTATGTTTTGATTTAGGAAGTCTTTGTTTGTTTGAGCCTGGGTAGCTATAAAGTTTTCCATCATTAGTTCAAGGTTGGACTTCCTAGGAACATTTGGGGCAGTCACGACAACCTTTTGATAGCCCGGTGGTGTAGCAGGTGCTTGACCAGGTGCATACAATGCATTGTTGTTTTTTGTAGGAGAAGTTTGTGAAATTCTGGCACAGATATCAGATGTCCTACACAACAGATGTTGAGACACTGATATCCAACACAATGAACAAGACAACAATAATAATAACAGTGCAGAAAGTAAAGAACACAACGATATGTTTACCCAGTTCGGATCAACAATCCTACTCTGGGGGCTACCAAGCCAGGGACGAAATCAATATACGATAGTATCAATTCACAGATCATACAACAACCACACCCGATTATAATCTGCTCACTTAATCACTACCATTCCTATGACTTCTACCTAAGACTCACCTAGGTATGAGGCCCTCCTCAAATCCCTCTACAATCACAACTCGTGATTGGTTCCTTTCAACACAAGTAACAAAACGAAAGCCACACAATTCTCAATACTTCAAAGCTTATGAGAATTGACACGCAAGAAACTCAATGCTTAAAAGCTTATGAGTAACTAACAGAACTTACAACACAAAAACCAGTCCTTATACTGTTATCAGAATGATACCAGTTAGGCTCACAAATAACACTCGAAAAAACCCTAACATAACACATGTAAGTTCCACACTTAAACTAGGATTACACCAGTCAATATATAGCATTAAATCTGGACTGGATTGGGCTTCAAAAACGCAGCAAAGAGACTACTCACAAATCTGCAAAATAAACTCCAAGAAAATAGGTCTTTAATCTAAAGTTTCCTAATATGTCTCCATATTTAGAAAACACTGAGAACCCAAAAACCAACACAAAAACTCAACCCAAAATACTTTGGATGCCACATAGGATAACTAAATATTCACAGAATATTCAGTAACAATTAACAACAACAGAATCCTCCTTTTAGACCAAAATCAGACGCGATGTCCTATGAGCCAGTATGGGACATCTTTATTCGACATGTTGAATGCAGAAAATTAGAACATCTTTATCCAACATCTTGCTGCTAGAATAGTTTTAGCAAAATAAATGCCAACCACAAAAACACAGAAATAAAAATCTCCCCCTTTGGCTTATTTTGGCTAAAACTACAACACAAGCAAAAAATCCATATCAGAGACAGCAGCGAAAAAACACACAATAATACCAACACTCATCACAGCATAGCAGCAAAAAAAAACTCCCCTCAACTGCAGCAACACAACAACATTAAAAAAAACTCCCCCTCAACTGCAGCAACACAACAACATTCAACATTCTCCCCTCAGCTGCAGCACCAGCATAAGCACAACACGCACAAGCACACTACTCCCCCTTTTTAGCCAGAAATATGACAAAGGCAAGTAGAACAGTTCAAAGTAAAAACAAAACAAAAGTTAAAGTTCAGAAGTAGAGACAAAGATATAGTTATCCTAGGTGTTCAGTCAAAACAAAACAAGCAAAAAAAACATCTTCTACAGAAATTCTGCAGTTATTCTGCAGCACCATCATCATCTTCATCTGACCCAGATCCTGCAATTTCTTCACCCTCTTCATCAGTCTCAGCATCAATATCACCACTCCTAGATACTGAGTCATCTGAACCCTGTTCACTTTCTCTATCAGATCCACCAGAGGCATCACCTTCAACAGTTTCTTGGTCTTTACCAACTGTTCCAGCAGAAGCATTGTTTTTCTCCATGAAAGTTTTAATTAACTGTTCAAGTTTGGACTTCCTAGCAGTGTCTTTTCTGATGGAATCTTCCAGTTCCTTGCACGTCTCTTGCAGCTGTGCAATGACTTCATCATCAAGGGTAGCTTGACTGGAAGTTTGAGAAGATGTCCCAACAATGTCTGAAACATGTGCCCCACCAAGTAACTTGTAGTGTAGGGACATATGAGGTTTTCTTTTGAGAGCAGTGTCACTCCCTAACAAAAGGTTAGGAAACTAATCTAAAATAACACCACAGATCAGGGATGGAAAGCAAATAGGCATCTTGACAGCAGTTGAACTTGCTTGTTTTAGAATTTGTTCAAAGATGTATGACCCAAAATCAAAAGAAACCTTTTTCCCAATAGCATAAATGAACCTACCAAGTATGGAGGAAATAATAGATGTATGATTGGTAGGTACCCAATTCACAACAACAATCCTGTGGAGAATAGCATATTTAACACTCAGTTTTCCAGAAGACATCTTTTCTTCATTTGGCCAGTGTTTAATACAACCACCTGTAATCTCCTTACACACTTCATTGTGTGTGACCTCTAACTCAGGTTGAGGTTCTTTACACCTTCCCAAAAAGTTGTTAATTACTTCAGGAGAAAAAGTGACGACTTCTCCTCTCACAGACACTTTTCTAAAGTTGTTACTCCTGTTATCATCACAATCTTCAGATATATTCACCACAAATTCCTTGACTAATTTCTCATAGCATGGTCCTATCTTGGACACAGTTCTCATCAATCTAGCAGCTGCAATAAGATCCATGATTTCTTTGTATTTATTGAAATCCTTACCCAGCTCTCTCTCTAGGGCAATCCTCCTTTGATCCACAACTCTCCATCTATCTGTATTCCTCATAGAACTATCAGCATAAGTCTTTTTGCAGGTAGAGTTTTTCACACCAATGATGTCTTGAACATCTGTTGCAGCCTCATATTCAGACTCACTATGATCAGTGATTTTTCTCTTCTTAGTTGGAACAACAACCTTACTCCATTGTTTAGGAGGCCCAGCTCGAACTTTTCCCTTGGTACTATCCACACCTCCAGACTTTCTATGCAATTTTGCAGACTTTGAACCTTCAATCATCACAATTTTCTCTCTTCTTCTCTTAATTCTCCTTAACATCCCAGCAATGGGTTCCTCATCAGAAGTGAGATCATCAACATTAATAACTACATCAGCTTTCTTTTTACTCCTTCTTTCGTGATCCACATGAATGGGGACACCATCATCAGTCCTATCTGTAGGGCTGCCATTGGCATTTCCTGTCAAGGATGTTGGAACATCAGACCCAACATCTGTCTCAACTCCACTCAGAATCGTGGCAACAAACCTCCTAAGTTCCTTATCCTTTTTTACTACATCATCATCAGTAGGATTCTTGTTTATACCACATGATTTAGTAGCATTCTTCTTCTCAATCAAACCAGACTTAGACCCTTTTTCAGACAAGTTTTTTCTAGGGCTTATTTGGTCTGCATATAAATTAGTCATCGAGTGACCTTTCTTCCTAGGTGAAAAAGGTTTAGACTTCTTACCAGGAATATTGACATTCGTTGTGTGAGAAACTTGTCATTTTCCTTTAGGATCAGCCGGTACTACGTTCAGGGGAGCAATATCAAGCACAAGATCAGAGAGGTTGATCATTTGAAGTGATTCATCATCTCCAGCATTGGTCCGAGGAGATCCTGAGTTATCAGAAGAGCCATGCATGGATTCTGAGGCATGATGTTGAGACATTTTCGATTGATCACAAGGCACAATATTGAGGATGTTAAGAGAAAACCCTAAAGTCCGTGAACTTTGGAGAGAAAGGGCAAGAGGATTTTTTGTAGAATATGTTTGAGGTAGGTAGAGTGTATTTGCCCGCCTATTTATATTTTTGAGAAATGGGCCCAGAGAATTGCAACATTCACAAACTTTTAACACCCGATTCGCCTCAAATGTGCATCCATCAACCTTTCCTTTTAAATTTTCCGTGCTGACATACTTACTAAGTTTAATCTTATTATCACAGTTCACCATGCTAACATTTTGAGTTGCTTTAAAATTGATCAATACCTGTTCTAACTCAGTAGTCTTTCCAATAGCTTTCTTAGTTTCCAAGCATATTGCAGTGCTTTCAGACCTCCACAAATAACAATTATCTGATGCTCTCTCGCCTCTCATGACAACCTTACCCTTCTCATTTGTTATCAGACATTCAGAATTGGTAAAGTTGACCCTGAGACCCTGATCACATAGTTGACTTATGCTTATCAAGTTAGTATCTAAGCCTTCAACAAGTAATACCTCCTCCAGATTAGGTTGACCTGTACAGTCCAGTTTTCCAACACCCATTACTCTCCCTTTTGATCCATTACCAAAGGTCACATAGTTAATAGAATGAGACTTAACATCTGACAAACATCCCTTGATACCAGTCATGTGCCTAGAACATCCACTATCAAAGTACCACTTTTCCCTTGCAGAGACACTGAAAGACTTATGAGTTACGTGTTCTTCCACAGTACTCTTGGGAGTCCACACTTTCTTTGCTCCAACCCAATCTTGTTCCCCACTAAACTGTAACCCAGTCTTGGGGTAGCCATATAATCTATAGCAGAAGGGTTTTATATGGCCAAACCTTCCACAATAGTGGCATCTCCATCTTTGATTCTTTCTTCTTGTGAAATTCTTCTGATGTCTATGAGGATGTTGCAACTTGTTATATGACATCTTCAATTCTTTCTTAGATTGAGCAGGTGTCACTTCAGGCCCTTTTCCCTTGTCCATATCACTGGAACTTTCAAACCCAAGACCACTAACATCTCCAACATCTCACCCTGACTTCAGAATCTCATCAAGCATATCAGAGCTGCTATTGAGCATTCTGACAGTCTTGATTACATTATCCAGTTTTGAATTCAGAACAACCACTTCACTTTTCAGATCAGAGATAGTAGCCAAATGCTCTACCTTTTCAGCTTTTAGATGAGCAATAACTTTCTTTTGTTCTTCTTTCTGCTGACATACTTCTTCACTTTTAATGCATAAATTCTTATAGGAAGCAGCCAGCTCTTCAAAGGTAAGATCTTCACTGACTGACTCTTCATCAGACTCACACACACCTATTAATGATGTAACCCGCTTTCCAGACTTCTCATCAGTTTCAGTTTCAGAGTCATCTTCTGACCATGAGACTGATAGCCCCTTCTTTTGCCTCTTGAGATAAGTAGGGCACTCAGATTTTATGTGTCCAAAACCTTCACACTCATGACACTGAGCTCCTTTCCCTTTGTTGGAATTTTCTTCAGTACTGGTATTTCTCCCGGCATTCTGGTTTTTATAGATGTCAGATGGCTTGTCCCTAACATTTGATCTTGACTTCCAATCCATCCTTCTGAGCACTTTGTTGAATTGTTTGCCAAGTAACACCAGGTCTTCTGAGAGGCCTTCATCTCTGTCCAGATTACTTTCAACTTTTGAGTCACCTGCCTTTGACACAAAAGTTATACTCTTCTTCTTTTCAGACTTTTCACTGATCCCCAATTCAAATGTTTGAAGTGATCCCACAAGTTCATCCACTTTCATCTTATCTATGTCCTGAGCTTTCTCTATAGCAGTCACTTTCATGTCAAATCTCTTAGGTAGAGATCTGAGAATTTTTCTGACCAGTTTGCTGTCAGACATCTTTTCACCTAGGGCACTTGAAGCATTAGCTATCTCAATAATGTTCATGTGAAAGCCATGAATGCTCTCATCTTCCTTCATCTTCAAATTTTCAAACTTGGTAGTGAGAATTTGAAGTTTTGACATCTTCACCTTTGAAGTCCCTTCATGAGCAACCTTCAAGACATGCCAAGCCTCTTTTGCAATGGTGCATTGTTCAATTAGCCTAAATATATTCTTATTAACACCATTAAACAGTGCATTCATGGCTTTGGAATTTCCCACGGACCCTTTGTAGTCTGCATCATCCCAGTCTTCCTCTTACTTCACCACATCAGTAGGTTTACCTTCTCCATCTTTAACCTTTGGGGGTTCCCATCCTTTGATAACAGCTTTCCATGCTTGATTATCCATGGATTTGATGAATGCTATCATCCTTGGTTTCCAATAGTCATAGTTAGAACCATCAAGCAGAGGTGGTTTGTTCAAAAATCCTCCATCCTTGTCCATTGTACCAGAAAGTACCTTCCCTGAATCTCACCCAGAACCAAACAAGGGTGCAAGCTCTGATACCAATTAAAATTCTGGCACATATATCAGATGTCCTACACAGATGTTGAGACACTGATATCCAACATAATGAACAAGACAACAATAATAATAACAGTGCAGAAAGTAAAGAACACAGCGATATGTTTACCCAGTTCGGATCAATAATCCTACTCTGGGGGCTACCAAGCCAAGGACGAAATCAATATACGATAGTATCAATTCACAGATCATACAGCAACCACACCCGATTATAATCTACTCACTTAATCACTACCATTCCTATGACTTCTACCTAAGACTCACCTAGGTATGAGGCCCTCCTCAAATCCCTCTACAATCACAACCCGTGATTGGCTCCTTCCAACACAAGTAACAAAATGAAAGCCACACAATTCTCAATACTTCAAAGCTTATGAGAATTGACACACAAGAAACTCAATGCTTAAAAGCTTATGAGTAACTGACAGAACTTACAACACAAAAACCAGTCCTTATACTGTTATCAGAATGATACCAGTTAGGCTCACAAATAACACTCGAAAAAACCCTAACAAAACACATGTAAGTTCCACACCTAAACTAGGATTACACCAGTCAATATATAGCATTAAATCTGGACTGGATTGGGCTTCAAAAACGCAGCAAAGAGACTGCTCACAAATCTGCAAAATAAACTCCAAGAAAATAGGTCTTCAATCTAAAGTTTCCTAATATGTCTCCATATTTAGAAAACGCTGAGAATCCGAAAACCAACACAAAAACTCAACCCAAAATACTTTGGATGCCACATAGGATAACTAAATATTCACAGAGTATTCAGTAATAATTAACAGCAACAGAATCCTCCTTTTAGACCAAAATCAGACGCGATGTCCTATGAGCCAGTATGTGACATCTTTATTCGACATGTTGAATGCAGAAAATTAGAACATCTTTATCCAACATCTTGCTGCTAGAATAGTTTTAGCAAAATAAATGCCAACCACAAAAACATAGAAATAACAGTTTGGATGATTCTTCCAGCCCGGATTATAGGTATTTGAATAAGGGTTCCCCTGAGCATAATTCACTTGGTCACTGGAGACTCCTGCCAAAATTTGACATTCACTGGCGGCATGTCCAGGTGTTCTTCATAATTCGCAATTTTGAGCTACAGCAGCCACGGTGGCTGCAGGTGTTATGGTCAAGTTATCGATCTTTTGGGCAAGGGTATCTACCTTAGCGTTGATACGATCAAGGCTACTAACCTCGTACATTCCACCTTTCGTTTGGGATTTTTCCACTACAGTTCTTTCTCCTCCCCATTGGTAGTGGTTTTGAGCCATGCTTTCGATCAGTTGATAGGCTTCTTCATAAGGTTTATCCATAAGTGTACCACCAGCGGCGACATCTATTGTCAATCTTGTATTGTACAAGAGACCATGGTAAAACGTGTAGATGACTAGCCAATCTTCAAGACCATGATGCGGACACATCATCATCATGTCTTTGTATCTTTCCCATGCTTCGTATAGAGATTCGATGTCCTTCTGTCGAAAACTATTAATTTGGGCTCTCAGCATAGCTGTTTTACTTGGGGGGAAATATCGCGCTAAGAATACCTTTTTCAACTCATCCCACGTAGTAACAGAGTTTGATGGCAAGGATTGCAACCAAGCCCAAGCTCTATCTCTTAATGAGAAAGGAAAAAGACGTAGTCTTATCGCGTCTGCAGTTACACCACTTGCCTTCATTGTGTCTGCGTACTGCACAAACTTGGTCAAATGTTCGTTAGGATCTTCTGTAGGATTTCCAGAGAATTGATGTTGTTGTACGGCTGACAGCAACGAGGGTTTCAACTCGAAATCGTTTCGGTTGATAGCAGGGGCAGCAATACTGTTATGTGGTTCTTGCTCAGATGGGGTAGCATAATACTTAAGAGGACGGTTCTGGGGTCCTTCGGCCATGTTTCGTTCTTTGACTGATTCAGGAGTATGAGCAAGGAGATCGGGAATATTATACTTGCGTTGATACTCAAGTATTCTGCATCTTAAATGTAAGAAACGCTTTAATTCGGCGATTGGTGGTTGAAAGTCTTCGCTTTGTGAGCGAGTACTTGGCATACAATCGAGAAAAAAGGGAAATTTGGTTTTTTTTTTGCCTTAGTCTATACGGCACAACAAAGGAGTTACGATATCGACTTAATTAGTCCTCGGTAACAGCGCCAAAAACTTGATCGCTATTTAGTGTGCCTAAATGATTCTGACTGCAAGTATACAGTCGTATCGCGTAGTTTTAAAAGATTATCGATCCCACAGAGACTAAAAATCGAACGTACCGTTATCTAATACTACTATGTAAATCTAAGGCTAATCTGATATGGTTTTAGGTTCAAAAAGGGAAATTAAAGGGGAATTAAAATTTAGGAATAAACTAGTTATGATTAGGATATCGGTATATAATTCATTATACCATCATGGATTTCATTAAACCTAAGCGTATAGAAATTTATCACAATATAATTCTGTAGAAAAAACCAGTTTAAAAGCCATCACCTCACACTCTCGTGGTTATTGCTTCGGACTATATCTTTAAGTCAATATGTCTGCTCTCGCTAGCCCATACGAGTTTAAAAATAATTTTTGAAAACTAATAAGTCCTAATTAACTTTAAAGCGCTCTCGCTGTTTCTAAAACTAATGCCCGATTTCAGCTATCCGGGTAAAATCTCACACTCTCGTGGTCTTGACCTTAAACTTTGTTACCTTTTTACTCTCGTAATAAAAGTGTTTTAAATTAAGAAATCAAAGCCAGAAAATAAGTTGATTTATGATTTTAGCGTAGAAATAACTAATCCATTCCAGTTACTCAATTACATACCAATAAAATCGGTTTAGCTCGACATACTAATTAAAATGAACTTGAATGCGAATAAATAATTAAACTTAAATTCAGACATAATAAAAGAACAAAACAATTACTATAAATTGAAATGATAAAAACCTGGTAAATGCGGTCTAAGCAATTCCTCCACAGATCGGTAGGCTTTTGCTTGAATAAGTAAAAACGAAATGATGAAGGCAGGAAACAAAAACTTAAACTAATGTGCAATAGTTCCTCAATGTGAGAAACTATTGCTTTGTTCGGTAATAAGTGACAAGGAAAATGGTAAAGGAAACAAAGTGAAACAAGAATGAAATTCTGTAAACAATTTTGCAGCAATACGACACTTTGGAAAGAAAAATGGACCTCCTCGGCTCTTGGAAATCTTCTCATATATATAGCCTCAAATATGGCCACGGTTGGAGAAAATGTAGGCACAATCCTTTGTCAGTTATTTTCATTTGGGACCTAGAATTTCTCGGAGAAAATGCAACGTGAAAACTGACTTTCTGAGTCTTCGTGACCACGTCTGAGCTTAACGTGTTAATTCTATTTTTGTTTCCATGACGAACGTGAGGGGTTGTGACGAGCGTGATGACTTTAAACTCCATGACGACCGTGAGGGAGGTGTGATGGTCATCACTGATAACGCGAAATTATATCGTGTATTTGACTTAACATACATGAATTTATATTGTGTTTTTAATTGGTTTTTCCCGATTTATGTTTTATTTTACCCATATTTATTTATGTTTTTCAGGCACTCGAGTCGAACCGGGATTTAACGGAAAATAAATAATTATTGAAGAAATGAAGAGAAAAGAAATGAAGAGGAAAGAAAATGATTGGAAGAAGTTGAATGGAAAGAGAATGCAAGGAAAGAAAAAAAAAGGAGGAAAGAAAAGAAAATAATATAGGGTGGGCCCACCACTCAACAAAGGGTGGCGCAAGCCACACCTAAGGAGTGGCGCCCACCACATGCTAAAAAAGTGGCGCAAGCCACATTGGTAAGGAAGAAGAGGTGGCGCCCGCCACCTACTTCTGGGGAGAAAATGAAGATTAGTTGCACCACCCTCCTAATATTTCGAGGTTTTTCAACCGTCCATTGCATGATTTTCTCAAGACTTCCACACGATTCACACGAAATTCTCTCAACTGCCAAGCCTCTATAAATTGAACTGAAGACCTCCATTTGGGGGGTAGGCGAACTTGTGAGAGAGCGAATTAGTTTTTCTGCATCTTTTTAATTAAACAGTTATTAGCTTTTGTTATTTTCCCTGCACTTCTGCACTTCCGTTTTTCATTATTTCTTCTTGTGAGCACTGTGTTGGATTACTTCAAGTTTGTATCAAGGATTCGTTTGCAAGCTATTTCAATTCCAGGTTTTATTATATGCTTCGTTCTGTTTTTATTTATAGCATGATTAATAGTAGTTATATACGTATCGCTAGTGTGTTTTTCATTCAAATCATGTCTTGCTAAATTATTTGGTATCAGTATGTAAACAAATTATTCACCTGGGATTAAATAATAATCGGTGCCATATTTCTACAAATTAGTTTTTAGGCCGAGGTTTCTTATTTTTAATCAAGTAGTTTTTCTTACGAAAGTAAAAAGACATTTAAGGTTGAGGTCAAGATAAACGAGAGTTTGAGAGTTTAACCAGATAGCTGAAACTAGGCATTGATTTTAAACACAGCGGAAGCACTTTAGAATCGATTAGGACTTATTTATTTTCAAAAAGTATTTTTAAATGCAAATGATACAGCGATAGCGCTCATTCTGATTTAACGGTATAGTCTGAATCAACAAACACGAGAGTGTGAGATGAGGTCTTTTAAATGAATATTTTCTACTAAAAAGTAATTTGACACTTAAACCTGCACCGGTGACTTATTAAATTCCAGACGATTAATGTGTTACATACTGATATCTCGTTATTGATTGTTTTTATTAAAAGTTAGTACTCTTGGATTTATTTTCTGTCGCCTTACTTCCCTTAGAAATATTAGTCTTAGCTAAACATAGTAACATTCTGATAGCACTAGTTTGATTATCAGTCCTTGTGGGATCGATATCTTTTTAAAACTACGCGATAGACTGTGCGCTTGCAGTTAGTAACCCCATTCGACTCATAAAGTCGCGATCAAGTTTTTGGCGCCGTTGTCGGGGACTTTGATTTAGTCATTAGTGCGATTCATTTGTTGCGCAGTATAGACTAAGGCAACAAATTTTATTTTCCTTTTTTCTCGATTGTATGCCAAGTACTCGCTCACAAAGCGAAGACTTGCAACCCCCAATCGCCGAACTAGAGCGTTTCTTACATTTAAGACGCAGACTACTTGAGTATCAACGCAAGTATAATATTCCTGATCTCCCTGCTTACCCCCCTGGACCAGTCAAAGAACAAAACATGGGTGAAAGACCACAAAACCGTCCTCTTAAGTTCTATGCCACCCCGTCTTAGCAAGAACCACATAGTAGCATTGCTGCCCTTGCTATCAACCGAAACGATTTCGAGTTGAAACCTTCATTGCTGTCAGCCGTACAACAACATCAGTTTTCTGGAAACCCTACAGAAGATCCCAACGAACATCTGACCAAGTTTGTGCAGTACGCAGACACAGTAAAGGCAAATGGTGTAACTGCAGACGCAATAAGACTACGTCTTTTTCCTTTCTCATTAAGAGACAGAGCTTGGGCTTGGTTGCAATCCTTGCCATCAAACTCTGTTACTACGTGGGATGAGTTGAAAAAGGTATTCTTAGCATGATATTTCCCCCCGAGCAAAACAGCTATGTTGAGAGCCCAAATTAATAGTTTTCGACAGAAGGATAACGAATCTCTTTACGATGCATGGGAAAGATATAAAGACATGATGAGGATGTACCCGCATCACGGTCTTGAAGATTAGTTAATCATCCATACATTTTACAATGGTCTCTTGTACAATACAAGATTGACAATAGATGACGCCGCTGGTGGTACGCTTATGGATAAACCATATGAAGAAGCCCACCAACTGATCGAGAGCATGGCTCAAAACCACTACCAATGGGGAGGGGAAAGAACTGCAGTGGAAAAATCCCAAACAAAAGGTGGAATGTACGAGGTTAGTAGCCTTGATCATGTCAATGCTAAGGTAGATGCCCTTGCCCAAAAGATTGAAAACTTGACCATAACGCCTGCAACCACCGTGGCTGCTGTAGCTCAAAACTGCGAATTATGCGGAAACCCTGAACATGCTGCCACTGAATGTCAAATTTTGGCAGGAGTCTCTAGTGACCAAGTAAATTATGCTCAAGGAAACCCTTATGCAAATACCTACAATCCGGGATGGAAGAACCACCCAAACTTCTCTTATAAAAACAACAATGCATTATATGCACCTGGTCAGGCACCTGTTGCGCCACCAGGCTACCAAAAGGCTGCTGCAACTGCCCCTAATGTTCCTAGGAAGTCTAACCTTGAACTACTGATGGAAAACTTTATAGCTACCCAGGCTCAAACAAACAAAGACTTCCTGAATCAAAATATACACACTAGTGAGCAAATTAAGCAATTAGCAAACAAAGTAGACGCTTTAGCCACCCACAACAAAATGCTTGAAACGCAAATTTCGCAAGTGGCACAACAACAAGCACCTACTGCTGCTCCTGCAGGAACATTTCCTGGACAGCCACAACCTAACCCGAAAGGACATGCAAATGCTGTTATATTGAGAAGTGGTAAAGAACTAAAAGGACCCATTGATCCAAGACTTCAGAATCCGCCCATGTACCAAAAGCCTAATACTGAGAAGGAGAATGAATCCAAGGAAAAGGGAGATAATGACCAAGAGACCGTGGAGAAGCCTTATGTGCCTCCACCACCATATAAACCACCGATTCCGTATCCTCAAAGATTCGCAATTTCTAAAACTGCAGGGCAATTTAAGAAATTTGTTGAACTTCTGAAACAATTAAACATCACAATACCTTTTACAGAAGCTATCACTCAGATGCCCTCATATGCTAAGTTCCTTAAAGAAATCCTATCTAATAAGAAAAAGATTGAGGATAACGAAACAATTACAATTACTGCTGAGTGTAGCGCAATAATCCAAAACAACATGCCTCCTAAGCTGAAAGACCCAGGTAGTTTCTCCATACCCTGTGTAATTGGAAAGTTCGTCATAGACAAGGCTCTGGGCGACTTAGGTGCCAGTATCAGTGTAATGCCCTTATCCATATGCAAAAAGCTTGATATGGGAGAATTAAGACCAACTAAGATGTCCGTTCAATTAGCCGACCGCTCTATTAAATATCCCGTTGGTATACTAGAGAATGTTCCAGTTCGAATCGGACAATTCTATATTTCTACCGATTTTATAATCATGGACATTAAAGAAGACTCCACTACGCCTATCAT
This sequence comes from Lathyrus tuberosus, assembly GCA_022829125.1. Classification (NCBI taxonomy): domain Eukaryota; kingdom Viridiplantae; phylum Streptophyta; class Magnoliopsida; order Fabales; family Fabaceae; genus Lathyrus; species Lathyrus tuberosus. Next base: position 551,914 of record JALAZF010000185.1, read on the forward strand.
ATTAGGAAGACCATTCTTAGCTACCGCCGGAGCTATTATAGACGTAAAAAGAGGTAAGCTAACCTTTGAAGTCGGTGAGGAAAAGGTTGAATTTATCCTGACACAATTCTTACAAGCACCAGCTATAGAGGACACATGTTATCTATTAGATGTCATAGATGAGTGCGTAAGAGAAATGGAAATGGAACCGACCATATACTCAGATATTATAAAAATTCCAATACCTCCGATTTTTGAAGATGATAATTGGCGTGAACCATACCAAGATGATAGCCTAAGCGAATGTTTAGCACTTACACCCGATCATCTTCCTTGCCCAAAGAAACCAGCGTTATAACTGAAAACACTACCCGATAGTTTGAGGTACGAATTTCTAGACACAGAACTCGAACGACCTGTGATAGTCAATGCAGACTTAGGACAACCCGAAACTAAGAAACTTTTAGATGTCTTAAGAAAATATCCAACTGCGTTGGGCTACAACATCGCTGACCTTAAAGGAATAAGTCCTTCTATCTGTATGCATCGCATTATGCTAGAGGAAGACTGTAAGACCTCTAGAGAACACCAGAGAATGATTAATCCAATCCTAAGTACTGTAGTTAAGGATGAAGTGAAAAAGCTTTTAGATGCGGGAATTATATACCCAATATCAGACAGTAAATGGGTTAGCCCAGTACATGTCGTACCTAAGAAAGGGGGTGTTACAGTTGTTAAGAACTCAAAAGGTGAATCTATAACGCAAAGAGTTGTAACTGGCAGTAGAATGTGTATCGATTATAGAAAATTGAACAAAGCTACTCGTAAAGATCATTTCCCATTACCATTCATTGACCAAATGTTGGAACGATTGGCAAAACACTCTTACTTCTACTATTTAGACGGTTACTCAGGATTTTTCCAAATCCCTATTCATCCTGATGACCAAGAAAAGACAACTTTCACATGTCCCTATGGTACATTTGCTTACCGACGAATGTCGTTTGGACTATGTAACGCTCCCGCAACATTCCAAAGATGCATGATGTCGATTTTCGCTGACTTTATAGACGACATTATGGAAGTGTTTATGGACGATTTTTCTGTTTGTGGGCAGAGTTTTGAAGGATGTCTATCAAACCTAGAAATGGTACTTGAAAGATGTGTAAAAGTCAATCTCGTACTAAACTGGGAGAAATGCCATTTTATGGTCAATCAAGGAATCGTGCTTGGACACGTAGTATCTGATAGAGGGATTGAAGTTGATAAAGCAAAGATAGAGATTATAGAAAACTTTCAACCTCCAAAATCCGTACGAGAAATAAGAAGTTTCTTAGGACACGCGGGTTTCTACCGACGATTCATTAAAGATTTCTCAAAAATTACCAAACCACTGACATGTTTGTTAATGAAAGACGCTGAATTTATCTTCGATGAGAAATGCCTAAAAGCGTTTGAGCAATTAAAAACGGCTCTCGTTACCGCACCTATCATGCAACCACCTGATTGGAGATTGCCATTTGAAATCATGTGTGATGCGAGTGACTATGCCGTAGGCGCGGTCTTAGGACAAAGAAAGGACAGAAAGCTCCATGCAATTTACTACGCAAGTAGAACCTTAGATCCTGCCCAAATGAACTACGCCACCACTGAAAAGGAACTCCTAGCTGTCGTGTTCGCTCTGGATAAATTCCGATCCTACTTGGTAGGAGCGAAAATCATTATCTATACCGATCATGCTGCGATAAGATACCTATTAAGTAAGAAAGATGCCAAACCTAGACTTTTAAGATGGATCCTACTCTTACAAGAATTCGACCTAGAGATAAAGGATAAAAAGGGCACCGAAAATGTAGTAGCAGACCATTTATCAAGAATTGAAGGTATTAAGCCTGAGCAAGTGCCTATTAATGATGACTTCCCATATGAGCGACTGATAGCCCAATTGGAAAGCAATATGTCTGAATTAACCTTGAACGATACCAGACCAAAGGAATTAGTGGAAGAAATTCAAACGAACACAACACTGCCATGGTATGCTGACTTTGTTAACTACCTAGCTGCTGGGGTACTTCCACCAGATCTAACTTACCAACAAAAGAAGAAATTCTTTCATGACCTTAAACAATATTATTGGGATGAGCCTCTACTTTTTAAGAGAGGTGCCGATGGAATTTTCCGTCGATGTGTCCCCGAAGATGAAATCGAAAACATAATTTCACATTGTCACTCTGCTCCTTATGGCGGACACGCAAGCACTTCAAAAACTTGCGCTAAGATCTTACAATCTGGCCTATTCTGGCCTAATATATGGAAAGATGTCCATATCGCGATATTAAACTGCGACCGGTGCCAACGCACCGGTAACATCTCCAGACGCGATGAGATGCCACAGAAGGGTATTTTAGAAGTGGAAGTTTTTGATGTGTGGGGGATTGACTTCATGGGACCATTCCCATCTTCTTTTGGTAATAAGTATATACTCGTTGCTGTTGATTACGTTTCAAAATGGATCGAGGCTGTAGCTTCTCCAACAAATGACACACGAGTAGTAATCAAGCTTTTCAAGAACATAATCTTCCCTAGATTCGGTGTGCCCAAACTTGTCATCAGTGACGGAGGCACCCATTTTATATCTAAGATATTTGAAAAACTTCTACTGAAGTATGGAGTCCGACACCGTGTAGCAACACCGTATCATCCACAAACAAGTGGACAAGTCGAAGTCTCGAACAGAGAAATCAAACAAATCTTAGAAAAGATTGTTGCAACCTCTAGAAAAGACTGGTCATCGAAATTACACGAAGCTCTGTGGGCATATAGGACAGCTTATAAAACCCCGATAGGAACCACACCTTTTAAGTTAGTCTACAGAAAATCGTGCCATCTCCCTGTAGAATTAGAGCACAAAGCTTACTGGGCCATTAAGACCCTCAACTTAGACCATAATGCCGCAGGTGAGAAAAAAATCTTAGACATTCATGAACTAGAAGAACTTCGACTAGACGCATACGAGAATGCTAGGATATATAAAGAAAGAACTAAAAAATGGCATGACAAACGCATTTCCCGTAAAGAATTTAATGAAGGCGACGTAGTGCTCCTGTTTAATTCACGCCTTAAACTCTTTCCAGGAAAACTTAGATCTAGATGGTCAGGACCCTTCATAATAAGTAAGGTTTTCCCAAGTGGTGCCGTAGAAATAAAAAGTAGATCTAGCCAACCATTTATAGTAAACAGACAGCGTTTAAAACATTATCACTGCGTAGAAAATAGAGATTACTCAGCTAGTCTAAAGCTCCTAGAGCTGCCCGTTCACTCTGACAACTGACTTTGCACTAGAACTATGTCAGGCTTAAGACGTTAAAAACAGCGCTTGGTGGGAGGCAACCCACGTATTTTTAAAAAACCCGAGTTTTAAAGTTTTATTTTATTTCCTTTCTATTTTATTTTATTTTATTTTATTTTATTTTATTTTATTTCTCGTTTAGTTCTTACTTTTTATTGCATTTTTGTTTTTTTTTTCTCTCTCCTTCTCCCCATTTCTTGATGCCATAATTAACATGTTCGTCACTAACTTTGCATGATTCTCTATTTACTTACAGGCTAACTTAGCTTAGTTAGTAACTAACTTTCAAGATGCAACAAGTAGATTACATGAACATTGTTTTCAGAGGCAGAGCTCAGAGGAGGAGATTTGAGATGTTAGCTCAGAGAGATATGGCTTTGACTATTTACTATGATGGACCTACCATGGCTGAGTTAGGTATCAGGGACAGCATCCTGTTTCTGTTTAGCCAGCTGGGGTGGGAGACTGCTTCTATCAGACGAAGGTTTACTTCTTATCGTAGGCTGACACTTGAGTTCCTTAGCTCCCTTACTCACATACCTAACCATGGTTACGGATTCCATCGAGGGCTGGTTACTTTTAGACTGTTTGATAATGACTATACCTATAACCATAGAGAACTTGCTGAACTCCTAGGATTTCCTAGTGGCCCTGATGTAGTTACCGCATACCAAGATGAATTGCTCCTTGACCTTGACTTGAACTACTTTTGGGGCAACATAACTGGTAATTATAATCCTGAACCCTTTGGCATGTTTTCTGAGAGTATCCACAACCCAGCCATCCGGTATTTTCACAAAATCCTAGCCCATACCATTTTCGGTAAGGATGAAAATGACACCTCTGTATCCAGAACTGAGCTTTATATTTTGTATTGTGCTTCACAGGGCCGCCCAGTAAATGGTGCTACCTTTATGATCACTAATTTGGTGAGTCTTATACTGGATGCTCGAACCCCTATCATAGTAGGAGGTTTAGTCACTATGATAGCAAATGCCATAGGACTGAAGCAGCCTCTGATCAGGTTTAACCCTCTTGGTACCATCCGACCTATGAACCTTAACTTCTGCTTTCACCGCCGTATCATAGGCAACCTCGGGCCGGATACCTTTGACTACCTAATTAATAATGAGGTCGTCCGTCTTTTCACTTTACCTAACCATGAGCACACCAGTGTCCACAATAGAAACAATTGGTTTTATGACTTGATCGACCCACTTCCTGCTCCACCATCACTACCTGATACACCACAGATTTATGAATTTGATGCAGACTATATTTCTGATGCTGAATCTCACACTCCTACTATAGCTCCTATAGCTCCTCCTCCACCAATTGATTTCACCACTGCCATAACAGTCTTGGAAAACTGAGTGACTGACCTTCAAACAGAATTCACCACTATTCGCACTGAATTTCATGGATTTATGGATATAATGGTAGAACAATTGGATCATTTTCATCAGCAACTATTTTCTAGAGGACTTGCTAATAATCCAAATCAATGTGGCTAGGGCAGTATTTGCTTCACCTCCGAGCTTCTGCATTTAACAGTGAGGACACAATTAATTCTAAGTGTGGGAGACGGAAGCTAACTTTTCATTCAATTTTTCTCATTTCCGTAATTCAATTCAGTTTTTCCAATTCCGTAATTTAATTTTTACTGTTACAAATTTTTCATTTCAGTTGCACTTGGGTTTAATGTATTCTTGTTTTAAATTAACTAAAATTTCAAGTTTCAATTTCTTTCAGTTAGTTGATTTACTTTGGCTACATTTATTGTTTTATTTTGGCTACACTTACTTTTGATCAGTTATTGACTACTTCAGATCAAGCATGTGATATTGACTGCTACTCCATTGATTTTTCTGCTTTTTCATCATCCAGTATTCATATGCTTACTGTATCATCTATCATCACTTTGTTCTATAATTTAAAACTGATAAAAGGACACGCATGGTCTTGATAAAAATTTAGTAGCTGGCTTGCGTGACAAATCTTATCACATGCAGAAAAGAAACAAAAATGAAGGAATCTCTGCATGTGAAGTGTGGAAGTTGAAGTGTGGAAGTTGAAGTTAAAAACGAATATATATATATATATATATATATATATATATATATATATATATATATATATATATATATATATATATATATATATTATGTTTTAGATGTGGCTCCCGCCACCCATGGGATTGTGGCTCTCGCCACCATGTAATCACGTGGCTCCCGCCACCATGCAAAATGTGGCTCTCGCCACTTTGCAAGCATGTGGCTTCCGCCACATTATTCCATGTGGCCCCCGCCACCTCCTATTTGGCCTATGCATGCATTTTTGCATGTGCTTGTCTGACTCAACCCCTGCAATTTTCCTTCACCCATCAAAACCTCGCATGCATTTGTCCACCGCCCTTCTTAAAATTTTCTTTGACCAATTTATTCCACACGCAACTGCACCTATTTCACACCCTCCTCTATTTAAACTAATAACTACATTGCTCAGTCATTCACTCGCAAATAACCATTCCTCTTCATAAACACACTAAAAAGTTCTGTGAGTTTTGCACTCTACCAACAAAGAAAAAATGGAACCAGCACCAACAACACAAGGGTCAGGTATAATTTTCAGAGATCAAGATCAAGCAACCCTTTTCCGACTGCTTAGACAACGCAAGATCGAGCCAACAAGGTATGCGGATACTAATTGTTTAGAAGTTTTAGGACTTACCGAAAGCGTAGATTTCTTATTAGAACGAATAAATTTGAAACAATTTTTGTCTAATAGAGACCCCGTCTATGTCCCGCTTACCTTAGAATTTCTTAGCTCGCTTATTTATGACCCCGAAGGGACGGTCCAGTTTCGAATGTTCAATATTGAATTTAATTTCACTTTTGATGAACTGGCCGCTAAACTAAAATTCCTAGTAGGAGACAATGTAATGTATAGTGTCCCGAGTGGATCTGACTGGGTTCATAGTTACAAGTGCCTTTGGAGAGGTCTAACGGGTACTCATACGCAAAGTTGTGAAGGAAATAAGGCCACTCTCATTCAAAACCCGACTTTTCGTTATTTTCGCCAACTATTGGCTACTACAATTTTTGGCCGGTCTAATTCAAATAAAGTGAATGAGAAGGAGTTTTCCTATTTACTTAACACCTTTGCTAACCGCCGAATAAACCATGTCCCATTCATGATTAATCATATGTGCTCCATTACCGCCTCAAACAAAGGCGCCATAACATTCGGTGGTCTAATAACAACTATAGCTCGTGCCCTTGGGCTCGAAGGACATTTCGCAGCCTTAACACCACTTCCTTCTCTTACCATTGATTTGAAAATGACTGAACGTATGAAGCTAGTTAAGAAAAGAGAAGACGGTAAATATGATCTACTAATTGACAATAAAGTTTTCCCAAATTTTACACTCCCTAACCCAAGCCGCACAGATGTGCAGCGAGAGGAAAACTATTGTTATACTGATAACCCAGACCCCGCGCACATTCCTGAGAATGTTGCTGTTGGCGGGGACGAAACTAACGCACAAGCACACACCGCACCCTCCTCCTCTAATTTTGTTGTAGGTACATCATCCAGACGCAAGCCTAGGAGACGAGAGGAAGAACCATCCAGAACTCTAGAAAGCATATACGCTGAGGTGATGAGACAGAGTGAAGCAAACGCACTCCGCGACCAAACCATACAAAGCATCGCAGCTCAGCAAGCTCAAATGATGGCTCAGCAAACCCAGATGTACAACCAACAAGCGAAGATGATCCAGGTTTTACAACGAATGCAGCGAGGCCAGGACGACATGGCAGAGCTGATCCAAGGGATGACCAGTATGAATGTGCAAGCACATGAACAACATCAGGATCTGGGTGCTTCAGAACATCAAACCAGAAACACCAGACGAGCACGGACTCGAGGAAGAGGCCGCTAGTAGGCCATTTTTTTTTCAGGTTTCTCCTTCCTTTTTCACCTTACGTTGTTGCATTGGGGACAATGCTCAATTTAAGTGTGGGGGAGGAAGTTTTATCGCTTTCATTTAAATTATTTTGTTTATTTACTGCTTTTCTAGGTAGATTTAAAATTTTTCATGCTTATTTCCCCTTCAATAAAAGAAATTCATGTTCTGTCGAGTCTCTACACATAGTTTCTGCTATTACTTAGATTCTCCCAACTTTCTTGAGCCATAAAAAAAAAATTTATTTTGGTTTGATGCATGACATGGCACTTTAAAAGCTTAGAAGGCTAAGTTAGGAAGACTTGGGAAAGTGTTAATAAAATCGGTACTGTTTTAACACCTTGAACCCCCGAATATACAGATGAATCTGAGTACTTATTATGCCGAGGCCTGAAATTTAAAAATAACCTCTTGATTAGTTTATACTAGCAGTCAGCACCATCCTAAGGCACAAACTAAGTAATAAACTGATGCAAATATGTGTTCGATCTCAAAAGGGAATTAAATGAGTTAATAGTAGTTATATACGTATCGCTAGTGTGTTTTTCATTCAAATCATGTCTTGCTAAATTATTTGGTATCAGTATGTAAACAAATTATTCACCTGGGATTAAATAATAATCGGTGCCATATTTCTACAAATTAGTTTTTAGGCCGAGGTTTCTTATTTTTAATCAAGTAGTTTTTCTTACGAAAGTAAAAAGACATTTAAGGTTGAGGTCAAGATAAACGAGAGTTTGAGAGTTTAACCAGATAGCTGAAACTAGGCATTGATTTTAAACACAACGGAAGCACTTTAGAATCGATTAGGACTTATTTATTTTCAAAAAGTATTTTTAAATGCAAATGATACAGCGAGAGCGCTCATTCTGATTTAACGGTATAGTCTGAATCAACAAACACGAGAGTGTGAGATGAGGTCTTTTAAATGAATATTTTCTACTGAAAAGTAATTTGACACTTAAACCTGCACCGGTGACTTATTAAATTCCAGACGATTAATGCGTTACATACTGATATCTCGTTATTGATTATTTTTATTAAAAGTTAGTACTCTTAGATTTATTTTCTGTCGCCTTACTTCCCTTAGAAATATTAGTCTTAGCTAAACATAGTAACATTCTGATAGCACTAGTTTGATTATCAATCCTTGTGGGATCGATATCTTTTTAAAACTACGCGATAGACTGTGCGCTTGCAGTTAGTAACCCCATTCGACTCATAAAGTCGCGATCAATCACACCAGCAAATTTTGAAATCTTCTATTTTCTGCTCTTTTCTTACTCTTTTCTTGCTCTTTTCTTGCTCGTTTCGGCTACTTTTCTACACTTTGCGTACTTTTGACTTGGCAACTGAAATACCTGCAAAACACTTAAATATTCTCGAAAAAATCGGAGATTAGACTGAAATGGAATAAGATTTTAACATAAATCAAAGTAAAAATACGATATGTTTTCGTGTTATCAATGACCATTCTTCATACATGGAGAGTTTTGATTCAATACTCCACATAGCCCATGGATTATGTGTTTTAACACCGCTTCATATAATTCTAGTTCAGATTCATGTCGTGGTATTTCTGCTTTCACCACACTATCACACTCTTCAGGTTCCCGTAACTTGTCATCTGTATCCAAGATGAATAACATATGCACATGTGGTAGTCCACGTTTCTGAAATTCTGTTACATATATATAACTTTTAACTCTCTCTAAGACTCCTTTGTTAATGACATCATCCTTCAACTGCTCAAATTTTGATTGAAAAATTCTTGTTAGCAAATCAGGCCTAATTTAGAAGTTATCTCAATCCAAGAAGGATTGCATGTCATTGAAGGAATATATCCGGTTTACCATTATTAAGAACAATAGCCATACCATCTTGATATCTTTGTGTCATGTCTCGCTTACTGCCAATAAATGACGATGGCAATATTGTCCTTTGTCCAACATTATCTATAGAAATATATGAAAATTATAAAAATTAAATGTGTCGATAGTGGTAAACATAAAGTGGACGCTCCTCATGTATAAATCTAACATGTTATATTAAATACCCGAGTTATTCTCTCCATCGTGCAATGCATCTTGTAACACATGATATACCTCGGAACAAATACTATTTTGATGTAATACCCCATATTATCTAAATGCTCAATTGGATATCAGATGAGATCAGATGAGTATCTATGTGCTCTATCTTTAGTAAATTGGATTAATGGAATCCTCTAAGTACTTTAAGTGTTATCAATTGGGATCAATAGAGTAACTGATGAACTCTGAAGAGATCAAATTATTTTATTATGGAGACAGATCAATTTTATTAATTCTAGAGAGGATTTTAAGGTAACTCTAATAATTGATCAATTGGTGTCAGACGATAAAATATCAATTAGAGATATTTTACTCTATTGGATTATATTATATAATAAGTATATGTATATATATATATATATATATATATATATATATATATATATATATATATATATATATATATATATATATATATATAAGAAAAAGAAAAGGAAAAAGATAGTAAGAAGAAGAGAAAGGAGAAAAGAGGAAAGAAGAGAAAGAAGAAGAGAAAATCTTGGAAGAAGAAGAAGAAGCTTGGATTCATCATCATCTTCTTCAAACTCTTCTTTGATTATCAGGTGGGTTCTAGCTATGGACTTAAGTTCTAGAATTTGGAGTTGTTTAGAACTTAGGTTAGAAATTGAGAAAAATGAAAAATTGTGTAAATTGTTGTTTCTAATGGTTGAAATGTCGAAATAGTCGGGTAATATAATCGGGTTATATTTGGGAGTTGGTATAATATGAGTTGGAAGGTTTTGGGTGAAGAAATGTGAGTATTTGACCCAACATGACCTGGTTTACGTTGCTGGGAAATTCTGGGTTTCGAATGGTTCGCCTAGCGAACCTGGCGAAGGGCAAAGCGAATGGTTTGTCGAGGATTCGCCTAGCAAACCCCGAAGCGAAGGGAAGGCGAATGTTCGCCCAGAGTTCGCAAAGCAATTTTTATGCCCTTTTTCTTCTGACTTGGTTCGCTGAGTGATTCGCCTAGCGAATACAGTAGCGAGCGTGGCATATTTTTCTATGTTGTTTCCTTCATATCTTTTGATCCATAACTCGGATTGAGGCACGGTCGGAACCGTTGGAAAGCTACTTCAATGCTCTATGTGATGGTGAGGTAGAAACATGGTTATATACTATAGATTGATAAGAAAAATATGGAAAAGTAATAAATGTATGAATATTGTAGTCCTCGTTTCCACCAAAATTCATGAATCGGGAAGCCGATTGATATGGGATTTGAAGCCTTGGAAAGAGAATCCAATGTGCTATTAAATGGTAATGTTATACCATTATTTAACCAATGATGCTTGGTAGAGGATAGTAGTGGCTTGTATGCCTTAAACATGTGTGTGAACTACCATGTGGATTATGTTTGACTTGTTATGTTATCATGTGTGTTTTATGGTTGATATTGTTATAGGAAAATTGTGTTATATCATGTCTATATAATTGTTGTTAAGTATGAATGAGAGAATATGCATGCTTAAAATGAATTAGGAAGAGTGAGGAAACTTTACCCCAAACCTATTGATATGATTCTAGGTTGTGACTAGGATTGATAGATAATCTAGATGGCGATGCCCGTGCATTCGATGCCTAGGTGTGCATCCTTGATGAGTAATGGTCTAGAGGAGAGTGAGACACTAGTATGAAACATGTGTGTGAACCTTGTGTTCTTTGTGAAAGGCGAATGTGTCCTTAAGGCATCGTGGCATTGTGATTATCGAATACAATCACGTTTGTGTGTGAGATCACGTAATCGTAACCGTTTATCTTGAGTTACAGTTTCATGAGTCTCGAGCTCCTCTGAAACGTATGCATGGCTACTTGAAAGGTTTGATTCCCGCGTGCAGTACAAATGGCGCCCATGGAGCATATACTTGTGACGGTTAATGGCCCGTGTGAAGTGATGGTTCATAACGGTTAATGGCCCGTAGAACCCGAATCCATTCGTATGTCAAGTAGGTTACAAGGATCTATGACTCAGGTCGACTTCTAGACGTAGAAGCGGACAGGAAAAGGAGATGCCTTGGTAAGGTTATCGATTAGTGATATTTTGAGTTGATGAACTCATGAACATGTTTCCATATAGTGTGAGAATTGAATTGTGAACTCGAAGTCCCTTTCCCTTTCCTTGGACTTGAGTTAGGATTTGGTAAAAACCCTGTAAAGCTGAGATAATCCATAAGATAGGGAATTCACTGAGATTTAATATCTCACCCCATTATTGTTGATTATTTTCAGGAAGCGTTGCAGGTACGATTTACAAGTGGAGCTATGCTTGGATGTTTCAAGAGAAGCTTAGTTGAGCTTATTCCGTCGTGTATTATTATTTTCTTGTACAATGAGGAATATTGTACTTTATTATTAGATTTTTATTGTTTTGGCTAATTTCCATGCCTTGTACCATAGGTTGTATTTATGTATTAGAAATGGTCAAGTATGTGAATTATGGCAATAGGCACTTATGATGGTGTCAGTACCAAATAAAACACTTGTATGGTATTATTCTAGATAAATATTATACAGGGCGTTACATTTGATTTCTTCGAATCCATCTCAACCTTCCTGTTTCAATCTTTACATAATTTACTACAACATACTGTTGTAAGAGTCGACCCGATTTTAACAATACCAATTGATAATTATGATGAATCTACATTGAATAAAATAATCAATCATGACTTATTTTTTCACACTTTTAGAAGTAAATTTCTTAGAAAAATAGTTTAGCATGTACTTGAAGCACATAACTGTAGTACTCTCGGCATGTAACATTTTTTCTAACATTATTTTTTGTTTCTATGTCCCAACTGTATGTTCCGAACGGAAACAATATAGGATATTGTAAAGGATCATAATACCCAATTGTTTCTTGAACCTTAGTTATCTTTCCATCACAGTTGATGATATTTATATCTCTTCCACGTTCTATTGTATCTTCATCACCACCACCAATAACAATTTCTGTGACTTGAGAAGCTGAAGGGAGACTATATTGTGGTTGATTTGACGGACGTTCTTTAATGAGTAACCTACATTCTTCAACATTTGGATATAGTGCAAGCTTCCTAAACATAATGACAAACGGGTTCCATTGGTGGAGAACTTTTTGAAATTTATACATTATGACTTGGTTAAGTACTGGAGTTTTCCTCATCCTATTTTGAAGCTCATGATCAGTATCATAAATGTATAGCTGCAAGTAACGTGGCCTTGAACCTTGATTCAGATGAAAACCTCCAATTTTGTGATAAATTGTGCCTTGAGCACGAAATGTGTAAATACCACGACCAGTTTCAACCAAACTATCGTCGACATGAACACCAAGTGAAGTAAACAACATTACATGGTTGTAACTTCTAATATGTTGTATAAAATGTCGTCCTTTAGTAGAAGTGTCTGAAAATAATTATAACAACTCGTCAGGAGCATGCACCAATGTAATTGTCACCTTTCCACCTTTGCAACACATATCTTGAGATTCTCTATGAAACAATTTTGCAGTGCATCGTCTACACTCACTCGAAGTAGGCAGTAGGGATTTGATTGTCGTAACAGTATTTCGAAAGTTTCTAGTAATGTTATGTCTTGCTTGAAAAATATATCATGATTCTGTATTTTATTACAACAAAACATTCATTAAAAAAATTATACTTATTATATACGTTGTTACTAACATGAAAGTTATAACCCTCAACAATCTTAGTTGGATATATATAGCATATCTTTCTACCGATTTTACCCCTATTATAATGTATAACTTACACAATAACTTTCATTTAAACCACAATATCATCTTTCATATAACTTCCTACTATTTACTTTCTACCCAATTTCCTATTATTAACTTCCTACATAACTTCCATTAGAAACTAATATTAAATAAAAAATATCATTTAAATTCTTACGTTTGCATTAAAAAAGCGGACACACGGGCACGCGAGTGCCCGTCTGGACGCTAGTAATATTTAAATAAAAACATACAATATATGTTATGGATTAAAAATACATAATCGTACCTTGATCAAAGACTGTTTGTGTTTCGTGAGCTTCACTAGGTGAATTCATATTTTGTGAAGGTGATTCTATAAAAGAAAGTGTTGACTTCTATATAGATTTATAGTTTAAAAATAACAACAATGTATAAATCTAAATATGAATTACTATTAATTTGATTATTGACAGAATTATACTTACCACAATCATTGTCATCAATATTTCTTATTAATGGTCTTGCTTCGTTGTTATTAGTTTATTGGAAAATTGGGTATGTAAAATTTTGATCTATAAATTAGTTTTAAATTAATAGACCAGCCAATTATTTTTGCATAGTTAATTGATATTTTTTAAATATAATGTCTTAAAGTATAACCTATAACATAAATTAAAGTTTATAACCTGGGGATGGAATGCAGCTGGCACGCGTGGTACTTGGTCTAGCTTCACTGTCATGAGCTCTTAGATAAAATCGAGAAGCAAGATTGACATTCGTCAAGTCTTGAAATGACATCATGGTTCTTGATCTTACCGGATGATCAGAACTTGAAGTGGGCCAGAGACTGCGTCTGCGATGTGTCGCATCTGCGAAAATCAACCAGCGGAAAGAAACCGAAGAGTCGCCACCGAACGTTATTTATCCCGACGCAAGGAAAGGAAACGATCGAAGAAAACCTCAACAAAGGGAAATGAATGGTCATCACAACTATAGAATAGGTTTGGGATTCGGTTACGCGAGAGAAAGGTATTAGCACCCCCTCGCGTTCATCGTACTCGATGGGATCCACACTTGTTGTTATCGATCAAAGGGTGTCGGGTATCTGAAGCTCAACTGCTAACAGGAAACGGAACGTGAACGGGGAAAACGGGGAAAGAAAAGGAAAGGTGACTCGATAAGACATCGTCGTCCTAGGCCTACGTATTCCCTCGGGAGTGGGAAAGTCAGAGTCAACGTAGTTTGGAGGACTACGGTTTTGGGGGAAGGTTGCTCGCCAGGCGTCGTGCCTGTGCCTACGTATCCTCAATCTAACCAGAAGGAGGAAGTCAGAGCAGTCGTAGTTCGACCTAACGAGGTCGGTAAAGGGAGACAAAAGGGTTGATAAATAAGGTTGTGCTCGCAGAGATCTCACACGATATCCTGCCTACGTATCTCCATTAACCAATGAAGAATTAGAGCGACATAGTTCCCCTCACTAGGGATGAATTTGCTTTGTTTATGTCTTTTAACTGGGCAATGCTAATGTTCTAGCTTAGGTGTTACGACTCGCTGAATCGAGGTTCGTGTTAACGGCTTGTAGTAGAAGAAAGAGAATCATGCCCTTACGTCGAGTGAGAGTTTGAGATAAGAAGAGAAAGACGTTTGTTTATTTTTTGTCTTTTATGAGAAAGTGTTTTGATTTATTGTTTGTAACTCATATTGCACTAAAGTCTATGACATAGGAGTGCATGCGTCGCATGGTCGCCCCCAATGGAACGTATGCTAAACACTCTAGAAAGGTGAAGGGAGACCCCCCGCCTTCCATTTCCCGTGTACTTAAGGCTCATGACGTACAATACTTGTTGCCTTTATTACGTGTTTTGATTTTTGTTTTGAGGTGAGAAGAGAAGACTCAAAGTTTGAAAAGAAAATCTAATGGGAACTTACCTAAATGTTGTCATGCAATATGGCCTTAAGGTGGAGGATGAAAAGGAAATTCTATCCTAACATTAGTATGCAAAAACAATTAGTGCAATTAGACTAAAAGCAATTAGTGTGATTAAGCAAAAAATCAATTAAAGAAATGATTAAACCAAGATCAATTAATGAGAGACCATTATCAACATCTAAATCTACTTATCAAAATTAAGGTCTAAAGTCAATATCTAAATCAAATTGAAATTGATTCCTAAACAAAAATTAATTGGACTTAGTCTACAATTAGGAACAAAATCGAAGTTAAAAATAACAAATCAAAGTTAAAACCTAAATCAAAATTAGATTCTAATCCTAAAATCTATTTCTAAAGTTATGAATCAACTCTAAAAAATCTAGTTCTAATTGTAAACTAAAATCTAATTAACAAATCCAATTAATTCTAGAAATAATCCTAGTTCTGAAATTATCACCTAATTAGAATCATCCTAATTCTAAAAGTTAATATCAAGAAAAGAATCTAAATAAAACTTAAAAAACCAACGGGGTGCAGCCGTGATTTGCAGGGTGTGGATAAAACTAGCATGGGCTTAACATGATAGGCCCATTAACATTACCTCATCATTCAAGGAAGTGCATAAGCAGACCTAAGATGCGAATAACAAGTTGTGTGGGCTTTGAAGCCCAATGATTCAATCACAAAGCTCCCAACAGTACGCACCTCTTCTTCTCTCTCCTTCCAAGCCCAGAAGCTCTTTCTCTCTTTCTCCGAATCTACCGCTCCCACGCCACCACTCCTCACGGCGATGACGGAAACCCAGAAAATGCGAATTGACACCATTATTCGTTTCGTTCCAACCTCTTCATCCCAAATATGGCCTTTATTTGGTTAGATTCTGAACCTTCCTCTCTAAATCTAAACCACTAAAGTAAAACCCTAGAAACTTGAAACGAAATTAAAAGGTGGTGATGAAACTCCAGACTGCGAAACCTTAGGGTAAACTATCAGGGAAACCTAATCTACACAGTGGTAACAAGAGATAAGCGAAAAGACGACGGAAACACCAACCTACGGAGTAGAGGTTCACTCCGATGAAGCATAAGGAGACGTGAAGCAACAGGTACAAAAAGCCAGAGATGAGGTTCCTATGCTCGCTCCAAGTACAAATTTCTTCAATCTCGTGTTGTGTTCTTCCTTCTTGTTCGTTCTTCCCCTTCACGACAACACCGAAAACGAAGGCAATGCAAAACTTCCGGTATTATTCAACTTTACTCTTCTACGTCGTTCTGCTTTCACTCTCCTTGATTCAGAAACATACGACTCACCTAATATGTTGTGAAATTGCGCTCTGCAGAATACTGTTGATTTACTTCTGTTGATGCTCTATGTTGCAGGATTGATGTAGTTGAAGAGTAGCAGTGCTTGGAGATTGCGAAATTGTAAAATTGGAGATTGAAGCTTTTGGTTGAATCATGAAATTGACAAGATCCGAAGAATTAAGCTAATAAGTTAACTCGAAGCCCTTACCGAATCCGCGTCGGCAATTTTGCAAGTAATGCTTATACTCCTTCTCTCGATTCTCTTGATCTGTATAACCTTGTATCTTCTTCTTGTTTCTTGCGATGTTGTGACGTTGGATTGTTGAGGGATTCGTTGCGATGCTGTTGATGATTTTGCAGGTGCTTCGAGGAAGACGCAATTAATTTGACGAAGATTTGCCAAAAATGTGAATTGAAGACCGAGATCGATGGATGAACTCAAATCTCAGGTGAAGATTGAAGATGACTTAGATGTATACGTAGGTAAGAAAGTTTTGATCCACCCCTCTGTGCTTGTGCTTCTTCAATCTAAAGGATGTTGTCATTGATGTATGCTCTTGATATTTGGCAGGTTATGGTGATTTGTGAGTTCCTGATGAAGGCATCAAAAACTGGCTTGAAGATTGAGGTGGAGTATTGCAGAGATGTGAATTGGGAGAGATGGTTCAGAGCAGAAGAGGTTCAAGATATGAAGATTGAAGGGAAAAGGGTCGAGGAGAATTGAAGTTGGCTAGAAGAATTTGAGAGAGAAGAAGTGAAGATGAATAGTAAATAGGAATGAATATAGTGGAATCGGAAGAAAAAATGAAGAAGAAATCCTGAATGAGGTGAGTTTGATTCTCATACTCCCTCTGATTTTCATTTTCTGTTAAGTTAGTTAGGGAATTGGTTGGTTAGTTGTAATGACAGTTGGGATTAGTTTAGAATTAGTTAGGAGGTTGATGAAAACAGTTGGGTCAGGGGTTGGTTAAAGGTTGTTATGACAGTTATGAAAGTTTGTTGGAAATTGGTTAAGACAGTTGAAAGTTAGTTAGCTGCTCAGTTCTATTATGAAATGTTAATGTGGAGTTACACTTGAATTGAGTTTTTGAATCTCTTCTACTTCCAATTTGTTGACTGGTAAGGCCAATTGATATGCCCTCACCCCCTACCTACAGTTCTGTCATTTCAAGTTTTGGTAATTGATGTCTAACAGCTTTGAATCTTGCAGGCTAATTTGAGAATGTTCACTATACATCTGTCCAATAATTTCTGACCATTCTTGATACGGAAATACCATCAACCGCTGAAGATATTCCTCTTTCTTCTATTAGTTCATCGGTACCGAAACTGAATTTGTATTACCAAACCAGGGATCAGAAGCGTCTTGTACAAGAGAGGTTTCCCGAGGACTCGATGACCAAGCCAACAAAGCTGAAGATGAATCCTTAAGGTGTCATTTAATTCTTTCTTAAGTTGACGAGCCCGTGCTTGAAGCTGATTTGTAGATTCTTAATTTATTTGGGAAGCTTCATACCCTTCTGATTTCACATCATTTATTCACTATGCTTTTTTTTGACAAAGACAGTTGTTGTAATGATTTTCAGTTAATTTGGCTTTCTTTTGCGTGATTGCAGCAGCAGGGCTATTTAGAGTGGGTCGTGGTCATGTTGTCTTTGAGATGCATGCTATGTAAAACTAGCTTGAATGAACATGAAGTGAGGTTAAATGAACAATACTTGGATGCATGTTTGGTTCGAGGTTATGGTTATGTGAATCGCTGCTGATATTGCTTCTGAATCGTTGTTGTTGATATTCCTTGAATTGACTTGTGGAAGTTGTGTTGATGAAGTTGAATCTTGACTTTTTTTGCAGGTTATTCAGAATTCTAGAAGGATGAAGATGATGTTGAAGGCTGGTGAAGTGGTTGCAGAAGGTTGATTGATGAAGAGGAAGATTGAGTTCCAAATTGGAGTAGCAGGGAGGATTCGATGTCGTTTACAGCTGTTGTAAATTTACTGAGGTTGGATATGGTATCGAAGAGGATTTTTTGGTTCTGCAGATGATGAACTGTGAAGCACGGGTACTCCATTTTGAGTAAGGTACCGGTACCCGGTACGTACCGGGTACCGGTACGCGTACGGTACGCACCGAAGCCGTACCAATTTTTTTTTTAAAATATAATGTCGGCTTTTTATTAAATAAAAATTAGGTTGATGGAGCTGGTATTTTTGAAGTTGCTAGTCTTTCTCTCGATGAACCTGAATTAGAAGCCGCTCTTTTTAATGATATTGGAGAGGAAAATATTGATATTTGATTTCATGATTTATTGATACTTTTTAAGTGTGATTTATTTATGTTATTGCACAGATATTAACTATTTTTAAGTAAATTGTTTTTTAATTTTAATGTTTTGTTGTTATTTAAACAATATAATTTCTTAATTATTTTTATAATTCTATTTTTAAACAATATATATAATAACGTACCCGTACCTTAGTTTTTCTAAAATTGCCGTACCCCGTACCAGTACCCGTACCGGGTACTGGGTACGTACCCGTACCTATGCAACGCTGATGATGAAGATTGAAGGTTGAAGATGAATTGGAGATTGGAAGATGATGTGGAAAGAATGGAGGAGCTTGGAGATGGAGGTTGAGGGTTGTTGCAGTTAGAGGATTTTGAAGGTGTTGATTGAAAACTGTTATGGTTAGTTCTGTTAGAGAAACTGTTAGGAATTCGGAAGTTTTTTTGGTTAGGATTTTGCAGTGAGTTTGTGTAACTGTTATTGAAATCAGTTAGAGATGGTTAGGAAATAGTTAGGTTATATTGGAGGTTAGAATTGGTTTCTGCTATATGGATTTATGTCTGTTATGAGTTCTCTTGTTGAACTGTTATAACAGTTAGGAAAATCCAACTGAAATCTGTTAGAGTTTTAATATCCTCAAATTGTTTTAACCTTTCTTCTTGCTTTTCCTTTATCTCCCTTAATTTTGTGAAATTTGAATAGGGAATGTAAATTAAAATTGGCATTTGAATGAGTTTGGATTTAAATATGGACATTGACTTGGATTTGAATATGGATCTGAAAATGGTTAATTTGGATTGGATTTGGAAAATGATTATTTATAAAGTGAATAGAAATGAATTTGAATTCTAAAGTGGACATCAAAATTGGTTTTAAAGTGGATATGGTTTTAACAAATGGGCATGGTTATTAAAACGGACAATTGGACTAAAAATGGATATTAGGAAATGGATAATGGTTTACGGTTGAAATGGATATCAAAAGGGGATTATGAGGTGGATACGGATTTACGGACTCGTATCTTGAATTCTAAATATCTTAAAGCGCTTGCCCAATCCAAATTCAAACTCAAATACTCAATGAACTCCACCTCGAATCAACTTCAATCTCCTCCCTCATTAACTTGTATTATATGCAATGAACAATAAGCAACTGAAAGAATAATTTTGTCCTGAACACAATATAAATCCACAACTGGATCTCATATCAAGATGCCTTTTCCATGAACCCTAACCACCATATTTTGGGGTATTGCACAATGCTGGGTTTCAAAGATGAGGAGGGGGTGTACCTGCAAGGCACTCCGATGCTAAAGTAAGAATCGGGAGAAAAGAAGGCAGGTACAAAGTATGTGTGACTTAGGATTATTTAAAATACCTTACCCTCTCAGATGAGAGGGATTTTATAATGCCCCCAATGCTTGACCATTTGTCCCTATTTTCAAGGCAAGATACTCACTCCGGAAGAATAGGTAACTTCCAGAAACTGGCCGTTGCGACGGGCGGAGGTGCTCGAAACTAGCCGTTGCGACGAGCAAGGGCGTGGTTGCAGGCACAGGCGTCGTGGACGTTTCTGGATGGTGGAACCGTGCGTGATGGGCAGGAAATGTCGAGGAGGGGCAGCTGACCCGGGGGGTCAACCGACCAATCTTCCCCGGGAGAGGGCCAGAAAGGTAAATGCTCCCCTAATTTGGTTGGACTTAGGAAATTGGGCCGTTTTGGGAGTAGAAGTGGATTGGGACATGCCTAGCCATTAGGCCAGTCAGGAACAGTTCTTATATTAGAAGTATTAGATGTTTTAACTTGTTTTCCTTTGTCTTTATTTTGTCTGTATTTCAAACGCCTTCTAGCTAATTCTTGTTGTCTTTGCTCAACACTCATCCGCTGTCTTCGATCTCTTGTATTTTGTGCTCGTCTTTCTGTTTGACGTTCTCTTAAATCTTGAATACAAATATTTTTCATTATAGTATTTTATCTTTAACATTAAATGTAGTATTTTAAAAAATTATAATACAAAAATGAATGTGTCGTGTATAAAAATGAATGTGCCGTGTACTCTAGATACGATATGACATTATCCCAACCAATGTATTAACTCTAATGATTTTATCAATGAATCAAAAAATAAATATGTCTATATACAACACATATTTTCATGCAACTATATATTAATAAACCTCTTAAATCAGGATACTCAAAATCCAATTTAAAATAAAACAATAACACATAGATATTCATATGGAAACTCTGTCAGATATTTCCTGGTATATTGTGGTGTGATGCACATTTAGATATATGGTATAACGTATATTTTAAGTAAGAACGTTTACAGTCGTGTGTCTAAGATCATTTGGTGGGATCGCTTACCACGCTTTATACCCAACATTTAAATCTTAGAGGAAAATAAATGGTAAACAACAAAGTGGAAATGCATAAGATTACCTATATACTATGAAAAATTATTTTCAAGAGAATATTTATACTTGAAAAGTAAAAAGAAATAGATATTGTTGTTATCTATTTCGTCAAAGTACTATTTAGATGTCGGACAAAGTTAACGAATTTAGAGTTATGTATTTTTTTAAAGACGTATTTCATCATGCCGTCATTTATTTTTCTTAAATAAAAAAACAACCAACTTAAACTATAAAATATAGCATTATTATAAAACAAAATATAGAATGTACATTCGTGAATAATAAGGTGACTCACATATGAGAAGATAGTACCAACAACTAAAATGAAATGACAAAAACATGATTAATGGTTCATGAGAAAAGTAGCATGATGAAGAGACTGGAATAACCTCTGCAATTAAATTGAAAGGCGTTTTTAGATTAACACAGACTAATCTAAAAACGAAATTCCATGTGATGCATGAGGAACACTTTATTTAATCACACATCTTCTTTATATGATATATAATTATTACTTTTAATATATACAGTGGTATTTAATATAATTGACACAATAGTGATTGTGTGCATCTATAACTTGGATGCAACCATTTATAAGTCTGCCCTAATTTGATTAAGTTGCAGTGTTAAAATGTCAAGGACAAATTCGATTAAGTTTTGTCATATACCTTCAATTTTGAATAAAAACATATAATGAAATGGTTGTACAAATAAATTTGATAAAAAATCACATATTTAATTAATTGTAGATGACATTTTATAGGGAAATACACCTACTATTGCAGAGAGGGGCTGCTATTTCTACACCGGTTGTTCTACACATGTTTGACACCGTAACTCTAAAGTTCATTTTGATTGAGGCACATTTTAAAAAATATATATAAAATAATATAATGAAAAGTATAGTGTATCGCGTGTAGGTGTGCATTTAAGTGTCATAGTAACATTAGTCATTGCGGAGCAGTTGATATTTTCAAACTAAAAAGTAGGACATGATCTTATTTATTTCACGATGAAAGTAAAAAAGAAGAATGATCTTCGTTTTAATATAATTGAATTTATATAATTATTTTTCATTTTATAATTAAATAATCAATTTAATATTTCTAAGTTAATCTAAAAACAAATTTGAGAGAGATGAGTTTTCATAAAAAAATAAAAAAAAACTCCACCAGCTACAGAATGACACGTGGCGGCTAAGCGAGAAGAAAAAGTCAAAATGTAAACTCTTCTTCTCCACCTTGTAAGTTCTCCACACAGAGAAAGAGAAAAATAAATTATCTTATTCTCTCTCGCTCATGTTCATTACAGCAATAACCAAACCTTGCTTATCTCTATTTTTTTCAAAGAACTCTTCCTTTTCTCATGTTTGTTACAGAAGAAGAACAAATCCAAAACACAAACTTTAACTCCCTCTTATATACAACATGCTCTCTCTTGAATCATAGATAATAGATGTTATAGAACGAAATTATTTCTTTCCTTTAACAATTTATAATCATAGAAAACTAACTATTGTTAATACTGAATCATAGCATAGAAAATTTACCTTCCAATGTCATCATTTAGTGATGAATATGCAATAGAAACATGTTGTTGAATATTTTACCAGAAAGAAAAATGTATATTCTAAAAATTTGGTTAGTAACCGTTGGTTTTGAGTAGCAGTTTACTTATTGCAAAAAGATCAATTATGGTGAATAGTTTTTATTTAATTATATATTATGGAGAAAGAGAGTTGCAGTTACATTTTTTTTCAACTTCTAAGTAGTTATTTAAATGGTAAATTACAAAATTGTATGCGGTTACATGATAAATAAACTTTTAAAATAGCACAGGATAATTTTGGAAAAAGAAAAAGCTACACCAAACAGATGTTTTACCTTTATATATTAGTATAAATACCTGAGTTTGTGACACTAAAATTTCTTTAAAAACTATATTTTTGGTAAACTCCCCTTCTTCCCCCTCTACTCTTCCGTCTTTAATTAACACTCTTGTTGCAGCCCGTGAAACACCACTAGGTAATAATGTAGCAGTTATGCATGAGGAAGCTGTTGCTAAGACAATTTCAATATTACGTCTCAAATTTGCCATTATAGTTCGATAAAGGAAAGTTTTACCGGTCCCTCCAGGACCATCAACAAAAAAAAATTGACTTTGTTTTTGGTGGATGGTGTTCATAATTGTATTGTAAGCACTCATCTGATCATTATTTAACTTCTCAATAAATTGACCGTCTTCATTTGGAATTTGGACCGATAACTCTTCCTGAATAATTTTTGGCATTCCCCCGACTTCATTTGTTTCCATTGTTAACATTTGAAGATCATAGTTTTTGATTAGTTTTCCATGTAGTAGGAAAAGATCCCGTAATTCCCTCAATAACATATTTTCAAAGTTATCTCCCACAACAATATTTGTCATTTGATAATCCTCCACCATGCAGAGATAAAACTCATTAAATATGCCTCTAACATCAGTTGGTTCACAAAAAATTAATATAGTCATAAACAACCTTCGTAAAGCATACGACATACGCATATTTGATGCTTCAAGCAAACATTCACGAATACTATTATCACTCTCTAATAACCCCCAATCCTCAACTGCTTTTTTGAATGTGAAAAACATGCACCATTATGTGTAAGAAGGCACTCCCAGCTTGTTGGACCTCTTAAATGAGACAACAAAACACGTAAATAAAATTTCTCACCTTCAGAAGGGGATACTGTATAGATTCGACCAATAACTTTTCGTTTCGTCCATCTTCGCTGCCATTTCTTGACCCTTTTAGCCAATAATAATGCTCTGGAATCTCCCTGTACAAATAATTCCTAACATATGGATCCATTTGGTTTAGTGCAAAGAATTCAGTGAGCATGGTTACTGAATTTTGGTTATAATTTAGGACATCTGTAATTCGTTGGTGCTTATAAAACCCCACTTGATGATGATTTGGCAAGTGGATTTGTAGTCTTTCAACAGAGGGATATAACTTGTAAAGTGTGAATTTAAATATTTTCCACAATGCCTCTAGAGCACAAATCCATCTTGCATCAACATATTGTTGAATCTCATCCAAACCTGTACTTTTGTGAACTTCCATTGCAACTTGATCAGGACCTTTGTAAACATATTTATACAAATATTTAATGCTTTTGATGCTGCTGTAAATCTCAACATTGATGTGACAATCATACTTCAACAAAAGCCATGGATTATAAGGAACCAACCATCTATTATCAATAGACTTATTTCTATTTAGAAAAAATGGGATCACTAAACCTTCTTCTGTATTTCAGGTATGAGCCATTTCTCTGACGCGTCTCTTCACAAAAGTCTTTTGGATATTCTGTTTTACAATGACCATTCTTCATACATGGAGAGTTTTGATTCAATACTCCACATGGCCCATGGATTATGTGTTTTAACACCGCTTCATACAATTCTGGTTCCGATTCATGTCGTGGTATTTCTGCTTTCACCACACTATCACACTCTCCAGGTTCCCGTAAATAGTCATCTGTATCCAAGATGAGTAGCATATTATTGGCAACGAGATTTTGACTAAGGAAAAGTTGGAAACAAGTGCAAAAGATGTCGACGCTTCGACCAAGGCAAGGGAAGGAAAAAGGCCGTTGACAATAGGAACATAGATCCCACGCAAGCCAAAAGGAGCGTCAGATGGACGTTGAGAGCAATGGTGTCGGAATGCTAAGCGAAAGGACCATTTGAGTTCAAAACAAGCAACTAGGCGGGAAAAGATTGCAAGTTCCAAGGAAGTGGGGAGTTGAAAAGATAGTGGGGACACATGTCACCATCGGAAGAAATCTAGGCAGATGGACAGTTACTCTCTAGGCCTAAATATAACTTTGTCTTTTTCCATTTTAGGGGCGCATTTTGTAACATTCAAAGGGAAAAACACTCAAAGTACCAAACTTAGAGAGAAACGAGTTCCAATCCCACAATGTATGATTGCGTCCGCCTTTTTTAATGCAATTTACTTTTACTCTTAAAGTCATTTTTTGTCTGCTTGCTTCTTTTTTCCTGTCTTTTACTCCTGCGCTATTTTTGCTTCACTAAACTCAATTCATGTTAAGAACACCACTGTTCCTAACTTGTTTTTAAACACCCAAGGAAATACCAAAGATAAAAAACCAACATACGCTTCTAACCACTGTTCTGGGATTTGTGTGGCCGATCCTGCGAGCGAACCTGCGAAGGAAGGCCAGCGGTTGTTCGCGACTGCGAACAAATTGGCACACCTGGTGGGACCCGTGTGAGTTAAGTGTATGTATTTGCGTAGTGGTAAGATGGTAACACCACGATTGCATAATGAACCGTCTTCGACGGAAAGTACGGTTATGTCGCAAACAACTGACGTCGGCTCTAGTACTGTGTCAGCGGTTTCGACTCCTCCTAGTGTGTCAACCGCGAATCGCCGACAAGATCCAAGGACAACAATAGCCGTGACCACAGGACAATATATGCCTAGTATCACCATGCCTATCCCTCGATCTTATGGGATGCCGACAGAATTCATGTCGAGATTGCACTCTAGCGGCTCTCTGTTTGGGGATGGTTCGTCCTCACCATATCAGGGGGCAGGGCTTTTGGCGAACCAAATGCCTCGTCCGCCAGGTTTTGGTCTTTTCTCTCAATCCATACCGACATTTACCCCTAATTCTGTTGCTGTCATGAGGCAACAGATGGATGAGAGTAACCATGAGATGGTCCATATGTTGACCCAACAAATGGGTACAATATTAAGGCCATTAATACAAGATTCAACACAGAGTTACCAATAATTGGCAACTCAAATGACACGTATAGGTGACTATCTTGGCGCTCCCAGGGCGCAGGGTCGAGAGACCCCACCGCCTTGACCAGAGACGCCTGTTAGTCAAGACGAAGTCTTCGACGAGGAAATTGAACAACCCCAGGAGTTTGAGGAAATCCCAAGTATGGGTCAAAGGCCTCCCGTGATAGTCCATAGTGTCATACCCCAAAATTTGACCACTTATATTTCCCATGATTGGGCAAATCATCATCACAATATGGATGAACCATCATGCCTCATCAGTCTCCCCAAAGATGGGTGAGCATCCACTACTATAAAAAATTAGGGTTTCAAGCCCTCTAAGAGCACTTAGACAAAGGATCAATCAAGAATTGACATGATCTTCAACTTGTCTAACCTCTCAAACATCCACAATGGATCAAGAGGACTCCCACTTCAAGGATTAAGCACAAGGCTGCTCCCTTCTAGGTGGATCAAGCCTCAAGATCGCCAGTGTCACCAAATTAGGGTTTTGGTCGACCAGGGCCTCCAGATGGAAAGTTTCCTCTGGACATGAGCCAATGCTTCAAAGCATAACCTAAGATGCTCCATGGGACATCATAAACCCAATCATCAAGTTAATTTAACCTCAAGAGATGCATTCACTAAAAAATCAGGAATTAGGGTTTCTTGACCTAATTCACCCTTAAGTTGACTTTTGGGACAAAACATGAGCCAAGACCTCAAGAAAGGATTTGAGGGTCTCCAACACACCACATTGATCCATTTTCAATAATGGATTGATCCAAGAAGCTTGATTCCCAAGTTTCAAGTTCATCTGAACCACCGTTAGGGTTTCGCAAGAAAAGTCAACAGTAGCTTTGACTTTTGACCAAGACATGCTCCCAAACCTTGGGACATGATTAAATACACCCTATGACACCTATGGAACATGTCCAGCAAGTTTGATTTAGGTCAAGGACTTGATTTCATAGAGGATCTCACAGTTTGAAATTCATCTTAGAAAAAGTCAACTGTGCACAAAAGTCAACTTTGACTTTTTTGAGATTTTTCACAATTATGGTTTTTTAACCCTAAAATGACGTTAATGTGTGATTTGAATCATCATTCATCAAGAAAAATCAAGAAAAGTGGGATAACTTGTAAAAGGGGTAACCATAAAAACTTAGAAATTTTTCTAAGTTATGGAATAAAGTGGCTAGGGTACCAACTTTGGAGGATCATAACTCCTAAACCATAAAGCCATTTTCCCCCATTCAAAGCTGGATTTGTAGCCCTCATGGCCCTCTACAAAAGCTTCAACTACACCTCATTCCAATTCAATATGGATTTTGAGTTATGGAATGATCAAAGTGGCTGAAAACATGAAATGCCACTTTTTCCAACACTTAGTGAAATTTTCACCAAGTCAAAATCTGCCTTCACTTTTTTCCAAATGTAGGGGAATTTTTCACTTGGATCCAAAAAGTATCAAAACCAACTATGATCAAACAGTTGTTGTATCATAGGAGGGCTTTCCAAAATGACCAAGAACATCACCAAACTCAACTTGAACCATGAGATATGACAATGGCAACATGCCTTGCTGAAAACTCCCAAAGCAAGGCAGATTTTGGAGTTTTGCTCGATTTGCCCAAATTTTGCAAATGACAAGCAACTCTATCCATCTGAACACCTCAAGGGGGGACCAAGGAGGAACCAACTCTGATCCCAAGCCTCCCAAGTCTTTGGAACCAAAAATAGCATGCCAAACCTAGAATTGCCTAAAAGAGGGACAAGACTCCAATTTTGGATTGGAGCATTCAATGCCTACACCAAGGTGGCATGGACTGAGCTATTTGCAACTGAATTCAGTCAAGACTTATCCAAGACCAAGGGAACCGGCAGCCTGTGCCCTAACCTCTAGTCAATGGCTAGAGGAGACTTGGATTCTCGTTGCTCAACATTGGCCAAACCTATGCAGCAGTTGCCATTCACTATTCCTTGCAAAACAAGCTTGCTCTACTATAAATAGAGCTCAATTGTGATCAGTTTGAGTACACCAAAGCCATCAAATAGATGCTTTCCTCAAAATCTCCTTCTTCACTCCAATTTTGCCTTCTAAGGCAAGTCACTATCGGGTTTTGAGTTTGAGAGCTATTCCAACCAAACCAATCACACACACACACACACACACACACACACACACACACCTCATAAACATCATATAGAAGTGATCTAAACACTCACATAACATCTGGAACACCAAAATCACAAAATCACCAGCCATCTGCACAAGCCTTTGACAGATTTGCAGTTGAGGTACCATCTCAAGTTCCAGATCATTTCAATCCACTCCAAGCATCCAGACACACTCCATAGCACCTAGGGAAGCTGTCCATATCCTTGGAACCTAGCTGTAACACCTCTAACACAAAACACGATCACTAGCTGCAAGAGGTAAGCATGAGCTCTTCTAACTCTATGATCCATGCATTTTTGGCTGCACAATAATTTGGCCATATGTTCATAATCATACATGGAGTGTTTTCCCTCAATCAATTGCATTGTTTGAATCGTGTGTGGAATTTCTGAACCTTCATGCAAATTTTAGGGTTCTTGAGGTTTCTCTTTGATTTCTTATTCCATGCTTAAAACAAATGAAATTAAAGACCATAGACATGATCGTGAGGTTGAAACGAGTAGATTGATATGTAGATTGCATGATATAATCAAGTATTCAGTGAGATTGGATAGAAAACACAAATCTGCAGAAACAGAGGAAGGGCGCGTGTTCTTGCCATGTTCTTGGCGCCCTTTTTCAAAAATTTGAATATTTGAATTTTGTGATTTTATTTAATTGATTCAAAAATTAATTTCTCTCTGAGTTTTAATGATTTTGAGTTGATTCTTTTTTTAATAATTCACAAAATTGTTAAAATATTTGATTTTGCCAAAAAATACCAAAAATATTATTTATTTCATATAATTGATATTTTTGCAAAGAATTAATATTTTAATTGTTTTTGACATTTAAAATATTTTTTCCTTCTTGATTTTGCAAATTTTAATGATTTCTAATCATTTTGTAGGTAAAAACTTGATTTTTGAAACATTAATCCAAGATCACAATTTGTTTTCCACATGTTAAACAATTTTGGTCATTTTAATTGAATTTTTTTTATTCAATTAAAATACATTCTGGAAACAAATTAGGGTTTTTGATTAATTCAACCCTCATTAAACTTTTCAAACACTTTTGGGCCTCTAATAGAGTGTAAGACCAAACCCCCTTTGAAAACCTAAATATTTTGGGCCTCAGTGTATTGTATAAGTCCCGATACCGTCAAAAAGTTCGGCGCGATCGTCGCCTTTTTAACAAAAACCCATGGGCCTCTCCTTGAGCTGTAAGCCCTATCACTTGTATAAAAATGAACCTTTGGGCCTCTAATAGAGTGTAAGGCTCAATCTCCTTTTAACAAAAACAATTTTTGGGCCTCAGACATTGTATAAGCCCCTCTGCGTTAAAAGAAAATCTCGGCGCGATCGCTAGTTCAAAAATCAAACCATGGGCCTCTCCTTGAGCTGTAACCCCCACCACTTGTGTAAAAAAACATTTGGGCCTCTTGAGAGAGTGTAAGACCCATCCCTTTGTACCAAAAACCTTTTGGGCCTCAGTCACTTGTATAAGACCCTGTACAAATTCAAAACAACGGTGCAATCATCGTTAAACTTTGGGCCTCTCCTTTAGCTGTAAGCCCCAACAATATTTTCAAAGCACTTTCTCCTTTGATTTTGAATATAATATTGTTATCAAAGCTTTATTTGTTGAACAAACTAACAAAACAGTACGGAAGCTCTACAACTGAGTAAGTGTTTACTCGCTTTCTTTATCCGCTTTCATATATATAATTGTATTGTGGGGCTGCTCACTGTAAGTCTTCTTTCATAAACTTTTATATACCTGTCAAATATCAATTGTGTAATACTAGTATAGTTATTTAGAGTTTTCCCTGGCAACTACGTCTAGCACTAGGTAAAGCCAGTTGATCGCTCTTAAATACAGTCAAAACTAGATCCCCATAAGATTACCAGACACAGTCTTCCCTCCTCTTGGGGTTAAACAATATAGAGATGTGAAAGGCAGATTCTTTTTGAACCCTTTCTCAGACTGTCACCCTTAGAAGTTGTCTAAGAGACTCTACTCCTCAGAGATGATCTTTTCTCCGTGAATGGAATCTCTTGAGTTTCTTCCAAATTCTTGGAGTTTCCTGGCTTGATCTATTCTCGGTGAATAGCATGTCTTGAATTTCTCGGGGTTTGGGGACCCACAGGCTTCTTAAAAGCATCCTCGCCTTCTCTTGGGCGTTGTACAAGGACCCTTCGGCTTCTTAAAAGCTCTCATGCCTCCTCTTGGGCTTAGTACAAGGACCTAGAGACCTCTACAGGTATAGGAACAGAACCTAGTCATCAATTTTCTAGAGCTGTCTTTCTGAGTCAAGTGTCAGACCAGTTAATGGGTTGACCTTCATCCCTTAACATACCAGCCTTCTCTTGGGCATTATACAAAGATCATCCACTATCTGAGAATCGATTTCTCAAAACACCAGTAGACTTGGACAGTCTCAATACTCTTTGGATTTCCTATTTCCTTAAAGAACAGGAAATAACCCCGATCCTCTGATCAATCCCAAGGTACAACATTGCTCATATAAGAACTGATTTTCTCTTTATCCGACATACTGGACCTGTCGCTAGACTGAAACAGTTACATTGGCCTCCTCTTGGGCCTTGTACAATAATTCTCCTTAACGGAGCTAACCTTTTCAGACTCTCTTGATGAGTCAGACCTTTCAGCCTCCATCTCGGGCTTTATACGAGATACAAAACACTCTCTTGTTGAGTATAAAAGACTCTCTCGTTGAGTCAACCCACTTTTAGCCTCCATCTCGGGCTTCGTACGAGATAGAAAATCACTCTCTTGTTGAGTATAAAAGACTCTCTTGTTGAGTCAATCCCTTTTAGCCTCCATCTCGGGCTTCGTACGAGATAGAAAATCACTCTCTTGTTGAGTATAAAAGACTCTCTTGTTGAGTCAATCACCCTTTAGCCTCTATCTCTGGCTTCGTACGAGATACAAAAACACTCTCTTGTTGAGTATAAAAGGCTCTCTTGTTGAGTCAACTCCTTTAGCCTCTCTCTCGGGCTTCATACGAGACATATAACAGACTCTCTTGTTGAGTCAATCCTTTTAGCCTCTCTCTCGGGCTTTCTACGAGACACATAAAAACACCCTCTTGTTGGGTAATTAGCCTCCTCTTAGGCTTTGTATAAGGAAAACCCCAGTTGAGTCAATCAACCTTTTAGCATCAAAGTTGTGCCTTGTCCATAGCATACAAACATCAACAAACTCCCCTTTAGAGATGACAAATTCTCTCTAAAATCAAAACCCTTTAGCTTCATATCTTGGGCTTCGAACAAGATACAAATAGACCCTTCAGCTTCATATCTTGGGCTTTGAACAAGATACAAACCACCTTCAGCTTCACGTCTTGGGCTTTGAACAAGACACCAAAACAACCTTTTTCCTCCCATAGAATATGAGGAACTACGATCGCTTTGATTTCCCTGTTTCGTCAAACGGGAATACGTAGGCATAAGATTTGAAAAATCTTAGCGAGCACACTAATCAAAAAACCCAAAATCCCATATCTCCATCAATCAATCGAAAAGCATCGGTCTTAAACCTCCCATCAATCGCCCATGCACTATTTTAACAAAATAACTTAAGAGAGACCCACAATCTCAATAGCATCTGTAAACCAACAGTCATCTGTTTAAACTCAGTATGTAAGCAGGGTTAATTGGAGACATCTATTTCCCTTCCTTCATCAGCTTCAATAGGATAAAAAATGAATCGAACTGTAGTACCCAAAAGCGATAGTGCTTCACAACCACACAAAAATTCGCGCTACAGAGAAATGGCAACTTCACTAGGGAGAAAGCGAGATCTTGTTCTCTTCCCATCTCTTAAGTAGAAACCTTAAAGAAGTGTCGCAGCAAAAAGTGGCGCCCACAGTGGGGCCATGCAGGGCATTTTGCCCCTCTTATCCCTCTGGTGAAACTCTAAATTCATGTCACAGAAATGACGACTCTGTTGGGGAGTCATTGTCTGTATAGGATCATAAGGCTAGAGGTCTCGGATGATTAAGACAAATATATATACTGCTTTTCCTAAATGATATCTATGTTTATTTTTCTGCTAATGGGAACGCATGTGATGATGCATGTGGAAAGATTGAGTATACACCTAAGATATGTGATGGCAATGCGGGTAATCTTACTGGGAGTGAATTCCAGTTAAGAGCCCCTGATCGACCATCAAACTCAGTGGAGACTCCCTTTGCAGATACATTGCCTATACGACTTCGGTTGTTGAAAGTAGTGTGGTCGACTGGGTTATCTGAGAAGCTGAGGTTTTTAGCAGACTGCAGCCATTTTGTAGTGCGGAAGCTATCAGAAATAGTTGTCACGCGATACTACCCTCATCTAAGATCACTTTAGGATACATCAGCTCGCTGGCGATCCGCTTGCTGTTGTTATCCCAGAGGGGTCAATGATTTTGCGGACAGGTACAAAAATCACCAGTATAAACCTTTGGTGGGGGGGGGGGGGGTAGAGCCTTGACTTCATGACACCGACCCTTTGACCCCATGTTTTTTCTATGTTTTTGTGTGCTGCATTCATACATTCATTTAAAAAACATTCAAAACAAAGAAAATCTTCTCTTCTAGTCTCTCCCTTTTTCAAATTAAACTGAGACAATGATTGCATATGTCAGAGAAGGAGATTGCGCTAATGGATTTCGGTAGAAGGAAAACTCATAAGTACACCTTCAAGGTTCCAAAGTTAGAGGATTTAAGAGGTTTGGCGAGGATGATCACCAACCACGAGGCTTTCAGAGCCAAGTATGGAGAACTGTTATCCTTGTTAAGGGTCCATGTAATCGAGGGAATTCTGTCGACGCTAATCCAGTTCTACGATCCAATTTATCACTGTTTCACATTCCCAGACTATCAGCTAGCACCAACACTGGGGGAGTACTCTCACCTGACTGTTCTACATATCACTGACCAGGCTCCTTTTTTTGGACTGGAAGAAATTCCAAAAGACCAAACCATTGTAAGAGCAATTTATTTGGACGAGTCAGAATTCAGGACTGACATGACCACTAAAGGTGGCATCCAATGTTTGCCAGCCCAGTTCTTGACAAAGAAAGCCCTGTACTTTGCTAGTATAGGGAACATGGCCGTTTTCGAGAGCATCTTAGTTTTACTCACCTACGGGTTATTTTTGTTTCCCAACATTGATAACTTCGTAGACATCAATGCCATTAAGATTTTCCTGATTGGAAACCTCGTACCGACCTTACTCACAGATGCGTATCATTTGGTACATTTAAGGAATTTATACAGTGGAGGAATGATCACATGCTGTGTACTCCTGCTATACAAATGGTTCACTTCCCATTTGCCCAAGTCTGCTGCATTTTGGGATCAAAATAATACTTTAAGTTAGTCACAGAGAGTCATGTCTCTTACCAACTCGAACATCGATTGGTACAATCGAATCTACGACGGGATCAGAATCATTGACCGTTGTGGAAATTTCCCAAATGTACCCCTTATAGGAACTAAGGGAGGAATTAACTATCATCCAGTGTTAGTTCGTATTCAATTTGGATACCCGGTGAGGCATGTCCCACGAAGTGCTCATCTGGAAGGTCTTTTCTTCAAAGAAGGAGAAAATGACAAGGCACTAAAGACGGAAATAATGAACGCTTGGAAACACGTTCATAGGAAAGGACGAGAGTCTCTAGGGAAACCGGACTGTGTCTCGATGGAGCCTTATCTCCATTGGGTACAAACTAGAGCTCTCAAGCTGAGGATGCCTTACCCTCGTCAGGAAGTTCTTCCATTAAGGGACTCTGCCCTTTATTTCATGTCTGAGACGGAAAAACTTCAAGTTACACTCAGCAAAGTTCAACAGGAGAAGAGGTCTTGGAGGAACAAGTACCGTATTCTTAATGTGGAATGCAAGAAAATACAACAACTGTTAAGAGAAAAAGATGCTCTGATTGAGATTTTAGAGCAACATGCTGTAGAAAATCAAGATGACCAAAGGAGTTAGCTCACTCCTTTCACTTGGCAAAGGAATGACAACCCGATAACGGCCCAAGAGCCCCGGTCGAAGAAGAGGAAAGCACCAGAACCAGCACTTGAGCTCTCCTCAGGGAGGACTCAGGATCCATTAGTTTAGGTTTCCTTTTCCAGCACTTTGTAATCTACTGTATTTCCATTTCCGTAATCCTTTGAATTCAATAAAACGGGGTTTCCCCACTGTTTGATATTTGCAATCTAATTGTCGAAGTTTACTTTAAACAAAAAATAAATTAATAATCATTGCATTCATCATTCTCATAAACGCATTCTTCTTACCTACGAATCTTACGTTTGCGTCTCGATTCTAGAGTCAAACTGTCTCATTCGTACAATACTCGGGCCAATCGTCAGAAAAAGATGGATGATTTCGAAGAAGAGAACAAAGAGTTGAGGGAAGAGATCGACACTCTGAAAGAGGATCTGAGAAAGCTTCATAACGACATGCAAGCTCTAGTAGAAGCTCAGATGCAACAACAAAGGACTGTGATCTTAGAGATCACATCGACGCCCATAGTGGAAAAGTCCGATCCTAGGTACAAAATGCCGAAAGATCGTCCCTGGGGCATGCCTATCAATTATATCCCGGAAGGATATGTTCCGCCGATCAATGAGGATCAGGGAACCGCAGCAGGAGCCGCTGGGCCTGAAGGTTACAAACTTTGGGAAAGCGAAGATGCCAGGGGCATGACAACAACTCCTGAAGGTTATAAACTTCGGGAGACACCGAGTGTCTCGGCCATAATGACTACACCACCACCCGTGGTGCACACTGTCCCGGAAGGACAGATTCCACAGATACATTCTAGTGGAAACGAAAGTATGTTCGACAGAATGAATGAATTCCAGGAACAGTTCCTGGAAATGCAGAAAGAATTGCAAGCCCATTGCGGTCAGGATCTATTTGGAAAGGACGTCGCGGACCTCTGCTTGGTCCCTAATATGAAAGTTCCACACAAGTTCCAAGTGCCTGATTTTGAAAAATACAAGGGTAACTCTTGCCCTCAGAGTCACTTGGTGATGTACGCTCGGCGAATGTCAGCTCAGACAGAGAACCAGGAGCTGCTCATTCATTACTTTCAGGATAGTTTAACCAGTGCCACCTTAAAGTGGTACATGGGGTTAAACCGCGCCACGATCGGCACGTTCAGAGATCTTGGCGCTGCCTTCGTCCAACAATACAAATACAATTTGGACATGGCACCGGACAGAGGTCAAATCAGATTGATGTCCCAAAAGGACAAGGAAACCTTTAAGGAGTACGCTCAGAGATGGCGTGAAATCACCGCCCAGATTTGTCCACCTCTTGAGGAAAAAGAGATGACAAAGATCTTCTTAAAGACCTTGAGCTCATTTTACTACGACAGAATGGTCGCCAGTGTGCCCAGTGATTTCACCGAGATGGTTGATGTGTATTTTTTCGCAAGTGTACGAACGCGTCAGAGTAATATAAAAGATTATCGTATCCACAGAGACCAAGTGTCAATCTATCGCTATCTATTATTAAGGTGTGTATCTAAGGTGATTTAAAATAGTAGTTTTGAAGAGTGCACGGTAGTAAATAAAGTAATTAAAATTAATTGATAAAGACAGGTTCGAATGCAATTCACATAACCAATTGATAATCCAAGTACTTGCTAATAGAACTACTTACGGGCAATGTTTTCTACTTTGAAAAGAACTAATTTGACAGGAACTGTCGCTTTCGCGTATTCAGAACCGAGTTGTACCCCCTAATCAAACCCTCTTATTGTCACGGATAAAAAGGCGCGCATTGCGTTAGAGTAGTAAACCTATTTTTAAGAAATATAGTATCTTGACCAAGTTGAAAAGTATTTTAACCTGGATTTTCTAAAAAAAAAAGAGGTTCTTACGAACCAGACTTTAAACTTCTTAACGCGTCCGAAAATGGTTTTAAAATCTTTTTTCCTTTTAAATTAAAAACTCCTAATAAACTAAACAAAGCGCTTTCGCTGTTTTTGAAATAGTTTAAAAACAATTAAGTTTAGATAGGCGTTGGACGGCTTTCGATCTTACCCAACGGAATTTAAGAACAGGAAAACTTATATTGAAAGTTAAAATAGCCCTTAAGTGTTCCCACTAACAATTGTACAGATTATCGGTTCAGTTATGATCTTCACATTCTAACCTTTATAAAATTAGCCAGACATGGTAAAGTAAAAGTTCATTTTTAGATTTTTCATAAAAAAGGGTATTTAAATGCGAGTGCGGAAAGTAAATGAAAGTAGTGCGAGTGCGGAAAGTAAATGAAAGTAAAGCAGTGCGGAAAATAAATGAAATTAAAAGACAGTGCAAGAAATAAAATTGACAAAAGGTAAAGTAATAAAAACCTGCTCCAATCGGAGTGGTTGAATAAAATGCGAACTGAAAGTAAAATGGCGGCAGGATTAACTTCCTTCCAGAGTGCTCCAAGACTTAATCTCACAGGCTCTTACAGACTCGATCTCTCGAATGTAGTAACACCTCGATGTGAAGCGATTACCACTATTACACTGATATATGCTTATGAACAACTAAACTTGGATGAAGAAAAACGAAAATCTAAAGTCCTATTTATAGGCAAGGAAACATGTGGAAAAGACAAGGATGCCCCTAGCATTTGAATTTGGGCGGGAACTTGTTTTGCTCTTGTGGCGCCCGCCACAACACCATGGCGCCCGCCATGAGTGTAAAATTGCTTGGGCAGTTGGAGATCGTGGGGAAAAACAGTTGGGAGGAGTTTGAGACATGACCACGTCATGGAAGACCCTGTGGCGGCCGCCAGAGTGGATGCCATAAGTGCAAAATGCTGATTTTCTCTATTTTAGCTCATTTCGGCTCCTTTTTCGCTCCTTTTCTCGCTCGGGGCTCCGATTAGACTAAAAACCTGAAAACAAAGAAAAACATAATAATAACATAATAAAATGACATTAAAAGACTAAGAATGCATGCGAAATCGGAGTAAAAAATATGGTGAAATTCAGTGTCATCAGATTCTCCCACACTTAGACCTTTGCTTGTCCTCAAGCAAAACATTTAAAGCTCAAAGTAGGAAAACTAGTGCTGACACGTGATTCGGGCAAAAAGGGCTTCTAAGTTCAAGTCAGGATGCAGTGACAGGTACTAAGTGAACCAAGGGTATCGTAATGACACTTATCCGCAGAGGCGGACATAAACTTCATTCTTATATTAATCAACCGTATCATCCCACAATAACTAGGCCTACCTCTTCATATCTTTTTGGGTCCTTTTCATTCAGGCGCAATCACATTAAGCCCGTTATCCGTACATGTTTCATAGTAGAGTGACCTGTTAGTGATTCTGATCCAAAACATAGGGTTTCTGGCACATAAGACTGTGTAAACCCTTTTATTTAACCCAAATGCAGTTGTGGGGGATCGGATCGTAATCCGCCCTACCGAGTTCAGCGCTAGATACCTCTGAACCAACTAACAATGGGTGAGCTAAAATTATATATATATATATATATATATATATATTTTAATATGGCAACAATTCAACTTTTTGGTTTAAACGACCTTGTGAGGGTCATCTATCTGGAGTTTGCCTTTTTCTTTATTTATTTTACTGGATCATTCACTTATGTTCATCAGTCCCCTACGTAGAACATGCTTAGGCCGGAGCTGACTGCTGAAATAAACTACTTAGGACAAATTTGGAAATGATAATTAAGGCCATGGTACATGGGGTTTTGGAATGATTCCTATATTCGTGAAGTCTATGGTGCTAAAACGATACTAATGTTTCAAAAAGTTCACCTAAGTCACCACATCCTAATCCAAACCTGTCTTAAAGCCCAAAAAACGTGTAGAACAACAATGTTTTCTTTTTGCAAAAAATTTTTTGTAGGGCTAAAGAAATGGGGAAAAATGAGGGTGTACTAGGGATACACTGTACTGGTGACTTGTCAGACTCATGCATTTTCTAGAAAAAAGACATAGACAAAAACAAGAAATAAACAACTAACTAAAAATGGAAATAGAAAGCAATAAAATCCCCTCCCACACTTAAATCGAACATTGTCCCCAATGTTTCGAAATAAGATAAGGAGAGTAACCTGTAAAACTACTGATGTGGACCACTGGTGCCCTCGTCGTCCTGCTGGGAATGCCTGGGACGACGAGATCTGCTACGATGTTGGTCTCTCCGGTCTAATCGGGTTGATAAGGCCGCCTGGGCATCTCTGACCTGTCGAAGGTTACCTAGAACGGAACCTTGAGTAGCCTCCATAAGCTGGTAATGCCGGCGGTTGAAGTCTTGCTGACGGGATTGCTCATCTGTGATCGCAAGCAAGGTGCGAGAAACGGACTCGAAGGATCGGTCTGTCCTCCGTCGTGATTCTTCCATGAAGCTCATATTATCCGTCAGTTGTTGCTGAATGGTAGAGAGAAGGTCATCTCGCCTTTCTTCTCTAGCCATAAGGTCACACCACATCTCCTCAGTGACATAGGATCCAGGGACTGAACCTGCAAAAGGGTTAGAGGAAGAGGGTGCGGTGTGTGGTGGTGAAGGATGATGGGGGGACACATGAGGTTTGGGAGACTGATCTCTCCGCTCAAATTCTTCGTCAGTGTCGTGTCCCTCCGTATCAGGAATATTAGGAGGAAGTGGACCTAGAACAGGTGGAGCATTTAAATCATAGGTCCAGTTCCTTTCATTACGTACATCGGTACGTCTACTGCAGGGCAAGGCAACAGATGGGATAGCTACACCATGGATCATCAATACAAAACCACCCTCTCTTCTCGCTCGGCACAATTTCATATCTTTTAGAAATTTTAGGTTGATTGTGCGAGGAGTTAAGGGTTCTAGTGTGGCTATCTCATCGTTCAGGTTAAGGGCCCGAGCAATAGACGTAATCAGTCCTCCAAAAACAATCGGTCCTGCTTTATTAATAGTAACAGACATGTGAGAAAGCATAAACGGGACCAGATTAATTCTTCTATTTGTGAGACTTCCCTGTAAAAACAGAAGCTCTTTAGCATTAACCTTATTTGGATTATCCCGGCCAAAAATAGTACATGCCAACAGGTATCTAAAAACTCTGATGGCCGGGTTGTGGATGGTCGATGCGAGAATTCCTTCAAAAGAAGTTATTAAATTATTTGACAATCTCTGCCAAAAAGGAAATGCATCGACCGACCATCCGTCATCCAAAGGGGTCTCACAAATAGCACCTTCCCAAAGAGGAATCCCTAACAGACTTGTTAGTTCGTCGGTACTGTACTTATATTCTATTCCAAACATTCGAAATTGGACAGTACCGACTGTGCTAGCAGTGTTAGGGTGGACAGTGTAGATCAAAGAACTTAAAAACTCAACTGTCAGTTTCTCAAAGGTTGGTTCTCGGTTTTCAAAAATAGAGTGCAGTCCCAAAAAATCAAGTAAATGATAAACACTATGATAAATACCCAAGGTATAGAGACAGTTGTCGTCCACGTACCTCGTCGAGAGAATTTCTCGACCTTGAAGCCTTTGAATATCCCTCCTCTGCCTATCCCTGGGTTTTCCTTCTCGCAAAATATATCCTTCGAACTCCATAGCTTGCTCCTTGAATTGATTTGAAGATAGTGAAGATGGGTTTAAATATAAGTGGGTAAAGGTGAGATTTTTATGGAATTTAATTGGTGGAATTTCAAATGGAAGTTTGAAAGGGTTAATGGATAGTGGGTATTAAATAAAGGCGGGAGCTTTTATGGGTTTTAATGGAGTTTTGGAAGAGGAGAAAAATGGGTTTTGGGAGTTTAGAGGTTCAAAAATGGTGGAAGATGAAGTTTTCCCCCGTATTTACCAGGACGCCGTGGCGGGCGCCATAAGGTCATTTTCGGACCTGGGCCAAAATTTTGAATTTTGGAATGGGCCTCTCTTACCTTTTGCGTCTTGGGGGTCCCGATAGCGTTCTCATTTGTTTTCCTCTTCAACACGGGACTTGCACAATTTTTGTGGAAATAAAAATCAAATATTAAGAAAAATAAAATTATTATTGGATATATATATATAAAAGGAAAAATAAAAACACACATAATATATATATATATATATATATATATATATATATATATATATATATATATATATATATATATATATATATATATATATATATATATATATATATATATAATCAAAGTACATAGGAAATATAGGAAATGCGAAAATACGAAATGTGTCCAGATATGCTAAAAAGTAAAGAAAACGCAGAAATACTGAATACTAAATAATAGAGTAGTAAGTCAGGGCAATATGATCAATCAGCTGGCTCCTCTGCCTGGCTGGATCCACGAAGCTCAGCGATCTCGCGACGAAGCTCTCCGATCTCCTGGTATAAAGAGTCCGCCTCAGTAGCATGAGTGAGATCAGATACCTCAATCTGCAAAGCAAGATCAGCTACCTCCTGTTTGAGCTTGGCAGTCTCTCTGCGGAGCTCAACAACCTGGGTGTATAAATCGGGTGGCTGCAAAGACAAATTATTAGATAATACAGTGATTTTGGGAGACGGAGGTGTAGGGGTGTACTCAGCAATATGAGGCGATCTAGGCTCCTCAATAGTCTCTCCATAACCCTCCAAAGCATATCTCCAATTAGCTGGGTCATGAACACTGGTCATCATCGGATCAGGCAGCAAAAAGTAATGAACAGCCTCGTTGTCGATCAACAATCTGAACTGGTTGGGGTTTGCAGAGGCTCTCCTTATCAACCCTCTGTCTAGGCAGAAATCAACGTCCATGGTGGTGTATTCACTGAAAACCCTGAGATGTAACAACTTACGCGATAGGCCTAAAGCAGCAGCAATCTGGGTAACAATACCTCCCACATGAATAATACCTACTGATGACCTGGCAATACTGCTAAGACCTTTCAGCAGAAAGTTCCCACATGCCACAGGACGTGATTGGGTCGTACAAAATAATAGAAAGATCTCCTCCTCACTAAGCAAGGTCTCAGCATCTGGCAATCCAAAGAAAGAGTGTGCTATGATCATCTGAAAATACCTCAATGCAGGGTTGTGGATAACATGTGAGAACTGGGTGGAAGGATCCTGACTCCCTCCACCAGAGATATCACTCCAGAACTTCTCCACTTCCCTACTCAGAAAGTATCCCATAGGTGTCTTAGGAATAGCATCAGGGGTCGTCTGAAAACCTAATAAATCACTAAACTCCTTATGAGTGAAGGAGTACTCAGTCCCAAATAACCTGAAAATAGCACATCCATCTGGTCCGGCCCAGGGGTCATAAGAAAACGAGCTGAGGAACTCCAAAGTGAGGTTCCTATAGGTGTTGTTCATGTCGTCGAACTGGTCCCATTGAAGATGGTGGCATAAGAATCTGACACTAGGCTCAATGCCTAAAGCCTCCATGCAAGCCTGATCTGGGTACCTCGTAGGTGCCATAGGACGCCTGAAGTGGACAAAGTAACGCTATCTCTGGGCGTCATTCCTGAAAGTCACATGCATGTCGTCAAAATTCTGCATTCTGCACAGAGTTAGGAAGAAGGCCCTGTAAAACATAAACATTTCAAACATTAGTCCTGACAAAATATAACAAGAAATAAAATAAAACAAAATGTAGAAAAAGTAAATAAGGTAAGAAAATTATGGGTTGCCTCCCATGCAGCGCTTGTTTAACGTCATTAGCTTGACGACTGTAACTTATACATCTCTTGTCGGGATTGGTGGATCACTTAGAGTGTGGCTGGAGTAGGTTGTTGGAATGTCTCCTCCTTCGTAGAGCTTCAGTCTTTGTCCATTGACGATGAATGGTTTACATGTCTCGTTTTTGATTTCAACAGCTCCAGACCTCAGAATTTTTGATACTTTGAAGGGGCCAGTCCATCTTGAACGGAGCTTTCCTGGGAAGAGCCGTAGCCTAGAATTGAACAGGAGAACAGGGTCGCCTAAGTTGAAGTCTTTTCTTACGATTCTTTTGTCGTGCCAAGCTTTTGTTCTTTCTTTGTATATTATGGCATTCTCGTAGGCTTGCTGTCTGAGTTCTTCCAATTTGTGGATGTCAAGGATACGTTTCTCACCAGCAGTTAGGTAATCCAAATTCAAAGTTTTAATGGCCCAATAGGCCTTATGCTCTAACTCAAAAGGTAAATGACAAGATTTTCCATAGACTAGTTGGTAGGGGGTTGTTCCTATAGGGGTTTTGAAAGCGGTTCTGTAGGCCCATAAAGCCTCTTGAAGCTTTTGCGACCAATCTTTTCTGGATACAGAGACAGTTTTTTCTAAAATTTGTTTAATCTCCCTATTAGATACTTCCACTTGGCCACTAGTCTGTGGGTGATATGGTGTTGCTACTCAATGCTTAACTCCATACTTGCTTAAAAGCTTATCAAATATTCTTGATATGAAGTGAGATCCTCCATCACTTATAACTAAACGGGGTGTTCCAAATCTGGGGAATATATAATTTTTAAATAATTTAATCACTACTCTAGTGTCGTTTGTGGGTGCAACTATCGCTTCAATCCATTTAGACACGTAGTCTACTGCAACTAAGATATACTTGTTTCCTAAAGATGGTGGGAATGGTCCCATGAAATCTATACCCCATACGTTGAAGAGTTCTACTTCTTGGATGTTTCTTAAAGGCATTTCGTCGCGTCTTGAAATATTTCCTGTGCGTTGGCATCTATCACATTTGACAATGTAAGCATGGACATCACGCCACATGGTAGGCCAGAATAGGCCAGCTTGAAGAATCTTGGCGTAGGTCTTAGAGGTGCTTGCATGTCCACCATAAGGCGCAGAGTGAAAATGCTGAATTATACTTTCTACCTCGTCTTCTGGAATGCAACGGCGGAAAATGCCATCTTTACCTCTCTTGAAAAGAAGTGGCTCGTCCCAATAGAAGTTTCTAACATCACTTAAGAACTTCTTCTTCTTGTGGTAATCGAGATCAGGGGGTATGATATCAGCAGCTAGGTAATTAACAAAATCAGCGTACCAGGGCACGTTACTTACAGCTAAGGATTTTTGAAAGTGCTCATGAGGGTCTGGTTTTTTATCTTCAATGGTTTCCAACTGGGCTATCAGTCTATCATAGGCAAAATCATCATTTATGGGTACTAATTCAGGATTCAGGTATTCTAGCCTAGATAGGTGATCGGCTACTACATTTTCTGTGCCTTTTTTATCTCGGATATCTAAGTCGAACTCTTGTAGCAACAAAATCCATCGAAGTAACCTGGGTTTAGCATCTTTTTTACTTAGCAGGTAACGGATGGCAGCATGATCGGTGTAAACTATAATTTTGGCTCCTACTAGATATGATCTAAATTTGTCTATAGCGAAAACTACCGCTAGGAGTTCTTTCTCGGTTGTTGCGTAATTGAGCTGGGCGGCGTCTAGGGTTCTACTGGCATAATATATTACATGTAATCTTTTATCTTTTCTCTGACCTAGAACGGCTCCTACAACATAATCACTGGCGTCACACATTATCTCAAACGGTTCAGACCAATCAGGGGGTTTCATAATGGATGCTGAAATCAATGCTTGCTTCAAAAGGTTGAATGCTTCATTGCATTTTTCATCAAAGATGAATTCAACATCTTTCATTAACAGGCCAGTTAAAGGTTTTGTTATTTTGGAGAAGTCCTTGATGAAACGGCGGTAGAATCCAGCGTGTCCAAGGAAACTTCTAACTTCCCTGATAGTCTTGGGTGGTTTCAGGTTCTCTATAACTTCTATTTTTGCTTTATCTACCTCTATACCTCTTTCGGAGATTATATGTCCTAAAACAATTCCTTCAGTCACCATGAAATGGCATTTTTCCCAATTCAGCACAAGGTTCACCTCCACACATCTTTCCAGGATTTTCTCAAGGTTGATAAGACAATTTTGGAAATCAAAACCGCAAACCGAGAAATCATCCATAAATACTTCCATGATTCCATCTAGATAATCTGCAAATATTGACATCATGCAACGTTGGAAAGTAGCAGGGGCATTACAGAGTCCAAAAGGCATTCGTCTGTAGGCAAAAGTTCCAAAAGGGCATGTAAAGGTAGTTTTTTCTTGATCTTCTGGATGTATAGGTATTTGGAAGAATCCCGAATACCCGTCTAGATAGCAGAAGTAAGAATGTCTGGCAAGACATTCTAACATCTGGTCTATGAACGGTAAAGGGAAATGATCCTTCCTAGTTGCTTTATTTAACTTTCTATAGTCTATGCACATACGCCAACCTCCTTCTATCCGCTTTGCTATTTGTTCACCTTTCTCATTTTGCACAACTGTGATGCCTCCCTTCTTGGGTACCACATGCACAGGGCTCACCCACTTATTGTCCGAGATCTGATATATTATACCTGCTTCTAGCAACTTCAGAACTTCCTTCTTGACAACATCAC
Organism: Lathyrus tuberosus; assembly: GCA_022829125.1. Lineage (NCBI taxonomy): Eukaryota > Viridiplantae > Streptophyta > Magnoliopsida > Fabales > Fabaceae > Lathyrus > Lathyrus tuberosus. The sequence continues at coordinate 596,324 of JALAZF010000185.1, forward strand.
TCAGTATAGGGTTTATCCTTCTCTGGTGTTCTCTGGAAGGTTTTGAATCTACTTCGAGCGAAATCCGATGCATGCATACAGATGGACTTATACCTTTCAGATCAGAGATATTATATCCTAAGGCTGAGGGATATCTTCGTAAAACGTCCAAGAGTTGATCTGTTTCTTTTTGTCTCAAGGCAGCACTAACTATAACCGGACGATTCATTTCTTTATCAAGAAACTCATATCTCAGGTTCTTAGGCAGTTCCTTAAGTTCCAAGGCTGGTTTAATAGGGCAAGGCATAGGATCTGGGGTAAGGGATAAACATTCGTAAAGGTTATCATTGATGTAGGGTTTCTTATAATTGTCATCTTCCAAAATAAGAGTTGATGGCAGCTTAATTGTTTCAATGACTTCTTCTTGCTCTAACTCCCTAACACATTCATCAATGATATCTATTGCATAACACGCGTCTCCTATCACAGGTGCCATAAGAAATTTTGAAAGTATAAATTCTATCTTCTCGTTCCCTACCTCAAAGGTTAGCTTCCCCTTTTTGACATCTATTATGGCTCTAGTAGTCGATAAGAATGGTCTACCTAGAAGAATTGGTATGTCATCATCTTCTTTAATGTCCATGACAACAAAATCAGTAGGGATAAACAGCTGACCTATCCTAACAGGGACGTCTTCAAGTATGCCTATCGGATATTTAACAGATCTATCGGCTAATTGAAGTGACATCTTGGTAGGTTGCAACTCTCCTAAGTTTAACCTTTCGCAAACCGCTAAGGGCATTAAGCTCACACTAGCTCCTAAGTCTAGAAAAGCTTTTTCGATGACATGACTCCCCAAAATACAAGGAATGGAAAAGTTTCCAAGATCTTTATCCTTTTTTGCTAATTTATTTTCGGCAATAGAATTACATTCCAAGGGTTTCAGATCATCAAGTCTACGTTTATTGGTAAGGATGTCTTTGAGAAACTTTGCGTAGGATGGTATTTGGGTAATGGCTTCTATGAACGGGATTTCTACGTGAAGTTTTTCTATAACTTTAATGAATTTCTGATACTGATTATTGATCTGGGTTTGTTTAAGTCTTTGCGGATATGGTATTGGTGGTTTGTATGGCGGGGGTGGTATATAGGTTTTGTCTTTGGGTTCTTCTCATTTTTCTTGACTTTCCTGGTTTACAGATTCCTCTGGTTTCTTCTTTTTATCTGGGATGTTGTCATCTTCCTTAGAAGTTTTGGGATCACTTAACCTTGGGTTACAAGGTTCATCATAAGCGGTCCCACTTCGTAGGGTAATGGAATTTGCTTGTCCTTTCGGGTTTTGTTGAGGTTGTCCAGGGAATTGTCCTCCAGGTGTGGTCTGAGGGGCTTGGTTTAAAGCTACCTGCGAGATTTTGGTTTCAAGCATCTTATTGTGAGTGATTATTTGGTCAACCTTGGTTCCTAACTGGGTAATTAGTTCGTTAACATGAACGTTTTGGTTCATGAACTCCTTGTTTTGTTGGATTTGAGCAGCGACAAAATTATCCACGATTTTCTCAAGGCTCGGTTTTGGTGGTACAGGTTGCATAGGTTGATTTGATCTTGGGGCTTGATAACTTGATTGTCTCGGAGGGGCAGTATTTTGGATAGGGTTATTATTCTTATAGGAAAAGTTTGGGTGATTCCTCCATCCAGGGTTATAGGTATTTGAAAATGGGTTCCCTTGGGTGTAGTTCACTTGTTCAGAGCTGGTCTCGTTTAACAGACTGCATTCTGCGGATTGGTGTCCTTTCGTCCCACATATCTCACAATCTGACGAAACTGCGGCTGCAGTATTCGGGGTTGTACACATATGCTCAACTCTTAGGGCTAATGCGTCCATTTTAGCTTGCATCATGTCTATAGAGCTTAACTCATGTATTCCTCCTTGGGCTTCCTTCTTTTCCACTGTCGCTCGTTCTACTCCCCATGATTGATGGTTTTGGGCCATATCTTCGATAAGGGCACTAGCTTCAGGGTAAGGTTTGTTCATCAGTGCGCCACCTGCGGCGGCGTCGATGGTCATCTTAGTGTTATAATGAAGTCCATTATAGAAGGTTTGAATGATTAACCAATTTTCTAAACCATGATGTGGGCATGCTCTTAACAGCTCTTTATATCTCTCCCAGGCTTCGAACAACGATTCTCCTTGGTTTTGGGTAAATCTAGTTATTTGGTTTCGAAGAACAGCGGTCTTACTCAGGGGAAAATATCTGGCAAGGAATACTTTTCTAAGGTCTTCCCAACTTGTTATGGAATTTGGTGGAAGGGAATCTAACCAAGATAGGGCCTTATCTCTGAGGGAAAAAGGAAATAATCTTAAGCGAATCGCCTCAGGAGGGACTCCATTGGTTTTAAAGGTGTCTGCTAGTTGGAGAAAGTTTTTCAAATGTTGGTTTGGGTTCTCTGTAGCAAGACCTGCGAATTGTCTCTGCTGTACTAACTGCAGCAGGGATGGTTTAAGTTCAAAATTGTTAGCTGGTATGGCTGGATTTACTATACTAGAACTAGGTTCCTCGTTGGATGGTTGGGCGAAATCCTTAAGAGGTCTTTGATTTTGATTTTCGGCCATAGCTTTCCTAAGTTTACGGAAATATAAACGTGCGCGAGCGTAACGTTCTGGTTTAGCTAGAGGGTCTACTAAACTTCCGGTACTACGAGTTTTTCGCATTGACCGGCGGGTAACTTCCTTAGTCTAAACGGTATAACAACAGGGTACGAAATTTGACGAAATTGGTCCCCGGCAACGGCGCCAAAAACTTGATGCGTATTTTTCGCAAGTGTACGAACGCGTCAGAGTAATATAAAAGATTATCGTATCCATAGAGACCAAGTGTCAATCTATCGCTATCTATTATTAAGGTGTGTATCTAAAGTGATTGAAAATAGTAGTTTTGAAGAGTGCACGGTAGTAAATAAAGTAATTAAAATTAATTGATAAAGACAGGTTCGAATGCAATTCACATAACCAATTGATAATCCAAGTACTTGCTAATAGAACTACTTACGGGCAATGTTTTCTACTTTGAAAAGAACTAATTTGACAGGAACTGTCGCTTTCGCGTATTCAGAACCGAGTTGTACCCCCTAATCAAACCCTCTTATTGTCATGGATAAAAAGGCGCGCATTGCGTTAGAGTAGTAAACCTATTTTTAAGAAATATAGTATCTTGACCAAGTTGAAAAGTATTTTAACCTGGATTTTCTAAAAAAAAAAGAGGTTCTTACGAACCAGACTTTAAACTTCTTAACGCGTCCGAAAATGGTTTTAAAATCTCTTTTCCTTTTAAATTAAAAACTCCTAATAAACTAAACAAAGCGCTTTCGCTGTTTTTGAAATAGTTTAAAAACAATTAAGTTTAGATAGGCGTTGGACGGCTTTCGATCTTACCCAACGGAATTTAAGAACAGGAAAATTTATATTGAAAGTTAAAATAGCCCTTAAGTGTTTCCACTAACAATTGTACAGATTATCGGTTCAGTTATGATCTTCACATTCTAACCTTTATAAAATTAGCCAGACATGGTGAAGTAAAAGTTCATTTTTAGATTTTTCATAAAAAAGGGTATTTAAGTGCGAGTGCGGAAAGTAAATGAAAGTAGTGCGAGTGCGGAAAGTAAATGAAAGTAAAGCAGTGCGGAAAATAAATGAAATTAAAAGACAGTGCAAGAAATAAAATTGACAAAAGGTAAAGTAATAAAAACCTGCTCCAATCGGAGTGGTTGAATAAAATGCGAACTGAAAGTAAAATGGCGGCAGGATTAACTTCCTTCCAGAGTGCTCCAAGACTTAATCTCACAGGCTCTTACAGACTCGATCTCTCGAATGTAGTAACACCTCGATGTGAAGCGATTACCACTATTACACTGATATATGCTTATGAACAACTAAACTTGGATGAAGAAAAACGAAAATCTAAAGTCCTATTTATAGGCAAGGAAACATGTGGAAAAGACAAGGATGCCCCTAGCATTTGAATTTGGGCGGGAACTTGTTTTTCTCTTGTGGCGCCCGCCACAACACCATGGCGCCCGCCATGAGTGTAAAATTGCTTGGGCAGTTGGAGATCGTGGGGAAAAATAGTTGGGAGGAGTTTGAGACATGGCCACGTCATGGAAGACCCTGTGGCGGCCGCCAGAGTGGATGCCATAAGTGCAAAATGCTGATTTTCTCTATTTTAGCTCATTTCGGCTCCTTTTTCGCTCCTTTTCTCGCTCGGGGCTCCGATTAGACTAAAAACCTGAAAACAAAGAAAAACATAATAATAACATAATAAAATGACATTAAAAGACTAAGAATGCATGCGAAATCAGAGTCAAAAATACGGTGAAATTCAGTGTCATCAATGGTGGGCATGGGAGTTCGTCTTGAGGAAGCCATCCGGGAAGGACGTTTAGTAAAAGACACTGGATCATCAAGTAGTACAAAGTGATACGGTAGTGCTCTCCCTAAGAAAAAAGAGCAGGATATTGGGAATATCTCTCTCGGAAAGCAAAGGAGACGTTATCAACCAGTAGCAGCTGTAACTCCTGCTATCAACTCCGCGCCTATTCCTACGTATCAACCTCAGGTTGCACAATGCCAACCGAATCAACAGCAATATCAACAAAGGACACAACAGCCTCTTCAGCAGGCTCGTCCTCCATATAACAACAACTGTACAACAAGGCCACCAGGGTTCGACCCTATACCAATGTTGTATGCAGAATTGTTTCCATTGCTACTGGTCAAGGGGCATCTCCAAACCCGAGCTCCTCTTACAGTACCGGAAAATACGCCTTTCTGGTTCAAAGCGGATCAGACTTGTCCTTACCATCAAGGAGGACCAGGGCATAACATAGAGAACTGTCTCAGTTTAAAATTTGACGTACAAAAGCTTGTTAGGAGCGGGGTTTTATCTTTCAAAGATACGAATCCTAATGTTCTCACAAACCCGCTGCCTCAACACGAGAAAGCTGCAGTCAATTTGATAGAGGGAGAGTCTAACAACACTTATCTAATTCACGATGTCCTCTTGTTAAGGGCCAACTTGGTCAAGATGCATTGTAGACAGAGTGGATATGGCCATGTGCCACCTCATAATTATCACCAGTGTGATATCTGCTCTAAAAATAATCAGGGATGTTCTGTGGTGCAATCTGCTCTACAGGAACAATTGGATCTTGGATGGATCCAAGAGCATCGAGTTCGTGGAGTCAACATGACCTATATGAATTCCAACATCATTCAGAACCACGACATCCGCACAATGAATGTCAACTCAGTGGCGATGCACTCAAGGCAAAGCCAGTACCATAATCTGCCGCAACACGATTACAATTCCTGTTTGACTTGCTCGGTAAATAAACAGGGATGCTATTTTATATAAGAGGCCCTCCAACGTCAGATGGATCTTGGGTGGATCCAGGACTATCATGATAGAAATCCTTATCAGATCAACATGATTCAAATCTTTGATATTCGTGTGATGAATACCAGCTTGGTAGAGTTACACGCTACACAAGTACAACTCGGTTTTCTCACTTCTCACAATTATCTGGACTGTAAAGATTGCAGTGAGAGTAACCAAGGGTGCGCTCTCGTTCAAAGAAATTTACAACACTTATTAAACCATTGTTGGCTTCCAATCTATCTGGACAAAGACACACAACAAATCAGTGTGCTTAATGGAAACCCTACTCTGCTTCAAAGTCAGGATGTCCGATCTATGGAAACAAACCTGGTAAGGTTGAACTACATTCAAAGCGGGTGTGGCCAGGTGCCACCACACAACTATGAATGTTGTAGAGTCTGTTCGGAGAATAATCAAGGATGCTACCTTGTGCGAGCAGCTCTTCAGGGTCAGGTAGATCGCAGAGAAATTCGCCCATGTCCGGGTTCTGAACCAATCAACTGGACGCCATACTACTTCGCTGATCAGATCAGAGACGTGGTTGTAATCTCTGGCCCTGAGAGGAACAAGGATGTTTGTACCATCATCCCTCTACTGGACGAATCAAAGGTTCTTAGCCAGGAGCTGATTGAAGTTACTTACGACAGTTAGAAGAATCAGAAGGCTCCTGTAGTTATCTATCTGCCAGGACCATTACCGTATGAATCAGCTAAGGCAATCCCTTACAAATACGGTGCAACAATAATTGAGAACGGAAAGGAAATTCCATTACCCTCCATCGTGAATATTGCAGACATCAGTCCAGTAACACGGAGCGGTCGAAACTTCAACCGAGGAGTTGGAGAACCTAACCAAGAAAAGGAACTTCAGACAAAAGCTCCTGATCCACCAGTCGGTCAATCCAGTAATCCCGACCTTTCGAAAAACAACGATGAGATACTGAAGCTCATCCAAAGGAGTGAATACAACATTGTTGATCAACTATTACAAACTCCTTCAAAGATCTCGGTGCTATCACTTTTACTCAGTTCCGAAGCCCACAGAGAGGCTCTACAGAAAGTCTTAGAGCAGGCCTTTGTGGAACAGGATGTGTCAATACGACAGTTCGATAGCTACATCTCTAACATCACTTCCTGCAACAACGTAGGATTCAAGGATGGGGACTTACCAGAGGGGGCAAAAGTCACAACATGGCGCTCAATATCAGAGTTAACTGCCAGGACGATGCTTTAGCTAGCGTACCGGTAGACACAGGATCGGCCATCAATGTTATGCCAAAGTCCACTCTAATGCGATTATCATTCAAAGGATCCCCGATGAGGGGCAGTGAGGTCATCGTCAAAGCCTTTGACGGATCTCGGAAAGCAGTTATTGGCGAAGTCGACCTTCCCATAACTATTGGTCCTCACACTTTCTTAATCACTTTCCAGGTCATGGATGTTCGGGAAACGTACAGCTGTTTATTAGGAAGACCTTGGATACACCAGGCTGGGGCAGTCACTTCGACGCTGCACCAGAAATTGAAGTTCGTCAAGAACGATAAACTCATCACGGTCTGTGGAGAGCAAGCCTTGCTCGTGAGTAACTTATCATCGTCTACTTATGTAGAACCAGAGAAGGCTGTTGGGACTTAGTTCCAAGCACTTTCATCGAGCAATGAGAATCAATCAGAGAAAGGAACCTCGATTTCCTCGTACGCAGATGCTCTCAAAGCGATCAAAAGCAACAAAACAAAAGGATGGGGACATCTTGTCATTCCTACCGATAACAAAACAAAGAAGGGTCTTGGTTTTTCTGTGACCTGCACCCAGACAGCTGCTAACGATGAAAGTCTTCATCCCATTCAGGACTTCTTCCATAGTGGAGGTTTCCTTCACCCGGTGCCTCAAACAGTCTACACCATCAACGAGGAGGATCCCTCAGATATGGATGAGGAATGGAAGTCCTATCTTAACAAGGACGGTTATATGTCTCAGGAAGAGGTGCCTACGCCATTTTGCTATCCCGTACAGAATCCGAGATTTATACCGAGGTCAGACATCGAAATGATATATGGAGGTTGTGATCCGGAAGGATGTTGTGCTCCACCAAACTCATTAGAGGAAGACACTCTGATGAAAGACAACTTTGACCACGACTATTATGGCCCAATGGATGGCCTGCCTATCTGGCAACCGTACCCAGGAGACTTGGGGCAAGGAAATCAGCCGAACAATGAAAATCAGCTGAGCATCATTGAACAGAATACCTACGTCCCCACCATGTCATGGGATCAACACTCAGGTCATTCAGAAAATATCCCGTACGACGATGAATTGCCAAAGCTTGCCGGACTAGAATTCATCAACTACACCTTTCCCGAGGTCAACGTCATCGAGAGAGATGACTCCTCCAGTTCCAAAGAAGTATGGGACACCCTGGGACAACCAAGTGGAAAATACGACTATATGGTCAAGTACACTGCTCCCGAAAGCTCTCGTGTCAGGCTCAAAGACATCCAGCCAACTGGATGGGGAGATTTTCCTGAGAGCACAAATACATGCAAAATACAACAAAGGAATCCTCCTACGACAACTCTGCCTGGGAGACAGATTCCAATGATCCTGCTCCGCCAGAAATCAGCGTTATTTCTGAAGACAAATCAAGGAAGGTACCAGACTTTGTGATTCACTGAGGAGTTCGCCGCCAATGGGTTATTGTCGATGTTCCGAAGATTGCTCATCAGTCAAAGTAATTACCGCCTTTAACCTTTCACCCTGCCCCGATGAAACAAATGTTTTGATAGGGCTCGCTTTCTGTAAATATCCCTCTTCGCTTCACCCAAAGCGACAGAGTTTTGTTTTATAGGGCTGTAGTTTCAAGAATCGACTTGTTCATTAAAAAATAACAAATTAATTGCTGTTTTATAGGGCTGTAATTTCCGCATTAATTGCTGTAATTTTTGCATTAATTGTTGTTTTCTCTTTTCGCTTTTCTCAGAAAATGGTAACCCTAAAAACAATTCAAAATAAACAAGCAGTAAAAAAAATACACTACACACACTTGCATTCTCTCTATCTCTTCTAAACACAAATCATACCGTCATGCAGATTGCTTATTTTAAACCCCGTTGAAACATACGATCCGATGCCTTCTCCCAACTTTGAATTCTTGGTATTTTGGGGCTAAAGAAGAAGATGACGACGAAATTCCAGAAGAGATCTCCCGATTACTCAAACAGGAGGAAAGGTCCATTGAACCTCACAAGGAGCCGTTGGAAACAATCAACTTGGGTTCAGAGGAAGAGAGAAAAGAAATCAGGATTGGAGCACTGCTCAGTCCAACTGCCAAAGAGAGTCTGACAAAGCTTCTCAGAGAATTCCCCGATGTGTTTGCTTGGTCCTACCAGGACATGCCAGGGTTGGATACCAGCATCGTGGAACATCATTTACCATTGAAATCGGAATGTGCGCCAGTAAAATAAAGGTTGAGAAGAACTCATCCGGACATGGCCATCAAAATCAAAGAGGAGGTACAGAAACAGATTGACGCGGGTTTCCTCGCTTCATCAGAATATCCTCAATGGTTAGCCAACATCGTACCCGTTCCAACAAAGGATGGCAAGGTCCGAATGTGTGTGGATTACAGGGATCTAAACAAGGCTAGTCCAAAGGACGACTTTCCCTTACCACACATTGACATGCTGGTAGACTGTACAACAAAGTTCAAAGTTTTCTCCTTCATGGATGGATTCTCTGGCTATAACCAGATAAAAATGGCGCCGAAAGACATGGAGTAAACTTCGTTCATTACCCCATGGGGTACCTTTTGTTACAAGGTAATGCCGTTCGGTTTGAAGAACGCCGGGGCAACCTATCAAAGGGCCATGACTACTCTGTTTCATGACATGATACACAAAGAAATCGAGGTATATGTCGATGATATGATTGCAAAACCTAAGACAGAAGAGGAGCATGTGACCCACTTGTCAAAACTATTCAAGCGGTTGAGAAAGTACAAACTCCACTTGAATCCCAACAAGTGCACCTTCGGTGTCTGTTCAGGGAAACTTTTAGGGTTCATCGTCAGCCAGAAAGGAATTGAGGTTGATCCTGACAAGGTCAAGGCCATTCAAGAAATGCCTTCTCTGAAAACTGAAAAACAAGTCAGAGGATTCTTGGGACGTTTGAACTACATCTCCAGATTCATATTCCTCATGACCGCGACCTGTGCGCCGATTTTCAAATTACTCAAAAAGAACCAGGACTGCGTTTGGACAGAAGATTGCCAAACCGCCTTCGACAGTATCAAGGAATATCTGTTGAATCCGCCAATTCTATCACCTCCAGTGGAAGGAAGAACACTGATCATTTACTTAACAGTCCTAGAGGACTCAATGGGATGTGTACTTGGCCAACAAGACGAAACCAAACAGAAAGAGTCTGCCATATACTATTTAGGCAAGAAATTCATCGACTGCGAGACTCGGTACACTATGCTTGAGAAAACTTGCTGCGCTCTGGCTTGGGCAGCCAAACGTCTTCGCCAGTACATGATTTGTCATACTACTTAGTTAATCTCCGAAATGGATCCGATCAAGTATGTATTTGAAAACCCTGCTCTCACGGGAAGGATTGCCCGTTGGCAGATGTTGTTATTAGAATACGACATCGAATACCACGCTCAGAAAGCCATTAAAGGGAGTATTTTAGTCGATCATTTGGCTCATCAACCGATTGACGATTACCAATCAGTCGGGTTTGATTTCCCCGACGAAGATGTCATGTATTTGAAAATGAAAGATTGCGATGAGTCGTTACCCAGTGAAGGGCCAGAACCAGGTTCCCAATGGGGACTAAGTTTTGACGGAGCTGTCAATCATTACGAAAACGCAATTGGGGCAATCATTGTTACCCCTCAGGGTACCCACATTCCTTTCACCGCCAGACTTACGTACAAGTGTACAAACAACGAGGCCGAATACGAAGCTTGTATCATGGGTCTCGAAGAAGCGATTGACTTAAGGATCAAAAACTTGGAAGTATATGGCGACTCAGCTTTGGTTATCAATTAGATCAAAGGAGATTGGAACACATACCAATCAAGATTGATTCCTTACAAAGATTATACAAGAAGGTTGTTACCCTTCTTCAACAAAATTGAGTTTCATCACATCCCTCGTGATGAGAATCACATGGCTGATGCACTAGCCACTCTCTCTTCCATGATTAGTGTAGGTCAATGGAGCGACCTACCTAAGATCGACATAATGCGCCTTGAACGGCCCGCTTACATCTTCACGATCGAAGCAGTCACGGACGATAAACCTTGGTATCACGATATCAAATGCTTCCTTCAGAAACAAGAGTACCCACCTGGGGAACTAAGGAAGGACAGAAAAACCCTCAGAAGGCTGACTGGCAGCTTCTTCCTGAGCGGTGATACACTCTATAAGCAGAATTTTGACAAGGTCTTGCCCCGATGCGTGGACGACCAGAAGCAGACATGCTGATGAAATAAATTCACGAAGGATCCTTTGGCACTCATGCCAATAGACATGCAATGGTGAGAAAAATTCTTAGAGCAGGGTACTATTGGTTGACAATGGAATTCGACTGCTACAAATACATGAGGAGGTGTCACAAGTGTCAGATATACTCCGACAAAATCCATGTACCGCCAACGCATCTCAAAGTTCTCTCTTCCCCATGGCCTTTTTCCATATGAGGACTTGACATGATCGGCATGATTGAGCCCAAGGCTTCGAATGGACATCAGTTCATTCTGGTCGCCATTGACTACTTCACCAAGTGGGTCGAAGCAGCGTCATACGCCAATGTAACCCGATAAGCGGTGGTCCGATTTATCAAAAATAATATCATCTGCCGTTATGGTGTTCTGAGCCAGATCATTACTGATAATGGATCTAACTTGAACAATAAGATGATGAAAGAGTTGTGTTCTGAGTTCAAGATCGAACACCATAACTCATCTCCCTACCGACCCAAAATGAACGGAGCGGTAGAAGCGGCTAACAAGAACATCAAGAAAATTGTTCAAAAAATGGTTGTAACCTACAAAGACTGGCACGAGATGCTGCCCTTTGCTCTTCACAGTTATCACACATCTGTCCGCACTTCAACAGGGGCAACCCCTTTCTCTCTAGTGTATGGCATGGAAGCAGTGCTCCCCATAGAAGTAGAGATCCCATCAATCAGGGTGTTGATGGAAGCTAAGCTAACAGAAGCTGAATGGTGTCAAAATCGAAATGACGAACTCAACCTGATTGAAGAGAAACGAATAACGGCTCTATGCCATGGTCAGTTGTATCAGCAAAGGATGAAGAAGGCGTTCGACAAAAAGGTCCGACCTCGCGTCTTCAGAAAAGGAGACCTCATGCTAAAAAAGATACAATCATTTCTCACTGACTCTTGGGGCAAATGGACCCCGAATTATGACATCCCCTATGTGGTCAAGAAAGCTTTCTCAGGCGACGCCTTGAGACTTGCAACGATGGATGGAGAAGAATTTGCCTACCCCACGAATGTTGATGTAGTCAAGAAATACTTCGCCTAAATAAAAAAAAAAACGTCTCGGTGGATTGAAAACCCGAAAGGGCGGTCCAGGCAAAAATTAGAGACATAAGCAAAAATCATCCCGGTGGATTGGAAATCTCAAAGTACAATCCAGGCAAAAGTTAGGGATTAATGGCAAGTAACTACGTCCGACAAGGTGAAATCCCCCAGCGGTAACACTATTTATCGAAAAACTTCTAGTCAAGGTCATCTTCGACAGAAGCTCAGGATGTCCAGAATTCAAAGTTGGTAGAAAGATAGTGGTCGTTATGTTTCAATGTAGCCCTCTTCCTGTAAATTACCATTTTCTAAACTTTGTAAATACTCTATGGAATCACGCGCTTGGCTGATCTCCATCCTATCAATAAAATTTGAGCCCTTGTGCTTTTGTTTATAATTCTCATTTGTTTTAGCTTTATAAGAACGACATTTTAATATGACCGACGATTCTTGAAACGAAACAAAAATGAATTTACTTGTAAAACTTTTCTGCTTCAAAATAAAGATGGCAATTTCTTTTGACTGTTGAACATCGGAAGAATGTCGCCCGCTTCTCCAGAAGTAATCGAGCTTCAAAGTGCAGAATCAAAGTACTCCTTCTAAGCCAGTGCGCCTGAATGAAGGATCGGCTATATCAGATGCGGCTTTCCCATCTGATACCCCCGGCCGAGTTTTCATCTCCTAAGTCTGACCACCATAGCTCCCCACAGGAACTATTTCTCCTAAGCAAGGCAGAATTTCTATCTTGAACCAGCGATACCTCTTCATCCCCCCCCCCCCCCCCCCGCGCAGTGGCCGAGTATCCCGTCGTGTTCATCCGTCACTTTGTATGTCGCGTCAGTTTTGTCAGCATAAACATACATACATCATGCATTATTGATTTACATTCGCATTCATATTGCATCACTATCACTCCAATCGGTCTTATCCCCTAGTGATAACAGTCCTCTCAATCGAGTTGTTAGTTCTTTCCTCGCCAGGAAATGTTGCGTCTGAACAATCTCTCCTCCAGTTTATTTCTGGATTAGAATTGCCCCTTGACCACTTTATAACTTGAACCTCTGAAGAACAAGAAAACGTTCGACAAACATCACTCTTCGCCAGTGAAGATGATATCTCCGCTTTCCCAGATTAAGGAAAATCTCTAGAGAAAGCCTCTCAATCAGATATTCGACAATGCAGCAATTTTTCTCCGAAAAAATCCGCTGACGAAAAGGTCATCAGCACCTCAAAATTGGATCACATCATATGGCATTTCTCCGGGAATATCCCGAGAAAAGTATGATGTAATACCCAAGCAGAAACAGTCTCTCAAGAGACTCGTTTTCCCCAGTAAGTCTGACATCAAAACCTTTTCCGTCAAATGACATCTCCCCGGGAAAATTCGGCGAGAAGTTTGAGGAAAACTGCTACGTATAGCGTCCCTTGTCAAGAAAGTTTATTGACAAAAGAAACTGAGACCAGTTCCTTGGTAGAAAACCAGGATCGAGGGGAAGTTTATTTCAGAAACTTAGACCAGTTCCTTGGTAGGAAACCAAGATCGAGGGGAAGTTTATTTCGAAAGAAAACTGAGACCAGTTCCTTGGCTGAAGTCCAGGATCAAAGGGAAGTTTTTACCTTTTCTAAGCATCATTGCTTAGCAAAAGAAGAAGGATGCGTGACCTACCATTCCTTAACCACCATCAAAATTTCGGGTATTCCAATATTTAATCCTCTTGCACCCCGAATGCCCGAATACCTTCGTCATTCGCACCTTCGGGTCCAAGAAGATTAAATAGGGGCATCTGTCATACCCCACATTTTGACCACTTAGATTTCCCATCATTGGGCAAATCATCATCACAATATGGATGAACCATCATGCCTCATCAGTCTCCCCAAAGATGGGTGAGCATCCACTACTATAAAAAATTAGGGTTTCAAGCCCTCTAAGAGCACTTAGACAAAGGATCAATCAAGAATTGACATGATTTTAAACTTTTCTAACCTCTCAAACATCCACAATGGATCAAGAGGACTCCCACTTCAAGGATTAAGCACAAGGCTTCTCCCTTCTAGGTGGATCAAGCCTCAAGATCGCCAGTGTCACCAAATTAGGGTTTTGGTCGACCAGGGCCTCCAGATGGAAAGTTTCCTCTGGGCATGAGTCAATGCTTCAAAGCATAACCTAAGATGCTCCATGGGACATCATAAACCCAATCATCAAGTCAATTTAACCTCAGGGGATGCATTCACAAAAAAATATCAGGAATTAGGGTTTCTTGACCTAATTCACCCCTAAGTTGACTTTCGGGACAAAACACGAGCCAAGACCTCAAGAAAGGATTTGAGGGTCTCCAACATACCACATTGATCCATTTTCAACAATGGATTGATCCAAGAAGCATGATTCCCAAGTTTCAAGTTCATCTGAACCACCGTTAGGGTTTCGCGGGAAAAGTCAACTGTAGCTTTGACTTTTGACCAAGACATGCTCCCAAACCTTGGGACATGATTCAATACAACCTATGACACCTATGGAACATGTCCATCAAGTTTGATTTAGGTCAAGGACTTGATTTCATAGAGGATCGCATAGTTTGGAATTCATCTGACAAAAAGTCAACGGTGCACAAAAGTCAACTTTGAGTTTTTGAGATTTTTCACAATTATGGTTTTTTAACCCTAAAATGATGTTAATGTGTGATTTGAATCATCATTCATCAACAAAAATCAAGAAAAGTGGGATAACTTGTAAAAGGGGTAACCATAAAAACTTAGAAATTTTTCTATGTTATGGAATAAAGTGGCTAGGGTACCAACTTTGGAGGATCATAACTCCTAAACCACAAAGCCATTTTCCCCATTCAAAGCTGGATTTGTAGCCCTCATGGCCCTCTACAAAAGCTTCAACTACACCTCATTCCAATTCATTATGGATTTTGAGTTATGGAATGATCAAAGTGGCTGAAAACATGAAATGCCACTTTTTCCAACACTTAGTGAAATTTTCACCAAGTCAAAATCTGCCTTCACTTTTTTCCAAATGTAGGGGCATTTTTCACTTGGATCTAAAAAGTATCAAAACCAACTTGATCAAACAGTTTTTGTATCATAGGAGGGCTTTCCAAAATGACCAAGAACATCACCAAACTCAACTTGAGCCATGAGATATGACAATGGCAACATGCCTTGCTGAAAACTGCCAAAGCAAGGCAGATTTTGGAGTTTTGCTCGATTTGCCCAAATTTTGCAAATGACAAGCAACTCTATCCATCTGAACACCTCAAGGGGGGACCAAGGAGGAACCAACTCTGATCCCAAGCCTCCCTAGTCTTTGGAACCAAAAATAGCATGCCAAACCTAGAATTGCCTAAAAGAGGGACAAGACTCCAATTTTTGATTGAAGCATTCAATGCCTACACCAAGGTGGCATGGATTGAGCTATTTGCAATTGAATTCAGTCAAGACTTATCCAAGACCAAGGGAACCAGCAGCCTATGCCCTAACCTCTAGTTAATGGCTAGAGGAGACTTGGATTCTCATTGCTCAACATTGGCCAAACCTATGCAGCAGTTGCCATTCACTATTCCTTGCAAAACAAACTTGCTATACTATAAATAGAGCTCAATTGTGATCAGTTTGAGTACACCAAAGCCATCAAACAGATGCTTTCCTCAAAATCTCCTTCTTCACTCTAATTTTTCCTTCTAAGGCAAGTCACTATCGGGTTTTGAGTTTGAGAGCTATTCCAACCAAACCAATCACACACACACACACACACCTCATAAACATCATATAGAAGTGATCCAAACACTCACATAACATCTGGAACACCAAAATCACAAAATCACTAGCCCCTGCACAAGCCTTTGACAAATTTGCAGTTGAGGTACCATCTCAAGTTCCAGATCATTTCAATCCACTCCAAGCATCCAGACACACTCCATAGCACCTAGGGAAGCTGTCCATATCCTTGGAACCTAGTTGTAACACCTCTAAGACAAAACACGATCACCAGCTGCAAGAGGTAAGCATGAGCTCTTCTAAATCTATGATCCATGCATTTTTTGCTGCACAATAATTTGGCCATATGTTCATAATCATACATGGAGTGTTTTCCCTGAATCAATTGCATTGTTTGAATCGTGTGTGGAATTTCTGAACCTTCATGCAAATTTTAGGGTTCTTGAGGTTTCTCTTTGATTTCTTATTCCATGCTTAAAATAAATGAAATTAAAGACCATAGACATGATCGTGAGGTTGAAACGAGTAGATTGATATGTAGATTGCATGATATAATCAAGTATTCAGTGAGATTGGATAGAAAACGCAAATTTGCAGAAACAGAGGAAGGGCGCGTGTTCTTGCCATGTCCTTGGCACCCTTTTTCAAAAATTTGAATATTTGAATTTTGTGATTTTATTTAATTGATTCAAAAATTAATTTCTCTCTGAGTTTTAATGATTTTGAGTTGATTCTTTTTTTAATAATTCACAAAAATGTTAAAATATTTGATTTTGTCAAAAATCCCCAAAATATTATTTATTTCATATAATTGGTATTTTTGCAAAGAATTAATATTTTAATTGTTTTTGACATTTAAAATATTTTTTCCTTCTTGATTTTGCAAATTTTAATGATTTCTAATCATTTTGTAGGTCAAAACTTGATTTTTGAAACATTAATCCAAGATCACGATTTGTTTTCCACATGTTAAACAATTTAGGTCATTTTAATTGAATTTTTTTTATTCAATTAAAATACATTCTGAAAACAAATTAGGGTTTTTGATTAATTCAACCCTCATCAAACTTTTTCAAACACTTTTGGTCCTCTAATAGAGTGTAAGACCCAACCCCCTTTGAAAACCAAAATATTTTGGGCCTCAGTGTATTGTATAAGTCCTGATACCGTAAAAAAGTTCGGCGCGATCGTCACCTTTTTAACAAAAACCCATGGGCCTCTCCTTGAGCTGTAAGCCCCATCACTTCTACAAAAATGAACCTTTGGGCCTCTAATAGAGTGTAAGACTCAATCCCCTTTTAACCAAAACAATTTTTGGGCCTCAGACATTGTATAAGCCCCTCTGCTTTAAAAGAAAATCTCGGCACGATCGCCAGTTCAAAAATCAAAACCTGGGCCTCTCCTTGAGCTGTAAGCCCCACCAATTGTGTAAAAACAAACCTTTGGGCCTCTTGAGAGAGTGTAAGACCCGTCCCTTTATACAGAAAACCTTTTGGGCCTCAGTCACTTGTATAAGACCCTGAACAAATTCAAAACAACGGTGCAATCATCGTTAAACTTTGGGCCTCTCCTTTAGCTGTAAGCCCCAACAATCTTTTTAAACCACTTTGTCCTTTGATTTTGAATATAATATTGTTATCAAAGCTTTCTTTGTTGAACAAACTAACAAAACAACATGGAAGCTCTACAACCGAGTAAGTGTTTACCCGCTTTCTTTATCCGCTTTCATATATATAACTGTATTGTGGGGCTGCTCACTGTAAGTCTTCTTTCACAAACTTTTATGTACCTGTCAAATATCAACTGTGTAATACTAGTATAGTTATTTAGAGTTTTCCCCGGCGACTACGTCTAGCACTAGGTAAATCCCCGTTGATCGCTCTTAAATACAGTAAAAACTAGATCCCCATAGGATTACCAGACACAGTCTTCCCTCCTCTTGGGGTTAAACAATATGGAGATGTGAAAGGCAGATTCTTTTTGAACCCTTTCTTAGACTGTCACCCTTAGAAGTTGTCTAAGAGACTCTACTCCCCAGAGATGATCTTTTCTCTGTGAATGGCATCTCTTGAGTTTCTTCCAAATTCTCGGACTTTCCTGGCTTGATCTATTCTTGGTGAATAGCATGTCTTGAATTTCTCGGGGTTTGGGGACCCACAGGCTTCTTAAAAGTATCCCCGCCTCCTCTTGGACGTTGTACAAGGACCCTTCGGCTTCTTAAAAGCTCTCATGCCTCCTCTTGGGCTTAGTACAAGGACCCAGAGACCTCTACAGGTATAGGAACATAACCTAGTCATGAATTTGCTATAGCTGTCTTTCTGAGTCAAGTGTCAGACCAGTTAATGGGTTGACCTTCATCCCTTAACATACCAGCCTTCTCTTGGGCATTATACAAATATCATCCACTATCTGAGAATCGATTTCTCAAAACACCCGTAGACTTGGACAGTCTCAATACCCTTTGGATTTCCTATTTCCTTGAAGAACAGGAAATAACCCCGATCCCCTGATCAATCCCAAGGTACAACATTACTCATATAAGAACTGATTTTCTCTTTATCCGACATACTGGACTTGTCGCTAGACTGAAACAGTTACATTGGCCTCCTCTTGGGCCTTGTACAATGATTCTCCTCAATGGAGCTAACCTTTTCAGACTCTCTTAATGAGTCAGACCTTTCAGCCTCCATCTCGGGCTTTGTACGAGATACAAAAAGACTCTCTTGTTGAGTATAAAAGACTCTCTTGTTGAGTCAATCCCCTTTTAGCCTCCATCTCTGGCTTCGTACGAGATAGAAAATCACTCTCTTGTTGAGTATAAAAAACTCTCTTGTTGAGTCAATCCCTTTTAGCTCCATTTCGGGCTTCGTACGAGATAGAAAATCACTCTCTTGTTGAGTATAAAAGACTCTCTTGTTGAGTCAATCACCCTTTAGCCTCTATCTCGGGCTTCGTATGAGATACAAAAACACTCTCTTGTTGAGTATAAAAGGCTATCTTGTTAAGTCAACTCCTTTAGCCTCTCTCTCGGGCTTCATACGAGACATATAACAGACTCTCTTGTTGAGTCAACCCTTTTAGCCTCTCTCTCTCTGGCTTTGTATGAGACACATAAAAACACCCTCTTGTTGGGTCAATAGCCTCTTCTTAGGCTTTGTATAAGGAAAACCCTGGTTGAGTCAATCAACCTTTTAGCATCAAAGCTGTGCCTTGTCCATAGCATACAAACATCAACAAACTCCCCTTTAGAGATGACAAATTCTCTCTAAAGTCAAAACCCTTTAGCTTCATATCTTGGGCTTCGAACAAGATACAAATAGACCCTTCAGCCTCACATCTTGGGCTTTGAACAAGATACAAACCAGCTTTAACTTCATGTCTTGGGCTTTGAACAAGACACCAAAACAACCTTTTTCCTCCCATAGAATAGGAGGAACTACGATCGCTCTGATTTCTCTGTTTCGTCAAACGGGAATACGTAGGCATAAGATTTGAAAAATCTTAGCGAGCACACTAATCAAAAAACCCAAAATCCCATATCTCCATCAATCAATCGAAAAGCATCGGTCTTAAACCTCCCACCAATCGCCCAGACACTATTTTAACAAAATAACTTAAGAGAGACCCACAATCTCAATAGCATCTGTAAACCAACAATCATCTGTTTAAACTCAATATGCAAGCTGGGTTAATTGGAGACATCTATTTCACTTCCTTCATCAGCTTCAATAGGATAAAAAATGAATCGAACTGTAGTACCTCAAAGCGATAGTGCTTCGCAACCACGCAAAAATTTGCGCTACACATAGGAACCAAGATCCAGACTATGTTGTTAGGCAAGTACGATATGATGCTTTGGCGGGGGAGCACAATATGGAGGCTGCGGTTGAACGTGTCATGGTCTGTAATGGGGCCAAGCCAGGCCTTCGACGGCCGACATACACGTCCCCGTTACTAGATTTCGTGCTCCAAACAGAATTGGCTAGGGGGTTGGAAAGTGCCAAAATTCACAAAGTTTGCTGGGGAAACTGAGGAATCCACTGTGGAGCACGTCGCCAGGTATCAAACCGAGGCCGGCGACATAGCAAATAATGAGGACTTGAAAATGAAGTATTTTCTAAGTTCCCTCATGAAGAATGCATTTACGTGGTTCACCACGTTACCCCCCAGTGTGTCCACACGTGGGCACAATTGGAAAGATTGTTCCATGAACAATTTTACATGGGACAGTCGAAAATAAGTCTGAAAGAGTTGGCAAACGTCAAACGCAAAGCCACAGAGTCGGTTGATCAATATTTGAACAAGTTTATACTTTTGAAAGCAAGGTGCTTTACTCAAGTCCCCGAACACTAGTTAGTCGAAATGGCAGCGGGAGGTTTGGACTATTCCATTAGGAAAAAGCTAGATACGCAGTATCTTAGAGATATGGCCTAGTTGGCTGACCGCGTCCGACAAGTCGAACGATTAAAAGCGGAGAAAACCCAGATTAACCGGTACCGTAAAAAAGAAAAAGTGTCATACGTGGCAGTAGACGAATATTCCTCCGACGATGAGGAGTTCGTCGGTGAAGGTGAGGTCCATGTGGCTGAACTAAAGCCAGGACCCCCTTACGTGTGTAAATTGCTAAAACCATTAAACGGGAAAAATCCCGTCGAAATCGGAAAGCCGGATAAATATGTTGCTAAGACTTATACTTTTGATGTTTCTAAATTTGATGAGATATTTGATTTACTGGTTAAAGATGGTCATATAATTATTCCCCCTGGCCTAAAGGACCGTCCTTTGGAACAAAAGAAAAAAAGGGGTTTTTGTAAATTTCATAATTTTCTTGGTCATAAAACAGCTCAATGTGTTCTTTTCAGGGATCTGGTGCATAAAGCTTTGAAGGAGGGCCGACTTCAATTTGGCGAGAAGCCAAAAATGCAGGTCGACACTGACCCGTTGAAGGTCGAAGAGGCTCTATATTCAGAAGTGTACGAATGCTTGATGATTGAGGCTACTGAGGACCCCAACAGAAAACCAACAACTGAAATGGTGGAATGCATGATGGTCGAAACTACTGAGGGTTCCGACCAGAAGGCTGCAGACTGGCTGGAGGCAGTGTATCCCCAGGCTAGAGAGAGTTTGACTGATTTTCAAGAAAAATGCCAGATCAGCGGGTCGAAAGCGGCATTATGTCCTAGATGTCACGCCGTGTTTGATGAAAAGGTTGTTGAAAGGTATGAGGCGAAAAAAAAGGAGCTGCCACAAGAAGGGAAACTACCAGCTCCAAGGTTTCTGTTCGACAAAGATGGTGCCCCTAGTCGGAATGAAGAGTACGGAAGGCTGCTCCAAGAGGCAAGGCCTAGAACTTTTGTGCCTCCTTCAGATACCCCACAAGAAAGGTGGGTGGCACCAGTCAATCCAAAAGGAAGTAAGAGACCCAAGTGGAAGGTCTTGGACTTGGAAAATGAGGTTAATGTCTCCGACAAAACAGTCGAGCCAAGGGGCTATGTGGTTTTCCCCAACTACAAGGGAAAAAACCCCATGACTTGGACTCAATGGAGACGGTATCAGCGCAACAAGAAGGCTGAAAGAGAGGCTGCGACTTCGTGGTCAAAGCCTGTCGGAACATCCGAACACAAGCGCCCACTCCCAATGGGGAAATGGGTTGAAAAGAATAGGATGGTAACGAACCAAACAATGGCTGTAACCGTGGGGGCATCAGGAGAAAAAGGGGTGGTGTTGACCCAGAGGTCTCAATGTACTTCGTTGGGTGAGAGCAAGAAGGAGCCGGAATATACACCCTAGTCGGATGAAGAGGAGTCGAAGTATTCTCCTCAGTCGGATGAGGAATATAATGCTTCGCCTGAGGAAGACTTTGATGAAGATATGTATGACGACACCAACGATGATACCTATGGTGTGGACTTTGTGTTGAATTGTGATATTGTGTCGATACTGCAAGCGGAATATGACGTGGTGTCAGAAGTCACTGAGGCTGAAAAGGATTTCATTCCTGATGAAAATGCGGACGAAAACCACTGTTATTATGCCATGAACAGTGGTGTAGTCGAAGAACAAACGACTATGTTTGAACGCCCAAGTCCTGGGATGATGTACCATTTAAAGCCATAATTTATAAAAGCAAAAGTTGACGGACTGGCTGTCAACAAAGTATTTGTGGATGGTGGGGCAGCTGTTAATCTAATACCCCACAACTTGTTTAAGAAAATTGGAAAGACGGAGGCGGATCTCCGACAGCATAATATGGTCCTCTCTAATTATGAGGGGAAAACCAGTAATATTCTGGGGGTTGTCCAGGTGGATCTAGCTGTGGGAACAACCAACAGGTCGACGCTCTTCGTGGTCATTAATTCGAAGGCCAACTTCAATCTGTTGCTGGGACGGGAATGGATCCATGGAATAGGGGTTGTCCCGTCGACAATGCACCAAAGGTTGATTATATGGAGGAAAGATGGTATCATCGAGAACATCGAAGCCGATCAAAGTTATTACAAGATGGACGAAGCCAAAGGCAAGAAATCCTTCGACCAACATTTGGCCAACGTGGCTCCTTGCGACAACGGGTCGGGGTCCTATACCTCTGTCGAGACAGGCCGCATCCTAAACCTAGATCCTGACCATGGCTTCATATGGGATGCTGCTGACGAAGCCATGGAGCCTACTGAAATCCCACCAACAGGGTGCCCCATATATGGTGAAAATGACAGTTGAGTCAGAAAGCATGACTCAGATTTCGGCCTATTTGGCTGAAAACAAAAGAATGTCGGCACTTGAAAAAGAAAGGTCTCAACAAACTGTCGAAGAAGCTGACTATGTCATGCAAAGAAGTGGCCTACATGGCCAAGAATCAGCTTTAGAAAGCTGGAGGCTCGATTTTATCTATGACGAAGAGCTTTTGGGGTTTTAAAAGGACCCAAACCACGAGCTACAGAAAATGCAGGCACATGACCCACTTGAAGAGGTTGATTTAGGGGATAGGACAACTAAAAGACCCACCTACATAAGTACGAAAGTGGGGCCAAAAATGAAGGCAAAATTAATCAAGGTAATGAAAGCTTATAAGGATTGCTTTGCTTGGGATTATGGCGAATGCCTGGTCTGAGTCAGAGTGTGGTGGAACATCGGTTACCAATCCAGCCATGCAAAAGGCCAGTAAAGCAACAACCTCGACGCTTCGCCCCAGAAGTTACGTCGAAGATAAAGCAGGAGATCGAAAGACTGCTCAAAAGCCGGTTCATCAGAACTGCAAGGTATGTAAAATGGATAGCAAACACAGTGCCTGTTATCAAGAAAAATGGAACCCTTCGAGTCTGCATAGACTTTAGGGATCTAAATAATGCTACCCCTAAAGACGAATATCTGATGCCTGTGGCGGAGATGCTTGTCGACTCAGCTGTAGGATTCAAATATTTGAGCATGCTCGATGGTTACTCCGGCTATAACCAAATTCTCATAGCCGAAGAGGATGTCCCCAAAACCGCATTTCGTTGCCCAGGAGGTTTCGGGACTTACGAATGGGTTGTGATGCCTTTTGGGCTAAAAAAACGCTGGGGCAACCTATCAAAGGGCTATGAACGCTATATTCCATTATTTTATTGAAAACTTTATGCAGGTATACATTGATGATATAGTGATAAAGTTAGCATCAGAGGATGGTCACCTTGACCACCTTCGACGCTCATTTGAGAGAATGAGAAAATATGGATTGAAAATGAATCCACTAAAATGTGCCTTTGGTGTTCATGCATGAGACTTTCTGGGATTCGTAGTCCACAAGAAAGGCATCCAGATCAATCAGAACAAGACGAAGGCTCTCTTGGATATCAAGCCTCCTTCGACAAAGAAACAGCTCCAGTCTTTGTTGGGGAAGATTAACTACTTAAGAAGGTTTATCTCAAACCTAAGTGGCAAAACGAAAGTGTTCTCACCACAGCTCAAAGCCAAGAATGAGAGTGAGTTCCGTTGGGGACAGGAGCAGCAGGAGGCTTTTGACACAATCAAAGGATATCTCACAAAGCCTTTAATCTTGTTACCACTTAGTGTAAATAAAAACATGAGGTTGTACATTGCTGCGTCGGAAACAACCATAGGTAGCATGTTAGCACAAGAGGATGGTAGGGGCTTCGAAAAACCCATCTATTACCTTAGTAGGATGTTAATAGATGCCGAAACTAGGTACACCATGATTGAAAAGTTGTGCCTATACTTGTACTTCTCGTGTATGAAATTGAAACAATATATTAAACCAGTTAATGTTTATGTTTCGTCGCATTTTGATGTTATTAAACATATGTTGTCCAAACCTATTTTGCATAGACGAATTGGAAAATGGACGCTAGTGTTGACTGAGTTTTCCATGACATACGCTCCTTTAAGAGCGATGAAATGGAAAATAGTGGTAAACTTTATTGTCGACCACGCCATAGTCGAACCATCAATATGTAATATTGACATTGTCCCGTGGAAATTGTACTTCGACGGTTCGAGCCGTAGAAACGGGGGTAGGTATTGGGGTTCTGATAGTATCCCCACAGGGTACTCCCACTAAGTTTAAATGCAAGGTCGACGGAGGATGCTCTAACAATGAGGCAGAGTATGATGCCTTAATCATTGGCCTTAAGATGCTTAGATATTTAGGTGCCAGAGAGGTCGAGATAAGAGGAGACTCAGAGTTGGTAATCAAGCAAATCACGAGAGAATACAAGTGTGTTACGGAACATCTTCTGAGGTACTTCTCGTTGGCCCAACAACTGTTGGAACATTTTGAAGTTGTCCAGATTATGCATGTGCCCTGGGTAGAGAATCACGAGGCCAAGGAACTTGCGCAAATCGCCTCTGGGTATAAGGTGTCAGAGAAAAAATTGAAAGAGTTCGTCGAAACTAGAGAAAAGATGGTGGCAAACATACCCTCACCATCAGAATGGCCGATGGCCAAGGATTCGAAGAGTTTGGTCGAATGCCTGGAAAGCTATGAGGTTTGTGTTGTTAGTAGTATGTCAAAGGCAGATTGGAGAAAACCAATCATTGATTATCTGGAGAATCCGGTAGGCAGCGTCGACAGGAAAACCAAATATAGGGAATTGAACTATGTCCTTATGGGGAACGAGTTGCTGAAGAAAACTCCAGATGGAGTGTTACTCAAGTGTTTATGAGATACAGAAGCCTATTTGGCAATATCTAAGGTTCATAGTGGAACTTGTGGAGCCCATCAGGCTGGCCACAAAATGAAATAGCTTTTGTTTCGACAAGGGGTCTATTGGCCAAGTATGCTCAAAGATTGCATAGACTTCGCGAAGGGGTGCCAAGAGTGCCAGAAACATGCCAACATTCAACATGTGCCGGTTAGTTAGTTGCATGTGATTGACAAACCATGGCCTTTCCGTGGATGGGATTTGGACGTGATAAGAGAGATTCGACCAGCTTAATCAAAACAACAGAAGTTCATTCTCATTGGTATAGACTATTTCACAAAGTGGATAGAAGCTATACCCTTAGTGAAGGTGAACCAAGAGGCGGTGATCGAATTCATCCAGAATCACATCCTGTATAGATTTGGGATACCAGAGACAATCACGACATACCAAGGCTCTGTGTTCGTCAAACAGAAGATGCAAGAGTTCGCAGCTGAAGTAGGTTTCAAATTAGTTACTTCGACACCCTACTACGCTCAAGTGAATGGTCAGGTTGAGGCCGCAAACAAGGTAATAATTGGCCTCATCAAGAAGCACGTGGCCAAGAAACCAAAGAACTGGCACAAGACATTAAGTTAAGTTTTGTGGGCTTGTCGAACGTCGCCCAAAGAGTCTACCAGTTCGACCCCGTTCCGGCTAACCTTTGGACATGACGCTGTGTTGCCAGTAGAAATATGTCTACAGTCAGTTAGAGTGCAAAGACAATATGAGATTCCTTCAGAACAATATTGGGGGATGATGCTAGACGAACTTGCTGAGTTAGACGAAGAAAGGATGGTGGCCTTGAACGTATTGTTGCGCCAGAAGGCACGAGTGGCCAGGGCCTATAATAAGAAGGTGAAGAAGAAAACCTTCGTCGTCGATGACTATGTTTGGAAAGCAGTGTTACCCATGGATCGACGGGATCGAACAATGGGAAAGTGGTCACCAAATTGGGAAGGACCATTTAAGAAAGCAAAAGTATTTAGTAATAATACGAAGTGCAAGAGTTGGGAATGGACCAACGAATCTTGAGAGTAAATGGGAAATACTTAAAGAAGTATAAGCCTATGCTACAAGAGATTCACATTCAAACATAATATTTTTCATTAATTCAAAACGGCCAAAGAATGGCTTACAAAATAGTTACAAAAGTTTTCAATGCATAAACTAAGGGAATTCAGGGAATCGAGACTTGAAGTCCCCGAAAAGGGTCTTTTCATGGATAACCTTGTTGTCAATAAGCGTTTTCCTTTTCTTCATGCGGCCAATAGAATTTTTGAGTTTCATGGCCGCTTCGACATGGGCAATGCCTTGAGCTACCCCGCAGTCGATGGCTTCCTGGGATGGCAAAGGCTCCGCTGAGTCTAAAGACGCTTTCTCTGCTTCGACTTCAGCAATCTTCTTGTTTAATTCTGCAATCTGAGCATGGTAGTTGGAGATTTGCTGGTCGAAGGTGCGATGTTTGCTGGAGCACTCATGCTGCTTTGTCTCAAAATCTTAAACCTTTTTCTCGCAAACTGAGCTGAAATACCACTCACGCTTCAGCTCATTATGTCAGAGTCGGATCTGGGCGTCAGCCTGATAACACCTAGAAAGGTCTTTGGCCAACTGAGTAAAGAAAGCTTCAAACTCAATCAGATACGTGGCCATAGGATCAGGAAGTTGGTATTCAGAAAGCTCATCTAGAATTTTGAACACATCATTAGTTATGGCCGACTCTTCTGCAATTGCAGCTAGGAATTGCTCTTCGAAAAGATAAGACTTTAATTGTTGCAGTTTGAGCGAAAAGGAGGCATCAGTGTCTGGCGTCAGGAGAATGGTTGAACCAACAGATTGGACATCTTCAGCCTCTTCACGGAATTTGTGTAGCGCCCTCAGGGTCGCTGTTAGATTCGACTGTTTAGCTACCAAAAGCTCCTCCGGAGTGAGGGTTTTGACAACAGCATGCGAGTTGTTCTTCGACCCCTGTTCAGGAGCTTGAAAGCTATCTCCGACGACAGTTGTGGCGGCGACAGGTGTAGGATTTACATTTTCAGCAGTGGTCACGCCATCATTGCCAGATTCAAGATCAACATGAGGAGTTGGAAGCGTCGTGTCCACCAAAGGCTCTTCCGTTGCAGGAATCTGAAACTCATCTACCTTCTGAGGACTTGGCATTATGTTGGTTTCCGTGAGATTGGCATCAGCGGCCGGTTCAGGGGTATTTTTGCCCACAGTGGTCGAAGAGACCACGTTTTCCTACAAAATAAAACATCATGAGACATTGTACTTGAGTGTTATCTGAGTTCACGAGGCAAAAAATAAGTACCTGTATAGGTTATGATGGAGCTGCTTTAGGAGGAACGTCGGAGGGGATTGGTGTGAAAACTGTTTCAAGGTTCTTGGGAACAACAGGGGCCACGGTCGACGTAACTGTTCTAGTGGGTGTTTTTATGATCAACGCCTTCTTCTTTCTCACCAGGGGGTAGAAGGAGGAGACGCTGGGGATGTAGTAGCAAAGACTCAAGAATGGAAACTTTTGTTCGACGCGGTTCTCTCAGGAGAAGGGGCTTTCTCAGAGACCTGTGAAAGCTGCCATTAGATGGAGAAAGGAGAAGGAAAGCGAAATAGACGATAGAGTATACCTGTGAGGTCGTCGCCCTAAGTTTTTTGGCAGCCCAAGTGGAGGCCGACGCCGTAGTTGCTTCCCTTTTGCGACCCTACGAAAGGAGGCGAGATGATCAATTCAGAGTTCATACGAAATAAAGTAAGGGTCCATAATTTACCTTAGTAGAGGGATCTTCTGTAGTGTCGACACGGACATTCGCGACAGGTGCGCTACTGATGGCTTGGGGGCCTCTCCAGCCAGAGAAGCAAAGGCGTCGACCACGTTCTCAAGGAAAAGGTTGGCAGTAAAGGCTTGATATTGATACTCAGCCCACCAAGCATCAAACACCTGAGTAGTGGAAAAGGAAGTTTGCCACCTAAATACAGGTAATTCAAGGTGTTAAGTGGCTTTGACAAACCTCATACAGGATCTATGGCCCTCCTGAGTCAGGCGACGACCAGATCGAATGATATCTTCATGGTGGCGTACTAGAGACTTTGGCAGCATTTGGCTCAATCCAAATTGTCGGGCCACCAAGTTTGGCTGATAGTTCATGAAACCATAACCATTGTTTCCTGTTTCGATCTGATAAGATAGCATGGTGCGAGTCAGGAATGCCTGCCATACAACGTTCGATTGTGCAGTAGCTTGGGGAGAGACCCTAGGAAATGGGTTTCTGAACCATACGGGCCCAAACTTACGCTCAACAAAAGGTACCATCTCAGGGACGAAGGAGATAGTCTCAACGAACATTGTGAGATACCTCATGAAAAGAGCTTGTTTAGGACTCTCCTGAGTAGTCATCAAGGCAAGCCGCATACCTTCGACAAGACGTTCTTCATTCAAGCGGTCCATCGTGGGCAAAACAGGGTATCCTAACTTGTGCTCGAAGGTGGCATTTAGACAATGTTGTAACAGCCACACAGGTCCTGAGCCTTTCAAAGACTTGGTGGTTTTGTGGAGAAGTTTCAGCCGCATGGCCGTCAGGCCAAGAGAGTGGTAGAGAGAAGCCAACAGAAGTTTGGCCAAAGATATTTGTCGACCTTCGTGAATCTGGATGACCAAAGCGATATAACTCTTGGCTATCTACAGAGAGCCAGGGCAAAACAGATAATATGACAGCCACCGTGTCAAAAACGCAATGTGCTCTTTGTCGGACACCTCTTTCGACTGTTTGTCATGATGGTCGTCAATGTAGTTTTGTAGGCTAGCACGCTCGAAGTCAAAAGTATGACTGGTCTCTGAAGTGGGGTCAAATGTCTCACCTAGTGGGGAAAGGCCAGTGATGTCCACCACGTCGAAAAGCGTGGGGGTGAACATACTGCAAGGAAGATGAAATGTGTTCGTCGACCCCTCCCAAAAATACATTGACGAAAGTAAGAGACAGGGGTTGATCCTATATGCTATACGCAAAATCTGGATGGCGTTGAAGATGCCAGATTCTTTACATTTCCTTTTATGTTGGCTCTCGACTTTGTCGAGCCAGGCAAGATATTCTTTGTTCCCGGGGGTTGGCATAGATCTAAAGACTCGTGATTTAGGTGCCATGTATTTGAGGTCGAGAGTACCGCCTTTCTCAAAGGCTGGTGGAATTGTTTCCTTGAAGTAAGGGAAGAATTTTTGAAGAACTTCCGGAGCAGGTTTTCCTTCTGGATATGGGCCGTGGAAGGCGTGAAGTTTGTTTTCCACATCGAACGGAATGACCATCTGGCGGCGCCAGTTGTTTACCACCGTTTCATCGGCGGACGTTGGCTGAGGAAGAGGTTGAGAAGTGGCTGCTTCAGAAAGCACGAGCGCCACAGGATTGTTCCCGGTGGTTTGAGGAATGGAGGCGGTCGCGATATTTGATTGGGCCATTGGAGGAAGAAAATGTGAGATGAAGCTTGGAATTACAAGACGATTCAAAAGTAACGCAGATGGTATTTAGAAGAGCCAAGAACAAGAAGAGGTTATGGTGAAGAAATAAAGAAGATGATGTTTTGATACCAGGGTATTATACTAAAAAAGCACATGAGAAGATGAGAAGTTACCCAAAACTGTTCAAATTCTGAGTAAGTGGGAGTTGGTTTTCGAGGCCATAACCTAGGACGAGACTCATCATCATGGCGCCCACCTTGGAAATCGTGAAACAAGATAGCCATCATCATATCAGACGGCTGTTGACATGTGTTCAGAGGAAACGTGACGTTAGCAGCAGAACTGAAAGGACACACCGTCGAAATCCCATAGGAAATCCAAAACCCAAGTTTCTCAATCGACGAAGTACTCAGTCGAAACTGGCCTTTTAGGGGGCAATTTGTTGGCAAGGAGATTTCGACTAAGGCAAAGTTGGAAACAAGTGCAAAAAATGTCGACGCTTCGACCAAGGCAAAGGGAGGAAAATGGATGTCGACAATAGGAACATAGATCCCACGCAAGACGAAAGGAGCGTCGGATGGTCGTTGAGATCAATGGTGTCGGAATGCCAAGCGAAAGGACCATTTGAGTTCAAAACAAGAAACTAGGCGGGAAAAGATTGCAAGTTCCAAGGAAGTGGGGAGTTGAAAAGATAGTGGGGACACATGTCACCATCGGAAGAAATCTGGGCAGATGGACAGTTACTCTCTAGGCCTATATATAGCTTTGTCTTTTTCCATTTTAGGGGCGCATTTTGTAACATTCAAAGGAAAAAACACTCAAAGTACCAAACTTAGAGAGAAACGAGTTCCATTCCCACTATGTATGACTGCGTCCGCCTTTTTTAATGCAATTTACTTTTACTCTTAAAGTCATTATTTGTCTGCTTGCTTCTTTTTTCTTGTCTTTTACTCCTGCGCTATTTTTGCTTCACCAAACCCAATTCATGTTAAGAACACCATTATTCATAACTTGTTTTTAAACACCCAAGAACCAAAGATAAAAAAACCAACATACGCTTCTAACCACTGTTCTAGGATTTGTGTGGCCGATCCCGCGAGCGAACCTGCGAAGGAAGGCCAGCGGTTGTTTGCGACTGCGAACACATATACACATGTGGTAGTCCACATTTTTGAAATTCTATTACATACATATAAATTTTAACTCTCCCTAAGACTCATTTCTTAATGACATCATCCTTCAACTGCTCAAATTTTGATCAAAAAATTCTTGTTAGCAAATCAGGTCGATCTTGTGGAGTTTGCATGTCATTGTAAGGAATATATTCGGTTTACCATCATTAAGAACAATAGCCATACCATCTTGATATCTTTGTTTCATGTCTCGCTTACTGCCAATAAATGACGATGGCAATATTGTCCTTTGTTCAACATTATCTATAGAAATATATGAAAATTATAAAAATTAAATGTGTCGATAGTGGTAAACATAAAGTGGACGCTCCCCATGTATAAATCTATATTAAATACCTAAGTTATTATCTCCATCGTGCAATGCATCTTGTAACCCATAATATACTTCAGACCGGATATTATTTTGATTTCTTCGAATCCATCTCAACCTTTACATAATTGTCTACAACATACTGTTGTAAGAGTCGACCCGATTTTAGCAATACAGATTGATAATTATGACGAATATACATTGAATAAAATAATCAATCATGACTTATTTTTTCACACTTTAAGAAGTAAAGATCATGAATAAAAATAGTTTAGCATGTACTTGAAGCACATAACTGTAGTACTCTCGACATGTAACATTTTTTCCAACATTATTTTTTGTTTTTATGTCCCAACCGTATGTTCCCAATGGAAACAATATAGTATATTGTAAAGGATCATAATACCCAATTGTTTCTTGAACCTTTGTTAGCTTTCCATCAGAGTTGATGACATTTATATCTCTTCCACGTTCTATTGTATCTTCATCACCACCACCAATAACAATTGTTGAGACTTGAGAAGTTGAAGGGAGACTATATTGTGGCTGATTTGATGGACGTTCTTTAATGAGTAACCTACATTCTTCAACATTTGGCTCTAGTGCAAGCTGCATAAACATAATGACAAACGGGTTGCATTGGTGGAGTATTTTTTGCAACTTATACACTATGGCTTGGTTAAGTATTGGGGTTTCCCTCATCCTATTTTGAAGCTCATGATCAGTATCATAAATGTATAGCTGCAAGTAACATGGCCTTGAACCTTGATTTGGATGAAAACCTCCTATTTTGTGATAAATTGTGCCTTGAGCACGAAATGTGTAAATACCACGACCAGTTGCAACCAAACTTTCGTCGACATGAGCACCAAGTGAAGTAACGACATGACATAGTTGTAACTTCTAATATGTTGTACAAATTGGCGTCCTTTAGTAGAAGTGTCTGAAAATAACTGTAACAACTCGTCAGGAGCAGGCACCTGTCTAATTGTCACCTTTCCACCTTTGAAACACATATCTTGATATTCTCTATAAAACAGTTTTGCAGTGCATCGTCTACACTCAATCAAAGTAGACAGTAGGGATTTGATTGTCATAACATTATTTCAAAAATTTCTAGCAATGTTATGTCTTGCTTGAAAAATATATCATGATTCTGTATTTTATTACATACAAAACATTCATTAAAAAAATTATACTTATTATATACGTGGTTACTAACATGAAAGTTATAACCCTCAACAATCTTAGTTGGATATATATAGCATATCTTCCTACCAATTTTACCCCTATTATAATGTATAACTTACACAATAACTTTCATTTAAACCACAATATCATCTTTCATATAACTTCCTACAATTAACTTTCTACCCAATTTCCTACTATTAACTTCCTACATAACTTCCATTGAAAACTAATATTGAATAAAAAATATCATTTAAATTTTTACGTTAGCATTAAAAAAGAGGACACAAGGGCACGCGAGTGTCCGTCTTGACGCTAGTAATATTTAAATAAAAACATACAATATATGTTATAGATTAAAAATACATAATCGTACCTTGATCAAAAACTGTTTGTGTTTCGTGAGCCTCAACAGGTGAATTCATATTTTGCGAAGGTGATTCTATAAAAGAAAGTACTTACTTCAATATAGATTTATAGTTTAAAAATAACAATAATGTATAAATCTAAATATGTATTACTATTAATTTGATTATTGACAGAATTATACTTACCACAATCATTGTCATCAATATTTCTTATTAATGGTCTTGCTTCGATGTTATCAGTTTGTTGGAAAATTGGGTATGTAAAATTTTGATCTGTACATTAGTTTTGAATTAATAGACCATCCAATTATTTTTGCATAATTAATTGAAATTTTTTAAATATAATATATTTAAGTGTAACCTATAACATAAATTGAAGTTTCTAACTTGGGGATGGAATGCGACTGGCATGTGTGGTATTCAGTCCAGCTTCACTGTCATGAGCTCTTGGATAAAATCGAGAAGAAAGATTGCCATTCGTCAAGTCTTGAAATGACATCATGGTTCTCATATTAGAAGTATTAGATGTTTGAACTTGTTTTCCTTTGTCTTTATTTTTTCTGTAATTCGAACGCCTTCTAGCTAATTCTTGTTGTCTTTGCTCAACACTCATCCGCTGTCTTCGATCTCTTGCATTTTGTGCTCGTCTTTCTCTTTGACGTTCTCTTAAATCTTGACTATGTGTATTTTCCATTCTAGTATTTTATCTTTAAAATTAAATGTAGTATTTAAAAAAATTATAATACAAAAATGAATGTGTCGTGTACAAAAATGAATGTGCCGTGTACTATAGATACGATATGACATTATCCCAACCAATGTATTAACTCTAATGATTTTATCAATGAATCAAAAAATGAATATGTCTATATACAACACATATTTTCATACAATGATATATTAATAAACCTTTTAAATCAAGATACTCAAAATCCAATTTAAAATGAAACAGTAACACATAGATATTCATATGGAAACTCAGTCATATATTTCATGGTATATTATGGTGTGATGCACATTTAGATATAGGGTATAAAGTATATTTTAAGTAAGAACGTTTACAGTCGTGTGTCTAAGATCATTTTGTGGGATCACTTACCACGCTTTATACCCAACATTTAAATCTTAAAGAGGAAAATAAATGGTAAACAACAAAGTGGAAATGCATAAGATTACCTATATACTATGAAAAATTATTTTCATGAGAATATTTATACTTGGAAAGTAAAATGAAATAGATAATGTTGTTATCTATTTCGTCAATGTACTATTTAGATGTCAGACAAGTTAACGAATTTAGAGTGATGTGTTTTTTAAAGACGTATTTCATCATACCATTATTTATTTTTCCTAAATAAAAAAAATCCAACTTAAACTAAAAAATATAGCATTACTATAAAACAAAATATAGAATGTACCTTTGTGAATAATAAGGTGACTCACATATGAGGAAATAACACCAACAACTAAAATGAAATGACAAAAACATGATTAATGGTTCATGAGAAAAGTAGCATGAATAAGAGACTGGAATAACTTCTGCAATTAAATTAAAAGGTGTTTTTAGATTAACTCAGACTAATCTAAAAACAAAATTCCATGTGAAGCATGAGGCGAACTTTATTTAATCATACACCTTCTTTATATGATATATAATTATTACTTTTAATATATAGAGTGGTATTTAATATAATTGACACAATAGTGATTGTGTGCATTTATTACTTGGATGCAACAATTTATAAGTCTGCTCTAATTTGATTAAGTTGCAGTGTTAAAATGTCAATGACAAATTCGATTATGTTTTGTCATATACCTTCAATTTTGAATAAAAACATATAATGAAATGGTTGTACAAATCAAAGTGATAAAAATTACATACTTAATTAATTTATAGGGAAATACACCTATTATTGCAGAGGAGGAATGCTATTTCTACATCGGTTGTTCTACACATGTTTGAGACTGTAACTCTAAAGTACATTTTGATTGAGGCACATTTTTAAAAAAATATAACAAATAATATAATGAAAAGTATAGTGTATCGTGTGTAGGTGTGCATGTAAGTGTCATAATAACATTACTCATTGCGGAGCAATGAATATTTTCAAACTAAAAAGTAGAACATGATATTTATTTCACGATGAAAGCAAAAAAGAAGAATGATATTCGTTTTAATATAATTGCATTTATATAATTATTTTTCATTTTATAATTAAATAATCAATTTGACCATTTCTTAATACACCACCCAAATTTCTTATACACCACGTGAATTTCGTTTTTGCCCCCTGATTCCGGATGTGCACATCCGGACGCATCGATTTTTTAAAAAATGCTGATGTGTTCCGGATGTGCACATCCGGAAACATAGTATAGCTTTAAATTCCGGAACTGCAGATCCGGAAAATAGCATAACTTTATTTTTTTTTTAAAAATCGATTTTGTCGGTTGGTCGCATACATTAATATATCATCGCAAGTTAATATACATTCGAATGAGGGGAGCGAGAAGGGATTAGGTTTCCCGCCCATAGAAAACTTTGTTCTTCGTATCTCTTCAATAGAAAACTTTGTTCTTCGTATCTCTCCAGTGTAACCACTACTCCTGTTATCTTTCTTTGTTGATCGTCCAACACTGCAGATGGACTCAATATATTTCGGAGATAAACCCTTTTCGTTATTGAAAATAAGTAATGTGGCTAGTGCACCAGTAGCAGTAATGTCATCAAAAGTTATAACAAACTCTAGGGTTGGAGTCTCTCCGTCAATATAATGGTTGTCTTCGGTATTTTGATAAAGTTAACAACAGATTTACGGTCATGAATATAAACAACTATCATTTAACATCATGAAGATCTTGAGTCAATGGATTAGGTTTCCCGTTAATAGAAAACTTTGTTCTTCGTATCTCCTATTACCACTTGCAGAACCAGAATCAGAATTTTCTACTTCACTTATATAGTATCGAGCGCGGAACGCTAGCAAGTGTACATAATAAGCAGGAGGAGCTGTGTCATTAATATACAAGTTATAATATATACATATACATCAATAGACATCAGCAAGTGTGCATAATAAGCAGTGGGCATAATAAGCATAATAAACAAGTTCTAATATATACATATACATCAATATACATCAGTATGTATCATTTAGAAAAAACCAACGCGAACCTATAAAATATAATCCTTTTAGGCTTAAACCCGGTTGATTTATAAAAAGCCACACGCCACTCCCTGAATTATCCTATCATGAGGAATACACAAATCTAACAAAATTATCTTATCATTCCAGCGGTAATAGGAGTATCATTGGTTCTGCAAGTGGTAATAGGAGTACCACCAACTTTGTGTCGACTCTGATAATAGAAATAATGTTTTACTGTTGATCGTTATTCTTTTAAAATACATATTATTATTTTTTAAAATAAATATACCTTTTTAAGTTTCAGCCATTTTTCCGGATGTACACATCCGGAAAACGCGTAATTGTCATTTCGGATTTGCACATCCGGAACAAGGCAACATTTTAAAAAAAAATGGTGCGTCCGGATGTGCACATCCGGAATTGGGGGGCAAAAAAATAATTTCACGTGGTGTATAAGAAACTTGGGTGGTGTATTAAGAAATGGTCATCAATTTAATATTTCTAAGTTAAATTAAAAACAAAATTGAGAGAGAGGAGTTTTAAAAAAAAATTAAAAAAATCCACCAGCTACAGAATGACACGTGGCAGCTAAGCGAGAGGAAAAAGTCAAAATGTAAACTCTTCTTCTCCACCTTGTAAGTTCTACACAGAGAGAAAGAGAAAAATAAATTCTCTTCTTCTCACTCGCTCATGTCCATTACATTAATAACCAAACCTTGCTTATCTCTTTTTTTTTTAAAGAACTCTCTTCCTTTTCTCATGTTTGTTACAGAAGAAGAACAAATCCAAAACACAAACTTTAACTCCCTCTTATTTAGAAACATGCTCTCTCTTGAATCATAGATAATAGATGTTATAAAACGAAATTATTTCTTTCCTTTAACAGTTAATAATCATCGAAAACTAACTATTGTTAATACTGAATCATAGCATAGAAAATTTACCTTCCAATGTCATCATATAGTAAAGAATATGCAATAGAAACATGTTGTTAAATATTTTACCAGAAAGAATGATGTATATTCTAAAAATTTGGTTAGTACCAGTTGATTTTGAGTGGCAGTTTACTTATTGCAAAGAGATCAATTATGGTGGATAGTTTTTATTTAATTTTATATTGTGGAGATAGAGAGTTGTAGTTACTTTTTTTTTCAACTTCTAAGTAGTTATTGAAATGTTAAATTACAAAATTGTATGCGGTTACATAATAAATAAACTTTTAAAATAGCAAAGGATAATTTTGGAAAAAGAAAAAGCTACACCAAACTGATGTTTTGCCTTTGTATATATTAGTATAGATTAGTATAGATAAATAGTTATTGAAATTGTAAATTACAAAATTGTATGCGGTTACATAATAAGTAAACTTTTAAAATAGCAAAGGATAATTAAAAAAAAAAAAAGCTACACCAAACGGATGTTTTGCCTTTATATATTACTAGCGTCCAGACGGGCACTCACGTGCCTGTCTGTCCGCTTTTTATAATGCGCAAGCGGATAAAAATATTAACGGCATTTTTTTAATATTTATTATTTATTTTAGTTTAAAATATTTTTAAAATAAAAAAAAAATTGAATGAAATAAGTGTGCAAACCACCATAAAACGGTTAGTAAAAGAGAATTTGATATTTTTACAATAAAAACTGAAAAGGGCATAATTGGAACAAAAATAAGCTACACCAAAACCAAGTTTTCCCTTTATATATGTTATAGATAATATATAAGTATAGATAATTGAATAGAGCACATTCTCATTTTAGTTTTCCCTCATAATTATTTTTCTCTATATTTTACTTTTTTTTTTTTCTTTTAATTTGTAACCATACTACGCTTTAAATAAAACCCTAAAACACGTAAGCCCTACTTTCCCTTTCCCTTTTTTTCATATATGTTTATTTTTTTCAGGTTTGCTATCTTGACACCCTTTCCTACATCTACACCGCATGTCCGTACTGTACGGACGACACTATTCATATACGGACGATACTATTTATTGTACGGACGGTACTATTCATGGTACGGAATGCATTACTATTCATGTGCGGACGACACTATTCATTGTACGGACGAGAACTGTTCATATACAGGCGGCACTATTCACCGTCCGTACATACGGTGTAGGTGTAGGGTGGGTGTCAAAATATCATTTTTGTTTTTTTTTTTTCCTTCAGTGTGTTCTCTGTTCCTTCATCCTGTCTTTTATGTTCTTCTATATTCCCTCTTGTTTTAGAACGCAAACCCATCCAAGTCCAAAAGTTGCCTACGTCGCTAAAGTTGAAAGACGGAAACCCTATCCTGATTCAAATTGGAACTAGATAAAGAGCATGGTTGACTGGAAGTATTTATACCGTAGCACTTACAAAGAGTCATATTTCCTTCCATCTATTATGATGTTCTAACTTTTAAGTACCAGAGTAAATTCATCCCTGCTATGAAAGTCATCCTTACTAAGGTAATTTTGTGATGGTATAACATGTGTTAATTGACTAACCCTAACAACCATGTCCACGTCCATATAATTTCTCTTATATATGCATGTTTATGGCGCTTACAGAGGAGATGGTGTGGCAATCACCAAACAATTGTGAGGTTGATCTTCAAATCCTCTTAGCAAATTCGTTCACCTAGGATAAAAATATCAAGAACACCCATAATTGGTTTGTCAGGGATTATAACATGTGGTATTAGACATGTAGTCAATATATAGCTGAAACTTGAGTAGTGTTAACTTAGGTTAATATGACAATAGTTTTTATCCTTCTATAATCTGACAAAGTAGATAAAACTTATTCAAAGTGATAACAAAACAAAACAATTTACTTTTGAGTTGTGATTATTGTTTGATTGTTGACACCAAGGACTTATGCTAACCCTTATTTATACTAATAATACACTCCTAATAATGAACTATAAAGAGATATGCAAAAACCAATCCTAATATTTAATCTATTTTATTTTAAATTACTCCAAGATACAACCCAAGTATTATATGATATTTTTCACTTATTTTAACAAATTTAATTGGATTCTGGATATAAAGGATACAGCTTTTTTAAGTTGCAGTTTTATTCCTCATGTTCCAATCTAGGATAGGTGATTTGTTTGGATAATTGTCATCTTCTCATTCATATGTTCACATTGATCTAAATGCTGGAGTAAGCCAAGTTGTTAATATCTAATGGTATGTGTTGTACAAGTTGCCCAGTAGGCCACTCTTAAACTTGCGTAGTTGCATATGGAGGCTTTTTTTCCTTCTCATTATTGCGTGGTAACTTCTGTTTGCCATCTAATTTTTAGATAGCAGCCGGCAAAGAAGCAATTTTTATCAAGGTTAAGAAAAAAAAGTTAGGTCTTAAATATAGTTTACATATTTTACAATTCTAACAAAACAATTGACTTTAATTTTGGAAAGAGTAATGAACTAATGAGATTTTAGGATATTATATAAATAAATGTGTGGTCTTTCTGTCTTTTTATTTTATTCTATGAAGAAGTTGATTTTGTATAATGTAGATTTACATTTAGTACACAATTGTGTTATATGTGGAATGAATTCACCATTTGATTATTTTATATCTCTATGGTTTCCCTAAAGTTGACATTTGGAAAGACACGACAAGTCCATCAGTATGGAAGAAAGAGCATGCGAGTCTCTAGTTTTGTGTTTGAAGATGAATTCTACATAACTTGAATTATTAATTTTTATTTTTAGATGTTTCGATAATTTTTTGGGAATTGATTTTTGTGCGTGAATATTCTTGAATTTGGACATTTGTGTTTTCAGTTTGTGTTTGTCTCTTTAACTGTATGGGAAGCACTCATCTTTGGGGAATACAAGTTATTTGTAGGATACTAGAAAGAACAGGTACTTTGAATATTTAGTTATCTTTGTTACAACTAAGATAATAACAATTCTGATGAATAACTATATAATATAACTATATCAAGTATAGAAACATGTAAAGAGAATTATACTTATGACTCTACAATGGAATAGAGCAACAAAAAAATGGAGTCAAGGCCAATTAGCAAAATAGAAACTAACTTTTCCATTTTATACTTGGAGCCATGGTACAACACTAAGGATACTGCCATGTAAACATGAGGTCATAATTCAAATCCAAGAAACAGCCTCTGCTTGGATACAACTATTCTCCATAGACTCCATCCGGTAAAAGTTGTGCACTTTACTACCCTTAAATATTACTACCTCCGTTTCTTTATATAAGAGACAATTCATTTTTTAAGTTTATTGAATAATTGATGTATTTAGTCAGTTTATAGACTAGATACATTGATTATTCAATGAATCTAATAAATAAATTGTCTCTTATAAAAAAGAACGGAGATAGTATAAATATGAATCTAAAAAATAAATTTGATTTGGCTTCAAGTAGGAGGAGATTCATGATGTGGGATTTAAACTTCTAACATTTGATAGCTTTTTAGTTTCATTTATTTGTATTACCATTATTGTAGCTCATTTCATCTTGCAAAGATTATTATTTATATTTGTATATTGTTTTTTTTTTATATTATGTTATTTTATTTTATTTATTAAGCAATACAAAATTTATTTTATTTATTAAGAAATACAAAAATTATTTTATTTATGGTTAATTGGCTAGTCTATTTCATACTAAATACTTTTTGTTACAAATTTGCAAATTCTGGCGGTTAAAACCGACAACAGTTTCTATTTTTGAAAGTAAAGAAGTGAAAATTATGGGAGTTAAAGAGGTCATTATACACAGAAAAAAAACGGCCATTTTATGCAACTTAAATTGTGGCGGTTTGTCCGACGTTTCTTGCGAACCGACTTTTTATGCTTTTCGACGGTCAAATTTACGTTGTTTATTTAAAACGCCATTTTGGTACATTTTGGTGGTTGTAACCGTCATAATTTTTAAATCTAACCGACACAATTAACCCGATATTTTGTAGTGATGGGGTAGGATAATTTCTCCCACGAACTCTCAGCTGTCGTGAAACATAAGCCACAACCTTACCATCTTGCATCAGCACACCACTTAAACCCATCAAAGACGCATCACAATACACCACAAACAGTTCATTCGATGTAGAAAAAATCAAAACTGGAGTTGTATTCAATCTCTTCTTCAACTCGATGAAACTCTTCTCACAGTGACTGTCTCACACAAATGCTTTACCTTTACAAGTCAGCTTAGTTAACGAAAGTGCTAACTTAGAAAAGCCTTCAATAAATTTGTGGTAATAACCAGCCAAGTCCAAAAATCTTCTAATCTTTGTAACTGACTTCGGAGCCTCTCATTGTAGAACTGCATCTACTTTGGACGGATCCACAGCAATACCATCACCTGAAATAACATGACCAAGAAAACTCACCTCTTGCAACCAGAATTCACACTTCGACAACTTAGCATAAAACTCCTTCTCCTTCAACACTTGCAGCCCAATTCGCAAA
This sequence comes from Lathyrus tuberosus, assembly GCA_022829125.1. Taxonomy (NCBI): domain Eukaryota; kingdom Viridiplantae; phylum Streptophyta; class Magnoliopsida; order Fabales; family Fabaceae; genus Lathyrus; species Lathyrus tuberosus. Next base: position 637,293 of record JALAZF010000185.1, read on the forward strand.
TACTTAGCATGTTGCTCTTCTGATTTAGAATAGACCAGAATATTATCAATGAAAACCACTACAAATTTATCCAAGTAAGTGTGAAAGATATAATTCATATACTCCATAAACACTCCATGTGCATTTAAAACGCCGGATGACATCACCAAATACTCATAATGCCCATACCGAGTCTGGAAAGCCATCTTCTGAATATCTTCATCCTTTACTCGAATCTGATGATAACCCAACCTCAAGTCAATTTTGCTAAACACACGTGCACCCACCAATTGATCCATCAATTCATCTATTCTTGGAAGTGGATACTTGTTCTTAATCGTTACTTTATTCAACTGTCGGTAATCCACACACAAGCTCATACTATCGTCTTTCTTCTTTACTAACAACACTGGAGCTCCCTAAGGCGACACACTTGGTCTCATAAATTTCTTTCCCAACAAATCTTCTAATTGCTTCTTCAACTCTGCTAACTCCGACGCCGACATCCTGTATGGTGCCTGATCTGGAATAATCAGAATGGATCCTCGTGGCCTTCCGTGTAGGGCAGCAATGATGATTATAGGAGAAAAGGGGGTGTACCTGCATGGTACTCCGATGCTAAAGTAAGAAAAAGAGAAGAGAGAACAAATACAAAGTGTTTAGGGTTGTGTTAAAATGAATTGAATACATGACCCTCTTAAATGTGAGGGTATTTATAAGAAACCCTCAGTGCGGGGCCAAGGTCTCCAATGTGGCCGAAGTATTTGGTCGACCAATGGGAGACTGCCGGGTGGAAGATCTAGTACGCGATCTTTTGAAGTGGTCCAACTGTCCCTGTGAACTTCGGAGGGGCAGTTGGTCGCATGAACCATCAAGCGCGTGAGGAGGATGTCCCCAACGACTATATTTTCCCCAACGGCTAGATTGTCTTAATCTCCTTATTAGGCCTTGCCTAAAGCTGGACTAGATTGGGCCTTGCCCAACTATTGGCCATGTGTCAGTCCAGTCCAGAACAGGAGCCCCCCAAGTCGTTGCTCTAAGGTGAGGAGTAATGACATGAGTTAGCCTTGTTGGTCGACCGATGGGCAGAAGTTGCGTCGCGGGGAGGCTTTTTGAGATCGTTATTTTTCGAACGAAAATCTTCAGGGATATGACCTTCATTTGTCTATGGTTGGTGTGGTCGATTGTTGGTTGTTCATGATTCTAAGGGTTCCTTGGGATGCGAGGACGTGCTCGCTGAAGGGACGTTTATGTTGACCACCCTTGCGCTTAGGGTAAAGAAATTTCTTGTCGATGAGGTTGTGCCCGCGGAGAGCTAGAGGGAATTTGTCTTAGAAAGTGAAAGGTTCCGCCTTGAGAATTTCAAACGAAAGATCCCCTTCTGACACGTGACAGCGCAATTAATGTTTGTTAAGGCCTAGGGAATCTAGGCTAGCTAGGCAATGATGGCTCCTACCCTTCGCGCTTCTCTATGCGAGCAAATGTTTATAAAAGGAGAACAGACTGATTCATTTTTATACTTCACGTGAATTTCTCTCCCCAACAATCTTTTGCTCTGCAACTCGTGGTCTCTTGTCTCTCGCCAGAGCTCTTCCCGTCGCCGTCCATCTTCATCTCTAACCTTTATATCTAGGTAATTCTTCATCTTCAACCTTTGAATATTGGTCAGAATCTAGGGTAGTTTGTAGATTTCTAGAAATTAGGATGAATCTGAAATGGATGTTCCAGCGATGCATGAACTTTCCGGCTGAAGTTCATGTGTTCATCGATGAACACCTGAATTTCTGGAAAATTTATGAAGATTCTGAAGAACATATGAATCTGATGATGAATGTTAGGAATTAGTGTAGGAGAAGTCCATGGATCTTCCTAGGTTTTTGTTGGGAATAGCTTGTGTTTGTAGTCGGGCATTAGGCCTCTTGTCGTCGAGAATTTATTCTCGAGTACTTGATAAGTGTTAGTTGCCGATGAGACTCGTCCCCGTAGGAATATTTTTTAGAGTCGTGGAGACTCGTCCCCGTTCTTCGAGGAGAAGCTTACGCTACGTCCCTGTTGTGTCGACAAGGGCTCGAGTCGAGGACCCATCCTCGTACTTATTCCTCGCCCTTTCACTTGATTTTCAGTGGAAGGGTGGATTTGATCTCTTTTGTCGAATTCACTTTTGCTTCTTTTGATTTTCAGGTAAAATGGCTGACAGAAACGAGGAGATCGTCCCCGACGTAGAAATTACTAATGGCGAAGTTGTGCTTCCTGCTGAGTACGCTAATGTCAAGGTCGCTCAAGAGGATCTTAGTTGGATCTCCCAAGAGCCCTTAGTGACAAAGTCAACTTTCACCGAGGACGAGGCCAACTCTTTCACTCTCCTCGAAGATCGGGCAGAAGGTGCACCTGCGAACTGGAAGGTGATCAGCCCCATGGAGAATGATCGGATATGCTCAGTATATCTAGGGAGAAGTGTCGCTCCCGAAAAATTCGCATCCAACGGTACAAACGCGAGAGTGGCGCAGAAAAACACAGAGTCGCCAGCAATGTGTATTTATCCCGAGAGAGGGAAAGGAAACACTGCATAAACCTGAGGGAAGGGAAAGAACATGGTCTCACGACCAAGAGAAACGGGTACGGGAGTCGGTTACGCGAAGGGAAGGTGTTAGCACCCAACCCGTCCATCGTACTCGATGGGATCCACGCTTGCTGTCTGCACCAAAGGGTGTCGTCGTTTGGAGCTCCACTGCTACTGGACCGGAGAAGAAACGAGAACGGCAAGAATGGAGAAACGAAGAAGAAAGAAAAAAAAAGTGACTCGATAGGACGTTATCATTGTCCTAGGCCTACGTACTCCCTCAGTGCAATGGGAAAGTCAGAGTCAACGTAGTTCGGACGAGAACTGTGGGGGAAGGTTGCTCGCCAAGACAATCGTTGTCTTGTGCCTACATATCCTCAATCAGACGAGAGAGAGGAATCAGAGCTAATGTAGTTCGTGGGTACGAACACGAGTGGGTAAGTGTTTTTTACGTGAGCGACGAGCTCTTCTGAGAAAAAGAAGTTTGAAACCCAACAATCCCGAAGGATAAAAAGATTTGAATTTGTTTGGTGTTTTTTAGACAGAAGTGTTTTAAATTAGTTCATAACTTGCATTGCACCAAAGTCTATGACATAGGAACGAATACTTCACGTATCGTCCCCAACAGGATGTACACTAGGTACCCTAGAGGAATGAAGGGAAACCCCTCACTCCTCACTTCCCACGCTTAAGGCTCGAGCGCAATACACTTTATCTTTATTAAGTGTTTTCAAGAAGTTTTGAGATGAGAAGAGAGAAGACACAAAGAAAACTCTAAGGGAAACTAAGAGTCCTAATGTTATCATGCATGGATGGCCTATGGTTAGTGAGGCTTAGGAGGGACGACTACCTAAAGCCTAATGCTAATCCTACTCCAAGCTTAATCAAAAATTAAGTTGGACTAGGTAGCTCTAAAGGGAGAGAATCCAAGACTTAATCAAGTCTTGAGATTCATGGAATGAGAAAGAGTGAGAGAGAAGAAGGAAGCATCTTAAATGCTAAAGAAAACACAAGTATGAAAGCTTAAAAGAGAAAGGAGAAGTTAGAATATGGATAACTATCCACATCCCTTTCACTTACCATTAGCCCCTACATGGTTAGCAAAAACAAACATAAGCAACAATAAGACAAATGAAACCCAAACAAGTCACAACCCAAAGAGAAATGGTTACAAACCAAATGAAACTCATCCAAGTCAGAATGTACACCTCAAGGGTGACCCATAATGTTTACCAAACAAACTCAAGCAAAGAGAATGTAAACAAATTGCCAAACATCCAAGAAGATCATCAAAGAAGGAGTAAAAGAAGAATGAGTGGATATGCAAGGTGATCATGCAACAATGCTTCAAATAAAATCAAATTCAGAATGTGGATGACCTAAACATGCTATACAAGTGTCACATAAGGCATACAAGCAAGTATCCAAGCATTAAGAATCATTAGAAGAAGGAGAAGGAAGCATGTAAGTGAAACATGTTAAAGTATGCAAAAGGAAACATGAATAGCACATGACATGAATGCAAAGCTCCAAGGTCAGAAACATACATCAAATGAAGTGAAAAGGAATGATATGGCATGGCATACATAAACCAAACACAAACCAAGAAGAGGCATAGATGAGAAGAAGTGAGAAGATAAGTCAAAAGAGGCATGTAAATCAAACATTGAACATGTGCATAAAATATGCAACAACCTCACACCAATGACCTATAATTACAATCAAATGACCTATAATGATTCAAACATGGTTATTGAAGTCAAAGAAACAATCCCAAATAATGGCACAAGTGCCTTCTCAAACAAGTAATCAAACATGATCAAAGATGTGCATAAAAGAAGACCTCAAACAAAGAGCAATCAAACAATTAGTAAATCATCTTCAAAAATTACCAAATTAATTTTAAAAACACCTCAACCGGGGGTAAACATCATATTAAAAACTCATGCAAAAATTGGCAATATAAGTCCTTCAAACAATCATGCAAAGTCACATGGGAATTATGAACTAATATGCAAAAGAGAGGGACCAAAATGCAATATGAAAAGGGTTAAAAAAATATGGGAAAAATGTTTTTATGCACTTCAATATGTTGATGAAACAATTCAAAAAGAATGGGTTCAAAATATTTTATAGATGATGAGAAATAAAATCAGCAAGGCAGGGTATGCATATATGAAACAATTCAAAAAGAAATTAAAGCAACAATTAATTCAGATGCTAAAAATAAAATAAAAATGGAAAATAAATTTTGGAAAAATTTTATAAAATGTCAAAGATGATCCATGATTTTTTTTCATAATTTTTGGATGCATAAAAATATTTTTAAAAATTAAAAATGGAAATGAATGAATTAAATAAAATAAAATGGAAGAAAATAAACCAGGGGTGCAACAAGCAACAAATCCACGTTGGAAAAGCCAAATGGGCTCAATCAGGGGGGTTCAAATAGCAAGCCCAATCCAATGCCAGGGTCAGCGCGTCCAAACAAATAACCATGGTCTCAGTCAACATAATTGACTCACATAAGCCATTAGATCAATCCCACGCTCCACGCTCAGTCAAACAAACCACAACGTAATCATGATGAGAGGTTCAGATCAGCATACACATGATAATTAACATACACACGCGCACACAAAGACTATCTGGAATAAAAAGAAATCACGTGAAAGGCATGTGGCATTTTTAATGCGCTGGCAATATATCATCCATCAGATTAAATCAACGCATCAATCAGGTCAACAAAGTCAAAAATCATGCAAGATTAAGGGCTATGATCTGAGGCACACTCTAACAAACATGAATCACAAACACACAATAAATAAAAATAAAACAGATTTTAAATAACGTGGCAAAACGTGAGCCCTCAGATCTGGACCACCAACGGTCCAGATTACGTCTTCTTCCTTGAAACTCAGGCGACCTGCAAATGAAACCAGGTGCCGGAGCCCTAGCTCAGGTCACCTTCTCCGGCGACCTACACACCAAAATTCTCCAGAAAATGCAAACGAGTACATCATCTTGTTCAGATTTTCACAAGGATCACAAATATACAATTCAAATCAACAGATCATTGACACACAAGGCAAATCGAAGAGAAACAGTTTGGATCTAAAAACTTCAATCATCAAATACTCCCATGATACACGTCCAAAACTCACACAAAATATATCAACATGATCAGCAACTCACAGAGAACACAATGCACATAAGAAAAACAAATTCTAGGATCAAGAATTTCACACCAACCTGAACCTTGTAGAACTTGAAACACGCCAAGAAAACCCTCTGGAAGCTGCAGATCTATTCCTTGGAACCTATAATTGCAAAATAAATGCAACTAGAGCTTGGAATCGTGCTAGATCTTGAAGTTTGAAGAAGTTGAATCCAAATCCGATTATGGCCAAAACCCCAATATGAGCTTCAATCAGTGATTGATTCTTGCTCTATTCTCTTCACTGATCAAGAATGTGAAGAGAAATCTCAAAGAAACTCCAAGGAGAGTGAGTTTCGAAGAGAGAAAGTGTGAGAGCAAAAATTCAAATCTGAGCAAATGAGAGTGCATGAACTAGCTGTGAAGGCATGAGTTAGCTTATATACATCCCATTAGTCCTTTGATCATAATTAGCAATTGGTTAATCCCTTGATTAATAAGTTTTGATGGTTTATGCCAAAATGCATTTTGTAATCAACCCACTAATCCACACGTGCAAGCTCATGCTTTTCATGATGAATCACTCACACTTCCCCTGCTGATCACACCTGAATTGGAATTGGGCCTTGTGGTGGCTTGGTTTGTAAGTTTTAATCCATCTTGCCAATTTGTACAATGTGAAATAAGTGATGAATATGGCACGAAATCTCTTGATTCAAAGGCCAAAAATGATCCTTATGATGTGTACTTGGATGTGGTAACATGAATTGAACCATTAGAGGTCATTTGAAACCAATTGGAGCCAATTTGCAAAAGGTGGAAAAAATGGTACATGTGAAAAACCTTAAAAACACCTTGCATTGTTTTGGTCATATCTAGAGTTCCACAAATGATATGGAAATGTTCTATACTTTTTGGAAATGGGAAAGAAAGATCTTCAACTTTTATGTTGGAGGAAAATTCATTTGAAGCTTCATTGATGATGAAAAGTCAAGTTGAATGTGGTGGAAAAACTGCCAAAAATGGAAAGTTCTCATTATAGGTCATTTTCCAAATTTGGTAACTTTTGCACAAACTTTGATTCTTGAAGAATAATGCCATCCATGCTATTCCTTGACCAAATAAAGGTACATGGGCTTGGGAAACAAGATTTGAACCCTTGAAAACCCATAGTTGACTTTCCTTTTGAACTGTTGACTTTTGCTTACTTCACAAGTAACTGATCCACTGAACATCTTCCACAATGAACCACTAGCCAAGTCTCTATCCATGAACACTTGTGAGCATATGGAACCTCATGAGAATGTATTTGAACAAGAAAAACCCATCAAGAAGCCTTTTGGATCCAAAACCCTAATTTGGATCATCTGATTAGGAGAGAAAGATTCACTTAAAATCCTTTGCCATTCTTGATCTTATGAAGATGTGATGAACCCCTCATACCACCTTGAGGCTTGAGACTCCTTTGAAATGAACCAAGTACCTTGATCCCATGCTAAGAACCATGCTATGCACAAATGCTAATGCAAGAAATGCAAAGAAACATAAGCCAGTTAGCTAAAAGCAAGAAGGAAAATTTTGGGGTGTTACAAGAAGGTTTCCAATGTATGAGTTTTATTTTAGGGAAGCGGGGTATCGCTTGCCCTTCAAGGATTTCCAAGGGGGAATTTTCTGTCACCTCGAGCTGTTTCCTGCTCAGCTCCACCCGAATGCTCTGGCGTTCATCCGAGCCTTTGAGTTGGTGTACCAGTACTTGAATATCGGGGCTACCGTGTAGCTCTTCTTTTGTATCTTCCAGCTTTAGAGAGCACATCTGGTCAGAGGCAAAGCTAGGGGTCCTTCAAGCAGCAAACATGTCATTCTTCCATATTCGGAGTATGTCCGAAATTTTAAGTTTAGGTTCTTGGTTGTGAAGCCTCTCTCGGAGGCGACCAAAGACTCACTGGTCACCATGGAGGTTGTGGAAAAGGATGGTCGGGAGGTGATGAAACTGGTGTCAAAGTTTCCACTAGAGTGGGTGTTCGCCCAGTTCAGATACAGAACCGACCAGTTCCTCATAAAGCACGACCAACTGTGTGTCGAGGATAAGAAATCAGCTTGAGCGTTCTACAGTTATGGACAAAGATAACAATTTGCTTTACACAGAGGATGGGGAGCCTGTTCGGGCAGCCCGTTACATAAACACGAAGGCCCTCCTCGACTGTAAAACTGAGACGGTCGCGTTTGAGCTTCTAGTTATAGATCAATTTTTGCTTGCCTTGCTGATGTTTCATGAAATATGCCAACCCCTTTTCCTCTTTTTTTAGGGAAGATGTCGACCATGCGCGAGCGTCTTGTCAAGTCCGCAGCTGCCAAGAATGTCAAGAAAGCGCCAATGTCAAGGGTTGACACAGTTAAATAGCAGGCGACACTAGAGAAGTTTGTCGGTGGTTCCTCTCCTTCTCCAGGCAGCACCTCGACTCCTGCTACCCCGAATCCTCACAAGAAAAGGAAACGGGATAACCTCAGCTCATCCCCGGTCGATGGCCCAAGTGGCTTTGTCAGGGGCAAGTTTATTTTTCCACCATGCTATTTGCAGGAGAAAATCTTTGACGGGGAAGAATCAGTTGTCGTCCCCGACCTTAAGGCGTCAACTATCTTGTCCGTTAATTCTAAGGTGAGGAGGAAAATACTTTGTCAGGACGCGGCGGCGATGATGAGGGTGTTGGAGGCGGCTCTTGCTTTGGGCGACGCGGAGACAGTTCCGCTCAAGGAGTTTAAGAAGGTAAAGGCCAAGGAGACTGCTCTCGAGTTGGAGAATGCTGATCTGTTCAACAAGCTGACGACTCTCCAGGGCAACTAAGAGGCCAAGGTCGAGCTCCTGAAAGAGGTGAACAAAATGAGGGAGGAGATGAAAAATGTGAAAGAGGAGAACACTAATCTAAAGGCGAGGATTGTTGAACTAGAAGGCTCATCGGCAGTCGGTTAGGATGAGATCGATGAGGAAAAGTCCTTGAGTACTCGGGGAGACCTGATCGGAAAAATCCACATCCTTGAACAGGATAACCTGGGGGCAGCCGAATTCGGGTTTAATGCTACCGTGGAGCAGATATATGCTCTAAACTCCGATGTCCAGCTGGTCACCGATGGGATGGGTGTTTTGCATCAAGTTGTTGATGGCTAGGTGGTCCCTCCTAAGATTCTAGGCGAGGATTCCTAGTTTCTTTTTGTAACTTAGTATTTACTGGCCTGCGTGCCATTCTTGTTGTAACTTTTGATTATCGGGATTGACCCATATTTTGTAACATTTTGACAATTTCCGACCTTGTAGTCGGATTTATATAATATTTATGTTTGACATTGTATGCCTTGTATGTTGATTTTTACGAGTTTTGTTCGCTAAATATAGGAGTTTACTCGACTCGTTATGATGCTCGACAGTTTAGGGAACTTGTCGAGGAGGTGAAAGTAGTTTTCGCCAGTCGGGGGACTAGGATCTTGGTCGAGGTCCTGATCACACAGGGCTTGGACTATTCCCATCGCGAGCTGGGTGTCTTGCCACGCTGGTACGGTAACGGCGAAGCTCGATTGAGGTATCCCCGTTGGGCATAGAGTCTGCTCGTTCTATGGACAAAAACTTGCCTTCGTTGTAAATTTAAGGATTGTGCTTGCACCAGGGCACGCTCCCTTGGCCTAGCAATCTCTCTGTTGTGGGGTGAGTCCATCGGGAATTAGTCCTGATTGATTGTTGGTCCTAACTGTAATATTGTTTAAGCTTTTCAGCATTCCATGGTCGAGCAAATGGTTCTCCGTTTAGATGTTCGAGATAGTAGGTGTCGGTGCCTATTTTTTATTTTACCCGGTAAGGGCCTTCCCAATTTGCGGCCAGCTTGCCCTCGCGTGAATATTTTTTATTTCTGCGTAGGACCAGGCTGCCAACTTAGAAATCGCGCTTTATGACTCTGGCATCGTGGCGCAGAGTTATTTTTTGTTTTAGTGAAGCTTCGTGATGGGCTGTCCCTGATCGGATTTCTTCGACCATATCGAGTTCTTCTCTTAATGCTTCGTCATTTAGTTCCTCGTCGAGAGGAGCCTCTATTCTCCTAGAGGCTTCTATGATTTCCACCGCGATTACTGCCTCGGTTCCGTATGCTAGTTGGAAGAGAGTCTCCTGGTGGTTGAGTGTGGAGTTGTTCTATAGGCCCAGAGTACACTATGTAGCTCCTCGGCCCATCTCTTTTTGGCTTTGCCTAAACTTCGTTTTAGACCTCATAGGATCACCCTGTTCGCTGCCTCTGCTTGCCCGTTGGTTTGAGGATGTTCGACGGATGTGAAGTGTTGCTTGGTGCCTAGTTTGGCGATGAAGTCTTGAAAATTCTTGTCCGTGAACTGGGTCCCATTGTCGGTCACAAGGGCCTGGGGCACACTGAATTGTGCAAGGATGTTTCTTTTGTAAAAACGAAGTATGTTGAATGTTGTGATCTTGGCGAGGGCTTCGGCCTCAATCCATTTTGTGAAGTAATCGACGACCATGATCAAAAATTTGTTCTGATAGGACCCCATCGTGAAGGGGCCGAGGATGTACATCCCCCACCAAGCAAATGGCCATGGGGAGAACAAAGTCTTTAGTTCGTTGGGGGGTACCAAGTGCATGTCCCTGTAGCGTTGGCATCTGTCACATTTTTTGACATGCTCCTTTGCGTTATGCTCCATAGTCGACCAGTAATATCCTGCTCGCAGGGATTTTCGTGCCAATGATCTTCCTCCTAAGTGTTGTGCGTTGATCTCGTCGTGAATTTCTTGGAGAATGTCGGGGACCTTGTCTTCCTCAACACATTTTAGGAGGGGGATGGAGAATCCTCGTCGGTAGAACTTATCTTCGACTAGGACGTATGAACAGGCCCTTCGCTTAGTTATGCTAGCTCTTTGCTGTCTATGGGCAACTCCCCTATGGTGAGATAGTTGTACACCTGAGTCATCCAGCAATTACTGTCGCCAATGGCATTGACATCGAGTAGCCCTGTTGGTTTTTTGATTCTTGGTCGGGGAAGCATCTCTTGTATAATAGACTTGTTGCCACCTTTTCTCCTAGTGTTGGCCAATTTTGACAGGACGTCTGCCCGAGTGTTTTGTTCGCGGGGGATATGTTGGACTTCCCATACGTCGACCATAGCTATCTTTTCTTTTACCAGCTCATGTATTTGATGAGATGATCATTTTTTGCCTGATACTCTCCTCGTATTTGGGAGGCCACGAGTTGGGAGTCCGTGAAGATTTTTACTTCCTTAGCGCCCAAGTCCTCGCCAATCGTTAGCCTACGAGGAATACTTTGTAATCGGCTTGATTGTTCAAGGTTGGGAAGGACAAGACCAACGATACTTCGATTAGGATAACTTCTTCATTTTCGAGGATGATGCCCGCCCACTGCCAGTGGAGCTGGAAGCTCCGTCGACGAAGATGGTCCACTTGTGTACTCCGCTTGATGGAGACGCTGGAGGTGTCATTTTTACCACGAAGTCGGCCAGGACTTGTGCCGTAAGGGATTTCCATCTTTCGTAATGGATGTCAAACTCTGACAGTTCTAAAGACCATTTGAGCATTCTACCGGCCATATCTGGTCGGCCAAGCAGTTGTCTTATGGGTTGGTCTATTCGTACCACTATCGTGTAGGCCAGGAAGTAGTGCCTTAATCTTCTTGCAGCGTTTATGAGGGCCAAGGCGACTTTTTTGATCTGCTGATATCTGAGTTATGGCCCTTGCAAGGCCTTACTTGTGAAATATATTGGCTTCTGTCCATCGAGGGTTTCTCGAATGAGGGCAGCACTGATGGCCTCATTAGTGACAGAGAATTACAGGTAAAGTGTCTCCCCGTTGTCTGGTCATGACAGAACTGGTGATTCTAAAAAGGATTGCTTGAGATGGAGCAGAGCCTGCTCGCATTCCTCTGTCCATTTGAATGTTGCCTCTTTTCGTAAAAGCTTGAAGAAGGGCAGAGCCTGTTGGGCAAACTTGGCCACGAAGCGAGATAATGAGGTAAGCATCCCATTGATGGATTGTATGGATTTCTTTGAATTTGGTGTGGGGAACTCAGAAAATGCTTGACATTTGTCAGGGTTAGCCTCGATCCCCCTCTCAGTGAGGTAGAAGCCGAGGAACTTCCCTGCTCGCACACCGAAGGTACATTTCTCCAGGTTAAATAGCATTTTGCATTTCCTTGCTTGGTCGAAGACTTTTTGCAAGTGGAGCATGTCGTCCATATACACTTCGAGCATGTCCCCGATTTCTAATCAGAAGACTTTGTTCATCATTTGCTGGTACATGGCCCCAACGTTTTTCAGACCGAAGGGCATTACGTTGTAGTAATATTTTCCCGACAAGGTCATGAAAGCGGTGTACCTCTTGTCCTTTTCTGCCATGGGAATTTGGTTATATCCCGAGTATGCATCCATGAAGGACAAGAGTTTGAAACCGGAAGAATTATCTACTAACTTATCAATGTTAGGCAAATGATAAGCGTCCTTCGGGCAGTCCTGCACCTATCCTGACTCCTCTGTTGGGATTGTCCCCAAAAAGGATCACTTTGAAGTTCCCGTTTGGTACTGGGCGCATGACAGTTGAGGCAGGGGAGCTGCCAGTCAATGTTGGAGTGTCTTCACTGCTATCCTCCTCGTCCTCCTTTGAGATTCAACTATCAAGGTCAGTGGTGTGGACCTGGAGTGCTAGCTTTTTCTCGGGCTGGCTCTCTTCACTGGGAAGTTCTTCGTCTCTTGCCCATTTGATGACTTTTGGTGTTGTTCCAATCAAACTCTGCCCCCTGGTAGCTGCCTCGAAACATCTTCTTGCAGCTTCGATGTCTCCATGCAAGGTAGCGACGTGACCCTGCTCGGTGTAGTATTTCATCTTGAGATGAATCATGGACAAAATGAAGATCAGCTCAACAAGGGCTGGCCTTCCTAGAATACACGGGCACAAAGAGGGACAATTGATGACCAGGAATTGTGTCTTAATTGTTTTGGAGGCCTCTTCCTCCGCGAAGGAGACTAAGAGTTCCATGTACCCCTAAAGCCTGGAAGTAGCCCCATTGAATCCTTACAAGTCTGATCCCACGTACGGAGATAAGTTCTTCTGATCGAGCTTAAGGGTGCGGAACAAGCTGGTATACATAATGTCCACCGAACTCCCCTGGTCGACAAGGATTCGTCGGACATCTATGTTTGTCAATCTGGCCCTGATGAGTAGAGGGATGTACGTGTTGGGGGAGCCTCCAGGGAGCTCTTCACGATAAAACATGATGTTCTTAGAGCGTCCTCAGAACTTCTCAAGTGTAGACAGTCATTCAGGGCTGCAATCGATCAACTGATTGAACTTCCTTTTGACTGATCCCACCATGAGCTCACTATACCCGCCACAGGAGATGACCATCGCAGTTAGGAAGGCCTCCCAGGAGCTGTGAGTGGCGAAAGACAGAGGGTCCTCGAGATAGTCGGGGACTAATAAGTCTTCTGGCCGCGAAACAGACATGGCAACTTGCGGGGGAGGACTAGAAGGTGAAGCCTTTGTTTCCGTCTTCTTAGACTCAGACGTCTCTCATCGGGTGGCTTCTCCCTTCTTCATGTACTGCTTTAAATGGCCCTCCTTGATGAGGAACTTGATGGCATCCTTTAGATGGACACAATCTTCAGTCACATGGCCATAACTGCGATGAAAGCGGCAATACTTGCTTCTGTCAGTTTTGCCCTTCGATGCTGTCGGTTTAGGGAAACGGATACCCCCTTGCTTAAACTCAGTGTTGATGCATTCAGAGAGGATGCGCTCGCGGGGAGCTGTTAGCAAGGTATGCTCATTAAAGTGACCAGCAGGTCCTTTATGTTCACAGGGATAGTCATCTCATCATCTCTCTTTGTTGCGCCGGGGAGCTTTTGACTCATCCTTTTTTGACGCCATTGAATTTTCCTGGTTCCTCGAATCCCAAGCTTTGTAAGCAGCTTCTTTTTCCTCATATTAAATGTAAGTTTTGGCCTTGTGGAGGAGCTCGGCCAGAGAATGAGGCGTTTCGATACCCATCGCTTTGCGAAATCACTATTTGGCCTTAGCCCCTTTTCGAGGAGGTACTTCTTCATGTGATCTCTTGTGTAGATCTCTACTGCCTCCTTTATAAATCTCTCAATATATGCCCGAAGGAGCTCATATTTGCCTTAGATAATGCCTTCGAGCGTAGCTTCCAACATGGGGTGACGCCTGGAAGCGGTGAAATGTCGGGTAAACTGGTTTTTTAGATTCCTCCACGAGGTGATCGAGCCCCGGAAAAGATTTTTATACCAGGTCATAGCTCCCTTTCTAAGGGTGATGGGGAACAGTCTGCACTTGATTGCTCTGCCTATGTTGTGATAATGAAGCATGGCTTCAATGTTCTCTATATGGTCTCCGGGATCTGTAGTGCCATCGTAGAAAGCTAGAGGAGGATGCTTCTCCAGCCCGCAAGGGATAGGGGTGTCCATGATCTCTTGGGATAAAGGTCCATGGACGTCATCCTCGTCGCTCGCGCTTGACGACCTGGACGGGGAATGACTACGCCCATGACACCTGCTGCGTCGAGGAGAGTGCCTGTGCCGATTACGATGCTCGCGAGGTTTCTCTGAAGGCTTGGTGTTCTTTGGGGCTAGAGATTATCTAGACCTCCAGGGAGGGGTACGATGTTGTTTCCTCGTGACTTCTTGCCCTGGTTTCTCCAATTTTGATCGTTCCTTGATTGGGGAAATGCTTTGAGACTCGTCTCGCCGACGTTCCTGGGGGGAGAACGAGAACGGGGAGAATGAATGCGAGGTCTTTGTGAGGGAAATCGTTCTTGAAGGGAATTTTCCAGCATGTGGTTCTTCTCGCCCTCCTGGAAGATCATGTAGTTGGATTTGTTAAGGGCGGCGATGTGAGCCGTGGTGTTGGAATCAGCATCTTGAGGAATGAGGATGGGCTCGTAGATGTGATCGGAATTCTGGATACGAGGCTTCACGTTATCGGAGGATGGAGATGCAGTCTTTCCATCCCTGTGATAGCTCTCGTAGACCACGGCTCCAGGATTAGGGTTATCGTCGTTATCCAAGGCGATGACGATGACAGAATCTTGAAGGACATCATCGTTACGGTGAGAGGCCATGACGATCGAGGAAGGTTTGGAAAGAAAAAATTTGGTTTTTGGATTGAAAAGATTGGGGATCTTGGTTCAAGAAAGATGGGGGAACGGAGGTTTCCCATGGACGGTCCCGCTGATCTGGAATAATCAGAATGGATTCTCGTGGCCTTCTGTGTAAGGCAGCAATGATGATTGAAGGAGAGAAGGGGGTGTACCTGCAATGTACTCCGATGCTAAAGTAAGAATCAGAGGAGAGAGAGCAAGTACAAAGTGTTTAGGTTTGTGTTAGAATCAATTGAATACCTGACCCTCTCAAATGAGGGGGTATTTATAAGAAACCCCCAGCACGGTGCCAAGGTCTCCAATGTGGCCGAAGTATCTGGTTGACCAATGGGAGACTGCCAGGTGGAAGATCTAGCGCGTGACCTTTTGACTTGGTCCAACTGTCCCCGTGAACTTCGGAGGGGCAGTTGGTCACATGAACTATAAAGTGCGTGAGGAGGATGTCCCCAACGGCTATATTGTGCCCAACGACTATATTGTGCCTAACTGCTAGATTATCTTAATCTCCTTATTGAGCCTTTCCTAAAGCTGGACTGGATTAGACCTTGCCCAACTGTGGGCCATGTGTCAGTCCAGTCCAGAATAATGCCATAGAAACAGGTCTGGTACCAGGGACAAGATCAATAAAAAACTCCACCTCTTTCTCTAGCGGTACATCTGAAATATTATTTGAAAGCACCTTGGGAAAACCATGCACTACCTGCAATTCATCAATCACCGATTGATTCTTCACAGATAAGGATGCAAACAATGCAAGCAACTGAGCTTCCTCTTCCAAAAGCTCTCCCAACTCTCTAGCAGACAAGAAACCAGCTTCTTCCTCATCATCAGAAGAGAGAAACCGCACCAATTTATTATAGCAACTGATATGAACATGATTGAACTCCAACTATTTCATTCCCAAGACAACATCAAGATTCCTCAATGGCAAGTAAATAAGATCAACACCAAAATCTCTACCAAAGACTGTCAGAGGACAATTCAAACAAACCAGAGAAGGCACAAAAAGGCCTAGCCTTCTCACACAATCAGCGGCAATAAAAGAATGAGTAGCACCATTATCAATAATAATAATCAAAGGAGTACTATTAATGTAATATATACCTCTGATCAACCTGTCATCACTGGAAGTATGAGTCCCTGACTGAGCAAACACCTTTCCTCCAGTTGAAGTTTGCTTTGGCTTCTGATAATGAGTACTGATATGTCCTCGCTCACCACAGTTATAGCAAATCACCACATTATCCTTGCACTTAGCAACCAGATGTCTTGTCTTCCCACACTGGTAACACTTCTTCACATCACTTTTGCCTTCACTGACATGGTGACCCAACACACCACACCTATAGCACTTAAGAAGAGCGAAACACCTCCCCCACCTGGCCTCTTACCATCAGCCACCCTCTGCTTACCCTTCTCCGCCAGAGCACTATATCGCTTCCTACTGTTCATATTCTGCTTTCCCATTTTCTCACTCAGACGCTTATAATGAGTTGTTTGAGCTTTACTATCCTCTTCAAAAATCCTACAACCGTTTGTGAGGGCAAGGTGCCTCTCATTTGAGCTTTATTTTAATGATGTCAAAATGAATGTGAGGGCTAGTAGTTTGTAATTTGGACGGTGTCATCTCATTGGTGTCGGCATTCCAATCTTACATTGCATAATCATGAGTCTAAATACATGGTGGAGTCTTGCATATCCATTAAATATGGGTGATCATGAAACTAGTATTAGGAATGCATAACCTGTGCATATATGGTTAAAACTGTGTCAAAAAACTAATTTTTGAGCAATTTTGAAGTTTTAGTAGACCTAAGATTGGGTCCGGTCGACTCACAATATGTGAAAAATGTGTGTCTCGCTCGGGTAAGTGCACGCCTACCCTGCGGTCGACGCACACTTCTGGGTTTCTCATTGTGCATTTTTCGCAGCCATGCGTCGACGCATGGTCCCTGTAGCGGTTGACACATGGTCGTCCAATTTGCGTAGGTTCCTCCACTGGGCAGTGCAGGCTGACCCTCTTCAAGGAGCGGTTGACCGCTTGCTATAAGTAGTCAATTTTTCTATTTTTCTCTTTGTTCAAAATGCTGTTATTTTTTCAGTTGGTCTTTAGCATCATATATAGACATGGTTCCTCATTTTTTCTGATGAACAAGAACAAGTGAAAGAAATACATTGAACTTTTTCTCTCGTCACTTTCATCTTCGTCTTGCACCTTCTTCAACAAATACACATAATCATTTTTGTTGATTTTCTGCATCATGAAGTGATAACGTCCAAAGCATAGAGTTGTATCTTGGTTTGGGGTGAGTGTTTCAGTGGGTTTGTTCTTGAATAAAACCTCTTGGGTTTTGTCCTCCAAGATCAATTGGATTTGGGGGTTTTTGGATCAGATCTTGTGTGCATTGAATTTAGTCGAGCAAAGGTGATCGAAGAACGGAAGGTTTTGTCGATCTAGTAGCGGTAACCGGAGGATTATGCAACAAGGTTTGAGGATCGAACTGTGTATGGATCAGAATCAGCCGAGTGAAGGTGATTGAAGACCTGTGTGTTCTTACAATCTAGTAACGGTAAACGGAGGTTCTTCCAACAAGTTCGAGGTACTTGATTCGACTCGAATCAAGGGAAGAGAAGACAAAGTATCTGCATCAACGAAGTTTTCTTGAGTGTGGGATAGCTAAGTTTTCTCTTGTAAAAACATTTGCAAATAAGTTATAGATATCTCAATTCTAGTTTTTAGAATTGGGGGCAGACGTACCCGAAGCGAGGACGAAAGGGGAACTGCCTAAACAAACCTGGTGTCGTTTCCTTTTCCTTATCTCATTTATATTTCAAACTGTTTACGCTTGCAATCGTTCAATTGATCGATAAAAATTCTGATATAGTTTTGTGCAGAAAATTAATTTGAAAACCATTGCACAATCATTTTAGATTGTTCTTAGTGGAAATTTTGCATCAACTATCATAAAAGGTTTAGCTTGGAGTTTTACGCACTCCAAGTGCTCGATACATTGAACGCATACAATGTGTTTGATATATTTTGAAGTTTGGTTTAATTTATTACTGCTCTTTGGAGATTGCACATTATTAAGTGCTTTTGGAAATTTTATTAATTGTTAAGTTTCAATTCTATTTTTTTCTCTTCGAGCCTTTCGTTCCATTTGGCTTACGTATATCCGATCCTCTCAGCAACTCGGTTCGTGTAGATGAATTATCTTCGGCTGCTTCTGCAAAATATTTTTAAAAACAAATATTAGCGCCGACTCGCATTTAAAAATAAGTGATCTATTCAACCCTTACCCCCTTCTAGATCAATTGCCTTCGTCTAACAATTGGTATCAGGAGCACCAGTTAATTCTAGTGCTTCAAGTATAACTTTTTAGAAAATGGCAAACGAACCGAAAGGGGCTTATAATAGAGAACCTATTTTTAATGGTGAGAATTATAGTTACTGGAAGGATTGTATGCATGTTCACATCAATTCTATTGATAGGAAGGTATGGAGCGTTATCCAAAAAGATCCAATGGAAATAACCATGACCGATGCGAATAACGTGGTAGTACCCAAGCCTGAAGCACAATGGAATGAAGAAGATGAGAAAAAGTACAACTATGATTGGAAGGCAGGAAATATTTGATCTCCTCATTGGGAGATGACGGATATTATCGAGTTTCACATTGTACACGTGCTAAAGCTATGTGGGACCCGTTACAAGTTTCCCATGAGGGTACTAACGACGTTAAGCTAGCTAGAATCAATACATTAACTCAAGAGTTTGACCTCTTTCACATGAAGCAAGTGGAAACCATTTCCGACATGCAAAAGAGGTTCACTCATTTAATCAATAGACTTCATTCACTTGGTAGGCCAATATCCAATAAGGTTGCTACTAAAAAAATCTTGAGGTGTTTGACTAGGGATTGGCAACCGAAGGTGACCGCCATCAAAGAAGCCAATGACCTAATGACGTTAGACATCAAAGTGTTGTTTGGGAAGCTCGAAGAACATGAGCAAATGCTCATAAGCTTAGAACAATATGAGAAAAGAGAAAAGAAGGAAAAGAGCAAGACCAAGGAAGCAGAAAAGAAGTCGATAGCTCTAAAGACTTCTAGTTCAAAGTCCTCCGTGTTGAGTCCTAGCCCTTAAGGTTGGCATCAATTTTGGTAAAAGTAACTCAGCAGAAAGATGTTGGACAAGATGTCCTAACATGATGAACTAACTGCAGGTTAAGATGTTAGACAAGATGTCTTATCGGGTGGATTCGACATCTTTGTCTGTTACAGTTTTGGGATAACTGTTTTTGGTAACAGGTGTGATTGGAATATGACTTGATTCCACGGGGCATCTGAGATTGTGGAATCAGAGAATCTGATTCTAAATGGAATATGCGGTTTCCTTGTAAGGAGACATTTTTGGAAACTTGGGATTGAAGAAAGGATTAGGTCGCAGATTCTGAGGAGCAGAATTACTGCGCTTTTGAAGCCCGAGTCCAGTTGTGTTTTGCAATATAAATAGGTTGGATTTAACCTAGTTTGTTGGTTGAATATTGCAGCTGTTTTTCAGAAGTACTAGGCTTTGTACTTGTGTGAGCCTCTCGTGTATTGTGTGAATACTCGAGAAGGACTGTTTATTGAGTTGTAATATTTTCAGTCACTGCTGTGATTGGAAGGGAATTGAGAAGGGTCTTATACCTAGGAGAGTCTTTGGTAGAAATATAGGAAGGGTAGTTTTTTAGGTCCTAAGTTGTAAATGTTGGAGTTTAGCTTAGAACCAATTCTACTTAGTGATTTCATTCCTAGCTTGGTAGCCCTCGGACGTTGGTGTTGTTGATCACCGAACTGGGTTAACAATTTCTGTGTGTTGTTTACATTCTGCAGTTTACTTTAGTTCTTCCTTAATCCTTGTGAGAAGCGGAGATCAAGTGTCACGACATCCTGTCTGACATCTTAGTGATCTGCTTAACCAGAATTTCAATTGGTATCAGAGCAGGCATCCTGCGCTGTATCTGGGTGAGATTCAGGGACGATACTTTCTGATTCAATGGATAAAGAAGGAGGAATTCTGAATAGACCACCAATACTTGATGGTTCCAATTATGACTATTGGAAAGTTCACATGGTGGCGTTTATCAAGTCTATGGATGGAAAGGCTTGGAAGTCTCTGGTTAAGGGGTGGGATCCACCAAAGATCAAAGAAAAAGATGGGAAGCTCACTGAGGAGTTGAAACCTGAAGAAGATTGGAATAATGAAGATGATAAGTTGGCTCAAGGAAATTCCAAAGCCTTGAATGCCTTGTTCAATGGTGTGGACAAGAACATCTTCAGACTCATCAAGAATTGCATTGTTGCAAAGGATGCGTGGGAAATCCTGAAGACTGCTCATGAAGGTACCTCTCGTGTCAAATCCTCAAGACTTCAGTTGCTTACCACTAAGTTTGAAAACTTGAGAATGAGAGAAGATGAAAGTATACATGACTTTCACATGAATATTGTTGATATTGCCAACATATCTAGTGACCTTGGAGAAAAAATTCCTGAAGTCAAGTTGGTTCGGAAAATTCTAAGATCTCTTCCCAAGAGGTTTGATATGAAAGTGACAGCTATTGAAGAATCTCAGGACATAAATACCATGAAGATAGATGAGCTTATGGGATCACTCTAAACCTTTGAGATGGCTATTAGCGAAAAGGATGAAAAGAAGAAAAGTCTTGCCCTTGTGACCAACCAAGAAGTGGGTGACACCAAAGAGGATTTGTCCAAAGCTGTAGGGTTCCTTGAAAAACAATTTCATCAACTGGAAAAGCAATTGGATGAGAAGTCTAAGAAAATGTCAAGGCTCATACTTTTGACATCTATAGATCAATAAATTTTAGGAGAAGACCTAGTTATGATAGGAAACTCAACCGAGGGAAGGGAATTCAGTGCTTTGAGTGTGGAGGTTTTGGACACACAAGAGGTGAGTGTCCCACGTACCTGTAACACCCCAAAATTTGCTCTTTTGTTTTGAAGCTAACTGGCTTATGTTTCTTTGAATTTGTTGCATTAGCATTTGGGCATAGCATTGGTTCTTAGCATGGGATCAAGGCACTTGGTTTATCTCAAAGGAGTCTCAACCCTCAAGGTGTTTTGTGGAGGCCATCATATCTTCATAAGATCAAGAGTGGCAAAGGATTTCAAGTGAATCTTTCCCCCCTAACCAGAGGGACCAAATTAGGGTTCTTGGGTTCAAAGAGCTTCTTGAGAAAACTTTTTGGATTCAAGCATGCTCTCATGGGTTCCATATGCTCACAAGCACTCATGGATAGAATCTTGGCTATTGTTTCTTTGTGGAAGATGTTCAGTGGATCAGTTGCTTGTGAAGTAAGCAAAAGTCAACAGTTTAAAAGGAAAGTCAACCATGGGTTTTCAAGGGTTCAAATCATGTTTCCCAAGTCCATGTACCTTTATTTGGTCAAGGATTAGCATGGATGGCATTATTCATCAAGAATCAAGAGTTTGTGCAAAAGTTACTATTTTTGGAAAATGACCTATAATGTGAAACTTCCATTTTTGGCAACTTTTCAAACCATCTTCAACTTGACTTTTCATCATCAAGGAAGCTTCAAATGAGTTTTCCTCAAACATGAAAGTTGAAGATCTCTCTCTCTCTCCCATTTCCAAAAAGTACTAGATTGTCTCCATACCATTTGTGGTTCTCAAGTTATGATCAAAAGAAGACAAGGTGTTTTTTAAGGTTTTCACATGTATCCATTTTTCCACCTTTTGTATTTTGGTTCAAATTGACTTGTAATTGATTCTAATGCTTCAAGTCATATTGCAACATTCAAGTACACTCCATGAGGACCATTTTTTACCCTTGAATCAAGTGGATGCATGCCATGTACTTCCCTTATTTCACAAAATGCATTTTTGCAAGATGGATCAAATCTCACAAACCAAGTCATTACAAGGCCCAAAACCAATTCAGATGTGATCAGCAAGTAAAATGGAGATGAATCATGCTTATTCCATGACCTTTGCACGTGTGGATTAGTGTGAGCATCACAACTTGCATTTTTGCAAATCACCTTGGATAGCCATAATCAAGGGATTAATGAAACCCTAATCATGCTCAGAGGTCTAACCAAGTCTATATAAGAAGACTCACACGTTCATTCACCCCTCATGCACTCTCATTTGCTCAGAATTCCACTTTTTGCTCTCACTCTTTCTCTCTTCGAAACTCACTCTCCTTGGAGTTTCTTTGAGATTTTATTTCACATTCTTGATCAGTGAAGTAAATAGAGCAAGAATCAACCATTGATTGAAGCTGAGAGTGAGTTTTTCATCAGATTCAGTTTTGGAAGGTTCAAGTTCAAACCTCAAGATCTAGCACGATTCCAAACTCTAATTGCATTTATTTTGCAATAAGAGGTTCTAAGGAGTAGATCTGCAGCTTCCAGAGGGTTTTCTTGGTGTATTTTAAGCTCTGCAATTCTCAGGTTAGTGTGAAATTCATTATCATATAACTTGATTTTATGGTGTGCATTGTGTCCTTTGAGAGTTGCTGATCATCCTGATGTAATTTGATTTGATTTTGGACGTGTATCATGGCTGTATTGTAGATCTAAAGTTTTTAGATCTAAACTTTTTTCCTTCGATTTGCATTATGTGTTGATGATCTGTTGAAATGGTTTGCATATTCATGATCCTTGTGAAATTCTGAGTGGAATGGTGTACCTGTTTGCAATTTCTAGGAATTTTTTAAGTGCAGGTCGTCGGAGGAGACGACCAGAGCTAGGGCTCCGACGTCTGGTTATGTTTCAGGTCACCTGAGGTTTGGAGGAAGGAGACGTAATTTGGACCGTTGGTGGTCCAGATCTGATGCTTTAGATCATGCCACTTCATTTAATTTTCTTTTGTTTTATTTAATGCGCGCGTGTGCTACTCCATGCTAGTTATCATGTACCACAGATCTGAGCCACACATCTTGCTTGACCTTGTGATCTGATGATTTATTTGTGCATGTTGATTTGATATGATGGTTTTGATTGTGCCAACACATTAAATTATCATGTGCTTCCCACGTGCTTTGATTTTAATTTCTGAGTGATTGGATGTACGCGCGTGTATTGTTGTTATCATGAATCTTTAATCCTGGCCTTTCATCTTGATTACTTGTGATTTTGATTGACTGAATGTGGAGTGTTTGATTAATCTTGTGGCTGGTGTGAGTCAATCATGTTGACTAGGTCCTTGTTTTTTTGTTTGGTATGCGCTGACTATTTGAGTGGACTGGGCTTGCTTTTCCCACCCCCTGTTCAGACCATTTGATGTATTGAACGTGTATTCTCTGCTTGTTGCACCCCCCTGGGTTTCTTTTATTCTTTTTTATTTTCTTTGCATTGTTTTGCATTTTAATTTTTAAAATTAGTTTTGTGCATCTAAAAATTATGAAAAAAATCATGGATCATATTTAGGATTTTATAAAAAAATTTCAAATTTTATTTTTCCATTTTTATTTTATTTTGTGCATCTGAATTAATTGTTTGATGATTTTCTTTGTGAATTATTTCAATTGTGCACACTTGATCTTGTTATTTTTGTTCTCCTCGTTGGTATATGATTTACATCCCATTCGTTTTGCATATTTCAGAAGATACTTTGAGGTTCCTAAAAAAATTTTTCTCATATTTTTTAACTCATTTCATATTGCATTTTAGTCCCTCTACTTGTGCATTGTTCTTCTTTGTTCTTATGCAACTTTGAAACATTGTTTGAGGTACTTAACTTGTGAAGTTTTGTGTGATATTTTGGCATGTTGTTAGCTTCTGACTTAGGTCACTTGGGTTTTAATTTCATAATTTTTGAATGTCATTTGATATATGTTTGATTATTTGTGCTTAAGTGAATTATGCATGATCATCTCTTGACATCTCTCAACCCTAATTGCTTTGCCATGCCTAATTGATTGAGTTTCTTTGTGATTATTTGCATGAGTGTTTGCTATGATGTTTACCCCTGGTTGAGGTCCCTTGTGACCTAATTTTGCAATTTGTGAATCATGTTTGGATATGCTTTATGTGCTTGAACTTTGATATCCTTTTGTGGACTTTCTTTGGTGCATAATGTTTCATGCTTTGATCTTCTTTTGCACATGAGAATTGTTGATGATGGTATGATCTTGATTCTGAATTGCTTTCATCTTCAGCTTGTTTTTCTCATTTCATCTTGATATGAAGTTCATTGGTGCTTAATGGTGCATTTCATATAAGGATGCTTGCATTCTTTCATGATTACCTTTGCATGCTTACTTGAAATATTTTGCATGATCTTTGAGACTTGTTTATTGGTGTGAGTTGGATATACTGGATATGATGTGCTTGCTGCTCTATCTTGTTTCTTAGCTCATCCTTCTTTTTCTCATTCTTCTCTTTCACTTTCTTCCTCCCATGAATCTCAAGACTTGTTTAAGTCTTGAATTCTCTCCCTTTAGAGCTACCTAGACCAACTTAATTTTTTATTAAGCTTGGAGTAGGATTAGCATTAGGTTTTAGGTAGTCGTCCCTCCTAAGCCTCATAAACCATAGGTCATCCATGCATGATAACATTAGGACTCTTAGTTTCCCTTTAGAGTTACCTTTGGGTCTTCTCTCTTCTCATCTCAAAACTTCTTGAAAACACTTAATAAAGATAAAGTGTATTGCGCACGAGCCTTAAGTGTGGGGAATGAGAAATGAGGGGCTTCCTCTCATCTTTCTAGAGTACTTAGCGGGCGTCCTGTCTTGGGACAATTCGTTAAGTATTCGTCCCTGTGCCCTAGACTTTGGTGCAATGCAAGTTATGAACTAACTTAAAAAACACTTCTGTCTAAAAAACACAAAACCAATTCAAATATTTTTATCCTTCGGGATCGTTGGGTTTCAAATTTCATTTTTAGAAAAGAGCTCGTCGCTCACGTAAAAAACACTTACCCATTCGTAGTCGTACCCATGAACTACATCAGCTCTGATTCCTCTCTCTCGTCCGATTGAGGATATGTAGGCACAAGACATCGATTGTCTTGGTGAGCAACCTTCCCCCACAGTTCCCGTCCGAACTACGTTGACTCTGACTTTCCCATTGCACTGAGGGAGTACGTAGGCCTAGGGAATCGAATATGTCCTACCGAGTCCATCTTAGTCACCCCCATCCCCGTTTTCTTTTGTACAGTCGTAGATAGTAGGATGATCGTGACTTTACGTGTTTGGTCGGATAGATACTGCAAGCATACAGGGTATCGCGTAGTTTTAAAAGATTGTCGAACCCACAGGGATTGACAGTTAAAAGACAGTGTCTTAAAATTGCGGTGTAAGGCTAAAGCAGGAGGCTATTTCGATTAAAAATACTTAAAGAAAAATAGCTAAAATAATGGGTTTTAGAACAAATAAGGAAACTGAGACCGTAGAATGATTTCGGAAGTTCTTAGGGACTCTATAGGTTCCGAGGCTGAAGTGAATGTCGAAGTTGTTCTGAAGGAAACACCGATCTAAAGGCCCAATCTCACACTCTCGCGCTATTGATCGAGCCACGCCAGATAACCCCAAGATTTTGCTCTCGCTCGCTCGGTAAATAAAAGGCGCTTTTTGAAAATGGGCAAGACCGAAAAGATTACCTAAAGCGCTCTCGCTGTGTTTAGGATCCAGTGTTTTGTGCCTACTATCTGACAAGTGGCTCAAACTCTCGCTCTGTTGGACTCGTCTTAGTGCATTCCTCACTCTCGTGACGAAATGCTGTTAAGCAGCATCTCGCCGTCGCGACTAGTCTACTTAAATTAAACTTAGACAACAAAACCAGAATTTTGATCATACAACAGTGTTGGTTATCCTACAGAGTCCCGTCGAAACGACGGTCCTCAAACTACGGACTCAAACAAGTTTAGTTAATCATAGTTAAGCGTATCATTGAATTATTAACAGTGCTGAATTTTAAAACATGCATATTACTTTACTTAGGGTTTCTTAATAAATTCTGTTCTTTGGTTTTTATAAAAACTTTTGAAACAACAGTAGATAAATAAATGCAGAGAATGATAATCGAAACAATAAAACGATAAAACAATAACCTGAAAATGCGATGAAATAACTGAAAGGAAATTTGTATTAATTCTGCAAATCGATCCAAGTACAGCAACAGAGTAACAAAAGAAATAAGTACAAGAGTCGTGATAATCACTCAGTGTGAGCAATTATCACTGTGGCTACTAATTTCTAGTTCTGGAGAAAATTCGGCAGAGCTTCCGCAGGGTAGAATTGGATGATGAATGCTGGGCTGGGAAGTCCTATTTATAGACAGGATTTGGATCCAAAACGGTTAGAAGAATTTGAATTCAAACTGAGTCCAAAAACTGCTTCTGGAAAACTGCTCCCGCGATGCATAGCGAACGCCATATGCCAATGGCGAACGCCATTTGGCTGACATGAAAAACTGCACGTTTTGGGGCAATGGCGAACGCCATTTGGTTCCCCTTAGGGAATGGCGAACGCCATTCAGCTAGAGGGATGCAGAATGCTCCAGTTCTGCTCTTTCTCAACTCTTTTGCCACACTTCTCGTCCTTTTCCTTAACATGGTTGATACTGGTCCTGAAATCACAAAGTAAAAGAAAACATAAGTACACAGTACAAAATACGATAAAGACTCGATAAAAATACGACTAAACATGCACGAAATGAATCGAATTAACCTATACGAAATCGAGTCATCAAACTCCCCCACACTAAGACTTTTGCTTGTCCTCAAGCAAATTCCTAATGCGAATGAAAACAGGCAAGCACGGTATTTCGACTCGAAGGCACACCGGAAACGATTAAGTATAAGGTTGCTAGGCTAAAGTAGACAGATAGGTACTGAATAGTGCTAACAAGAGTATCGTAACGACACGACTCCACAAAAACGGACAAAGAGTTCCTTCCTATGCAATACTGGTTCAAATCATGATATCATACCTTGACCTACGGACTTCGCTCTTATTCACCTCTCTTTCATTCTCGCGCAATCACATTAAGCCCGTTATCCTTTTGCTTACATGGTAATCGTACCTGTTAGTGTGATCTCTTATTCAACAAAAAAATTTTCTTTTCTCTTCTCCTTTTTTTTATTTTTTTTGCTTATGAATTTCAAGATTCTGATCCTTTGGGCTAAATGATCGGGCGAGGACCACCTAACTTAGTGAGAACAGGCCTTTAATTCACATTTTCTATAAAAGCACATAAATCACAATTTGAGATCAACACATATTTGCATCGGTACGTTACTTAGTTCGCAAACTAGGATGGTGCTGACTGCTAAAATAAACTAGTCAAGAGGCTACTTTTAAAGAAACTAAGAACAAGGTCTCGACATGATATGTATTTAAACTAGTACTACATATTTAGGAACTCTAAGGTGCAAAAACGGTACTGATGTTAACAAAACTTTCCCAAGTTCGCCTACTTAGCCTAAATCACAATATAACAACCTGTACTAAGTGTGTCCTGCCCTTGAGTAGAAAATTTTTAAAAAATGGGGGGAAATTACAGACTATGCGAAAACATAAGGTAAATAACGACTCAAACATGCATATGACTCAATAAAGAAACAGAAGAAACAACCTAAACTAGAAAAATGGGAAATAACATAAAGCAATAAATGAAAAACGATAAATGACTCCTCCCCCACACTTAAATCGAACATTGTCCTCAATGTTTCAATCTAAGGTGAAAAGAAAGGAGCGATAAAACCTGGAAAGAAAAATCAGTGGCGGCGGGCACGGCCTCGGCGCTGATGGGAATCATCTCTGACATCTGGGTCCTCGCGCTGATAATGGGCCTGCATGCTACACACATCCCTGCGCATACCTAGTACCTCGGATGTAAGATCTCGAAGGATAAGCTCGGTACAGTTCATGAATTCCACTTGCCTGTTATGGAACTCGTAGTACTCCTCTCTGCGCTGCTCATCTCGCGCTCTCTGCTGCCGGAGCTCGGACAAAATCTCATCGAGTGATCCTCGCATACCTGCAAAATCATCAGATAAAGGTGCAGTGTGTGGTGCGGTACTAGGACCGGGTGTGTCAGAAACACGAGGCTGAGCAGCAGCCCCATCCTCTTGTTCAGGAACAAGTAACCAATTAGTGCGGTAGCGCACATCAATACGATCGGGGGCTGGGAGAGAAAAACTACGGTGCTCACGGTCACGAATCAAGACGCGGTACTTGCCATCAGGTAAACCTTTGACAAGACGCGTACTCTTCCAGAAGTCTAGGTCGGCGAAGATACTGGGAAAATACTCATCTGCATCCACTATAATATCAAGATCAAGAGCATCAGCAATGGTGGAAATCATGCTACCGATACAGATGGCTCCTCCGACTCTGTTAGAGACACTCACAAGGTGGACAAGGAAGAAAGGCACGGGGTCTACAGGGGTTTGGTTTAGAGCACAGTGAAGAAAGTATAGATCTTTTGAATTCACATTTCCTGTGTTCTTTCAACCAAAGATGGTAGAGGCTAGGATGCGGTGAAGAACACGAATGGCGGGGTTTTGAATGGAGGTGGGCTTAAGGCCTTCCCAAGTGTCAGTGGTGTTATCCGTAATATCTTTCCAAAACTCGAAGGCACTTCCCTGCCACTCACTCTCCAGGGGTGCAATTGTTGCGGCTCCCGCAACAGGAGCAGGGAAATCAAAGATCGCTCGAATTCTCTCGAAGGTCAGTGAAAAGTCTCGGTTCAGCAGCCTAAAGTGTAAGGTTCCGGAGGTGCGAGAGGCATCAACGACATAGCAAAGTGTACTAAGGAACTCATAGGTAGCTCTAATAGAAATTGCTTTACTAAGAGTACAAAAACGAGTCATACCTAAGTTCCGTAGCATCCAAGCAACGCTTTGCATGAGACCTAAAGTACGAAGAGCTTCCGAGTCGGGATACCTCGTAGCTTCGACTTCTCGCTTAGATATGCGGTGGAAATCCTCACGCATGTTGTTTCCGTTTTCTCCCTCCGAGAACACAATACCCATGTAGCCGAACTCTTGGTTTGCTGCC
This sequence comes from Lathyrus tuberosus, assembly GCA_022829125.1. Taxonomy (NCBI): domain Eukaryota; kingdom Viridiplantae; phylum Streptophyta; class Magnoliopsida; order Fabales; family Fabaceae; genus Lathyrus; species Lathyrus tuberosus. The sequence goes on from JALAZF010000185.1 coordinate 666,194, forward strand.
ATTTTTTTTTGGTTGGAGAGAAAAGAGAGATACTTTGAGAAAAGGGTTATGAGAGGGAATATGGGTTTTTGATTTGTGATGATGAGTGGAATGGATGGTGATATGGGGTTTAAATAGATAGGAAAATGGAATGTGAGTGGTTGGAGAATTTATGAAAATGAGTGGGAAATGAGAAAAATGAAGAAAAGAATACAAAAGGGCGGTCTATCAAAAAGACACGCGCCTTCTGCATTCTGGAGGTGAATGGCGAACGCCATTAGGCAATGGCGAACGCCATTGTCCTCCTGAAAAGAATTTTTTGTTTTTTTTGTTTTTTTTTTGTTTGTTTATGTTTTATTTTAATATCTTTTTATTTTTTTTTATTTTTACTTTACTGAAAGGGAAGTGAATAAAAAGGGGAATAACATAATGTAATTTAAAACAGAAGAACTCACAGTACGGGAAAGGGAAAAACAGTACAAGGAAAATGTAAACTATCCTAAGAACAACAGGGAAAAGGCTAACTAAACTAGAATCATCCGCGAAGTCGTCCGACTAAAGAGTCGACGGCATTGCGGAGTAAGAACACTATCTGGTAAAGGTGATCAAACTGTTCATTTACGACATCCACAAACTGAATGTGATCTACTCGAAGTGAGGACAAATCAGTACGAAGATCATCTACTCGAACTTGCAGTGCGTAAATGGCATCGGGAATAGCTATTGTGGTATGGTAAGTAACAGGTCCAGCAGTGGTAAAACTATTTGTGGCTTCTTGAGGTACAATGGGATCCATGTGTTTATCAGGCTGAGGTGAATCTGGTGGAGTAAATGTTTTGTTCAGCACATCCAAGTCATACAACCAGTTATCCTTGTCATGCACACTTGTTCTCTCATGATTAGGCAAGGTGAAGGCATGGACAACAACATTATCAATTAGTAACTCAAATTCCACTGGTCCTAAATTGGCTATGATTCCACGGTTAAAACAGAAGTTGATATCCATCGGCCGAATACTACTGAAAATAACAGAACAGTTCAGATGGTATTGCAAGCCAATGGCATCAGCGATCATAGTCACTAACCCTCCAATGATAATGGGGTGAAATGAGTCACGAGCCAGCTTTAGAAAAGTAGCTAACATAAATGGGACAGCATTGACCGACCTTCCTTGTGAGGCACAAAGCATGATATAAAGCTCATCTCGGGATACAGCATAAACATTCTCTTCCTTCCCGAAAAGAGTGTGAGCAAGGATCTTATGGAAATACCTAATTCCAGGATTGTGAATACTCTCAGAGAACATGGCATTCAGGTCAGGATGGTAGTTACCTGTGATAGTACCCCAAAATTGTTCAAGGTCATAACCAGTAAAAGCATCTTCAGGGGTTTTAGTGACAGCATCAGGATCATTGGGAAAACCCAACAATTCAGCCATCTCATGGTGAATGAAGCGGTATTTGTTTCCAAACAAACGGAAGGTAGCCAATCCACGGCCAAATCCATACCCTCGAGTTGGTTCATAGTATAAGGAACTTAGGAACTCCAAAGTCAGGTTATGGTAGGTGCTGAAATTTTTTGTTAAAGCAGAATTAGTCCAACCAAGCTGGTTAAAGAAGTAAACAACACTGTCCCTAATACCAAGGGTAACCATAGCTGCGTCATCAGGGTAAATTGATAGAGCAAAATCTCTTTGAGAAAGAGCCTCAAAGCGACTCCTCTAAAGGTTGTTTCTGAACACAACGGCGTGGTTTTCAAAAGTTTGCATGATGGATCTACCCTAAGGACTGCGAACCTGAAAAAGAACAAGAAAGAGAAAAATATATTGTTAGGGAAAATATACTACATGCTGGGGTTAGTGCTAATAATGGTCACAACAAAACATAATGCAAATGGTAATAAAGTAACGAAAACACAATTCATGAAAACATTAACTAACAAGCTAATACTAATAATGATAATACTAATAATGAAATGCAATCATAAACTAAAGTAATAACAACTATGCATGAGCAAACAAAAATAAATACTACTACTAAGATTTGTGATTTAAGCTCTCACTGAGCGCTCTGTTTAATGTCGGAAGCTCGACATTAGAAATAGAGAAGAATTTCAGTCGTCTGGAGGAGCGGGAAGCTCTTCCAACTTACAACTAGAGTAGAACTCATTGTTTTCCGTCGAGTGGTAATGCTTAAGTCTTTGCCCATTTACTATGAATGGCTCACATGAATTTCCCTCGATTTCGACTGCACCGCTATTTAGAACCCTAGTAATTTTGAATGGGCCAGACCATCTAGAACGTAACTTTCCTGGGAAAAGTTTAAGTCGAGAGTTGAAAAGAAGAATTGTGTCCCCCTCTCTAAACTCTTTTATTGCTATTCTTTTGTCATGCCACTTTTTGGTTCTTTCTTTGTAAATGCGGGCATTTTCATAGGCATCAAGTCTCAGTTCTTCAAGTTCATGGATGTCTAGAATCCTTTTCTCGCCAGCTGCCATGTAATTGGTGTTTATGGTCCTTATGGCCCAATACGCCTTATGCTCAAGTTCTACGGGCAGATGACACGACTTTCCATAAACCAGTTTAAACGGGGTGGTTCCTATAGGAGTTTTGTAAGCAGTTCTATATGCCCAAAGAGCCTCATGAAGTTTAATCGACCAATCTTTCCTAGATGTTGCAACGGTTTTCTCAAGTATCTGTTTAATTTCTCTATTGGAAACTTCGACTTGTCCGCTGGTTTGAGGATGGTAAGGTGTCGCTATTCGATGTCGGACCCCATATTTGAGCAATAATTTTTCAAATATTTTCGAAATAAAATGAGATCCTCCATCACTTATAACAACTCTTGGCACTCCAAATCTAGGAAAAATAGTGTTTTTAAACAATCTAATAACTACTCGTGCGTCATTTGTGGGAGAAGCTATGGCCTCGATCCATTTTGATACATAATCTACTGCAACGAGTATATACTTGTTTCCACAGGAGGAGGGAAAAGGGCCCATGAAGTCAATACCCCACACGTCAAAAACTTCCACTTCTAGAATACCTTTTTGCGGCATCTCATCGCGTCTAGAAATGTTACCTGTGTGTTGGCACCGGTCGCAGTTTAAGACAGCGATATGGAAGTCCTTCCAAAGGTTAGGCCAAAATAGCCCTGATTGCAGAATTCTTGCGCAAGCTTAGAGGTGCTCGCATGCCCTCCGTACGGTGCGGCATGGCAATGAGATATGACATCTTCTATTTCAGATTCAGGGACACATCGACGAAATATTCCATCGGTGCCTCTTCTAAAAAGTAAGGGCTCATCCCAATAGTAATTTTTTAGATCATGAAAGAATTTCTTCTTTTGCTGGTAGGTTAAATCAGGTGGAAGCGCTCCTGCTGCTAGGTAGTTTACAAAATCAGCGTACCAAGGCAGTGGGGCTTCTACACGACATGGAACTTCGTTGGGTTCTTGAAACTCCAAAGGGTTTTCTTGGTTTTCACTTTCTTCCTCCATATGGGCTATAAGCCTATCATACGGAGAATCTTCATTGATGGGAACTGGTTCCGGTTCTTGATGTTCTATCCTAGAAAGGTGATCCGCCACTACATTTTCGGCTCCTTTTTTATCCCTTATTTCCAAATCGAACTCTTGTAGAAGCAGGATCCATCTCAAAAGTCTAGGCTTAGCATCCTTCTTATTCAATAAGTATCTAATTGCAGCGTGATCGGTGTAGACAACTATTTTTGCTCCTACCAAATAGGAACGAAATTTATCTAGTGCGAAAACAACAGCTAGAAGTTCTTTTTCTGTGGTTGCATAGTTCAGCTGTGCACTGTCCAAGGTCCTACTTGCATAGTAGATAACATGAAGCTTTTTGTCCTTTCTTTGACCTAAGACAGCGCCAACGGCAAAATCACTAGCATCGCACATTATTTCGAATGGTTCATTCCAATCTGGTGGCTGCATAATAGGTGCGGTAATTAAGGCATTCTTGAGTAGCTCAAAGGCTTTCAAACAATCGTCATCAAATATAACTTCAGCATCTTTCATTAGCAATCCAGTCAGTGGTTTAGTAATCTTAGAGAAGTCTCTAATGAATCGTCGGTAGAAACCGGCATGTCCAAGAAAACTGCGGATTTCTCTAATGGTTTTCGGAGGCTGAAGGTTTTCTATTATTTCTATTTTGGCTTTGTCTACTATCGCTCCCGGAATTTTCATCCAAGTACAAACCCGAAAGTGGCACCGAAACAGAGTCGCCAGTAATGTGTATTTATCCCACGAGAGGGAAAGGAAACACCGCATAAACCTGAAGGAAAGGAAAGAGCATGGTCTTACGACCAAGAGAAAGGGTAAGGGAGTCGGTTACGCGAGAGGAAGGTATTAGCACCCTCACGCGTCCATCGTACCCGATGGGATCCACGCTTGCTTGCTCGATCAAAGGGTGATAGAAAAGGATACTGGAAAAGGAACTGAAAGAAAGAAAGGGGAAAGAATGGAAAAGGAATGAAAAAGGAAAGGAGAGAGAAAGAGAAACAAATGTAGGGAAAATAAAAGAAGTGCTCGCATGAGCCCTACCCCACTGCCTACGTATCTCATCGGGAGGATGAGAATCAGAGCGACGTAGTTCCCCTCACCTAGGGAAAATTGTTTGTGTTTTTTAGTGGAATACGTCAACGTTCGCGTCCTAGCAGTTTAGGTGTTGCAGCTCGCTGTATGGAGACTTAGGCGTTACCTGTTTGCGGTAGAACGGAAATGACGCATCCTTACGGAAGGATTGAAGGAGATGAGGAAAGAATTCCCGAAGGAAAGACGTTATTGTTTGTTTTTGTCTTTTAAGAGTTTTTTTCATTTGTTTGCATATGATAGTGTATCTGAATCTTAGTCATTGGAATGTGTACATTCTCACATTCCAAGATGGAATGGGTAAGAAAGCACACTAAGAGTGAAGAAGACCCCCACACTTAGTTCCAATTGTCAAGGTTCAAAAACACTAGCATACTTGTGTTTATTAAGTGTTTTTTGTTGATTATGAAATGAAGAAGTGTTTTTATTATTTGTACCTTCAACAAGTATTGCATTTAAGTCCCTCATACAAGATCAAATGTTTAACACATTGACCCAAGATGGGCCATATGCTACACATTCTAAGATTATAAGAGAAGACCCCTTATAATCTTTTCTTTATATGAAAGGCCTAAATGCAATAAATGCCTACCTTTATTACATATTTTGAATTTTCTTTGAGATGAGAAAAGAGACTCAAAAGAGGATAAAGGTAAAAATCTATATGGACTAAGACTCCATCCTAATTGATTAGTTAAGGGAGTGATCCTAAGGTTTGTGAGGTTTTAAAACCTAACTCTAAAAGAAGAGAGAAGAGACTCAGAGTGTAAGAGAAAACGGAAGTTAGTTGTTAGTGTGCTCGCCAAGGATAGGGATCCTCGTGCCTACGTATCCTCATTAGGGAATGAGGAATCAGAGCATCCGTAGTTCGTGGTAACGACCACGGATAGGAAACGGTCTCGATCGCATGGGTGCGAGAGAACAAAAGGGAATGACACACAGAAAGTCTAAGGGGAAACTCGGTCCTACAAGTCAGCATGCAATGATGGTCCTAAGGTCAGGATCAAGGGAAGTCTACCTAATGTTGTCAGGCATGGATTGCTATCCTAATGTCTCTCCTACCTCCGACTTAATCAAAAATTAAGTGGAGCGAGGAATCCTAAGGGATCATGTCATCAGACAAGTAAACACAGGATAAATCAATCACGAAATGAATTAAAAGCAGACGGAGGAATTACTAGTGTTAATCCTATGTTATGTTTTCTAACCTATCTAACTTGGACAAGTTAGAATAGGTATCCTAATGAGGAAGCAAAAGCTAAAACAAACAATACAATGATATCAAATATCAAAGTAGATCAACAAAAAAGATGTGAATGAGATCACATAAGCGTCAACATCGGTCGATGTGAGCTAATGACAATGAGTGGGGGTCGGTTGCGAACCCTATCTTCCACTTGACTGACTCGATAACAGGAGCAGGTGATGTTCAAAGCTTCAATCATGTAATGAGAGCTAAGAACGACTCAGCTAGAATAACGGGGGTCGATTGCGAACCCTACCTTCCGCCAATTGCCTTCTTGGAGGTCTTGCCAGGGGAAATGGGAATGGGATGCCTCATAGAGGTCTTCAGGCACAATATTAAACAATCATAAACAGAGCCTCCTTTGAGGACTTCCATCATTGCCGGCCAAGTGGCACGGACTCCCAATCCTACTTCTCATGGCATAAAAAGGAAAAATGCTGAATTAGTAAAAGAGAATAGAAGTGATACCGAACGGATATCAATCCGTAGCAACGCACGCGAAGTATAAGTAAATCGACAATCTTCCAATAACCTAGCATACATGAACAAAGGTGTCAGAAAGTGGAAAGGATCCGTGAAAGACATAGAACCAAATGCTCTTAAAAAGAACAATAAAACAAGGCCATAAGCCACAAACAGCAGCAACAACAGCGCTCCAGCACCTGCATAGCTGTAAAAACCGTCAACAAGCAAAAATAGCCTATAACAGCTATTATTTCCAAAACAAGGCAGGTATATATGCAGCCAGCCAGGATATCAACATTTTACAGCATACTTTGTTCATTATAGCAGTGTATGTAGCAGCACCTCCTACCTTTGAACAACTTATCAAGTCAAGTGAGAATCACTACAAAACAACTCAAGAGTTAGTCAAAATTCAAATGGAAATTGTCAAATAAGAAGTAAATGAAATTAATTCTAAAATGTACACAAACAATTAGTCAAAAATGAACATGTAACAAGTATTACAGACTATTAACAACGTTAACTAATGAAAACGCTACGGAAATTAATCGAAGTTAACACTAAAGTCTAAGTTTAGTCAATGCTAGAATTACGTCAATGTCAATTAGTTCAAAATTAGTTTCTAATTGTAAAGAACAATTAATGGACGATTAGTGAGCAATTAAGCCAAAACAATTAGTGCAATTAAGGAAAAAGAAATTAGTGCAATTAAGCAAAAAGGAACTAGAAAATGATTAAGCCAAAAATCAATTATTGAACGATTAAGCTAAACAATTGATAAGCAATTAAGCTAAAAAAACGATTAGTAAACAAAAACCATGATCAAAATCTAATCTACTTAGTCAAAGTTAAAACTAATCAACAATTAACCGATGCTACGAGTCACTCAAAATTAATTTCTAAAATCTAAATCTAAATCCAAGTCTAATTCTAACCTTAATTCTAATTCTAAAATTAATAAACTAACTCTAACAAATTTTAATCAAAACCTAAATTTGGAGATTAAAAACTAATTAACTAAGTCAAAGTTTAATGGTCAAGATTACACTCTAAGCCTGAAATTAAGGCCTAATTCTAACAAAAGTACCTAGTCAAAACCTAATTAATTTCTAACAGCACAAAAAAACCAAAAGGGCAAAAGTGAATCGTGAGGTGCATTAGAGTACAAGGGGGTGTGGAAAGAACATACATGGTGATGTTGGGCTCAAATCCGTTCGGTTCACTAACCTGAGAATTCACTTCTTCCTTAAAACCCTAGATGACTATCAGAGAAGACGAATCATCCCTCTTTTCCTCCCCGGCGCCGTCTCCATCCTCAACGCTATCCCCATCACCGCTCACACAAAAACTCACCGTCTCCGCCATTCACAACATCCCTCAGTTCTTACTCAAAATCGCGAGTTAGATCCCACTTCGAACACGCCCTAAACTACGCAACCAAGCAAAATCGTGTAAACGAGGAAGAACATATGTGAATGAAGGTGTTTACCTGGAATCGGAATCTATTCAGGTATGGATTCGCTGTGCTTCAATTCTTGTTCTCCTCTACTCCACTACTTCTGAACTTGTCGTATTCGTATCGCGTGAATTTCCGCGTAGTTTGGAGATGCACGACTCGTTGTGAATTTCTTCTTATTCCATACTTACGCTGTTGAATTACGTTGATGTTGAACTTGCAGGTTTTGGATCGACGAAGATCGACGAGAAATTGGAGTCGCGAGGTGGTGATGAGTTGCAGAAGCGGTTACGGAATTTGGTTGCTCGTTTCAGGAAATGAAGATGATGAGGAGATTGTTGTAAGTGCAGAGCGGTTAAAGAGATTTGCTACAATTTTCGGTTTCTGCAGATTCTTGAAATTGGAGAAGATGATTGAAGATGGATGAAGGTTGAAGAAGGATGATGAAGAAGAATATGGAAGAGTTCTTAAAGATGTTGAATCGAGGAAGAAGGTTCTGTTAGCATTAGTTTCTTCGGTTAGGATTCGGTTAGAAAAACTCTTAGATCTTTTTCTCTCATTCTACTGTTTGTGGTTTTTTGTGTGATTTTGCAGGTGGAGAAGATGATTGAAGGCTAGAGAATGATGAAGATTGAAGATGAAGCTATGGAGTTGTTGAAGCTTGACGATTGAAGATGATGGCGGAAATCGAATCTGGGAGAGAGGGAGATTGAAGTGGAGTATTGATGAAGAAGTTTTCAGAAGATGATTGAAGGTTGATGAAGATAATTGAGGAAAGAATGGAGGAAGATTGAAGGTTGAATCAAGGTTGAGATTGGAGAAGAGTTGCAGAAGAATTTTTTGTTAGAAGTTAGGGAAAACTGTTAGAGGTTATGGTTAGGGAATATGTTAGAGATGGTTAGAAGAAATTCTGTTAGAGGTTGTTAGAAGGAATTCCATTTCCCCTTTTTTCCTCTGATATTATTTATTGTTATATGATATGGATCTGTTGTGTATTTTCTGATGGTGAAGTTTCTGGACTATTTGTAACTGTCATGAGAGTTTATGCGGTATACTTTTTCTTCAATTTTTCGATTACACTTTGCCACTGCTTATCTTATGCATTTGGATCATTGAGCTGCTATGAAAATTGGTCTTGTATGGATGTTGTTATCACCGCCATCAGTAGGCTAATCCCAGCATTCAAAACCCTTGCCCCCTAAATATGAAGAGGTTGCCAACACTATTTAGGTGCATGTTGATTTATGCACCAGCGCCATCGAAACGGATGATAGAAGTATCATAGAAACCTTCAAGAGCATATTATTTTGCTAACTTCACCTGTTCTCGCAATCCCGCTTTATTTTTCATCTTCATTTCTAATGCCATTTTCCTCCTATAGTGTCATGTTCCATATGGGCAGATTCTCACAGAAATGATTCAAAACCATGTTGAGTGTTTTGAATGGCAAAACGTAAGTCTCGAAGCAATGCTCACAATCAATAAATGTGAACTTGGAAATGAACATGGGCAATGGGTATGATAAATGGCTATTGGAATTGGATAATTTGTTAGAAGAAAATGGATTATTGAAATTGGATGATGAGATGAAGTTGAAATAGATATGGACTTTAGGTTGTGGATAAAATTGGATTTGAAAATGGATAAAATGGTTAATGGATGTTTATGGATATGTTTAGAAAAAGAAGAAAAATGGATATGGGTTATTTGGAATTTAAAAGTGGACAATTGGATTTTGAGTGAGCAAATGGATCTTGATTTAATTTGGTTTAGAGTATGGATTTTGGATAAAAAGGGATAAAAGATGAACTTGTATATTGGATTCCAAGCAATCCCCATAACGAATCTTAACATGTCTAATTCCATTCCAATACCCGATTCACACCAAACTCTTATCTTCCATGAGTTCCAAGAATCAATCAGTAAACTCAATTAACCACGACCCAATGTTCTTTAAATCAATTCACCCATACTTTATCTTCATGATCTTGAATTGGCGAATATCAACCGATTTGTAAAGAAGATAAGAAACCATGATCACACGCCTCAGGAGCCCAATGCAAATGTATGATGAGTCATGACCTAATGGAAAATGCAGATGAATGCGAAACAAAATCCAGAAAAAGGTAGGGCAAATTTTGGGGTATTACATCTACTTCAATCCCTCTTTCGGATACAACATGTCCTAACACAATCCCTTCTCGAACCATGAAATGACATTTTTCCCAATTCAACACCAGATTGACTCTGACGCATCTCTCGAGAACCAATTCTAAGTTCGATAAACATCCCTCGAAACTTTGCCCACAAACAGAGAAGTCGTCCATAAACACCTCCATTATATTATCTATAAAGTCGGCAAATACGGCCATCATACATCTTTGAAATGTTGCAGGGGCATTGCATAGTCCAAACGGCATCCGTCTATATGCAAACGTTCCATAAGGACAAGTGAATGTAGTCTTTTCTTGATCGTTGGGATGAATAGGAATTTGAAAGAATCCTGAGTATCCATCTAAATAGCAGAAATACGAATGTTTAGCCAGTCGCTCAAGCATTTGGTCTATAAAGGGCAAAGGAAAATGATATTTTCGAGTGGCTTTATTCAGTTTTCGGTAGTCTATGCACATCCTCCATCCAGTTTGAATACGTTTTGCTACAGACTCTCCTTTTTCATTACTGACAACCCTTACTCCTCCTTTCTTTGGTACGGCATGCACTGGACTGACCCAGCTGCTATCTGATATCAGGTATATGATACCAGCTTCTAAGAGTTTTTGTACTTCTTTCTTGAATGCATCGCCTATGATAGGGTTTATCCTTCTTTGATGTTCCCTAGAAGTCTTACTATCGTCTTCTAGCATAATGCGATGCATACAGATGGATGGGCTTATCCCTTTGAGGTCAGAGATACTATATCCCAGTGCAGTCGGATACTTTCTTAGAACATGGAGTAACTTCTCAGTTTCTGTCTGTCCCAAGTCAGCGTTCACTATGACTGGTTTTTCAAGCTTTGTATCTAAGAATTCGTACCTTAGATTTTTGGGTAGCGATTTTAATTCTATAGCAGGTTTCTGTTCATCGGATGATGGTTCGGGTGCTAGTGTAAGACATTTTTTTTAGTACTCATCGACGAATGGTTCATTACAATTATCATTTTCGAATAGAGGAGATTTGGTGAACTCAGGTGATTTCACTTCCACTTCTTTTACGCATTCGTCAATGATATCTAGCAAACAACACGAGTCATTGATAGCTGGGGCTTTCAAGAATTGAGCTAAAATGAATTCGACTTTTTCTTCTCCTACTTCGAAAGTCAGCTTTCCTTTCTTAACATCAATTATAGCCCCGACTGTTGCTAAAAATGGTCTTCCTAATATAATCGGGACATTGTAGTCCTCCTTTATGTCCATTATCACAAAATCAGTAGGAATGAAGAATTGACCAATTCGAACAGGGATATTCTCTAGCATTCCTATAGGATACTTGACAGAACGGTCCGCAATTTGAAGAGACATTTTGGTTGGTCTCAATTCTCCTAACTCAAGTCTCTTGCACGTAGATAACGACATCAAACTAACACTGGCCCCTAAATCGCATAGACCGTTGTCTATAGCGTACTTTCCTATTACACAGGGTACTGAGAAACTCCCTGGATCTTTAAGCTTAGGTGGCATGTTATTTTGAAGTATAGCGCTACACTCGGCAGTGAGCATAACCGTTTCGTTATCTTCGAGCTTTTTCTTGTTAGATAGAATTTCCTTGAGGAATTTCGCATATGAAGGCATTTGGGTTATGGCTTCCGTGAATGGTATAGTAACATTTAGTTGTTTCAGAAGTTCCACGAATTTCTTAAATTGCCCTTCATTCTTGTTGTTGGCTAATCTTTGCGGATAAGGTATAGGTGGTTTATATGGTGGTGGAGGCACATAAGATGGTTCCTTCTCCATGACTTCGTTACTCTTATCATCCGCATCATTGGTGTTCGTTTTTTCTTCCTTCTCAGTTCCTTTCTTTGGACTTTGATACATGGCTGGCTTTGTAAGTCTCGGGTCAACCGGTCCATCATATTCGGTTCTGCTTCGCAAGGTTACGGCATTTACTTGCCCTTTTGGGTTAGGTTGAGGTTGGCCAGGAAAGGTTCCAGACGGGGCTGGTATTGTTGGTTGCTGTTGGGCTACTTGAGTAATCTGGGTTTCTAACATTTTGTTATGCGTAGCCATTGCATCAAGTTTGCTAGTCATTTGCCTCATCAATTCGCTTGCATGAGCGTTTTGGTTCGCAAATTCCTTATTCTACTGTATCTGGGCGTTCATGAAATTTTCCATCATAATTTCCAGATTTGACTTTCTAGGTGCTTGTGGAGCGGGTGGTCCTACTTTTTGAAAACCAGGTGGTACAGTAGGTGCCGAACTTGGTGGTTGCAAAGCATTATTGTTTTTGTAAGAGAAGTTCGGATGACTTCTCCAACCAGGATTATAAGTATTTGAGTATGGGTTTCCTTGGGTGTAATTCACTTGGTCGGTGGAAACACCGGTTAACACCTGACATTCAGCATTTGTATGTCCAGGGGTACCACATACTTCACAGTTAGGAGATACAGCAGCCACGGTAGAGGCTGGTTGTGTTATGGCCACACTTTCTATTTTTTGAGTTAATGCATCCATTTTAGCATTGATCCGGTCCATTGCACTAACTTCGTACATTCTGCCTTCTCTGTAGAAGCACGTTCTCCTCCCTATTGGAAGTGATTTTGAGCCATGTTCTCTATGAGTTCAACGGCTTCCTCGTACGGTTTATCCATTAAAGCGCCACCAGCAGCATCACTTAGGTTCATTTTCGTGTTGTACAACAGACCATTGTAGAAAGTATGGATTATCAGCCATTTTTCGAGTCCGTGATGTGGGCAAAGCCTCATCATGTCCTTATATCTCTCCCACGCATCAAAAAGAGATTCATTGTCTTTTTGTTTGAATCCGTTAATTTCTACCCTTAGCATAGCTGTCTTCGATGGAGGAAAATAGCGGGTCAAAAAGACTCTTTTTAGATCATCCCATGAAGTAACAGAATTCGCAGGTAGAGACTGGAGCCAAGCTCTAGCTCTATCTCTTAAAGAAAATGGGAAAAGACGGAGTCTAATTGCTTCTTGGCTAACACCATTTGCTTTCACAGTGTCGGCGTATTGCACGAAAACAGATAAATGTAAGTTAGGATCGTCCGTAGGACTTCCTGAAAATTGGTTCTGCTGAACGGCTTGTAATAGCGAAGGCTTCAACTCGAAATCGCGTCTTTCGATTTCAGGGGCAGCAATGCTGCTATGCGGCTCATCTTGCGATGGGACAGCGAAATCTTTAAGAGGACGGTTTTGCGGTGATTGGGCCATGTTTTGTTCTGATTCGGTTTCGGTTTCAGAATCGGAATAAGGAACGATAGGATCTGGAAGGAGATATCTTAAGCAGTAATCGTTGATTCGGCGCCTCAACAAAAGAAAACGCTCGATTTTGGCAATCAGTTCCACTGGCTCTTCGCTTTGTGAGCGAGTGCTGGGCATACGATTGACAAATTACGAATAAATAAAAATTGCCTTAGTCGTTACTATGCAACGAAAGAGACACAACAAGACTAATTCAATCCCCGGCAATGGCGCCAAAAACTTGATCGCGACTTTACGTGTTTGGTCGGATAGATACTGCAAGCATACAGGGTATCGCGTAGTTTTAAAAGATTGTCGAACCCACAGGGATTGATAGTCAAAAGACAGTGTCCTAAAATTGCGGTGTAAGGCTAAAGCAGGAGGCTATTTCGATTAAAAATACTTAAAGAAAAATAGCTAAAATAATGGGTTTTAGAACAAATAAGGAAACTGAGACCGTAGAATGATTTCTGGAGTTCTTAGGGACTCTATAGGTTCCGAGGCTGAAGTGAATGTCGAAGTTGTTCTGAAGGAAACACCGATCTAAAGGCCCAATCTCACACTCTCGCGCTATTGATCGAGCCACGCCAGATAACCCCAAGATTTTTCTCTCGCTCGCTCGGTAATTAAAAGGCGCTTTTTGAAAACGGGCAAGACCGAAAAGAATACCTAAAGCACTCTCGCTGTGTTTAGGATCCAGTGTTTTGTGCCTACTATCTGACGAGTGCCTCAAACTCTCGCTCTGTTGGACTCGTCTTAGTGCATTCCTCACTCTCGTGACGAAATGCTGTTAAGCAGGCTCTCGCCGTCGCGACTAGTCTACTTAAATTAAACTTAGACAACAAGACCAGAATTTCGATCATACAACAGTGTTGGTTATCCTACAGAGTCCCGTCGAAATGACGGTCCTCAAACTACGGACTCAAACAAGTTTAGTTAATCATAGTTAAGCGTATCATTGAATTATTAACAGTGCTGAATTTTAAAACATGCATATTACTTTACTTAGGGTTTCTTAATAAATTATGTTCTTTGGTTTTTATAAAAACTTTTGAAACAACAGTAGATAAATAAATGCAGAGAATGATAATCGAAACAATAAAACGATAAAACAATAACCTGAAAATGCGATGAAATAACTGAAAGGAAATTTGTATTAATTCTGCAAATCGATCCAAGTACAGCAACGGAGTAACAAAAGAAATGAGTACAAGAGTCGTGATAATCACTCAGTGTGAGCAATTATCACTGTGGCTACTAATTTCTAGTTCTGGAGAAAATTCAGCAGAGCTTCCGCAGGGTAGAATTGGATGATGAATGCTGGGCTGGGAAGTCCTATTTATAGACAGGATCTGGCTCCAAAACGGTTGGAAGAATTTGAATTCAAACTGAGTCCAAAAACTGCTTCTGGAAAACTGCTCCCGCGATGCATGGCGAACGCCATATGCCAATGGCGAACGCCATTTGGCTGACATGAAAAACTGCACGTTTTGGGGGCAATGGCGAATGCCATTTGGTTCCCCTTAGGGAATGGCGAACGCCATTCAGCTAGAGGGATGCAGAATGCTCCAGTTCTTCTCTTTCTCAACTCTTTTGCCACACTTCTCGTCCTTTTCCTCAACATGGTTGATACTGGTCCTGAAATCACAATGTAAAAGAAAACATAAGTACACAGTACAAAATACGATAAAGACTCTATAAAAATACGACTAAACATGCACGAAATGAATCGAATTAACCTATACGAAATCGAGTCATCATAGGACAGCTCACCCTCCATTTAGACAACAAGCGTGTATCCCATCGAGTACGATGGATGCGTGGGATGCTAACACCTTCCCCTCGCATAACTGACTCCCGAACCCTGACTATGGTTGTGATGACCATGTCTTTCCCCCTTTCTCTTCAGGTTTATGCAGTGTTTCCTTTCCCTCTTTCAGGATAAATACACATTGCTGGCGACTCAGTGTTTTCCGCGCCACTCTCGCGTTTGTACCGTTGGATGCGAATCTTTTAGGAGCGATAGCTGGCGACTTTGCCGGGGACTCTGGTTAACCTCTTGCTGGTCCATCCCCTTTAGCGAGTCGATCCTAGCGCTTGTTTGTTTTTTCGTTGGGTGTTTATTTGTTCTGCTTTATTATGTTGTATATTACTGTTTTACAGCTTTTATTGCATTGCATTTCATTTTATTACTGTCATACTGGATATTGCTGTGTTGTGCTGGCTATTTTCTGTTTGGCAGGTTGGGTTGTTCTGAGAGATAAGCCCAATACCCAGGCTTGAGTACACCCTAGGACTAGAGTGGAGAGTAGTGGGACCTACGTGCCATCTTGGTGCGTTTGTGTGTTCACGAAATTCACAACCAGACGAGGCTATCTTGGGACGCATTCTGACGTGTGTGTCTTGCGCATTTCAGGGTGTTGATCTAGAGAGTTGTCGACTCTGGTGACCGTTTCTCCGATACCTAAAAAATGGCAAACCCATTACACTTGTCGATCCGAGGACCCAATGCTGAGGGACTCGCATAGGAAGACCTTATTTTTTAGGGGAATCAGTTGAGGCCTCCTTGATTGATGATGATGCCAAACCAGAAATGGTGAACGTATCATCATTTCTCGACCTGAGAGCCCGTGATATTGAGGATCCTCGCCTTTCTAGAACCCACATGTGAGAAGGGATGGGTGTTTGCTTGTTTGCTGGAAACCTTCAACCTTCAACCTACCCGGTTTTCTGGATTTCTCATCAGTGCTTGATTATCTGGGTTTCTGGTTACCTCAGTGGTTCGGTATTCTAGAATTCTGGTTTTCTGGGTTATGGTTCTCATTCGGTTGACAGCACAGCACATCCAGCAGTGGTGCCTTGATCCCATGCTTGCATGTGCATATCATTTTTTCTTGCATTCTAACATGTTTGACATTTTTCAGGGCTCGCATCTTACTCTTGATTCCAGTTTTCTGAGGTTGCCTTAACATGGATGTCTAGAGAAAGAAGACTGTTGCTTATTCGTTCCCAGACCCGACCTTGACGTTGATTCACAAGCTAATTAGTATGGCTAGTCCTGGAGTTCGTACAGAGTTCGGTGGAGAGTATGGGAGACTTCTGAAGTTTGTCTTCAGTATCTCCAAGTATGAGAAGGATGTCGTTCATACACTTCTTCAGTTCTATGATCCGTCTTTGCGTTGCTTCACTTTCCCAGACTACATCTTGGCTCCAACGTTGGAGGAGTTCTCATTTATTTTGGGAATCCCCATTAGGCATGACATAGTATTTTTTCTGAAGAACGTCCCGGGATAAAAGAAATGGCCATTGCTCTTCATATTGGTGAATCCGCTCTGAGCAGTAATATTGTGGAGAAACAAGGAGCTAAAGGTTTCTCATTGAAGTTCTTGTTTGATCAAGCTTGCATACATGTTAAGGAGAGGAATTGGACTACTTTCCAAGCTATTCTGGCTATGTGCATCTATGGGATTGTCCTGTTTCCCAATGTTCCTGATCTGGTGGATATGCATGTTGTCAGAATCTTTATTTCAAAGAATCCTATACCTACCTTGCTAGGTGATGTGTATCACTCAGTCCACTACAAGAATGAAAATAGACGTGGAAGAACTGTGAGTTGCTGTGCACCACTCTTATCTACTTGGTTTCTGAGTCATTCCCCGAAACTGGTGCTTTCGTTGATACGAGAGATTCCCTGAAGTGGTCAAAGAGGTTAATGGGCTTGACTGCTGACAACATTGTTTGGTTCAACCATGACTTGCTAGGGATGGAGATTATTTGCAAGTGCGGAGAATTCCCTAATGTACCCTTGATAGGGAGAAGAGGTGGAATTAACTATAATCCTTCCCTTATTATCAGGCAGTTTGGTTATCCTTTGAGAGGTCCACCTGAAGAGCGAGATATTAGAGAGTCCTTATTCTTCAATGGTACTGGGGATCAAGAGATGATAAGGAAAATTGTGAATGCTTGGAAGCAGGTGACCAAGAAGGGAAAAACTTCATTCGGGAAATGTAATAACCGGGCTTTTCCTTCCTATGAAGAGTGGATTAAGAAAAGAGCAGAAGAGGAGCTTCTTCCTTTCCCAGTGGAACCACCTTTGTATCCTTTGATGATCGAGGCTCCCACGACTGTTGATATAGAGGAGTATGATAAGTTATGGGCTGAGAAGGAGAAACTCCGAGAGGGGAATCGTGAGCTGGGGAGAGAGGTTGGTCAGCTGAAGCACGAAAAAGGCGAAGCTATTCATGCTGCCAGGCTAAAATCAGAACTTTTGGTTGTGAAGGAGAAAGAATTGTCTAAAGAAGCAATAGACAGAGAGAAAGTGGCTCAAGCGTTGAAAAGTGTTAGCAAGGTCCTTTCGTCCAAAAAGAAAGAGTTGGATTATGCTATGTCAAGAATTCACAGGTTCCGTGACCGTCGGAATACAGCAATTACTGCCAACAGGTTGAAAGAGGACAAGTATCTGGAGCAGATTGAAGATTTGAAGACAAAGCTTCGGAAAAAGGATAAGGAGATTTTATCAGGGATCTTTGAGAGGAGAGAAATTGAGGAAAAGCTCAAGGAAACCATGGCAGATATGGAACAGCTGAAGATCCAAGCCGAAGTAAAAAGAGGCAGAAGCGAAGGTCCAAGTTCAGGTGGAGCTTCTGGAGAAGATGATTGGGAATTGCATAGTCGTTATTTAACAGGGATCTTGCACAGGAGGGATCTTTTGATTCAGGAGTTGATTCAGAGACCAGAACATCCTAATACCAAGAAGCTTCTCAAGGAGGTGCATAATTGGTGCAAGAAGAACGACGAATGGGGAATTCTAGCACGACTGAGTCTTGATGATATGCCTTAGTTTCCTTGCTGTTATTTTCTTTGTATTTCCGAGATCACCGCCAGGCTTGTTGGGTGGGGTCTTTGTTTATGCTTATTCAGACTTGTGATGTAACATATGCTTATTCTCTTTATATGGTCAGGAATTCAGTTCTCTTATGTTGTTAAAACTGGAATCAAGGGATAGATCGCCTTGATAATGTCCATACATGTTCGCATTTTGCATTTGCATAATCATCTCATTTCTGCATAACAGGTTTATCTCTGGTCTTCTTATGTTCACCTTTCTTCAGACAGGATTGCCGACCAACGTATTCATCGGTATTCTACTCAGTCTGTGATAACCAGAGGATAGCCATGGAACAACTCCGTGCAGAGGTGACTGAAATAAAGATTCACGTGAGGCAATTTGGGGAAGATATGCTGGTCATGTCCCAAGAACAAAAATTTCTAAGAGAGGAAGTCAATCAGATGAGGACTCAGATGGGCCTGGTAATGGAAATCTTGGATAGGGTGTTAAAGAAGGAAGACAGTCATGTGCTCGCTTCCACAATAGAGGTCCTTACTCTTCCCATCTCTGTGGGATTTGCTCTAGATCATGGATTGCCTCGTGAATCCCCTCCACGAATTGAAGTTTCTGAGCTTTCTCCTCGGCAATCACTCCCTGCTCCCCAAGAGGATCCTAGGCTAGAGAGGCCTAGGAAGAAGTTTGATCCCCCTCCGATGCCGTATGGGCAATTGCTTCCTTATCTACTCGAGCTCAAACTAGTCAAGCGTGTCACTCTAGGACCAACTCCGACAGGGTTTTCTTTGGGTTCCAATATGAATTCTAGGTGTGACTTCCATTCTGGGGCACCTGGTCACAATGTTGAGAATTGTACAAGGTTCAAGCATAAGGTCCAAGAACTCATTGATTCAGGGGCAATCAAGTTCTCATCAGAAGTGGAGACTCCTCCCCTCTTTGCAGGATCCACCTCATGTCATGGACTTTCTCCACAACCTTTTGCTGCAGAAGCTCTACGTCAGCAACCTTTGTTTGTGACTCAGCTAAATGTGGAAAGGAAAGTGCAAGCGCAGGTGAGGCGCCCAAATCAGCATCGACAGCAGAATTATCAGCAGTAGGGGCAACCGAGACCAAGAAGGTCCAAGAGGATATTTGATCCTATTCCTATCCCTTATAATCAGTTGTTTGCTCGTCTGCTCAAGAACTCTCTGATTCAAACGAGGAGTACCACGCCGGTACCGTACCCTATTCCTCCGGATTATGACATGAATGCTAGGTGCGAGTTCCACTCGGGAACGTTTGGGCATACAATTGATAATTGTAATGTATTTCAGCACAAGGTGCAAGACTTGATCGACTCAAAGGTCATCACACCAGATGGTACCCCTTTGGATTGAAGCTTCTTTGTCAGAGTAAGCACCAGATTGCAAGAGCGTCATCAGAAGCAATAAGTCCAGACGGAGTCAAGCCTTCCTCTATATGGCAATCATCAGCTTCCTTTACTGCATTTTTATATGTAGCTTTCCTTTGTTTGTCTAAACATTGATTGTATGTAAGAACTCGTTTGTTTCTGAATGACAATCATAATGCAATGAGTATGTTTTTCTTGAAGAATTACATTCGTGTTCACTCATTTTAAATGCTTGTATGCACTGCAATACTATCTTTCTTTGGAGGGAGGATGACGAAATAAGAAATTTCTAATGGTACGCTTTTGGGTAAAACCCTGTTAAGGATGTACAGGCATTGTTTCCAATTCACAAACACTGGAGAGATAAGGAGATATACCTTTGTCAACCCTTTTGAGCCTAGTAGTAGGAGTTCTTTCTGAAAACGAAAATCCCTCAATTTTAACCCAGGGGCAGGGTAGGCGTCAGTTAGTTTGACCAAGTGTTCAACTTTCAGAAGGAGTGTACATCTGAGGATCCATTACCTTCCATTCCACTATCAAGAGGTTAAGAGGTGTAGAACCACAATGGTTACTCCTCACCAACCGAAGAGTGAAGCAGTCACAGCCCTTTCAAACAAGTCAGGCAAAACGGTGTCACACGACTTGTTAAAAAAAAAAAGAGAAAAAAGAGAAAAAGAAAAAGCCTGCTAAGTCGAAAAACTTGAAAGCAAGTGACTTAGGCAAAAGTTAAGGCATCCCGCTGGACTTCAAAATTGAAAACTCAAAAGAGTCAGTCCAGGAAAAAATTAGGGAACAAAAAGCAAAAGAATGAAAAGCCAAAAGCCAAAAGGATTACAAAGAAAATCCTCGATAAGAACAAAGTCGTGTGACTATAGACACAAAAGACAAAAAGGGGCGACTGTTAGTCCAAAACCTCGTCAGGTGTCGAATCACCAGTTGCATGGATTCCCTAGAAATCGAGAAACCTTTTGAGAGACGAGCGCTTGTGTCAAATTAGCTGAACATAGGACTGGAGAATATCATGAAGAGTGGGTGGGTACCAATGAACTTTGAGCCATAAATCCTTTTTTCTCAAACCGCGAACCAGGCCACGCTACAACCCTTAAAAGTCCTAATTGAAACAGGGTTTAATCTGAAGGCGTACTTCAACGAGATAGCGTTCCTGACTCCCATGAGTTGTGCTAATAAGATTTTTGTTGGTGTTGCATGTGCGTATTGGTTTCCTTTCAAAAATAAGTGTCGTAACTCGGTTGTGTGACATATTTTCAATAAGGACTTCAAGATTAACATATGTGTTGCATTTGAATAATCATTCTCAGAATAAACATTTTCTGCTTGCATACATTTGTTTGACATCAAAGAAGCTTACACGATGAACATCAGTCGAGAAGCTTAAACTGGCCAAGTTAAGGTGCCTGAGACTCCAGAGGACATGTTGCTGAAAGATTATGTGGGAAAAAGGCGTTCCCAGCCATTTGTATTGAGATGTAACTAATCTAGGACAATCACACCGGGAAATCTCTTCAAGATGTAGCCAAGCTGGGGCATTCAAGTTGAGAAGGTCTTTTCAGAGAACAATCAACCATGGGGCATTCATGTTGAGAAAATTTCTTTGAACTGGGGCAATCACGTCGAGATTCGGTAAATCTCTCGAAGACTAGTCGGTCAGAGACAAATGTACTGCAAGGCTTGTACTGGGACAGGTCGCTTCAAGGGCGCGAGAAGTTTTTCCCTTCAGAACACAATTAATCAATAGCACCTCTGCAAGGTTTAGAATACTGTGGCAGAACATTTCAGGTCATTACGAACCCTCTCGAGGTGGTTTACTTCATGAATCATAGAGTATGGGACAGTTATGTCCAGACCGGATACATCTCTAAGAGTTTGAAGACCCTGGGGCATTATTGAACGCCAGGTTTTCTGTAAAATCCTCTTAAGATGATCGCTTCAAGTAGACCCTGTGGTCTGGGGCAAGGTGGAGAGTTAAAGGAACTGTGTTTCACTCTTGATAATCAATATGCAGAAACTTGAAGCACTGAGTTGTTCTCAGTGTGGGACTTTTGGAGTCTTTTCCCTCCAGCAAAGAGCCAGAGGGTATCTTTTTCTAGCAAGGTGTGGGAATTGTTATTCTTCCTCAAACAGAGAATTGTCCTATGTTCGAAAAGGGCTTTTATGAAGGTTTCTTATCTCTAGCAGTACAGATGGAATCCTCACTCTCAGGAAGGTAAAACGATAGAATATCATCAAGAAGACGATGAGGAGTCAGAGTGTTCTCTTCCTCAACGGCCAGATCTAGTCATCTCAAGTAATTCAAAGTCCAATCTTCATTGGTACCTCCCCAGTAGAGTTGCTCTCCTCAACTTTGAAGTCTGATCGTCCTCAGCAGTTTATTACTCTCCCCAGTCAGAGTATCAAGGATCGTCTTCCTCAACAGAGTATAAAGAAGTAATTCCCCAAGAGGAGTCATTAAGGATCGTCCCCCTCAGCAGGATATAAGAGGTTTACCCCCAGCCAGAGTTGCGATTTGGCTCATCTTTCCTCAGCAGGTAGCCAGAAGTTGTTATTTTTACAGCCTCTCCTGCAAGAGTCTGATAAAGTGTTCTCGTTGATTAAAGATGGTGTTTCCCCACAGAATATGGGGCAGTCGTTTTTCCTCAGCTAGTCAGGAAACATGTGTTTATCCCCTAGCAGAGTGGATGTCGACAACTACCATTTTCCAAGCAGATGTGCCGACGATGATCAGTACTCTTCAGCAGGATAAAGGTACTCATATCCCTAAGCAGAGTCTGGTGGTGATTGGTATCCCCAGCAGGCCATAAGTCCAATCGTTTTTGGCAGGCGTCAAATCCAAGTTCTGAAATATTTGGTGATCCCCGGCGGAGGAGTTTCCATCTTCAGTATTCATTTCCATCCCCAACAGAGTGGGTATTCTCTCGGAGTTTCGTCCATCTCCAGCAGAGTTGGTGATTGTGATCTTCCCTAGCAGGGTGAAGTTTTCCTCAACACATGTTCTTTGGTTTGATGACAATGTAGTTTGTCGTCCTCAGTGGAGCTGCTTCTGTTCTCAGCGTTTATTTCGCTGGGGCGGTCTTTTCGCATTGCATAAGCATTTTTTGCTTGGTATCCTCCTAAATGCGTAGCATTTCCACTTCGTGTGGAGCATTACGGCAAAATTCAAACATATGCATTCGGAGCATAAGCCAGGTTTGAGTTTTCCTTCGTTAGGAAAAAACTGGATTACAGGAGAATATAATTCGACTTTACTCCACAAGTGTTGGGTTTAGTCATTCAAAGCAATATTTGACATTCCCTTGCAGAGTTGTTTGCCAGGATTGTGAATCCATGATTTCATTTTTACCCCTTCGTCCAGGTGGTCCTTTGGTTTATCCCCTCAAGGTTTTTACCGTCAGACACTCGTCCGTGTTTCCTTCGGCACCTGTCCGTGTTTGAACCTTTTTGTTTCGATACCCGTCCATATTGACCTTTTGATGACACTCATTCGTGTTTCCTTTGGCACCCGTCCGTGTTTTCATGTCTTTTACTCAATACTATTTTTCTAGACACCCGTCCGTGTTGCCTTCCATTCCCCAGCGAGATTAATCCCCGATAAAAGTCGCTTTACAACCTTTCGATACCCGTCCGTATTGAAACCTTTTTACACCCGTCCGTGTACCTTTACGATACCCGTCCGTATTGAAACCTTTTTACACCCGTCCGTGTATCTTTTCAATACCCGTCCGTATTGAACCTTTTTACACCCGTCCGTGTATCTTTTCGATACCCGTCCGTATTGAACCTCTTTACACCCTTCCGTGTATCTTTTCAATACTTGTCTGTATTGAACCTCTTTACACCCGTCCGTGTACCTTTTCGATACCCGTCCGTATTGAAACCTTTTTACACTCGTCCGTGTATCTCTTCAATACCCGTCTGTATTGAACCTTTTTACACCCGCCCGTGTATCTTTTCGATACCCGTCCATATTGAACTTTTTACACCCGTCCGTGTATCTTTTCAATACCCGTCCGTATTAAACCTTTTTACACCCGTCCGTGTATCTTTTCAATACCCGTCCGTATTGAACCTTTTTACACCCGTCCGTGTATCTTTTCGATACCCGTCCGTATTGAACCTTTTTACACCCGTTCGTGTATCTTTTCAATACCCGTCCGTATTGAACCTTTTTACACCCGTCCGTGTATCTTTTCGATACCCGTCCGTATTGAACCTTTTTACACCTGTCTGTGTATCTTTTCAATACCCGTCCGTATTGAACCTCTTTACACCCGTCCGTGTATCTTTTCAATACCCGTCCGTATTGAACCTCTTTACACCCGTCCGTGTATCTTTTCGATACCCGTCCGTATTGAACCCTTTTACACCCGTCCGTGTATCTTTTCGATACCCGTCCGTATATGATATCTTCGATTCCTTGACACCCGTCCGTGTTTATTCCCAGCATAGCTAACACTCGTCCGTGTTGTGACAGTGCAGCTGTTATTGCTTGTTTCCCAGTGGAGTCGTCCCTCCTTTGAGGATTGCAAATTTCAGGTTTATTTTGGTATTCAATCTCCGTGAATCCTTTGAACGCATGACAACCGTTGCCGTCATACCTTTAGGACCAAGTTGATTGAATAAGGGCAGCTGTAACACCCCAAAATTTACTCTTTTGTTTTAAAGCTAACTGGCTTATGTTTCTTTGCATTTCTTGCATTAGCATTTGTGCATAGCATTGGTTCTTAGCATGGGATCAAGGCACTTGGTTTATCTCAAAGGAGTCTCAAGCCTCAAGGTGTTTTGTGGAGGTCATCATATCTTCATAAGATCAAGAGTGGCAAAGGATTTCAAGTGAATCTTTCCCCCTAACCAGAGGGACCAAATTAGGGTTCTTGGGTTCAAAGAGCTTCTTGAGAAAACTTTGTGGATTCAAGCATGCTCTCATGGGTTCCATATGCTCACAAGCACTCATGGATAGAATCTTGGCTATTGTTGCTTGTGAAGTAAGCAAAAGTCAACAATTCAAAAGGAAAGTCAACCATGGGTTTTCAAGGGTTCAAATCATGTTTCCCAAGTCCATGTACCTTTATTTGGTCAAGGATTAGCATGGATGGCATTATTCATCAAGAATCAAGAGTTTGTGCAAAAGTTACTATTTTTGGAAAATGACCTATAATATGAAACTTCCATTTTTGGCAACTTTTCAAACCATCTTCAACTTGACTTTTCATCATCAAGGAAGCTTCAAATGAGTTTTCCTCAAACATGAAAGTTGAAGATCTCTCTCTCTCCTATTTCCAAAAAGCACTAGATTGTCTCCATACCATTTGTGGTTCTCAAGTTATGATCAAAAGAAGGCAAGATGTTTTTTTAAGGTTTTCACATGTATCCATTTTTCCACCTTTTGCATTTTGGTTCAAATTGACTTGTAATTGATTCTAATGCTTCAAGTCATATTACAACATTCAAGTACACTCCATGAGGACCATTTTGACCCTTGAATCAAGTGGATGCGTGCCATGTACTTCCCTTATTTCACAAAATGCATTTTTGCAAGATGGATCAAATCTCACAAACCAAGTCATTACAAGGCCCAAACCCAATTCAGATGTGATCAGCAAGTAAAATGGTGATGAATCATGCTTATTCCATGACCTTTGCACGTGTGGATTAGTGTGTGCATCACAACTTGCATTTTTACAAATCACCTTGGATAGCCTTAATCAAGGGATTAATGAAACCCTAATCATGCTCAGAGGTCTAACCAAGTCTATATAAGAAGACTCACACGTTCATTCACCCCTCATGCACTCTCATTTGCTCAGAATTCCAATTTTTGCTCTCACTCTTTCTCTCTTCGAAACTCACTCTCCTTGGAGTTTCTTTGAGATTTTATTTCACATTCTTGATCAGTGAAGTAAATAGAGCAAGAATCAACCATTGATTGAAGCTGAGAGTGAGTTTTTCATCAGATTCAGTTTTGGAGGGTTCAAGTTAAAACCTCAAGATCTAGCACGATTCCAAACTCTAATTGCATTTATTTTGCAATAAGAGGTTCTAAGGAGTAGATCTGCAGCTTCCAGAGGGTTTTCTTGGTGTATTTTAAGCTCTGCAATTCTCAGGTTAGTGTGAAATTCATCATCATATAACTTGATTTTATGGTGTGCATTGTGTTCTTTGAGAGTTACTGATCATCCTGATGTAATTTGATTTGATTTTGGACGTGTATCATGGTTGTATTGTAGATCTAAAGTTTTTAGTTCTAAACTTTTTTCCTTCGATTTGCATTATGTGTTGATGATCTGTTGAAATGGTTTGCATATTCATGATCCTTGTGAAATTCTGAGTGGAATGATGTACCTGTTTGCAATTTCTGGGAATTTTTTAAGTGCAGGTCGCCGGAGGAGACGACCGGAGCTAGGGCTCCGGCGTCTGGTTATGTTTCAGGTCACCTGAGGTTTGGAGGAAGGAGACGTAATCTGGACCGTTGGTGGTCCAGATCTGATGGTTCAGATCATACCACTTCATTTAATTTTCTTTTGTTTTATTTAATGCGCGTGTGTGCTACTCCATGCTTGTTATCATGTACCACAGATCTGAGCCACACATCTTGCTTGACCTTGTGATCTGATGATTTATTTGTGCACGTTGATTTGATCTGATGGTTTTGATTGTGCCAACGCATTAAATTATCATGTGCTTCCCACGTGCTTTGATTTTAATTTCTGAGTGATTGGATGTACGCGCGTGTATTGTTGTTATCATGAATCTTTAATCCCGGCCTTTCATCTTGATTACTTGTGATTTTGATTGACTGAATGTGGAGTGTTGGATTAATCTTGTGGCTGGTGTGAGTCAATCATGTTGACTAGGTCCTTTTTTTTTGTTTGGTATGCGCTGACTATTTGAGTGGACTGGGCTTGCTTTTCCCACCCCCTGTTCAACCCATTTGATGTATTGAACGTGTATTCTCTGCTTGTTGCACCCCCCGGGCTTCTTTTATTCTTTTTTATTTTCTTTGTATTGTTTTGCATTTTAATTTTTAAAATTAGTTTTGTGCATCTAAAAATTATGAAAAAAATCATGGATCATCTTTAGGATTTTATAAAATTTTATTTTTCCATTTTTATTTTATTTTGTGCATCTGAATTAATTGTTTGATGATTTTCTTTGTGAATTGTTTCAATTGTGCACACTTGATCTTGTTGATTTTTGTTCTCCTCATTGGTATATGATTTCCATCCCATTCTTTTTGCATATTTCAGAAGATACTTTGAGGTTCCTAAAAACATTTTTCTCATATTTTAAAACTCATTTCATATTGCATTTTAGTCCCTCTACTTGTGCATTGTTCTTCTTTGTTCTTATGCAACTTTGAAACATTGTTTGAGGTACCTAACTTGTGAATTTTTGTGTGATCTTTTGGCATGTTGTTAGCCTCTGACTTAGGTCACTTGGGTTTTAATTTCACAATTTTTGAATGTAATTTTTTATATGTTTGATTATTTGTGCTTAAGTGAATTATGCATGATCATCTCTTGACATCTCTCAACCCTAATTGCTTTGCCATGCCTAATTGATTGAGTTTCTTTGTGATTCTTTGCATGAGTGTTTGCTATGATGTTTAACCCTGGTTGAGGTCCCTTTTGACCTAATTTTTCAATTTGTGGATCATGTTTGGATATGCTTTATGTGCTTGAACTTTGATTTCCTTTTGTGGACTTTCTTTGGTGCATAATGTTTCATGTTTTGATCTTCTTTTGCACATGAGAATTGTTGATGATGGTATGATCTTGATTCTGAATTGCTTTCATCTTCAGCTTGTTTTTCTCATTTCATCTTGATATGAAGTTCATTGGTGCTTAATGGTGCATTTCATATAAGTATGCTTGCATTCTTTCATGATTACCTTTGCATGCTTACTTGAAATATTTTGCATGATCTTTGAGACTTGTTTATTGGTGTGAGTTTGATATACTGGATATGATGTGCTTGCTGCTCTATCTTGTTTCTTAGCTCATCCTTCTTTTTCTCATTCTTCTCTTTCACTCTCTTCCTCCCATGAATCTCAAGACTTGTTTAAGTCTTGAATTCTCTCCCTTTAGAGCTACCTAGACCAACTTAATTTTTTATTAAGCTTGGAGTAGGATTAGCATTAGGTTTTAGGTAGTCATCCCTCCTAAGCCTCACAAACCATAGGTTATCCATGCATAATAACATTAGGACTCTTAATTTCCCTTTAGAGTTACCTTTGGGTCTTTTCTCTTCTCATCTCAAAACTTCTTGAAAACACTTAATAAAGATAAAGTGTATTGCACACGAGCCTTAAGCGTGGGGAATGAGAAATGAGGGGCTGCCTCTCATCTTTCTAGAGTGCTTAGCGGGCGTCCTGTCTTGGGACAATTCGTTATGTATTCGTCCCTGTGCCCTAGACTTTGGTGCAATGCAAGTTATGAACTAACTTAAAAAACACTTCTGTCTCAAAAACACAAAACCAATTCAAATCTTTTTATCCTTCGGGATCGTTGGGTTTCAAATTTCATTTTCAAAAAAAAGCTCATCGCTCACGTAAAAAACACTTACCCATTCGTGGTCGTACCCACGAACTGCATCAGCTCTGATTCCTCTCTCTCGTCCGATTGAGGATATGTAGGCACAAGACAGCGATTATCTTGGCGAGCAACCTTCCCCCACAGTTCCCGTTCGAACTACGTTGACTCTGACTTTCCCATTGTACTGAGGGAGTACGTAGGCCTAGGGCATCGAATATGTCCTACCGAGTCCGTCTTAGTCACCCCCATCCCCGTTTTCTTTTGTACAGTCGTAGATAGTAGGACAACTAATCCTCCGTTTAGACAACAAGCGTGGATCCCATCGAGTACGATGGATGCGTGGGGTGCTAACACCTTCCCCTCGCATAACCGACTCCTGAACCCTGATTATGGTTGTGATGACCATGTCTTTCCCCCTTTCTCTTCAGGTTTATGCAGTGTTTCCTTTCCCTCTCTCGGGATAAATACACATTGCTGACGACTCTGTGTTTTCCGCGCCACTCTCGCGTTTGTACCGTTGGATGTGAATCTTTCGGGAGCGACAGTACCACAAGAAGGAGAAAAAAGGCCTATCCACCTTATGGTCTGAGGATGACTCCTCAAGCGATGGAGAGACTACTAAGAAGGTGTCTACAATGACTGGAGTGTATGATTCTGACAAGGAGTCAGATAATGGATCACTCAACCCTAAGGACTTTGCTGAATTATACCAACTAGGTCAAGATCAGCAGAATCTTATCTCATAGCTGTGTGATGAAAGATTGAACCACCTGGAAACGATCTCGGATTTAGAGGATAAAGTGGAGTGGTTAAACTCCAAACTCAACAATATGACCAAGTATATAAGGATGATGAACAATAGCTCAGATATGCTAGATGAAATCCTTGTGTCAGGAAGAAATGCCGGAAGTGGAAAGGGTCTTGGCTATAATGATCAAGTTGAGATCAAAGGACATAGGACTGGAAGGAACTCAGCCCAGGTGATGTCAAGAAAGATGTCTCAACATCATCAAAGGCCTCAAAATAACTCTCCAAGAAAACAAAAACATGACAAACAATGCTATTACTGTGGGAAGTTTGATCATATAAAGGCTCACTGTTACAAGTTAAATGAATATCCTAAATCATAAAAACAATCCAGAATAAGAAGGAAGGCTCCCAAAGGGAAGAAGAAATGGACCCATAAGGATCAAATTGTTGCTTTCATTGCCCATACCTCCTTGAGAGTCTTCGCCAAAGAAGACTGGTACTTTGACAGTGGTTGCTCTAGACACATGACTTGTGTCAAGAAGTTCTTGGCTGACATCAAATCCCATCCCACTGGCCATGTCACCTTTGGAGATGGCTCAAAAGGAGAAATAAAAGGTGTTGGCAAGCTGAAGTATGATGGACAGCCCTGCCTTGATAGGGTTTTGTACGTCGAAGGATTAACTGCAAATTTATTAAGCATCAGCTAACTGTGTGACCAAGGTCTCAAGGTAAACTTCTCTGAATCTGAGTGCCTGGTTACAAATGATAAAGAAGAACTCATTATGAAAGGTACCAGATCCAAGGATAACTGTTACTTGTGGGCTCCTCATGAAACTCTGAGTCCATCCACCTGCTTGGTGTCAAGGGAGGATGAAGTGAAGTTATGGCATCAGAAACTGGAGAAGTCATATCCAAGGAAGCTGTCAGAGAAATTCCAAATATTAAGATAGATGAAGGGAAGATATGTGGGGAATTCCAGATTGGTAACAAACTAAAATGTCACACAAAAAGCTTCAACATCAAACCACCTCAAAGAACTTAGAGCTTATCCATATGGATTTAATGGGACCTATGCAGGTCGAAAGTCTTGGAGGAAAAAGGTATGTCTATATGGTTGTTGATGATTTCTCTAGATACACTTGGGTGCACTTTATCAAGGAGAAATCAAGAAACTTCAAAGAGAAAAGGATTGTGGTATAGTCAGAATCAGAAGTGACCATGGGAGGGAATTTGAAAACAACAAGTTTAATGAGTTCTGCTCCTCAGAAGGAATTAGTCAAGAGTTCTGTTCACCCATCACTCCCCAAGAGAATGGTGTGGTTGAGAGGAAAAATAGAATTATTCAAGAGTGTGCAAGGGTCATGCTACATGCAACGAAACTCCCATATCACTTTTGGGTTGAAGCAATAAGCACGGCTTGCTACATCTTAAACAGGGTAACCATCAGGTCTGGAACTTCTGCCACCTTGTATGAATTATGGAAGGGTAGAAAACCAACTGTGAAATACTTCCATGTCTTCGGAAGCAAATGCTACATTCTAGCAGACCGTGAGCAGAGGAGAAAGATGGAACCCAAGACTGAGGAAGAAATCTTCCTAGGATACTCCACAAACAGCAGAGCATACCGTGTCTACAATCCAAGAACTTAAGTAGTATTGGAGTCCATAAATGTTGTGGTTGATGACTCTTCTATGGAGGTTGAATCTACAAATAATATTCGAGCATTCTTCCCAATGGAAAAGGAAGATGTCACAGAAGATGTTGAAACACCTCAAGACCACTCTGAAGATATTGATGTACCCAACTATGACAATCATGAATCTACTATGACCGAGAGTGTTGACAAGGGACCCTCCATTAGATTACAGAAAGATCACCCTAAGGAACTTATAATAGGGGATCCAAATGGACGAAGGATGACTAGATCACGGGATGTGGTGGCAAGTGCCTGTTTTGTGTCAAAGATGGAACCCAAAAATTTTAAGGAGGCCTTGGCAGATGAATTTTGGATTAATGCGATGCAAGAAGAGCTATGGCAGTTCAAGAGACATGATGTTTGGGATCTTGTACCCAGACCAGAAGGATCAAATATGATCGGTACCAAGTGGGTATTTAAGAACAAGTCTGATGAACATGGAGTTGTCACAAGTGTAATACCCCAAATTTTGACCACTTAGATTTCCCATCATTGTGAAAATCATCATCACAATATGGATGTACCTTTATGCTTCATTAGTCTCCCCAAAGATGGGTGAGCATCCACTACAATCAAAATTAGGGTTTCAAGCCCTCTCTGAGTGCTTAGACAAAGGATCAATCAAGAAATGACATGATCTTCAACTTGTCTAATCTCTTAAACATCCACAATGGATCAAAAAGGACTCCCACCTCAAGGATTAAGCACAAGGCTGCTCCCTTCTAGGTGGATCAAGTCTCAAGATCGACAGTGTCACCAAATTAGGGTTTTGGTCGACCAGGGCCTCCAGATGGAAATTTTCATCTGGGCACAAGGCAATGATCCAAAACATAACCTAATATACTTCATGGAACCTCATGAACCCATGCATCAAGTCAATTTTGCCTCAGGGGATGCATTCATCAAAAATCAGGAATTAGGGTTTCTTGACCTAATTCACCCCTAAGTTAACTTTTGGGACACACCATGAGCCAAGACCTCAAGAGATGATTTGAGGGTCTCTAATATACCATATTGATCCATTTGGAACAATGGATTGATCCAAGAAGTTTGAGCAACAAGTCTCAATTTCATCTGCACCACAATTAGGGTTTTAAGGGAAAAGTCAACTGTAACTTTGACTTTTGACCAAGACATGCTCCCAAACCCTTATACATGATTGAATATACCCTATGACACCCATGGAACATGTCCATCAAGTTTGATTTAGGTCAAGGACATGATTTCCTGAAGAATTGCACAGTTTGGAATTCATCTGATAAAAAGTCAACTGTGCACAAAAGTCAACTTTGACTTTTTGAGATTTTTCACCAAAATGGATTTTTAACCCTAAAATGATGTTAATGTATGATTTGAATCATCATTCATCAAGAAAAATCAAGAAAAGTGAGATAACTTGTAAAAGGGGTAACCATAAAACTTAGAAATTTTTCTAAGTTAAAAATAAAGTGGCAAAGGTACCAACTTTGAAGGACCATAACTCCTAAACCACAAGGCCATTTTTTCTCATCCAAAGATGGATTTGTAGCCCTCATTATCACCTACAAAAACTTCAACTACAATTCATTCCAATTCATTAAGTATTTTGAGTTATGGAATGATCAAAGTGGCTGAAAAGTGAAAATGTCACTTTTTCCAACACTTAGTGAAATTTTCACTAAGTCAGATTCTGCCTCACTTTTTGCCAAATGTAGGGGGATTTTTCACTTGGAATCAAAAGAGATCAAAACCAAACTTGTTCAAACAGTTGTTGTATCATGTAAGAGCTTTCCAAAATGGCCAAGAACATTGCCAAATTCAACCTACACCATGAGATACAACATTGCCAAGTTGCCTTGCTGAAATCTGTCAAGGCAAGGCAGAATTTGCAACTTTGGTCGATTTGCCAAAATCAGCCAAATTCAATTGCTCCTATCCACTTGGACACCTCAGAGGATTGAATCTAAAGGGGACAATCACTGAGCCAAGCCTCCAAAGTCCATGGAACAAGAAATAGCATGTTGAACCTAGAATGGCCAAAATAGGGACAAGACTTCAAATTTGGAATGAGGCATTCAATGGAACCATCAAGGTGGCATGGACTGAGCCATTCTCATCTGAAATCAGTCAAGACTTATCCAAGACCAAGGGGACCAAAGCTCTGTGCCCTAACCTCTAGTCAATGGCTAGAGGAGACTTGGATTTTCATTTGCCAACATTGGCCAAACCTACTTACCAGCTGCCATGCACTATTCCTTGCAAAACAAACTTGATCTACTATAAATAGAGCTCAATTGTGGTCAGTTTGAGTACACCAAAGCCATCTAACAGATGTTTTCCTCAAAATCTCTTCTTTCACTCCAATTTTGCCTTCTAAGGCAAGTCACTATCGGGTTTTGAGTTTGAGAGCAATTCCAATCAAACCAATCACTCACACACCTCACATACATCACATATGAGCTGATCAAACACTTAGATTACTTCTGAAACATCAATTTCACAAAATCACCAGCTGGTTGCTCAAGGTTTTAACCAAAGTGCAGCTGAGGTACCACGAAATGATCCAGCCAATTTCAATCAAGTCCAACCATCCAAACACAATCCATAGGGTGTAGGGAAGCTATTCAGATCATCACCACTCATCTGTAACACCTCCAAATCAAAAATCACTTTGAACTTGCTGTCACGGCCTAGAGGTAAGCACATACTTGGTCATCTCTCAATCTATGCATATTTCCTCGCACAATAATTTGGCCATATGTTCATAATCATGCATGGAATGTTTTCCCTCAATTAATTGCATTGTTTGAATCGTGTATCAAAAATCCTAGCCTTCATGCAGAAATTAGGGTTCTTGAGGTCTCTTCGTGATTTCTTGTTGTATGTTTAATTTAAATGAAATTAAAGTACATAGACATGATCGTGAGGTTGAGACGAGCATAATGATATGTGGATTGCATGATATGATTACGTATTCATGGATATTGGATAGAAAATGCAAATCTGAGAAACCAAGAACATGCACGTGTTCTTCAGCTGTTCTTGGCGCCATTTTTCATAAATTCAAATATTTGAATTTTGTGATTTTGTTTAATTGATTCAAAAATTAATTTCTCTCTGAGTTTTAATGATTTTGAGTTGATTCTTTTTTGAATAATTCACAAAAATGTTAAAATATTTTATTTTCACAAAAAATCCCAAAAATATTATTTATTTCATATAATTGATATTTTTGTAAAGAATTAATATTTTGATTGTTTTTGGCATTTTAAATATTTTTTCTACATTGATTTTGCAACTTTTAATGCTTTCTAATTATTTTGTAGGTCACTACTTAATTTTTGAAGCATTAATCCAAGATCACAATTTGTTTTCCATGTGTTAAACAATTTTTGATCATTTTAATTGAATATTTATTCAATTAAATACATTTTGAAAACAAATTAGGGTTTTGGATTAATTCAACCCTCATAAATCATTTTCAAAACTCTTTGGGCCTCTTGAGAGAGTGTAAGACCCATCCCCCCTTGTACAAAAACTTTTTGGGCCTCACTCATTGTATAAGTCCCTCTGTACAAGTAAATGGCGCGATCGTCGCCCGTTTAAAAATAAAAATCATCTAGGCCTCTCCTTGAGCTATAAGACCCATTCAAAACACTATGGGCCTCTATTAGAGTGTAAGACCCAATCCCCCTTTTAACCAAAACATTTTGGGCCTCACTTATTGTATAAGTCCCTCTGCGTTAAAAGAAAACCTCGGCGCGATCGCCATTTTTAAACGAAAAATCATTTGGGCCTACCCTCGTGTTATAAGCCCCACTCTTTTTTCTTTAAACCTTTTTGGGCCTCTTGAGAGAGTGTAAGACCCATCCCTTTGTACAGAAAACCTTTTTGGGCCCCAGTCACTTGTATAAGTCCCGCTGTACAAAGTCAAACAGTGCGCTCACTGATAAAACCCTGGGCCTCTCCTTGAGCTGTAAGCCCCAAATCTTTCTTTTTCAAAGCACTTTCTCCTTTGATTTTGAATATACTGTTGTTTTCAATCTTTCTTTGTTGAACAACTAACCAAACAACATGGAAGCACTCCAACCGAGTAAGTGGTTATCGCTTTCATTTACTGCTTTCATATTATAAACTGTATTGTGGGGCTGCTCACTGTAAGTCTCCTTTCATAAACTCATATCTACTGTGTAATAATAGTATAGATATTTCGAGTTTCCCCGGCTACTACGTCTAGAACTAGGTGACGCCGTTTCATTTATTCGTAGAAATAGACGCCTAGATCCCCAATAGGAGCACCAGATACAGTATTCTCTTCGGCTGTCCTCCTTAGGAATCGTCAAGAAGCTCTACTCCCCAAGATGAATGTATTCTCCGTGAATGGCATCTTTGAGTTTCTTCCAAATTCTCGAACTTTTCTGACTTGATCTATTCCTTGTGGATAGCTTGCCTTGAATGTCTCGGGGTTTGGGTACCCACTACGGTCATAATCTTGGACCTTAACTAAGGAACCCTCTTCAAAAGCTAAAAGTCGCTGGATAGTAAACCTCGCACGTTTACCAGTGGTTTTTATCTTTAAAAGAGTTATCTCTCCTAATGGAAAGGAGATGATAGACCCACGGGCTTCTTAAAAGCATCGGCCTCCTCTTGGGCATTATTCAAGGACCCTACGGCTTCTTAGAAGTATTCACAGCCTCCTCTTAGGTTTCGTATAATGATCTCTTCCTCCGGGAATGATAACCTCCTCTTGGGCTTCGTACAAGGACCCGTCGGCTTCTTAAAAGTTTCCAGCCTCCTCTTGGGCTTCGTACAAATTGTCCCGACGACCTCCTAGAGGTATAGGAACAGAACTTAGTCATCTCCATAGAACAGTCCTTTCATAGAGTCTACTACTGTTTCTCAAAGCATAGTACAAAAGATAAAACTCTAGACACGGACAGTCTAACTTCCTTGAGTCTCAAAAGACATTCTCAAGTGACCCCTTCGTTAAATAGGAAGGAAACCCGCAGACTCGGACAGTCTCAACACCCTTTGGATTTCCAGTTTCCTCAAAGAAAAGGAGACCACCCCGATCCTCAAATCTAACCCATGAGTACAGTGATGCTCATATAAGAACTGATTTTCTCTTTCAAAATCAGTATACTGGACCTGTCACTTAACTGACATAGCCTCCTCTTGGGCTTTGTACAATGACTCTCCCTAGCGGAGTCAAACAACGCTTTAGCCTCCATCTCGGGCTTCGTACGAGATACAGAGACTCTCTTGTTGAGTCAAAACTTTTAGCCTCCATCTCGGGCTTCGTACGAGATACAAAAACACTCTCTTGTTGAGTATAAAAGATTCTCCTGTTGAGTCAAACAAACAATAGCCTCCATATTGGGCTTCGTACGAGACACAAAGACTCTATCGTCGGGTCAAAAACTTTTAGCCTCTCTCTCGGGCTTTGTACGAGACACAAAATAGCCTCCTCTTAGGCTTTGTATAATGATTTTCCTAGCAGAAATTAGCCTCCTCTTAGGCTTTGTATAATGATTTTCCTAGCGGAAATTAGCCTCCTCTTAGGCTTTGTACAATGATTTTCCTAGCGGAAATTAGCCTCCTCTTAGGCTTTGTATAAGAAAACCACTGGTTGATCCAATTAACCTTTTAGCATCGAAGCTGTGCCTCGTTCACAGTACACAAACATCAAAAACTCCTTTCCCTTCATCTAATCGCTGTAAGCGGCAAGCCTCTGGATCATCTATATCCACGCCACTGTCCCTCTTTTAGCATGAGAAATTCCTAAGGAAAGATGGCATTGCTCTACACTGAGTTAAAGTCTTCTCCTTCAGGTTAAAACCCTTTCTTCGGAAATTATGGCATTGCTCGGATCCGCGTATCCCAGTTAAAGTAATTCTCCTTCTCCCCTCTTTAGAGATGACAAATTCTCTCTAAAGTCGAGGTCTTTCAGCTTCACGTCTTGGGCTTTGAACAAGACACAAATAGACCTTTCAGCTTCACATCTTGGGCTTTGAACAAGATACAAACCACCTTTCGCTTCACGTCTTGGGCTTTGAACAAGACACCAAAACACCAATTTCCTCCCATACAATAGGAGGAACTACGAACGCTCTGATTTCCCTGTTTCGGTAAACGGGAATACGTAGGCATAAGATCGAAAGAAAAGATCTTAGCGAGCGCAATCAACAAAAAACTCAAATCCCATATCTCCATCAATCAAAAGCAGTATTTCAAAAGCATCAGTCCTAACATCCTAATC
Source organism: Lathyrus tuberosus (assembly GCA_022829125.1). Taxonomy (NCBI): domain Eukaryota; kingdom Viridiplantae; phylum Streptophyta; class Magnoliopsida; order Fabales; family Fabaceae; genus Lathyrus; species Lathyrus tuberosus. The sequence continues at coordinate 702,826 of JALAZF010000185.1, forward strand.
CTTGTTCCCCGCCAGAAACCTTCTGCCCAGGTAAAAAAGAAAGAAAACAGTATTGGCGAAAATACAAATAACCAGTACAAAGGCCCCCCACATTGATAGCATCCGTAACCTAACAGACCGCTGTTTAAACTCAGTATGCAAAGCAGGGTTAATTGGAGACATCTATTTCCCTTCCTTATTCAGCTCACAATAGGATAAAAAATGAATCGACCTGTAGTTCAAGCTCAAACCGCAGAGAGCGACCAGCGCTTAAGAACCGCGTCCAAAATCTCTCGCTATAGAAAAGTGGCGCCCACCGTGGGGCCAAATCTTCTTTCTTAAACGTTTAAGGTGGAAACCTTGGACAAACCTTTTTTCTCTTCACTTGTGTGAATACCACAGATTGGGGCTTCCGCCGGGGAACCCATTTCTGTCAGGAACTTAGGAATCATAGCTTTATAAGTCTAGGATGATTAGGACAAATATATATACTGGTTTTCCTAATTACTATACGTGTTTATTTTTCTACTACTGGGAATGCGTGTGATGCCGCATGTGGTGAGAATGAGTATACACTTAAGATAAGTGATGGCGACGGGGTCGACCATCAACCTCAGTGGTGGCTGACCAACGCAACCCATTCACTCTTCTAGCCAATGGGATGGTTGTTAAGTCTGAGAAGCTGAGGAGCCAAACCCTTTCGTAGTGCGGAAACTATCGGAAATAGTTGTTACGCGATACTACCCTCATTTGAGGCTGGTGATCTATTCTCGGTGAATGGCACTTACTCTAAGATTGCTCTACAACTCGCTGGCGACCCGCTTGTTGTTTTGCTTTCCTGGGAGGAGCTGATGATAATGAGTACAGGTACAAAAATCACCCTAGTATAAACCTTTGGGGATGGGTAGAGCCTTGACTTCATGACAACGACCCTCTGACCCCATGTTTTTTCTATGTTTTTGTGTGCTGCATTCATGCATTCGTTTAATAAAACATTAAAACATTCAAAAAACTTTCTCTTCTAGTCTCTCTGTTTTTCAAATTAAACTAAGACTGTGATTGCAAATATCAGAGAAGAGGATTACGCTAATGGATTTTGGTAGAAGGAGAACTCACCAGTATACCTTGAAGGTTCCAAAACTAGGGGATTTGAGAAGGTTAGCAAGGATGATCGTTAACCCAGAGGCTTTCAGAGCCAAGCACAGTGGTTTGCTACCACTGTTAAGAGTCCATGTGATTAAGGGGATCATGGACGCGCTCATTCAATTCTACGATCCGGTTTATCACTGTTTTACATTCCCGGATTACCAGCTATCACCAACGCTGGAGGAGTATTCTCATCTGACTGATTTACATATCACTGATCGAGCTCCATTTTCTGGACTGGAAGAAATTCCAAAGAATCAGACTATTGCAATAGCAATTCATTTGGACGAGTCTGAGGTCAGGACTCACATGACCACTAAGGGTGGCATCCAAGGTTTGCCAGCCCAGTTCTTGACAAAAAAGGCTCTATACTTCGCTAGTATAGGGAACAGGACTGCTTTTGAAAGCATCTTTGTCTTGCTCACCTACGGGTTATTTTTGTTTCCCAACATCAATAACTTCGTCGATATCAACGCTATTAAGGTTTTTCTCATTGGAAACCCTGTGCCGACTTTGCTTGCAGATGCGTATCATTCTGTACACTTGGGAAATTTGTACAGCGGAGGAGAGATCACATGCTGTGTACCTTTGCTTTACAAATGGTTTATCTCTCACTTGCCCAAGTCTGCTGCTTTTTGGGATTGCAAGAGTGTCTTACGTTGGTCGCAGAAGATCATGTCTCTTACCAACTCTGATATAGATTGGTGTAATAGGATTTATGAGGGAATTAGAATCATTGACCGTTGTGGAAACTTCCCCAACGTACCCCTCATAGGAACTAAAGGAGGAATCAACTATCATCCGATATTGGTTCTTCGTCAATTTGGATACCCGATGAGACACATCCCACTGGGTGTTCATCTGGAAGGTCTTTTCTTCAAAGAAGGAGAAAGTGACAGAGCACTAAAGATGGAAATAGTGCAAGCTTGGAAACATGTTCATAAGAAAGGACGAGAGTCTCTGGGAAAACCGGACTGTGTCTCGGTGGAGCCTTATCTCCACTGGGTACAAACCAGAGCTCTCAAGCTAAAGATGCCTTATCCTCGTTACGGAATTCTTCCGCCGAGGGAATCTGTCATGTACTTCATGACGGAAACTAAAAAGCTTCAGGCTACTCTCAACAAAGTTCAAAAGGAAAGAAGATCTTGGAAGAACAAGTACCGCACCCTCGACGTAGAGTGTATCCAAATACAACAACTACTAAAAGAGAAAGATGCTCTGATTAAAATTTTGGAGCAACATGCTGTAGAGAATCAAGATGACCAAAGGAATTTGCTCGCTCCTTTCACCTGGCAAAGGAATGACAACCCAACAACGGCCCAAGCGCCCCGGTCAAAGAAGAGGACTCGGGACCCATTAGTTTAGGTTTATGTTTCTGCACTTTGTAATCTACTGTATTTCCATTTCTGTAATCCTTTGGAATTCAATAAAAAGGGGTTTCCCCACTGTTTGATATTTGCAATCTAATTGTCGAAGTTTATTTTGATTAAACAAAAAAACAACAATTAATATAATCATTGCATTCATCATTCTCACATCGCGTATTCTCCTTACCTACGAATCTCACGTTTGTGTCTCGATTCTAGAGTCAAACTGTCTCATTCGTACAATACTCGGGCCAATCGTCAGAAAAAGATGGATGATCTTGAGGAAGAAAACAGAGAGTTGAAAGAAGAGATCGACGCTCTGAGGGAGGATATGAGAAAGCTTTGTAACGACATGCAAGCCATGGCAGAAGCTCAGCTACAAAGAACTGTGATCTCAGAGATCACCTCAACGCCCATCATAGAAAAGTATGATCCTAGGTATCAGATGCCGAAAGATTGTCCTTGGGGCATGCCTGTTAACTATATCCCGGAAGGATATGTTTCGCCGATCATTGAAGATCAGGGAATCGCAACAGAAGCCGCTGGGCCTGAAGGTTACAAACTTCGGGAAAGCGAAGATGCCAGGGGCATACTCAAGACTCCTGAAGATTACAAACTTCGGGAGGCGCCAAGACTTACTACCGTAGTCACGGTACCACCCCCTGTGGTGCACACTGTCCCGGATGGACAGATTCCACAGACACCTTCTGGTAAGAAGGAAATTATGTTTGACAGAATGGATGAATTCCAGGAGCAGTTCTTGGAAATGCAGAAAGAGCTGCAAGCCATTCGCGGTCAGGATCTATTTGGAAAGGACGCCTCAGACCTCTGCTTGGTCCCAAATGTGAAAGTCCCGCACAAGTTCCAAGTGCCCGACTTTGAAAAATACAAGGGTAACTCTTGCCCTCGGAGCCATCTGGTGATGTACGCTCGGCGGATGTCAGCTCAGACGGAGAATCAGGACTTGCTGATTCACTACTTCCAGGATAGTTTAACCGGTGCCGCACTCAAATGGTACATGGGTTTAAACCGTACTACGATCAGTACATTCAGAGATCTTGGTACTGCCTTCGTCCAACAATACAAGTACAATTTGGACATGGCACCCGACAGAGATCAACTTAGATCAATGTCACAAAAGGACAAGGAAACCTTTAAGGAGTATGCTCAAAGGTGGCGTGAAATTGCCGCTCAAATTTGTCCACCTCTTGAGGAAAAAGAGATGACAAAAATCTTCTTAAAGACCTTAAGCTCATTTTACTATGACCAAATGATTGCCAGTGCATCCAGTGATTTCACCGAAATGGTCGGCATGGGTGTACGTCTTGAGGAAGCCGTCCAAGAAGGACGTTTGGTAAAAGACACTGGATCAACTAGCGGTACTAAAAAATACGGTAGTGCTCTCCCTAAGAAAAAAGAGCAAGATATTGGGAATATCTCTCTCGGAAAGCAAAGGCGACGTTATCAGCCAGTAGCAGCTGTTACTCCTATTATCGGCCTCGCGCCTGTTTCTATGTATCAACCTCAGGTTGCGCAGAGCCAACCTGACCAACAAAGGACACAACAGCCTCTTCAGCAGGCTCGTCCTCCATATAACAACAACCGTACAACACGACCACCAGGATTTGATCCTATACCCGTAACGTACGCAGAGCTGTTTCCATTACTGCTGGCTAAGGGGCACATCCAGACTAAGTTTCCCCTTTCAGTTCTGGAAAATCCGCCTTTTTGGTTTAAAGCGGATCAAACGTGCCCTTATCATCAAGGAGGTTCAGGGCATAACATTGAGACTTGTCTCAATTTCAAATCCGACGTGCAAAAGCTTGTTAGGAGCGGGCTCTTATCTTTCAAAGATACGAATCCTAATGTTCTCACGAACCCGCTGCCTCAACATGAGAAAGCTGCCGTCAATCTGATTGAGAAAGAGACTAACAATGTCTATCAAATTTATGATGTACTCTTGTTAAAGACTAATCTGGTCAAGATACATTGTAGACAGAATGGATATGGCCATGTGCCACCTCATAATTATCACCAGTGTGATATCTGCTCTAAAGACAACCAGGGATGTTCTGTAGTGCAAGCAGCTCTACAGGAACAAATGGATCTTGGATGGATCCAAGAGCACCGAGTTCGTGGAGTTAACATGGTTTACACGAATTCCAACGTCATTCAAAACCATGACATCTGTGCGATGAATGACAACTTGGTGGCAATGCATTCAAGGCAAGGCCAGTATCATAATCTGCCGCGGCACGATTACAGTTCCTGTCTGATTTGCTCGGTAAACAAACAGGGATGCTCTTTCATACAAGAGGCCCTCCAGCGTCAGATGGATCTTGGATGGATCCAAGATTACCATGATAGGAACTCCTATCAAATCAACATGGTTCAGATCTTTGACATTTGCGTGATGAATACCAACCTGGTAGAGTTACATGCTGAGCAAGTCCGACTTGGATTCTTAATATCACATGATTATCAAAACTGTAAAGCAGGTTGCGAAAACGATCGAGGTTGTACCCTTGTCCAGGAGGCACTTCAGCACTTGTTAAATCACTGGTGGATGCCAATCTATATGGACGAAGATACTCAGCAGATTAGTGTCAATCACAGGAATCCTACTCATCGTCAAAGTCAGGATGTCTGATCAATGGAAGATAACCTAGTGAGGTTACATTGCATTCAAAGTGGGCGTGGCCAGGTGCCACCATACAACTATGACAGTTGTAGCGTCTGTTCGGAAAGTAACCAAGGGTGTTACCTTGTGAGAGCAACTCTTCAGGGTCAGATCGATCATGGAGAAATTCATCCATATCCAGGTTCAGGACCCATCATTTGGTCGCCGAACTACCTTGCCGAGTAAGTTGAGGATGTTGTCACGATCTCTGGTCATCACAGGACCAAGGATGTTTTTTCCATCATCCCTCTACTTGACGAATCTAGAGTTCCCAACTGGGAACGGATCAAGGTTACTTATGATGGTCAGAAAAATCAGAAGGTTCCCATAGTCATCTATCTACCGGGGCCACTACCGTATGAATCAGCTAAGGCAATCCCTTACAAATACGGTGCAACAATAATCGAGAATGGAAAGGAAATTCCATTACCCTCCGTCGTGAATATTGCAGACATCAGTCGTGTAACACGGAGCGGTCGAATCTTCAACCGAGGGGTTGGAGAATCCAACAAAGAAAAGGAACTTCAGGCAGAAATTCCTGATCCACCAGTCGGTCAATCTAGTAATCCAGACTTTTCAAAAGACAAAGATGAGATGCTAAAGCTCATCCAAAGGAGTGAATATAACATTGTTGATCAACTGTTACAGACTCCTTCAAAGATCTCAGTATTATCACTGTTACTCAGTTCAGAAGCACATAGAGAGGCTCTACAGAAAGTCTTGGAGCAAGCCTTTGTGGAACAGGATGTAACAATCAGACAATTCGATAGCATTGTCTCTAACATCACTTCCTGCAATAATTTGGGATTTAGTGATGAGGAATTACCTGAAGAGGGTCGCCGTCATAACATGGCGCTCAATATCACAGTTAACTGCCAGGGCGATGCTTTAGCCAACGTACTGGTAGACACAGGGTCAGCCCTGAATGTTATGCCGAAGTCCACCTTGATGCAATTATCATTCAAGGGCCCTCCGATGAGAGTCAGCGAGGTCGTCGTCAAAGCATTCGACGGATCCAGAAAAACAGTTATCGACGAAGTCGATCTTCCCATAACTATTGGTCCTCACACTTTCCAAATCACTTTCCAGGTCATGGACATCCGAGCAACATACAGTTGTTTATTAGGAAGACCTTGGATACATCAGGCTGGAGCGGTTACTTCAACCCTCCACCAAAAGCTAAAGTTTGTCAAGAACGATCAACTTGTCACGGTTTGTGGGGAACAAGCCTTGCTTGTGAGCAACTTATCATCATCTACTTGTGTGGAACCCGAGGAGGTTATTGGAACTCAGTTCCAAGCACTATCGGTGAGCAAGGACAGTCAGTTCAAAGAAGGAACTTCAATTTCTTCATACAAAGATGCTAGCAAAGCGGTCGAGAGTACCGATACGACAGGATGGGGACAGCTTGTCATTCCTATTGACAATAAAACAAAGAAGGGTCTTGGTTTTTCTGCGACCTGTACCCAGACAGCCGCCAACAATGAAAGTCTTCATCCCCTTCAAAACTTCTTCCACAGTGGAGGTTTTCTTCACCCAGTGTCTCAGACAGTTCATGCTATCAATGAGGAAGATCCCTCTGACGCAGATGAAGAGTGGAAGTCCTATCTTAATGAGGACGGTTATATGTCTCAGGAAGAGGTGCCTATGCCTTTTTGCTTTCCTACAGAAAGTCCAAGATTTATACCAAGATCAGATGTCGAAATGATCTACGGAGATTGTGATCCGGAAGGATGCCGTGCTCCGCCAAATTCATTAGAGGAGGACACTCTGATGAAAGACAATTTTGACCACAATTACTATGGCCCGATGGATGGCCTGCCAATGTGGCAGCCTTACCCAGGAAACTTGGGGCAAGAAAGTCAGCCGAGTAATGAAACTCAGCTGAGCATCATTGAACAGAATACCTGTGTCCCCACATGTCATGGGATCAACACTCAGGTCATTCAGAAACTACTCAACATGAAGATGAATTCGCAACGTTTGCAGGACTAGAATTCATCAACTATGCTTTTCCCGAGGTCAACGTCATTGAGAGAAATGACTCCTCCAGTTCCAAAGAAGTGTGGGACACCCTGGGACAACCAAGTGGAAAATACGACTATATGGTCAAGTACACCGCTCCCGAAAGCTCTCGTATCAGGCTCGAAGATATCCAGCCAACTGGATGGGGAGATACAGCTGAGAGCACAAATACTATGCAAAATACAACAGAGGAATCCTTCTACGACAATTCTGCTTGGGAGACAAATTCCAATGATCCTGCTCCACCAGAAATCAGCGTCATTTCTGAAGACAAATCAAGGAAGGTGCCAGACTTTGTGATTCACCGAGGAGTTCGCCGCCAATGGGTTACCGTCGAGGTTCCGAAGGTCGTTCGTCAGTCAAAGTAATTGCCATCTTTAACCTTTCACCCTGCCCATGTGAAACAGATGTTTTGATAGGGCTCGCTTTCTGTAAATTTCCCTCTTCGCTTTGCCCAAACCGATAGAGTTTTGTTTTATAGGGCTGTAGTTTCAAGATTCGACTTGTTCATTAATAAAATAACGTCGTTCTGTAATTTCTGCATTAATTGCTGTTTTCTCTTTTTGCTTTTTCAGAAAATGGTAATCCTAAAAAACATTCAATAATAAAAACAAGCAGTAAAATCAAAACACTGCACACACTTACATTTTCTCTATCTCTTCTAAACACGAATCATCACGTCATGCAGATTGCTTGTTTTATACCCCGTTGAAACATACGATCCGATGCCTTCTTCCAACTTTGAGTTCCCGGTATTCGAGGCTGAAGAAGAAAATGACGACCAAATTCCAGAAGAGATCTCCCGACTACTCAGACAAGAGGAAAGGTCCATCGAACCTCACAAAGAGCCATTGGAAACGGTAAACTTGGGTTCAGAAAAAGAGAGAAAAGAAATCAGGATCGGAGCATTGCTCAGTCCAACTGCCAGAGAGGGTTTGATAAAGCTTCTCAAAGAATTTCCCGATGTATTCGCTTGGTCCTATCAGGATATGCCAGGGTTGGATACCAGCATCGTGGAACATCACTTACCGTTGAGATCAGAATGTCCGCCAGTAAAGCAAAGGTTGAGACGCACTCACCCAGACATGGCTATCAAAATCAAGGAGGAGGTATAGAAACAGATCGACGCGGGTTTCCTTGCTACATCTGAATATCCTCAATGGTTAGCCAACATCGTACCCGTTCCCAAAAAGGACGGAAGGGTCAGAATGTGTGTTGATTACAGAGATCTGACCAAGGCAAGTCCAAAGGACGACTTTCCTTTACCACACATTGACATGCTGGTTGACAGCACAACAAAGTTCAAAGTATTCTCCTTCATGGATGGATTCTCGGGATATAACCAGATCAAAATGGCGCCGAAAGACATGGAGAAAACTTCGTTCATTACCCCATGGAGTACCTTTTGTTACAAGGTAATGCCGTTCGGTTTGAAGAATGCCGGGGCAACCTATCAAAGGGCCATGACTACTCTGTTTCATGACATGATACACAAAGAAATCGAGGTATATGTCGATGATTTGATTGCAAAATCAAGAACAGAGGATGAGCACGTTGAACATCTGTCAAAATTGTTCGAACGTCTAAGAAAATTCAAGCTCCGCTTGAATCCCAACAAGTGCACCTTCGGTGTCCGTACGGGGAAATTACTAGGGTTCATCGTCAGCTAGAAAGGAATTGAAGTTTATCCTGACAAGGTCAAGGCCATTCAAGAAATGCCTTCTCCGAAAACTGAAAAACAAGTCAGAGGATTCCTGGGACGTTTGAACTACATCTCCAGATTCATATTCCTTATGACCGCGACGTGTGCGCCGATTTTCAAATTACTCAAAAAGAACCAGGATTGTGTTTGGTCAGAAGATTGCCAAACCGCCTTCGACAGTATCAAGGAATATCTGTTGAATCCTCCGATTCTATCACCTCCTAGAGGACTCAATGGGATGTGTACTTGGCCAACAAGACGAAACTAAAAGGAAAGAGTCTGCCATTTACTATCTAAGCAAGAAATTCACCGATTGCGAGACTCGGTACACGATGCTTGAGAAAACTTGTTGCGCTTTGGCTTGGGCGGCCAAACGTCTTCGCCAGTACATGATTCGTCATACTACTTGGTTGGTCTCCGAAATGAATCCAATCAAGTACGTTTTCGAAAAACCTGCTCTCACGGGAAGGATTGCCCGTTGGCAGATGTTACTATCAGAATATGACATAGAGTACCATGCTCAGAAAGCCGTTAAAGGAAGTATTTTAGCCGATCATTTGGCTCATCAATCGATTGACGATCAAGAATCAATCGGGTTTGACTTCCCAGACGAAGATGTCATGTATCTAAAGATGAAAGATTGCGATGAACCGCTACCCAGTGAAGGGCCAGAACCAGGTTCCCAGTGGGGACTTATCTTTGATGGAGCATTCAATCATTATGGAAACGGAATTGGGGCAATCATTGTTACCCCTCAGGGTTCCAGCATTCCTTTCACTGCCAGACTTACGTTCAAATGTACGAACAACGAGGCCGAATACGAAGCATGTATCATGGGTCTCGAAGAAGCGATTGATTTAAGGATAAAAAACTTGGACGTATACGGCGATTCAGCCCTGGTTATTAACCAGATAAAAGGAAATTGGAACACATAACAATCAGGATTGATTCCTTACAAAGACTATGCAAGAAGGTTGTTACCCTTCTTCAACAGAGTCGACTTTCATCACATCCCTCGTGATGAGAATCACATGGCTGATGCATTAGCCACTCTCTCTTCCATGATTAGTGTAGGTCGATGGAATGACATACCTAAGATCGACATAATGCGCCTTGAACGGCCCGCTTACATCTTCGCGATTGAAGCAGTCATAGACGACAGACCTTGGTATCACGATATCAAATGCTTCCTTCAGAAACAAGAGTACCCATCTGGGGCACTCAGAAAAGACAGGAAAACCCTCAGAAGATTGGCTGGAAACTTCTTCCTGAGCGGTGACACTCTTTATAAGAGAAATTTTGACATGGTTTTGCTCCGATGCGTCGACAGACCAGAAGCAGACATGCTCATGAAAGAAATTCATGAAGGATCCTTTGGCACTCATGCCAACGGACACACAATGGCGAGAAAAATTCTCAGGGCCGGGTATTATTGGTTGACCACGGAATCCGACTGCTACAAGTACATGAGGAGGTGTCACAAGTGTCAGATATACTCCGATAAAATTCATGTACCGCCATCACATCTCAAAGTTCTTTCTTCCCCGTGGCCATTTTCCATATGGGGAATCAATATGATTGGTATGATTGAGCCCAAGGCTTCAAACGGACATCGGTTCATCCTGGTAGCCATTGACTATTTCACCAAGTGGGTCGAAGCAGCGTCATTCGCCAATGTAACCCGACAAGTGGTGGTCCGATTTATCAAAAACAATATCATCTGCCGTTATGGTGTTCCAAGCGAGATCATTACTGATATTGGATCTAACTTGAACAATAAGATGATGAAAGAGTTGTGTACAAAGTTCAAGATCGAACACCATAACTCATCTCCCTACCGACCCAAGATGAACGGAGCGGTAGAAGCGGCTAACAAGAACATCAAGAAGATTGTTCAAAAGATGGTTGTAACCTATAAAGATTGGCACGGAATGCTACCCTTTGCTCTTCATGGTTATCGTACATCTGTCTGTACTTCAACAGGGGCAACCCCTTTCTCTCTAGTATATGGCATGGAGGCAGTGCTCCCCATAGAAGTAGAGATCCCATCAATCCGGGTATTGATGGAAGCGAAGCTCACCGAAGCTGAATGGTGTCAAAGTTGACACGACGACCTGAACCTGATCGAAGAGAAGCGAATCACGACACTATGCCACGGTCAGTTGTATCAACAGAGAATGAAGAGGGCATTCGACAAAAAGGTCTGACCTCGTGTCTTCAGGAAAGGAGACCTTGTGCTCAAGAAGATACAATCATTTCTCACTGATTCTCGGGGCAAATGGACCCCAAATTATGATGGCCCCTATGTGGTCACGAAAGCTTTCTCAGGCGGTACCTTGAGACTTGCAACCATGGACGGAGAGGAATTTGCCTACCCCACGAATGTTGATGTAGTCAAGAAATACTTCACCTAAAACTAAAAAAAAAACGTCTCGGTGGATTGAAAACCCGAAAGGGCGGTCCAGGCAAAAGTTAGAGACATGAAAAGAATCATCCCGATGGATTGGAAATCTCATAGTACAATCCAGGCAAAAGTTAGGGATAATGGCAAGTAACTATGTTCAACAGAGGCAAGTCCCTCAGCAGCAGTTGCATCATCATCCGTCAGGAAAACTCCAGTCAAGGTCATCTTCGACAGAAGCTCAGGATGTCCCAAATTCAAAGTTGGTAGAAGGATAATGGTCGTTATGTTTCAACGTAGCCCTTTTCCCTGTAAATTACCATTTTCTAACTTTGTATATACTCTTTGGAATCACGCGTTTGGCTGATCTCCATCTTATCAATAAAATTTGAGCCCTTGTGCTTTTGTTTGTAATTCTTTACTTGTTTTAGCTTTACAGAACGACGTTGTTAAACTTAATCAGCGATTCTTGAAATAAAACAAAAATAATTTTACTTGTTAAACTTTTTCTGCTTTTAAATTAAAGATGGCATTTCTTTTGACTGTTGAACATCAGAAGAACATCGATCGCTTCTCCCGAAGTAAGCGGACTTCAAAGTGCAGAATCAAAGTACTCCTTCTAAGCCAGTATGCCTGAATGAAGGGATCAACTGTGTCAGAGACCTTGTTTCGTCTGACACGCCTCGGCCGAGTTCTCATCTCCTAAGCCCGATCAACATAGCTCCCAACGGGACTATCTCTCCTAAGCAAGGTGGAATTGCTATTTTGAACCAACGGTACTTCTTCGCCCCGCGATGGCCGAGTATCCAATTGTGTTCATCCATTAGTCTGTATGTCGCGTCTGTTTTGTCAGCATATACATATGTACTTCATGCATTTTTTATTTGCATTTACATTTCATATTGCATCGTTATCACTCTAGCCGGTCTTGTCCCCTAGTGATAAACAGTTTTCTCAATCGAGTTTGTCAGTTCTTTCCTCGTCAGGAAGTGTTGCGTCTGCACAATCTCGCCACCAGTGTATCTTTAGATCAGAGTCGGCACGTGGCCACTTTGATAATTTGAACCTCTGAAAGATCAGAGAATCTTCAACAGATGTCACTCTTCGCCATTAAAGATGATATCCTTGCTTTCCCGGATTAAGGAAAATCCACAGAGAAAGCCTCGTGATCAGAGATTTGGCAGCACGCCAGTTTTGCTCCGAAAAACCATTGATGAGAAGGTCATTGGCACCTCAAAATTGGACCCCATCATATGGCATTTCTCTGGGAAGATCCCGAGAAAAGTATGATGAAAGATCCCAAATGAAAACAGTCTCTCAAGAGACTCGCTTTCCCCAGTAGAAACAAATGGCGTCTCCAACGGAGAAGTTTGTACAACTCTACAACTCAGACGACTGGGGTCCCCAGCAAGTCTGACAACAAAACATTTTCTACTCAAATGGCATCTCCCCAGGAAAATTCGGCGAGAAGTTTGAAGGAAAACCGCTACACATAGCGTCCCTTGTTAATAAAGTTTAGTGACAAAAGAAACTAAGACCAGTTCCTTGGTAGGAAACCAGGATCGAGGGGAAGTTTATTTCAAAAGAAACTAAGACCAGTTCCTTGGTAGGAAACCAGGATCGAGGGGAAGTTGACAAAAGAAACTAAGACCAGTTCCTTGGTAGGAAACCAGGAACGAGGGGAAGTTCATTTCAGAGACTGAGACCAGTTCTTGGTAGGAAACCAAGAACGAGGGGAAGTTCAAAAGAAACTAAGACCAGTTCCTTGGTAGGAAACTAGGATCGAGGGGAAGTTTATATCAAAAGAGACTGAGACCAGTTCTTGGTAGGAAACCAGGATCGAGGGGAAGTTTACCTTTCCTAAGCATCATTGCTTAGCTAAAGAAGATGAATGCGTAAGCTACCATTCATAACCACCATCAAAATTTCGGGTATTCCGATATTTAATCCTCTTGCACCCCGAATGCCCGAATCCCTTCGTCATTCACACCTTCGGGTCCAAGAAGATTAAATAGGGGCATCTGTAATACCCCAAATTTTGACCACTTAGATTTCCCATCATTGTGAAAATCATCATCACAATATGGATGCACCTTTATGCTTCATTAGTCTCCCCAAAGATGGGTGAGCATCCACTACAATCAAAATTAGGGTTTCCAGCCCTCTCTGAGTGCTTAGACAAAGGATCAATCAAGAAATGACATGATCTTCAACTTGTCTAATCTCTTAAACATCCACAATGGATCTAAAAGGACTCCCACTTCAAGGATTAAGCACAAGGCTGCTCCCTTCTAGGTGGATCAAGTCTCAAGATCGACAGTGTCACCAAATTAGGGTTTTGGTCGACCAGGGCCTCCAGATGGAAATTTTCATCCGGGCACAAGGAAATGATCCAAAACATAACCTAATATACTTCATGGAACCTCATGAACCCATGCATCAAGTCAATTTTGCCTCAGGGGATGCATTCATCAAAAATCAGGAATTAGGGTTTCTTGACCTAATTCACCCCTAAGTTGACTTTTGGGACAAACCATGAGCCAAGACCTCAAGAGATGATTTGAGGGTCTCTAATATACCATATTGATCCATTTGGAACAATGGATTGATCCAAGAAGTTTGAGCAACAAGTCTCAATTTCATCTGCACCACAATTAGGGTTTTAAGGGAAAAGTCAACTGTAACTTTGACTTTTGACCAGGACATGCTCCCAAACCCTAATACATGATTGAATATACCCTATGACACCCATGGAACATGTCCATCAAGTTTGATTTAGGTCAAGGACATGATTTCCTGAAGAATTGCACAGTTTGGAATTCATCTGATAAAAAGTCAACTGTGCACAAAAGTCAACTTTGACTTTTTGAGATTTTTCACCAAAATGGATTTTTAACCCTAAAATGATGTTAATGTATGATTTGAATCATCATTCATCAAGAAAAATCAAGAAAAGTGAGATAACTTGTAAAAGGGGTAACCATAAAACTTAGAAATTTTTCTAAGTTAAAAATAAAGTGGCAAAGGTACCAACTTTGAAGGACCATAACTCCTAAACCACAAGGCCATTTTTTCTCATCCAAAGATGGATTTGTAGCCCTCATTATCACCTACAAAAACTTCAACTACAAGTCATTCCAATTCATTAAGGATTTTGAGTTATGGAATGATCAAAGTGGCTGAAAAGTGAAAATGTCACTTTTTCCAACACTTAGTGAAATTTTCACTAAGTCAGATTCTGCCTCACTTTTTGCCAAATGTAGGGGGATTTTTCACTTGGAATCAAAAGAGATCAAAACCAAACTTGTTCAAATAGTTGTTGTATCATGTAAGAGCTTTCCAAAATGGCCAAGAACATTGCCAAATTCAACCTACACCATGAGATACAACATTGCCAAGTTGCCTTGCTGAAATCTGTCAAGGCAAGGCAGAATTTGCAACTTTGGTCGATTTGCCAAAATCAGCCAAATTCAATTGCTCCTATCCACTTGGACACCTCAGAGGATTGAATCTAAAGGGGATAATCACTGAGCCAAGCCTCCAAAGTCCATGGAACAAGAAATAGCATGTTGAACCTAAAATGGCCAAAATAGGGACAAGACTTCAAATTTGGAATGAGGCATTCAATGGAACCATCAAGGTGGCATGGACTGAGCCATTCTCATCTGAAATCAGTCAAGACTTATCCAAGACCAAGGGGACCAAAGCTCTGTGCCCTAACCTCTAGTCAATGGCTAGAGGAGACTTGGATTTTCATTTGCCAACATTGGCCAGACCTACTTACCAGCTGCCATGCACTATTCCTTGCAAAACAAACTTGCTCTACTATAAATAGAGCTCAATTGTGGTCAGTTTGAGTACACCAAAGCCATCTAACAGATGCTTTCCTCAAAATCTCTTCTTTCACTCCAACTTTGCCTTCTAAGGGAAGTCACTATCGGGTTTTGAGTTTGAGAGCAATTCCAACCAAACCAATCACTCACACACCTCACATACATCACATATGAGCTGATCAAACACTTAGATTACTTCTGAAACATCAATTTCACAAAATCACCAGCTGGTTGCTCAAGGTTTTAACCAAAGTGCAGCTGAGGTACCACGAAATGATCCAGCCAATTTCAATCAAGTCCAACCATCCAAACACAATCCATAGGGTGTAGGGAAGCTGTTCAGATCATCACCACTCATCTGTAACACCTCCAAATCAAAAATCACTTTGAACTTGCTGTCACGGCCTAGAGGTAAGCACATACTTGGTCATCTCTCAATCTATGCATATTTCCTCGCACAATAATTTGGCCATATGTTCATAATCATGCATGGAATGTTTTCCCTCAATTAATTGCATTGTTTGAATCGTGTATCAAAAATCCTAGCCTTCATGCAGAAATTAGGGTTCTTGAGGTCTCTTCGTGATTTCTTGTTGTATGTTTAATTTAAATGAAATTAAAGTACATAGACATGATCGTGAGGTTGAGACGAGCATAATGATATGTGGATTGCATGATATGATTACGTATTCATGGAGATTGGATAGAAAATGCAAATCTGAGAAACCAAGAACACGCGCGTGTTCTTCAGCTGTTCTTGGCGCCATTTTTCATAAATTCAAATATTTGAATTTTGTGATTTTGTTTAATTGATTCAAAAATTAATTTCTCTCTGAGTTTTAATGATTTTGAGTTGATTCTTTTTTTAACAATTCACAAAAATGTTAAAATATTTTATTTTCATAAAAAATCCCAAAAATATTATTTATTTCATATAATTGATATTTTTGTAAAGAATTAATATTTTTATTGTTTTTGGCATTTTAAATATTTTTTCTACATTGATTTTGCAACTTTTAATGCTTTCTAATTATTTTGTAGGTCAATACTTAATTTTTGAAGTATTAATCCAAGATCACAATTTGTTTTCCATGTGTTAAACAATTTTTGATCATTTTAATTGAATTTTTATTCAATTAAATACATTTTGAAAACAAATTAGTGTTTTGGATTAATTCAACCCTCATAAATCATTTTCAAAACTCTTTGAGCCTCTTGAGAGAGTGTAAGACCCATCCCCCCTTGTACAAAACCTTTTTGGGCCTCACTCATTGTATAAGTCCCTCTGTACAAGTAAACGGCGCGATCGTCGCCCGTTTAAAAATAAAAATCATCTGGGCCTCTCCTTGAGCTATAAGACCCATTCAAAACACTTTGGGCCTCTATTAGAGTGTAAGACCCAATCCCCCTTTTAACCAAAACATTTTGGGCCTCACTTATTGTATAAGTCCCTCTGCGTTAAAAGAAAACCTCGGCACGATCGCCATTTTTAAACGAAAAATCATTTGGGCCTACCCTCGTGTTATAAGCCCCACTCTTTTTTCTTTAAACCTTTTTGGGCCTCTTGAGAGAGTGTAAGACCCATCCCTTTGTACAGGAAACCTTTTTGGGCCCCAGTCACTTGTATAAGTCCCGCTGTACAAAGTCAAACAGTGCGCTCACTGATAAAACCCTGGGCCTCTCCTTGAGCTGTAAGCCCCAAATCTTTCTTTTTCAAAGCACTTTCTCCTTTGATTTTGAATATACTGTTGTTTTCAATCTTTATTTGTTGAACAACTAACCAAACAACATGGAAGCACTCCAACCGAGTAAGTGGTTATCGCTTTCATTTACTGCTTTCATATTATAAACTGTATTGTGGGGCTGCTCACTATAAGTCTCCTTTCATAAACTCATATCTACTGTGTAATAATAGTATAGATATTTCGAGTTTCCCCGGCTACTACGTCTAGAACTAGGTGACGCCGTTTCATTTATTCGTAGAAATAGACGCCTAGATCCCCAATAGGAGCACCAGATACAGTCTTCTCTTCGGCTGTCCTCCTTAGGAATCGTCAAGAAGCTCTACTCCCCAAGATGAATGTATTCTCTGTGAATGGCATCTTTGAGTTTCTTCCAAATTCTCGAACTTTCCTGACTTGATCTACTCCTTGTGGATAGCTTGCCTTGAATGTCTCGGGGTTTGGGTACCCACTACGGTCATAATCTTGGACCTTAACTAAGGAACCCTCTTTAAAAGCTAAAAGTCGCTGGATAGTAAACCTCGCACGTTTACCAGTGGTTTTTATCTTTAAAAGAGTTATCTCTCCTAATGGAAAGGAGATGATAGACCCACGGGCTTCTTAAAAGCATCGGCCTCCTCTTGGGCATTATTCAAGGACCCTACGGCTTCTTAGAAGTACTCACAGCCTCCTCTTAGGCTTCGTATAATGATCTCTTCCTCCGGGAATGATAACCTCCTCTTGGGCTTCGTACAAGGACCCGTCGGCTTCTTAAAAGTTTCCAGCCTCCTCTTGGGCTTCGTACAAATTGTCCCGACGACCTCCTAGAGGTATAGGAACAGAACTTAGTCATCTCCATAGAACAGTCCTTTCAGAGAGTCTACTACTGTTTCTCAAAGCATAGTACAAAAGATAAAACTCTAGACACGGATAGTCTAACTTCCTTGAGTCTCAAAAGACATTCTCAAGTGACCCCTTCGTTAAATAGGAAGGAAACCCGCAGACTCGGACAGTCTCAACACCCTTTGGATTTCCAGTTTCCTCAAAGAAAAGGAGACCACCCCGATCCTCAGATCTAACACATGAGTACAGTGATGCTCATATAAGAACTGATTTTCTCTTTCAAAATCAGTATACTGGACCTGTCACTTAACTGACATAGCCTCCTCTTGGGCTTTGTACAATGACTCTCCCTAGCGGAGTCAAACAGCGCTTTAGCCTCCATCTCGGGCTTCGTACGAGATACAGAGACTCTCTTGTTGAGTCAAAACTTTTAGCCTCCATCTCGGGCTTCGTACGAGATACAAAAACACTCGCTTGTTGAGTATAAAAGATTCTCCTGTTGAGTCAAACAAACAATAGCCTCCATCTCGGGCTTCGTACGAGACACAAAGACTCTATCGTCGGGTCAAAAACTTTTAGCCTCTCTCTCGGGCTTTGTACGAGACACAAAATAGCCTCCTCTTAGGCTTTGTATAATGATTTTCCTAGCGGAAATTAGCCTCCTCTTAGGCTTTGTATAATGATTTTCCTAGCGGAAATTAGCCTCCTCTTAGGCTTTGTATAATGATTTTCCTAGCGGAAATTAGCCTCCTCTTAGGCTTTGTATAAGAAAACCACTGGTTGATCCAATTAACCTTTTAGCATCGAAGCTGTGCCTCGTTCACAGTACACAAACATCAACAACTCCTTTCCCTTCATCTAATCGCTGTAAGCGGCAAGCCTCTGGATCATCTATATCCACGCCACTGTCCCTCTTTTAGCATGAGAAATTCCTAAGGAAATATGGCATTGCTCTACACTGAGTTAAAGTCTTCTCCTTCAGGTTAAAACCCTTTCTTCGGAAATTATGGCATTGCTCGGATCCGCGTATCCCAGTTAAAGTAATTCTCCTTCTCCCTTCTTTAGAGATGACAAATTCTCTCTAAAGTCGAGGTCTTTCAGCTTCACGTCTTGGGCTTTGAACAAGACACAAATAGACCTTTCAGCTTCACATCTTGGGCTTTGAACAAGATATAAACCACCTTTCGCTTCACGTCTTGGGCTTTGAACAAGACACCAAAACACCAATTTCCTCCCATAGAATAGGAGGAACTACGAACGCTCTGATTTCCCTATTTCAGTAAACGGGAATACGTAGGCATAAGATCGAAAGAAAAGATCTTAGCGAGCGCAATCAACAAAAAACCCAAATCCCATATCTCCATCAGTCAAAATCAGTATTTCAAAAGCATCAGTCCTAACATCCTAATCCTTGTTCCCCGCCAGAAACCTTCTGCCCAGGTAAAAAAGAAAGAAAACAGTATTGGCGAAAATACAAATAACCAGTACAAAGGCCCCCCACATTGATAGCATCTGTAACCTAACAGACCGCTGTTTAAACTCAGTATGCAAAGCAGGGTTAATTGGAGACATCTATTTCCCTTCCTTATTCAGCTCACAATAGGATAAAAAATGAATCGACCTGTAGTTCAAGCTCAAACCACAGAGAGCGACCAGCGCTTAAGAACCGCGTCCAAAATCGCTCACTACAATAAGAAACAAGGCTAGACTCGTTGCACAGAGATATACCCAGATAGAGGGAGTGGATTTTGATGAGACTTTTGCTCCCGTGGCTAGACTAGAGTCTGTGTGACTGCTCCTTGGAATAGCCTGCCTTCTGAAGTTCAAACTCTTTCAAATGGATGTTAAAAGTGCCTTTTTGAATAGATATCTCAGTGAAGAGGTCTATGTGGAACAACCCAAAGGCTTTGTTGACCCAACATTTCCAGATCATGTCTACAAGTTGAAGAAAATCTTATATGGGTTGAAACAAGCTCCAAGGGCTTGGTATGAAAGGCCGACTGAGTTCCTTGTTACAAATGGCTACAGAAAGGGGGGAATTGATAAAACTCTATTCGTTAGAGAAAGGGAAGATAATCTCATGATAACACAAATCTATGTTGATGACATTGTTTTTGGAGGAATATCTGAAGAGATGGTCCAACATATTGTAAAGCAAATGCAATCTAAGTTTGAAATGAGTTTAGTCGGAGAATTAACCTACTTCCTTGGTATCCAAGTCAAACAAATGGAAGATTCCATTTTTCTCTGTCAAGGAAACTATGCCAAGAATATTGTTAAGAAGTTTGGCTTGGAAAATGCAAAGCACAAGAGGACTCATGCTCCTACTCACCTGAAATTGACAAGAGATGAGAATGGTGTAAGTGTTTATCAGAGTCTCTATAGAAGCATGACTGGAAGTCTCATATACCTTGCAGCTAGTAGACCTTATATAATATTCTCAATAGGAGTCTGTGCAAGGTATCAGGCTGAACCCAAAACCAGCCATATTAATCAGGTCAAGAGAATTCTGAAGTATGTGAATGGAACATGTAACTATGGACTACTCTACACACACAACTCTGACTCTGTATTAATAGGATATTGTGATGCTGATTGGGCTAGAAACGCAGATGATAGAAAAAGTACCTCTGGTGGATGCTTTTTCCTTGGAAACAATTTAATTTCCTAGTTCAGCAAAAAGCAAAATTGTGTCTCCTTGTCTACTGCTGAAGCTGAGTACATTGCAGCAAGGAGTAGCTGCTCTCAAATGATGTGGATGAAACAAATACTGATGAATACAATGTCCCACAAGATGTTATGACACTCTTCTATGACAACTTGAGTGCAATAAATATTTCAAAGAATCACATCCAGCACAGCTGATCTAAACACATTGACATCCGGCATTACTTCATTCGAGACCTGGTGGAAAACAAAGTCATCACTCTGGAGCATGTGGCCACAGAAAATCAACTAATTGACATTTTCACTAAAGCTTTGGATGCAAATCAATTTGAGACATTGAGAGTCAAGCTTGGAGTTTGCCTATCTAATGAGGCATAACTTTCCACTGGTTGTGGGAATGATATTATGGTCTCTGAATATGTATTCCCACCATATTGAGAGGGTTTTTCAGTACTCTCTCTTACTCTAGTTTTTTTTTATTTCTACTTACTTTTTACTTTTGGTTGTGTAAGGGCTGAATGCCCAGGATAATTTCTTTTCTGTTGGGTGTGTATTTTAACTGCTATGAATTATTTTATTGGTTTTTGAGTTAGTCCTTCTACCTTTGTCATATTGTGGCTAAAAAGGGGGAGAAATACTAACATCATTAACCATTGCTGGTTGTCTACTAACCACTGAGGGGGAGTAGATCTGTATTGATTAAGGGGGAGACAAGTTTAGTTTTCGTTGCTGCTCTGATGGTGGTCTCCCTGATATGATTCTGCAGGTCCATAAAAGTTAGTTTTAGCCAAAATCTGCCAACGGGGGAGATAGTTATGTCCTAGCCCTTGAGGTTGGCATCAATTTTGGTAAAACTAACTCAGCAGAAAGATGTTGGGCAAGATGTCCTAACATGATGAACTAACTACAGGTTAAGATGTTAGACAAGATGTCCTATCAGGTGGATTCGACATCTTTGTCTGTTAGAGTTTTGGGATAACTATTTTTTGTAACAGGTGTGATTGGAATATGACTTGATTCCAGGTGGCGTCTAAGATTGTGGAATCAGAGATTCTGATTCTAAATGGAATATGCGGTTTCCTTGTAAGAAGACATTTTTGGAAACTTGGGATTGAAGAAAGGATTAGGTCGCGGATTCTGAGGAGCAGGATTGATGCGCTTTTGAAGCCCAAGTCCAGCTGTGTTTTGCAATATAAATAGGTTGGATTTAACCTAGTTTGTTGGTTGAATATTGCAGTTGTTTTTTAGAAGTACTAGGGTTTGTACTTGTGTGAGCCTCTCGTGTATTGTGTGAATACTTGAGAAGTACTATTTATTGAGTTGTAATATTTTCAGTCACAGTTGTGATTGGAAGGGAATTGAGAAGGGTCTCATACCTAGGAGAGTCTTAGGTAGAAATCTAGGAAGGGTAGTTTTTTGGGTCCTAAGTTGCAAACGTTAGAGTTTAGCTTAGAACCAATTCTATTTAGTGAATTCATTCCTGGCTTGGTAGCCCCCAGACGTAGGTGTTGTTGATCACTGAACTGGGTTAACAATTTCTATGTGTTGTTTACATTCTACAGTTTACTTTAGTTCTTCCTTAATCCTTGTGAGAAGCAGATATCAAGTGTCACGACATCCTGTCTGACATCTTAGTGATCTACTTAACCAGAATTTCACTCCGCATACGAGCTGAGCGAGAGTGAATCCAGTGATGATGAGGAAGAGGATTCGAATGAAGACATAGGATTATTTGTGAAGCAATATAATCGATATATCAAGAAAAATGGTATCCAACATTCGGAGATAAACCTCGTCAACTTTCGTAAACAATCAAAGTCTTCCAAGAATGATGACAAAAAGAGTGGAAAAACTAAGGGTTTTGCTATAACTGTGGGAAAGTTGGCCACTATAAGCCAAACTGTCCATTGTAAAAGAAGGACAAAGGTAAGGACAAAAGTCATCACAAAGAGTCATTTTATTCAAACATCTCAAATACCTTTGTCATCCATAAAGATCAAGAGTTTTCATCCATCAATAATCAAGTGCAAGATTGCATCATGACAAGCTCATCAAGTCTCAAGACCCTCAGTACACCCTAATTAGGGTTTTGACCTGATTCAATCCTTGGTTTGACTTTTGAAGCAAGGCATGATCCCAACACCTTAAAATATGTTTCAAGGACCTCAAATGCCTCATATTGGTCCATTCATATTATTGGAATAATCCAAATAACTTGATCCATAAGCAATGCAAGAAGTTCAAATTCATCTGGTCCACAAACTAGGGTTTCTGAGGAAAAGTCAACTATACCTTTGACTTGTAACCAAGACATGATCTCAAACCTTGGGACATGATTCAAGACACTCAAAAACACCTTTAGAGTCCATCCATGATGTTTAAATAGCCCAAGGTTTTGATTTCATAAAGGGTCACAAAGTTCAAAGTTCATCTGATACAAAAGTCAACTATGGTCAAAACCAAGTTTGACCTTTGGAGTTTTTAGTCAAGCATGGTCTCTTCAAGTCAAGAACAATGTTAATATGTGATTTGGATCATATATGATCAAGAAAAATCTAGAAATGTAAGGTTACTTGTGAAAAGGGCAACATTGAGAAAGTTGAATTTTTTCTAAGTTATAAAACTCAATGATTTTTACCCTACTTTGCAAAGGCATAACTTCCAAACCAAGTAACCATTTTGTTTGATCCAAAATCAAATTGAAGAGCTTGATACATACTACAACTTTAGCAATTAGGGTGGATTACCAAAGGTGCATAGATTTCTAGATATAAGGCCATGAAGTTGGAGGTTCTATACTTTTGAACCTAAACACTTAGTGAAATTTTTAGGCAGATTTGTCTCATGTTGGAACCAACTTTAAGGTTGTTTTTCACTATGATCCACAATGATTCAAAACTAACCTTGAACGTCAAAGTTGAAGTATGATATACCAGCTTTCAAAAATGATCAAGAACATCAAAATCCCTTACTTGAGCAAGAAGTTATGGATGCTGCAACATGCCTTCCCACAACTGGTTTGCAAGACAGAATTTGCTAAACCTCAAAATACACACGATTTGGATAAGTCTTGGAAACCTGAAATCTTCACAAGATCAACTCCTAAATGATCATACAAGCATGTGATCTACAAAGCATAACTAAATTTTCAAAGACTCATCACTTGGCATGTGAAAATGATCATTTCAAAAGTGAGAAGTGAGGTTTTGTCCTCTAGCATTAAAGTGGAATAGTGATTTTGAGCAAAAACTATTCAATCTGTTAGAACTTGATTAGAGCATCAAGGATGGATGAAACCATGAGGAACAAAGCTCAAAAGATCAAAATTCAAGCCATGTGGAGAATAACCCATGTGTACCTTGGCTTTCAAGTTATAGGTGCATGACATCACTTGTTGGATAATAGCTTGCATCCCAATTATTTCAAATTCAAAATATCAGACTCATTTCTCCGATAAATAGAGCTCATTTCCAACATTCAAATGACAACAAAAACACAACAAGAAGCTAGTTTTCTCTCATTCATCTTCTTTCCAAAATTTCAAACTCCCAAAGAGGTGAAAACTTGGAACTTCAACTCCAAGCAATTTCCAACAAAACCAGTCATCCAAACACTTCATATACATCATATAGAAGTGATCCAAACACTCATAAAACTTCTGTAACATCAGAATCATTAAGTCACACCCCTTTTGCTCCATTTTTCTTCAAAGCTGTAGATTGAATAGGCCAGGAAGTTCCATAAATTTTCAAACCAATTCAAGCATTGCAACACACTCCTTGGAGGTCAAGGAAGCTGTTGGCATCAAGAAACTGCATCTGGATCACTCCTATCAAGGAATTCAATTTCCACTTGAGCAAGGTAAGTTGCTCTAAACTGATCTCTATGAACCATGCATCATATTTGATTATTTAAGTTACAAACTTGTTTGTCACGATGTCATGAATGTTTTCCCTATACTAATTGTGTATAAACTATTGTGTACGTGATTTCATATTGATTTTTCCAGTTTTAGGGTTCATATGTTCATACGTGCTAATTCAAATTTCACTTAATATAAATGAAATTGATTAATGCCATTCAATTCCTTGTTAAATTTCTAGCAACTTTCATGTTTATATCATGTCATTTCATTGAGTATTAAGGGAGTTCAGAAATTCAAAATATTGATGAAGCTCGTGGAAGAAGACGAGCATGAAGGGCACCATTTTTCAAAATAAAAATAAGCTTTAATATATTATTTTTTTATTCTAGATTAAGACTTGAATTGGCATTGCACCCTAGTGGAAATAGTAGTATTTGTGTGTGTGAGCGAGTCCAAGTTTGGGGTTCGAATCCCCCTCGCCCCAGACCTTTTGGTTTTATTTTTTTAAGCCATTTTCAAAAGAATTTTTCATATATTATTATCACTTTCCATTCTCTATCAGCCACACACAAGTGGCTCTGTTGGTAAACTTTTAACCTCACCACCCCAAGGGCGCTGGTTCAAGCCTTGGTGGGAGCATTTCCTATTTTTTTTATCACTTTTTCCTTAATTTTTTCATAAATTTACTCTTTTATTTTACCAAGCAAAAATATTTATTTTGAGCCTATTTTTTCCACCCTTCTCATTTATCTTGTATATTTTGAGAATCCTTTGAAAAATTCCAAAAAATATATTTATTTTTGCCATTTTACTTAAGTGGAAAACCATGACTTTTTAAGGTGTTTTTCATACCTTTTCCATAATTTCTTTTGATTTTTCTCTTAAACTAATTGTACATAGATGTCCTTATGGTCATAGTACACTTTGTGTAAACCTTGTTCAAAACATTTAATTAGATTTTTTGGACTTATACTCTATCCATACCTTGTTTAGGTATTGTTTTCTTTTGAAAATACATTGGTTATTCTTTTGAAACCCCAGGGTTTTATTTCAAATAACTTTTTTCTTTGAAAATATCCTTGAAGCTTGATTTGGGCTTCCACTTGAGTTTGGATTCCCCAAAACCTTTTATTCAACCATGGTTGAATGTCTTTCTCAGGAGTTTTCCTGTATAAACCTTCATTAGGGTTTTTATCACCCTTCATTATTCATTCTGATCTTTGATCACCTTTAATACATTGCTTTCTTGAACTTCTTTGTGATTGCTTCCACTGATTAAATCTTTGCTCACATGTTCAAGTATTTCCTTCATAAACTCTTACTATGATGAATATATCTCTTTAGTTGATACTCATTCATATGTTGATATATCATGCTTAATCATTTCATGCTCCTGTCATCCTCGATGACTACACTTGTTTAAAAGATTAATTACATTTGTCTTGTTAAGTTTCTCTTGACATTGACAATACTTGAATAAACTGTTGCATTTCAATATTCATCCTTAGTTTAGACTCAATTCAAACTTTAGGATCCCCTTCAAACTACAACTTAGTTCAAACATTAGGTTTCCCTTGTTGAAGTTCCAACTATCAACATTAGCCTCCTTTTGGGCTTTATACAAGGAAACTTAGCCTCCTCTTGGGCTTTGTACAAGAAACTTAGACTTTAAACTCAAAACTCTTCAACAAAGAGATGAGAATTCCCTTTTGGAGTCCTAAAGCTAACACACTGCCTCTTATGGCTTCAAACCTTCAAACCTTCAAACCTTCAAAATTTAAGTCAAACCTTAGCCAACCTTTGGCTTCAAATTCATAACTTTTCCCCCAGCGATGAGAGATGAGTCATCTCTCTGGAAGAGATGTCTATTCTATTTTCCAAAACATAAAATCAAACATTTCAAACTTTTTTTCCATTTAAGTGATGTAAGTAGCACACTTGTGGATTCAAAATCTAAGTTGGAGTCCCTCTCTTATTATGGCACAAAACACTTCTTTCATTTAAGTGATGTAAGTGGCGCACTTATTGATTCTATATCCAAGTCAAGGTCCTTCTCTTAATACGCAAAGACTCATTAAAAGGAAGATGTGGCATTACTCTAGATTATCTACATCCAAGTTTAAAGCTTCTTCCCTTATTTTTATTCTTTCTAAAAAAATGTTTGTTGTGAATAGATGAGATATCTCACTTGAGATGACAATTTGTCTCTTCTCAAAAACCCAACAAACCCAATTTCACCCATTAGTAGGTGGAACTACGGATACTCTGATTTCTCAACTTCCTTTTGAGAATATGTAGGCATAAGATTGCGAGATCTTAGCGAGCACAATAATAAAAAAAAATCATTAGGTTCTTACACCTTTGTCTTAATTTACTTTGCATTACAAAAACCCCAAAAACATCTTCCATTCACTCACTCAAAACCAATCAACTAATTCCCATTACACAGCAAGTAAAACAACAGTAACACAAATATATGCAAGAGGTTCCTATAGGATACTATAGATACTTAGGTTGCTAGTACCTTCCCTTTGTATAACCAATCCCGATTCCTAATCTCTCAAGTGCATTGTTTTTTCATTGCACACACTTATGGGTTTATTCATATTTTTTCCCTTTCCCTACCTTTGAGATAGATTAAAAGTTCACATGTAAAAAGGCAAAGTCTTTTCGCGCGGCTACACCTACTGGTGGTAATAATTTTTTATCCTTGATTGTTTTTCATCTTTTTCATTTCATATTTACGATATTTCTTGATTCTTGAATTCATTTTTATTTTCATTTCAGGCTTGGATCCTTCCGCACTTACCTCACATCACTGGTTGGTCGTGTTGGGATGAGTACACTGAGGAGATGCCATGTTCCTGTGCTTTTATCCCGCTGAGAGGGAACCAGACGGTCGAGCCTTTCAGAGTCTATCTTGACTGCTTAGTTGCTAAGGACATCCACTTCAACAAATATGTGGATCACCTTAAGACGCGGCCATTTGATGACATATCGCTATACTCCAGATGGCTGGCCTGCTCGTCGACAATCACTGCTCCTCATCTGCCTGAGCGCGTCATGCAGCAGTTCGGGTACACCCAGACCATCCCCAGACACCCTGTTTTCTCTGCACCTCTGGCCTTGACTCGTATACAGATAAAGGAGATGTTTGCTGATTATTAGAGTCACCTGGTACCAGATGAGGCTCGGGCTACCATAGGGTCGAATGACCGGAGCTACGTCGACGGATACATCAGGTGGTTCTTCAAGGTCTCACATCCATACATCGTACCGATTGCTCCAGGAGATCCGTCGAGACCCGCTCATAAGGAGATTCTAGAGAAGGAGCAGGCTCATCTGGATCATAATGAGGATGTCTTACCTCGTTGCCGTCGCATAGTGGAGATGACACAAGTAGACATTGACGAGGGTATCTTTCTTGAGGATTCTGCTGCCAGCGAGTACTGGTGTTAATTGGAAAATTTTGACTAAGAAAAGATAAAAAAAAGTCAAAGAGAAGCTTGACATCACAAACAAAGAAGTCGAATCAAGTTCGACAGATGATCCTACAAACCAAGGTCGAAGAAGTTTCGACAGACCACCAGTCAGAAGGAAGTCGTAGCAAACTCGACAGTTAGCCATTCTAGTTGATGTCGAAGGCAAGAAAAATGAGCAAGTTTGTAAATGACGAGAAGGTGGGGGAGTTACCCAAGAATTGGGTGCGCATGGGTGGACGTGTGGCAGGTTGTAGATGGTCGAGAGCGAAGTATCAGTTATTTCCTAGGCATATTTAAGTAGAGTTCAATTTCAGTTTCAAGGGGCGCATTTTGTAACATTAAAAAGGATACACTCAAAGTATCAGCGTCTAAGAGATACGAGTCATTTCTATACAAATGAATGCATGCGTCCAACTTATAATTTAAGCAATTTATTTTCCAAGTCTTTGTTTCAGTTCATTTACCTTTGCAATTTTTATCTTATTTTCACATTGATTTATCTCAATTGTACAAACGCAAATTATTTATCTACCATTCTAAACCCAAACACTCAAGCAATTGTTCTATACTTAAGACTTAGTCTAGGATTTTTGTAGTCAATCCTGCAAGTAAACTTTAATAAGAGGCTAGAGATTGTTCGCCGGAAATTGAGACGAACAAATTGGCACGTCCAGTGGGACACATTGTGTTAAATATATGCAATCACGTAGTGGTAACAAAAGGGTAGATCCATGAAATACCAATACAAATGAGGAACAATCCTCCGCAGGAAGTACAGTTGTGTCACAGACGACTGATGTTGGTTCTAACACCATGGATGCGGCTTCGACTGCCCACGGTGGACTGACACTGTCACCGTGTCGGCCTAAAGCTTTAAGACCGGCGGTGGTTGGAACTTCAGGGCCATATATGCCCAGTTTCACATTGCCCATGTATGGTAGGGATTGAAGATTTGGAATACCAACCGAGTTGATGTCAAGTATACATGGTAGCAGTTCGATATTTGGCGAAAGCTCATCTTCTGCGTTTTAACCTTATCATGGATTAGGACCTATGAGAAACCAATTCGGTCAAACCACTACACTAGGGTTTCCATCCCAAGCAATCCCAACTTTCACCTCAAGTTTTTTCGTAGTTATGAGACATCAGATGGACGAAAGTAATCACGAAATGGTCCATATGCTATCTCAGCAAATGGGAACCATACTGAGGCCATTAATTCAAAATTCGACTCAGAGTTACCAACAACTGGCAACTCAGATGACTAGAATAGGTAATTTCTTAGGTGCTACTAGAGCCTAAGTTTGGCACATGAACCCACCTCAACCAGAGGTACTGGTCTGACACGAAGAGAGGTTCGACGAGACAATTGACCAAGAACCCCATGTGGTCAAACCAATACCTAGGGTGGCCCAACGGCCTCCCGTCGTGCTAGTTAATAGGAATCAAGACCCTGACCACGTGGTCAAGAAGGTTTGACAGGATGCAATGGCAGGAGAACAAAATCTAGAAGCCATTGTCGAGCAAATCATGGTTCAAAATGGTGTAAACCCTGGCTTGCAAAGGCCAACGTATTCGTCCCCAATTACCAGATTTTCTGTTGTAAACAGAATTGCTTAGGGGATGGAAGGTTCCGAAGTTTACCAAGTTCGCTGGGGACACCGAAAAGTCCACTGTCGAACATATTGCCAGATAT
The DNA here is from genome assembly GCA_022829125.1 of Lathyrus tuberosus. NCBI lineage: Eukaryota > Viridiplantae > Streptophyta > Magnoliopsida > Fabales > Fabaceae > Lathyrus > Lathyrus tuberosus. The sequence continues at coordinate 732,233 of JALAZF010000185.1, forward strand.
CAAACGGAAGCTGGTGACATAGAGAATAATGAGGATTTAAAAATGAAATACTTCCCAAGTTCCCTCAAAAAAATGTGTTTACTTGGTTGATCGAAGTCTCCCTCACATTGTCTTTCCCGACGTCGAACAATCAGGCCAAGTACGAGGCTTTCCTCGCCGGGTTACGCATGGCTGAAGACCTCGGGGCCAAAGAGGTTAAAATATTCATAGATTCTCAGCTCGTGGCATCCCAGGTACGGGGAGAATACCAAGCCAAGAACGACAGCCTCATCGAGTACTTGACCCTAGTGAAAGAAAAGATGAAGAACTTTACTTCAGCAGAAGTAACTCACATCCCGCGCGAGCACAATACTCGAGCATATGTCTTATCGAAATTCGCGAGCACAAAGAAGAAGGGCGGTAACAAATCTTACATACAAGAAGTGTTTTCGAGCCCAAGCATTGATAAACCCGTCCCCGCGACTGACGTGAACGCCATCGGGGACAATAACTGCTGGATGACCCAAGTATACGAGTATCTCGCCACGGGAAAGCTGCCCGACGATCCCAAAGAGGCCGAAGTAGTTAAACGACGGGCGTGTTCGTATGCAATCGTCGAGGACAAGCTATACCGACACGGCTTCTCGATCCCCCTTCTAAGATGCGTTGAGGAATCTAAGGTCCCCGGTAACTCCAGGAAATCCACGAGGGGATCAATGCCCAACACCTCAGCGGACGCTCATTAGCCCGCAAGGCATTACGAGCAGGATACTACTGGGTCACCATGCAACAGGACGCCAAGGAGCACGTCAAGAAGTGCGACAGATGCCAACGACACAGGGATATGCATCTGGCCCCACCGAATGAGCTCAAAACACTGTCGTCCTCATGGCCGTTTGCATGGTGGGGGATGGATATCCTCGGGCCCTTCGTCGTGGGGTCATACCAAAACAAGTACTTGATCGTCAGAGTGGATTATTTCATGAAGTGGATCGAGGCAGAAGCCCTGGCCAAAATCACGGCTCACAATATACTACGCTTCTACAAGAGGAACATAATCGCCCAGTTCGGCGTACCTCAAGCGATTGTCACCGACAACGGGACACAATTCACCGACAAGAACTTCCAAGACTTCGTCACCATGCTGGGCACGAAACAACACTTCACGTCGGTCGAACACCCTCAAACGAACGGGAAAGCAGAAGTGGCGAATAAAGTAATCCTGCGAGGACTGAAATGCCGACTAGGCGACGCCAAGAAAAGTTGAGTCAAGGAACTGCACAGCGTCCTCTGGGCCTACCGAACAACCCCACATTCCACGATCAGGGAGACCTCCTTTCGCTTGACTTACAGAACAGGAGCGGTGATCCCCGTGGAAATAAGGGAACCCTCGAGGAGAACGGAATCTCCCCGCGACGAGGAGACGAATGATGAGGCCCTAAGGGAGGAGCTCGACTTTGTCGAGGAGATATGGTCGGGCGCATCCCTCCAAGAAGCCTCGCTTAAGCAGAAAATAACTCTACGTTATAACAACAAAGTTATTAAACGTGATTTTCAAGTAGGCACCCTTGTTCTACGAAGGAACCAGAAAGATTCGCAAGAAGGCAAGCTCGCCGCGAACTGGGAGGGCCCCTACCGCGTCCACGTGAAAACGGGGACAGGAGCTGACTACCTCGAAAATCTACACGGGGAGGAACTTGCTCGACCCTGGAACGCTGAGAAGCTTAAACAATACAAGCAAATGAAGTCAAAAGAAAAATGGCTAGCAGGACAAACAAAACAAGCAAATGGAAATCTAGACGACAGTGTTTTCCTCCGGCTGCTCATCTCCCGTAGCCCCGCTGTCGACCTCCCCCTCCGACGCCGGCTGAACAATCTGACCCTCGACCACCTCATAGTCAGGATCAGTCCCTTCAATGATAAGGTTGGGGTTCACAATCCGAAGCTGCTTCACGGCATTATCAAAGCCCACATCGGCAGCCACGAGGACATCCTGCTCTGTCTGCCTGAGCTTCGCGATCAATTCTGCCCGAGACGTTAGTAGTCTGTCGTCCTCAGTCTCCTCCTCAGCAGGACGAACAGCTTGCTCCAACTCGGCGATCCTCACCAAGAGATCCTTCCTCTCATCATCGGCCTTCTTCAACTTCTCCTCCAACTACCCCTGAAGCTCGACCTGGGCTTTGTTCTAATTTTTGCAGACTGACAGGTCATTGCCAACCTTCTCCATTTCAGCCGCAACAGACCTGAAGCTCTCCTGCAGCCTGGTTAGCTCAGCTGCTAGGCAGGTCTCATCATTCAGGACCAGGACAGTCGCACAGACCCTCATCACAGCGGACAGGTTCTCTACTAGGGCTTTTCTCCTCGAAGTCCGGTCAACGCCCAAGATGGCCTAAACCTCAGGTGCACCAACGCACGAGGAGTTGGTCTCCAAGAAGAAATTTGGCCTCGAGTGACAAGGTGGGAGCGTGAACTTCTCAACAGGAGGGCTATCGGCCTCTGTCAGATCAACATCCACGTGCTCGTTGAGTTGCTGCCTTTTTGGAGACCCCTGCATATTGGGAGATTGGCTACCCTGGGGAGAGTTAGAGGAGTCCCCGGTTGCCGGGGTAGGGCCTGGGCGCTTGTTCCAGATCTGCTCGACCCGCCCTTTTCCACTCTTCTTCAAAAGTCAAGTAGCTGCTAACTTCTAGATGCGCTCCTCCGCGCTCGACATTGTTCCTGCAAAAGAAAATAGAAATACGTCAGTAAGTCGAATACCAAAATGCACAGGGAGATCCATTCAAAGAAGCGTCCAACACCTAACAACTTGAGGGCATCCTCGTCGGAAAACGTCTCGAGAAGGGCCCTCGTATTAATCAATCGAGCTTTCTCTGTGATCTTCCCATCGTCACCATGGATAGGTTTCCCGTCCGGGGTCACGAGCTGCGCAGGGGAGAAACCGGCGACGAACTTGACTATCTCCTCATGGGCCAGACGATCACCTTTGCCCAGTTTGCCAGGACTAAATATATAGCTGTCTGTGCCCCTCTTGAAGGGCTCCTCCGTCCAGAATAGGGGAAACCTCGCCTCGAGGACCTCCTCCCACTGCCCGTTTATTTCTTTGTACACCCATCTGTACACCGACTCCGCGGCCTCGAATAATACAAGCTTCACAATGTAATACCGGGACTTGAAGTGGCGAACATAATCCATTTAAGTCTGGAACAGCCTGCTCACCTGCTTGAAAGACACCCAACCATATCTTCCATCAATCGTTTGCCTCTGCAGGTGGAATATGCGGAAGAATCGAGGTATGGTCGCCCCGATGCAGAGGTGCTGGCAGACGAGCTCGAAGGCAAGAATAAAGGCGAGAGCGTTGGGGTAGAGTTACGATGGTGCCATGCGCAGCCAAATGAACACCTTTCGTTGAAAATTGCTAAAGGGCAGGCGCCACCCCGCCTCGTCAAACATAAACTCATATAAGGGAAATCTCATCCCTCTGAATGTCGAGCAGATACGGTGGTGTTGTAGAGGCCTATACATTATCCAGTTCTTTGAAGAGCCCTCAAGGCGATGCTCGACGGTAGCAAAGATATCGTCTTCGTCACCTGCGAAGAACTGAGATGTGACGCCCAGAGGCTCCTCGCTAGCCCAATCCTCTGGTGGTCGTCCCTCGACACTGGTGATCGGCGCCATCGGGGAGTCGGGTTGGTTGTCAATATCTATAGATCCCACTGCCACAACCTCCATTTTACCTGAAAAGCAGAAGGAACCGATGAATTCGATAATCCAGATCAAATTCACCCCTCCATCACTGTTCAAGTGAAAGGGGGAAGAAAGGACACGGGGAACTGTGTGAGTGACGCCCCTCTGCCCAGGGACGTCAGGGGCACATTTATCCCGTTCACCCAACGTCCTCGGGACATCCGGCGAGCGTCCCCAGGTCCCCGGCGCCTTCGTCCTATGTCCCCGGGGTATTCATCCCATGTCCCCAGGACCTTTCTCAGGTCCCCGGGATATTCATCCCATCTCCCTGCAAGATTCATCAAAAAGCCTAAAGAAGCTCCGCCATTTTTGCCGAAAACTCCGTGACCTCCCTGAGAACTTCATCAGTTCACTGGAGGCCACCGTAGGAAACGTAAACGGAAAGAAAGAGATCAGAAACTTACGTGAAACAACGGTAGTGAAAGTTCGTTACAGTGGCGTGTGGTGGAGAGACGGCGGTGAAAGCGAAGAGAAGAAGAGAGAAAGTCTGAGCAAAGGAGAGGAAAACATGCAAATGCCATAGGCTGGCTCCTATTTATAAGGCCCTCACGGGACTCGAGGCGCCTCTAGGCACTCGAGTACCCTAACCCTAGACTAGCCGCCCTAGGTAATAATGCCGAGTGACATGTGGCACACGGATTCCCGCATATGTCCTTTCGTTTGCCTTGATGCCCGAGTCCACGTCTTCTCATCTCCCCGATTCATCGCCCAACAGACACGTAGGAAAGTCGAGACTTTCATCTCCGAGGCTCCTGACCTTTGAGCACTCTTTTGCTTTTTGTCCTCAGCATCGTCACCAGCTCGTTTTCACGATAACACTGCCCCAGCCGGCGAATCTCCCCGATAAAGGATAAACTTTGCTATGTCCTCGACATCTGGGCTGACCCTTAAGTCATTACTCCGACACTTCGGAGCAACGACTTGAGGGGCTCCTGTTCTAGACTGGGCCAATGCCTGCACATCAATCGGGCAGGCCCAACCCAACATCATATTAAGTGGCCCAATACAGTCCAATTCTCCTCATGGCCGGGCACATTCACTGGCCCTGCTGTCGAGCAGAGACTTCCCTCTACGAGGAGGGACCACACCCCTTCTCCTCGTCCTCCATGTACTCCTCCCCGCGAGGACACGTCATCTTGTAACCTCCCACCTCTGAAAGAATCGGTCTGCCCACCTTCTGGAGATCTCGGGACCATTACCCCAGGGCGAAGACCATGTGCTGGTCTTCCCTACGCCACGTAAGCCCTGGTAGTCACCTGTATTGGGCCTTGTAATCCAGCCCAGTGCAAGTGATCGTTGGCCCGCACTGGGGGCAGTCTATAAATACCCTCTCACTTGAGAGGGTCAGGTTACATGACATTCTAACTCTCATACCTATTTTTCTGTAGTTGCTTACTCCCGTTTCCTGACTTTGGCATTAGAGTACCTTGCAGGTACACCCCCCCACCGTTCCATCACCACCGGAGTTATTGATCTCATGACGTTGCTGGCCACTGTTCTACTTTTTGATCAGGTACGATCACTTAGCGATAACAAGCAAGTGAAAACGTCTCTAACAGACAAGGCGACGATTCTGTTCCTCGGGCGCATCCACATACGGGCACCACAGAACATTGCCATCTCCATAAACACGCACCAACAGTGCACAATTCTCCTCGAGATCGCGAGCTACTCTTAAGTAATCACTCATGTGCCCAGGAGCAACAACTTGGGGGGATTCAGTTCCGGACTAGACCAATAGCTAGGCATGGACCAATCCACTTCTGCATCTAGAATGGCCCAATAGCCTAGATCCTTCCAGTTGAAGACAAGGGGAACTGGTTTTCCCTCTGCCCCTCCACCGAGGAGAGATAGACAGCCGACCATCTCTGCCCATCCATCACATTCTTGTCTGTCACGCATAGGGCAGACATCCAGGGATGGCCGTAGTACTCCTTCCCGAAATCATCTCCTGCCCCTCTGCCGAGGAGGCTGCCCAGAATGACCCAGTAGTCTCGAGCCAGCCAGTTGAGGACAAAGGAAATCCTTTTTCCTCCCGACCCTCTACCGAGGAAGACTGGCCAACTGATATCCAAGGACAGAAGTCCAACTCTACACTTCATTCCATCTCTGCCCGTCATACACGGGACAATCATCCAGAACCAAGTAGGAATGCACCTGCTCAGAAACACTCCCCTGCTCAAAGCAACAGGCTAATTCTAAGAAGGTATTCCCCTTAGCCGAGGAGAGATGGCCAGTTGACCTCTAGGGGCAGCCGCCCATCTCTCCCCTCCATATCACCTCTGCCCGTCATGCACGGGACAGTCATCCAGAACCAAGCAGGAATGCACCTGCTCGGAAACACTCCCCTGCTCTAAGCAACAGGCTAGTTTTGAGCAGGTCTGCCCATTCCAATGGCTAGTTTCTGGCAGTTACCTATTCTTCAGGAAACGATTATTTTGCCCTGAAAATAGGGACCGTTGGCCACGCGCTGGGGGCATTATAAAAACTCTCTCATTCGAGAGGGTCAGGTATCCAATAATCATCCTAAGAACACACACTACTACGAAAAATCCATTTAACGATGCCAGATTTACCACAGTTTCGTATCCCACTGTTGTAACAGGATTAAAAATTTATAACGCCATATTTAACGACGGTTGTACTACATAACCGTTGTAATACAAGCTGTGTAACAAGCTTCGTTTCCCAACTACTATATTTTTTCCATATTTTTACATTTTAAACACGCATGTATTAAAAAAAGCGTTGTAATACATGTATCAAGCTTCAATTCCCAGCAACTGTATTTTTTGTCATATTTTTAGATTTTAAACATATATATTTTATTTCTTTTAAACATCTATTTTATTTCTTTGTTTTTAAGTGCAAGAGACTAAAACTGTAAGAGATGAGCATATATAAAATAACATTTTATTACGATTCCATTAAGAAGAGTACATTGATAATCATATTACATATATTTATCAATATCAGATCCCATTGCTGCAAATGCATCTTCATAATCCAGACATCTTTCCTCACTCCCCTCATCGGAATCATAATAAACGGTCATCCTTTTCTTCTTTATCTTTTTCTTCTTTAGCTTCGTCTTCTTCTTCTTCTTATTCTTCCTCACCCTTAAGGCATCCCTGACGTTGGCTGCTGGTTGGACCTCCTCAATTGGCACCTGACGTTCCTCATTGGTGATGTTTCTAGTATTCTCATTTGTAGAACTCATTGTTACGAAGAATATATTATGAAGAAAACTAAAGTTGTCTATTTATAGATGAGGTTGAAGATGAAAAGTTTGATGATAACTTGTAATGATGATAACTTGTAAACCGTTCATATTCTGGAATGATATTTTCTTGTAAACCGTTCATATTCTCTATCTTGGGAAGAGCAAGGGTTATAATATTACAACGGTTAGAAGTAATGACCGTATCGATATCCCTTATAATACATGCTTAATTTTAGAAAAATGTTGTTGCCTGGGGTCGAACCTTGTACCAAGTATAAGGGGTATCGCTACGGTTATTAAAACTAACCGTTGTGATATTACTAAAATAATATAAACTTATCAGTATGGTTCATTTAGAAAACCGTTGTGAAATATTTACCTATATAAGGAATTTAACTTTCCCTTATTGACAATAGCGTTGTTTCCTTCACAGCGAAACCCTAGCACCCATTTGTTCTCTACATTTTTTGCAACAAACTTCATCTTTTTTTAGAATCCGCGAAATGGAATAAAAGAAGTATGAAGCTTTTGATTTAAGCTTCTACCTCCTTTTATTCCTTCTTGCAGAGTCTAAAACTATATGAACATGGCGATGTTAAGGTATTCTTCTATTATCCAGATTCGACTTCAATGCTTCACAAGCAAGGTGAACTTTTGCTTGTTTTGTTTCCATTAGGGTTTTGTTTCAACTTTTGCTTGTTTAGTTTTGAATACTGACTAATTTTCTTCATTGCTTCCCACTTCTTAGGGTTTGTTTCACATGGTGATGATGATGGTGGTATATATATGAATTCATTCTGAAAAGGTACATATATATGAAGTCATTCTTATATTGTATATGAAATTTGGTTCATTATATACTATGTATATTGTTTGTTTCACTATCCTTTTATTGAAAAGGTACATATATTCTTGAAAATGCAAGGTGAACTTCATTGTAATGGTACGTATAGTCCCACTTCTTAGGATTTTGTGTCAACTTTTGCTTGTTTTGTTTTGAATACTAACTAATTTTCTTCATTGCTTCCCACTTCTTAGGGTTTGTTTCACATGGTGGTACATATATATATGATTTCATTCTGAAAAGGTATATATATATGAATTCATTCTGATATTGTATATATATGAAATTTAGTTTATTATATACTATGTATATTGTTTGTTTCACTATCCTTTTATTGAAAATGCAATCAGTTAAATTGATATAGAAACTTATAATCTGAAAATTAAGATGTATTTGAAAACCAACCTTTATCATGTCAATGTTTTCCGAATCCCATCCATTTCATTCAGCACATTTTATTTTTCTTAACACATAATATACGATTCAATGGTCTGATTCCTTCTACACATCGATATCTTTTATTATATATAGTTTACCTCTTCATCGCCAAAAATCATCGTGGTTTTTATGATCATGATTGTTATGATGATAAAATCGCGATGATTTTTGGCGATGGAGAGGTAAATTATATAATAAAAGATATTGATGAGTAGAGTGAATCAGACCATTGAATCGTATATTATGTGTTAAGGAACATAAAATGTGCGGAATGAAAGGGATGCAATTCGGAAAACAGTGGTGTGTTTAAGTTGGTTTTCAAAAATAGTTTAATTTTCAGATTATATATTTCTTTACCAATTTAATGGTTGTATTTCTTTAATTAGGTGTATGGTAAAACAAACAATATACATTTGTATTTAATAAACTAAGGGTACATTCCACAACGGTTGATACTAATAGCCGTTGTGATAGTTAATATATATTACAACGGTTGTAATACATAAACATTGCAATATAACGCGCGCTTTCCAGAATACAACAACGGTTTCTAGACCGTTGTAGAAACAACGAACATACAACGACAATCTACATAACAACGCCTTCGCCCGCGTCATTATATGTCATTCTCAAGCGTTGTTAATGGGTTTTTCGTAGTAGTGATACTTTGTACTTGCCCTTTTCTCTGACCTTTTCTTACTTGGGCGTCGGAGTGCCTTGCAGGTACACCCCCTCCTCCTCCTCCATTCCAGCATCGTAGACGAAGTCTCTGGCCAACTTCAAGGTTCTGATCAACCCGTAAGATCAGTATGCATGCGTCCAACTTACAATTTAAGCAATTTATTTTCTAAGTCTTTGTTTCAGTTCATTTCCCTTTGCAGTTTTTGTCTTATTTTCTCATTAATTTATCTCAATTGTACGAAAACAATTTATTTATCTATTATTCTAAATCTAAACAGTCAAGTAATCATTTTATACTTAACACTTAGTCTAGGATTTTTGTAGTTGATCCTGCAAGTAAACTTTAATAAGAGGCTAGAGATTGTTCGTCGGAAATCCAGACGAACAACTGGATGGAATTATTGCGGAGGCACAGGGGCACTTTTGTACCGCAGACATAGCGCGGAGACATGTAGTTTAGATGGCCGAGGAGGGCAGACCAGGCAAAGGAGGCACATAAGAGGTTGTTAGGCACACCCAGTAGTTGTTTGTATTTATTTTGTTTCAGTATTGTAGTTTGTACGTTTTCCTTGACATTGTTATTACATTTTGGCCTTAAGGCTTTTATTACATCCTATTACTATATTGTTACGTTATTTTGGTGTGCCTGTTATTTCATAATTCATTTGCGAACAAATACACAATGCGTAATAAAAAAACCTGTTCTAAATAACTTCGGAGATGTATCTCTGGAAAATTTTCGTAAATGCGTCGCTAGACAAAATTAAATGGAAATGGGCTATGGGAGATATGTTGTGCCATTTAAGGTTTAAATTATTCCGGAGACATATCTCCGGAATATTATTAAGCCCTGTGGCGCATCCGGAGATATATCTCTGGAATTTTGGGGCATTTGTGGAAAACCACATGGTGGAAAAGAAATCCATGGGGTGAGATAAGAATTTCTCTTTTCATTGCAAGGCACACTTATGACCGGCCCTGTGGGTGTGCAACCAGGCCCACCGCACAAGGCCCAAAAATACCCTCAATTTTCGGAGATGCATCTCCGAACGTATCCATTTGCCACAAAATTAAACGCAAACGAGTGAGTCACCACTATTATACTTAATTTCGGAGATGCGTCTTTAAATACACCATAATTTTTTTACGAAAAAAGGGTGTTTCGGATATGAATATCCGTAAAGTGCTATGTTGTGTTTTATTTTAATTTAGTATGGGGTGTATCCGAATCGACAGACCTAATAGTCATGCATTAACAATGCAACAAATATGTAAATACCAACAATGTCTCTATTGAGAAAACCATTTGAAAAATAGAAAAACAATTAAAATAAAATTATAAAAATACAACTAAAAATCAAATAAAATCAAATCAAGAATCTACAAAAAATTTCAGATTTTTTTCAAAAATATGAAAACAAAAAATAAATCAAATAAAATAGAAAAACAAGGAATTTAGGGTTTATAGTATTTTTATGAAAACTAAAAATTATGGTTTTTACTTGATTTTTTTTTATGAAATGACACAGTAAAATTTCAATTCAGACTCGATTTTCCAAAAAGCCAAGTTTTAAACGTTAAATCGCGCAAAGGCTAGAAACACATGAACGCAAAGGGAAGCACGGGAGGTGCGGTTCCTATAACTCTGATATTGATTAAAATCGAAAGAGAGTCCTCGAAAACAACGCCAATTAAAAAAAAAACATGTAGCAAATTGGATCAGGTGGTTTTTTGGAGATGCATCTCCGAATTCAGCTTAGAAAATTTCAGAGATGCATCTGCGAACAAATGTTTGAAAAAATGGGGTGACTGCTTGATTTACGAAGTATGAAATGATATAACAAACGTCCGAAGATGCATCTTCGAAAATTTATGAAAGCAATTTTAGATTTTCAAAGGTGTGAGTCACACCTTCGATAAAAGAAGAACGGAAAAAGAAATTGTCCAAAGATTTCACAATAACCCAGCGATGGTGTGTTGTTTTTGTTAAACCAAGGCCGCATGTTCGAGTCACCATTTCTAACTTTTTGATAACCTGATTCAAACGTCACGTCACGTATAAAACATTACCCTTTTCATTTATTACCCTTTTAAAGTAATTGAATTTTGAGAAAAGGGATGGTGCACTAACAGTGTAAATTATTTTAACACTGTTAACCAATGACAATCATATATCCCACCAAGTCACCCTATAAATTTTAAATTACTTATATGATTTGGCACTTTAAAATACTTTAATTGGATATATGTGTAATACTTTTTTACACTAACAATGCACTATCATTAAACTCTTGAATTTTATTTAATTTTTTTAATTATTTTAGATATTAGCATTTAAACTAGTGTTATAATTAAAATTAAATCATACAATAAACTTAATTATTATTAACTTTTTATTATAAAATATTATATGTGAGTTAACTTTTTTTATAGACTATAATATGTTTAAAGTTGTATTATTGATTTTTAATTTATAATAAGACATTAAAATTTAAATTTTATTGTTATTTTAATCAAAGAATGATTATTTTTTAATTGAAAATATGACTTATTCTAGCCCACGACATAATATTTAATTAAAGTTTTAATTTTATTTTCATATTTTGTAATTTAATTATTTTAATATTTTTTTAATTAAAATATGTAGTTATTGACATTGCAGAAATTTTTAAAAGAACTATTTTCTTTAAATAAAAAAGTGTGAGTTTTCTATAAATAAAATAATTCTAAAAATATAAAAGATGTGAAAATCATACGTGTGTGCAGACAATTTTCTACTAAGGTATTTTAAAGTTATTTATTTTTTACATTTTGATTATTTTAAAATTAAATAAAAAATAATTGTTTTTTCTTTAATTTTATTTTTTTATGGGCCAATGGTTAAAATTAGAACAGGACTAAGTGAATATAATCTGAGATTAAACTTTTTGTAATAAATTCCAAACCAAATTAAACTTTCATTTAGTCTTTAGTCTTTTTCACACAAACCAACTTTGGTTTAAAAAAGGTGTCCTGGGTGAGAAAACATGTCCTGAAACAGCCTATAACTTGGAAAGATTAAAACTTTTAAAAATGTTGATAACAAACAATCTATGACAATTCAAAAAAGACACACTTATGAGACATCAAAGTAATATATCCATATACATCAAAGTAATATATCATAAGTACATCCTTATATTTCAGAGTATCATCAGTATATCATATACCTCACAAAAAAAATGGTGTTTACAAATATCATTCAGGTATTATCTACGTTTTGGGTGTTCAACATTTTTATATCTTTACCTATCTGTGCTAAATTAACGGCACCCTCAAGTGCCACAGTCACTTTCACCTTCAAAACCTTCAGAAGTTGGTTTAGACTACATAAAAAAATACACAATAAATAATTAATAGATTAAAATAATAAAATTTTAAATTGAAAAACTTACATGTGGATAACAAAAAAACATGAGAGAAATAAGGACACTTACCCGGAACCAGAAACGTCTTTGTCACTCTTGCTCATTTTCAACTTGAACTTATATTTCTGTTTTGGTGGGGTTTCAGGAAAATGGTCAACGTTTCTATACCCTTTTCATTTTCAAAAACATTTGTTATGTCTGCTTTTAAAACACGTGTGGTATGTTGCTTCCAAATATGTATAAATGAGTTGGTTTTTAAACATATATATATATATATATATATATATATTAATTTTTATTTTACATCTCCTTAAATTAAGGATGTCAACTGTTATTTTCTATAAATTCTGATATGATAATTTAATCAAATATTATGTATTTTTCAAATTTAATCTTTTAATATACCAAAAATATATCATTTATGATTTATAATATATATATTTTTATTAAATGCTTAACTATGTTACACTTTAAATTCCTTACTATTTTTTGGTTTATTAACATTTGACACATTTTTTTTACAAGTTTGTTCTTTTAATTATGTTATATTTTTCCTTTCATTTTCTAACTACAAAATTTCTTTGATATCAATTATTATACCCACACCAGTACAATATTACGAACCTTTGCTATTCAATAAAAGGTAAAAATAATAACAATTGTAATCTTTAATTATAATTTCCATTATAATAAGTATATTATTAATATATTTTAATTTTCTACAATTTAAGATTTGTAATAAATTGTAATGACTTTGCATTATATTTTTAATAATAATTTTTTCTTTTCTTTGAGCAATCTCTCACATGTCCATTTGATTTCTCAAAAAAAAATATTAATAAATCTCTAAGATCTCACGGTAAATATAAAAAAGAATAAATCTAAATGATAACTTTATATATATTTTAATAATCTTTATATTATATTGTACTATTAAGTTTTTCTTTTAAGTTTGTCTTTTTTTCTATAGAATATTTATTTATTTAGTTAAAATATTTATTATACTTTAATCAAATTAACTAGATATTAAAATTATTAATTATATATTAATCACTAGTAAATAACATATATTTATAAACATAATTAAATATGAGACCGATATTTATCACTATTGAATAAATAAATTTGAGATGATTTGATAAAGATTTAGTTTTTCATTCTAAAAAAATATGAATAAATGTATTTTGTAATTATTTAGATTCTTATTTGAAATAAAATATATTTTGAATTCATTGGAATTTAAAAAAAAAAGTTAATAAAAAAAACAAAATCAATATAGACTTTGTAATTTTTTTAAACTTATAAAATTACTAAAAGTTATCAAAATCTTTTCAAATTAACTTTATAATGGTAATCATGATAAAAAAATGATAAATGATAGTCATGAAAATTTAACGATAAATGCTAATCATGAAAAAATAATGATAAATGGTAAAAAATTTATTGATACAATCATTTTTATAAACTGAAATAAGTTACCATTATTTTTATAATGGGGAATAAGTTACAAATAATTTTATAAACGGAATAAATTCAATTATTGATACAATTATTTGTATAAATGAGAATAAGTTACAAATATTTTTATAAATAGACATGCGTGTTCAAGGTGCTTATAAATGGGAAAAAGTTACAATAATTTTATAAATGGGAATAAGTTACAATTATTTTTATAAATGGGAATATGTTATAAATATTTTTATAAAAGAAAAAAATTCAAGTATTAATATAATTGTTTTTAATAGAAATAAGTTAAAAATTGTTTTATAAATTGTCACACGGATTCAATGATCTTATAAACGGGAAAGAGACTACATGTTGATATAAATATTTTTATATAGGAAAATAAGTTACAATAATTTTTTTAAACGGGAGTAAGTTACAAATATTTGTATAAACGGAACAAATTACTTTTTTTTTTATAAATAGACACACGAGTTCAAGGCGCTTATTATGTTTGTAACTATATAAATGTTAATCAACTGAATAAATGTATACAAACTTGACAAATGAGAGTGAGACATATAATGTGAATCTAGATGGGACCCGTGTGAACGCACGAGTTTCTTACTAGTACAATCTGAGATTAAACTTCTGGTAATTAAATCCAAACCAAACTAAACTTTCATTTAGTCTTTAGTATTTTTCACACAAACCAACTTTGGTTTTAAAAAGGTGCCCTTGGGTGAAAAAACATGTCCTGAAACAGCCTATAACTTGAAAAGATTGGAACTTTTAGAAATGTTGATAACAAACAATCTATAACAATTCAAAAAAGACACACTTATGAGACACCAAAGTAATATATCCATATACATCAAAGTATATCCATATACATCAAAGTAATATATCATAAGTACATCCATATACTTCAGAGTATCATCAAGTATCTTAACCAGTATATCATATACATCACAAAAAAATGGTGTTTATGTGATGCATTGAGGATAGCATATGTGAAACTTTTTCTGCTTAAAAAATCTTACCCCAAGTTGTTTATGTCGTTGATAATGTCAAGAGCATAGTGTAGGTCAATACTCATAATCAAGAAGTAATCAGAATATGAATTGAAAGCGCCAAATGGTTTGACTAAATTTTGGTAAAACAGAATGTTGTGAAAGATGTTTTAACATGAAGGGTTCTACCCCAGACCAAAGATGTCGAGTGAAATGTCCCAGCATGAAGACTCGACATCATGATCATCACAGTAGGTTTGTTTTCAATCTGTTTCAAGATTCAAGACGGGATTGGAAGTGGATCAAGGACCAAAGATATGAAGCCCAAGGCAGCAGAAGGCTATAAAAGTAGACCAAGACCTAATGCAAACGACAGAGAGAGAGAGAATGACGTAGACTTAGGAATCCTATTTTGTAAAGTGGGATTTAGGTTTTGAGAGTCGTAGGTTTCTCTTATAAGTCTCCATTTGTATCGATTTGATACATTGTGGTAGACATGGGTACTTGTATAGATTCAGAAACCCGTAGGTAATGAATCATGTATTATTCTTGGATGAAGCTTTGAAGCAAATCCAAGTTAACTTGTTAGTCAAGGATGCTTAACTGAACTTTGTATTGAAAGGGGTGTCTTTTAATGGGATGATGCAGTTATGGTGTAGTAACTGTTAGATAATCACAGGTTGTGATTTCGGGAGTGAGATGGGTTTCTCTTATCTAGGATAGAGTTCTTAGATAAAGTTTTCATTGGGTAGTGATAGGTAAACGTGGGTGTTTACCGTAAACCTGAGGTTGTTTAAATAAAACTATACTACTGATAGTGGATTCTTCTTCCTGGATTGGTATCCCCCATATGTAGGTGATTTGCACCGAACCGGGTCATCATATTCTGTATTGTTTATCATTTTGCAATTTATAGTTCAGCTTTGATTAACATGTTGGAACAAATGTCGAAACATATGTGCTTCTGCAGTTACTGATATTCTAGGTATCAGTCTGTTGTTATGTTCTTGTTTAATAATTATGCAGAAAAATGTCTTGACATGTGTTATGACATTTGCTGTCTGCTATGCCAGAATTTTAATTGGTATCAGAGCAGGCATCCTGTTTGTTTCCGGATGAGATCTTTGGGAGATACTTTATGGCATTTTAAACAATGAGGAGTTTTGGAGATCAGATCATTCAGTCAGACATACTCAAGGGTATTAATGGATGGGATGGATGTTCTGGATCGAAGGTAACAACTTGGTGGTTGTTCATGTTTCTGAGGAGGTTCTACAACAACTACAGGAGAAATGGCTAGTTCTCTTGTTGGGGTGTCTTATAAGATGTTCTAACATCTTATTAGGGCAAGTTGAATTTGTTCTTTGGTGGTTCTGCTGCATATGTTTCTGATGGAAGAGCTCTAGAATTTATGGGATTCTGGAGTTGTTACTGAAGACAGATGGTGGAAGACCTCAATCGCCGGCCACTATATTTGAAGATATTTGCATCCTTTTATTCCAAAGTCGGGAACGATGGAATGGAGAGAGTTGTTGGTATATGTCAGTTATGGTGACTTGGTACTTGGAAGCTTGGTTCCATTGTGCAGTTTAAAGTCAGTTGAATAGAAGGGGAGTTGAGACTAGGCTTATGTAATACCCCGTATTTTATTACTCCGGATAATATTATATTGTGATCAACTGAGTCCGGTGTACTCTGAGAAATTATTTGATAAAATAATTAGAGTAACTGTGGAACTTAGAATAAATCCAATTAATATTATCTGAGTCTGAGGTATTTTATTAATTTGGACTTAAGAGACTTTTTGGACATTTAGTAGTATTATTTCTAATACTAAGTTTACTACTTATTCTTTTCCTCCCACTTTCCAAACACAAAAGAAAAAAAAGATAGTAAGAAAGAGAGAGAAAGAAGAAAGAAGGAAAGAAAAGGAAAAGAAGGAGAAAAAGAGGAGAAAAAGGAATTTGAAGAAAATCTAAGAGCAAATCATCATCCATTCATCCAATCCTTGCCCAATCATCTCATTCTCTTCATCTTCATCTTGTTTAAGAGGTGGGTTCTAGTTAGTACCATTGTTTAGAGTTTTTGATATTATGAGTTTTTAGGTTAGAATGTAGAAATTGATGTTCTAACGGTTGGAATTCGATATAAATTGAAAGGAATGATCAATATGCTTGTAGAAACATGTATTGATGTTTGTTTTGATGTTTTGGTGTACTTTGAATAAATTGAAAATCTTAGGGTTTATGAAAAATATGTGTTCTTGATGAGAATGAGGTTTTATGAAAGTTTGATGATGAAACCATGGTAGAACATGTTATATACCTCAGTTTGGTTGTTTGAGACTGATGTTGAGGGATTAGGAGGGTTGGATTTGAACTGTCTTCGCAGGTATTTTTCTGAGTTTCGCAGAACGCACTTAGCGCGTAGAAGCCCGTTCAGCGCGCAGTTGAAATCCTGCAACCTCAGATGGCAGAGAGTAGCGCGCTCAGCGCGCTCAGGGGTGCGCTTAGCGCGACCTGGGACTTAAAGTTTTCTTCCAAAATGAGAAAATTCATAACTTTCGACTCGTTTATCGGATTCGATCATTTTTTATATCGATGTAAAGCCGAGGAAATATTCTATGGAATTGAGATGAAATATGTCGAATTTACCGACCGATTAAATAATCGAGAAAGTTCCAAAAGCGATATATTTATGTTTTAATTGTTATATATTGTTCTACTATGCAAATATGATATGTCTTGCCTATCCTACTATTGTTTAGCATGGTTGTAAGTGAATATGCATGCAAATATGAAAATGATATAGGAAGAGTGAGGAAACCTCAAACTTGAACTATAGGAGAATCTAGTAAGGAACTAGATATTGTAGACAATCCTAGATGGCAATGCTCGGGCACGTGTTGTTAGAAGATACATCCTTGCCGAGTATTTGCCTAGTTGAGAGTGAACACTAGTATGGAACATGTGGTTAACCTTTGTGGTTGTGAAAAGGCAAGAGAGGCCTTAAGGCGTTATAGCCTTGTGATTGTCGAATGCAATCGTATTGTTGTATGTGATCATGTAATCGTAACCGGTATATTTTGAGTGTAGTTTCATGGGTCTCGAGCTCCTCTGAAACGGGTACACAATTACTTGGTAGGTTTGATTCCCTACGTGTAGTACGATTGGAGCCTATGCTATAGGTAGAGACTTGTGATGGATAACTGGCCATGAGAAGTGACGGTTCACGGTTAACAGGTCGATGATCCCAAATCTAATTCGTATGCCAAGTAACTACAAGGATCTATGACTCGGGTCGCCTTCTAGACGTAGAAGCGGACGAGAAGACGAGATGTCTTGGTATGGTTATCGATTAGTGGTGTTGTGAGTTAATGAACTCATGTCATGTTTCCATATAGTGTGAGAATTATAAAGTGTGAACTCAAGGGTCATTTTCCCTTTTCCCCGGACTTGAGTTAGGATTGTTAGAACCTTGTTAATCCGAGAGAACCCATAAGATAGGGAA
Source organism: Lathyrus tuberosus (assembly GCA_022829125.1). Lineage (NCBI taxonomy): Eukaryota > Viridiplantae > Streptophyta > Magnoliopsida > Fabales > Fabaceae > Lathyrus > Lathyrus tuberosus. The sequence goes on from JALAZF010000185.1 coordinate 750,515, forward strand.
CTCACTGAGATTTGATGTATCTCACCCCACGTTGTTGATGTATTTCAGGTGCTTCAGGTTCCAAGAAGGGTAAGGATAAGGTCGTGTTATCTTTTCCTTGCTTGTTGATGGCTAGCTTCCGTAGCGGAGTTTATTTTGAGATCATTGTTGATATAGTTCTTAGTTTTTATCTTTTGAACATCTTATGTATATTATGCCTTTAGAACTTTTAGTTGTTGTATTTCGGGGCATGTAATATATATAATGTGTTAGCTAGGAGCTTATGGTGTTTCAGTACCAAACACTTGGATTCATATATAACATTTATGCTTTGATGTATGAGTTTTATATATGGGTGTTACAGTTTATATTAGAGCAGGTCGTACCCTCGACCTAGCCATGAAATAGTATAAGTATTTCTTTCTGTTTCATATGCGTTGTGTCGCCATTGGTCTTAAGTGTTATATGTATAGTATTAAGCCTGATCAACTTAATCCTATCTATATGACGTTTAGGAACATGGCTGGCAGACGCAGAAACCATGGTAGATCCGGAGTGAATCATCCCGTGATGAATCCGCCGGGCGGCGATGGGAATGGTCCCTTGTATCAGTTTTTGCAACAGATGCAACAGCAGCAGAACCAATTCATACAACAGATGATACGACACATGAATGGGGGTTTTCATCCTCAGGTGGTTGTTCCAGATACTGTAAGTGGGAATTTCCTGGATTTCATCCGCATGAATCCTCCAGAATTTCATGGTGGAGTAGATCCTGTGAAAGCTCACAATTGGGTGGCCGGGATAGAGAGAATCTTTTAGATACTTCACTGCAGGGAGGAGGACAAGGTAGCGTTTGCTTCTCACTCGTTGAGAGGTCCTGCTAAGAGGTGGTGGGATATTGCTTCAGCTTTTATGACTATTCAAGGTGTGCCTAAAGTGTGGGAACAATTCAAGGCTACTTTTATGGAGAAGTACCTTCCTAGTTCTTTAAGGATCTAAAGAGAATTTGAATTCCAAGAGTTACAGCAAGGTTATGTGATAAAGAACGATTTGAGGAGTGTTCAGACAGAAGGGAATTCGCGTAGGTCGAACCGGAATGATTATGAGAGGTCAAGCCAACAGTTTAGGCCAAGGCAACAAACCTTCAAAGGGAAATAAGTGCAAAGTAGTAAACCTAATACTCCTTCTTTATGCCGGTTGTGCAACAAGTATCATTTTGGGAAGTGTAGAGATGGAACCTCTAGGTGTTATCATTGTGATGAAGTGGGTCATTTGGCAAGAAACTGCCCGCAGGATGGGAATCAGACACAAGGGAAGAATGTCGGAAGAATTTACACTTTGGATACAAGGAGGAAGAAGAGTGACAACTCTTTAATAGCGGGTACGTGTTTCGTAAACGGACATCCTTGTTTTGTTTTATTTGATTGTGGAGCAACACACTCCTTTGTGTCAATGCAGTGTGTGAAATTGTGTTTTGTCCGAAGTTAAGGGAGTAGCGACCTTCAAGTCTTGTGTATTTCCGATAGCATGTGAGATTTCAGAAGTTTTCCCCGAAGATGTCACTTCTCTTCCTTCGGAGAGAGAAGTGGAATTTTCTATTGACCTGGTACCGGGAACGGCTCCTATATCTGTTTCTCCGTATCGGATGACACTGTTTAAATTGAGAGAACTGAAGGAACAATTGGAAGAGCTTATGGCTAAGCATTTTGGTTAGACCTAGTGTCTCACCGTGGGGAGCTCCAGTATTGTTAGTAAAGGAGAAGGACGGTGGGATGTGGTTGTGTATCGCCTATCCTCAGTTGAATAAAGTCACCATTAAGAACAAGTATCCCTTACCCAAGATAGACGGCCTGTTAGATCAATTGAAAGGAGCCCGTGTGTTCTCGAAGATTGATTTGAGGTTGGGTTATCACCAAATTTGAGTGAAGAGTTCTGATGTACCTAAGACTGCATTTAGGACCCATTATGGTCATTACGAATTCTTAGTGATGCCTTTCGGTGTGACTAATGCTCCAGCTGTTTTTATGGACTACATGAACCGTATATTTCAAGCTTACTTGGACCAGTTTCTTGTAATCTTCATTGATGATATTCTTATTTATTCTCGTACTTCACAAGAGCATGAAGAGCATCTGAGAATTGTTTTATCCGTGTTGCAAGAGAAGCAACTTTTGCTAAGTTAAGTTTCTTGGTCACGTTATATCACAAGGTGGTGTAGCAGTGGATCCGTCGAAGGTAGAAGCAGTGATAAATTGGGAGAGGCCGAGAAATGCTTCAGAAGTCAGAAGTTTCTTAGGACTGGCGGGTTATTATAGAAGGTTCATCGAGGGTTTCTCTTAGTTGGCTTTACCAATGACGAAACTTACCCGTAAAGATTTCGCTTTTGAGTGGGATTCGAGTTGTGAGTAAAGTTTCATGAAATTGAAGGAAAGATTGACAACGGCTCCTGTGTTAATCATACCTGATCCTAACAACTCTTACGAAGTGTTTTGTGATGCTTCTAAGATGGGATTGGGAGGTGTTCTGATGCAAGGCGGTCAGGTAGTAGCTTATGCCTCCCGACAATTGAAAATTCATGAACAGAATTATCCAACTCATGATTTGGAATTGGCGGTGGTTGTGTTTACACTGAAGGTATGGCGACATTATTTGTATGGTGTACGTTTCAAAATGTTTGAAGTATTTATTTGACCAAAGGGAGTTAACCATGCGACAACGAAGGTGGATGGAGTACTTAAAGGATTATGATTTAGAAATTGAAGTATCATCCAGGAAAAGCGAATAAGGTAGCAGATGCATTAAGTCGGAAAGTAGTTCATAGTGCGAAATTGATGATTTTGGAGTATGCTTTGTTGGAGAATTTTAGAGATCTTAATCTTCAGTTTGTATGGACTCAAGAAGGTGTGATTATGGGGAATTTAAATGTCAATTCTACTCTAAGAGTTGAGACTCAACAAGGTCAAACGTTGGATGAGAAGTTGCAAGAGATGTTAATTCAACCGGGTTTTGTGCACGCTAATGACGGTATTATTATGTTCGACCAAAGAATTCGTGTTCCGAATGATGCAATGTTGAGAAGAAAGATTTTGGATGAAGCTCATAAAGGTACTTTTATGATACATCATAGTTCTTCAAAGATGTATCAGGACTTAAAGAAGGACTATTGGTGGTCCGGAATGAAAAAGGATGTCGCAATGTATGTGTCAGAATGTGCAGTGTGCCAACAGGTTAAGATTGAACACCAAAGACCGGGCGGTCTATTACAACCTTTAGAAATTCCAGTTTGGAAGTGGGATAGCATTTCTATGGACTTTGCAGTAGGTTTACCCCATACGCAAGGTGGTTATGATTCAATTTGGGTGATTGTGGATCGACTAACGAAATTTGCACATTTCTTAGCCGTGCAGACTACTTTCAAAGCAAGTCATCTTGCGAGGTTGTTTATTGCCGAAATTGTGAGATTGCATGGTATTCCCTCTAATATTGTGTCGGATAGAGATCTGAAGTTTACTTCAAGGTTTTGGAAAGTTTTTCAACAAGCTATGGGTGCGGAGTTGCATTTGAGCACGTCTAATCATCCTCAGACGGATGGTCAAACTGAACGAACAATACAAACCATGGAAGATATGTTGAGAGCTTGTGTGTTAGAGAGTAAAGGGAATTGGAAGGAACTAGTACCGCTGATTGAGTTTTCTTATAACAATAGTTACCATGCGAGCATCAGAATGACTCCTTATGAAGCATTGTATGGAAGAAGTGTAGGACACCTTTGTGTTGGGCGGAAGTTGGTGAAGATAGAATTTTGGGACCCGAAATTATCCAAGATAGAATTTACGGAAAAGATTCGAATGATCTGCGAGAAAATTAGGCAAGCACAAGATAGACAAAAGAGTTATGCGGACAATCGAAGGAGACCTTTAGAATTTGAAGAAGGTGACCATATGTTTTTGAAAGTCACTCCTAGATTGAGATTGAAAGGACCGGTTAAGTCACGCAAGTTAAGCCAAGATACGTGGGACCGTATTAGATCATAGAAAGGGTTGGTGAAGTAGCATACATATAGGCCTTACCAGCTTCTCTATCAGAAATGCACGATGTTTTCCATGTATCTCAACTTCGGAGGTTTGTTCCAGATCCTTTTCAGTCGATTCTACCGGATACTGTTGAAATAGAAGCAGACTAAACGTTTGAACCTCAACCGAGCCGCATTGTGGGAAGAGAAACGAAAGTATTAAGGAATAAGGACATTTATCTCGTTAAGGTGCAGTGGGATGTAACGCATCCGGGTGATGCAACCTGGGAACTTGAATCGGAATTACGAGATGCTTACCCTTATTTGTTCAGGTGTTCTTTAAATTCGAGGACGAATTTCTATTTAGGAGGGAGAGGAGGTAATACCCCTTATTTTATTACTCCGGATAATAGTATATTGTGATCAACTGAGTCCGGTGTACTCTGAGAAATTATTTGATAAAATAATTAGAGTAGTTGTGGAACTTAGAATAAATTCAATTAATATTATCTGAGTCTGAGGTATTTTATTAATTTGGACTTAAGAGACTTTTTGGATATTTAGTAGTATTATTTCTAATACTAAGTTTACTACTTATTCTTTTCCTCCCACTTTCCAAACACAAAAGAAAAAAAAAAGATAGTAAGAAAGAGAGAGAAAGAAGAAAGAAGGAAAGAAAAGGAAAAGAAGGAGAAAAAGAGGAGAAAGAGGAATTTGAAGAAAATCCAAGAGCAAATCATCATCCATTCATCCAATCCTTGCCAATCGTCTCATTCTCTTCATCTTCATCTTGTTTAAGAGGTGGGTTCTAGTTAGTACCATTGTTTAGAGTTTTTGATATTATGAGTTTTTAGGTTAGAATGTAGAAATTGATGTTCTAACGGTTGGAATTCGATATAAATTGAAAGGAATGATCAATATGCTTGTAGAAACGTGTATTGATGTTTGTTTTGATGTTTTGGTGTACTTTGAATAAATTGAAAATCTTAGGGTTTATGAAAAATACGTGTTCTTGATGAGAATGAGGTTTTATGAAAGTTTGATGATGAAACCATGGTAGAACATGTTATATACCTCTGTTTGGTTATTTGAGACTGATGTTGAGGGATTAGGAGGGTTGGATTTGAACTATCTTCGCAGGTATTTTTCTGAGTTTCGCAGAGCACGCTTAGCGCGTAGAAGCCCGCTCAGCGTGCAGTTGAAATCCTGCAACTTCAGATGGCAGAGAGTAGCGCGCTCAGGGATGCGCTTAGCGCGACCTGGGACTTAAAGTTTTCTTCCAAAACGAGAAAATTCATAACTTTCGACTCGTTTATCGGATTTGATCATTCTTTATATCGATGTAAAGCCGAGGAAATATTCTCTGGATTGGAGATGAAATATGTCGAATTTACCGACCAATTAAATAATCGAGAAAGTTCCAAAAGCGATATATTTATGTTTTAATTGTTATATATTGTTCTACTATGCAAATATGATATGTCTTGCCTATCCTACTATTGTTTAGCATGGTTGTAAGTGAATATGCATGTAAATATGAAAATGATATAGGAAGAGTGAGGAAACCTCAAACTTGAACTATAGGAGAATCTAGTAAGGAACTAGATATTGTAGACAACCCTAGATGGCGATGCTCGGGCACATGTTGTTGGAAGATACGTCCTTTGCCGAGTATTGGCCTAGTTGAGAGTGAACACTAGTATGGAACATGTGGTTAACCTTTATGGTTTTGAAAAGGCAAGAGAGGCCTTAAGGCGTTATAGCCTTGTGATTGTCGAATGCAATCGTATTGTTGTATGTGATCATGTAATCGTAACCGGTATATTTTGAGTGTAGTTTCATGGGTCTCGAGCTCCTCTGAAACGGGTACACAATTACTTGATAGGTTTGATTCCCTACGTGTAGTACGATTGGAGCCTATGCTATGGGAAGAGACTTGTGATGGATAACAGACCATGAGAAGTGACGGTTCACGGTTAACAGACCGATGATCCCGAATCCAATTCGTATGCCAAGTAACTACAAGGATCTATGACTCGGGTCGCCTTCTAGACATAGAAGCGGACGAGAAGACGAGATGTCTTGGTATGGCTATCGATTAATGATGTTGTGAGTTAATGAACTCATGTCATGTTTCCATATAGTGTGAGAATTATAAAGTGTGAACTCAAGGGTCCTTTTCCCTTTTCCCCGGACTTGAGTTAGGATTGTTAGAACCTTGTTAATCCGAGAGAGCCCATAAGATAGGGAACTCACTGAGATTTGATGTATCTCACCCCACGTTTTTGATGTATTTCAGGTGCTTCAGGTTCCGAGAAGGGTAAGGATAAGGTCGTGTGATCTTTTCCTTGCTTGTTGATGGCTAGCTTCCGTAGCAGAGTTTATTTTGAGATCATTGTTGATCTAGTTCTTAGTTTTTATCTTTTGAACATCTTATGTATATTATGCCTTTAGAACTTTTAGTTGTTGTATTTAGGGGCATGTAATATATATAATGTGTTAACTAGGAGCTTATGGTGTTTCAGTACCAAACACTTGGATTCATATATAATATTTATGCTTTGATGTATGAGTTTTATATATGGGTATTATAGCTTATTAAGTTCTTGCTCTAGGAATTTGATAAATTATTGATCAGCTATGTTGTCAAAAATACTTGAGAATTCTCTCAAGTCCACTCATAAAGGCATCTCAGTCGTGCATCTGGAGTCTTCTAGTTATTCTTCTAACTAGAGGGTGTTGTCATACCCCAAATTTTGACCACTAAGATTTCCCATCATTGTGCAAATCATCATCACAATATGGATGAACCATCTTGCCTCATCAGTCTCCCCAAAGATGGGTGAACACTTACTACAGTCAAAATTAGGGTTTGAAGCCCTCTCAGAGTTCTTAGACAAAGGATCAATCAAAGAATGACATGATCTTTAACTTGTCTAACCTCCCAAGCATCTAAAATGGATCAAGATGACTCTCACTTTAAGGATTAAGCACAAGGCTGCTCCCTTCCAGGTGGATCAAGCCTCAAGATCGCCAGTGTCACCAAATTAGGGTTTTGGTCAACTAGGGCCTCCAAATGGAAATTTTCCTCTGGGCATGAGCCAATGCTTCAAAGCATAACCTAATATACCCCATGGAACCTCATGGACCCAATCATCAAGTCAATTTAGCCTCAGGGGATGCATTCCCCAAAAATTGGGAATTAGGGTTTCTTGACCTAATTCACCCCTAAGTTGACTTTTGGGACAAATCATGAGCCAAGGCCTCAAAGGAGGATTTGAGGGTCTCCAACATACCACATTGATCCAATTGTAACAATGGATTGATCTAGGAAGCTTGAGCAGCAAGTTTCAATTTCATCAGAACCGCAGTTAGGGTTTCGCGAGAAAAGTCAACTGTAGCTTTGACTTTTGACCAGGACATGCTCCCAAACCCTAGGACATGATTCAATACACCCTATAACACCTATGAAATCAATCCATCAAGTTTTATTTAGGTCAAGGACTTGATTTCATAGAGGATCGCACCGTTTGGAATTCATCTTATAAAAAGTCAACTATGCACAAAAGTCAACTTTGACTTTTTGAGATTTTTCACAAAAATGGTTTTCAACCCTAAAATGATGTTAATGTGTGATTGGAATCATCATTCATCAAGAAAAATCAAGAAAAGTGGGATAGCTTGTAAAAGGGGTAACCATAAAAACTTAGAAAATTTTCTAAGTTATGAACTAAGTGGCAAGGGTACCAACTTTGGAGGATCATAACTCCTAAACCACAAGGCCATTTTTCCCCATCCAAAGCTAGATTTGTAGCTCTCATTACCCTCTACAAAAGCTTATAACTGACCTCCTTCCAAATTCATCATGGACTTTGAGTTATGGAATGATCAAAATCACAAAAAGTGAAAATGTCACTTTTTTCCAACACTTAGTGAAATTTTCACTAAGTCAGAATTTGCCTTCACTTTTTTCCAAATGTAGGGGGATTTTTCACTTGGATCCAAAAGGTATCAAAACCAAATATGATCAAACAATTGTTGTATCATATGAGGGCTTTCCAAAATGGCCAAGAACATCACCAAATTCCACTTGGGCCATGAGATATGACAATGGCAATATTCCTTGCTAAAAACTGCCAAGGCTAGGTAGAATTTTGCATTTTTGCTCGATTTGGCAAAATCAGATAATTTTAAGCCTTGTCATCATCTTGGACACATCTGAGGATCAAATTTAAAGGGGACAAACACTGAGCCAAGCCTCCAAAGTCCTTGGAACAAAAAATAGCATGCCAAACCTAGAAATGCCTAAAAGAGGGACAAGACTCCAATTTTGTTATAGAGCATTCAATGGAAGCACCAAGGTGGCATGGACTGAGCCATTTCCAACTGAATTCAGTCAAGACTTATCCAAGACAAAGGGAACCACAGCCCTGTGCCCTAACCTCTAGTCAATGGCTAGAGGAGACTTGGATTCCAAAGTGCAACCATTGGCCAAACCTCTGCTGCAGTTGCCATTCACTATTGATCCCAAAACAAACTTGCTCTACTATAAATAGAGCTCATTTGTGCTCAGTTTGAGTACGCCAAAGCCATCAAACAGATGCTTTCCTTAAAATCCCTCTCTTTAGGCCAAAATCCCTTCTTTAGCAAGGTAACTCGGAGTTTTTGAGTTAGAGAGCATTTCCATCACAACTCATGATCCTAACACCTCATAAACATCATATGTAGGTGATCCAAACTATCAAAAGTGACCTGTAACACCAAAATCACAAAGTCACCTCTCGAAACCTCAAAATAGGCCTTTTGTGCATTTTTCAAGCCATGTCTTGATTCAGTCACTTTCCAAACCAGATAAAACCTCAAACACACTCCAAATAACATCCTTGAACTGTCCCAAATGGTTCCCCCCATCTGGAACACTATTTGAGAGAGTTTCTATTTTGGTCATTTTAACCCCTTTTGCAAGAAAGGGCCAGTTTGTGTTTTTGCAGGTTCCAGCTGATTCCAACCATCCTAAAAGCTTCTAAGGGGTCATTTGAGAGTGTTCAAAGCATCAAACCATTTCTGGAACAAGAAGTTTGGCAGATTGCACAGAAAACTCCAAAAGCTCAAAAAGAGGTAAGCATCATGACTTGAACTTTCCAAAATATGCATTGCTTTGAAGTTCACTGATCATACACACCTCATACATGTTATATATGTTGTTTTTGAACCAATTCATCGTGTAATTCATGCCTGTATCAAAGTGTAGCATAGAAAATGCAATTATAGGCCTTTTTCAAAACCACTATCGGATTTTGAGGAGGGAGTATGATCTGAAAAAAATACCACCACCATTGGATTCCTTGTGAAATTCTAGGCCAGGTGCATATAAATTTTGTCCCCAACCATGGGGAAATGAGAAAGTTATGGACCTTCCCGTTTCTTGGCAAAACTTGCCTTGCCTTGCCTTGGCCAGGCCTAGAAAACAAGGCAAGCCTTGAATATTTGTGGTTTCACTTCAAGCAATGGATGTATCACCACCCCAGTGGTAAGGTGCGCGCCCTATAACCTTGAGGTCGTGGGTTCAAATCCCACCCATGCCATTTTGTGTTTTCTCACATTTTTGCTATTTTTTCCAATATTTTCATGTTTTATTAATTAATTGGAAAATTAATAACTCTTTCAATTTTAATTATTTTTTATTGGTTCTTTTTGAAAAAAATCACAAAAATGTTGAAATACTTTATTCCACAAAAAAATTAAGTTTATATTATTTATTTAATATAATTAGTATTTTTGTGAATAAATTCCTTTTTAATGTTTTTAAACATTTTAAAATTGAATATTTACTTTGAAAATCAAAACCAAGTGAGTTTTAATTCATCTTGTGATTAATCCCTCATTTCTCAAACCTTAAAAAAAAATCACAAATGGTTTATTCAAACTTATTTTGTATTTTATTTGATTTTCTTTAAATATTTACTTTTAAAGAATAACAAATTAAGGTTTCTTTGATTTTCACCCTCATCAAACCATTTCAAACACTTGGGCCTATGATAGAGTGTAAGACCCAATCCTTTGTAAATACAAACCTATTTTTGGGCCTCACTTATTGTATAAGTCCCGTTGTATTTCAAAAAGTTCGACGCGATCATCGTTCGTTGAAAAACAAACCTTGGGCCTCTCCTCGAGCTATAAGACCCATTCAAAATCATTGGGCCTCTATTAGAGTGTAAGACCCAACCCCTTTTGAAAAGCAAACCATTTTGGGCCTCAATGCATTGTGTAAGACCCACCGCGTTTTCAAAAATCTCGGCGCGATCGCCATTTTCAAAGAAATGACTCTAGGCCTCTCCTTGAGCTGTAAGCCCCACCACTTGTACAAAAATAAATCTTTTGGGCCTCTATTAGAGTGTAAGACCCAATCCCCTTTTAACCAAACTTTTTGGGCCTCAGACATTGTATAAGTCCCCCTGCGTTAAAAAAAAACCTCAGTGCGATCGCCAATAAAAAAATCAATCATCTGGGCCTACCCTCGTGTTGTAAGCCCCATTCTTTTTCTTTAAACACTTGGGCCTCTTGAGAGAGTGTAAGACCCATCCCCTTGTACAGAAAAACTTTTAGGCCTCACATATTGTATAAGTCCCTCTGTACGAATTCAAACAACAGTGCAATCATTGATAAAATATTGGACCTCTCCTTGAGCTGTAAGCCCCAACATTTTTTCAAAATACTTTCTCCTTTAATTTTGAATATACTGTTGTTTTCAATCTTTCTTTGTTGAACAACTAACCAAACAGCATGGAAGCTCTACAACCGAGTAAGTGTTTATATGCTTTCTTTATCCGCTTTCATATACTTATAACTGTATTGTGGGGCGGTTTCACTGTAAGTCTTCTTTCATAAACTCATATCAACTGTGTAATACTAGTATAGATCCAGTCAAAACTAGATCCCCATAGGATTACCAGATACAGTCTTCCCTCCTCTTGGGGTTAAACAATATGGAGACGTGAAAGGCAGCATTCTCGGTGAACCCTTTCTCAGACTGTCACTTTTAGAAATTGTCAAAGAAACTCTACTCCCCAGAGATGATCTTTTCTCTATGAATGGCATCTCTTGAGTTTCTTCCAAATTCTCAGACTTTCCTGGCTTGATCTATTCTTTGTGAATAGTCTGTCTTGAATTTCTCGGGGTTTGGGGACCCACAGGCTTCCTAAAAGCATCCCCGCCTCCTCTTGGGCGTTGTACAAGGACCCTACGGCTTCTTAGAAGTATTCACATCCTCCTCTTAGGCTTCATATAAGGATTCTTCTTTCGGGAAGAGAGCCTCCTCTTGGGCTTAGTACAAATTGTCCCTCGACTTCTTAAAAGTTTCCAGCCTCCTCTTGGGCTTCGTACAAATTGTCCCGACGACCTCCTAGAGGTGTAGAAACAGAAATTAGTCATCTTAATAGAACAGTCTTTCAAAGAGTCTAGATCTTTCTACCGTGAACATACTACTACTGTTTCTTTAAGCATAGTACAAAAGATAAAACTCTAGACTTGGACAGTCTAATCTCCTTGAGTCTCGAAGGCATTCTCAAGTAGGGAAAAACACCAGTAGACTCGGACAGTCTCCAATACCCTCTGGATTCCCCATTTCCTTAAAGAACAGGAAATAACCCTGATCCTCTAATCAATCCCAAAGCATAGCCTTACCTTTAATCAGTCTCTTTATAAGAACTTATTTTCTCTTTTAACCAACCTACTGGACCTGTCACTCAACTGAAACAGCAATCCTTTTAGCCTCTATCTCGGGCTTCTTACGAGATACAAAAAGACTCTCTTATTGAGTCAATACTCCTTGTAGCCTCTATCTCGGGCTTCGTACGAGATACAAAAACATTCTCTTGTTGAGTATAAAAGACTCTCTTGTTGAGTCAACCTTTAGCCTCCGTCTTGGGCTTCGTACAAGACACATCTAAAAGCACTCTTTTGTTGAGTCAACTCCTTTTAGCCTCCCTCTCGGGCTTCGTACGAGACACAAAAGCATCCTCTTGTTGGGTCAATAGCCTCCTCTTAGGCTTTGTATAAGAAAAACCCCGGTTGAGTCAATCAACCTTTTAGCACCAAAACTGTGCCTCGTTCACAGGATACAAACATCAACAAACTCCTTTCATCTAATTGCTGTAAGCGGCAAGCCTCTGGATTATTTACATCCACGCCACTGTCCCTCTTTTAGCATGAGAAATTCCTAAGGAAAGATAGCATTGCTCTACACTGAGTTAAAGCCTTCTCCTTCTGGTTAAAACCCCCTATAAAGGAAATTATAGCATTGCTAGGATTCACATATCCTGGTTAAAGTAATCCTCCTTTATAGTCAGTCACCCAACAGTCGTGACAAACAGACCCCCTTTAGAGATGACAAATTCTCTCTAAAGACAACATCCTTTCAGCTTCACATCTTGGGTTTTGAACAAGATATAAACCACCTTTTCAGCTTCATGTCTTGGGCTTTGAACAAGACACCAAAACACCATTTCCTCCCATAGAATAGGAGGAACTACAATCGCTCTGATTTCCCTGTTTCGGTAAACGGGAATACGTAGGCATAAGATTGAAGGAAAAATCTTAGCGAGCACACTAATCCAAAGCCCCAAATCTGGTACCTTCACCTATCAATCGAAAAGCATCAGTCCTAGCATCCTAACAAAATTCCCCATGAACATTCCCGGTGTTTCGTTCTAAACAAAGTAAGAAGAAAGAGGCCCCATTACCATATAGCATCTGTAACCTAACAGACCGCTGTTTAAACTCATTATGCAAGCAGGGTTAATTAGAGACATCTATTTCCCTTCCTTAGTAAGCTCAATAGGATAAAAAATGAATCAACTTGTAGTAACCCCAGAGCGACAGTGCTTAAGAACCACGTCCAAAATCGCTCGCTACAGGTGTTTCTATGAAACATAAACCTGAAGAAAGTGGAGGTGATTTATTTTCACCATCCAAAAGTGCAAGGAAGGATTCATCTCTCCTAATCCTAAGGATAGATCCAATGTGAATGGAGATTTTAGAACTGTTAAGGTAAATAGGGTTCGTTCAAAGAGAATCTTAGTTACTTAAGTCAAGGGTGGCAGCCTTGGTATCTTAACACTTTGTTGGTCAAGGAAGATACTTAAAAAGATTGAATACTTGATAAGTGTTCATGGAGGGATCTGTTGGAATATGGCTTCAATAGTGAAGCAGGGTTATTGAACAAGGATTTAAGATCAATTGCTATTTGTGATATTCACAAGTATTTAATTGATTATCCTTGTATGTGAAGTTCAAGATTGCTGATGTTTAACATGATATTGAAACATCTCTTAATCTGGGTTTGTGCAGAATCATGGGAGGGGCACTGCATATGCTTTTGGATCTATTTCTCTGGGTATACATTGACCTAAGAATCTGCTTCAGTTTGGTGTGGCAGAAGCATCTGATCTCTGGAGAGTTTCCTGGCAAGAAAATGGTCTAGACAATGGTGATGTTGAAGATGAAGAAGAAGACATCATAATCTTGATGAATAGTTCTTGGATCAGTTTATTTCTGATCTAGGAGTATTGGAGTGTAGCAGGTGTGTTCCAGTTGTTACTAGAAGCATCTGATGTTTATCTAGAAAGGGGTCCTGGCAAGAGAATTGTCCAGAATATAGTGTTGGTGATGGCACAACTTGGGTCAGCTTATTTCTGATCTAGGTACATAGGAGCATGTGATCTACCTAAGGAAAATGACATTATTTGGTATAGTTGTGGTGTAGTCTATGACTACTTCTCTTATGAAGAATCAGACTTGGCACGTTTGAGCTCTTTGGAGTTGTGAGGTAGATATTCATTAAGGTGTGAGCTTGAATTGAATACTTGTGATATGATTAAGCAGAATGGAGGTTGTCTACTCAAACTTGGTTGTTGAATCAAGTCTGTGAGAACATAGAACTCTTATTCTGTTATAGGGAAGAGGTTCTTCTAAGTGGCAGAAGGAAGGGCTGAATTCCTCAGCTCGATGTCTGATCAGATGTCATAACATCAACCATAAACTTCAGGGTCTTAGTTGATGTTGTGGCGCGTCATCGTAAGATAAGTTGATCTTCTCATAAATAAATGGAATTAACACTTCAAAAAGGTCTATCTCATACAGTTTGCAGGAGCTGTGGAAGGAGAAAATGTTACATGTCTAAGTCTTGGTGGATCCAAGATGGCTTGCTATGGAGTAAGTAGATTGTGTAACTTGAATATTAGGTTTCATTAGTGGATCAAAAAATTGTCTGAAACCTTGAAGAAAAGTTAAGATGAACCAAACAGTGGCATTTGGTTGATCTTTATTGTGCATTCAAGCAGGGTGCTTGGAACTAATTACTCTTGGTAAGAAGGGTAGTTGGTTGAAGACTTAAGGAGGTTTTGGTTCAGTTCTATCTTGGAGCTTGTGGTAGAAGTTCTAAGCTGATTATGGAAGATTACCTTCTTTTGGTGGATGAAAGTTTATTTCTCTCTTTGGTTATTTGGAGTTCTTGTTCATCAAGCTGGTGGTGCAGTATTGTTTGAAGATATTCAGTTGGATTACTATGCAGATAATAAGTCAAGTGGTGGAGCATATCTAGAACCATGTTGGTTGGTGTCTGTGATATGTGAAGGATGTCCTAACTGATGTTAGAACATATTCTGGGTTTGTTATCCTTGGAGTAGGATTCTATGTTCTAAGTGTGGAACTTGACACTCACATTTTGTCTAAGAGGTATTTATCTTGTCATAAGAGAGAATGATGGGAAAAGGACTGTCTTAGAAGTCTGATGTGGATGTGGCATGCTAGAAGTGGATCAGTTTGGTGCTTGTGGAACAAATGCGCTGAGAATTTCTGGAGCATGTGTTTGATGTCCTTCAAGTGTGAAGAATGTCCGGGCGAGCTAGCAAACTAAGGGGCTCTGTATGTCTCTTTGAGGAATGTGAAGCATTCAGATTCAATTGGGTTGTATCTCATGGAACAAGGAGATCTATACATGAGAATTCAGGAGGAATTCATGTGGTGTATGGATAGTTTCTGGACGAGAGGGATCAATGATGTTTTAGCCTCAATCCAAGATTTTGTTGATTGTGGTACAAAGATGCATTCCTGGTACTCTAACTATATGATCATGAAGTTGTCATGGGATATCATGTAGTGATTTTGGGTGTTTCTTGCTGAAGAAGCATCAGTTAAGGAAGATAGGGGGAGAACTTATGTTTGTTAAATGTACTAGTGTGGTACATGGATTACTTAAGGGTCAAGCATTAGGTGAATGCGTTCAGCAGGTGTGTTGAACAGAGGGTGCGCACTTGAAGACATGAAGACGCGTCTTATATTTTCCATTCATTCAGGGTGTTCTTATTGTAAAGTAGCACTGGTTATCTACGACAATGGAAGTTAGACTTCTGTTTTGGATATTTGGCTGCAGTGGTGCAGATGGTTTATCAAGATTGTTTATGGTTTCAAGCTGTTTATGATAGATTGCCTCAGGTGATGATGATATGTCAGACGAGATGTCTTGACATTGCTCTTCTGATATCAGTTCTGGGTGAACTTATCAGGTTATTCTAATTTCGTCATTGGTGTCAATGGATTGAATTAGAAGTGGTACAAGTATCTTGGGAATTTCTATTGGTGTCTGGAAGAACTCTGTAGTGATCAAGTCTGTTAATTCTGGATTAAGGAACTGATTTAGAATAAAGATAAGAAGGTGGTACTTCTAGGTCTATCAGAATCAATGTTGTGGGGTTTACTAACCACTTATGAGAAAAAATGACAAAGTCAGATTAGGTATCAGGACCTTGCTCAGGATCTGTTTCAGAAAAAGACAATCAAAGTGACGGTGGGTTCAGGGACAAGTTAGAAAAGTGGAAGTTTTTGAATCTAACTTGACCAGCATTTATTACATTCATTGACTAGTCTTCTGATGGATTGGCTCTACCTGACTAACTTCTTCAATATTTAAGGAGGATCGTGACGCTTGAATTGTAAAACATCCTTCTTATTAAATTGAGAGAAAATGGGTCCAGTCTGGGTATGGGTTTGCATGGGTCATTTTTGCCATTTTTTGGCTAAAAAGGGGGAGAATGGTTTCTTGCTTATTGCTGAGAGGTGTATGTGCATCTGTGCTACTGATCTGAGAAAAAAATATACCTCAAATGTCTTAACATCTTGGGAATTGTGTTTTGTGATCAGAGTTAGGAAGCAAGTATGTATTTGGTGTCACAAGGGAATGAAGAGGTTATCTTCTCCATTCTTCCACTACATGCACCATCAAGCTGAAGAATGTTTTAGCCAAAATTTGTCAAAAGGGGGATATTGAAAGCTCCAAATGGTTTGACTAAATTTTGGTAAAACATAATGTTGTGAAAGATGTTTTAACATGAAGGGTTTTGTCCCAGACCAAAGATGTCGAGTGAAATGTCCCAGCATGAAAACTCGACATCATGATCATCACAGCAGGTTTGTTTTAAATCTGTTCCAAAATTCAAGGCAGGATTGGCAGTGGATCAAGGACCAAAGATATGAAGCCCAAAGCAGCAGAAGGCTATAAAAGATGACAAATACCTAATGCAGAAGACAGAGAGAGAACAACATGGACTTAGGAATCATATTTTGTAAAGTAGGGTTTAGATTTTGAGAGTCATAGGTTTCTCTTGTAAGTCTCCCTCTGTATCGATTTGATACATTGTGGTAGATATAGGTACTTGTACAGATTTAGAAACCCATGGGTAATGAATCGTGTATTGATCTTGGATGAAGCTTTGAAACAAATCCAAGTTAACTTATTAGTCAAGGATGCTTGACTGAACTTTGTATTGAAAGGAGTGTCTTTCAATAAGATGATGCAGTTATGGTGTAGTAACTGTTAGATAATCATAGTTTGTGATTTAGGGAGTGTGATGGGTTTCTCTTATCTAGGATGGAGTTCTTAGATAAAGTTTTCATTGGGTAGTGATAGGTAAACGTGGGTGTTTACTGTAAATCTGAGGTTGTTTACATAAAACTATACTACTGATAGTGGATTCTTCTTCCTGGATTGGTATCTCCTAGATGTAGGTGATTTGCACCGAACTGGGTCATCATATTCTGTGTTATTTATCATTCTGCAATTTACAGTTCAGTTTTGATTAACATGTTGGAGAAGATGTCGAAACATCTGTGTTTCTGTAGTTACTGATATTTTAGGTATCAGTCTGCTATTCTGTTCTTGTTTAATAATTATGCAAAACAATGTCTTGACATGTGTTATGACATCTGTCGTCTGTTATGCTAGAATTTCATGAATTCTTAGAACCGTCACTTCTCAATAGCACACCCTGAAAGAAAAGTCTATCTTTTTAAGTTTCATTCTAAAATACATAATGTAGCGGGGAAATTTGTGAGTATAAGCTATTGATTAACTTAACTAAAAAAAAATAAGAGTTGCCACCTTACTTTTATTTTATCCAAAAAAGGAAAGGAAAAAGAGCGAACAAAACCTAAGGAGGTCTAAAAAAACAAGAAAAAACAAAGAATGGGTAAGGGGGTTGGTTACGCAATGGGAAGGTATTAGCACCCAAAACGTCTATAGTACTCCATAGGAACCCTTTGAAATATCTACTGCTTTTTGGTTTGAAAAGGTTTGCTTGAAAAGAGATTGGGGAGATGAGAGGAGAATTATTTTTTAATATTTTTATGTTTGGAGAGACTTATCGCCTCATGCCTACATACCCATGAAGTGCAACGTAGGATCAAAACCTCGTAGTTCGTGGTACAGAGAATGAAACTTGTTTGTTTTGGTTGATTTTAAGTGTAAAGACAAGTCGTAATTTCCAAGCGAATAATTCCGCTTAAAGAAATGAATCATGTCTAAACTTATGAAAAAGTTTTAAAGGAAAAGTGCATAAAGCACAAAAGGAGATTGATGAGTTTGGTGTTTTTTAAAGTCTTTTAAAAAAAGTGTTAATATGCTTATGTAATTTAGAATTTATTAAGAAATGAAAAGAAAAGAGTAAAATCACTTGACAAAGTCAAGGTTTGATTATGAAAGAGGTGATAGTTTGAAATCAAGAAAGTTTTGAAAAAGGGGGAAAGTTTTGAAAATTGAAGAATGTGTGGAGAAGAAGTGATTATCCTAGTGCATAAAATAAAAGCTAAGGCAAGAAATATCTAACCACATGGAGGCACTCTTCAAAGCATAATAAGAAAAGAATTCCATCCTCTTGAGCCAATAAGCCAGCCAAATAAAGGCTAGGATACCAAACTCCATAATGATCCAAAGCACAAGGGAAAGAGTCCTAAGTCTAAGTCCATAAGTCCATAATCAAGCCAAGAAGATCCTCCAATGTAAGGGATAGTGGCCATAGTCCAACATTAAGAGCAGAAGTCTTTTAGTGGTTTAATCCTTTATTAATGTTTTTGAGTCCAAATGGACAAAAGAAAAACAAAAGCACAAGATAATATGGTCCAAGTGGACAAAAGAAAAATGACATAAACATAAACAAGATATGATATATGATAATAAACAATAAAATGTAAAGAGAGGTAGGGAGCGAGAAGGAAACATAAAGTTAGAAGTTAGGAATTAGTAGCACAAGGCTCTAGTGCCATAAGCCTTCATCGAATATTCCGTTTCGCGTCTTGAACTATAGTGATTAAATAATGTACTTAGGTCAAAGTTAATGAAGACTTGTTAGAAGATTGATAGAATCAAAGCCTCTACAACAACAAGCTTCAAAGATTTTGAACCTAATACAAAAGATCAACCATCATTGGGCTTACGCAACCAAAAGGTTCGGGCCACGGAAAATCAAGTTTCGAATTGGATAAAAAGGGACAAATGTAGGGCTATGTTAAGCAATTGCCGAGTAATTTACGTAGTAATTACCCTACAATGACGCTGATCAAAATGATATATGTGCTAATGCATGCTAGATGAACGATATGTAAATCGTCATCCGAAAGCAATACCGCACGAAAAGAAAATAGGTAACGATCTAGTCTTGATCAAGAATTCAACAAAGAAATTCTAAGATCCATAAGTCTTTCATCGATCAAAATAAAAATAAATAGATGAAGAGAAAGCCAAATTGAATTACACTTTCAAGACCCTTTCATCTTCAATTTCAATCACTTTTAATTGATAAGTTTAAGTGTGAAAACATATCACTAATTCAAAGCACCTCAAATAAATTCAACAATTCTTTAAAAGATAGATTTGAACTAATGAATGTTTAATTACTTCAACCGTTTCCAAAGTCCATTGAAATTGAAGAGAAATTAATCTCAACAATGCATTTCAAGGCTAAAACAAGAAGAAAGGGGAAGAAGGAGGAAGAAAAACCAAAACAGCCCCAAAAACAAGGCAAAAACTGCATTCTGACTTAGAGTAACCGGTTACTCACCAGATGATAACCGGTTACTCTGCGCGCAGAGCCAAAAATATGTGCAAAATTCAGCATGATCATCTTTCAAACCTTTTTGCAAACACCTTATGATCATGGAACTGAAATTGCACGAAATTTAAGGTAAATCAACAGTGAAAACCAACAATTAAACACAATTACAAGATCCAAAGGATCAAGTGACAAAGATCTCCAAAGATCTACATTATGGAAGATAAAGATGAAGCTTCAACGATGGTGAAAGATGAATTACAACTTCAAATCTGAAAATTCCTTCAAATTGCTTCAAGATCCAAACACCAAAGCCTTGATCTATGAGAATTGATGAAGAAAACAAGTTTGGATGAAGGTTTAGCTCAAAGTTGAACAAGATTCAATGTGAATTTTTGTTAACTTTCAAAAGAAGAAAAGTGAGCTTTAGTGAAATTTGTGGTTGGGGATAGAATTTGCAAGAGGTTTGTTGGCTATCAAAAGCTTGTGAAATGAATGAAATGAGGCCTCTATTTATAGAATTTAGGCTTGCAAAAATTGGTGGTTTGGAAATGAAAATTAGGCTTGTAGTTTGAATTTGGATGGAAATTATCAAAAGAGTGGTGATTAGTGGAGGTGTATGGTAGGAATTAATTATGATGATGTAGGGAATTAAAATGGGATGGTCTAGAATATTCCACATGTGATCAAAATGATGAAAATTGGTGCCAATTGATGAATTCGAATTTGCTGCCATTTTTCAAATTTTCACGAGGGTAACCGGTTACTCACCATATGATAACCGGTTACTCAGTGTAAATTTTGAAAAAAGGCCCCTTTTGAGTGCACTACTTTGGTTCGACTCGATTCTTTTGCTTGTCAAAGAAGGCATGGAAATAAACACATGAAACATGGAATTCCTTGGATAATAATCAATTAAAACTTGAGGAATCCTTGATCGAATAAAATTTGACATTATTACGGATCCACTTCGACGTTGTACAGATGAAATTCGTTCGAGCTGCGGGGCTGTTGTTTTGGTATTTTTAACCTGTTCTTCCCCTGAAAATGTTAGTGAAAGAAAAAAAAATATTTTTGGATTTTGATTAAAGGTTATTAAACATAAACAAATTAAGCAATAAAACAACTAACAAACACACATACCCAAAGGTCCCTGCAAGGCACAATCCTATAGAAGAGGGAACCAATGTGTGGTCTTATTTGTGATATGCAATGCAAAAAGACACGTAGGATCTTAGGGGTAAAA
This sequence comes from Lathyrus tuberosus, assembly GCA_022829125.1. Classification (NCBI taxonomy): domain Eukaryota; kingdom Viridiplantae; phylum Streptophyta; class Magnoliopsida; order Fabales; family Fabaceae; genus Lathyrus; species Lathyrus tuberosus. The sequence goes on from JALAZF010000185.1 coordinate 771,135, forward strand.
ATTAGGATATGACACATAAGAATATATTACTAATATAAAATATGTACCTTCTCATACATCATGTCTAACCCTTGGTTAAAATTTTCATGTAATCCCAACATTTTAGGATTATAAGGAGCTGACGGAGTCAAACTGCCATATGCAGCCCTATTCTCAGGCAACTCAAAGTTGACTGGCATAGCAAAACCAATAGAAACATCAATAACTATTTTTTTTACAAAACATCTTATAACATTGCAAGTACCCCTTCAAAATTCAATTCAAAATTAGTAACATAATCAACACCTGTCAAGGCCTCATGGGCTTCACCAGGAGAAGGCAAAAAACCTGCAACATCACTACCTACTTCACCTAAAACAAACCAAGGCAAACATCAGTAACATATATAAGGTTACAACCTCGCTACCTACTTGACCTAAAGAACACTACTAAAAAAATTCACTTTTAGTGAATGAATTAGTGACTGAAAATTTTCGGTTACTATAGCCACCGAATTAGCCACCAAAATTGGACAACATGTTAATAAAATTTTAAAGGTTGCCAAATCGGTCACTAAATAAAATTAGCCACTGAATTAGTGACTGGTATTTTATGACTGTAATTTTCCGTCTCAACTAAACATTTATATAAAAAATTGATTTATAAAAAACTATAGTAACCGAAATTTCGGTCACTAATAATTTTTTTTCTTTATTAAGTTACTTCCTACATTTTTTCTTCCTTTTTTTTTTAATATTTTAGTTCCTTTTCAATTTCTATTTTTTAGTGAAAGTTTCATATTTTTTTATCATTTTAAGAAATAAAAGATAGATTTATATAAATAATTTGTCCATACAAAGTTATTAATTTAAAAAAAATGTAATTTTAATAATAATTAGTTTAATAATTTTTTTTAATAATATTTAAAAAAATTATTTCGTTAATAATATATACAATTTTAAAGGAGTATATACATCTAAATCGAAGTAGTCTAGTGGTTATGCACAAATTTCTCAAACATAGGGGCATTGGTTTGATTCTTAAATGTGGCAAAACTTTTGATTTTATTTTGATTTCTTTAATTAACTGAAAACGGTCACTAATTCCGTCACAAAATTGCTCACATGACCACTGAACTACTTCGATTTAGATATATATTTTCCTTTAAAATTGTATATATTATTAACGAAATAAATTTATTAAATATTATTACAAAAATTTATTAAACTAATTATCATTAAAATTACATTTCTTTTAAATTAATAACTTTGTATGGACGAATTATTTATATGAATATATCTTTTATTTCTTAAAATGATAAAAATATGAAACTTTCAGTAAAAAATAAAAATTGAAAAGGAACTAAAATATTTTGAAAAAAAGGAAGAAAAAATGTAGGAAGTAACTTAATAAAAAATAAAAATTATTAGTGACCGAAATTTCGTTTACTACAGTTTTTTATAAATTAATTTTTTATATAAATGTTTATTTGAGACTGAAAATTATAGTCATAAAATACAAATCACTAATTCGGTGGCTAATTTTACTTAGTGACCGATTTGGTGACGTTTAAAATTTTATTAATATGATGTCCAATTTCGGTGGCTAATTTGGTGGCTATAGTAACCGAAAATTTTCAATCACTAATTCAGTCACTAAAAGTGAATTTTCTAGTAGTGCTACTTCACCTAAAGAATGAGCATACCTAACACCTATAGTAAGCAAAAGAATACGAAAAAACCTAATATATATATATATATATATATATATATAACAAAATGCAATGAAAACTAAAACACGCACCTGAAAGCATCGCAGAAGCATCGCAGTCGCCTCTGCCGGTGAAAGCACGACCTCATGTAACTTAGAAGAAGGCAAAATAGCTCCACTCTCTCTACCTACTTGACCTAAAAAATGAGCATACATAATACCTCCTATCGTAAGCACAAGAATAAGAAAAACGTAACATGTAAAAAAACAAAATGTAATGAAAACTAAAACACACACCTGAAAGCATCCCAAACGCCTCCGCCGGTGAAAGCACGGCCTCGTGTAACTCAGAAGAAGGTAAAATACCTCCACCCTCTCTGCTTACTTGACCTAAAAATGAGCATACATAACACCTCTTATAGTAAGCACAAGAATACGGAAAACCTAATATATAAAAAAACAAAATGCAATGAAAACTAAAACACACACCTGAAAGCATCCCAGACGCCTTCTCCACTGAAAGCACGACCTCATGTAACTCAGAAGAAGCAAAAATAGCTCAACTCTCTCTACCTACTTGACCTAAAAAATGAGCATACATAACACCTCTTATAGTAAGCACAAGAATACGAAAAACCTAATATATAAAAAAACAAAATGCAATGAAAACTAAAACACGTACCTGAAAGCATCCCAGACGCCTCCGCCAGTGAAAGCACGTCCTCATCAGAAGCAACCGGTGGAGCCGCCGGAGTTTGCAAAATAACTACAGCCTCCGGAGAATGCAAAGTCACTTCTTTGCCTAAAGCATGCATAGTTAAAGAGCTAGGTTTAAACGAAGGCATCTTATCAGTAATCAAATCATTCACTCTTATCTTAGGTAATGCTTCAGTAATCAACTCTTTCTCTCTTCCCTTACGTAATGCTAAAAAAATGCGAGAGAAGGGAGAGTTGCTTTGAGAAAGTCTGCTGAACAACGTTCTGGTTCTCGGTTATTCGCCTCCACCGGAGAGCTCAAAACCAAGGCGGCAGAATTTGAAATAGCGTCGACATCACCAAATAGTAACCGCTTCATGCGAGCGATTAAGCCAAATATTTGAGTTTCAAACATATCACGAAACGTCATCTCAAGAAATAGGGAAAATACGAAAAGACTGAGAAAAAGTGAAAAGACTGAGAAAAGCAGAGAAAGAAAGGAGAAAGTGAGAGAAAAAGTGAGAGAAAAGGGTTGTTTTAGAGAAAAAAAGTGAGAAGAGAGAGAGAGGGGTAGTTTCAGAACTAAAAACAGCTTTAAGAACTTCACTTTCCACGCGCTACACGCGCAACGTCACATTTTGCACGCGCGTCATAACCGTTTTTTAGCTTTAATTACGTGCTATACATTCGCCACCTCTTTCTAAATTTCACTTGCCACGCGATAACCGTCATAACTATTCTTTAGTTGTTATCTATCATTAATGTTTTTTTACTTTACATTTTATTTATTTTAAGTTATTTAAATTCTTATTTAATCTATGAACCAGCAAAATTTAATAGTTTTTTAATTTATAGTATAGATAAAATAAAATAAAAAGTCATTAGTAATAAGCCCCTTATGATTCATTTTCCAGATGAAGGTACGAACCCTTTTCGAAACATGCAAATGCCAAATTGTTCGTAGTCTGAAATGGGCTTTATCATTCAAAGTGTGAAGCAGAATTCCATACATATTAGCAATGGAGAACCTTCATGTTTGAGATCTACTCCAAAGGCACATGCTTGGAATTGTAGTAGCCACAATAGGAGAAGGAATCACATTGATTCTGTCTAAGATTGGCTGGGAGAAGAGAGTGTGCAGTAAAGGCCAGTTTTAGTTACCTGCACTGTTCATAAGGTTATAAACATACTGCAAATGCAAGTTGTGACTGATCAGCTGGCGAACATGATCTTTGAGATGCAATCCCGGCGTAACCTAAGCATCTTTTCAGATATTAATGTTAGTTCCATTACCTACTTCCCAATAAGCCAACTCATCAAGTTTAGGGGGAAGCTCCACTATCGACTTTCAAATACAGGAGTCAACAGGTTTAGCAATTAAATCACCAGATTCGAGATGTCTCATGACATATTTACTTTTCAGTAAACAACTCCAAAGAAGATGATCCTGAGATTTTAGCTTCCAACCCAACTTGGCCATGCAAGCTATATTCATAAAGTTCAAATTCCTAAGGCCAAAGCCACCAACTTTCTTATCTCTCTTAATAATACTTCAATAGGTCGTATACAACTGCTTCCTATCATTTGAGTCACCCTAAATAAAATATTGTTGACACTGATGAATTTTGTTAACACAAGCTCTTGGCAGTGGAACATACATCATTGTATATGTAGGTAAAGCCTTAATAACTGCCTTGGCCAAAGTGACCTGACCAGCAAAGGAAAGCTAACTACGCTTCCAATGCACAAGATTGGCTTGAAATTTCTCAATAAGCTACTAAAAGTCTTTAAATTTAGGACCCTTTCCAAATAGAGGAACTCCTACATAGGTGCCAAGGGAGGTGGTCTCTCTAAATCCATACTTGGCTATGATAGATTTTCTAGTAACAATCGAAGTATTCCTTGAAAACATAATGTTAGACTTGTCCATATTTATATGTTGGCTCGAAGCACTGCTGAATAAAGAAAGGATATACATAATCGCATTTATTTGGTTGTTAATAGTGATACCAAAAAGAATAAGGTCGTCGACAAACATAAGATGGGACACCTTAGGGCCATCTCTTCCAATCTTCAAGCATTGCCGTTGATTGTTTTCCACTGCATCATCTATCATGTGGGACAACTTGTCCATACAAAGGATAGACAACTAAGGGGACTACAGATCACCTTGGCGTAATCCTTTCTTAGCTTCATAGAAATCTCTGTTATTGCCTTTCCAAAGAACCCGAAGTTGCACAGGAGTTACAACACGCATAATTAGATCAGTAAGATTATCAGGATTACCAACTTCATTAAAAACACATTCAATGAATTTCCAACTCATATTATCATACGCCTTGGCTAGATCAATTTTGACGACGGAGTATCCAATTTTCTTCTTGATTTTTGTACGTATTGTGAAGGATCTCCTGCACAATAACAATATTATCGTGATAACTTCTGGAGGGGATGAAGTGTAACACCCTAAATACCCCCACATAATTTATAATTAATTATCAGAGTAAATTAAAACCATACGCATGTAGGATGCTACTTTCAACACAAACATGCCCATGCAATAAGATATGTAACACGTGCCACTTTTAAAATTAATAATAATAATAATACTAATATTAATAATCAGCAAGTCCAAACTTCGACTTAATTAATAACAGCGGAACATCAACAACTAATTCATTTAATGATTTAAACATGAATCAGAAAATGTAATCATCATAAGCAACATCAAACTAAGGAGATATCCAAAAATCTCCACCAAAACATAAACATGCACAAAAAAGCGTTCAACCCCCCGGTGTTACACACCAGAGCAGACGCCGACTCTAAATATAAAAAGGAAGACTCCATCTTCCACTCACATCAACTCATCTACTGCGAGTTATCTGCACGATGCTCAAGTAAAGGCAACACACCCATTCCACAACACATATCCACACAAACAATACAACAACCATCCATACATAATAACAATGCAACTAATATGCAATGCAATGAGACTCACAACTCGACTCAATGCATGTGGTACCAATACGTGAACATTCAGGTTCACCTCTCCGGTCCTCACTTCCTAGGATCAGAGCTAACCAATTTGTTACCTTCACCTCCGATAACGCTTCACTGATTCCATCACCTCCGAAATCAGCTACTCGCACCCAATCCTAGCCTCTTGGGATTGAGGCTCACCAACATCGGACCATTGTCCAACAACATGAATGCTTGCAACACATTATACATGCAACAACAACATTAAGCACAATGACCAACACCTCCATAGTCAATGTACCCCGCCAATACTATCCACACACGCTATAACAACTCAGCAACATCAACATACAACATACTAAGCAACAACAATGCATTTCAGATTATGTCACACCACAACATAAACACTACAATGCATTTAACATCATCACACAACAAATTATTCAATTTCTGGTACATAAACCACTTTTAGAATAAAGTTCATCGCGTCAGCTTCCCAACGCTTCGAACGGAACCCGAATCAGATACCCGGAACTAAAGTTATGAATTTTCGAAGATTTTCAAAAACTACTCCCAGCGTAACCGATTACACCAAATGAGGTAACTGGTTACATCCCTTGTAACCAGTCACGCAACCCAAAAAACACTCAGTGTAACCGGTTACCATAATCAGGGTAGCCGACAACACCCTCACATATTTGTCTAGTTTATGCAAAACACATACAGTGTAACCGGTTACCCAAATCCTGGTAACCGATTACACACTCATAATTTTTTCCAGAAACTCATTTTTAAAGCAGTGTAACCGGTTACCCCATATCTGGTAACCAATTACACTATGCACAGAAGCACTTTTCTGCAACTTTTCATAACGAAAATCACTTATAAGCTATCCCAAACCCCCATTTTTCTCACAAATCATTTGTCTTATGTTTTAACACGAAAAATCACTTTTTAAAAGTTTCACATTTCAAATTCTTTTCACTGAAAACACTCATAACTTAGTTCCAACTCTGACTCGCAACCACATACATCAACACAACATCTACCATCAACAATTTCAAGAACAATATTACACAATTTACCAATTAACCATCTACCACAACATTATCATACAACATTCGAACACATCTAATTCATCAAACAACATACAATTGCATGATCCACACAATTAGTCCAACAATTACAAAATTGCAACAATGATCATGGTATTGAGAAGAGAAAAACATAAACCAAGAATAGACATAATCTACCCACCATCATCATACAATCCCTTAGATAATTAGAACTCCACTCATACCTTAGAGTTCTTACAAAAGCTTCTCAACAATGGTGATTTTCTCTCCCCCCTTAAGCCCTAGCCTCTTTTCCACTTTTCTCTTATTTTCACGATCTGATAGTTTCTCCCCCAATATCTCTCATTTCTTCTTATTAGATTATTATTATTAGTAGTAGTATTATTAATACCAACTAATTGAAATAATAATAACAATAATAATATTACTAAATAGTTAATTTAAATAATACTCACCTTATATTATTTAAATAAATAATTGTTAACTAATATTACTAATTAGTTTTACTCTCCATACCACCCAACTATACACAATTACTCACACACCCCCAACACCTTAAATTTTATTCTTAAGACCACTACCCTACACCAAGGGTAGCTCAAACACACCAAAAACACCAAGCAATATAGCACAATAACAATCATCAACAAATTAAATTACAGAAAATAAATAAAATAAGTCGGGGCGTTACAAATCTCCCCCACTTAAAAAAATTTCGTCCTCGAAAATTACCTGATGCGAGCAACTCTGGATACGACTCTCGCATTCTACTTTCCAACTCTCAAGTCATATTTCCACCGGCAGCGCCTCCCCACACTATCTTCACGAGAGCAATTTATTTTCCTCTCAATTGCTTCAGTTCACGATCATCAATCCTTACAGGCAAAGCCTCAACTATAAATTTATCCCTCACCTGAACATCATCCATCGGAATCACATGCGACAGATCTGGGACATACTTCTGAAGCTGTGAAACATAGAACACATCATGCAAATTTGACAAGTTTGGTGGCAACGCCACTCTATAAGCAATAACTCAAACCCTCTCTGATATCTAATATAAACCAATAAACCGAGGAGTAAGCTTCCTCGACTTCAAAGAAAACCCAACACCGGTCACCAGAGTGACTCTCAAGAATACATGGTCCCCTTCTTAAAACTCAAGATCCTTCTTTCTCTTGTCATGGAAACTCTTTTGTCTACTCTGCGAAGCTTTCATCTTTTCTCGAATTAGCTTCATCTTCTCTGTAATCTACTAGACAATCTCAGGTCCAAGCACCACACTCTCACCATATTCATGCCAACATAAAGGTGTCCTACACCTCTGACCATACAAAGCTTAAAAAGGCGTCATTCCAATACTAGAATGGTAACTGCTATTATAAGTGAACTCTATCAACGACAAATGACTATCCCAAGCACCTTCTTGATAAAAACACAACCCCTCAACAGATCTTCCAATGGTTGAATAGTCTTTTCTGTCTGCCCATCTATCTACGGATGATAAGCAGAACTCAACCTCAACTTCGAACCTAAAGCCACCTGCAAACTCTCCTAAAATTTGGAAGTGAACCTCGGATCTCTATCTGACACAATACTCAACGCAACTCCATGCAGCTTCACAATCACACGGATATAAATCTCTGCCAACTTCTACAGTAAAAAAATTGATGTTAATCGGAATAAAGTGCACCGACTTCGTCAGTCTATCAACAATCACCTAAATGGAATCATGTCCTCTCGGAGTACTCGCTAACCCTGTCATAAAATCCATAGAAATGATGTCTCATTTCCACTATGGAATATCCAACGGTTGCATCAGCCCCACAGGCTTCTAATGTTCAACTTTAAACATCTGACAAGTCAAACAAGCGTACGCAAACTGTGCCACATCATGCTTCAATCCAAGCCACCAAAATATCTTCTTCAAATCCTGATACATATTTGTAGCTCTTGGATGGATCTCAAGCTACTCCTATGACTTTCTTCTAGAATCATCTTTTTCAACTCAGAATCATCAGGAATACAAATTCGGTCTCAGAATCTCAGCACACCTTGCCCATCCACTCTAAAGTCACTATCATCAGTCTGATTACTCCCAACCATCAAGTTTATCAACTTCACATCCAACTTATGACTTTCTTTAATATTATTAAAAAAAATCATTATTGATCTTCAACATACCTAATATCACACTCTACAATGTCAGCTCACAGTCCAAACTCAAGTCTCTGAACTGCTCAATCAATTCCCACTCTCTAACCATCATAGCCGACATATGAAAAGACTTTCGACTTAAAGCATCAGCCACGGCATTAGCTTTACAGGGATGGTAATTCAAGCCAAAGTCATGATCTTTCAGAAATTCCAATCATCTTCTATTCCTCATATTCAATTCCTTCTGATCAAACAGACACTTCAAACTCTTATGATCACTAAACACCTCGAATCTGGAACCATAAAGATAATGCCTCCAAATCTTTAACACAAACACCATTGCAGCCAATTCTAAATCACACTACAAAAAATCGCATAAATTATGGCAGTTTTATTATGGCGTTTAATAAAAATGTCATTATTTACGGTACATTAGGGCAGTTTTTTTAACCGACATAATGATAATCACAAAATGACGGTTATAAACGCATTTATTCACTAATTTTATTTTAATAAACACTAGGGTCCAAAAGGGCACTCCGTGCCCGTTTGTCCGCTTTTTTATTGCGCTAACGCGTGAATATACTAAGAATGTCTTTTTTTATAAGTTTGATTTTAATATAAACTATTTATATGAAATATGTAATATTTACGCATTAAATTTTGTTTGAATTCAGAAAATTGCATTGTGACGTGACTTTATTCAACTATTTTTTTTAAGCAAATCAATAATGTGAGTGGAATAATTTGGTGGTTAGGATTACCGTATTATGGAAAAAGAAAATAGGTTACACCAAAATTAAGTTTTGTATTTATATAGTGTTATAGATTGTTCAAAACCATAAGAAGATTTAGATAGAATAAGAACAAAAAACTTTCTCACAGTTTATTAAGAAAATAAACATAAACATTAACAGAGATATTAGGTTACATTGTTTCTTAATACGAAGGTCAACCATGGAATCAAAATCAGAAATATCTCTCGTTTCACTGCAAAACAAATGAAGTAAATTTTAGTAGTCAACGTTATAGTGTAATCTAGTAAGTACACGCCTAGTGTGACATTGCAAAAGTATAGTTGAATGATTTAACATAATAGATAAATACCTGAGTTTGTGACAACAAAATTTCATTAAAAACTGTATTTTTAGTAAACTCCCCTTCTTCCCCCTCTACTCTTCCGTCTTTAATTAGCACTCTTGTTGCAACCCGCGAAACACCACCAAGTAATAATGTAGCATCTATGTGTGAGGAAGTTGTTGCTAAGACAATTTCACTATTACGTCTCAAATTTGCCTTTATAGTTCAATAAAGGAAAGTTTTACCTATCCCTCCAAGACCATCAACAAAAATAAAATTGAATTTGTTTTTGGTGGATGGCGTTCACAATTGTATTGTAAGCATTCATCTGGTTATTATTTGACTTCTCAATAGATTGAATGTCTTCATTTGGAATTTGGACTAATAACTCTTCCTGAATAATTGTTCGCATTCCCCCGACTTCATTTGTTTCCATTGTTAACATTGAAAGATCGTAGTTTTTTATTAGTTTTCCATGTAGTAGCAAAAGATCCATCAATTCCCTCAATAACATATATTCAAAGTTATCTCCCACAACAATATTTGTCATTTGATAATCCTCCACCATGCAGGGATAAAACTCATTAAATAGGCCTCTAACATCAGTTGGATCACAAAAAATTAATATAGTTACAAACAACCGTAAAGCATAAGGTATACGCATATTTGATGCTTCAAGCAAACATTCACGAATACTATTATCACTCTCTAATAACCCCCAATCCTCGACTACTTTTTTTGAATGTGAAAAACATGCACCATTATGTGTAAGAAGGAATTCCCAGCTTGTTGGACCTCTTAAATGAGACAACAAAACACGTAAATAAAATTTTTCACCTTCAAAAGGGGATACAGTATAGATTCGACCAATAAATTTTCGTTTTGTCCGTCTTCGCTGCCACTTCTTGACCCCTTTTAGCCAACAATAATGCTCTGGAATCTCTCTGTACGAGTAATTACTAGCATGTGGATCCATTTGGTTTAGTGCAAAGAATTCAGTGAGCATGGTTATTGCATTTTTATTATCATTTAGGACATCTGTGATTCGTTGATGCTTATAAAACTATACTTGACGATGATTTGGCAAGTGGATTAGTCTTTCAACAGAGGGATATAACTTGTTAAGTGTGAATTTAAATATTTTCCACAATGCCTCCAGAGCACAAATCCATCTTGCATTAACATATTGTTGAATCATATCCAAACTTGTACCTCTGTGAACTTCCATTGCAACTTGATCAGGACCTTTGTAAATATATTTATACAAATATTTAATGCTTTTGATGTTGCTGCAAATCTCAACATTGATGTGACAATCATACTTCAACAACAACCATGGATTATAAGGAACCACCCATCTATTATCAATACACTTATTTCGATTTAGAAAAATGGGATCACTAAACCTTCTTTTGTATTGCGGGTATGAGTCATTTCTCTGACGCGTCTCTTCTCAAAAGTCTTTTGGATATCGTTTTTTACAATGACCATTCTTCATACATGGAGAGTTTTGATTCAATACTCCACATTGCCCATGGATCATGTGTTTTAACACCGCTTCATACAATTCTGGTTGAAATTCATATCGTGGAATTTCTGCTTTCACCACACTATCACACTCTTTAGGTTCCCGTAACTTGTCATCTGTATCCAAGATGAGTAGCATATGCACATATGGTAGTCCACGTTTCTGAAATTCTGTTACATACATATAACTTTTAACTCTCCCTAAGACTCCTTTTTTAATGACATCATCCTTCAACTGCTCAAATTTTGATCGAAAAATTCTTGTTAGCAAATCAGGTTGATCTTGTGGAGTTTGATGGAGGCCTAATTTGGAAGTTATCTCAATCCAAGAAGGATTGCATGTCATTGTAAGGAATATATCCGGTTTACCATCATTAAGAACAATAGCCATATCATCTTGATATCTTTGTGTCATGTCTCGTTTACTGCCAATAAATGACGATGGCAATATCATCCTTTGTCCAACATTATCTATAGAAATATATGAAAATTATAAAAATTAAATGTGTCGATAGTGGTAAACTTAAAGTGGAGGCTCCTCATGTATAAATCTAACATGTTATATTAAATACCTGAGTTATTCTCTCCATCGTACAATGCATCTTGTAACCCCTGATATACCTCAGACCGAATATTATTATTTTGATTTCTTCGAATCCATCTCAACCTTTCTATTTCAATCTTTACATAATTGTCTACAACATACTGTTGTAAGAGTCGGCCCGATTTTAACAATACAGATTGATAATTATGATGAATCTACATTGAATAAAATAATCAATCATGACTTATTTTTTTCACACTTTTAGAAGTAAATTTCTTAGAAAAATAGTTTAGCATGTACTTAAAGCACATAACTGTAGTACTCTCGGCATGTAACATTTTTTCCAACATTAATTTTTATTTCTATGTCCCAACCATATGTTTCGAACGGAAATAATATATGATATTGTAAAGGATCATAATACCCAATTGTTTCTTGAACCTTTGTTAGCTTTTCATCACAGTTGATGACATTTATATCTCTTCCACGTTCTATTGTATCTTCATCACCACCACCAATAAAAATTGCTGCGACTTGAGAAGCTGAAGGGAGACTATATTGTGGTTGATTTGACGGACGTTCTTTAATGAGTAACCTACATTCTTCAACATTTGGCTCTAGTGCAAGCTTCCTAAACCTAATGACAAACAGGTTGCATTGGTGGAGTATTTTTTGCAATTTATACACTATGGCTTGGTTAAATATTAGGGTTTCCCTCATCCTATTTTGAAGCTCATGATCAGTATCATAAATGTATAGCTCCAAGTAATGTGGCCTTGAACCTTAATTAGGATGAAAATATCCTATTTTGTGATAAATTTTGCCTTGAGCACGAAATGTGTAAATACCACGACCAGTTGCAACCAAACTTTCGTCGACATGAACACCAAGTGAAGTAAACGACATTACATGGTTGTAACTTCTAATATGGTGTATACAATTTCGTCCTTCAGTAGAAGTGTCTGAAAATAACTGTAACAACTCGTCAGGAGCAGACACCTGTGTAATTGTCACCTTTCCACCTTTGTAACACATATCTTGAGATTCTCTATGAAATAATTTTGCAGTGCATCGTCTACACTCACTGTAATACCCGTATTATTTAAGTACTTGATTGGATATCAGAAGAGATCAATTATTTTATTAAAAAGACAGATTGATATTATATTAGTTCAAGAGAGAGTTTTAAGGTAACTCTGATAATTGATCAATTGGGTTGAGATGACAAAATATCAATTGGAGATATTTTACCCTGTTGGATTATATATATATATATATATATATAGGGTTAATAGTCATTTTGCCCCCTGCCATATAGGCGATTTTCGAAAAACCCCCTAATAAAAAAAACTTGCAAAAAAAAACCCTAACATTTGAAGATTCTCTTAATTTTGACCTTCATCACATCCAGTCACCAAAAAAGCTGATGTGGCAGGGGTCAAAATAAAAACGCTGGCAAAATGGTAGGGGTCAAAATAAAAACGCTGCCAAAATGGCAGGGGTCAAAATAAAAGCGCTACCAAAATGGCAGGGGTCAAAATGACAGGTTTTTGGTGACTGGATGTGATGAAGGTCAAAATTGAGATAATCTTCAAATGTTAGGGTTTTTTTTGCAAGTTTTTTTTTACAGGGGGATTTTTCGGAAATCGCCTATATGGCAGGGGGCAAAATGACTATTAACCCATATATATATATATATATATATATATATATATATATATATATATGTTAGAAAAGAAAAAAAGATAGAAAGAAGAAGAAGAAGAGAAGAGAAAGGAAGAGAAGAGAAAATGGAAAAGAGGGAAGGAGGCTTGGATCATCGCCATTTGTTCTTCATCTTCTTCAACCTCCTCTTCGATTACCAGGTGGGTTCTAGTTAGACGTTCTAAGTTCTAGAATTAAGGATTTAGAACTTAGGTTAGATTTGAGAGAAAATGATCAACGGATAAATCAATGAAATCTAACGGATGAAATGCGATATAAATGTGTGGAAGGCTTGTTGTTATGATTGGAACATTGATTTGGGTGATATGGTATGAATTGGAAGTGGTTTGGGTGAAGAATTGGGAGTTTGGACCCAAACGTTTTTGGTTTCTCACTGCTGCGAATTTTTGAGTTCCGCATGGTTCGCCTAGCGAACCTGGCAAAGGCGAAAGCGAATGGTTGGTCGAGGGTTCGCCTAGCGAACCTGGTGAAGGCGAAAGCGAATGGTTGGTCGAGGGTTCGCCTAGCGAACCCGAAAGAGAATGGAAGGCGAATGTTCACCCAGAGTTTGCGAAGCGAACTTTATGCCCTTTTGGCTCTGACTTGGTTCGCTAGCGGTTCGCAAGGCGAAGGCGAAAGCGAATGTTCGTCTGGAGATTCGCCTAGCGAACATGGCAGATTTTCCTTTTTTGTTTCCTTTATAACTTTTGATCCGTAACTCGGATTGACGCACAATCGGAAGCGTTGGAAAGCTATTTCAATGCTCTTTGTGATGGTGAGGTAGAAACATGGTTATATGCTATGGATTGATAAGAAAAATATGGAAAAGTAATGTATATGTGAATATTGTAGTCCTTGTTTCTACCAAATTTATGAATCGGGAAGCTGATTGTTATGGGACTTGAAGCCTTGGAAAGAGAATCCAATGTGCTATTAAATGGTATGTGAGACCATGATTTAACCAAGGATGCTTGGTAGAGGATAGTTGTGGCTTTTATGCCTTAAAAATGTGTGTGAACTACTATGTGGTTATGTTTGACATATTATGCTATCATGTGTGTTTTATGATTGATATTGTAATATGCTTGCACTACAAGAAAAATAGTGTTTTGCGACACAATGATTGCGAAAGTTTCATAAAAACCATCGTCATTTGTAAGTTACGGCAGTCGTTAAATTTTTTAAAAATTTAAAACATATTACGAAGGTTTTGGATAACTGCCGTTAAATTTTTTAAAAATTTAAAACATATTACGACGGTTTCAGATAATCGCCGTTAAATTTGTAAAAAATTTAATTTTATATATTATGTTAATAATTTTTTAGTTAATTATTTTTAACTATAAATTAAAAAAAAACTATAAATTATAAAAGAAAATTTAGAAATTAATAACATAAAATCAAGGAAGTAAGTAGGCATGGAAGAATTTTCAGCATACTTCACTCATATCCCCTAAATAGCACATCACCTTCTCCTTCTCACGATACTCACAAAATCAATGGAACTAATGAATCCGCCATGAACAAAAGTGCGAACCTACCCTGATCCACCTCCCTTAAATCTATCCTTCATTTCCTTCAATTTCTTTTGATTGAACCTAAATCTAAGCAACAGCTGAAACCCTAACGAAATGGGAAAACCTTGTTCTGGCAGCAAACGCGCTCAGCCAGCCACACCGGAACAAGATGAACTTGACGAAAACGTTCTTTCGCTAGAAGATAACGAAATCATTTCGCTTCTTCCGTCGAAGCGAAAGAAACTTAAGTCGTCTTCTGCTGACACTGATGATGCTAAGTTTGTTGGAAAACCTATTCCAGGGGATGAAGCCAGATCTAAATGGTCGCGACGTTACTCCAAGAAAGAGTAAATTTTTATTTTATTTTATTTTATTTTTATATTTATTTATGGGTTAATTGTGATTTACCCCCCTGACATATGAGCGTGTTTTGGTTTACCCCCCCCCCCCCCCCCCCCCCCCACCGTTGCCATAGGCAGGTTTTGGCAACGATTTTTTCAAAAAAAACCGTTGCCTAAAGGCATGTAGGGGGGTAAATCAAAACTCGCTCATATGTCAGGGGGGTAAATCACAATTAACCCTTTATTTATTAAATAATTTTATTTTATGTGAGAATAGTTGTGAATTCATTGTTGTGGATTGTTTGCAGTGGATCTGAGGAGAACAATGGTTTAAAAGCGAAGTTTCATTATCGTGAGGCGAAGGTTGATGGTGTTATTTATAAGCTCAATGACACTGCCTATGTCAAGGTATTTTAGATTTAGGGTTTTAGGGTTTATATGTTTTTTTTTTAAATTGGGGGTTTTCTTTCTATGTTATTTTTTCTAATTTTCTGCATTGTTTTTTAGGCTGAAGATGGTAAACTTAACTATATTGCAAGGATTGTTGAGTTCTTCGAATCTGAAGACAAAGATCCATATTTTACTGCCCAATGGTTTTATAGAGCTGAAGATACTGTAAGATTGTTTGTTTTAACTGTTGTTTGTTTATATTTTTAGGGTTATGTTTAATTTTGGAGATTTGAATGTGTGTTGTAGGTTATTAAGATTCATCCTGAGCTTATTGACAAGAAGAGGATTTTTATATTTGATGTCAAAGATGAAAATCCTCTTGATTGTATTGTCAGGAAAGTGAAAATTGCCCTAATTACTCCTGATGTAAGTGTTGTTTTGTACCATTTGGTTTGTGTAGTTTGTTGTTTTAATTTCAAATGTTTGAAGTGTTTGCAAATATGTACTTTTTTGAAGTGTTTGCAAATTTGTATTTTTTCTACTGTAGGTAAACTTGGCTGCACAGAAGAAGAAAATGCCTCCTTGTGAGCTATATTATGATATGAAGTACACTATTCCTTATTTAACATTCTCAAACATTGGAAATGGTATGGAATTCATTAATTTAGTGGTAGTTTATTTATAGTTTCTATGCTGACACTGTATTTAATTTCTTATGTTGGTTGTTGTTTGGCCTAATTGATACAGACTGCTCCAAAATAGAGAGTGATACATCTACACTTTCAAGTGAATCAGATTCTAAATCTGGGACTAATAGGGGTGTTACTGGGAATAGTGTTTCTAATGGAGGGTTAGTTCAAGACAAGGATTCCGAAAAGACAAAATGGACATTATTAGATTTGTATGCTGGCTGTGGAGCTATGTCCACTGGTCTTTGGTTTGGAGCTTCTATATCTGGCATCAATCTTGTTACGGTATTTAGAATATTTTGCATAATTAGTTCATTTTAGGTTTGCTTGCAGAGGATTTTTCAATACTGAATTTATATTGTTTGTTTTTTACTTTAAAGACGTGGGATGTCGACATAAATAAACACGCTTGTGATAGTCTGAAGCTAAATCACCCAGAAACACATGTATGTATTTGTTGTTATCCAGTAGTTTATGCTGCAAGTAGTACGTAGTATGATGCTGCGTATTTTTGTGAATTTGTAGAGTATTTATAGAGTGGAGTGGGTAGTGAGCTGTGAATTCGTTGTGATTGAGAATCAGAAAAAACGTGA
Source organism: Lathyrus tuberosus (assembly GCA_022829125.1). Taxonomy (NCBI): domain Eukaryota; kingdom Viridiplantae; phylum Streptophyta; class Magnoliopsida; order Fabales; family Fabaceae; genus Lathyrus; species Lathyrus tuberosus. The sequence continues at coordinate 788,123 of JALAZF010000185.1, forward strand.
TGTGGTAGTACGAAGTATGACGCTGCGTATTTTTGTGAATTTGTTTTGCTCATCGTACAGGTTGTGTCATTTTGCCATAATCCTGTTGTGGGGTTAATTTATGAATGGTTTTGGAAATATCTTTCAAATTGTAACGTGATCATTTTTTTGTCGTTAACAGGTTTTCATAGGCTTTGTACCAGCTGGATTTTGTGATGCGTGGTGGTTCGTAGTGCTAAAGGTTTGGCAGGATGGTGTGGCCAGGAATGTGTACGTGACGGTTATGGCTTGTGGCTTGCTGCAAGGTTGCTGTGGGTTTGTTTCAGGGCATGTGTAACGCCCCGGATTAATTAAAGTATTTATTTAATTAATTAAATTATAGAGTTTTGCGATAATATGAGATTTTGATGACTTTGGTGAGAAATTATGATTTATGTGATGTTTAGAGGTGTTTTGAGAATTATGGGACATTTTAGAATAATTATAGTAATTAAGTTAGAATTGTTTAATTAGAAAAATAAAGTAATATTGGAGTTGGATGACAGTAAGGACATTTTGGTCATTAGCGAAGAATTAGAGAGGACAATAGAGGAAAATCATAAAAGAGGTTTAAGGGTTATACGGAGAAATAGGGTTTTGGAAAAAAGTCACTGTTGCGTCGCGTTTGGAAAAGAGGCAGAAAGAAGAGAGAAGCAGTTATGCTTGGAGATTTGCAGAGGGGATTGAAGAACACGAAGAGGATTCAAGGCTACGAAATCATATCAGGTATGAGGAGTGTAATTATGTTATTATAATTGATTTTAAGTTTGAGGTAATTGTAGAATATTTGGAATAATCAATCGATGATGGATTGTGGTAGAAGCCTAAGTACATCAGACAGAAAAATGTCTATATGTGGAGTACATTGAGAAACCGATAACTGACTGTAGGTAGGAGTTATTGAGAGATTATGAGAAATTATAAAAAACCTGGATGATAGAGGAATCGAGTGAATGGAATGGTTAATTGGAACTTTAGTGAAATTATTGACGGATTGGAAGGAGAAGAAATAGAAAGAAAAAAAAGATTTTTGGGGGGTGGCGCAAGCCACCAGAATTTAGTGGCGCCAACCACATGCTACAAAGGGTGGCGAAAGCCACCAAGGAGTAAAGGTTGGGGTGGCGCAATCCACCCATTAAGTGGGGGATTTGTATTATTTTTTTTTAGTTTTCTTTTAACAACTATAACTTTTGTTTTACGAACCCGTTTTTGATGCCGTTTGAGGCTATGGAAAGGTAATGAAATCAACTATAACATGGAAAAACAATATAGATCATATAGTGTAATCCTACAATCAAAATTGATAGACTAAATGAGGAGTGTCTTGTATTGATATACAGTAGGTTTGCATGTCTGTGTGAAATTGCAGGATTTTATCTAGCAGTGGTTTGATTGATATTGTGATAATGAAATGAGAATATGATGATTATGGTGCTATTTTGAGGTTGATTATCTTATTGCAATGTGATGATATTTTGTGACAAACTGACAGTACGTGTGCTTTACTGTGTGAAATAACATGATTTTGCCTGGAAGTGATCCATTTAATATTTGTATAATAAAAATGATGTTGTTGTGACTATGATGTATGTACTACTGTAGCAGTTGTATGGTGTTTATATGATGTGCATACTTGATGTATTATTATGGCTATATGATGAGGATTATGTGTGATGATTATATGATGGTGATTATGTGTTGATGATATATGTGAAGAGTATAAGATAGTTTTGATGATGATAATGTTGTGTTGACTGTGATGATGATGTTTGTTGTGTGTGATGAATTGTGGTGATTGGTTTTATGAATGATGATGCGTTTGACTAGCAGTGGTCATGTTTTGGCGAATTATTACGCATCATGCATTCATAGCATATTTTTAGGACAATTGTCCAGTGAAGTTTGCAGGATGATATCCAGTGAAGTTGTAGGACTTATAGTCCAGTGATGGCCTTAATCCCATAGTGTGGATTAAGTGCATTTTATGATGTGCTCTGGTTCCAAGTGGGAACCGATCCTATTGGTGGGGATCTTTGGAGATTGAAGATGACTAAGTCATCAGTGAAGTTTCGGTACCGCATGCATGTTACATTTCATGATTGGTGGCATTGCATAATGTTGTTGTTCCTTAAGGATTTTTGATTGATTTCTGATAAGTGATGTTATGACAGAAAATGTGGATTCACTGTTGTGTTTTATCTATAATTTACTTGCTGTGTGATTTATATGATGTTATGACAAAAACAAGGAAATGTGTGAAGTTACTGTTGAGTTATACTGTTGAAGTAATATGCTGCTATGAGTTACTTGCTGTGGTGTTGCTATTGTTCAAATTATTAATACTACTATGCCTTTTACTTACATCTTTTATAATGATTATGATTTACTCACCCTGCCTGTTGAATGTTTCCCCTATCTAGGCAACGCGCAGGTAATTTGGAGTAGCTATAGACGCATTGGAGATTTAGCTTCGGAGTCATTTATTTATATTTCGGGGGATTAGAAGGTGTCTTGCTCTGATATATGTAACATTGGGGTCTTTGGGGATCGTTTGAATTAAACTATATGTTGACAATGATGTACTGAGATGTTTCTCTTGATTTAAAATGTTTTAAGCAAGATTTATGAATTATGGAGTTTGACGGTAAATTTGAAATGAAGTATTCTAATAAAGGTATTTTGAGACAATAATTCCGCTGAGATGTTTGAAGTTTTATGATGATATTTTTAAAGTGTGAACGTGCTAAAATTTGAGAACCCGTGTTACGGAGCAGGATATTTTATTATGATGTTTTATGAAGAAATGTTGCACCCTTTTAGATGATTACTCTGATATAACTATTTAATATTATATGAATAATTGTGGGGTTTTAGAAGGGTGTTACATTAGTGGTATCAAAGCAGGTCGGCCTGTCCGGCCAGGTTGTCTAATGTTGTTTGTCCCTTAGTACGCGACATGTGTGTGAAACACTGTCGGTACTTGCTTGTGTTCTAACCGTTGTCTACAGGAGTTGGTTGAAACAAGTGGGGGAGAAGTTTTCGCTTCCCTGATATGTGTTGGTCGTGGAATGTTAGTTCGGTGTCCCGCTGATGGCAAGTGTGCAAGCATTGTGGGAATTGTGTTGTTTCCGAAACTGAAGGAAATATGGAGATAAGGCTTATGGCAACTAAGAATTGTGCCTTAGGAAGCTTCATGCACAAGATGCAAGGAACACTGTTATAGTTTGGTAAAGATGGTTTATGCCCCATCATGGATGTCGACTATCTATTGACAAATTGAGGAACTAATCACCCTTGAATCTCTTGTTGATAGTAGACGGGATCATCTGGGATGGAATAGACGTGTCCTGCCAGCTTAGATGGTGTGTACAATGAATTGTTTGGAGTTAAGCCAAGTGCATACAGATTTTTTGATGAGTAGATGCAAATTCCTATATCTGAAGATAGGACGGATTCGAGGTTCTTGTCTGTCTGTCGAGTTGGGATGCCGCTGAGGGAGAACGATCAGGTATGATTGATGGTTGATTCAGAGAGAGTAGAGAGCAATGTGATGGCTAGAGATATGCCAATGACGTATGATTCCTGATATTTTCCTAAAGATATCTGCGACTTTCCTCCAGAGCATGAATCTAAGTTCGACGAAGGTGAAGAGTTGTTTGTTCTGTTAAGTAAGCGGATAAGCCTGTGATAGATGGTGCAAAGTGTTATGAGGGTGGGTTCTTTGAAGGCATAAGGAAATGCAGTGGTTGGTGATCTACCTATGGTGTGTGACTTTTGAATGTGTTTCCATATGATATCAGTGATTACCGCCATAGTGTGGAGTGGAAGTTGCTACGACCTAGTACTTGATACGAGTCTGATGTCGGTGACTCCATAAGGAATGTATGTTTCTGAGTTAAGAGAATTGAAGGAACAATTAGAAGAATTACTTGAGAAGAAGTTTGTTCGACCAAGTGTTTCTCCGTGGGGTGCTCCGGTGTTGTTAGTTGAGAAGAAAGATGGTAGTATGAGGTTGTGTGTGGACTACAAACAACTGAATAAAGTAACTATTAAGAATAAGTATCCACTTCTGAGGATCGACGACTTGATGGATCAGCTAATGGCAGCTTGTGTATTCAGCAAGATTGATTTAAGATCTGGTTATCATCAGATTCGTGTTAAACCAGATGATATTCCGAAGACGGCTTTTAGGACGAGATATGGTCACTATGAACACACTACAATGCCATTCGGTGTGTCCAATGCACCTGGTGTGTTCATGGAGTATATGAATAGAATTTATCATGAGTATCTGGATAAGTTTGTGGTGGTTTTCATCGATGATATTTTGATATACTCCAAATCAGAAGAAGAGCACGCAGAGCATTTGACGATTGTGCTGCAAGTGTTAAGAGGGAAGAAGTTGTATGCGAAACTGTCGAAATGTGAGTTCTGGTTGAAGGAAGTAAGTTTCTTTGGCTATGTAATTTCAAGTGGGGGGATTTCTGTGGATCCCGCAAAGATTGATGTTGTGTTGCAATGGGAGACTCCGAAATCTGCTACTGAAATCCGAAGGTTTCTTGGATTGGCAGGTTATTATCGCAAGTTTATTGAAGGCTTTTCTAAGTTGGCTTACCTTTAACGTAACTGACGCGGAATGGTCAAGTATATGTGTGGGATGTGGCTTGTGAGGAGAGTTTTGTGGAACTAAAGAAGAAGTTGACGACCGCTCTAGTATTGATTTTACCTAATCCAAATGAGTTCTTTGTGGTATATTGCGATGCATCGAAGATGGGCCTTGGTGGAGTGCTAATGCAGAATGGACAGGTTGTTGCTTATGCGTCGAGACAACTAAGAGTTCATGAAAGGAATTACCCTGCACATGATCTAGAGTTGGCAGCTGTAGTGTTCGTACTGAAAATTTGGCGACACTATCTTTTTGGTTCGAGGTTCGAAGTGTTCAGTGATCATAAAAGCTTAAAGTACTTGTTTGATCAAAAGGAGTTGAATATGAGACAGAGAAGGTGGCTTGAATTATTGAAGGATTATGATTTCGATTTGAATTACCATCCTAGAAAAGCAAATGTAGTGGCTGATGCGTTGAGTAGGAAGTCGCTGCATATGTCAATGCTTATGGTACGTGAGTTAGAATTGATTGAGCAGTTTAGAGACATGAGTTTAGTGTGTGAGGCCAATTCTGATAGTGTAAAATTGGGAATGTTGAAGCTGACTAGTAATATTCTTGAAGAAATTTGAGCAGGTCAGAGATCCGATTTGAAGTTGGTGGATCAGTTGACGTTGATTAACCAAGGTAATGGTGGGGAGTTCAAAATTGATGAAAATGGTGTGACGAGATTCGGAGATAGAGTGTGTATTTCGGATATTCCTGAACTTAAGAAGAGTATTCTCAAAGAAGGACATAGAAGTGGGTTGAGCATTCATCCCGATGCTACAAAAATGTATCAAGACTTGAAGAAGTTGTTTTGGTGGCCTGGAATGAAAAAGGACGTGGCAGAATTTGCTTATGCTTGCTTGACTTGTCAGAAGTCGAAAATTGAACACCAGAAGCCTTCGGGTTTGATGCAACCACCGAGCATTCCCGAGTGGAAGTGGGATAGCATTTTAATGGATTTTGTGACGGGTTTGCCGGGGACTGCGAAGGGTAATGATTCTATTAGGGTAATAGTAGATAGGTTAACTAAGTCGGCTCATTTCTTGCTGATGAAGATTAATCATCCTATTAAGAGGTTGGTTGAGCTGTATATCGATGAGATTGTGAGGTTGCATGGAATACCGTCGAGTATCGTATCGGATAGAGATCCGCGTTTTACGTCAAAATTTTGGAAAGGTTTGCAAGATGCTTTGGGTACTAAGTTGAGGTTGAGTTCTGCTTACCATCCGCAGACAGATGGACAGACTGAGAGGACTATCCAATCTTTGGAAGATTTGTTGAGAGCTTGCATGTTAGACCAAGGAGGAGCTTGGGATGACCATTTGCCTTTGATTGAATTTACTTACAACAATAGTTTTCACGCGAGTATCGGTATGTCACCGTATGAGGCGTTGTATGGGCGAAGGTGTAGGACACCGTTGTGTTGGTATGAGTCTGGCGAGAGTGATATGCTCGGACCTGAAATTGTGCAAGAGACGATTGATAAGATTAAGATGATTCAAGAGAGGATGAAAGCTTCGCAGAGCCGTCAAATGAGTTATCATGATAAGCGAAGAAAGGAACTAGAGTTTCAAGTGGGTGATAATGTATTTCTGAGAGTTACGCCGATAACTGGTGTCGATAGAGCTTTGAAGTCGAGAAAACTTACACCGCAATTTATTGGTCCATATAAGATTTCAGCGAAGATCGGTGAAGTGGCGTATCGGATTACTTTAACACCGTCACTTGCGAATCTTCATGATGTGTTTCATGTGTCTCAATTGAGGAAATATATTCCGGATCCTTCGCATGTGATTCAAATGGATGATGTGTAGGTGATAGATAACTTGACTGTTGAAGCATCCCCAGTGCGATTAGAAGGTCAGGAAATAAAGCAATTGCGAGGCAAGGATATTGCCTTAGTGAAGGTATTATGGGGTGGACCAGCTGGAGATAGTTTAACTTAGGAACGCGAGGATCAGATGAAAGAGTCCTACCTGTTCTTGTTTGTGTCAAGTAATTTTCGAGGGCGAAAATTCTTTCAAGTGGGGGAGAGTTGTAATGCCCCGGATTAATTAAAGTATTTATTTAATTAATTAAATTATAGAGTTTTGCGATAATATGAGATTTTGATGACTTTGGTGAGAAATTATGATTTATGTGATGTTTAGAGGTGTTTTGAGAATTATGGGACATTTTAGAATAATTATAGTAATTAAGTTAGAATTTTTTAATTAGAAAATTAAAGTAATATTGGAGTTGGATGACAGTAAGGACATTTTGGTCATTAGTGAAGAATTAGAGAGGACAATAGAGGAAAATCATAAAAGAGGTTTAAGGGTTATACGGAGGAATAGGGTTTTGGAAAAAAGTCACTGTTGCATCGCGTTTGGAAAAGAGGCAGAAAGAAGAGAGAAGCAGTTATGCTTGGAGATTTGCAGAGGGGATTGAAGAACACGAAGAGGATTCAAGGCTACGGAATCATATCAGGTATGGGGAGTGTAATTATGTTATTATAATTGATTTTAAGTTTGAGGTAATTGTAGAATATTTGGAATAATCAATCGATGATGGATTGTGGTAGAAGCCTCAGTAGATCAGACAGAAAAATGTCTATATGTGGAGTACATTGAGAGACCGATAACTGACTTTAGGTAGGAGTTATTGAGATATTATGAGAAATTATAAAAAACCTGGATGATAGAGGAATCGAGTGAATGGAATGGTTAATTGGAACTTTAGTGAAATTATTGACGGATTGGAAGGAGAAGAAATAGAAGGGAAAAAAAAAGATTTTTGGGGGGTGGCGCAAGCCACCAGAATTTAGTGGCGCCAGCCACATGCTACAAAGGGTGGTGCAAGCCACCAAGGAGTAAAGGTAGGGGTGGCGCAAGCCACCCATTAAGTGGGGGATTTGTATTATTTTTTTTTTAGTTTTCTTTTAACAACTGTAACTTTTGTTTTACGAACCCGTTTTTGATGCCGTTTGAGGCTAAGGAAAGGTAATGAAATCAACTATAACACGGAAAAACAAAATAGATCATATAGTGTAATCTTCCAATCGAAATTGATAGACTAAATGAGGAGTGTCTTGTATTGATATACAGTAGGTTTACATGTCTGTGTGAAATTGCAGGATTTTATCTAGCAGTGTTTTGATTGATATTGGTGATAATGAAATGAGAATATGATGATTATGGTGCTATTTTGAGGTTTATTATGTTATTGCAATGTGATGATATTTTGTGACAAACTGACAGTACGTGTGCTTTACTGTGTGAAATAACATGATTTTGCCTGGAAGTGATCCATTTGATATTTGTATAATAAAAATGATGTTGTTGTGACTGTGATGTATGTACTACTGTAGCAGGTGTATGGTGTTTCTATGATGTGCATACTTGATGTATTATTATGGCTATATGACGAGGATTATGTGTGATGATTATATGATGGTGATTTTGTGTTGGTGATATATGTGAAGAGTATAAGATACTTCTGATGATGATGATGTTGTGTTGACTGTGATGATGATGTTTGCTGTGTGTGATGAATTGTGGTGATTGGCTTTATGAATGATGATGCGTTTGACTAGCAGTGGTCGTGTTTTGGTGAATTATTATGCATCATGCATTCATAGCATATTTTTAGGACAATTGTCCAGTGATGTTTGCAGGATGATATCCAGTGAAGTTGTAGGACTTATAGTCCAGTGATGGCCTTAATCCCATAGTGTGGATTAAGTGCAATTTAGATGTGCTCTGGTTCCAAGCGGTAACCGATCCTATTGGTGGGGATCTTTGGAGATTGAAGTTGACTAAGTCATCAGTGAAGTTTCGGTATCGCATGCATGTTACATTTCATGATTGGTGGCATTGCATAATGTTGTTGTTCCTTGAGGATTTTTGATTGATTTCTGATAAGTGATGTTATGACAGAAAATGTGGATTCACTATTGTGTTTTATCTATAATTTACTTGCTGTGTGATTTATATGATGTTATGACAAAAACAAGGAAATGTGTGAAGTTACTGTTGAGTTATACTATTGAAGTAATATGCTGCTATGAGTTACTTGCTGTGGTGTTGCTGTTGTTCAAATTATTAATACTACTATGCCTTTTACTTACATCTTTTATAATGATTATGATTTACTCACCCTGCCTGTTGAATGTTTCCCCTATCTGGGCAACGCGCAGGTAATCCGGAGTAGCTATAGTCGCATTGGAGATTTAGCTTCGGAGTCATTTATTTATATTTTGGTGGATTAGTAGGTGTCTTGCTCTGATATATGTAACATCGTGGTCTTTGGGGATCATTTGTATTAAACTATATGTTGACAATGATGTACTGAGATGTTTCTCTTGATTTAAAATGTTTTAATCAAGATTTATGAATTATGGAGTTTGACGGTAAATTTTAAATAAAGTATTCTAATAAAGGTATTTTGAGACAATAATTCCGCCGAGATGTTTGAAGTTTTATGATGATATTTTTAAAGTGTGAACGTGCTAAAATTTGAGAACCCGTGTTACGGAGCAGGATATTTTATTATTATGTTTTATGAAGAAATCTTGCACCCTTTTAGATGATTACTCTGATATAACTATTTAATATTATATGAATAATCGTGGGGTTTTAGAAGGGTGTTACAGCATGCGCGTGACAGTTATGTGTGAAATGGTTGCGTTGTGTGGTGTAAGTCGTACGAGTGGATGTGTGTGTCATGTGCAAATGGCTAAAGTTTTTTATGCTGAAGGTGGGTTGGTGTTGATGCGTGAGGCATAATGTTTAGCTGCTGCAAGTGTTGGCATGGTCAAGTGTGGCAAAATTTTTAGGCATCAATCACTGTGTTGAAGTTCAAGTGTGGATAGTTGCTGCATGCGGTTCATGAGCATTTTGTGAAGGTTTTCCACTGTGCATTCTATAATTTGTACAAGGCTTGTGCGTATGGAATCATGGTTCTTTGTTTATGGATTTTTGTTTTGTTTTGAAGGAATATATTTTTTTGAAGATTTTTTATGTGAAATGAGCTAGTATGATGGATTTTGGAAACAATTGGGAGAAGTTCTTAGGACACTTTATGAAAACAATTTATAGCTTATACATAAACATTGTAACTTTGTTATATCTTTTGTTATAGAAAGAGTTTATAGATAAATGCTTATTATGATAAGTGCTTATGCTATAAACTGCAAATTAAGTTGTTTATCCAAAAAGTGTATGAGTGCAAGTGAAACAAATATTGTTCTTGAAAAACTTTTTTAGCCAACTCTCCTATCTGGTAAGTCTTTATATATATGGTTTTGTGAATATACATGTTATGGAATCCTAATTTTGAAGTGTTTTGCAGTGAGTGATGAAGGTGGAAATTGGAGCTTAGGATAACACAAATTGTTGTCTTGGAAGGTTCTACTTAAGAGAAACAAAATTCTTGTTCTGGATGAAGCTACTGCCTCCATTGACTCTCCACAAACGCATTGTAAAACCTAATCTGCAATTTGATATTTGTTTGGTTTGATTCGTTCATCAGAGATACATTTGGTTTTTGATGAGAATGGAGGTTGTTAGCGATGTGGCATCATTGGAGGTTGAATTGTTGCAGCTCCCAGAGGTGTCTACTGTGGGACTCAAGTCTAATTTCACATTCGTCAAAACACTCTATCACTAGTGGCTTTTGCTTCCTGAAACCAATCGCTTGGTATGTGTTTTTCTATTCTGAATTTAATGTTTCCAAGAGACAAAATGATTATATGTCCAATGTTCTCTCTGTAGCATAAAAAAGAGTTTTCAATTTCCCAAGATTCATTGTCCCAAGGCCTCTCTATGGAATCTCTTCTCAGGATTCATAGTCCCAAGACCAGTAAGTTTTCAATTTCTTCAAATCCTTATCATATTTTAATTTCATGTTTTATGTCTCTCAAGTTTCAAGTTACTGTTAAACATAATAGATGAATATAGCTTTTTTACTGCATTTTTATGGCTTGGACTGACAGAAAATTCCAGTGTGGTGGAGATGGTATAGTTGGAAAAATCCAGTGGCTTGGAGTTTGTATGGATTGTTGGTATCACAATATGGAGATGTAAAACACAAGATTGAATCTAGTGATGGAGGAGTAACAACTGTGGAAGAATTTTTGAGAGATTACTTTGGTTTCAAGCATGATTTCTAGGAGTTGTTGCTGCTGTTAATATTTGCATTTCTAATGAGCTGTTGAAAATGCTTGGTCAGGGAGTAGACTTGTAATATCTATGTTGCTAAGTTTTGACAGTTAAATTGAAATCCTGATCACTCTCCCTTTGTTTTTGGAGTTGATTATTTTGGTTAACTGTCTAGGCTTGCTGCTGTTGCAGGTTTTGGTTTTGGGTGCAGTTGTACGGGTAGTGTTTGTCTTGCAGAGATATCCTGCTTTTTTGATATGTTTATGTAGCAGTATTTGGTTCTTTGGGAGGGTAGGATTACTGGGGTGTTTAGTTTAAGCCTTTTATTTGGGCTGGCTGTTTCTGGTGTAAATTGGGTACTGATGTTGTAACTGGTTTAGGCATGCCTTATGCCAATTTAAATAATAATTTTGCTGTTTCAAAAAAAAAAATATTACATTTCTAATAGCTTTTGCTTTGATCTTTGCATATCGATCAAGATATTTAATTTCCAAATCACTTTTTTTTAAATTATTCTACATTGTTCGATAAACCAATTGTTTTTTGTAATAAGGTTATTATGTAAATAAAACTGTAAATGAAAACAATGTTCTGTGTGTGCTAAAAGTTCATTTGATATATATATTTTTTTTAATTTTAGAAATATATTAGCTGCGGAATTACCTGCGGATTTTACATTTCCTGCGGATTTACCTTTGGAGATACCTATGGCTTTTTATTTCTGGATAATAAAAAAGAATTATTTATGGTTGTTTTAACCGCCACAATTTTTTATTTACGACAATTCCTTACCCGTCGCAACATTGAACGACGGTTGGAGTGGCGGTTTTAGGAACCGTCACGATATAGCCTGGCGACATACGTTTTCGCGACAGAAGCAAAACCGTCGCGACTAGTAAGTTGTGGCGGTTCAAACCGCCGTAATCTGCCAATATTAACCATCGTAACTTGCCAATTTTCTTATAGTGTTGGATAATATCGTTGTTAAGTATGAATGAGAGAATATGCATGTTAAAATGAATTAGGAAGAGTGAGGATACTTTACCCCAAAACAAATGGCATAGTTAAGATTGTTATAATTCTAGGTTGTGAATAGAATTGTGATAGAAACTTTGGATGGCGACGCTCATGCATTCATTGGCGAGTTCTGGCCTGGAGTAGATAACCTAGATGGCAAGGCTCGGGCACCTGATGTAGGAAGGTACATCCGTGACGAGATTGGTCTAGGAGTGAGTGAAACACTAGTATGGAACATGTGTGAACCATTGTGGTTTGGTGAAAAGACATAAGAGGTCTTAAGGTGAATGTGGCCTTGTGATTGTCGAATACAATCACGTTGTGTATATTATCACGTAATCGGAATAGTTTGTATCCCCTAATAAATATTAGTGACCCGTGTCGAGATCCTCTGGTGTAGGATGGCCGGGGAAAGTATTTATTAAGTAAGTAACTGTGACCTGTGCCGAAATCCTCTTGTGTTGGATGGCCAGGGAAAGTTACTTAGTGGTGGTATTAGTGACCCGTGTCCATAACCTCTTGGGTAGGCTGGCCGGGGAAAGTACCATGTGTAGGTAACCGTGACCCGTGTTGAAGTACCCTTGTGTGGCTGGCCAGGGAAAGTTATCTATGTTAGCTTCCAGGACCCGTGTCCATAATCCTTTGGAAGGACTGGCCGGGAATGGATGTCTATGCTTTTAAGGATCCGTGACCCGAGTTGAACTTTCTTATAGGGTTGGCCGGGGAAAGATGCCTTGGTTTGTGATACCGATTAGTGATAATTAATTAAGTTTGAGCTGTTGAACTCATGACATGTTTCCATATAGTGTGAGATTGAGAACTCAAGGTCATTTCCCTTCCCCTTGACTTGAGTTTGGATTGTTAGAACCTTGTAAAGCCGAGAGAATCCATAAGATAGGGAACTCACTGAGATTTGATGTATCTCACTGTTGCGGTGAAAATCAGATAACAAGCTATTAATTAACTTGCATCATATTTCATTTACAACCGACTTTGATTTATCCAAAGGAAAGGTTCAAGATCGAGAAAAACCTAAAGGGGGGAGATCTAAGGTTCGGGGGTTGGTTATACAAAGGGAAGGTATTAGCACCCTAAGTATCTGCAGTACTCTACAGGAACCTCTTGTTTAGTTTGTGTTATGTTATATTTGTTTGCTAAGGTAAATCTGTACTAGGACTAAGGTAAAGACCTAAGGTATGTACACTAAGTTTGCCTGCCAAGACGTCGCATCTTGTGCCTACGTATCTGACTAAAGAATCAAAGCAACCGTAGTTCACCTAACTAAGGGTGAAAGAGGAACCATTGGCTATGGCCAAAGTTCCAAGGGGAAATGAGTATGATCTCATTTTAGAGTTCACGATAACTCTCTAAGTCTAAGTTATGAGGGAAAGTGAGCACTCATGATGATGAGAGTCACATAGAGTTCACGATAACTCTATAAGTCTAAGTAAAGGAAAGTGAGTTCTCGTGATAGAGAATCACATAGAGTTCTCAATAACTCTATCCTATTACTAAACTATGAGGAAAATGGCTCTTATGAGGCCAAGGTAAAATGGGAATGGATTGTGACTTAGGAGTCAAAGTGAAAAAACTTTCCTTTGGAAGGAGGGTCAAATGAGTCAGTATGAATATACAGTGAACAATATGAATATGAACAAGAATAATAATCAAGATAATATTTGACAGAAAATAAAATCAAGATAATATTGACAGAAAGTAAAGTCAGTGATTTATTGGATCAGTGATTCGGGTCCAATGTAGTGCTAAACCGTCGTAGCACGGTCTATGAGGAAGACCATACTATAGGAGGAGGCACAATGCAATCTTTGTGTTAAGACACGATGGAGAAATGAGATTGATGATAATTCTCCGATGCAATCGTGTCACACGAAAAGAAAAGGTGGAGATCTCATCTTTATCACAAACTTTCATTAATTATTCGAAGGTAACCTATCACGATCTCAAAGTATAGAAAGAGATCTCGATGATCACTCACTACAGATTTGAAATAATGAAGGTTGGTCGCTTCGACAACAACGTTCTTGAATAAAGAACTTCATCGATTCAAAAATGAAAGTGAAGATAAAATAAATACGGTATGAAAAATAAAATCGGTCTCATCTTAATCATGATTTAATCAAGAAATCGACAATCTTGATTTTGGACTTTCATTGACCGGTAAAAAAATAATAAAAGAGGTGGCCTCATATATATCACAACTTTAGTGATTTTGAATAGATCGACAAGTCGTGATTTTTGTGATATCATCGGCCCAAAAAAAAAATAAAGAAAATGGGCTCAAAGTGAAAATAAAGCCGGTCTCATCTAAATAAGGATTTTAGATCGATAAATCGAATACCTTTTTAATTAGATTTTCATTGACCGATAAAATAAACAAAAACGGCCTCATAGTCATCACGATTTTTTAGTAAAGTAAATCAATAAAAATCGTGGCTTTTTTAATATCAAAGGCCCTAAAATAAAGAAAAATGATATTGAACTGATAATGATAAAAAAAATCAAAGACAAGAATCCACAATAAAAACCAAATAAAATAGTAAATGGTTAGGGATGTATAAAGCCTTTCTTAAAAACTTAATCAAAATAAATATTAAAAACTCATTCAAGATTTTTTTAAACACAAATTAATAAGAGAAAATCATTTAATAAAAAAAGAGAATAGGGCGCTGGACTTTTGAAGGGTGTGTGTAAAATATAAAAAAAGGATGGGATCCTTTGGGCTTGAAGCCCATCACCCAAGATCAACACAGTTTTTTTTTTAAAGAAAAGGGGGTGAGGCGATGAAGGGGAGCATGTGCATCAGTAAGGGATGGAATCATGTGGGCTGAAGCCCATCATCCGTTCCTCAAAACCCATCACAGACAGTAAAAGGGTGGTGGTTTTAAAAGAGTCACGGGCTCTGAGGCCCAACATTCATCACCACTCGTTCAGTCATATGACCATGGAAATAAAAAAGAAAAAAAAAGCAAAAACAGGGTATGGTTTTAAAATGAAAACAAAATCAATCGAAGAAAACGGCAATGGCGTGAATAGAGGAAGAACACGAACGCGTATTAAAGCTTAACGCAGCGTTTTCATCCAACCTTCTTCGCAAGCCCTTGTCTCCTTCGTTCGATTTCTCGTTCGTCGCTCTCTCTCGGTTCGACAAATATGCTCGGAAGCTTTCGCTTCCTCATCGCGTTCTTGAAGTCTAACAGTGACAACAAGGAGAACAAAATCTCAACCCGATTGTCAACCTTTTTCGTGAAGAATGATCTCCCTCTGTCCGAGTCAAGGTTTGTTTCAACTCCAACTTCGCTTTCTCACTTCATCTTTCTTCTCTGATTATGATTTCTGATTTTGGGGTCTCAATCTTCTTCTCACTTTCTGGTTTGATTTTGGTTGAATGATTGGGTGTTGAAAGAATGGGTTTGATTTGAGTTTTGTGTTGTTGTCATGAGTGAGGCGGAGGTTGATGTTTTGAGGAGAAGATTGAGTGATTTTCTTTTGCGGAGGATTTGGGATGGCGGATTTATGTTGTTGTTTTTGATTCTTTTGATTTGAGAAAGATGGAGAAGATTTGAAGAGTTTTAACGTAATGGTTGAGGGTGAGTCCGCCCTAATGGAAATGGGGGTTTGAGGTTTTGTAGCTGAAGAAAGAAATTGAGTATGGTTTTCAAAATTTGAGAGAGGGTCCTTAGAAAAATGGTTTCGCCCCAGTTTATTGTTGTTGAAGTTATATTATACCACCTCTCCTCCTTTGCCTTTTTCTTTTTTAAATGTGGTTTTCGATTGTTGTACAGGCTGTTGGTAGAGTAGGTCGTATTGTCGCTGTTGGTTTGTGCAGAGATTTCGACAGGTTGGGGTGGCTTGGTGTTGCAGAGTTTTGATGCGCAGGGCTGAGGCAAGTTGTAAAGGTTGTACGGTTTATGGAGATTTGTTTGGTTTTGAGCGGAAAGGTTTGGAGGCTGATGGTACAGACGCGTGAGGATCTTGCGTGGGAAAGAGAGTAGATTTACTGGCTTGTGGTCCCTCTTTGTGAGCTGTTTGGATTTTAGGAACTCCAATATCATTTCTTTTCCTTTTTATTTTGACACTTTTATTGTAAAGTAAAAAGAAAAAGGTTTTGTGATGCCTAATGGGCTTATGTGAACTTGAATTTAAAAGTGACTAGAAATTGAAATGAAACTTGAAGATTGACTTAGGACTAAAATTGAAAATTTGAATGAATTAAAAGAATTGAAAGAAATTGAAAATTGAAATTGATTTGAATTGAAAATCAACTAAATTAAATGTAAATTATAAAATAAACTAATTAAATTAGCCTAAAGTAAAGATAAACTAAAAAATAGAAAGTTGAGATTTAAATTAAATTAAATTAATAAAACTTCGATTAATTAAATTTATTTTAGATTAATTAAAATTTATACTGAACTAATCTAACCTAAATTACACTAAAATGAAAAACAACCTAAAACAAAACAAAATAAATAAATTAAGTTAAAGATAAAAATCTAATTATATATATGAAATTAAAATTAAGAAAATAAACTAAATTAATTTTAAATAATCTAAGAAAAATTAATTAAATAACACTAAAAAGATAAAACGACTAAAAATGCACGATCAACAGATGTTTAATTAAAAATGCGAGACGACTGACTTAAAATGATGCGCGAACAATCAGGCGAATCTGAGGGTAAAATTTGGGGTGCAATAGTTGCCCCTATTTAAGTATTTTCACCGGATGACATGAGAGATGGAAATTATGGTGAAAAATATTTAAATATAGATAACCGAAAATTTTGCCCTTAGATACGCTGATATGCAATGATATGGAAAAAAACTAGTCTAAGATGTAGACATGCCATGAACTCTAGTATGATGATATGATGCCATGATAGATGCAAAAAATGCAGACAAACAAGCAAACAACCGCAGGTGAGTAACACCGGGGAAGGATGAAGGTTAGTATCCATGAGGGAAACTCACTGGGGATACAGGCTAACCAACAAAAGAACAAGACTCCCTGGGAAGACTCTAAGGAAACACTGGGGATAGAAAAACTGAGGGGAAACCCTACAAGTTCTTACTGGAGATAGGAGCCAGAGAGGTATTCTCCACTGGGGAAAGATCCAGGGGATGGACGACAGGTTCAAAAGTAATCGGACGATACTGGGGAAAAAGACACATTCTTACTGGGCATGAAACTAGAAAGAAGACATGATCACCACAGGGGATCAGTTTGAAATAAAATTATAGACATCCTACAAAGATTTTCAGGGGATTTCTTGTATTGAAGAGTTCAAACGGGATCTTCAAGAAAAGCCAGAAAAGACAGAAACAAACTCCGCGTGCGCCGAATGATGATCAATCACAAGGACTTTCAAAGAGATAACGATAATGACTGAACTTCTGCTGGGAACCAGATTAAAGTGACAACAAGGATTGGACTCAGAAGTGATATGTCAACATACACCAATTTGATTTGAATAAGATACCAATTTAAATTGGTGGAGGTACCAGTATGGGCTGGGTTTTGAAAAGGGTTCAAACAACGGGTTCACGATAACCAGAAGTTTAAACAATGTTTGACTAGATTCAAACAAAGAATGGTCCACAATATCTGGAAAGTTAAGTTCAGGTTTGACTCGATTCAAACAAGGACGTTTCACAACAACAGACTGAAGTTAAGACAATGTTTGACTTGATTCAAACAAAGACGGTGCCAACGATAATTGGACTTTTGGTTCAAGCTTGACTCGATTCAAGCAGGAACAAACTGAAATAAAAGCAATGTTTAACTCGATTCAAACAAAGACTCGGTTCAGGTTCGACTCGATTCGAACAAGAACGGTTTAAACAAAAGACTCAGTCAGTGTTTGACTCGATTCAAACAAAGATTTGGTTCAGGTTTGACTCGATTCAAACAAGAACGGTTTAAACAAAAGACTCAAAGATGGTCAGTGTTTGACTCGATTCAAACAAATACTCGATTTAGGTTCGACTCGATTCGAACAAGAACGGTTTAAACAAAAGACTCAAAAATGGTCAGTGTTTGACTCGATTCAAACAAAGACTCGGTTCAGGTTCGACTCGATTCGAACAAGAACGATTTTAAACAACAGACTTACGATAATCTGAAGTTAACAAAGGATAAACAACAAGCTCATGATAACTCGAAGTTTAGGTTCAGGTTTGACTCAATTCAAACAAGATCGGTGCCAATGATGATTAGACTTTAGGTTCAAATGAGACCTGAGAAAGAAAAGAGGCCAGTGATGACTGGACTTTAGGTTCTTATGAGACCTGAAAAAGAAAAGGTGCCAGTGATGACTGGACTTTAGGTTCTTATGAGACCTGAAAAAGAAAAGGTGCCAGTGATGACTGGACTTTAGGTTCTTATGAGACCTGAAAAAGAAAAGGTGCCAGTGATAACTGGACTTTAGGTTCTTATGAGACCTGAAAAAGAAAAGGTGTCAGTGATGACTGGACTTTAGGTTCTTATGAGACCTGAAAAAGAAAAGGTGCCAGTGATGACTGGAATTTAGGTTCTTATGAGACCTGAAAAAGAAAAGGTGTCAGTGATGACTGGACTTTAGGTTCTTATGAGACCTGAAAAAGAAAAGGTGCCAGTGATGACTGGACTTTAGGTATCCAAATGAGGTGATTGAGTATCAGCTAGATTGGTACTGGGGTTGCATCAATGAAGATTAGACTTCCTGGGGAATACCCATTATGGTTGCAAAGAGGTTGAATAAAACCAGAGATAGATAAGTTTCTCATAAGAGATTGCCACTTATTGCCATGAAAGAACAAGCTTCTCCAAGAGAATGATACTTGTTGTTGGGTATAAATTCCAAAGAGATGTTGATATTACAACACTACCTGAGGAATAATTGTCTTCAATGAGGATCTGTAGAAGATTCTTCTGCGAGACACAGTGCCAAAATAAATGCACGTTCAAGATGGGTTTGAAGCCACACCTGTCAGGGATTAAAGTTCAATCTAGGAACAAGCTAGAAAGAAACGGTCAAACAAGACTCCAATTGAGGAATGAACTCAAATGGGAACTTATCTTATCCATACGAGGAAAAGATAACTGAACCAACCATCATCCACGAGAATCAAACTCTGTGGGGATTTCAAGAGTGGATGGGCACTTTATGCATAGGGCTGACAACTCTATTGGAGCGAATAGACACACCCAGTCACTTGGGGAGATAAATGCCAAATTGAACAAAACAGGTAAATACCAGGAAGATAGCAAAATGCTAAAATGCTATGCATATGAGTGCTTATACCATGCTTATGCTTATGCTGACAAAACAGACGAGAAGTGAGACTAGAGATGAAATAAACATCTCGACAAGGATACCCAGCCAAACTCATCAGATTGGACCATTACTGGGGATAAATTTGCAGATGAAGCAGCTCTACTTCAAGGTTATGACCTTCTCTGGGGAATGAGTACTCCACTTGGTATAGCATCATGACTTCACCAGGATTGTCATCATGAGCTTGATTTCTTCACTGGAGAGAAGAGAACCATTGGGAAGTGCCAAGATTAGCTGATGTAATAACTTTCTGGGGAGCTAGCAGAGACGCCACAAAAGCTGAGTAATTCTGCCTGACTCATCTGCCCCAGAAGTCTGTCAGAAGAAAATACCAAGAGGATCTTACAGAAGAATTGGCATACAAGGTGTTTCAATATCTTCAAACTCTTGGAGAGATTCATGAATTTCAGCCTAACTGCCCCTGATTGACTGCCTTTGCATTACAAAGTCCTTAAACTTAGTTCCTCAGACTGGTTGATCTGTGAAAGAGATGCCCCAAACTGATTGGCCCTTTAGAGATTTACTGAATCTCGATTTGATTGCCCCTGATTAACGGTATTCGTGATACAAAATCCTCAGACTGCGCTAGACACAACTAAAGAACAACTTGCCCTATTGGTGGGTCATTGGAGTCCTTGCCTTGAAATAAACTTGTCATAAGATGACCTCAAGAAGGCTCGCCCCAATATTCTGAACTTTTGAAAAGCTTCTGCCCATGATTCTTGGCTATTGAGATGGTGGATTGGCAGAACCTTCTGTTTGGTTGCCCCTTGACTGAGCTCCCTTTATCAAGTCAAATTCCTTAGCTGGCTGCATTTGTTGGGATTCCTTTGATATTGAACCGTTTTTTTGCAAACAAGTATTGTTCATTAAAAAATTGGCAATTTTAATGCAAAATTCATGCAAGCTTTTGAAAAACAAAGTTTATTGATGAAACACGCACGGTGTAATGATTAAATAATCAAAAACAAAGTGGATCTAGTCATTTACAGAATGACAGATGAAGTGGTCAACACACACAATTAGCAAAGATCATTAGGAGTCAAGTTAATCAACCTTGTTGTAGTATGCTTTTCAAAACAACCTTACCTCAATTAGTTCTTTTAAGGGTTGTATCGTGGCCTGGTTCACGGTTTTATGAAACAAAGGATAAAGGCTCAAAGTTTATTTGGTTCCCACCCCATCTTCGTGATGAACTTCAGTCCTACACTCAGTTAACTCAAGCTATGCATTCAGATTCCTATAGGCTAGGAATGAATTGATGATAGTTGGTGATGATTTGGACACCTTTGTAGTCATTACTCCCTTACAGAATTTGGTTGTCTTTTGTTGTCTTTGCTGAGGTTATGACCTCTTTTTTTTTTTGATGAGGTTATGACCTCTTTTTTTCTTTTGTTGAGGTTATGACCTCTTTTTCTTTGTTGAGGTTATGACCTCTTTTTCTTTGTTGAGGTTATGACCTCTTTTTCTTTGTTGTACGAACCTTCTTGTATAAGGCGAAGTTTTGGGCTTCCCATCTTTCTTGGCTTTTGCCTTGAAAGGGACTCGGCTTAATCTTCGATTAAGGATTTTCGACAATCCTTCCTTATTTGTTGTTTGGAGGAACAACTTGTATAATGTCAACTCATTTGATCTGAGGGAGCTGACTGTGTCTTGCATGAAGCGCTTGCATTCGAATGCATAACCATGTTAAACTGAGAACTACCCACCCCAAGGTTAAGATTTGAGGGTTTTTTTGTATAAAGAAAGAAAACTCCTACTTCTAGGCTCGAAGGGTTAACAAGGGATTATCTTCCTTATTTCTCTAGTGTTTGAGGATTGAACAATGCCTTACATCCTCGGCGAGGTTTAATTGAAAGCATACCACAACAATTATGGATAATATTTTCATCATCCTCCCCAATCTTTGCTTGAACAAAAGGATTAATATGGGAAAAAAAATTTGTCTGTTTTTTTGTTTTTTTTTGTCTTTATGAACACAAAAGTAAACGAGTGAAACAAATGGACTTAATCAAAAGATGCACAAACATTTCATTAATCTTGCCAATTTGAAAGTACAACAATGCTTATAAGCAAATATAATTCAAACATGCAAAAAAAATACAACAAAAATGCTAAACAGCCAAATGATTGCCAGCTTTAGGGAATTGAAATTTCTTTCTTAATCTGCCAAGCTGAGATAATCATCTTCAGAGTTGATTGTCGAGATCCGCTGGAGAATCATCTTCACACATACTCTCAGAAAATTCTTCCACCTCAGAGTCTGATGAACCTGCGTGATTAGGCGAAGGTTTGCTGATTTGGATGCCTTGAGGCGTGAATGAGAACATATCAGAGTCAAACAAAGTCTGAACCTGGCTTCTGAGTACCCTAAGTCTTCAGCTGAATGCCTTTGTGCCCCAGCATGGTGGTCACAACGAACGAGTCTGAAAAAGACAACTTCAACAGCTACTTCAAGTCCAATGATGGTTTCGGGAAGTCATCTGGGTTACAGACAGAGGGTGGATGAGACTCAAAGCTGAGAAATGCACATGCAACGCGAATGCAAATGCAAGCCAAATGTTTTCAAGGAACTCAAAGCCAAGTTTGCAAACTTTGTAAAACTGAAGAGTTTTGTTTAAAAATCCGTGATCTCTAAGGATCTTTGCAAAGAAAAGAACGTCTGAGTTCCTTGAAACCATCAATGGATGCGATGAGATGTATGCAATGTACAAAACACGGGCACACAAAAACATAGATATATGTACACACAACAGCACACAAGCCCTAGATTTAGGGGTCTCATGCATGGATGAACGTATGCACAAACACACATATACAAATATTCACAGATATGCACACACAAACAAGAGAGGGCCTAGGTTTGAAGATCACGAGCATGGAGCCATGGTCTACCCATCCCAGAAGGTATGTACTATGGGTTTTCATCTGCAGAACAGGGTTTTAAAAAAGGTTCCCAGAGTTGACAATCCATCTTTTGGATAATATCGACTTCCCAAATAACTTGGTAATCAATAATATTCTCAAGAGAATCTCGTCTGAGTGTAGTATCGCGTGATAACCATTTCAGAAATAGACTCCCTCATGGTCACCGCACTACATCCTAAAAATGCCAAGTGGGGCTAAGGGTAACTAAAGGTCATCAGAATCACGGGCACCTAGGTCGAAGTGGCAACGCCTTCACGATTGCTCGTTCAACATATACCAACTCCGAGAGGGCCTCAACTGAGTGTGGAATCTCAAGTCAACTCTTTTGGGAATCGACTCCCTCAAAGTCTCCTTGACTATATCTACTATCTTATCATAAGTGCACTCAAATCCGGGTTAAGACTTATCTCACCACTCAATAGTAGCACCCTGCACACAAAAGAACCCAAACAAAAGAGGTATACAGATATATGTACAAGTATAGCAAGCAATCATAAATAACATAAACAAAACAAGGTGGGTTTAACCCTAAAAAAGAATTACTTTCCCCAGTGAATTCGCCATTTCTGTTGCGGTGAAAATCAGATAACAAGCTATTAATTAACTTGCATCATATTTCTTTTACAACCGACTTTGATTTATCCAAAGGAAAGTTTCAAGATCGAGAAAAACCTAAAGGGGGGAGATCTAAGGTTCGGGGGTTGGTTATACAAAGGGAAGGTATTAGCACCCTAAGTATCCGCAGTACTCTACAGGAACTTCTTGTTTAGTTTGTGCTATGTTATATTTGTTTTCTAAGGTAAATCTGTACTAGGACTAAGGTAAAGACCTAAGGTATGTACACTAAGTTTGCTCGCCAAGACGTCGCATCATATGCATATGTATCTGACTAAAGAATCAGAGCAACCGTAGTTCACCTAACTAAGGGTGAAAGAGGAACCATTGGCTATGGCCAAAGTTCCAAGGGGAAATGAGTATGAGCTCATTTTAGAGTTCACGATAACTCTCTAAGTCTAAGTTATGAGGGAAAGTGAGCACTCATGATGATGAGAGTCACATAGAGTTCACGATAACTCTATAAATCTAAGTAAAGGAAAGTGAGTTCTCGTGATAGAGAATCACATAGAGTTCTCAATAACTCTATCCTATTACTAAACTATGAGGAAAATCGCTCTTATGAGGCCAAGGTGAAATGGGAATGGATTGTGACTTAGGAGTCAAAGTGAAAAAACTTTCCTTTGGAAGGAGGGTCAAATGAGTCAGTATGAATATACAGTGAACAATATGAATATGAACAAGCATAATAATCAAGATGATATTTGACAGAAAATAAAATAAAGATAATATTGACAGAAAGTAAAGTCAGTGATTTATTGGATCGGTGAATCGGGTCCAATGTAGTGCTAAACCGTCATAGCACGGTCTATGAGGAAGACCATACTATAGGAGGAGGCACAATTCAATCTTTGTGTTAAGACACGATGGAGAAATGATATTGATGATCATTCTCCGATGCAATCGTGCCACACGAAAAGAAAAGGCGGAGATCTCGTCTTAATCACAAACTTTCATTAATTATTCGAAGGTAACCTATCACGATCTCAAAGTATAGAAACAGATCTCGATGATCACTCACTACAGATTTGAAATAATGAAGGTTTGTCGCTTCGACAACAACGTTCGTGAATAAATAACTTCATCGATCAAAAATGAAAGTGAAGATAAAATAAATACGGTATGAAAAATAAATTCGGTCTCGTCTTAATCATGATTTAATTGAGAAATCGACAATCTTGATTTTGGACTTTCATTGACCGGTAAAACAATAATAAAAGAGGTGGCCTCATATATATCACAACTTTAGTGATTTTGAATAGATCGACAAATCGTGATTTTTGTGATATCATCGGCCCAAAAAAATAAAGAAAATGGGCTCAAAGTGAAAATAAAGCCGGCCTCATCTAAATAAAGATTTTAGATCGATAAATTGAATACCTTTTTAATTAGATTTTCATTGACCGATAAAATAAACAAAAACGGCCTCATAGTCATCACGATTTTTTAGTAAAGTAAATCAATAAAAATCGTGGCTTTTTTAATATCATAGGCCCTAAAATAAAGAAAAATGATATTGAACTGATAATGATAAAAATATCAAAGACAAGAATCCACAATAAATACCAAATAAAATAGTAAATGGTTAGGGATTTACAAAGCCTTTCTTAAAAAATTAATCAAAATAAATATTAAAAACTCATTCAAGATTTTTTTTAAACACAAATTAATAAGAGAAAATCATTTATTAAAAAAAGAGAATGGGGCGCTGAACTTTTGAAGGGTGTGTGTAAAATAAAAAAAAGGATGGGATCCTTTGGGCTTGAAGCCCATCACCCAAGATCAACACAGTTTTTTTTTTTAAAGAAAAGGGGGTGAGGCGATGAAGGGGAGCATGTGCATCAGTAAGGGATGGAATCATGTGGGCTAAAGCCCATCATCCGTTCCTCAAAACCCATCACAGACAGAAAAACGGTGGTGGTTTTAAAAGAGTCACGGGCTCTGAGGCCCAACATTCATCACCACTCGTTCAGTCATATGGCCATGGAAATAAAAAAGAAAAAAAGCCAAAACAGGGTATGGTTTTAAAATGAAAACAAAATCAATCAAAGAAAACGGCAATGGCGTGAACAGAGGAAGAAAACGAACGCGTATCAAAGCTCAACGCAGCGTTTTCACTCCAACCTTCTTCACAAGCCCTCGTCTCCTTCGTTTGATTTCTCGTTCGTCGCTCTCTCTCGGTTCGACAAATATGCTCGGAAGCTTTCGCTTCCTCATCGCGTTCTTGAAGTATAACAGTGACAACAAGGAGAACAAAATCTCAACCCAATTGTCAACCTTTTTCATGAAGAACGATCTCCCTCTGTCCGAGTCAAGGTTTGTTTTAACTCCAACTTCGCTTTCTCACTTCATCTTTCTTCTCTGATTATGATTTCTGATTTTGGGGTCTCAATCTTCTTCTCACTTTCTGGTTTGATTTTGCTTGAATGATTGGGTGTTGAAAGAATGGGTTTGATTTGAGTTTTGTGTTGTTGTCATGAGTGAGGCGGAGGTTGATGTTTTGAGGAGAAGATTGAGTGATTTTCTTTTGCGGAGGATTTGGGATGGTGGATTTATGTTGCTGTTTTTGATTCTTTTGATTTGAGAAAGATGGAGAAGATTTGAAGAGTTTTAACATAATGGTTGAGGGTGGGTCCGCCCTAATGGAAATGAGGGTTTGAGGTTTTGTAGCAGAAGAAAGAAATTGAGTATGGTTTTCAGAATTTGAGAAAGGGTCCTTAGAAAAATGGTTTCGCCCCAGTTTATTGTTGTTGAAGTTATATTATACCACCTCTCCTCCTTTGCCTTTTTCTTTTTTTAAATGTGGTTTTCGATTGTTGTACGAGATGTTGGTAGAGTAGGTCGAATTGTCGCTGTTGGTTTGTGCAGATATTTCGACAGGTTGGGGTGGCTTGGTGTTGCTGAGTTTTGATGCGCAGGGCTGAGGCAAGTTGTAAAGGTTGTACGGTTTATGGAGATTTGTTTGGTTTTGGGCGGAAAGGTTTGGAGGCTGATGGTATAGACGCGTGAGGAGCTTGCATGGGAAAGAGAGTAGATTTACTGGCTTGTGGTACCTCTTTGTGAGCTGTTTAGATTTTAGGAACTCCAATATCATTTCTTTTCCTTTTTATTTTGACACTTTTATTGTAAAGTAAAAAGAAAAAGGTTTTGTGATGCCTAATGGGCTTATGTGAACTTGAATTTAAAAGTGACTAGAAACTGAAATGAAACTTGAAGAATGAATTAGGACTAAAATTGAAAATTTGAATAAATTAAAAGAATTGAAAGAAATTGAAAATTGAAATTGATTTGAATTGAAAATAAACTAAATTAAATGTAAATTATAAAATAAACTAATTAAATTAGCCTAAAGTAAAGATAAACTAAAAAATAGAAAGTTGAGATTCAAATTAAATTAAATTAATAAAACTTCGATTAATTAAATTAATTTTTGATTAATTAAAATTTATACTGAACTAATCTAACCTAAATTACACTAAAATGAAAAACGACCTAAAACAAAACAAAAAAAATAAATTAAGTTAAAGATAAAAATATAATTATATATATGAAATTAAAATTAAGAAAATAAACTAAATTAATTTTAAATAATCTAAGAAAAATTAATTGAATAACACTAAAAAGATAAAACGACTAAAAATGCACGATCAACAGATGTTTAATTAAAAATGCGAGACGACTGACTTAAAATGATGCGCGAACAATCAGGCGAATCTGAGGGTAAAATTTGGGGTGCAACACTCACCCTACTATTGTTGATTATTTTCAGGAGGTATTTGCAGGTTTGATCTACAAGTGGAGCTAGGCTTGGATGTTTCAAGAGGAGCTTAGTTGAGCTTATTCCGCTGTGTATTTGTTGTATACAATTGAGGATATTGTATATTGATCTTAGATTTTATTTTGGCTAGTTTCCATGTCTTGTACCATAGATTATATTATGTTTTAGAATGGCCAAGTATGTGAATTATGCCATTAGGCACTTATGATGGTGTCAGTACCAAATAATAACACTTGTATGGTATTATTCTAGATATATATTATACAGGGCGTTACAGTTGGTATCAGAGCAGGTCGTGTCCTCGACCTAGCTGTTGTACCCCAAATTTTACCTCTTAGATGTCATAACATCTTGCATTGACATTTAGAAGCAATCACATATGCATTGTTCAACTAATCCATATCTTGCACTTTGTTTCTCTTATGTTTGAAACTAAGGTTTACACAGAGAGATTCAAGGCCTCCTGAGGCATTCTAAGGCTCCATATAATCATCACAAAGATTCACCAGTAGTTTGGAACTAAGATTTCAAGACTTTGAATCAAGTCAAGTCAACAAAGGATCACCAGACCAAACTGTGGAATTAGGGTTTTAACCTGAGGAATCAATGAAGAATTTTACCCTGTTAAGTCAAGATTTGATTGGTTCATCAACCAATTGATCTTGCCTACATTCAAGAGGTCTCATTCAACAAGAATTCAATATCATTTGGCTCTCATCATGAGTAGTTTGAGCCACAGTTTCACCTTGCCTCCAAATTAGGGTTTCTGTTAAGAAAAGTGGATCATTGACCTTACCTTTGATCAGGGGTTGTTCTCCAACCCTAGGACTTGATTCCACATGGTAGAAGACATCACTAGAGACCATCTATGAGCTTTAGATGTGATGAAAGTAGCAAGATCATCAGAGATCATCCATGTTGTACTCCTGAGGAAGATTAGGGTATGACTGAGGCTTTGACTTTTGGAATTTTGATCCAAGATGAAGCATCCAAGTCCTTAATCCATCATGACATGTCTAATTGTTAAGTTACGGCATGAGAAATCAAGTTTTGAGAGGTTTCTTGCAAAGAGGGCAATGTTTGATCCTTGAAACTTTCTAAGTGTGGAAAATTCACTTCTTGTGCAAAATTGGAAAGGTCATAACTTTCAAACCACACATCCAAATTGAGTGACTCAAAGCTCAAATGGAAGCTCTTTCCATGATCTTCAAAGTGTATTAGAGGACCTCTCTTCAAAAAATTCTTGGTTTTTAAGTTATGAGACTTGGAGGATAAGTTGCCTTTAGGACTTAGTGAAATTTTGATCATTTTCACCTTAATTTTCATCCAACTTTGAATCAATTTTTCACATAATTCCAAGCCTCAAATAAAAAATCTTTAGACATGAAAGTTGTTCCTTGTTCTTCAAGCTTTCCAAGCATGTGTAGAACTCCTCATTTGGATAAACCAATATCTAGTTATGATGCTTCAAAGTTTGATGTTTCAAATTGGAAAAGTTTCATAACTTAGAAATTTTTCTAAAGTTTCTTGGACAGCATGTTTCACATGATTTCATGGCATTTTATCTCATAGTTACAAGCCTCATCTCAAGTCACTTTCCACATGAACATTGCTCTATC
Source organism: Lathyrus tuberosus (assembly GCA_022829125.1). Classification (NCBI taxonomy): domain Eukaryota; kingdom Viridiplantae; phylum Streptophyta; class Magnoliopsida; order Fabales; family Fabaceae; genus Lathyrus; species Lathyrus tuberosus. The sequence continues at coordinate 816,226 of JALAZF010000185.1, forward strand.
AAATTCCTACTTTCCATATAACCAAAAATCTCACAAATTGGACAAGTGCTCACCAAGTTACAAGGCTCCAAAGTTAGTGTCACAATTATGCCATTTCCCATGACTTAAGATTTTCTAAGTTAGCTCCTAAGTGACATTTTTGGACAGGGTTTTAAGAGGTCTTTTCATCAGTTTCTAAAGTTCATTTCAATTTGATTTTCAAACAAGAAATGCTCTATGATACATGAGCTTTGCAACGAGCCAAGAATCTACAAATTTGGTGCAAAATTGAGTAAGCTATGGACATGTAAAGTGAGCTTCATGGGATGATGCCAACATGCATTCTTTGTCACAAATTCTATGTGTTCACTAAGTTTGTCATGCAGCAACTTGGATCAGTAAGTTTCACACGCATAAGATGCCATATGATCCCAAAATTTTCCAAAACAAGAGTAGCATACTTGACATGCTTTAGGTGCAGTTTTTGACATTTCACAAAAGAGGAAAACAAGTCAACTTGTGCAGCAAGGGTCCTAATCCTATATTGCTTCATGCTACACATTCTGAGCTCTACATTAGGAGACAAACATCTCACCATCATCCATGCTGCTATGCTGAACACAAACCAACAAAAGGCACACTCTCCTAACCTCTGTCTTGGACAGCTCGAGCCATCACTATCATGCACCGCTTCTCTAAGCATTGACCAAAGGATGTTGAATTTTTTTCTGTTTAAAAGAAGGAAGAGACATCAGAGCATCGACAACAACATTTGCTCAAGAAAAACTCATAACTCTCCCGCAAGAACACCACCACTTGCAAACTCTTGCTTTGTGCAACCCTCTAACCAACAATCAAGATCTGAACAAAAACCACAACACTCTCTCATTACATCTTTGCAAAAACACCATAAATCTGCTCTTTCTTTATGTAACAACACAAGCAGAACAAAGAAAAGAAAAGCAACATCAACACTACACAAGATATCACACTGCCTAAAAGAAAGAAGCTTGTGAGAGCACACATCATCACCAATGTCCACCAAAGAAATATCAGAACTCAACACCATCAAAAATCACTACAACACTACCACCAATACCATGCAACCAGAACAGCCTCTCACATGAATACACACACACTATCAGAATAATCATCAACCAAGAAGAGGTGCGCATCATCACTCAAAAGAGGTGGAATTTCTAAAGCTCCAAGAGGTAAGTCTCTAAGGCCCTGAAACTTATAAACTTGTTGTGATAAAGGTTTCTCTTTGATGGTTGATTTATATGTACATTATCCTGACTGTGTGTAGTGAAATATTGCATTCATGCTGGAGCTCTTATATTTAAGTTTGTAAGTGTCTAAGCTTTGTTGTTGTGGAACTGATGTGAGCATATCGTGTGAGTTTGCTTAATGAGTGATGGCATTGTTAACTTATGTCAGTTTTGAACCCTTGTCTTCATGTCCAGTTTGCTCCCATTTTATTGATTACTTCGAGTTGATGGGTGTCTATTGTTGTGTTACCAAGAGAGCACTGCGAAATAGTGTTTTATTTCATGGTTGTTGGTTGAGGAACGATGAAGATAAGAGCTGTGAAAGAGAGGAGATAATCATGAAATTTTCTGGTGCTGCACGATGGTTTTCTAATTTCCCTCACGTTGCATGGAGTTGACGATCGTGTGTCAATACAGGATAGGCTAGGGCGTGATTTTGTCATTTAGTCACTTGTGCATTTAAGTGACCAATTGAGAGCATAGTTACATGTTTTGTTACAAAGGCGTTACATAAATTCTGAATGTCTTTTTTTTATTTCGTTTCGGATCGTGGGCTGTGTTCACTCGCTAACAGCACCCCCATTTGCGAGGCCCAGGCGGGAACAGCATAGTTTGGTTCATATTATCTTTACTAATGCACCCCCTGCTTGTTTCAAGCCATTTTTGTTTATTTTTTATTTTTAATTTTCAAAACCGTTTTATTAAAAATAGTTCTTATTAATTAAAAATTCCAAAAAAATTCATAAACCTTCTTTAATGTTTAATTTAATTTTCCATGATTTCTATTTTCACTTTTATTTTATTTTCATATTAAATTCTAAAATTACAAAAAAACATGTATAAACTTTTCACTTAAATTTGTATTCCACTTGAAGATTACTTTTTCCTTGAGGGTTTTTATGATGGTCCTTGGCGCATGAGAGGGATGTTCAAGAAGGTCATTTGACCTCAGATAGGGTATTCCCTTAGGTTTTGTTTATACTCTTGCTTTGATAAGCCTTTTACCTTGAATAACCTTTGCTTTGGATGTTATCCTTACATATGTACGTGCACCATTTGTTTATGACTATTGTGAATTACCTCACCATATTTTGCCATGCTCATACATGGATGTATATAATGCTTTGATGATATTCTCATTTGATTAATGTTATCCCCTTGAGTTCTTACACTCATTTTATTCATGTAATTTCAATCCTTTTCATTCTTGTTCACAAGAAGTTGCCTTTCCCTCCTTCCAAAGGAAAGTCCTCCTAAATTGACTCATAAGTCAATAAACAAATCATCCCAACTTGGCCTCATAAGAGCCTTCCTCTTTCCTTGGCCTCATAAGAGTCTTTCCCTTTTCTTGGCCTCATAAGAGCCATTGAATCATAACTTAGCAATAGGTTAGAGTTTTGAACTCTATGTGATTCTCACCATCATGAGAACTCACTTTTCCCCTATAAATTAGATTTAGAGAGTTTTCTTGAACTCTAAAATGAGCTCACACTCATTTCCCCTTGGAACTTTGGCCATAGTCAATGGTTCCTCTTTCACCCCTAGTTAGGTGAACCACGGTTGCTCTAATTCTTTAGTCAGATACGTAGGCACAAGATGCAACGTCTTGGCGAGCAAACTTAGTGTACGTACTATTAGGTCTTTACCTTTACCCTTTAGCAGATATCTTAGCAAGCAAACATAACATAACACAAACATTAACAAGAGGTTCCTGTAGAGTACTATAGATACTTAGGGTGCTAATACCTTCCCTTAGTATAACCAACCCCCGAACCTTAGATCTCCCCCCTTTAGGTTTTCTCGATCTTGAACCTTTCCTTTGGATAAATCATAGTCGGAAGTGAATTTAAAAGTTTTGTGATGCAAGTTAATCAATAGCTTGTTATCCGATTCTCACCGCAACACTAGCCTTGAAACATCATAAGTAAATCTATTCCTTCCTCTTAAGTGTGTCTTGCCAGCATGACTCTTAATATCATACTATCTAGTGTTGGGCCTGATCAACCTAATACTATGTATGTGATAGGTAGAATCATGGTTGAGCGACTGCGAGGACTCCGAAGTGTTGTCGGAACTTGTGTTGTGAGGGTAGGCTCAAGCCAAGAGTTAGTAGGGTGGAGTTTTGGTCAGCTCAGTTGAGCTCTTAATAGAAGTTGTGTTTTGGGTAGCACAGAATTAAAGAGTGGTGTGTTGTTCAAGCAAATCCTTTGGATGGGTAGAGTCGGAAAGTTAAGGATCTCTATTGGACGATTGGATAAGGTATTGTGTTGGAGAAATAATGAACTTCATTTAGTAACAGAAAGTGTAGTGATAGGGACCGGAAGAAGTTTGTATTAAGAAACAGAGTAAGTACCTTGGTTTTAAGGAAATTTTGTAAGATGGTTTATTTTTGGACCTAAGAGGATTACAAAGGAAAGCGAAGTAAACGCAGTATGGGAAACGATATTAACAGTAAGTTATGAGGAAGTGACAACGGAATGTATTTTTGGACGAATGTGCAATAGAGCCATTGAGTAGTGGTTGAGGCTTAAGTTAAGGAAGTGTGATCAAGGACGGTTCTCCCGTGAAGACCCTAGTAGTATGATGCGAAATAAGAAAGTTACACTTTAGTATTAAGAACGAGCGTAGTAGTAGCACCGTGGTCACGAGTGTACGTGATGTATTCTTATTCTTGAGATAAGTGTGAAGGGACGTACTTTGTGGAACAGTGAGTATTGTATTTTAAGAAGCAAGATTATGGTGAAACAACGAGAAGCAAATTAGGACTTATTACGGACTAAGAGTAAACTATGGAACGGTTTATACCGAGAGGGTTTTGTAAGTAGTTGATGAGAATGATGGGTTGCGAATCTTTCGTTAAGTAATTTGGTGTAAGTGTGATGTGCAATGGATGGTGAAGGGTAAGAAATCCCGGTTAATGTGTACGTAATGATGGAAAGGTTCTTCAAGAGGATGCATTGCCCCGATTTATTTTCAAGTATAGAGAAACTTGTGTATTTGTGAATAATCGGAATATTCAGAATCTACCTTTTGTTGGACTAAGAACGTTGTTGTATTAATTCTCTCCAAGGAATTTCGAGTGAGAGGACAAGGTTGTATGATTGACATGTTATGTCCATCGCTTTTGTGGTACCGTATAATGGTTGTGTGTTAGATTTTGCTTATGGACGAATCAAGTAAGAGTTGTGATGACTTTTGAATTATAAGGAATTGGTTTTTCAGCTTCTGCAACAGTGTTAACCGATTAATGTAATGGGGTTAACCGATTAACACGTGCAAGGATGGTGCTTTGCACTGAATTTTGAGGAGTTAACCGATTAGCTCAGATGGTTAATCGATTAACATGTGTTAAATTGTGAAATCCCTTAGGAACCATCATCTGCGTTTTGTTACCTTATGTTGCTCCAATTGGAGAGTATTGTGTGAATGGAGAATGGGATTGCAAATAAATGAAAGACGGATTTATGTTTTGAAATCGGAACTTGTGGAAGGGTATTACTTAGTTGATCATCTATTTAGATGAGAAGGGAATTTGACTTCGAGGAAGTAATCTTGTGAATTGTGTTGAGTATGAGAAAGTCTTAGGTGTATTACCGTTACGAGTCTTAAGGACGAAGCTGGAAAATACTCACGGAGTATCGGTCTTGTAAGGAATATTTCGGTGTGTAATTATGGTATTAGTAAGGTATGAATGGTTGGTCCGAGTTAGTAATTGTTATTTTTCCATGAGTTCATGGTATCGGATTTAGACCGTGAGAGTGGTACCATTTGTGTGCAGTTGTGTTTTACCAAGAGAATGAAACGTGGAAGTTATCTTTACAAGTACGAGTAAGAATTGAACGTTCCGAAGTTAAGCATATAACTTGGGCCGTATGTGGAACAGAACGATTAAGAGAAATATATTCAATTGAGAAGCGTGGCATGTCCTTTGAGGGTGTGTGTACGTGTAGAGTGTTGTATGTGAATTGATGAGTAGTATGGAAACTCACAATTATGCCTTGAATGGTTTAAGTTTTAGTTAAATGGTGACTCACATATGATGGAAGTCCGTGATGGTGTTACGTACTATTGGTTAAGATCTCGTGTCAACAAGAAACCTTGAGTGAGTCGAAACCTTAAGAAGAATTGTTATGGAATGTGGTAACTAGAAACAAAAGTTGTTAAACTACTTTTGGATGAATTATTCGAGTTTGAATGAATTTGGAGCAGTGTAACTCCTGTGCTTGTATCGTCTAGGGAATATTGGACAGATGTTATGATATTGTGTGTTGGCAAAGAAATTGTTCTACCACAGGACATCAGTAAGTTTCTTGTACCATTGGTTAGTAAGGATCCCAGTGGATAAGTGTGTTTCTCCGTGGACTGTTAGCTACTTAGTAGTGCTTGAGAATCCGTGGTGTTCCACTGTTAGAAATTGAGTTACACAGTGGAAGGTGACATATGAGAGAGTTATGTCAGAATAATAAGAATTTAGAAGGATTATTGCTTGTAAGTATGCAAATAAGGAGTTAATTGACAATCTATGAAGTGGTTTTGAACGTTAAGAAATTTATGAAAGGATAGTCGTCGGTAATTGTATTGAAGATAAGAAATCACTGAATTACATCACGAAGATTTGATGAGTGTTTGTTATCCTAAACCAAGATAAGATGTTACGGTTTTGTTTGTGACTCAATATTGGAATAAGAGTATGATTAAGGACGTGAAGTTTGTTAATTTGTGAAAATAAAGATTTTGATCTGTGAAGTCAAGTTGGAATTGGAATACGCCAGAATTGTTAACGGATTGAAGGTTAAGTGTGAAACTGAGACAATGATACAAGTTGTATTTATTGTCGAGTAGAGGAAATTCGGGGGCGAATTTCAATTTAAGGGGGGGAGAGTGTAATACCCCGTATTATTTAAGTACTCAATTGGATATCAGAAGAGATCAATTATTTTATTAAAAAGATAGATTGGTATTTATTAGTTCAAGAGAGAGTTTTAAGGTAACTCTGATAATTGATCAATTGTGTTGAGACGACAAAATATCAATTGGAGATATTTTACCCTGTTAGATTATATTATATAATAATAGTATTTTATATATATATATATATATATCTGTGTGTGTGTGTGTTAGAAAAGAAAAAAAAAAGATAGAAAGAAGAAGAAGAAGATAAGAGAAAGGAAGAGAAGAGAAAATGAAAAAGAGGGAAGGAAGCTTGGATCAATGCCATTTGTTCTTCATCTTCTTCAACCTCCTCTTCGATTACCAGGTGGGTTCTAGTTAGACGCTCTAAGTTCTAGAATTAAGGATTTAGAACTCAGGTTAGATTAGAGATAAAATGATTAACGGATAAATCAAAGAAATCTAACGGATGAAATGCGATATAAATGTGTGGAAGGCTTGTTGTTATGATTGGAACATTGATTTGGGTGATATGGTATGAATTGAAAGTGGTTTGGGTGAAGAATTGGGAGTTTGGACCCAAACGTTTTTGGTTTCTCACTGCTGTGAATTTTTGAGTTTGGCATGGTTCGCATAGCAAACCTGGCGAAGGCGAAAGCGAATGGTTGGTCGAGGGTTCGCCTAGCGAACCTGATGAAGGCGAAAGTGAATGGTTGGTCGAGGGTTCACCTAGCGAACCCGAAAGAGAATGGAAGGCGAACATTCACCCAAAGTTTGCGAAGCAAACTTTATGCCCTTTTGGCTTTGACTTGGTTCGCTAGCGGTTCGCAAGGCGAAGGCGAAAGCGAATGTTCGTCTGGAGATTCGCCTAGCGAACATGACAGATTTTCCCATTTTGTTTCCTTCATAACTTTTGATCTGTAACTCAGATTGACGCACGGTCGGAAGCGTTGGAAAGCTATTTCAATGCTCTTTGTGATGGTGAGGTAGAAACATGGTTATATGCTATGGATTGATAAGAAAAATATTTAAAAGTAATGTATATGTGAATATTGTAGTCCTTGTTTCCACCAAATTTATGAATCGGGAAGCCGATTGTTATGGGACTTGAAGCCTTGGAAAGAGAATCCAATATGCTATTAAATGGTATGTGAGACCATGATTTAACCAAGGATGCTTGGTAGAGGATAGTATTGGCTTGTATGCCTTAAAAATGTGTGTGAACTACTATGTGGTTATGTTTGACATATTATGCTATCATGTGTGTTTTATGATTGATATTGTAATATGCTTGGCTAATATCGTTGTTAAGTATGAATGAGAGAATATGCATGTTTAAATGAATTAGGAAGAGTGAGGAAACTTTACCTCAAAACAAATGGCATAGTTAAGATTGTTATAATTCTAGGTTATGAATTGAATTGTGATAGAAAATTTGGATGGCGACGCTCGTGCATTCATTGGCGAGTTCTGGCCTGGAGTAGATAACCTAGATGGCAAGGCTCGGGCACCTAATATAGGAAGGTACATTCGTGACGAGATTGGTCTAGGAGTGAGTGAAACACTAGTATGGAACATGTGTGAACCATTGTGGTATTGTGAAAAGACATAAGAGGTCTTAAGGTGAATGTGGCCTTGTGATTGTCGAATACAATCACGTTGTGTATATTATCACGTAATCGGAACAGTTTGTATCCCCTAATAAATATTAGTGACCCGTGTCGAGATCCTTTGGTGTAGGATGGCCGGGGAAAGTATTTATTAGTGTTATCCCTTAATAAACATTAGTGACCCGTGTCGAGATCCTCTGGTGTAGGATGGCCGGGGAAAGTATTTATTAAGTAAGTAACCATGACCTGTGTCGAGATCCTCTTGTGTGGGATGGCCAGGGAAAGTTACTTAGTGGTGGTATTAGTGACCCGTGTCCATAACCTCTTGCGTAGGCTGGTCGGGGAAAGTACCATGTGTAGGTAACGGTGACCCGTGTTGAAGTACCCTTGTGTGGCTGGCCGGGGAAAGTTATCTATGTTAGCTTCCGGGACCCGTGTCCATAATCCTTTGGAAGGACTGGCCGGGAATGGATGTCTATGCTTTTAAGGATCCGTGACCCGAGTTGAACTCTCTTGTAGGGTTGGCCGGGGAAAGATGCCTTGGTTTGTGATACGGATTAGTGATAATTAATTAAGTTTGAGTTGTTGAACTCATGACATGTTTCCATATAGTGTGAGATTGAGAACTCAAGGTCATTTCCCTTCCCCTTGACTTGGGTTAGGATTGTTAGAACCTTGTAAAGCCGAGAGAATCCATAAGATAGGGAACTCACTGAGATTTGATGTATCTCACCCCACTATTGCTGATTATTTTCAGGAGATATTTGCAGGTTTGATCTTCAAGTGGAGCTAGGCTTGGATGTTTCAAGAGGAGCTTAGTTGAGCTTATTCCGCTGTGTATTTGTTGTAAACAATTAAGGATATTGTATATTGATCTTAGATTTTATTTTGGCTAGTTTACATGTCTTGTACCATAGATTATATTGTGTTTTAGAATTGTCAAGTATGTGAATTATGCCATTAGGGACTTATGATGGTGTCAGTACTAAATAATAACACTTGTATGGTATTATTCTAGATATATATTATACAGGGCGTTATAGTTGGTATCAGAGCAGGTCGTGTCCTCGACCTAGCCTTGAAACATCATAAGTAAATCTATTCCTGCCTCTTAAGTGTGTCTTGCCAGCATGACTCTTAATATTATATTATCTAGTGTTGGGCCTGATCAACCTAATACTATGTATGTGATAGGTAGAATCATGATTGAGCGACCGCGAGGACTCCGAAGTGTTGTCGGAACTTGTGCTTTGAGGGTAGGGTCAAGCCAAAAGTTAGTAGGGTGGAGTTTTGGTCAGCTCAGTTGAGCTCTTAATAGAAGTTGTGTTTTGGGTAGCACGAAATTAAAGAGTGGTGTGTTGTTCAAGCAAATCCTTTGGATGGGTAGAGTCGGAAAGTTAAGGATCACTAGTGGAAGATTGGATAAGGTATTGTGTTGGAGAAAGAATGAACTTCATTTAGTAACAGAAAGTGTAGTGATAGGGACCGGAAGAAGTTTGTATTAAGAAACAGAGTAAGTACCTTGGTTTTAAGGAAATTTTGTAAGATGGTTTATTTTTGGACCTAAGAGGATTACAAAGGAAAGCGAAGTAAACGCAGTATGGGAAACAATATTAACAGTAAGTTATGAGGAAGTGACAACGGAATGCATTTTTGGACGAATGTGAAATAGAGCCATTGAGTAGTGGTTGAGGCTTAAGTTAAGGAAGTGTGATCAAGGACGGTTCCCCCGTGAAGACCCTAGTAGTATGATGCGAAATAAGAAAGTTACACTTTAGTATTAAGAACGAGCGTAGTAGTAGCACCGTGGTCACGAGTGTACGTGATGTATTCTTATTCTTGAGATAAGTGTGAAGGGACGTACTTTGTGGAACAGTTAGTATTGTATTTTAAGAAGCAAGATTATGGTGAAACAACGAGAAGCAAATTAGGACTTATTACGGACTAAGAGTAAACTATGGAACGGTTTATACCGAGAGGGTTTTGTAAGTAGTTGATGAGAATGATGGGTTGCGAATCTTTCGTTAAGTAATTTGGTGTAAGTGTGATGTGCAATGGATGGTGAAGGGTAAGAAATCCCGGTTAATGTGTACGTAATGATGGAAAGGTTCTTCAAGAGGATGCATTGCCCCGATTTATTTTCAAGTATAGAGAAACTTGTGTATTTGTGAATAATCGGAATATTCAGAATCTACCTTTTGTTGGACTAAGAACGTTGTTGTATTAATTCTCTCCAAGGAATTTCGAGTGAGAGGACAAGGTTGTATGATTGACATGTTATGTCCATCGCTTTTGTGGTACCGTATAATGGTTGTGTGTTAGATTTTGCTTATGGACGAATCAAGTAAGAGTTGTGATGACTTTTGAATTATAAGGAATTGGTTTTTCAGCTTCTACAGCAGTGTTAACCGATTAATGTAATGGGGTTAACCGATTAACACGTGCAAGGATGGTGCTTTGCACTGAATTTTGAGGAGTTAACCGATTAGCTCAGATGGTTAATCGATTAACATGTGTTAAATTGTGAAATCCCTTAGGAACCATCATCTGCGTTTTGTTACCTTATGTTGCTCCAATTGGAGAGTATTGTGTGAATGGAGAATGGGATTGCAAATAAATGAAAGACGGATTTATGTTTTGAAATCGGAACTTGTGGAAGGGTATTACTTAGTTGATCATCTATTTAGATGAGAAGGGAATTTGACTTCGAGGAAGTAATCTTGTGAATTGTGTTGAGTATGAGAAAGTCTTAGGTGTATTACCGTTACGAGTCTTAAGGACGAAGCTGGAAAATACTCACGGAGTATCGGTCTTGCAAGGAATATTTCGGTGTGTAATTATGGTATTAGTAAGGTATGAATGGTTGGTCCGAGTTAGTAATTGTTATTTTTCCATGAGTTCATGGTATCGGATTTAGACCGTGAGAGTGGTACCATTTGTGTGCAGTTGTGTTTTACCAAGAGAATGAAACGTGGAAGTTATCTTTACAAGAACGAGTAAGAATTGAACGTTCCGAAGTTAAGCATATAACTTGGGCCGTATGTGCAACAGAACGATTAAGAGAAATATATTCAATTGAGAAGCGTGGCATGTCCTTTGAAGGTGTGTGTACGTGTAGAGTGTTGTATGTGAATTGATGAGTAGTATGGAAACTCACAATTATGCCTTGAATGGTTTAAGTTTTAGTTAAATGGTGACTCACATATGATGGAAGTCCGTGATGGTGTTACGTACTATTGGTTAAGATCTCGTGTCAACAAGAAACCTTGAGTGAGTCGAAACCTTAAGAAGAATTGTTATGGAATGTGGTAACTAGAAACAAAAGTTGTTAAACTACTTTTGGATGAATTATTCGAGTTTGAATGAATTTGGAGCAGTGTAACTCCTGTGCTTGTATCGTCTGGGGAATATTGGACAGATGTTATGATATTGTGTGTTGGCAAAGAAATTGTTCTACCACAGGACATCAGTAAGTTTCTTGTACCGTTGGTTAGTAAGGATCCCAGTGGATAAGTGTGTTTCTCCGTGGAGTGTTAGCTACTTAGTAGTGCTTGAGAATCCGTGGTGTTCCACTGTTAGAAATTGAGTTACACAGTGGAAGGTGACATATGAGAGAGTTATGTCAGAATAATAAGAATTTAGAAGGATTTAGGAGTTATTTGACAATCTATGAAGTGGTTTTGAACGTTAAGAAATTTATGAAAGGATAGTCGTCGGTAATTGTATTGAAGATAAGAAATCACTGAATTACATCACGAATATTTGATGAGTGTTTCTTATCCTAAACCAAGATAAGATGTTACGGTTTTGTTTGTGACTCAATATTGGAATAAGAGTATGATTAAGGATGTGAAGTTTGTTAATTTGTGAAAATAAAGATTTTGCTCTGTGAAGTCAAGTTGGAATTGGAATACGTCAGAATTGTTAACGGATGTAAGCTTAAGTGTGAAACTGAGACAATGATACAAGTTGTGGTTATTGTCGAGTAGAGGAAATTCGGGGGCGAATTTCAATTTAAGGGGGGAGAGTGTAATACCCCGTATTATTTAAGTACTCAATTGGATATCAGAAGAGATCAATTATTTTATTAAAAAGACAGATTGATATTTATTAGTTCAAGAGAGAGTTTTAAGGTAACTCTGATAATTGATCAATTGGGTTGAGATGACAAAATATCAATTAGAGATATTTTACCCTGTTGGATTATATTATATAATAATAGTATTATATATATATATATATATATATATATATATATATATATATATATATATCTGTGTGTGTGTGTGTGTGTGTGTGTTAGAAAAGAAAAAAAAAGATAGAAAGAAGAAGAAGAAGAGAAGAGAAAGGAAGAGAAGAGAAAATGGAAAAGAGGGAAGGAAGCTTGGATCATCGCCATTTGTTCTTCATCTTCTTCAACCTCCTCTTCGATTACCAGGTGGGTTCTAGTTAGATGCTCTAAGTTCTAGAATTAGGGATTTAGAACTTAGGTTAGATTTGAGAGAAAATGATTAACGGATAAATCAAAGAAATCTAACGGATGAAATGCGATATAAATGTGTGGAAGGCTTGTTGTTGTTATTGGAACATTGATTTGGGTGATATGGTATGAATTGGAAGTGGTTTGGGTGAAGAATTGGGAGTTTGGACCCAAACGTTTCTGGTTTCTCACTGCTGCGAATTTCTTGGTCGAGGGTTCGCCTAGCGAACCCGAAAGTGATTGGAAGGCGAATTTTTTCCCAGAGTTCGCGAAGCGAACTTTATGCCCTTTTGGCTCCGACTTGGTTCGCTAGTGGTTCGCAAGGCGAAGGAGAAAGCGAATGTTCGCCTGGAGATTTGCCTAGCTAACATGACAAATTTTCCCATTTTGTTTCCTTCATAACTTTTGATCCGTAACTCGGATTGACGCACGGTCGGAAGCGTTAGAAAACTATTTCAATGCTCTTTGTGATGGTGAGGTGGAAACATGGTTATATGGTATGGATTGATAAGAAAAATTTGGAAAAGTAATGTATGTGTGAATATTGTAGTCCTTTTTTCCACCAAATTTAAGAATCGGGAAGCCGATTGTTATGGGACTTGAAGCCTTGGAAAAAGAATCAAATGTGCTATTAAATGGTATGTGAGACTATGATTTAACCAAGGATGCTTGGTAGAGGAAAGTAGTGGCTTGTATGCCTTAAAAATGTGTGTGAACTACTATGTGGTTATGTTTGACATATTATGCTATCATTTGTGTTTCATGATTGATATTGTAATATGCTTGGCTAATATCATTGTTTAGTATGAATGAGAGAATATGCATGCTAAAATGAATTAGAAAGAGTGAAGAAACTTTACCCCAAAACAAATGGCATAGCTAAGATTATTATAATTCTAGGTTGTGAATAGAATTATAATAGAAACTCTGGATGGCGACGCTCGTGCATTCATTGGCGAGTTCTGGCCTGGAGTAGATAACCTAGATGGCAAGGCTCGGGCACCTGATGTAGGAAGGTACATCCGTGACGAGATTGGTCTAGGAGTGAGTGAAACACTAGTATGGAACATGTGTGAACCTTTGTGGTTTTGTGGAAAGACATAAGAGGTCTTAAGGTGAATTTGGCCTTGTGATTGTCGAATACAATCACGTTGTGTATATTATCACGTAATCGAAACAGTTTGTATCCCCTAATAAATATTAGTGACCCGTGTCGAGATCCTCTGGTGTAGGATGGCCGGGGAAAGTATTTATTAATGTTATCCCTTAATAAATATTAGTGACCCGTGTCGAGATCCTCTGGTGTAGGATGGTTGGGGAAAGTATTTATTAAGTAAGTAATTGTGACCCATTTCGAGATCCTCTTATGTGGGATGGCCGGGGAAAGTTAATTAGTGGTGGTATTAGTGACACGTGTCCATAACCTCTTGCGTAGGCTGGCGGGGGAAAGTACCATGTGTAGGTAACCGTGACCCGTGTTGAAGTGCCCTTGTGTGGCTGGCCGGGGAAAGTTATCTATGTTAGCTTCCGAGACCCGTGTCCATAATCCTTTGGAAGGACTGGCCAGGAATAAATGTCTATGCTTTTAAGGATCCGTGACCCGAGTTGAACTCTCTTGTAGGGTTGGCCAGGGAAAGATGCCTTGGTTTGTGATACGGATTAGTGATAATTAATTAAGTTTGAGTTGTTGAACTCATGACATGTTTCCATATAGTGTGAGATTGTGAGATTGAGAACTCAAGGTCATTTCACTTCCCCTTGACTTGAGTTAGGATTGTTAGAACCTTGTAAAGCCGAGAGAATCCATAAGATAGGGAACTCACTGAGATTTGATGTATCTCACCCCACTATTGTTGATTATTTTTAGGAGGTATTTGCAGGTTTGATTTACAAGTGGAGCTAGGCTTGGATGTTTCAAGAGGAGCTTAGTTGAGCTTATTTCGCTGTGTATTTGTTGTATACAATTGAGGATATTGTATATTGATCTTAGATTTTATTTTGGCTAGTTTCCATGTCTTGTACCATAGATTATATTATGTTTTAGAATGGTCAAATATGTGTATTACGCCATTAGGCCCTTATGATGGTGTCAGTATCAAATAATAACACTTGTATGGTATTATTCTAGATATATATTATACATGGCGTTACACTCACTCAAATTAGGCAGTAGGGATTTGATTGTCATAACAGTATTTCAAAAATTTCTAGCAATGTTATGTCTTGCTTGAAAAATATATCATGATTCTGTATTTTATTACATACAAAACATTCATTAAAAAAATTATACTTATTATATACATGGTTACTAACATGAAAGTTATAACCCTCAACAATCTTAGTTGGATATAGCATATCTTTCTAATAATTTTACCCCTATTATAATGTATAATTTACACAATAACTTTCATTGAAACCACAATATCATCTTTCATATAACTTCCTACTATTAAATTTCTACCCAATTTCCTACTATTAAATTTCTACCCGATTTCCTACTATTAACTTCCTACATAACTTCCATTAGAAACTAATATTAAATAAAAAATATCATTTAAATTTTTACGTTTGCATTAAAAAAGCGGACACGCGGGCACGCAAGTGCCCGTCTGGACGCTAGTAATATTTAAATAAAAACATACAATATATGTTATAGATTAAAAATACATAATCGAACCTTGACCAAAAATTGTTTGTGTTTCGTGAGCTTCAACAGGTGAATTCATATTTTGCGAAGGTGATTCTATAAAAGAAAGTATTGACTTCAATATAGAGTTATAGTTTAAAAATAACAATAATGCATAAATCTAAATATGTATTACTATTAATTTGATTATTGACAGAATTATACTTACCACAATCATTGTCA
This sequence comes from Lathyrus tuberosus, assembly GCA_022829125.1. Taxonomy (NCBI): domain Eukaryota; kingdom Viridiplantae; phylum Streptophyta; class Magnoliopsida; order Fabales; family Fabaceae; genus Lathyrus; species Lathyrus tuberosus. The sequence continues at coordinate 831,325 of JALAZF010000185.1, forward strand.
CCAATATTTCTTATTAATGATTTTGCTTCGTTGTTATCAATTTGTTGAAAAATTGGGTATGTAAAATTTTGAACTGTAAATTAGTTTTGAATTAATAGACCAGCCAATCCAATTTACAACTATATATTAATAAACCTCTTAAATCCAATTTCCTGGTATATTGGATTTAGATATAGGGTATAAAGTATATTTTAAGTCAGAATGTTTACAGTCGTGTGTCTAAGATCATTTTGATTCAGGGTACTCAAAATCCAATTTAAAATAAAACAATAACACATAGATATTCATATGGAAACTCAGTCATATATTTCCTGGTATATTGTGGTGTGATGCACATTTAGATATAGGGTATAAAGTATATTTTAAGTCAGAATGTTTACAGTCGTGTGTCTAAGATCATTTTGTGGGATCGCTTACCACGCTTTATGCCCAACATTTAATTCTTAAAGAAGAAAATAAATGGTAAACAACGAAGTGGAAATGCATAAGATTACCTATATACTATGGAAAATTATTTTCATGAGAATATTTATACTTGGAAAGTAAAGTGAAATAGATATTATTGTTATCTATTTCGTCAAAGTACTATTTAGATGTCGGACAAAGTTAACAAATTTAGAGTGATGTGTTTTTTTAAAGACGTATTTCATCATACCATCATTTGTTTTTCCTAAATAAAAAAAACATCCAATTTAAACTAAAAAATATAGCATTACTATAAAACAAAATATAGAATGTACCTTTGTGAATAATAAGGTGACTCACATATGAGGAGATAACACCAACAACTAAAATTAAATGACAAAAACATGATTAATGGTTCATTCAAAAAGAAGCATGATGAAGAGATTGGAATAACTTCTGCAATTAAATTGAAAGGCATTTTTAGATTAACACGGACTAATCTAAAAACAAAATTCCATGTGATGCATGAGGAGCACTTTATTTAATCATACATCTTCTTTATATGATATATAATTATTACTTTTAATATATAAAGTGGTATTTAATAGTGATTGTGTGCATCTATTACTTGGATGCAACAATTTATAAGTCTGCTCTAATTTGATTAAGTTGCAGTGTTAAAATGTCAAGGACAAATTCGATTAAGTTTTATCATATACCTTTAATTTTGAATAAAAACTTATAATGAAATGGTTGTACAAATCAATGTGATAAAAAATTACATATTTAATTAAATTAAAAATAACATTTTATAGGGAAATACACCTACTATTGTAGAGGAGGGATGATATTTCCACACCGGTTGTTCTACACATGTTTGACACCGTAACTCTAAAGTTCATTTTTATTGAGGCACATTTTTTAAAAAATATAACAAATAATATAATGAAAAGTATAGTGGATCGCGTGTAGGTGTGCATTTAAGTGTTATAGTAACATTACTCATTGCAGAGAAGTTGATATTTTCAAACCAAAAAGTAGGACATGATATTATTTATTTCATGATGAAAGTAAAAAAGAAGAATGATCTTCGTTGTAATATAATTGAAATTATATAATTATTTTTTATTTTATAATTAAATTATCAATTTAATATTTCTAAGTTAATTTAAAAACAAAATTGAGAGAGAGAGGAGTTTTTATAAAAAAAATTAAAAAATCCATCAGCTATGGAATGACACGTGGCGGCTAAGCGAGAGGAAAAAGTCAAAATGTAAACTCTTCTTCTCCACCTTGTAAGTTCTACACACACAGAAAGAGAAAAATAAATTCTCTTCTTCTCACTCGCTCATGTTCATTACAGAGATAACCAAACCTTGCTTATCTCTCTCTTTTTTAAAGAACTCTCTTCCTTTTCTCATGTTTGTTACAGAAGAAGAACAAATCCAAAACACAAACTTTAACTCCCTCTTCTTTGTGAAAGACACGCCACATACTCACCAAAAATCATAAGGTGATAGGTGTGTGAGTTCTCTCACTTATAAATGCTCACATCATCATTTAGTGAAGAATATGCAATAGAAACATGTTGTTAAATATTTTAACAGAAAGAAAGATGTATATTTTGAAAATTTGGTTAGTACCCGTTGGTTTTGAGTAGTTATTGAAATGGTAAATTACAAAATTGTATGCGGTTACATAATAAACAAACTTTTTAAATAGAATAATTTTAGAAAAAGAAAAAGTTACACCAAACAGATGTTTTGCCTTTATATATTAGTATATATAATTCAATAGAGAGCATTCTCGTTTTAGTTTTCCCTCATACTTGTTTTTCTCTATATTTTACTCTTTTTTTCTTTTAATTTATAACCATAATAAGCTTTAAATAAAACCCTAAAACACGTAAGCCCTACTTTCCCTTTCCCTTTTTTCATTTATGTTTTTTCTTTCTTCAGTGTGTTCTCTGTTCCTTCACCCTGTCTTTCATGTTCTTCTATATCCCCTCTTTCGTTCTTTATTTCATCGTTTTTCCTATAATCGATTGTTTTAGAATGCAAACCCATTCAAGTCCATAAGTTGCCTACGCCGCTAAAGTTGAAAGACGGAAACCCTTCACCTTGAACCGGAAAGTTCTCTCCGCTTCTCCTCTAGCCTCTCACCTCCTCACATGGTTACTCATCTCCTCCCCTGGTATGGGAATGACCAAGGTTGGGAAAAAGAAAAACCTTAAAGAACCTAACATGCCCAAGCTTCCCCCCACTAAATCTAACAACTATGTCCACATATCAACAATGATGTCCATATAATTTCTCTTATATATGCATGTTTATGGTGCTTACAGAGGAGATGGTGTGGCAATCACCAAACAATTGTGAGGTTGATCTTCAAACCCTCTCAGCAAATTCGCTCACCTAGGATAAAAAAATAAGAACACCCATAATTGGTTTGTCAGGGATTATAAAATGTGGTATTAGACATGTAGTCAATATATAGCTGAAACTTGAGTAGCGTTAACTTAGGTTAATATGACAATAGTTTTTATCCTTCTATAATCTGACAAAGTAGATAAAACTTATTAAAGGTGATAACAAAACAAAACAATTTACTTTTGAGTTGTGATTATTGTTTGATTGTTGACACCAAGGACTTATGCTAACCCTCATTTATACTAATAATACACTCCTAATCATAACTTAGAAACAAATAATGAAATATAAAGAGATATGCAAAAATCAATCCTAATATTTAATCTATTTTACTTGAGTAGTGTTAACTTAAGTTAATAGTTTTTATCCTTCTATAATCTGACAAAGTAGATCAAACTTATTCAAAGTGATAACAAAACAAAACAATTTACTTTTGAGTTGTGATTATTGATTGATTGTTGACACCAAGGACTTATGCTAACCCTCATTTATACTAATAATACACTCCTAATCATAACTTAGAAACAAATAATGAAATATAAAGAGATATGCAAAAATCAATCCTAATATTTAATCTATTTTACTTGAGTAGTGTTAACTTAGGTTAATAGTTTTTATCCTTCTATAATCTGACAAAGTAGATCAAACTTATTCAAAGTGATAACAAAACAAAACAATTTACTTTTGAGTTGTGATTATTGTTTGATTGTTGACACCAAGGACTTATGCTAACCCTTATTTATACTAATAATACACTCCTAATAATGAACTATAAAGAGATATGCAAAAACCAATCCTAATATTTAATCTATTTTATTTTAAATTACTCCAAGATACAACCCAAGTATTATATGATATTTTTCACTTATTTTAACAAATTTAATTGGATTCTGGATATAAAGGATACAGCTTTTTTAAGTTGCAGTTTTAGTACACAATTGTGTTATATGTGGAATGAATTCATCATTTGATTATTTTATATCTCTATGGTTTCCCTAAAGTCGACATTTGGAAAGACACGACGAGTCCATCAATATGGAAGAAAGAGCATGCGGATTAGGGGTGTGCAAAAAAACTGATTCACAAAAACCAAATTTAAAAATATGGTGCACCAATTTCAAAAATTCATATTATTTGGTTTAAAAATTAGTCCAAATTCATTTTACTAAAACCATAAAAAATCAATGTCTACTTTTTAAAACCAATACATAAATGGTTAGTCCACTTTTTAAACATAATTTGCTTTTTGTCTTATTTTTGTTTCATAATCATAAGTGACAATTAAAGTGATTTATATTTAATAAATAAAAGTTATATATATATATATATATATATATATATATATATATATATATATATATATATATATATATATATATATATATATATATATATATATATATATATATAACTTTTATTTATTAAGACATGGCAATTCAACACAGAATAAAGTCAATTTATTTCAAGCCATATTCAAATAGCAAACTAAGTTCCAATCATTTTTGCAAGTAAAGTCATCTCACAAGCCCAGCCATTTAATTCAATTTTCTAATTGAATCTCTAATAGAGATCTAACCACAAGAAATTAACCTAGCTTATAAATAGAATTTATCTTGTCTAATTGACTCGCTTAGCATACCATGATACGGCTCTCAGCTAACTTCATTGCTTCACAAAATTAATTAATTAAGTTCAAAGCACTAACTGCATATAACATTAATTACTTTTTTTTTTTACAATTTGTTAGCATTTTTTTTTCAGAATTATTACTAATTAATTCAATTCAATTTTATTGAACTATGTAATTTACTATCAGTGAATGGTTATTAATTTCAAAAATGGTTGGATGAAGTTAAGAATAAGTTGTTGAATTGAGAATTAAGTTTTAGTCAAAATAAGTTTGAGAGAAATTTGATTTTAAAATTGGTCCAAACAAAAACTGGTTTTTGGTGCAAACCGGTTATTAACCAAACTGATCCAAATATAAACCGGTTTTAAAAAAATAAACCAGTTTTGTCAAAGTAGTTTTAAAAACCAAACTAATCCATATATTTGGTTCAATTTGGTTTGGTTTTAGAACCATGCACACCCCTAATGCGGATCTCTAGTTTTGTGTTTGAAGATGAATTCTACATAACTTGAATTATTAATTTTTATTTTTAGATGTTTCGATAATTTTTTGGGAATTGATTTTTGTGTATGAATATTCTTGAATTTTGACATTTGTGTTTTCAGTTTGTGTTTGTCTCTTTTAACTGTATGGGAAGCACTCATCTTTGGGGAATACAAGTTATTTGTAGGATACTAGAAAGAACAGGTACTTTGAATATTTAGTTATCTTTGTTACAACTAAGATAATAACAAATCAGATGAATAACTATATAATATAATTATATCAAGTTTAGAAACATGTAAAGAGAATTATACTTGTGACTCTACAATGGAATAAAGCAACAAAAAAATGGAGTCAAGACCAATTAGCAAAATAGAAACTAACTTTTCCATTTTATACTTGGAGCCATGGTACAACACTAAGGATGCTGCCATGTAAACATGCGGTCATAATTCAAATCCAAGAAACAGCCCCTGCTTGGATACAACTACTCTCCACAGACTCCATCTGGTAAAAGTTGTGCACTTTACTACCCTTAAATATTATAAGTATGGATAGTAATCAATTGAAAACAGTAGTTATTATAGTTTAATAGAGAAGAGGTCTTCCAAGTTGCCTGGATTCTAAAAAATAAGTCTGTTTTGGTTTCAAGTAGGAGGAGATTCATTTATTTGTATTACCATTATTGTAGCTCATTTCATCTTGCAAAGATTATTATTTTATATTTGTATATTGTTTTTTTTTTATATTATGTTATTTTATTTGATTTTATATATTAAGCAATACAAAATTTATTTTATTTGTTAAAAAATACAAAATTTATTTTATTTATGGTTAATTGGCTAGTCTATTTCATACTAAATACAAATTTGCAAATTCTGGCGGTTAAAACCGACAAGAGTTTCTATATTTGAAAGTAAAGAAGTGAAAATTATAGGAGTCAAAGAGGTTGTAATATGCAGGGAAAAAGCCGCCATTTTATGTAACGTAAATTGTGGCGGTTTGTACGGCGTTTCTTGCGAACTGACATTTTTTTGCTTTGTGGTAGTCACATTTACGTCGTTTATTTAAAACGCCATTTTGGTACATTATGGCGGTAGTAACCATCATAATTTTCAAATCTAACTGACACAATTAACCCGTTATTTTGTAGTGATGAGTAGGATAATTTCTCTCATGAACTCTCAGCTGTTGTGAAACATAAGCCACAACCTTACCATCTTGCATCAGCACACCACTTAAACCCATCAAAGACGCATAACAATACACCACAAACAGTTTACTCGATTTAGGAAAATCAAAACTGGAGTTATATTCAATCTCTTCTTCAACTCAATGAAACTCTTCTCACAGTGAATGCCCCACAAAATTCTTTACCTTTACAAGTCAGCTTAGTTAACGGAAGTGCTAACTTAGAAAATCTTTCAACAAATTTGCGATAATAACCAGTCAAGCTCAAAAATCTTCTAATCTTTGTAACCGACTTCGGAGCCTCCCATTGTAGAAATGCATCTTCTTTGGACGGATCCACAGCAATACCATCACCAGAAATAACATGACCAATAAAAATCACCTCTTGCAACCAGAATTCACACTTCGACAACTTAGCATAAAACTCCTTCTCCTTCAACACTTGCAACACAATTCACAAATGCTCAGCATGTTCCTCTTCTAATTTAGAATAGATCAGAACGTCATCAATGAAAAGTATTACAAATTTATCCAAGTAAGTGTGAAAGATATAATTCATATACTCCATAAACACTCCATGTGTATTAGAAACGCCGAACGACATCACCAAATACTCATAATGCCTATAATGAGTCCGAAAAGCCGTCTTCTGAATATCTTCATCCTTTACTCGAATCTGATGATAACCCGACCTCAAGTCAATTTTGCTAAACACACGTGCACCCACCAATTGATCCATCAAGTCATCTATTCTTGGAAGTGGATACTTGTTCTTAATCGTTACTTTATTCATCTGTCGGTAATTGTCATACCCCAAATTTTACCCTTAGATTCCTTGATCGTCCGCATATCATTATTAGGTCAATCATCCATGCATAGCTAACCTTCCTTTTCTAGACTTTGTTTCTTTTGTTTTCGTTTGTGAAATTAGGGTTGCTGCAAAAATTCGAAGGTTATGGAGGCCTCCGTGTATGTCCCAAGGAGAATTAAGTCTCTCTTTCTATTAATGTTGAGCATGACTATTTAAGGATTGGTTATGGATTTTGTGGCAAGTGATGTTACGAGTTGTATCTTCATGATTTGTGTACCAAGTTTGTCATTCTCTAGATCTTTAATTGTGCGGGTAACAAAAGAATTCAAGCTTAATTTAAGAAGGACTTCTATTCATATCCATGAAGTTGGACCATTAGTTGTCAGGTGGAAGAATTTGGACTTTCGGTGGCTTATGAACCATGCACCTTGAAATGTTGTCTACAAACAGAGAAGTGGAATTAGGGTATAATTTGAAAACTATCACAAATGAATCCATGAGCCATGTCCCATGATAGTTGAAAGAAATGTTCAAGCTAATTTGCGCCATTGAATTCAAATTTCGTTTCAAGTCACGTTCGATTTATAAGCCATAGGAGGCATGTTTCCAAAGTTCACGTCGATTTCGAGATTCATCATTCAAATTACATGGTCTACTTTAATTCAAAGCTGATTTCTAAAGTCGAAGAAGAATAAGATTCCTCTAAGTCTTTGTTCCAAATTCAAGAGCTTCACACTTGAACAAAAGATCAAGATGCCATTTCAAGTTTGTGACCCATGTGATTGGAAGCATTAAGTGGGATAAAATCTTGAAGCAAGTTCGGAAAAGAAATTCTCAAAAGCTTAAATTGACTCATTGTTTTACAAAGTTTAAGTTCAAGCTTTGAAAAGTTTCAAGCCAAGAATAATGGTTGATGCTCTCGTTCTATATCAATACAAATGCTTTGACTTGAAGTTTATGTGTAGCATTGAAAAAACTCGGTTTTTCACATGATTGAGCAATTTGGCATCAACGTGTTATAACATGTTTCCAAGAAAATTTTGAAAGAGATAAGAATCAAGACATGGGAAGAGCATATAGTTTACAAGTGTACGAGATTATAAGTTCTGACTACAAAGTTCTTTTTTTCTTTTGCAAAATTTAAAGGCTCAAAATTCAAGTCCATATGAAATTTCTCAATTCATCCAAATTTCAAAGTGCCAATAGTAGGTTATAGTACTCAAAGCATACAAGTTCAAATTGAGAGCACATGTAATTCCGAAATCCAAGTCACACAAGTATGTATTCAAGTTTAGTCCAGACGTACAAGATTTAAAAACTTCATTAGGTTAATTGTATTTTACCCCCCTGCCATATCAGCGTACCCCCCCACCATTGCCAAAGGCAGGTTTTGGCAACGGTTTGCTTGAAAAAACCGTTGCCAAAAGTCAGGGAGGGGGGAAAAACAAAATTCGCTAACATTACAGGGGGGGTAACATGAAATTAACCCAACTTCTTTTTACAAATCAAACAGGACAGAGTTGAAAAGAGTTTTATTACTAGATCATTAATAAACATATGCGGGTACGAAGGCTTATATGATTATGCAAAAATTGAAAAGAGTAAGGTTGGCAATCCAAGCATTAATAAAGATGACCAGTTGATCGTAGACTTTGTTACTGCAACTGCAAACATACGAGCTGGAACACCCATCCAGAAATCGGCTGCTTATGCTAGTGGAGCCATTTGAATCAAACAGATTATGTTATGCCCTGTAACGCAAACCGCTCAAAGTTAAAGGATGTTGTTGAAAAAAATCCTCAAGGCTAAGCTTGGGATGAATCTTCCACTTATTATGAATGCTTCAAACCTGGTGATATTGAGGAAGACTTTTATGACGCTGATTCTTGAAAAGGTCCTAGCCGAGCTTCTTTCTCTTGTAACTGCTAACACAATGCACAGAAGCATTAGCCAGGCCAAAGGCTTCGACGAGTCACACTGCGTTTCTGCCATTACAATATAATATAGCAGTCAATTAGTTTCCATGACTCAAGAAGTTGTCAAGCCAATTGCCACAAGAATGGTAAAGTTACATTTTAACAAAAGGATTCTAAAACAACCAAGTTTCAAGACAATTCAAAATGGATTCACATCCAGATCTCCTCAGGTGTTTACATATAATCCATAGAATAAGGCATACAGTGGAGTATACATAAGAATGCTACTGTTGAAACAAAAACAAACTGAATAAGTGTTAGAAGTGAAGGGCATCACATAAAACCTGTTATGGCATCACTCAATAGTCGTGCTGGTAAACATGCTCCATATAGTTGTGGCTTTGTTTTAGGGTGCAAAGAAGAAATTCCAGAAGTTGCTTACATCTAAAGAAATTGAAGCCAGAATTTCTACACAAAATTAAAAGAATGTATGAAGGTACTTGTGCAACCATTAACTCCATATTGCATGATAGAAGATGACTGTACAGGAACGATTGCTAAGACACATTATCCATCACCGCCAAAGAATTCTGCACAATTAAATGGACATTCACACGTTTTTGTTAAAACAAGGAGACAAGGATTTTCAAGTGACCAAAACAATGCTCCAAACAAGTTTCAAATTGTTTCTAAAGCCAAACGCAAACATGTCTCAAGCAAATTTGGATAGAATAGGGAAGCTCATAAATAAGAATTATAATAGTCTAAGACAGCAAAATAACAGGCTCAACCATGTTGGATTGAAAAAGGAAGGTTTTCCAACATGTCTCAAACATGATCAAGTAGCAAAAGAAAACTCTTTCAAAAGTGTTCGAACATGTTTTAATTAAAACGGAGACCATCATCAGCTGTCATTTTTATTTCCAAAACAGGTTTTGACACGCCAATAATGGCGAAATCAATACTTCAAAATCTCATGGAGCCTATAAAAGAGGATTCACACAAACATCACAGGGGTGATAAGTACAAATTGTAACTATTTTTATATATAAGTTTTGTTGAACTTATCGATACTTTTTGTTAATATAGTTCGAATAAACCCCGTTTTGTTTGTAAATACAATTACTTTATGTTATAGTGTATATATTGCGTATCGTATAAATATCATTGAGTTTAATTTATTTTCTCTCACTTTTGTAGGTATTCAAGCAATGATATTTTGCCATTGTTGTATAGAGCATTGAATAAACTTTTCAGCGCTTTCGACCGTGCGTCAATCCGAGTTACGGTTCAGAACTCGTGGTCAAAATAAGGGCTGGTTTGCTGTCAAGTTCACTTTGCAAACTTTCTAGAGAATGTTCGCTTTGCGAACTTTCCAGCGAATGCTCCCAGAATTATGGCAGTAGAAAAAGGGACCAAAGTTCGCTTTGCGAACTTTCCAGTGAATATTCGCTTTGCGAACTTCTGCAGAAAAGCATAGGCGGTTTGACTATTCTGAGGCACTTAAGTGCGAATTTTTGGAGTTCACTTTGCGAATAAAAGTTCGCTTTACGAACTTGACTGATTTTTGACATACTATATAAGTCATTTCATTCATTTTTTAGGTTATGGTTTTGGGGATTTTTGCTCCCAACTCCATCAAATTCATTTTTCAGTAGATTAGCTTAGAAAACAACATTGAAGCTTGCACACGGATGATCCGGGATGGATTTCTCATCGACCGGCGTTGACAAACCGCGAGATGTTTGGTTTATTTATTTTCTTCTTTGTGTATTTCTTCTTTGTTGGGTTGTTGTATATGTATTTACTCTGAACTCATGTATATTTGTCGCCCATGGCGTTGTATAAAATCCGCTTTACAAATCTTTATCGGTGATTATCCTTGATTTTTGCTTTATGCTCGGGGTTTGGGTTGTGTTAGATATAAACATCGCAAACTTTGATTAGGGATAATTATCTATTAGTTTTTGGATGCTAGAGATAGATTTAGAGCTACCAATCTTTATGGGTGTCGAAGTTTAATGCCTCCGTATCTTGAGTCGGGTGCGAGAGTGTCGACGAGGGTAACACGATTGTTCTTTTAGCTTAGTGTGTCAGAGATGGACAATGCTGCGAGCGATACTGGATGATATTGAGGAGTATTGTAGGTTGAGTATAACTGGTCGGTAAGTTTAAGTTTATGAGGAGTGGGTTATATGCATGCCTAACAAGTTTCTTCTCTCTGATTAATGAATTCTTTTTATGTTGATATTTACTTTACTGCTTTTACTTTAACCAATTTTAAACCCAAACTCTTTAACATTTAAATTGTCAAACTGCAGTTCAATAGCACCTATCTCTGTGAACACGATAGATTCCCGGAAAAATACTTCCAAAACTTTTGTTGCTTGCCGCTTTACCGCCTCAATAAAATGGCGTCGTTGCCGGGGATTGGTGTTTTTATTGGCTCGCATTGCGATAGTTTCTTTGTTTTTGAGTTTTGTAGATATCGTACATATTGTATATTTTCACTTGTTTATACTGATACTTGTATATTTTGTTCCCGTAACGTTTGCTCAAGTGTTTGGTTAGGACACTTGCTTTTGGTTTGCGCGGTGAGGCATCACCATGGCATGAAGGAAGGAAGTTACTAGCTAAGCACTGTAAAGGCGTCGAGCTTACGACGTAAAACAAGCATGTTTTATTGTTTTTTTTTGTTTCGTTATTAGTTTTTCATTCTAGCTTAGGTAGTGTGGTGAACTTTCATTAAACAAGTTGTACTCGGATTGTTCGTAAAATTCTCAAATCTTCACGTTACAACTTGTTTAATCCAATTTAACCCGGTCTTTTAGTTTGTTTATATTAATAATTCTTGTGTTTGTCTAAGAGCTTGTTTTGAGTAGCTTGAGGAAATTTAAGGTGATGTTCCAAGTTTGATCATTTCAACTTGCGGATGTATGGTAATGATATTGTTAAGTTTTGTACACGTCCAAGGTATGTGTTTATCGTTTTCTAGACTTTAGCATATTCATGATACTTAGGCATTTTACAAACTTTCATGCCATTCATTCTTTTATATACTTGTTCTTGTTGTGAATAATTTTAGTTCCCAACCTTTTTGTGAGGTAGCTTTCCATTGTTCATATATGCGCAGAGTACCAACATTCTTGTTCTAACTGGATTTTATTATGCTTAATCTTTTGTTTGTGTTTATTATACGAAAGCATGAAAAGGATCAAGGCATTTTGTTTCACTTTGAGCACAACTACCTAGCCAAATGGCCATTCACCTTGTGAGTGTGTGAGCATTCGTAACCCCTTTGTGCCTTTCTATCATTATCCATGTTGTTTGAACTTAATGCTTGTCTATGAGTATTGAATTCACTTTTTGTATGGATTTTGATTGATTGTTTTTTTTTCTTGAACCCTCAACTTTATGTTGTTGTATGAACTTTTACCTTGCCTTAGAAAGTAGGGAGTATTCACATGATGATGTGGTTGAATTCAAGTTGGGGAGAGAATGATTGTTTACTCATTGGTTGGTTTCTATGAGGTTGAAAAAGAAAAGAAAAAAGAGAAAAATATGAAAAAGAAAAGAAAAGAAAAATATGAAAAAGAAAAGAAAAGAAAAGAAAAAAAAAAGAAACAAAAAGAAAATCCTTGAGAAAGGAAACAAAAAGAGTCCAAATAATTGTGCTAAATAAGTATTGTGTGTTGTGTAACACTTGGGATTTTGGAAGAAGTTGATTGGAATTGTGTGTTTGAGGCTATGTGAGTTGATCACACCCTTAGGTTTAGGCAAGTTTTTGTTTCAATTACCTTTAGAAATTGCCCCTTGTTTGTTTACCCGACCACACTACAACCTTGAAAGTCCTTGCGATTCTTGCTTTTATGTTTTCAATATGATTTTTGGATGAGTGCATAATTTAGTCTTTTGTTTGCAAGATTGTTGTGTGAGTGAAAAGTACCTCATTTTGTGTTTTTCATCTATCGATGATTATTTTTGCTAGGTGTGATTCACGTTTGAACTTGTGTTGTTTTAGGATGTTTGGCTTGATTTTTGTATTTTGCATTTGTTTCGTGACTATGTTATCGTGGTATTTTAGTGGTAAGTATTTACTTTGTGTGTACCATTTTTCATCTGAACCATTCATTTGTTTCAATTTTTCAAAACCTGTTGATTCGTCATTCTTTGGTTATCACTCTGTTTCTTTGAGTTGTTTGATTCTTGTTTGGGGACAAACAAGTTTAAGTTGGGGAGAGTTTTATAAGTGCAAATTATAACTATTTTTGTATATAAGTTTTGTTGCACTCATCGATACTTTTTGTTAATATCGCTCGAATAAACCCCGCTTTGTTTGTAAATACGATTACTTTACGTTATAGTGTGTATATTGCGTATCGTATAAATATCATTGAGTTTAATTGATTTTCTCTCATTTTTTAGGTATTCAAGCAAAGATATTTTGCCATTGTTGTATAGAGCAATGAATAAGCTTTCCAGCGCTTCCGACCGTGCGTCAATCCGAGTTACGGTTCAGAAGTTGTGGTCAAAATAAGGGCTGGTTTGCTGTCAAGTTCGCTTTGCGAACTTTCTAGCGAATGTTCGCTTTGCGAATGCTCCAAGAATTATGGCAGTAGAAAAAGGGACCAAAGTTCGCTTTGCGAACTCTCCAGTGAATATTCGCTTTGCGAATAAAAGTTCGCATTGCGAACTTCTGCAGAAAAGCAGAGGCGGTTTGACTATTCTGAGGCACTTAAGTGCCAATTTTTGGAGTACGCTTTGCGAATAAAAGTTAGCTTTGCGAACTTGACTGATTTTTGACATACTATATAAGTCATTTCATTCATTTTTTAGGTTATGGTTTTGGGGATTTTTGCTCCCAACTCCATCAAATTCATTTTTCAGTAGATTAGCTTAGAAAACAACATTGAAGCTTGAACACGGATGATCCGGGATGGATTTCTCATCGACCGGCATTGACAAACCGCAAGATGTTTGGTTTATTTCTTTTGTTCTTTGTGTATTTCTTCTTTGTTGGGTTGTTGTATATGTATTTACTCTGAACTCATGTATATTTGTCGCCCACGGCGTTGTATAAAATCCGCTTTACAAATCTTTATCGGTGATTGTCCTTGATTTTTGCTTTATGCTCGGGGTTTGGGTTGTGTTAGAGATAAACATCGCAAAATTTGATGAGGGATAGTTATCTATTAGTTTCTGGATGCTAGAGATAGATTTAAAGCTAACAATCTTTATGGGTGTCGAAGTTTAATGCCTCCGTATCTTGAGTCGGGTGCGAGAGTGTCGATGAGGGTAACACGGTTGTTCTCTCAGCTCAGTGTGTCAGAGATGGACACTGTTGTGAGTGATGCTGGATGATATTGAGGAGTATTATAGGTTGAGTATAACTAGTCGGTAAGTTTAAGTTTGTGAGGAGTGGGTTATATGCATGCCTGACAAGTTTCTTCTCTCTGATTAATGAATTCTTTCTATGTTGATATTTACTTTTCTACTTTTACTTTAACCAATTTTAAACCCAAACTCTTTAACATTTAAATTGTCAAACGGCAGTTCAATAGCACCGATCTCTGTGGACACGATAAATTCCCAGAAAAATACTTCCAAAACTTTTGTTACTTGTCGCTTTACTGCCTCAACAGGGGAAAGACATCACAAATCCATCAAAAAAAAATTCACAGAAAAAACAGAACAACAAACGCATCAGTCCAGACTTTAAAAAACTAGACACGCCAGTTCATATTTCAATCACACCACTTCGTACTTCAAAAACCAATCATATATACACCAGAAGCGGTGGCCTTTTACACCAGAGAAAGTCATAAAAATTCTATCCCTAACAGAGAAAAAATTAACGTATAAAGGATTCCACAAAAGATCACATACGCACAACAACAACACACGGTAGAAATTGGAAGAGGAGAATCGAAGAGAGGAGACGACGTACCATCGAAATCTCCAACATCGTCGAAGCCATAATAACTACTATAGATGCGACGACGAAGCCACCACCACATTCCGACGCGACGCACACGCTCTGCCAGCTGCCACCACCGGGATTCCATCGGTTTCTTTGTTCCTTTCTTCCCACCTTTTCATCAATTAATTTGTTGTGTGATTAAAATCTATTGTTGTTTGGATCCGTGTTCGATTTGGTTGGATGCTGAAATGTTAAATTTAATTTATGTTTTGGGTAAGGTTGATGAAGGATAGTGGAGGCGGAAAAGGAGGGTGTTGAGCGATGGACATTAGTGTGAAGAAAGAAGACGAGGGAAGGAGGGTTTTAAGGTTGAGGTTGAGAGAAAGAGAACCGAGAGTGATATTGATAAGACATGCTTTTGGTTTTTGCTTTTCATTATATGGTAGGCCTGTACAGGTGTGGTATTCACTTCACTTGTGAGCTTCTGATGATGACACGTGTCATCATCATAGCGCGTCATCATCATCGTTATGTTCCCCTGCGCTTGGCCTCTCATTGCTTACCGTGCGCTCGAGTCTTTAGGACCATCTGATTAACTGACAAAGCCAAATCATCCGATCTGGCGACTATGGCCATAGGTGTGCACCAGGTGTCGTAGACCCGCACCACACTAGATGCCCTCTTTGTGGCCTTTCCCTAGCCAGTTTGTTTTTTATTCATTTCTATTTGCTCTTTTAATTAACAATAACCTTTTTTTCTTTCTAAAATCATCTTAAACTAATTAGCTTAATTTTTTAGTTAATTTTTTAGATACCCCCTTGCCATTCCAAGATTCCATCAATATACACCTTTGAGAGATCTGGCACATGCAAAGTGCATATATGGCATGCTGAGTGGCTTTTGTTTTCGTTTTTTTAAGTGACACCTATGATTATTTTTTGCCACATCAGAAATTTTATATAATATGTTCATCTTCTCCAAATCGTGTCTACAACATAAGTTCACATTCTCCATCTTCTCCAAATCGTGTCTCAAAATTAGGGCATATTCTCCATCTTCTCCAAATTATGGTATATTCTCCATCTTCTCCAAATGGCTGGCATCAGAAGTTCCTCCATTGTCAATTCAATTGGTAGGGAAATACCCATATGTGGTTGAAACATTCCAATGAAGATGTTCGTGTCAAATACCCAAGAAAACCCTAGGAGAAAGTTTTGGAGATGCAAAAATCGTGGAAAGGTAATTTGTATTTGTTGGTTCTAATTAGAGTATAGTAACATGTATGATTCATCTAAAAATTTCTAAATGTAGAGTGTGGTAGCATGCCATTTGTTCTTTTGGGACGATGAAGTGGATGACCTCCTTATGAGCAGTCGAAACAAAGAAGTTTTCAGAGGTGAAGAGATGGAGTGTAACAACTGTGAATTCACATTGGGCATCTTAAAGGTTTTTCTAAAGAATATGGGAAGGAGTTTGGAATCGAGTTTGCCAAAGAATATGGGAAGGAGGCATGTTCAAAGAAGATTGAAATGTTGAAAAAGATGTTGAAAATTGAAAAGGAAAAAAATTTATGGTTGATGTTGGCCCTGATAGTGTCATGGATGTTGTTTTCTATTGTCTACAAAATGTGTTTAATGTAATGTTTACTTCGTAATGTTTTATGTTTAATGTCTACAAAATGTTTAATGTAAAGTTAACTGTAATGTTTTAATGTAATGAATTACATATGAAGTTTGGTTAATTTTTGATTAATTTGTTGTTCACAAAGATTGGTTAAAAGCACTCTAAGTGCATCTGTCATAAGCAAGACCTAAACATAATTGTAATTCACATAACCAAAAGCACTTGAAGTGCATCTGTCATAAGAAAACTGTAATTAAAAGCACTCTAAGTGCATTAGTCATAAGCAAACTGTAATTAAAAGTACTCTAAGTGCATCTGTCATAAGTCATTCAACATAACAAAATTAACATTACCAAAAGCACTTGAAGTGCAACTGTCATAACATAACTGTAATTAAAAGCACTCTAAGTGCATCAGCCATAAGTCATTCAACATAACAAAATCAACATGATCAAAAGCACTTGAAGTGCAACTGTCATTACAATACACAAAAAACAGAAAACTAATCAAGATTTCACTAATCCCTTGAAATTTCACTCCAAGACTTCATTGCCCTGACTCATGTCCCTAGCTTAGGATCAGAGCCAACTTCAGCATGCTCTTGAGTTAATGTACCATCTTCATCCTTTTGAATGACCAGTGGTTCATCAATAGTTGTTCCAGGTCCCTTATGTGTCTTGGTTTTCAACACCCTCAACCTATCACTTGATCTTTTATGTCCAACAAGTTTCACTTTTTTCTTGCCCTTGAGCTTTTTCATCTCCTTTGGGATTGTAGTAGTGTCATCAACTTGTGCTTCAACAACTGGTACATCAACTTGTGCTTTTTCAACTGGTACATCTCCTTCATCAACTTGTGCTTCATCAACTGGTACATCTCCAGACTTTTTCCTAGGAGCCTTCTGTCATACCCCAAATTTTAACCACTAAGATTTCTCATCATTGTGCAAATCATTATCACAATATGGATGAACCATTAGTCTCCCCAAAGATGGGTGAGCATCCACTACAATCAGACTTAGGGTTTCAAGCCCTCTCAGAGCTCTTAGACAAAGGATCAATCAAGAAATGACATGATCTTCAACTTGTCTAGCCTCTCAAACATCCACAAAGGATCAAGAGGACTCCCACTTCAAGTATTAAGCACAAGGCTTCTCCCTTCTAGGTGGATCAAGCCTTAAGATCGCTAGTTTCACCAAATTAGGGTTTGGTCGACCAGGGCCTCCAGATGGAAATTTTCCTCTGGGCATGAGCCAATGCTTCAAAGCATAACCTATGATTCTACAAGGGATCTCATGAACCCAATCATCAAGTCAATTTAGCATCAGGGGATGCATTCATAAAAAAAAATCAGGAATTAGGGTTTCTTGACCTAATTCACCCCTAAGTTGACTTTTGGGACAAAACATGAGCCAAGACCTCAAGACATGATTTGAGGGTCTCAAATACATCACATTGATCCATTTACAACAATGGATTGATCCAAGAAGCTTGAGCAACAAGTTTCAATTTCATCAGAACCACAGTTAGGGTTTCGCGGAAAAAGTCAACTGTATTTTTTACTTTTGACCAGGGCATGCTCCCAAACCCTAAGACATGATTCAATACACCCTATAACACCTATGAAATCAATCCATCAAGTTTGATTTAGGTCAAGGACTTGATTTCATAGAGGATCGCACAGTTTGGAATTCATCTGACAAAAAGTCAACTGTCCACAAAAGTCAAACTTTGACTTTTTGAGATTTTTCACAATTATGGTTCTTTGACCCCAAAATGATGTTAATGTATGATTGGAATAATCATTCATCAAGAAAAATCAAGAAAAGTGGGATAACTTGTAAAAGGGGTAACAATAAAAAACTTAGAAAATTTTCTAAGTTATGGAACAAAGTGGCAAGGGTACCAACTTTGGAGGATCATAACTCCTAAACCACAAGGTCATTTTTCCCATCCAAAGTTGGATTTGTAGCTCTCATTACCCTCCACAAAAGCTTCAACTACCACTCATTCCAATTCCCCATGGATTTCAAGTTATGGAATGATCAAAATCAAGAAAAGTGAAAATGTCACTTTTTTCCAACACTTAGTGAAATTTTCACTAAGTCAGAATCTGCCTTCACTTTTTTCCAAATGTAGAGGAATTTTTCACTTGGATCCAAAAAGTATCAAAACCAATTATGATCAAACAGTTATTGTATCATATGAGGGCTTTCCAAAATGGCCAAGAACTCCATCAAATTCCACTTGAGCCATGAGATATGACAATGGCAATATGCCTTGCTGAAAACTGCCAAGGCTAGGCAGAATTTTGCACTTTTGCTCGATTTGGCAAAATCAGATAATTCCAAGCCTTGTCATCACTTTGGACATATCTGAGGATCAAATCTAAAGGGAACAAACACTGATCCAAGCCTCCAAAGTCTTTAGAACAAGAAGTAGCATGTCAAACCTAGAAATCCCTAAAAGAGGGACAAGAATCCAATTTTGGATTAGAGCATTTAATGGATGCACCAAGGTGGCATGGACTGACACATTTGCAACTGAATTCAATCAAGAAGAAGATCCAACAACTAGGGAACCACAACTCTGTGCTCTAACCTCTAGTCAATGGCTAGAGGAGACTTGGATTCCTATTGATCAACATTGGCCAAACCTCTAATGCAGTTGCCATTCACTATTGATCCCAAAACAAACTTGCTCTACTATAAATAGAGCTCATTTGTGCTTAGTTTGAGTACACCAAAGCCATCAAACAAATGTTTTCCTCAAAATCACTTTCTTTAGGCAAAAATACTTTCTTTAGCAAGGTAACTCTGAGTTTTTGAGTTAGAGAGCATTTCCATCACAGCTCATGATCTAAACACATCCAATATGTCATATCTAAGTTGTCCAAACTCACACAAGTGACCTGTAATCCTTAAATCTCAAAGTCACCTCTCAAAACCTCAAAATAGGCTCTTTTTTTTTGCATTTTTCAAGCCATGTCTTGATTCAGTCACTTTCCAAACCAGATAAAGCCTCAAACACACTCCAAATATCATCCTTGAACTGTCCCAAATGGTTCCCCCCATCTGGAACACCATTTGAGAGAGTTGTTATTTTGGCCATTTTAACCCCTTTTGCAAGAAAATGCCAGTTTTTGTTTTTGCAGGTTCCAGCTGATTCCAATCATCCTAAAAGCTTCTAAGGGATCATTTGAGAGTGTCCAAAGCATCAACCCATTTCTGGAACAAGAAACTTGGCAGATTGCACAAAAAACTCCAAAAGCTTAAAAAGAGGTAAGCATCATGACTTGAACTTTCCAAAATATGCATTGCTTTGAAGTCCACTGATCATGCACATCTTGTACATGTTATATATGTTGTGTTTGCACCAAATTGTCATGCAATCCTTGCCTGTATCATGAGATAGCACAGAAAATGCAATTAGAGGCTTATTTCAAAACCACTATTGGGTTTTAAAATAGGGACATGATCTGAAAAAAAAACACAACCGCCATTGGATTCCTTGTGAAATTCTAGGCAGGATAGACCTAAATTTTGTCTCAATCCATGGAGAAATGAGAAAGTTATGGCCTTCACGTTTCTGAGCCAAAACTTGCCTTGCCTTGCCTTGGCCAGGCCTAGGACAGAAGGCAAGCCTTGTGTATTTGTTGGTTTGTTTCAATCAACGGATGTATCACCACCCCAGTGGTAAGGCACGTGCCCTATAACCTTGAGGTCGTGGGTTCAAACCCCACCCAGACCATTTTGTGTTTTCTCACATTTTGTTATTTTTTCCAATATTTTCATGTTTTGTTAATTAATTGGAAAATTAATAACTCCTTCAATTTTAATTATTTTTTATTGGTTCTTTTTGCAAAAAATCACAAAAATGTTAAAATATTTTATTCCACAAAAAAAATCAGATTTATATTATTTATTTAATATAATTAGTATTTTTGTGAATAAATTCCCTTTTTATTGTTTTTAAACATTTAAAAGTGAATATTTACTTGGAAAATCAAAACCAAATGAGTTTTAATTCATCTTGTGATTAATCCATCATTTTTCAAACCTTAAACAAAAATAAAAAATGGTGTATTCAAACTTATTTGGTATTTTTTATTAGATTTTCTTTAAATATTTACTTTTAAAGAAAAGCAAAAATTAGGGTTTCTTTGATTTTCACCCTCACAAAACATTTTCAAACTTTTGGGCCTCTAATAGAGTGTAAGACCCAAACCTTTGTAAATACAAACCTATTTTGGGCCTCAAATGTTGTATAAGTCTCGTTGTATTTCAAAAGTTCGGCGTGATCATCGCCCGTTTAAAACAAACCATCTGGGCCTCTCCTCAAGCTATAAGACCCATTCAAAATCATTTTGGGCCTATAATAGAGTGTAAGACCCAATCCCCTTTTGAAACCAAAAACTTTTGGGCCTCAGTTGTTGTATAAGACCCACGGTGTTTTCAAAACCTCGGCGCGATCGTCGCCCTTTTCAAAATTAACCATTGGGCTTCTCCTTGAGCTATAAGACCCATCTTTGTTCACTTTCAATCATTTTGGGCCTCTTAAGAGAGTGTAAGGCCCATCCCCTTGTACAGAAAACCTTTCTTGGGCATCAGTCACTTGTATAAGTCCCTGTACAAAACGACAGTGCGATCACTAATTAAACCCTGGGCCTCTCCTTGAGCTGTAAGCCCCAATTTTCCTTTCAAAAGCACTTTCTCCTTTGATTTTGTAACATACTGCTATTTTCAATTTCTTTGTTGAACAACTAACAATACAGTATGGAAGCTCTACAACCGAGTAAGTGTTTACCCGCTTTCATTTACCGCTTTCATGTGTATATAACTGTATTGTGGGGCTATTTCACTGTAAGTCTTCTTTCATAAACTCATATCGACTGTGTAATACTAGTATAGATATTTAGAGTTTCCCCGGCAACTACGTCTAGAACTAGACAAAACCTCGTCTCCTTACATCCGACGTTCTCCCTGATATTTCAACATAACCTAAACCATGAGAATTTTCTTTTACAACAATTTTAGATAACTAGATCTAAGAAATCTCCCCCTTGAATAGTTCATATACAGAATGCCAATGTTCCAAGTGAAACCCCTTTTGGAACTGTTCATCAGCCTCCTCTTGGGCTTAGTGCAAGGACCCACAGGCTTCCTAAAAGCATCCCCGCCTCCTCTTGGGCGTTGTACAAGGACCCATCGGCTTCTTAGAAGTTTTCACCGCCTCCTCTTAGGCTTCGTATAATGATTCTTCCTCCGGGAAGATAGCCTCCTCTTGGGCTTCGTGCAAATTGTCCCTTCGGCTTCTTAAAATTTTTTCTCGCTTCCTCTTGGGCTTCGTACAAATTGTTCCGACGACCTCTTAAAGGTATAGGAACATAAATTAGTCATCTTAATAGAACATTCTTTCAAAGAGTCTAGATCTTTCTACGGCAAACATACTGTCTCTTGATCTCTCTTAAGCATAGTGCAAAAGATAAAACTCTAGACTTGGACAGTCTAATCTCTTTGAGTCTCGGAGACATTCTCAAGTTCCTTTCAAAAATAGGAAAAAAACACCCGTAGACTTGGGCAGCCTCAATACCCTTCGGATTCCCCATTTCCTTAAAGAACAGGAAATAATCCCAGTCCTCAGATCAAATCCATGAGTACAACATTACCCATATAAGAACTGATTTTCTCTTTTAACCAACATACTGTACCTGTCACTCAACTGAAACAGTAACCCTAGCCTCCTCTTGGGCTTTGTACAATGATTCTCCCCAGCAGAGTTAACATTTTTAGCCTTCATCTCGGGCTTTGTACGAGATACAAAACACTATCTTGTTGAGTATAAAAGACTCTCTTGTTGAGTCAATCCTCTTTTAGCCTCAATCTCGGGCTTCGTACGAGATACCAAATCACTCTCTTGTTGAGTATAAAAGACTCTCTTGTTGAGTCACCCTATTTAGCCTCCATCTCGGGCTTCGTACGAGATACAAAAACACTCTCTTGTTGAGTATAAAAGACTCTCTTGTTGAGTCAAACAATTTTAGCCTTCATCTCGAGTTTGTACGAGATACAAAACACTCTCTTGTTGAGTATAAAAAGGCTCTCTTGTTGAGTCGATCACCTTTAGCCTCCATCTCGGGCTTCGTACGAGATACAAATCACTCTCTTGGTGAGTATAAAAGACTTTCTTGTTGAGTCAAACCCTTTTAGCCTCCGTCTTGGGCTTCGTACAAGACACATATAAAAACACTCTCTTGTTGAGTCAACCCTTTTAGCCTCTATCTCGGGTTTCGTACGAGACACAAAAGCATCCTCTTGTTGGGTCAATAGCCTCCTCTTAGGCTTTGTATAAAGAAATCCCCATTTAATTCAATCAACCTTTTAGCATCAAATCATGCTTTGGTCACAGTATACAAACATCAACAACTCCTTTTCCCTCGTCTAATTGTTGTAAGAGGCAAGCCTCTGGATTATTTACATCCACGCCACTGTTCCTCTTTTAGCATGAAAAATTCCTATGGAAAGATGGCGTTGCTCTAAACTGAGTTAAAGTCTTCTCCTTCAGGTTGAAAATCCCCTATAAAGGAAATTATGGCATTGCTGGATTCGCATATCCCAGTTAAAGTAATTCTCCTTTATAATCAGTCACTCAATAATTATGACAAACAGACCCCTTTAGAGATGACAAATTCTCTCTAAAGTCAACACCCTTTTAGCTTCACATCTTGGGCTTCAAACAAGATACAAATAGACCCTTCAGCTTCACATCTTGGGCTTTGAACAAGATATAAACCACCTTTAGCTTCATGTCTTGGGATTTGAACAAGACACCAAAACACCATTTCCTCCCATAGAATAGGAGGAACTACGATCGCTCTGATTTCCCTATCCCGGGAATACGTAGGCATAAGATTGGAAAAGAATCTTAGCGAGCACACTAAACAAAAAACCCCAAAGTCCCCTACCTCCATCCAATCTGGTGCAGGATCCCAACAAATTCCCCATGAACAGTCCCGGTATTTCGTTCTGAACAAAATAAGCAGAGAGAGGCCCACGAACTAAAACTGCATCTGTAAACCAACAGTTTTGACTGTTTAACCTCAGTTTGCAAGCAGGGTTAGTTGGAGACATCTATTTCCCTTCCTTCATCAGCTTCAATAAGATAAAAAATGAATCGACCTGTAGTGCCCCAGAGCGACAGCGCTTAAGAACCACGTCCAAAATCGCTCGCTACAGAAAAATGGCGTCCATCGTGGGGATTTCTCATCTTTCTTTCTTACAATTTAAGGTGAAAACCTTGGACAAGTCATTTTCATGGCGGTGGCCGCCACAGAAAAATGGCGCCCACCGTGGGGCCAAACAAAGGAATCTTGTCTCTCTTATCTCTCTGGATGAAACCTTCTCTTAGGACGAGTCCTTGGGTTCACAAGGTATCACCGAATGACGGTTCCATCGGGGAATGTCATTATTGCTAGGATCGGCCCTCACTAGGATCTTAGGTCAAAACTTTTAAGTTGGGAAGGTACCACAGAATGGCGACTCCATCGGGGAGTCATTTTCTGTTAGGATCATAGGATTCATAGCTCTTAAAAAGTCTAGGACATTAGGACAAATATATATACTACTTTTCCTAATTGATATCTGTGTTTATTTTTCTGCCAATGGGAATGCGTGTGATGCCGCGTGTGGAAAGATTGAGTATACACCTAGGAAAAACCTCTTTCAGTAGTGCGGAAGCTATCGGAAATAGTTGTCACGCGATACTACCCTCTTCTGAGATTCTTCGAAATACATCACCTAGCACGGTTCCCGGCCCGCTGATGTTATCTCGACAAGAATCAATGATTTTGAGAGACAGGTACAAAAATCACTAGTATAAACCTTTGGGATGGGTAGAGCCTTGACTTCATGAGACCGACCCTTTGACCCCTTGTTTTTTCTATGTTTTTGTGTGCTGCATTCATGCATTCATTTTAAAAACATCAAGCAAAGAAAAATTTTCTCTTCTAGTCTCTCTTTTTCAAATTAAACTAAAGCAATGATTGTAAATGTCAGAGAAAAAAGGATTGCACTCATGGATTTCGGTAGACGGAAAACTCACAAGTATACCTTCAAGGTTCCAAAACTAGGGGATTTGAGAGGATTAGCAAGGATGATCACTAACCCTGATGCTTTCAGAGCCAAGTACAGAGGTCTGCTACCTCTGTTAAGGGTCCATGTAATTGAAGGAATCCTGGAGGAACTCGTTCAGTTTTACGATCCAATCTATCACTGTTTCACATTCCCGGACTACCAGCTCGCACCAACGCTGGAGGAGTATTCTCATCTGATTGATCTACCCATTACTGATCAAGCTCCCTTTTCTGGACTGGAAGAAATTCCAAAGGATCAAATCATTGCAAGAGCAATCTATTTGGATGAGTCAGAAGTCAAGACTCACATGACCACCAATGGAGGAATCCCAGGTTTACCAGCCAAGTTTCTGGTAAAGAAGGCTCTATACTTTGCTAGTATAGGGAACGTCACTGCTTTTGAAAGCATCTTTGTTTTACTCACCTACGGGTTATTTCTGTTTCCCAACATTGATAACTTCGCCGATATCAACGCCATTAAGGTTTTTCTCATTGGAAACACCGTACCAACCTTGCTCGCAGATGCGTATCATTCTGTACACTTAAGGAATTTATACAACGGAGAAATGATCACGTGCTGTGTACCCCTGCTATATAAGTGGTTTATCTCCCATTTGCCTAAGTCTGCTGCTTTTTGGGATCATAAGAGTGCCTTACGTTGGTCGCAGAAAATCATATCTCTTACCAACTCTGATATAGATTGGTACAATAGGATTTATGACGGGATCAAAATCATTGACCGTTGTGGAAACTTCCCCAACGTACCCCTCATAGGAACTAAGGGAGGGATCAATTACCATCCAGTTTTAGTCCGTCGTCAATTTGGATACCCGATGAGGCATGTCCCGCGTAATGCTCATCTAGAAGGTCTTTTCTTCAAGGAAGGAGAAAATGACAGGGCACTAAAGATGGAAATAGTGCATGCTTAGAAACACGTTCATAAGAAAGGACGGGAGTCTCTAGGAAAATCGGGTTGTGTCTCGGTGGAGCCTTATCTCCATTGGGTACAAACTAGAGCTCTCAAGCTAAAGATGCCTTATCCTCGTCACGGAGTTCTTCCGCCAAGGGAATCTGTCATGTACTTCATGACTGAAACGGAAAAACTTCAGGTTACTCTCAACAAAGTTCAACCGGAGAGGAGGTCTTGAAAGAACAAGTACCGCATTCTCAATGTGGAGTGTACCAAAATACAGCAACTGCTGAAAGATAAGGATGCTCTAATTGAGATTTTGGAGCAACATGCTATAGAAAATCAGGATGACCAAAGGAATTTGCTCGCTTCTTTCACTTGGGAAAGGAATGACAACCCGACAACAACCCAAGAGCCCCGGTCCAAGAAAAGGAAAGTACCAGAATCAGAACCCGAGTTCTCATCAGAGAGGACTCGGGACCCATTAGCAAAGGTTTCTGTTTCCGCACCTTGTAATTTACTGTATTTCCATTTCCGCAATCCTTTGAATTCAATAAAACGGGGGGTGTCCCCACTGTTTGATATTTGCAATCTAATTGTCAAAGTTTATTTTGATTAAACCAAAAAAACAATTAATATAATCATTGCATTCATCATTCTCACGTCACGTATTCTTCTTACCTCCGAATCTCACATTTGTGTCTCGGTTCTAGAGTCAAACTGTCTCATTCGTACAATACTCGGGCCAATCGTCAGAAAAAGATGGATAATCTCGAGGAAGAGAACAGAGAGTTGAAAGAAGAGATCGACGCTCTGAGAGAGGATATGAGAAAGCTTCGTAATGACATACAAGCCATGGCAGAAGCTCAGCTACAAAGAACTGTGATCTTAGAGATCACCTCAACGCCCATAGTGGAGAAGTATGATCCTAGGTATCAAATGCCAAAAGATCGTCCATAGGGCATGCCTGTTAACTATATCCCGGAAGGATATGTTCCGCTGATCACTGAAGATCAGGGAATCATAACAAAAGCCGCGGGGCCTGAAGGTTACAAACTTCGGGAAAGCGAGGATGCCAGAGGCATAATAAGGACTCCTGAAGGTTACAAACTTCGGGAAACGCCAAGATTCACTGCCGTAGTAACGGTACCACCCCCTGTGGTGCACACTGTCCCAGAAGGACAGATTCCACGGATACCTTCTGGTAGAAAGGAAAGTATGTTCGATAGAATGGATGAATTCCAGGAGCAGTTCCTGGAAATGCAGAAGGAACTGCAAGCTATTAGTGGTCTGGATTTATTTGGAAAGGACGCCACAGACCTTTGTTTGGTCCCCAATGTGAAAGTCCCGCACAAGTTCCAAGTACCCGATTTTTAAAAGTACAAGGGTAACTCTTTCCCTCAAAGTCATTTGGTGATGTACGCTCGACAAATGTCAGCTCAGACAGAAAACCAGGATCTACTGATTCACTACTTTCAGGACAGTTTAACCGGTGCCGCATTAAAATGGTACATGCGTTTAAACCGCGCTACGATTAACACTTTCAGAGATCTTGGCACTGCCTTCGTCCAACAATATAAATACAATTTAGACATGGCACCAGACAAAGATCAACTAAGATCAATGTCACAAAAGGACAAGGAAACCTTTAAAGAATACGCTCAGAGATGGCGTGAAATTGCCGCTCAAATTTGTCCACCTCTTGAGGAAAAAGAGATGACAAAGATTTTCTTAAAAACCTTGAGCTCATTTTACTATGACATAATAGTTGCCAGTGCGCCCAGCGACTTCACCGAAATGGTCGGTATGGGAGTGCATCTCGAGGAAGACGTTCGAGAAGAACGTCTAGTCAAAGACACTGGGTTGACAAGCAGTACTAAAAAATACGGTAGTGCTCTCCCTAAGAAAAAGCAGCAAGATATTGGGAATATCTCTCGCGGAAAGCAAAGGCGACGGTACCAACCAGTAGCAGCTGTAACTCCTGCTATCAACCCCGTGCCTGTTTCTACGTATCAACCTCAGGCTGCTCAAAGCCAACCGCAGTCGCAGCAATTTTAGCAAAGGACACAACAACCTCTTCAGCAGGCTCATCTTCAATACAACAAAAACCGTACCGCGGCCACCAGGATTTAATCCTATACCCGTATCGTACGCAGAACTATTTCCGTTACTACTGGCCAAGGGGCATGTCCAGACTAAGTCTCCTCTTACAGTATCGGAAAATCTGCCTTTTTGGTTTAAGGTGGATCAGACTTGCCCTTACCATCAAGGAGGACCAGGGCATAACATAGAAAACTGTCTCAGTTTCAAGTTCGATGTACAAAAGCTTGTTAGGAGCGGGGTCTTATCTTTCAAGGATACGAATCCTAATGTTCTCACGAACCCGCTGCCTCAACACAAGAAGGCTACATTTAATTTGGTAGAGGGAGAGTCTAACAACACCTATCAAATTCACGATGTACTCTTATTGAGGGCCAACTTGGTCAAGATGCATTGTAGACAGAGTGGATATGGCCATGTGCCACCTCATAATTATCACCAGTGTGATATCTTCTCTAAAAGCAATCAAGGATGTTCTATGGTGCAATCAGCTCTACAGGAACAGATGGATCTCAGATGAATCCAAGAGCACCGAGTTCGTGGAGTTAACATGGTTTATACAAATTCCAACATCATACAAAACCACGACATCCGTACGATGAATGTAAACCTGGTGGCAATGCACTCAAGGCAAATCCAGTATCATAATCTGCCACGACACGATTACAATTCTTGTCTGACTTGCTCGTTAAACAAACAGGGATACTCTTTCATACAGGAGGCCCTCCAGCGTCAGATGGATCTTGGATGGATTCAAGACTACCATGATAGGAATCATTATCAAATCAACATGATTCAAATCTTCGATATTCGCTTGATGAATACCAGCCTGGTGGAGTTACATGCTAAATAGGTCCGGCTCGGGTTCCTGGTATCACATGATTATCAGGGCTGTAAAGCGGGTTGCGAAGACGATCAGGGTTGTGCCCTTGTCCAGGAAACACTTCAGCCCTTGTTGAACCACTGATGGCTTCCAATCTATATGGATGAAGACACCCAACAAATTAGTATCACTAACGGGAATCCTACTAGATATCAAAGTCAGGATGTTCGGTCGATGGAAACATATCTAGTAAGGTTACACTGTATTCAAAGCGGACGTGGCCAGGTGCCACTACACAACTATGAGCGGTGTGGAGTTTGCTCAGTGGATAATCAAGGATGCTACCTCGTGCGAGCAGCCCTTCAAAGTCAGTCGGACCGCAAAGAGGTTCAACCATGGTCAAGTTCAGGACCAGTCAACTATTTTGCTAATCAAATCGAGGATGTCGTCGTAATCTCTGATCATCAGAGGATTAGGGATGTTTGTACCATTATCCCTCTACTTGACGAATCGAGAGTTCCCAACCAGGAACGGATCGAAATTACTTACGATAGTCAGAAAAATCAGAAGGCTCCCATAGTCATCTATCTACCGGGATCTCTACCGTATGAATCAACTAAGGCTATCCCTTACAAATACGGTGCAACAATAATTGAGAATGGAAAGGAAATTCTGTTACCCTCCGTCGTGAATATTGCAGACATCAGTCGAGTAACACGGAGTGGTAGAATCTTCAACAGAGGAGTTGGAGAACCCAGTAAAGAAAAGGAACCTCAAACGGAAGTTCCTAATTCACCAGTCGGTCAATCCAGTGATCCCGGCCTTTCAATGAACGATGATGAGATGCTGAAGCTCATCTAAAGGAGTGAATACAACATTGTTGATCAGCTGTTACAAACTCCTTCAAAGATCTCAGTGCTATCACTTTTACTCAGTTCTGAAGCTCACAGGGAAGCTCTACAGAAAGTCTTGGAGCAAGCCTTTGTGGAACATGATGTAATAATCAGACAGTTCGATAGCATTGTCTCTAACATCACTTCCTGCAATAACTTGGGATTTAGTGATGAGGAATTACCTGAAGAAGGTCGTCGTCATAACATGGCGCTCAACATTACAGTCAACTGCCAGGACGATGCTTTAGCCAGCGTACTGGTAGACACAGGGTCAGCCCTGAATGTTATGTCGAAGTCCACTTTGATGCAATTATCATTCAAAGGACCTCTGATGAGAACCAGCGAGGTCGTCGTCAAAGCATTTGACGGATCCAGAAAAATGGTTATCGGCGAAGGCGACCTTCCCATAACTATTGGTCCTCACACTTTCCAAGTCACTTTCCAGGTCATGGACATCCGGGCAACATACAATTGTTTATTAGGAAGACCTTGGATACATCAGGCTGGGGCGGTCACTTCAACCCTCCACCAAAAGCTAAAGTTCGTCCAGAATGGCCAACTCGTCACAGTCTGTGGAGAACAGGCCTTGCTCGTAAGCAACTTATCGTCATCCACTTATGTAGAACCGGAGGGGGTAATCGAAACCCAGTTCCAAACGCTTTTACTACACAAGGACAATCAATCCGAAGGGGGAACTTCAATTTCCTCGTACAAAGATGCTATTAAAGCGGTCGAGAATACCAATACAACAGGATGGGGGAAGCTTGTCATTCCTACTGACAATAAGAAAAAGAAAGGTCTTGGCTTTTCCTCAACCAGTACTCAGACAGCTGCGAACAATAAAAGTTTTCATCCCATTCAGAACTTCTTCCACAGTGGAGGCTTCCTTCAACCAGTGACTCAAGAAGTGCATACCATCAATAAAGATGATTCCTCCGATACAGAGGAAGAATGGAAGTCCTATCTCAACGAGGACGGTTATACGTCTCAGGGCGAAACACAAACTCCCTTTTGCTTTCCTGCACAGAGCCCGAGATTTATACCAAGGTCAGATGTCAAAATGATGTACGGAGATTGTGATCCGGAAGGATGTCGCGCTCCCCCAAACTCATTAGAGGAGGACACTCTGATGAAATACAACTTTGACCACGACTATTATGGCCCAATGGATGGCTTACCTATCTGGCAGCCGTATCTCGGAGACTTAGGGCAAGAAAATCAGCCGAACAATGAAAATTAGCTGAGCATCATTGAAAAGAATACCTGCATCCCCACCATGTCATGGGATCAACACCCAGGTTATCCTGAAAATACCCAGCACGACGATGAATTTGCAACGTTTGCAGGACTAAAATTCATTAACTATGCTTTTCCCGAGGTCAACGTCATCGAGAAGGATGACTCCTCCAGTTCCAAAGAAGTGTGGGACACCCTGGGACAGCCAAGTGGAAATTTTGACTTCATGGTCAAGTACACCGCTCCTGAAAGCTCTCGTATCAGGCTCGAAGACATCCAGCCAACTGGATGGAATACTCTGCAAAATACAACTGAGAAATCCTTCTACGACAACTCTTCCTGGGAGACTGATTCTAATGATCCTGCTCCACCAGAAATCAGCGTCATTTCTGAAGACAAATCAAGGAAGGTACCAGACTTTGTGATTCACCGAGGAGTTCGCCGCCAATGGGTTGCTGTCGATGTTCCGAAGATTGTTAATAAGGCTAAGTAATTTCCATCTTTACTTTAACGTTTCACCTTCCCCAGGTGTAATACCCTAATTTTTACCCCTAAGATCCCATATGTCATTTGCATTTTTGCATACCACAAACAAGATCACACATTGGTTCCCTCTTTGATAGGATTGTGCCTTGCAGGGATCTTTGGGGTTTGTGTGTGTTTGTTAGTTGTTTCATTGCTTAATTTATTTATGTTTAGTAACCTTTAATCAAAATCCAAAAATATTTTGTTTTCTTTCATCAACATTTTTTTCAGGGGAAGAACAGGTTAAAAATGCCAAAATAACAGTCCCGCAGCTCGAATGAATTTTATCTGAGAAAAGTCAAAGTTGATATGCGATTAATTCAAAAATTATCTGATCAAGAGTTTCCAAGATTTAATTGATTACTATTCAAGAGACTCCAAGGTTCATGTGTTTATTTCCATGCCTTCTTTGACAAGCAAGAAAATCGAGCCAGAGCCAAGACAGCACATCAAAAAGCCATTTTTTTTTTCAATTTTTTCACTGTGTTAATCGATTAACCTAATTGCACTGTGAAGTGGTTAATCAATTAACACGTGTAATTTTTGAAAAAAATGTGCCAAATTCAAATTCTGCAGCAATTGGCACCAATTTTCACCATTTTGATCACATGTGGAATATTCTAGACCATCTCATTTTAATTCCCTACATCATTTTGATCATTCCCCACCATGTACCATCACTAATCACCACTCTTTTGTGATTTCCCTCCAAATTTGAATTCCAATCCTAATTTTGATCTTCCAATCCTAATTCCAAACCACCTAATTTCCAAGCCTAAACTCTATAAATAGAGCCTTCATTTCATTCATTCTACAAGCTTTTGATAGCCAACAAATCCCTTGCAATTTCTCTCCCCAAACCACAAATTCACCAAAGCTCTTCTTTCTTCTTTTGAAAGTTAGTAAGAATTCAAATTGATTCTTGCTTAACTTTGAGCTAAACCTTCATCATTTCTTGTTTTTGTTCATCAATCACAGTAGATCAAAGTTTTGGAGTGTAGATCTTGCTGCAATTTGGAAAGATTTTCTGATTTGGATTGGTAATTCACTTTTCACCATTGTTAAAGCTTCATCTTCAGATTCCATAATGTAGATCCTTTGTTGATCTTGTTTGCTTGATCTTTGGATCTTGCAATTTGTGTTTGATTGCTGGTTTTTGCTGTTGTTTTACTCCAAAATTCGTGCACAATTGAATCCTTGATCCTAAGATGTTTGAAGAAATGAGTGATCAAGGATTTGGCAATTTTCAAACTGATTTTCTGCTGTTTTTACAGTGTTAATCGATTAACCAAAACATGTACAATTATGTTAATCGATTAACAACTTGTTTCTGCGCAAAAATTTGGAAGTTTACACTGGTTAATCGATTAACATAATTACACTGTGAGTTGGTTAATCGATTAACCAACATCCAGAATGTGAAAAATGCTTATTTTTTGGGACTGTTTTGGTTTTTTTTTGCTATTTTCTTCCCTTTCCTTTGTTCTTAGCCTTAGATCACATATTTATGTGGTTTAATTTGGCTTTCTCTTCATCTATTTCTCTTTTCTTTTTGATCGATGAAAGTCTGAAGATCTTGGAATTCTTTTGTTGAATTTCGATGGAGACGAGATCGCTACCACTTTTCTTTTCGTGCGGTATTGCTTTCGGATGACGGTCTATATATCGTTCATCTAGCATACATTAGCATAAAGAGCTATTGACCGGCCTCATTGTAGGGTAATTACTCCGTAAATTACTCGGCGATTGCTTAACATAGCGCAATATTTGTCCCGTATCAGAAAACTTTCAAGAAAGGTTGTTTATTTGTCTTATGGTTCAAAACTCATGAAACTTGTTGATATGAGGCTTTGGTCTTATCAATCCTCTAATGAGTTCCATCAACCTTGACCTAAGTGTAATTATTCAATTGTTATTGATCACTAATACTAACAACTAATCACTAACTTACTAACAATATTTTGTATTAATTCTGTTTATGTTTCCTTCTCGCTCCCTATCTCTTTTATTTTTATGCTTCATTTCATATCATGTTTATGCTTCCGAAATTTTTCCTTTGTCCATTGGACACATGTTTATGCTTCCACAATTTTTCCTTTGTCCGTTGGCCACATGTTTATGCTTATGCTTTTTTTTTCTCTTTGTCCATTTGTACCAAAACATTAATAAAGGCTTAAACCATAAAAAACTTAATTCTCCTCATCTTGG
Source organism: Lathyrus tuberosus (assembly GCA_022829125.1). Classification (NCBI taxonomy): domain Eukaryota; kingdom Viridiplantae; phylum Streptophyta; class Magnoliopsida; order Fabales; family Fabaceae; genus Lathyrus; species Lathyrus tuberosus. The sequence goes on from JALAZF010000185.1 coordinate 864,558, forward strand.
ACTATTGGCTACTATCCTATGCTTTGGAGTGATCTATGTATGGACCTCTTTTGAAGTAATATTGGACTTATGGACCTAGAATTAGGACTCCTTATCCCCTTGCTTGGAGCATTGATTGAAGACTTGCCTTTATTTGGCCAATTTGCTTAAGGATGGAATTCTTTTAATATTACTTTGAAGTGGCTCCATTTTGGTTAGATCCTTCTTTTCCCTAGCTTTTATTTTATGCACTAGGATAGTCACTTCTTCTCATCCCCCATTCTTAAATTTTCAAAATCCTCTCCCTTTTTCAAAACCTTCTTGTTTTCAACTTAAAACCGCTTTCATAATAAAACCTTGACTTTCGTCAAGTGACATTTTTTAAAGCTTTGTTTTCTTTAATAAATGTCAATCCATTTAACTATATTTTGACCATTTCATAAAAAAAAACATAAAAAATATAAAACTCATTCAAATATTTTGTGCTTTTATGCACCTTTTTTTTTTTCTTTTAAACTCTTTTTCATAAGTTTGGACATGATTAATTTCTTTAAGTGGAATTATTCGCTTAGGAATGACGACTTGTCTTTACACTTAAAAATCAATCAAAACCAACAAATTTTTGTTCTTTGTACCACGAACTATGGGGTTTTGATCCTACATTGCACATCGTGGGTACGTAGGCATGAGGCGATAAGTCTCTCCAAACACAAAAATCTTAAAAACTAATTCTCCTCTCATCTCCTTAATCTCTTTACAAGCAAACCATTTTCAAACCAAAAAGCGGTAGATATTTCAAAGGGCTCCTATAGAGTACTATAGACGTTCTGGGTGCTAACACCTTCCCATTGCGTAACCAACTCCCCTTACCCATTCTCTGTTTGTTCTTGTTGTTTTAGAACTCTTTAGGTTTTGTTCGCTCTTTTTCCTTTCCCTTTGTGGATAAAAATAAAAGTGCGGTGGCGACTCTTGCTTAATTTTGAGTTAAGTTAATCAATAGCTTACACTCATAAATTTTACCGCTACACCAGGTGAAACGGATGTTTTGATAGGGCTTACTTTCTGTAAATGTTCCTCTTCGCTTCGCCCAAAGCGACAGAGTTTTGTTTTATAGGGCTGTAGTTTCAAGAATCGACTTGAACATAAATAAAATAACGTCGTTCTGTAATTTCCGCAGTTATTGTTGTTTTCTCTTTCTGCTTTTTCTCGAAAATGGTAATCCTAAAAAACAAAAAAAATAAATAAAAATGAGCATTTTTCAAAAAAAAAATATAAAACACTGCACACACTCGTGCATTCTCAATCTCTTCTAAACACAAATCATCACGTCATGCAGATTGCTTGTTTTAAACCCCATTGAAACATACAATCTGATGCCTTCTCCCAACTTTGAATTTCCGGTATTTAAGACTGAAGAAGAAAATGACGACGAAATTCCAGAGGAGATCTCCCGACTACTCAGACAAGAGGAAAGGTCCATTGAGCCTCACAAAGAGTTGCTAGAAACAGTCAACTTAGGATCAGAAGAAGAGAGAAAAGAAGTCAATATTGGGGCACTGCTCAGTCCAACTGTCAAAGAAAGTTTGACGAAACTTCTCAAAGAGTTTCCCGATGTATTCGCTTGGTCCTATCTGGATATGCCAGGGTTGGATACCAGCATCGTGGAACATCATCTACCGTTGAGATCATAATGTCTTCCGGTAAAACAAAGGTTGAGACGGACTCATCCAGACATGGCTGTCAAAATCAAAGAGGAGGTACAGAAACAGATTGACGCGGGTTTTCTCGCTACGTCAGAATATCCTCAATGGTTAGCCAACATAGTACCAGTTCCGAAAAAGGACGGAAAGGTCAGACTGTGTGTCGACTACAGAAATCTAAACAAGGCTAGTCCAAAGGACGACTTTCCTTTACCACACATTGACATGCTGGTAGACAGTACATCAAAGTTCAAAGTTTTCTCCTTCATGGATGGATTCTCGGGCTATAATCAAATCAAAATGGCGCCGACAGACATGGAGAAAACTTCGTTCATTACCCCATGGGGTACCTTTTGTTACAAGGTAATGCCGTTCGGCTTGAAGAACGTCGGGGCAACCTATCAAAGGGCTATGACTACTCTATTTCACGACATGATGCACAAAGAAATCGAAGTGTATGTCGATGACATGATTTCCAAATCTAAAACAGAAGAGGAGCATGTGACCCACCTGTCAAACCTATTTGAGCATTTGCGAAAGTACAAACTCCGCTTAAATCCCAATTAATGCACCTTCAGTGTCCGTTCAGGGAAACTCTTAGGGTTCATCGTCAGCCAGAAAGGAATTGAGGTTGATCCTGACAAGGTCAAGGCAATTCAAGAAATGCCTTCTCCAAAGACTGAAAAACAAGTCAGGGGATTCCTGGGATGTTTGAACTATATTTCCAGATTCATATTTCTCATGACCGCGACATGTGCGCCGATTTTCAAATTACTCAAAAAGAATCAGGATTGCGTTTGGACAGAAAACTGCCAAACCGCCTTCGATAGTATCAAGGAATACCTGTCGAACTCGCCGATTTTAGCACCTCCAATGGAAGAAAGACTGCTGATCATCTATTTAACAGTCTTGGAAGACTCAATGGGTTGTGTACTTGGCCAACAAGACGAAACAAAAAGAAAAGAGTCTGCCATCTACTATTTGAGCAAGAAATTCACCGACTGCGAGACTCGGTCGGTACACTATGCTCGAGAAAACTTGCTGCGCTCTGGCTTGGGCAGCCAAATGTCTTCGCAAGTACATGATTCGTCACACCACTTGGTTAATCTCTGAAATGGATCCAATCAAGTATGTCTTTGAAAAGCCTGCTCTCACGGGAAGGATTGCCCGTTGGCAGATGTTGTTATCAGAATATTGTAGCGAGCGATTTTGGACGCGGTTCTTAAGCGCTGGTCGCTCTCTGCGGTTGAGCTTAAACTACATGTCGATTCATTTTTTATCCTATTGTGAGCTGAATAAGGAAGGGAAATAGATGTCTCCAATTAACCCTGCTTTGCATACTGAGTTTAAACAGCGGTCTGTTAGGTTTCGGATGCTATCAATGTGGGGGGGCCTTTGTACTGGTTATTCGTATTTCGCCAATACAGGTTTCTTTCTTTCTAGGGCTTAATGTTTCTGGCGGGGAATAAGGGTTAGGATGTTAGGACTGATGCTTTTGAATTACTGCTTTTTGATGGAGATATGGGATTTGGGTTTTTTGTTGATTGCGCTCACTAAGATCTTTTCTTTCGATCTTATGCCTACGTATTCCCGTTTACCAAAACAGGGAAATCAGAGCGTTCGTAGTTCCTCCTATTCTATGGGAGGAAATTGGTTTTTGGTGTCTTGTTCAAAGCCCAAGACGTGAAGCGAAAGGTAGTTTGTATCTTGTTCAAAGCCCAAGACGTGAAGCGAAAGGACCTCGACTTTAGAGAGAATTTGTCGTCTCTAAAGAGGGGGAAGGAGAATTACTTTAACTGGGATACGCGGATCCGAGCAATGCCATAATTTCCGAAGAAAGGGTTTTAACCTGAAGGAGAAGACTTTAACTCAGTGTAGAGCAATGCCATCTTTCCTTAGGAATTTCTCATGCTAAAAGAGGGACAGTGGCATGGATATAGATGATCCAGAGGCTTGCCGCTTACAGCGATTAGATGAAAGGAAAGGAGTTATTGATGTTTGTGTACTGTGAACGAGGCACAGCTTTGATGCTAAAAGGTTGATTGGATCAACCAGTGGTTTTCTTATACAAAAGCCTAAGAGGAGGCTAATTTTCGCTAGGAAAATCATTATACAAAGCCTAAGAGGAGGCTATTTTGTGTCTCGTACAAAGCCCGAGAGAGAGGCTAAAAGTTTTTGACCCGACGATATAGTCTTTGTGTATCTCGTACGAAGCCCGAGATGGAGGCTAAAGGTTTGACTCAACAAGAGAGTTTTTTCGTATCTCGTACGAAGCCCGAGATGGAGGCTAAAGGTTTGTTTCAGTTGAGTGACAGATCCAATATACTAATTTTAAAAGAGAAAATCAGTTCTTATATGAGCAACATTGTACTCAGGGATTTGATCTGAGGATCAGGGATATTTCCTTCTCTTTGAGGAAACGGGAAATCCAAAGGGTATTGAGACTGTCCGAGTCTGCGGGTTTCATTCCTATTTAACGAAAGGGTCACTTGAGAATGTCTTTTGAGACTCAAGGAAGTTAGACTGTCCAAGCCTAGAGTTTTTTTCTTTTGTACTATGCTTTGAGAAACAGTAGTAGACTCTATGAAAGGACTGTTCTATGGAGATAACTAAGTTCTGTTCCTATACCTCTAGGAGGTCGTCGAGACAATTTGTACGAAGCCCAAGAGGAGGCTGGAAACTTTTAAGAAGTCGACGGGTCCTTGTACTAAGCCCAAGAGGAGGCTATCATTCTCGGAGGAAGAGATCATTATATGAAGCCTAAGAGGAGGCGGTGAATACTTCTAAGAAGCCGTAGTGTCCTTGAATAATGCCCAAGAGGAGGCCGATGCTTTTAAGAAGCCCGTGGGTCTATCATCTCCTTTCCATTAGGAGAGATAACTCTTTTAAAGATAAAAACCACTGGTAAACGTGCGAGGTTTACTATCCAGCGACTTTTAGCTTTTAAAGAGGGTTCCTTAGTTAAGGTCCAAGATTATGACCGTAGTGGGTACCCAAACCCCGAGACATTCAAGGCAAGCTATCCACAAGGAATAGATCAAGTCAGGAAAGTTCGAGAATTTGGAAGAAACTCAAAGATGCCATTCACGGAGAATACATTCATCTTGGGGAGTAGAGCTTCTTAACGATTCCTAAGGAGGACAGCCGAAGAGAAGACTGTATCTGGTGCTCCTATTGGGGATCTAGGCGTCACCTAGTTCTAGACGTAGTTGTCGGGGAAACTCGAAATATCTATACTATTATTACACAGTAGATATGAGTTTATGAAAGGAGACTTACAGTGAGCAGCCCCACAATACAGTTTATAATATGAAAGCAGTAAATGAAAGCGATAACCACTTACTCGGTTGTTGTGCTTCCATGCTGTTTGGTTAGTTGTTCAACAAAGAAAGATTGAAAACAACAGTATATTCAAAATCAAAGGAGAAAGTGCTTTGAAAAAGAAAGATTTGGGGCTTACAGCTCAAGGAGAGGCCCAGGGTTTTATCAGTGAGCACACTGTTTGACTTTGTACAGCGGGACTTATACAAGTGACTAGGGCCCAAAAAGGTTTTCTGTACAAAGGGATGGGTCTTACACTCTCTCAAGAGGCCCAAAAAAGGTTTAAAGAAAAGAGAGGGGCTTATAACACGAGGGTAGGCCCAAATGATTTTTTCGTTTAAAATGGCGATCGCGCCGAGGTTTTCTTTTAACGCAGAGGGACTTATACAATAAGTGAGGCCCAAAATGTTTTCGTTAAAAGGGGGATTGGGTCTTACACTCTAATAGAGGCCCAAATGATTTTTATTTTTAAACGGGCAACAATCGTGCCGTTTACTTGTACAGAGGGACTTATACAATGAGTGAGGCCCAAAAAGTTTTTGTACAAGGGGGGATGGGTCTTACACTCTCTCAAGAGGCCCAAAGAGTTTTGAAAATGATTTATGAGGGTTGAATTAATCCAAAACCCTAATTTGTTTTCAAAATGTATTTAATTGAATAAAAATTCAATTAAAATGATCAAAAATTGTTTAACACATGGAAAACAAATTGTGATCTTGGATTAATGCTTCAAAAATTAAGTATTGACCTACAAAATAATTAGAAAGCATTAAAAGTTGCAAAATCAATGTAGAAAAAATATTTAAAATGCCAAAAACAATCAAAATATTAATTCTTTACAAAAATATCAATTATATGAAATAAATAATATTTTTGGGATTTTTTGTGAAAATAAAATATTTTAACATTTTTGTGAATTATTAAAAAAAGAATCAACTCAAAATTATTAAAACTCAGAGAGAAATTAATTTTTGAATCAATTAAACAAAAACACAAAATTCAAATATTTGAATTTCTAAAAATGGCGCCAAGAACAGCTGAAGAACACGCGCGTGTTCTTGGTTTCTCAGATTTGCATTTTCTATCCAATCTCCATGAATACGTAATCATATCATGCAATCCACATATCATTATGCTCGCCTCAACCTCACGATCATGTCTATGTACTTTAATTTCATTTAAATTAAACATACAACAAGAAATCACGAAGAGACCTCAAGAACCCTAATTTCTGCATGAAGGCTAGGATTTTTGATACACGATTCAAACAATGCAATTAATTGAGGGAAAACATTCCATGCATGATTATGAACATATGGCCAAATTATTGTGCGAGGAAATATGCATAGATTGAGAGATGACCAAGTATGTGCTTACCTCCAAGTCGTGACAGCAAGAGCAGATGTGATTTTGAGTTGGAGGTGTTACAAACAAGTTGTGATGATCTGGACAGCTTCCCTACACCATATGGAGTGTGTTTGAACACTTGGATTGAATTGAAATGGACTGGATCAGTTTATGGCATCTCAGCTGCAACTTCACTTCAAACTTGTGTGGATGGCAAGTGATTTTGAGATTTTGATGTTCCAGATGTTATGTGAGTGTTTGATCAGCTCATATGTGATGTATGTGAGGTGTGTGAGTGATTGGTTTGATTGGAATTGCTCTCAAACTCAAAACCCGATAGTGACTTGTCTTAGAAGGCAAATTTGGAGTGAAAGAAGAGATTTTGAGGAAAGCATCTGTTAGATGGCTTTGGTGTACTCAAACTGACCACAATTGAGCTCTATTTATAGTAGAGCAAGTTTGTTTTGCAAGGAATAGTGCATGGCAGCTGGTAAATAGGTTTGGCCAATGTTGGCAAATGAAAATCCAAGTCTCCTCTAGCCATTGACTAGAGGTTAGGGCACAGAGCTTTGGTCCCCTTGGTCTTGGATAAGTCTTGACTGATTTCAGATGAGAATGGCTCAGTCCATGCCACCTTGATGGTTCCATTGAATGCCTCATTCCAAATTTGAAGTCTTGTCCCTATTTTGGCCATTCTAGGTTCAACATGCTATTTCTTGTTCCTTGGACCTTGGAGGCTTGGCTCAGTGATTGTCCCCTTTAGATTCAATCCTCTGAGGTGTCCAAGTGGATAGGAGCAATTGAATTTGGCTGATTTTGGCAAATCGACCAAAGTTGCAAATTCTGCCTTGCCTTGACAGATTTCAGCAAGGCAACTTGGCAATGTTGTATCTCATGGTGTAGGTTGAATTTGGCAATGTTCTTGGCCATTTTGGAAAGCTCTTACATGATACAACAACTGTTTAAACAAGTTTGGTTTTGACCTCTTTTGATTCCAAGTGAAAAATCCCCCTACATTTGGCAAAAAGTGAGGCAGAATCTGACTTAGTGAAAATTTCACTAAGTGTTGGAAAAAGTGACATTTTCACTTTTCAGCCACTTTGATCACTCCATAACTCAAAATCCTTAATGAATTGGAATGACTTGTAGTTGAAGTTTTTGTAGGTGATAATGAGGGCTACAAATCCATCTTTGGATGAGAAAAAATGGCCTTGTGGTTTAGGAGTTATGGTCCTCCAAAGTTGGTACCTTTGCCACTTTATTTTTAACTTAGAAAAATTTCTAAGTTTTATGGTTACCCCTTTTACAAGTTATCTCACTTTTCTTGATTTTTCTTGATGAATGATGATTCAAATCATACATTAACATCATTTTAGGGTTAAAAATCTATTTTGGTGAAAAATCTCAAAAAGTCAAAGTTGACTTTTGTGCACAGTTGACTTTTTATCAGATGAATTCCAAACTGTGCAATTCTTCAGGAAATCATGTCCTTGACCTAAATCAAACTTAATGGACATGTTCCATGGGTGTCATAGGGTATATTCAATCATGTATTAGGGTTTGGGAGCATGTCTTGGTCAAAAGTCAAAGTTATAGTTGACTTTTCTCTTAAAACCCTAATTGTGGTGCAGATGAAATTGAGACTTGTTGCTCAAGCTTCTTGGATCAATCCATTGTTCCAAATGGATCAATATGGTATATTAGAGACCCTCAAATCATGTCTTGAGGTCTTGGCTCATGGTTTGTCCCAAAAGTCAACTTAGGGGTGAATTAGGTCAAGAAACCCTAATTCCTGATTTTTGATGAATGCATCCCCTGAGGCAAAATTGACTTGTTGCATGGGTTCATGAGGTTCCATGAAGTATATTAGGTCATGTTTTGGATCATTGCCTTGTGCCCAGATGAAAATTTTCCGTCTGGAGGCCCTGGTCGACCAAAACCCTAATTTGGCGACACTGGCGATCTTAAGGCTTGATCCACCTAGAAGGGAGCATCCTTGTGCTTAATCCTTGAAGTGGGAGTCCTTTTGATCCTTTGTGGACATTTAAGAGATTAGACAAGTTGAAGATCATGTCATTTCTTGATTGATCCTTTGTCTAAGCACTCAGAGAGGGCTTGAAACCCTAATTTTGATTGTATTGGATGCTCACCCATCTTTGGGGAGACTGATGAAGCATGATGGTTCATCCATATTGTGATGATGATTTTCACAATGATGGGAAATCTAAGTGGTCAAAATTTGGGGTATTACAGATGCCCCTATTTAATCTTCTTGGACCCGAAGGTGTGAATGACGAAGGGATTCGGGCATTCGTGGTGCAAGAGGATTAAATATCGGAATACCCAAAATTTTGATGGTGGTCATGAATGGTAGCTTACGCATTCATCTTCTTTAGCTAAGCAATGATGCTTAGAAAAGGTAAACTTCCCCTCGATCCTGGTTTCCTACCAAGGAACTGGTCTCAGTCTCTTTTGAAATAAACTTCCCCTCGATCCTGGTTTCCTACCAAGGAACTGGTCTTGGTTTCTTTTGAACTTCCCCTCGTTCTTGGTTTCCTACCAAGAACTGGTCTCAGTCTCTGAAATGAACTTCCCCTCGTTCCTGGTTTCCTACCAAGGAACTGGTCTTAGTTTTTTTTGTCAACTTCCCCTCGATCCTGGTTTCCTACCAAGGAACTGGTCTTAGTTTCTTTAGAAATTAACTTCCCCTCGATCCTGGTTTCCCACCAAGGAACTGGTCTTAGTTTCTTTAGAAATTAACTTCCCCTCGATCCTGGTTTCCCACCAAGGAACTGGTCTTAGTTTCTTTTGTCAATAAACTTTATTGACAAGGGACGCTATGTGTAGCGGTTTTCCTTCAAACTTCTCGCCGAATTTTCCTGGGGAGATGCCATTTAAGTAGAAAATGTTTTGTTGTCAGACTTGCTGGGGAACCCATTCGTCTGAGTTGTAGAGGTATACAAACTCCTCTATTTTGGAGACGCCATTTGTCGATTCTACTGGGGAAAGCAAGTCTCTTGAGAGACTGTTTTCGTTTGGGGTTACATCATACTTTTCTCGGGATCTTTCCGGAGAAATGCCATATGATGGGATCCAATTTTGAGGTGCCGATGACCTTTTCATCAGCGGTTTTTCGGAGCAAAATTGGCGTGCTGCCGAATCTCTGATCACGAGGCTTTCTCTGTGGATTTTCCTTAATCCGGGAAAGCAAGGATATCATCTTCAATGGCGAAGAGTGATGCTTATTGAAAGTTTTCTCTGGCTTTTCAGAGGTTCAAGTTATCAAAGTGGTCAAGGACCAACTTCTTTCCAGAATTAAACTGGAAGCGAGGTTGTTCAGACACAGTATTTCCTGACGAGGCAAGAACTGACAACTCGATTAAGAGGACTTCTACCACTAGGGGACAGGACCGACTAGAGGGATAGTGATGCAATATGAAATATGAATGAAAATAAAAAATGCATGATGTATGTATGTATGTGATGACAAAACAGACGCAACATACAGACTGAGAGATGAACACAATTGGATACTCGGCCATCGCGGGGCGGAGAAGTACCGTTGATTCAAAATAGCAATTCCACCTTGCTTAGGAGAGATAGTCCCGTTGGGAGCTATGTTGATCGGGCTTAGGAGATGAGAACCCGACCGAGGATGTCAGACGAAACAAGGTCTCTGACACAGGTGATCCCTTCATTCAGGCGAACTGGTTTAGAAGGAGTACTTTGATTCTGCACTTTAAAGTTCGCTTACTTCGGGAGAAGCGATCGATGTTCTTCTGATGTTCAACAGTCAAAAGAAATGCCATCTTTAATTTAAAAGCAGAAAAAGTTTAACAAGTAAATTTGTTTTATTTCAAGAATCGCTGATTAAGTTTAAACAACGTCGTTCTGTAAAGCTAAAACAAGTAAAGAATTACAAACAAAAGCACAAGGGCTCAAATTTTATTGATAAGATGGAGATCAGCCAAACGCGTGATTCCAAAGAGTATATACAAAGTTAGAAAATGGTAATTTACAGAGAAAAGGGCTACGTTGAAACATAACGACCACTATCCTTCTACCAACTTTGAGTTTGGGACATCCTGAGCTTCCGTCGAAGATGACCTTTGACTGGAGATTTCCTCCGATAGATGATGCTGTAACTGCTGCTGAGGGACTTGCCTCTATTGAACATAGTTACTTGCCATTATCCCTAATTTTTGCCTGGATTGTACTATGAGATTTCCAATCCATTGGGATGATTTTTTTCATGTCTCTAACTTTTGCCTGGACCACCCTTTCGGGTTTTCAATCCACCGAGACGTTTTTTTTTAGTTTTAGGCGAAGTATTTCTTGACTACATCAACATTCGTGGGGTAGGCAAATTCCTCTCCGTCCATGGTTGCAAGTCTCAAGGCGCCGCCTGAGAAAGCTTTCGTGACCACATAGGGGCCATCATAATTTGGAGTCCATTTGCCCCGAGAGTCAGTGAGAAATGATTGTATCTTCTTGAGCACGAGGTCTCCTTTTCTGAAAATACGAGGTCGGACCTTTTTGTCGAACGCCCTTTTCATTCTCTGTTGATATAACTGACCGTGGCATAGTGCCGTGATTCTCTTTTCTTCGATCAGGTTCAGTTCGTCGTGTCGACTTTGACACCACTCAGCTTCGGTGAGCTTAACTTCCATCAATACCCGGATTGATGGGATCTCTACTTCTATGGGGAGAACTGCCTCCATGCCATATACTAGAGAGAAAGGGGTTGCCCCTATTGAAGTGCGGACAAATGTTCGATAACCGTGAAGAGCAAAGGGTAGCATTTCGTGCCAATCTTTATAGGTTACAACCATCTTTTGAACGATCTTCTTGATGTTCTTGTTAGCCGCTTCTACCGCTCCGTTCATCTTGGGTCGGTAGGGAGATGAGTTATGATGTTCGATTTTGAACTCTGCACACAACTCTATTATCATCTTATTGTTCAAGTTAGATCCATTATCAGTAATGATCTCGCTTGGAACACCATAACGGTAGATGATATTGTTTTTGATAAATCGGACCACCACTTGTTAGGTCATATTGGCGAATGACGTTGCTTCGACCCACTTGGTGAAATAGTCAATGGCTACCAGGATGAACCGATGTCCGTTTGAAGCCCTGGGCTCAATCATACCAATCATGTCGATTCCCCATATGGAAAAAGGGCACGGGGAAGAAAGAACTTTGAGATGTGATGGCGGTACATGAATTTTGTCGGAGTATATCTGACACTTGTGACACCTCCTCATGTACTTGTAGTAGTCGGATTCCATGGTCAACCAATAATATCCGGCCCTGAGAATTTTTCTTGCCATTGTGTGTCCGTTGGCATGAGTGCCAAAGGATCCTTCATGAATTTCTTTCATGAGCATGTATGCTTCTGGTCTGTCGACACATCGGAGCAAGACCATGTCAAAATTTCCCTTATAAAGAGTGTCACCGCTCAGGAAGAAGTTTCCAGCCAATCTTCTGAGGGTTTTCCTGTCTTTTCTGAGTGCCCCAGATGGGTACTCTTGTTTCTGAAGAAAGCATTTGATATTGCGATACCAAGGTCTATCGTCTATGACTGCTTCAATCGCGAAGATGTAGGCGGGCCGTTCAAGGCGCATGATGTCGATCTTAGGTATGTCATTCCACCGACCTACACTAATCATGGAAGAGAGAGTGGCTAATGCATCAGCCATGTGATTCTCATCACGAGGGATGTGATGAAAGTCGACTCTGTTGAAGAAGGGTAACAACCTCCTTGCATAGTCTTTGTAAGGAATCAATCCTGATTGGTATGTGTTCCAATCTCCTTTTATCTGGTTAATAACCAGGGCTGAATCGCCGTATACGTCCAAGTTTTTGATCCTTAAATCAATCGCTTCTTCGAGACCCATGATACATACTTCGTATTCGGCCTCATTGTTCGTACATTTGAACGTAAGTCTGGCAGTGAACGGAATGTGGGAACCCTGAGGGGAAACAATGATGGCCCCAATTCCGTTTCCATAATGATCGACTACTCCGTCAAAGATCAGTCCCCACTGGGAACCTGGTTCTGGCCCTTCATTGGGTAACGGTTCATCGCAGTCTTTCATTTTTAGATACATGACATCTTCGTCTGGGAAGTCAAACCCGATTGATTCTTGATCGTCAATCGGTTGATGAGCCAAATAATCGGCTAAAATACTTCCTTTAACGGCTTTCTGAGCATGGTACTCTATGTCATATTCTGATAGTAACATCTGCCAACGGGCAATCCTTCCCGTGAGAGCAGGTTTTTCAAAAACGTACTTGATTGGATCCATTTCGGAGACCAACCAAGTAGTATGACGAATCATGTACTGGCGAAGACGTTTGGCTTCCCAAGCCAAAGCGCAACAAGTTTTCTCAAGCATTGTGTACCGAGTCTCGCAGTCGGTGAATTTCTTGGTTAGATAGTAAATGGCAGAATCTTTCCTTTTAGTTTCGTCTTGTTGGCCAAGTACACATCCCATTGAGTCCTCTAGGACTGTGAGGTAAATGATCAGTGGTCTTCCTTCCACTGGAGGTGATAGGATCGGAGGATTCAACAGATATTCCTTGATACTGTCGAAGGCGGTTTGGCAATCTTCTGACCAAACGCAATCCTGGTTCTTTTTGAGTAATTTGAAAATCGGCGCGCATGTCGCGGTTATAAGGAATATGAATCTGGAGATGTAGTTCAAACGTCCCAGGAATCCTCTGACTTGTTTTTCAGTTTTCGGAGAAGGCATTTCTTGAATGGCCTTGACCTTGTCAGGATCAACTTCAATTCCTTTCTGGCTGACGATGAACCCTAGTAATTTCCTCGAACGGACACCGAAGGTGCACTTGTTAGGATTCAAGCGGAGCTTGAATTTTCTTAGACGTTTGAACAATTTTGACAGATGTTCAACGTGCTCATCCTCTGTTCTTGATTTTGCAATCAAATCATCGACATATACCTCGATTTCTTTGTGTATCATGTCATGAAACAGAGTAGTCATGGCCCTTTGATAGGTTGCGCAGACATTCTTCAAACCGAACGGCATTACCTTGTAACAAAAGGTACCCCATGGGGTAATGAACGAAGTTTTCTCCATGTCTTTCGGCGCCATTTTGATCTGATTATAGCCCGAGAATCCATCCATGAAGGAGAATACTTTGAACTTTGCTGTGCTGTCAACCAGCATTTCAATGTGTGGTAAAGGAAAGTCATCCTTTGGACTTGCCTTGTTTAGATCTCTGTAATCAACACACATTCTGACCTTTCCATCCTTTTTGGGAACGGGTACGATGTTGGCTAACCATTGAGGATATTCAGATGTAGCAAGGAAACTCGCGTCAATCTGTTTTTGTACCTCCTCTTTGATTTTGATGGCCATGTCCGGGTGAGTCCGTCTCAACCTTTGCTTTACTGGCGGACATTCCGATCTTAGCGGTAAGTGATGTTCCACGATGCTGGTATCCAACCCTGGCATATCCTGATAGGACCAAGCGAATACATCGGGGAATTCTTTGAGAAGCTTTATCAAACTTTCTTTGACAGTTGGACTGAGCAGTGCTCCGATCCTGATTTTTTTCTCTCTTTTTCTGAATCCAAGTTTACCATTTCCAACGGCTCTTTGTGAGGTTCAATGGACCTTTCCTCTTGTCTGAGTAGTCGGGAGATCTCTTCTGGAATTTCGTTGTCATTTTCTTCTTCAGCCTCGAATACCGGGAACTCAAAGTTGGAAGAAGGCATCGGATCGTATGTTTCAACGGGGTTTAAAACAAGCAATCTGCATGACGTGATGATTCGTGTTTAGAAGAGATAGAGAAAATGTAAGTGTGTGCAGTGTATTTATTTTACTGCTTGTTTTTATTATTGAATGTTTTTTAGGATTACCATTTTCCGAAAAAGCAAAAAGAGAAAACAGCAAATAATGCGGGAATTACAGAACGACGTTATTTTATTAATGAACAAGTCGAATCTTGAAACTACAGCCCTATAAAACAAAACTCTGTCGCTTTGGGCGAAGCGAAGAGGGAAATTTACAGAAAACGAGCCCTATCAAAATATCCGTTTCACCTGGGCAGGGTGAAAGGTTAAAAGATGGCAATTACTTTGACTGATGAACGACCCTCGGAACATCGACAGCAACCCATTGGCAGCGAACTCCTCGGTGAATCACAAAGTGTGGCACCTTCCTTGATTTGTCTTCAGAAATGACGCTGATTTCTGGTGGAGCAGGATCATTGGAATCTGTCTCCCAGGCAGAATTGTCGTAGGAGGATTCCTCTGTTGCATTTTGCATAGTATTGGTGCTCTCAGCTGTATCTCCCCATCCAGTTGACTGGATATCTTCGAGCCTGATACGAGAGCTTTCAGGAGCACTGTACTTGACCATAAAGTCGTATTTTCCACTTGGTTGTTCCAAAGTGTCCCAAACTTCTTTGGAACGGGAGAAGTCATCCCTCTCGATGACGTTGACCTCGGGAAAAGCATAGTTGATGAATTCTAGTCCTGCAAACGTTGCGAATTCATCTTCATGTTGAGTAGCTTCTGAATGACCTGAGTGTTGATCCCATGACATGGTGGGGACACAGGTATTCTGTTCAATGATGCTCAGCTGAGTTTCATTACTCGGCTGACTTTCTGGCCCCAAGTCTCCTGGGTAAGGTTGCCACATTGGCAGACCATCCATCGGGCCATAGTAGGTAGAGTCAAAGTTGTCTTTCATTAGAGTGTCTTCCTCTAATGAGTTTGGCGGAGCACGACATCCTTCTGGATCACAACCTCCGTATATCAGTTCGACTTCTGATCTTGGTATAAATCTCAGACTTTCTGTAGGAAAGCAAAAAGGCATAGGCACCTCTTCCTGAGACATATATCCGTCCTTGTTAAGGTAGGACTTCCATTCTTCATCCGTGTCAGAGGAATCTTCCTCATTGATAGCATGAACTGTCTGAGACACTGGGTGAAGAAAACCTCCACTGTGGAAGAAGTTTTGAAGGGGATGAAAACTTTCATCGTTGGCAACTGTCTGGGTACAGGTTGTAGAAAAACCAAGACCCTTCTTTGTTTTATTGTCAATAGGGATGACAAGCCGTCCCCATCCTGTCGTATCGGTACTCTCGACCGCTTTGATAGCATCTTTGTATGAAGAAATTGAAGTTCCTTCTTTGGATTGATCGTTCTTGCTCACATATAGTGCTTGGAACTGAGTTCCAATAACCTCCTCGGGTTCTACACAAGCAGATGATGATAGGTTACTCACAAGCAAGGCTTGTTCCCCACAAACTGTGACAAGTTGATCGTTCTTGACGAACTTTAGCTTTTGGTGGAGGGTTGAAGTAACCGCTCCAGCCTGAAGTATCCAAGGCCTTCCTAATAAACAACTGTATGTTGCCCGGATGTCCATGACCTGGAAAGTGATTTGGAAAGTGTGAGGACCAATAGTTATGGGAAGATCAACTTCGCCGATAACTATTTTTCTGGATCCGTCGAATGCTTTGACGACGACCTCGCCGGTTCTGGATCAGGAATTTCCGCCTGAAGTTCCTTTTCTTTGTTGGATTCTCCAACCCCTCGGTTGAAGATTCGACCGCTCCATGTTACACGACTGATGTCTGCAATATTCACGACGGAGGGTAATGGAATTTCCTTTCCATTCTCGATTATTGTTGCACCGTATTTGTAAGGGATTGCCTTAGCTGATTCATACGGTAGTGGCCCCGGTAGATAGATGACTATGGGAACCTTCTAATTTTTCTGATCATCATAAGTAACCTTGATCTGTTCCTGGTTGGGAACTCTGGATTCGTCAAGTAGAGGGATGATGGCAAAAACAACCCTGGTCCTGTGATGACCAGAGATCGTGACAACATCCTCAACTTGCTCGACAAGGTAGTTCGGCGACCAAATGATGGGTCCTGAACCTGGATATGGATGAATTTCTCCTTGATCGATCTGACCCTGAAGAGCTACTCTCACAAGGTAACACCCTTGGTTACTTTCCGAACAGACGCTACAACTGTCATAGTTGTGTGGTGGCACCTGGCCACGTCCACTTTGAATACAATGTAACCTCACTAGGTTAGCTTCCACTGATCGGACATCCTGACTTTGACGACGAGTAGGATTCCCGTGATTGATACTAATCTGCTGAGTATCTTCGTCCATATAGATTGGCATCCACCAGTGATTTAACAAGTGCTGAAGTGCCTCCTGGACAAGGGTACAACCTCGATCGTTTTCGCAACCCACTTTACAATTTTGATAGTCATGTGATATTAAGAATCCAAGTCAGACCTGCTCAGCATGTAACTCTACCAGGTTGGTATCCATTACGCGGATGTCGAAGATCTGAACCATGTTGATTTGATAGGAGTTCCTATCATGGTAGTCTTGGATCCATCCAAAATCCATCTGACGCTGGAGGGCCTCTTGTATGAAAGAGCATCCCTGTTTGTTTACCGAGCAAATCAGACAGGAACTGTAATCGTGCCGCGGCTGATTATGATACTGGCTTTGCCTTGAGTGCATCGCCACCAAGTTGACATTCATCGCACGGATGTCGTGGTTTTGAATGACGTTGGAATTTGCGTAAACCATGTTAACTCCACGAACTCGGTGCTCTTGGATCCATCCAAGATCCATTTGTTCCTGTAGAGCTGCTTGCACTACAGAACACCCCTGGTTGTCTTTAGAGCAGATATCACACTGGTGATAATTATGAGGTGGCACATGGCCATATCCACTCTGTCTACAATGCATCTTGACCAGATTGGTCCCCAATAAGAGTACATCGTGAATTTGATAGACATTGTTAGTCTCTTTCTCAATCAGATTGACTGCAACTTTCTCGTGTTGAGGCAGCGGGTTCGTAAGAACATTAGGATTCGTATCTTTGAAAGATAAGAGCCCGCTCCTAACAAGCTTTTGGACGTCGGATTTGAAATTGAGACAAGTCTCAATGTTATGCTCTGAACCTCCTTGATGATAAGGGCATCTCTGATCCGCTTTAAACCAAAAAGGCGAATTTTCTGGAACTGAAAGAGGAGACTTAGTCTGGATGTGCCCCTTAGCCAGCAGTAACGGAAACAGCTCTGCGTACGTTATGGGTATAGGATCAAATCCTGGTGGCCGTATTGTACAGTTGTTGTTATATGGAGGACGAGCCTGCTGAAGAGGCTGTTGTGTCCTTTGTTGGTCAGGTTGGCTCTGCGCAACCTGAGGTTGATACATAGGAACAGGCGCGGGGCCGATAGCAGGAGTAACAGCTGCTACTGGCTGATAACGTCGCCTTTGCTTTCCGAGAGAGATATTCCCAATATCTTGCTCTTTTTTCTTAGGGAGAGCACTACCGTATTTTTTAGTACCGCTCGTTGATCCAGTGTCTTTTACCAAACGTCCTTCTCGGACGGCTTCCTTAAGACATACACCCATGCCGACCATTTCGGTGAAATCATTGGGTGCACTGGAAATCATTCGGTCATAGTAAAATGAGCTTAAGGTCTTTAAGAAGATTTTTGTCATCTCTTTTTCCTCAAGAGGTGGACAAATTTGAGCGGCAATTTCACGCCACCTTTGAGCATACTCCTTAAAGGTTTCCTTTTCCTTTTGCGACATTGATCTGAGTTGATCTCTGTCGGGTGCCATGTCCAAATTGTACTTGTATTGTTGGACGAAGGCAGTACCAAGATCTCTGAATGTGCTGATCGTAGTACGGTTTAAACCCATGTACCATTTGAGTGCAGCACCGGTTAAACTATCCTGGAAGTAGTGAATCAGCAGGTCCTGATTCTCCGTCTGAGCTGACATCCGCCGAGCGTACATCACCAGATGGCTCTGAGGGCAAGAGTTACCCTTGTATTTTTCAAAGTCGGGCACTTGGAACTTGTGCGGGACTTTCACATTTGGGAACAAGGAGAGGTCTGCAGCATCCTTTCCAAATAGATCCTGACCGCGAATGGCTTGCAGCTCTTTCTGCATTTCCAAGAACTGTTCCTGGAATTCATCCATTCTATCGAACGTAGTTTCCTTCTTACCAGAAGGTGTTTGTGGAATCTGTCCTTCCGGGACAGTGTGCACCACAGGGGGTGGTACCGTGACTACGACAGTAAGTCTTGGCGCCTCCCGAAGTTTGTAACCTTCAGGCCCAGCGGCTTCTGTTGCGATTCCCTGATCTTCAGTGATCGGCAAAACATATCCTTCTGGGATATAGTTAACAGGCATGCTCCAAGGACGATCTTTCGGCATCTGATACCTAGGATCATACTTTTCTATGATGGGCGTTGAGGTGATCTCTGAGATCACAGTTCTTTGTAGCTGAGCTTCTGCCATGGCTTGCATGTCATTACGAAGCTTTCTCATATCCTCTCTCAGATCGTCGATCTCTTCTTTTAACTCTCTGTTTTCTTCCTCAAGATCATCCATCTTTTTCTGACGATTGGCCCGAGTATTATACGAATGAGACAGTTTGACTCTAGAATCGAGACACAAACGTGAGATTCGTAGGGAAGAAGAATACGCGATGTGAGAATGATGAATGCAATGATTATATTAATTGTTGTTTTTTGGTTTAATCAAAATAAACTTCGACAATTAGATTGCAAATATCAAACAGTGGGGAAACCCCTTTTTATTGAAATTCAAAGGATTACAGAAATGGAAATACAGTAGATTACAAAGTGCAGAAACTGAAACCTAAACTAATGGGTCCCGAGTCCTCTCTGAGGAGAAACCGGGTGTTGATTCTGGTATCTTCCTTTTCTTTGACCGGGGCGCTTGGGCCGTTGTCGGGTTGTCATTCCTTTGCCAAGTGAAAGGAGTGAGCAAATTCCTTTGGTCATCTTGATTCTCTACAGCATGCTGCTCCAAAATGTCAATCAGAGCATCTTTCTCTTTTAGTAGTTGCTGTATTTGGATACACTCTACGTCGAGGGTGCGGTACTTGTTCTTCCAAGACCTTCTTTCCTTTTGAACCTTGTTGAGAGTAACCTGAAGCTTTTCAGTTTCTGTCATGAAGTACATGACAGATTCCCTCGGCGGAAGAATTCCGTAACGAGGATAAGGCATCTTTAGCTTGAGAGCTCTGGTTTGTACCCAATGGAGATAAGGCTCCACCAAGACACAGTCTGGTTTTCCCAGAGACTCTCATCCTTTCTTATGAACCTGTTTCCAAGCTTGCACTATTTCCGTCTTTAGTGCTCTGTCATTTTCTCCTTCTTTGAAGAAAAGACCTTCCAGATGAACACCCAGTGGGATGTGTCTCATCGGGTATCCAAATTGATGAAGAACCAATATCGGATGATAGTTGATTCCTCCTTTAGTTCCTATGAGGGGTACGTTGGGGAAGTTTCCACAACGGTCAATGATTCTGATTCCCTCATAAATCCTATTACACCAATCTATATCGGAATTGGTGAGAGACATGATCTTCTGCGACCAACGTAAGACACTCTTGCAATCCCAAAAAGCAACAAACTTGGGCAAGTGAGAGATAAACCATTTGTAGAGCAAAGGTACACAACATGTGATCTCCCCTCCGCTGTACAAATTTCCCAAGTGTACAGAATGATACGCATCTGTGAGCAAAGTCAGCACAGGGTTTCCAATGAGAAAAACCATAATAGCGTTAATATCGACGAAGTTATTGATGTTGGGAAACAAAAATAACCCGTAGGTGAGCAAGACAAAGACGCTTTCAAAAGCAGTCACGTTCCCTATACTAGCGAAGTATAGAGCCTTTTTTGTCAAGAACTGGGCTGGCAAACCTTGGATGCCACCCTTAGTGGTTAGGTGAGTCCTGACCTCAGACTCGTCCAAATGAATTGCTCTTGCAATAGTCTGATTCTTTGGAATTTCTTCCAGTCCAGAAAATGGAGCTCGATCAGTGATATGTAAATCAGTCAGATGAGAATACTCCTCCAGCGTTGGTGATAGCTGGTAATCCGGGAATGTGAAACAGTGATAAACCGGATCGTAGAACTGAATGAGCGCGTCCATGATCCCCTTAATCACATGGACTCTTAACAGTGGTAGCAAACCACCGTGCTTGGCTCTGAAAGCCTCTGGGTTAACGATCATCCTTGCTAACCTTCTCAAATCTCCTAGTTTTGGAACCTTGAAGGTATACTGGCGAGTTCTCCTTCTACCGAAATCCATTAATGCAATCTTTTTCTCTGATATTTGCAATCACAGTCTTAGTTTAATTTGAAAAACAGAGAGACTAGGAGAGAAATTTTTTTGAATGTTTTAATGTTTTATTAAATGAATGCATGAATGCAGCACACAAAAACATAGAAAAAACATGGGGTCAGAGGGTCGTTGTCATGAAGTCAAGGCTCTACCCATCCCCAAAGGTTTATACTAGGGTGATTTTTGTACCTGTACTCATTATCATCAGCTCCTCCCAGGAAGGCAGACAACAAGCGGATCGCCAGCGAGTTGTGTGCAATCTTAGAGTAAGTGCTATTCACCGAGAATAGATCACCAGCCTCAAATGAGGGTAGTATCGCGTAACAACTATTTCCGATAGTTTTCGCACTACGAAAGGGTTGGCTTTTCTAGGTGTATACTCAATCTTTCCACATACGGCATCACCCGCATTCCCATTAGCAGAAAAATAAACACGTATAGCATTTAGGAAAAGCAGTATATATATTTGTCCTAAACATCCTAGACCTTTAAAGCTATGAATCCTAAGTTCCTGACAGAAAATGGGTTCCCCGGCGGAAGCCCCAATCTGTGGTTCTCTGCCTAAGAGATGGACCAGCATAGGTCAATCTTTCTCTTCGGTAGAGTTCCAATTTTCCGTAGAAAACGGGGATGATGCCCTAAGGCAGAAAGATCTTGGCAATGACTCCCCAGCAGAGTCGCCATTTTACAAGGAAAACAGAAAGAAAGAAAGTTCGGCCCCACGGTGGGCGCCACTTTTCTGTAGCGAGCGATTTTGGACGCGGTTCTTATGCGCTGGTCGCTCTCTGCGGTTGAGCTTAAGCTACAGGTCGATTCATTTTTTATCCTATTGTGAGCTGAATAAGGAAGGGAAATAGATGTCTCCAATTAACCCTGCTTTGCATACTGAGTTTAAACAGCGGTCTATTAGGTTACGGATGCTATCAATGTGGGGGGTTTTATCAGTGAGCACACTGTTTAACTTTGTACAGCGGGACTTATACAAGTGACTGGGGCCCAAAAAGGTTTTCTGTACAAAGGGATGGGTCTTACACTCTCTCAAGAGGCCCAAAAAAGGTTTAAAGAAAAGAGAGGGGCTTATAACACGAGGGTAGGCCCAAATGATTTTTTCGTTTAAAATGGCGATCGCGCCGAGGTTTTCTTTTAACGCAGAGGGACTTATAGAATAAGTGAGGCCCAAAATGTTTTCGTTAAAAGGGGGATTGGGTCTTACACTCTAATAGAGGCCCAAATGATTTTTATTTTTAAATGGGCGACAATCGTGTCGTTTACTTGTACAGAGGGACTTATACAATGAGTGAGGCCCAAAAAGTTTTTGTACAAGGGGGGATGGGTCTTACACTCTCTCAAGAGGCCCAAAGAGTTTTGAAAATGATTTATGAGGGTTGAATTAATCCAAAACCCTAATTTGTTTTCAAAATGTATTTAATTGAATAAAAATTCAATTAAAATGATCAAAAATTGTTTAACACATGGAAAACAAATTGTGATCTTGGATTAATGCTTCAAAAATTAAGTATTGACCTACAAAATAATTAGAAAGCATTAAAAGTTGCAAAATCAATGTAGAAAAAATATTTAAAATGCCAAAAACAATCAAAATATTAATTCTTTACAAAAATATCAATTATATGAAATAAATAATATTTTTGGGATTTTTTGTGAAAATAAAATATTTTAACATTTTTGTGAATTATTAAAAAAAGAATCAACTCAAAATCATTAAAACTCAGAGAGAAATTAATTTTTGAATCAATTAAACAAAAACACAAAATTCAAATATTTGAATTTCTAAAAATGGCGCCAAGAACGGCTGAAGAACACGCGCGTGTTCTTGGTTTCTCAGATTTGCATTTTCTATCCAATCTCCATGAATACGTAATCATATCATGCAATCCACATATCATTATGCTCGCCTCAACCTCACGATCATGTCTATGTACTTTAATTTCATTTAAATTAAACATACAACAAGAAATCACGAAGAGACCTCAAGAACCCTAATTTCTGCATGAAGGCTAGGATTTTTGATACACGATTCAAACAATGCAATTAATTGAGGGAAAACATTCCATGCATGATTATGAACATATGGCCAAATTATTGTGCGAGGAAATATGCATAGATTGAGAGATGACCAAGTATGTGCTTACCTCCAAGTCGTGACAGCAAGAGCAGATGTGATTTTGAGTTGGAGGTGTTACAGATAAGTTGTGATGATCTGGACAGCTTTCGTACACCATATGGAGTGTGTTTGAACACTTGGATTGAATTGAAATGGACTGGATCAGTTTATGGCATCTCAGCTGCAACTTCACTTCAAACTTGTGTGGATGGCAAGTGATTTTGAGATTTTGATGTTCCAGATGTTATGTGAGTGTTTGATCAGCTCATATGTGATGTATGTGAGGTGTGTGAGTGATTGGTTTGATTGGAATTGCTCTCAAACTCAAAACCCGATAGTGACTTGCCTTAGAAGGCAAATTTGGAGTGAAAGAAGAGATTTTGAGGAAAGCATCTGTTAGATGGCTTTGGTGTACTTAAACTGACCACAATTGAGCTCTATTTATAGTAGAGAAAGTTTGTTTTGCAAGGAATAGTGCATGGCAGCTGGTAAGTAGGTTTGGCCAATGTTGGCAAATGAAAATCCAAGTCTCCTCTAGCCATTGACTAGAGGTTAGGGCACAGAGATTTGGTACCCTTGGTCTTGGATAAGTCTTGACTGATTTCAGATGAGAATGGCTCAGTCCATGCCACCTTGATGGTTCCATTGAATGCCTCATTCCAAATTTGAAGTCTTGTCCCTATTTTGGCCATTCTAGGTTCAACATGCTATTTCTTGTTCCTTGGACCTTGGAGGCTTGGCTCAGTGATTATCCCCTTTAGATTCAATCCTCTGAGGTGTCCAAGTGGATAGGAGCAATTGAATTTGGCTGATTTTGGCAAATCGACCAAAGTTGCAAATTCTGCCTTGCCTTGACAGATTTCAGCAAGGCAACTTGGCAATGTTGTATCTCATGGTGTAGGTTGAATTTGGCAATGTTCTTGGCCATTTTGGAAAGCTCTTACATGATACAACAACTGTTTAAACAAGTTTGGTTTTGACATCTTTTGATTCCAAGTGAAAAATCCCCCTACATTTGGCAAAAAGTGAGGCAGAATCTGACTTAGTGAAAATTTCACTAAGTGTTGGAAAAAGTGACATTTTCACTTTTCAGCCACTTTGATCACTCCATAACTCAAAATCCTTAATGAATTGGAATGACTTGTAGTTGAAGTTTTTGTAGGTGATAATGAGGGCTACAAATCCATCTTTGGATGAGAAAAAATGGCCTTGTGGTTTAGGAGTTATGGTCCTCCAAAGTTGGTACCTTTGCCACTTTATTTTTAACTTAGAAAAATTTCTAAGTTTTATGGTTACCCCTTTTACAAGTTATCTCACTTTTCTTGATTTTTCTTGATGAATGATGATTCAAATCATACATTAACATCATTTTAGGGTTAAAAATCCATTTTGGTGAAAAATCTCAAAAAGTCAAAGTTGACTTTTGTGCACAGTTGACTTTTTATCAGATGAATTCCAAACTGTGCAATTCTTCAGGAAATCATGTCCTTGACCTAAATCAAACTTGATGGACATGTTCCATGGGTGTCATAGGGTATATTCAATCATGTCTTGGTCAAAAGTCAAAGTTACAGTTGACTTTTCTCTTAAAACCCTAATTGTGGTGCAGATGAAATTGAGACTTGTTGCTCAAGCTTCTTGGATCAATCCATTGTTCCAAATGGATCAATATGGTATATTAGAGACCCTCAAATCATGTCTTGAGGTCTTGGCTCATAGTTTGTCCCAAAAGTCAACTTAGGGGTGAATTAGGTCACGAAACCCTAATTCCTGATTTTTTATTAATGCATCCCCTGAGGCAAAATTGACTTGATGCATGGGTTCATGAGGTTCCATGAAGTATATTAGGTCATGTTTTGGATCATTGCCTTGTGCCCAGATGAAAATTTTCCGTCTGGAGGCCCTGGTCGACCAAAACCCTAATTTGGCGACACTGGCGATCTTGAGGCTTGATCCACCTAGAAGGGAGCATCCTTGTGCTTAATCCTTGAAGTGGGAGTCCTTTTGATACTTTGTGGATATTTAAGAGATTAGACAAGTTGAAGATCATGTCATTTCTTGATTGATCCTTTGTCTAAGCACTCAGAGAGGGCTTGAAACCCTAATTTTGATTGTATTGGATGCTCACCCATCTTTGGGGAGACTGATGAAGCATGATGGTTCATCCATATTGTGATGATGATTTTCACAATGATGGGAAATCTAAGTGGTCAAAATTTGGGGTATTACAAATATGACATAGAGTACCACGCTCAGAAAGCCGTTAAAGGAAGTGTTTTAGCCGATCATTTGGCTCATCTACCGGTTGACGATCAGGAATCAGTCGGATTTGACTTCCCAGACGAAGATGTCATGTATCTAAAAATGAAAGACTGTGATGAACCGCTACCCAGTGAAGGGTCAGAACCAGATTCCCAATGGGGACTTATCTTTGACGGAGCTGTCAATCATTACGGAAATGGAGTTGGGGAAATTATCATAACACCTCAGGGTACCCACATTCCTTTCACCGCTAGACTTGCGTTCAAGTGCACAAACAATGAGGCCAAATACGAAGCTTGTATCATGGGTCTCGAGGAAGCGATTGATTTGAGGATCAAGAACTTGGATGTATATGGCGACTCAGCTTTGGTGGTCAATCAGATCAAAGGAGATTGGAACACATACCAATCAGGACTTATTCCTTACAAAGATTATGCAAGAAGGTTGTACCTTTCTTCAATAGAATCGAGTTTCATCATATCCCTCGTGAAGAGAATCACATGGCTGATGCATTAGCCACCCTCTCTTCCATGATTAGTGTAGGTCAATGGAACGACCTACCTAAGATCGACATAATGTGCCTTGAACGGCCCGCTTACATCTTCACGGTTGAAGCAGTCATAGATGACAAACCTTGGTATCACGATATCAAATGCTTCCTTTAGAAACAAGAGTACCCACCTGGGGCATCCAAGAAAGATAGAAAAACCCTCAGAAGGCTAGCAGGCAGTTTCTTCCTGAGCGGTGATACACTCTATTAGAGGAGCTTTGACATGGTCTTGCTTCGATGCGTTGACAGACCAGAAGCAGACATGCTGATAAAAGAAATTCACGAAGGGTCCTTTGGCACTCATGCCAACGGACACACAATGGCGAGAAAAATTCTGAGAGTAGGGTACTATTGGTTGACAATGGAATCTGACTGCTACAAGTGCATGAGGAGATGTCATAAGTGTCAGATATACTCAGACAAAATCCATGTACCGCCAATGCATCTCAAAGTTCTTTCTTCCCCATGGCCTTTTTCCATATGGGGAATCGACATGATTGGCATGATCGAACCCAAGGCTTCGAACAGACATCGGTTCATTATGGTCGCCATTGACTACTTCACCAAGTGGGTTGAAGCAGCGTCATACGCCAATGTAACCCGACAAGTGGTGGTCCAATTTATCAAAAACAATATCATCTGCCGTTATGGTGAAAGAGTTGTGTACAGAGTTCAAGATCGAACACCATAACTCATCTCCCTACCGACCCAAGATGAACGGAGCAGTAGAAGCGGCTAACAAGAACATCAAGAAGATCATTTAAAAGATGGTTGTAACCTATAAAGACTGGCACGAAATGCTGCCCTTTGCTCTTCACGGTTATCGCACATTTGTCCGCACTTCAACAGGGGCAACCCCTTTCTCTCTAGTATATGGCATAGAAGCAATGCTCCCCATCGTAGTAGAGATCCCATCAATCCGGGTATTGATGGAAGCTAAGCTAACAGAAGCTGAATGGTGTCAAAGTCGACACGACGAACTGAATCTGATCGAAGAAAAGAGAATCACGGCACTATGCCACAGTCAGTTGTATCTATAAAGAATGAAGAAGGCGTTTGACAAAAAGGTTCGAACTCGCATCTTCAGAAAAAGAGACCTTGTGCTCAAAAAGATACAATCGTTTCTCACTGATTCTCGGGGCAACCGGACTCCGAATTATGACGGCCCCTATGTGGTCAAGAAAGCTTTCTCAGGCGGTGCCTTGAGACTTGCAACCATGGATGGAGAGGAATTTGCCTACCCCACAATTGTGGATGTAGTCAAGAAATACTTCGCCTAAATAAAAAAATAAAAAAAATGTCTCGGTGGATTGAAAACCCGAAAGGGAGATCCAGGAAAAAATTAGAGGCATGATCAAAAATCATCCCGGTGGATTGGAAACCTCAAAGTACAATCCAGGAAAAAATTAGGGATAATGGCAAGTAACTACGTTCGACAAAGGGGCAAGTCCCTCGGCAGCAGTTACATCACCCGTTAGGAAAACTCCAGTCAAGGTCATCTTTGACGGAAGCTCAATATGCCCCGAAGTCAAATTTGGTAGAAGGATAGTGGTCGTTATGTTTCAATGTAGCCATTTTCCCTTAAATTACCATTTTCTTAACTTTGTAAATACTCTATGGAATCACGCATTTAGCTGATTTCTATCCTATCAATACAATTTGAGCCCTTGTGCTTTTGTTTGCAATTCTTATTCGTTTTAGCTTTACAGGACGACATTTTAACATGATCAACGATTTTTGAAATAAAACAAAAATGAATTTACTTGTAAAATTTTTCTGCTTTTAATAAAGATGGTAAATTCTTTTGACTGTTGAACATGCAAAGAATATCGATGGCTTCTCCCAAAGGCAGTTAAGCTTCAAAGTGCATAATCAAAGTACTCCTTCTAAACCAGTGCACCTGAATGAAGGATCAGCTATGTCAGAGACCATTGTTCCATCTGACACCCCCGACAGAGTTCTTATCTCCTAAGCCCGACCAACGTAGCTCCCCACGAGGACTACTTCTTCTAAGCAAGGCAGAATTGCTATCTTGAACCAGCGATACCTCTTCGTCCCCAACAGTGGCCGAGTATCCAGTCGTGTTCATCTATTAGCTTGTATGTCATGTCAGTTTTATCAGCATATACACACATACATCATGCATTACTACTTTGCGTTCATATTCATGTTGCATCACTATCACTCTGGTCGGTCTTACCCCCTAGTGATAACAGTCCTCTCAATCGAGTTGTCAGTTCTTTCCTCGTCAGGAAATGTTGCATCTGAACTACCTCTCTCCTCCAGTTTATTTCTGGAGTTAAGCCGGCCTTTGACCACTTTAATAACTTGAACCTCTGAAAAACATGAGAACCCTCAGCCAGCATCACTCTTCGCCATGGAAGATGGTATCTTCACTTTCCCGGATTAAGGAAAATCCCTAGAGAAAGCCTCTCAACTAAAGACTTTCAGCAACATATTGGTCCTTCTCTCCAGAATTTCAATGTCAACAAAGTCATCGGCACCTCAAAATTAGAATACATTGTATGGAATTTCTCCGAGAAGATCTCGAAGAAAAGTATGATGTAATATCCCCAAGCGAAGGCAGTCTCTCAAGAGACTCGTTTTCCCCAGTAGAGTCGACAAATGGCGTCTCAAATAGAGAAGTTTGTGCTTCTCTACAATCAAAACTTTTTCCATCAAATGACATCTCCCCAGGAAAATTCGGCGAGAAGTTTGAGGAGAACCGCTACAAATAGCGTCCCTTGTCAATAAAGTTTATTGACAAAAGAAACCAAGACCAGATCCTTGGTAGGAAACCAGGATCGAGGGGAAGTTTATTTCAGAAACTGATACTAGTTCCTTGGTAGGAAACCAGGATCGAGGGGAGGTTTATATCGAAAACTGAGACCAGTTCCTTGGTAGGAAACCAGGATTGAGGGGAATTTTAAATCAGAAACTGAGACCAGTTCCTTGGTAGGAAACCAGGATCGAGGGGAAGTTTACCTTTTCTAAGCATCATTGCTTAGCAAAAGAGGAAGGATGCACGAACTTCCATTCATAACCACCATCAAAATTTCAGGTATTCCGATATTTAATCCTCTTGCACCCCGAATGCCCGAATACCTTCGCCATTCACACCTTCGGGTCCAAGAAGATTAAATAGGGGCATCTGTCATACCCCAAATTTTAACCACTAAGATTTCCCATCATTGTACAAATCATCATCACAATATGGATGAACCATTAGTCTCCCCAAAGATGGGTGAGCATCCACTACAATCAGACTTAGGGTTTCAAGCCCTCTCAGAGCTCTTGGACAAAGGATGAATCAAGAAATGACATGATCTTCAATTTGTCTAGCCTCTCAAACATCCACAAAGGATCAAGAGGACTCCCACTTCAAGGATTAAGCAAAAGGCTTCTCCCTTCTAGGTGGATCAAGCCTTAAGATCGTCAGTGTCACCAAATTAGGGTTTGGTCGACCAGGGCCTCTAGATGGAAATTTTCCTCTGGGAATGAGCCAATGCTTCAAAGCATAACCTATGATGCTCCAATGGATCTCATGAACCCAATCATCAAGTCAATTTAGCCTCAGGGGATGCATTCATAAAAAAAAATCAGGAATTAGGGTTTCTTGACCTAATTCACCCCTAAGTTGACTTTTGGGACAAAACATGAGCCAAGACCTCAAGACATGATTTGAGGGTCTCAAATACATCACATTGATCCATTTGCAACAATGGATTGATCCAAGAAGCTTGAGCAACAAGTTTTCAATTTCATCAGAACCACAGTTAGGGTTTCGTAGAAAAAGTCAACTGTATCTTTGACTTTTGACCATGACATGCTCCCAAACCCTAAGACATGATTCAATACACCCTATAACACCTATGGAATCAATCCATCAAGTTTGATTTAGGTCAAGGACTTGATTTCATAGAGGATCGCACAGTTTGGAATTCATTTGACAAAAAGTCAACTGTGCGCAAAAGTCAAACTTTGACTTTTTGAGATTTTTCACAATTATGGTTCTTTGACCCCAAAATGATGTTAATGTATGATTGGAATCATCATTCATCAAGAAAAATCAAGAAAAGTGGGATAACTTGTAAAAGGGGTAACCATAAAAAACTTAGAAAATTTTCTAAGTTATGGAACAAAGTGGCTAGGGTACCAACATTGGAGGATCATAACTCCTAAACCACAAGGCCATTTTTCCCCATCCAAAGCTAGATTTATAGCTCTCATTACCCTCTACAAAAGCTTCAACTACCACTCATTCCAATTCTCCATGGATTTTAAGTTATGGAATGATCAAAATCAAGAAAAGTGAAAATGTCACTTTTTTCCAACATTTAGTGAAATTTTCACTAAGTCAGAATATGCCTTCACTTTTTTCCAAATGTAGAGGAATTTTTCACTTGGATCAAAAAGTATCAAAATGAATTATGATCAAACAATTATTGTATCATATGAGGGCTTTCCAAAATGGCCAAGAACTCCATCAAATTCCACTTGAGCCATGAGATATGACAATGGCAATATGCCTTGCTGAAAACTGCCAAGGCAAGGCAGAATTTTGCACTTTTGCTCGATTTGGCAAAATCAGATAATTCCAAGCCTTGTCATCACTTTGGACACATCTGAGGATCAAATCTAAAGGGAACAACCACTGATCCAAGCCTCCAAAGTCTTTGGAACAAGAAGTAGCATGCCAAACCTATAAATCCCTAAAAGAGGGAACCACAACTCTGTGCTCTAACCTCTAGTCAATAGCTATAGGAGACTTGGATTCCTATTGATCAACATTGGCCAAACCTCTGCTGCAGTTGCCATTCACTATTGATCCCAAAAAAAATTTACTCTAATATAAATAGAGCTCATTTGTGCTCAGTTTGAGTACACCAAAGCCATCAAACAGATGCTTTCCTCAAAATCACTTTCTTTAGGCAAAAATACCTTCTTTAGCAAGGTAACTATAAGTTTTTGAGTTAGAGAGAATTTCCATCACAGCTCATGATCCAAACACATCCAATATGTCATATCTAAGTTGTCCAAACTCACACAAGTGACCTGTAATCCTTAAATCTCAAAATCACCTCTCAAAACCTCAAAATAGGCTTTTTTTTTTTGCATTTTTCAAGCCATGTCTTTATTCAGTCACTTTCCAAACCAGATAAAGCCTCAAACACACTCCAAATATCATCCTTGAATTGTCCCAAATGGTTCCCCCTATCTGGAACACCATTTGAGAGAGTTGCTATTTTGGCCATTTTAACCCCTTTTGCAAGAAAGGGCCAGTTTTTGTTTTTACAGGTTCCAGCTGATTCCAATCATCCTAAAAGCTTCTAAGGGATCATTTGAGAGTGTCCAAAGCATCAAACCATTTCTAGAACAAGAAACTTGGCAGATTGCACAAAAAACTCCAAAAGCTCAAAAAGAGGTAAGCATCATGACATGAACTTTCCAAAATAAGCATCTTGTACATGTTATATGTGTTGTGTTTGCACCAAATTGTCATGCAATCCTTGCCTGTATCATGAGATAGCACAGAAAATGCAATTAGAGGCCTATTTCAAAACCACTATCAGGTTTTAAAATAGGGACATGATCTGAAAAAAACACAACCACCATTGGATTCCTTATGAAATTCTAGGCAGGATAGACCTAAATTTTGTCTCAATCCATGGAGAAATGAGAAAGTTATGGCCTTCACGTTTCTGAGCCAAAACTTGCCTTGCCTTGCCTTGGCCAGGCCTAGGACACAAGGCAAGCCTTGTGTGTTTGTTGGTTTGTTTCAACCAACGGATGTATCACCACCCCAGTGGTAAGGCGCGCGCCCTATAACCTTGAGGTCGTGGGTTCAAACCCCACCCAGACCATTTTGTGTTTTCTCACATTTTGCTATTTTTTCCAATATTTTCATGTTTTGTTAATTAATTGGAAAATTAATAACTCTTTCAATTTTAATTATTTTTGATTGGTTGTTTTTGCAATAAATGACAAAAATGTTAAAATATTTTATTCCACAAAAAAATTCAGATTTATATTATTTATTTAATATAATTACTATTTTTGTGAATAAATTCCCTTTTTATTATTTTTAAATATTTAAAAGTGAATATTTACTTGGAAAATCAAAACCAAATGAGTTTTAATTCATCTTGTGATTAATCTCTCATTTTTCAAACCTTAAACAAAAATAAAAAATGGTGTATTCAAAGTTATTTGGTATTTTTATTAGATTTTCTTTAAATATTTACTTTTAAAGAAAAGCAAAAATTAGGGTTTCTTTGATTTTCACCCTCACAACATTTTCAAACTTTTGGGCCTCTAATAGAGTGTAAGACCCAATCCTTTGTAAATACAAACCTATTTTGGGCCTCAAATGTTGTATAAGTCCCGTTGTATTTCAAAAGTTTGGCGCGATCATCACCCATTTAAAACAAACCATCTGGGCCTCTCCTCGAGCTATAAGACCCATTTAAAATCATTTTGGGCCTCTAATAGAGTCTAAGACCCAATCCCCTTTTGAAACCAAAAACGTTTGGGCCTCAGTCGTTGTATAATACCCACGGTGTTTTCAAAACCTCGGCGCGATCGTCGCCGTTTTCAAAATTAACCATTGGGCTTTTCCTTGAGCTATAAGACCCATCTTTGTTCACTTTCAATCATTTTGGGCCTCTTGAGAGAGTGTAAGATCCATCCACTTGTACAGAAAACCTTTCTTGGGCCTCAGTCACTTGTATAAGTCCCTGTACAAAACGACAGTGCGATCACTGATTAATCCCTGGGCCTCTTCTTGAGCTGTAAGCCCCAATTTTCCTTTCAAAAGCACTTTCTCCTTTGATTTTGTAACATACTGTTATTTTGAATTTCTTTGTTGAACAATAAACAATACAGTATGGAAGCTCTACAACCGAGTAAGTGTTTACCCGCTTTCATTTACCGCTTTCATGTGTATATAACTGTATTGTGGGGCTGTTTCATTGTAAGTCTTCTTTCATAAACTCATATCGACTGTGTAATACGAGTATAGATATTTAGAGTTTCCCCGGTAACTATGTCTAGAACTAGACAAAACCTCGTCTCCTTACATACGACGTTGTCCCAGATATTTCAACATAACCTAAACCATGAGAATTTTCTTTTACAACAATTTTAGATAACTAGATCTAAGAAATCTCCCCCTTGAACAGTTCATATACAGAAGGCCAATGTTCCAAGTGAAACCCCTTCTGGAACTGTTCATCAGCCTCCTCTTGGGCTTAGTGCAAGGACCCACAGGCTTCCTAAAAGCATCCCCGCCTCCTCTTGGGGATTGTACAAGGACCCGTCGGCTTCTTAGAAGTTTTCACCGCCTCCTCTTAGGCTTCATATAATGATTCTTCCTCCGGGAAGATAGCCTCCTCTTGGGCTTCGTTCAAATTGTCCCTTAGGCTTCTTAAAATTTTTTCTCGCCTCCTCTTGGGCTTTGTACAAATTGTCCCGACGACCTCTTAAAGGTATAGGAACATAAATTAGTCATCTTAATAAAACAGTCTTTCAAAAAGTCTAGATCTTTCTACGGCGAACATATTGTCTCTTGATCTCTCTTAAGCATAGTGCAAAAGATAAAACTCTAGACTTGGACAGTCTAATCTCCTTGAGTCTCGAAGACAATCTCAAGTTCCTTTCAAAAATAGGAAAAAAAACACTCGTAGACTTGGGCAGCCTCAATACCCTTCGGATTCCCCGTTTCCTTAAAGAACAGGAAATAATCCCGGTCCTCAGATCAAATCCATGAGTACAACATTACCCATATAAGAACTTATTTTCTCTTTTAACCAACATACTGGACCTGTCACTCAACTGAAACAGTAACCCTAGCCTCTTCTTGGGCTTTGTACAATGATTCTCCCCAGCAGAGTTAACATTTTTAGCCTTTATCTCGGGCTTTGTACGAGATACAAAACACTCTCTTGTTGAGTATAAAAGACTCTCTTGTTGAGTCAATCCTCTTTTAGCCTCCATCTTGGGCTTCGTACAAGATACCAAATCACTCTCTTGTTGAGTATAGAAGACTCTCTTGTTGAGTCAACCTCTTTAGGCTCCATCTCGGGCTTCGTACGAGATACAAAAACACTCTCTTGTTGAGTATAAAAGACTCTCTTATTGAGTCAAACATTTTTATCCTTCATCTCGGGCTTTGTACGAGATATAGAATACTCTCTTGTTGAGTATAAAAAGACTCTCTTGTTGAGCCGATCACCTTTAGCCTCCATCTCGGGCTTCGTACGAGATAGAAATCACTCTCTTGGTGAGTATAAAAAACTCTCTTGTTGAGTCAAACCCTTTTAGCCTCCGTCTTGGGCTTCGTACAAGACACATATAAAAACACTCTCTTGTTGAGTCAACCCTTTTAGCCTCTATCTCGGGTTTCGTACGAGACACAAAAGCATCCTCTTGTTGGGTTAATAGCCTCCTCTTAGGCTTTGTATAAAGAAATCCTCGTTTGATTCAATCAACC
Source organism: Lathyrus tuberosus (assembly GCA_022829125.1). Classification (NCBI taxonomy): domain Eukaryota; kingdom Viridiplantae; phylum Streptophyta; class Magnoliopsida; order Fabales; family Fabaceae; genus Lathyrus; species Lathyrus tuberosus. Next base: position 898,521 of record JALAZF010000185.1, read on the forward strand.
TTTTAGCATCAAATCATGCTTTGGTCATAGCATACAAACATCAACAACTCCTTTTTCCTCGTCTAATTGTTGTAAGCGGAAAGCCTCTAGATTATTTACATCCACGCCACTATCCCTCTTTTAGCATGAGAAATTTCTACGGAAAGATGGCGTTGCTCTAAACTGAGTTAAAGTCTCCTCCTTCAAGTTGAAAATCCCCTATAAAGGAAATTATGGCATTGCTGGATTCGCATATCCCAGTTAAAGTAATTCTCCTTTATAATCACCCAACAATTGTGACAAACAGACCCCTTTAGAGATGACAAATTCTCTCTAAAGTCAACACCCTTTTAGCTTCACATCTTGGGCTTCGAACAAGATACAAATAGACCCTTTAGCTTCACATATTGGGCTTTGAACAAGATATAAACCACCTTTAGCTTCATGTATTGGGCTTTAAACAAGACACCAAAACACCATTTCCTCCAATAGAATAGGAGGAAATGCGATCGCTCTGATTTCCCTATCCCGGGAATACGTAGGCGTAAGATTGCAAAAGAATCTTAGCGAGCACACTAATCAAAAAACCCCAAAGTCCCCTACCTCCATCCAATCTGGCGCAGGATCCCAATAAATTCCCCATGAACAGTCTCGATATTTCGTTCTGAACAAAATAAGCAGAGAGAGGCCCACGAACTAAAACCGCATCTGTAAACCAACAGTTTTGACTGTTTAACCTCAGTTTGCAAGCAGGGTTAGTTGGAGACATCTATTTCCCTTCCTTCGTCAGCTTCAATAGGATAAAAAATGAATCGACCTGTAGTGCCCCAGAGCGACAGTGCTTAAGAACCACGTCCAAAATCGCTCGCTACACCTTCCTCTACATTTGGGAATGGAAGCCAAATCAACAACAGGATATTAATATGAACATTTCAAAAAATATTGCAATAGGAATGAGTTAATGTACCTTTCTTTTCAAAGCATCTGGATTCTGAACTGTAGCCTTACACTTTCTTGAGTTATAACCAATTTTGTCACACTTAGTGCATCTATAGGTAACTCCAACTCTCCTCATTCTTGAACCTCCCTCACCTAGTTCCCTAAATCTTAGCTTCTTGGGCCTGCCAGGTCCTTTCTTGTATAAAGGAGGAAGTAATTCACCTGCTTCAACTGATGGCCACATATCCATCCCATTTATTTGGCCAATTACAACAGCATATGCCAGTTCATATTTTTCTCTAGAATAGCAATTATCCACAAAATCCTCAGGTTTAAGTTTCCTATAAGCCAATGTTGCACAAGCATGCCTACATGGAATCCCTACTAAATCCCAAAACCCACAAGAACATGTTCTTTTTCCCACATCAACAACAAATTGTTGAGAATTATATGCATGTTTGACCTCTCATTGGTCATTTATACACCAAGATGGATTCCATTGCCCACTCATTAATACCTCCTTATCTAGTATCTTCCTAGGAATAGGCATAATCCTATGTTCCCATCTTTCAAGCTTAGTTACAGTAGATGAAATTGAAATTCTGGCATAGCAGATAGCAGATGTCCTAACATATGTTACGACATTGTTCTCTGCACAACTTTAAAACAAGAGCAGAACAAACAAACAGATATTCAGAATATCAGTAACAGTAGCAAGACATATATTTCGACATCTGTTACAACATGTTAATCAAAACTGAACTGTAAATTGCAGAATGATAAACAACATAGAATATGATGACCCAGTTCGGTGCAAATCACCTACATCTGAGGGCATACCAAGCCAGGAAGAAGAATCCACTATCAGTAGTATAGTTTTATGTAAACAACCGCTGGTTTACAGTAAACAATCTTTGGTTTACCTATCACTACCCAATGGAGACTTTATCATTAGAAGTCACATGTAATTGGTAAGAGAAACCCATCTCACTCTCCCTAAATCATAACCTGTGATTATCTAACAGTTACAATCGACAGCAACTGTATCATCCTACTTGAAAGACACTTCTTTCAATGCAAAGTTCAGTTAAGCATTCTCGACTAACAATACAACTTGGATTTGCTTCAAAGCTTCATCCAAGAACAATAGACTATTCATTACCTACAGGTTTCTGAATCTGTACAAGCATCTATGTCTTCCACAATGTATCAAACTGATACAGAGGGAGACTTATAACACAAAGGAGCCAACGACTCTCAAAACCATAAACCCTACATTAAAAAAGTTTAAAAAATAGGATTCCTAAGTCTATGTCGTTCTCTCTCTCTTTTCTGCCCTAGGACTTGGTCTTCTTTTATTGCCTTCTACTGTCTTGGGCTTAAAATCTTCTTTCCTTGATCCACTGCAAATCTGCGCCTTGAATCTTGGAACAGATTTAAAACCTGCGATATTAGTCCAGATGTCGAGTGTTCATGCTGGGACATTTCATCCAACATCTTTATTTTCTGGTAGAATTCTTCATGTTGTACATCTTGTTCTTCATCAAGTTTCAACCAAAATTTAGTCAAACCACAAGAGCTTTCAATCTCCCCCTTTTGACAAATTTTGGCTAAAACTCCTTTTGCACAATAAACCCAGGGTGTTGAAAAAGGGTCAACAAAGGAAGTTGAGACTCCTAAAGAAGCTAGAAGGAAATCTGAAAGAGTTGATCAAAGAACACTCCTTTCAAACACACTCCCCTTCTAGAAAGCTCCCCTTACTCAGGAATCTATACTTCCTCACCTAGATAACTCAGAACACAGGGCACGATTGTGTTCATAACTCAGGTCATAGGACACGAAGGAAGGACTCAGAACAGAAGAAAAACCTGAGACTCAGAAAAAATGTCAGAACATTCTGTCCAACATCCTTGCAAAGAAACTGTAAGGACAGATTCAACCCCTGTCTTTTCTCCCTCTTTTTAGCCAAAAATTGACAAACATGTCCAAGACTAACCCATACCCAAACTGAACAAACCCAAATGCAGATAAAAGCCATGAAAACTCAGCACAATAGAAAAGACAACCTGAGACAAGATGAAGCCAATAACCCATTTTATATACAAGAGCGTTTTTCTTAGGATGTAACGAACCATTGGAAGTAACACATGTACATTCAATGTGAGCATTAAATGAAGGGATGTAACTTCACAGGCAAATGTGCACCGGCCAAATCGCATTTGACTGTTTCTTCTTTTAACGAGGACCATCCAAGGAATGGACATTTACCGAGATGCATGTCTAGCACGCGTTCCCTAAGACATATTCTCTCCGTCGTCCAAAACAATCAATAAGGATACAACTATACATCCTAACCAATGTTCTGACATCTTGTCAGACTTTGTTTAGTCCCTCTTGTAACATCTGATGCATAGTCATAATGCCTTACATAGAACCCCAAGAAAAATTCTATCAACCAGCAGAAAACAAAACCGACCAAGATGTTAAGTGTTAAGTGCCAAATAGTGCATATTTTAGATAGTATTTTGTGGCCCTTTCCAATTGTTTCTTTGGTGTTTTATTAGTAAATACATATGTTTTAGTGTAAATACGCAACTTTCCGTTTTTGTATGTAAATATTGTGAATTATGATCATTTTGAGGCTTTTTGATAGGTTTTCTTGCTAGATAGAATGCTTGGAACCTATGGATGATGAAAGGGAACTTGGAAGATCATTTTTCGCAACTTTCTGTCGGCAACTCGTGCTTAGCGCATTTTTTAGCACAGGTTCAGTGCGTCTTTAATGAATATGCAATAGCTAAGGATCCTTGACCACGCTTAGCGCGCTTTAAGGCATTTTAAGTGTATTTTAAGTGAGATCGCAGTTAAGCGCGCTTTGTGGCCGCTTAGTGCGGTTTTAATAAATTCAATTCTTTGTTAATTATTTTGTCTTATTTTTGTAGGCATTCAAGCCATGATTTCTATTCATTTTTATATAGAGCATTGAATAAGCTTTCCAACGCTTCTGACCGCATCTCAAACGGAGTTACGGTACGAAAGTTATGACGAAAACAAGATGTTGGATTTCTCTGATGGCGCTAAGCGCCCTCAGAGTGCGCTAAGCGCGTTTGCAATATTCCAGCCCCATATTTAAGTCACTTTTCAACATTTTTTAGGTTATTTTTTTGGGGGAACTTTCTCCCAACTTCATCAAACATATTTTAGGAGTAGAGAGGCTTAGAAACAACATTAGAGGATGCATGTTGATAATCTGGAGTTGGATTTGCTTCAATCGACTCTAACAAACCACGAGAAAATGGTTCTTCTCCATTCTTCTCTTTGTATTCTCTATTTGTTGAGGTTTTGTATGTAAATCTTTTGATACCTTATTTATTTCATCTAATCTATGTATTGTGAATATGCTTTGATTCAATATTGTTGTTATCTTTGATTTCTTATTTGTGGGCATGACAAAACCCTTTACAAACCCTAGATCTAAGATTTTCATATTTTAATGAGCAAGCTTTTGACATGGTTTTGTGAGTTGATATTCATTTGCATCTTAGCTTTTTAGCATTGTGTTGCTTGTTAGAATGAATAACTTCTAGCAATTAATGCAATAAAGACTGCGATAACTCTTGACAAACGGTGTTGCGAGGGTGCATGATAATATTGATGAAGAACTTTGTTCACATACGTTTGGAAAATTAGTTGAATGCATATTATTCATGTGTACGTATTTTGATCTTGGAGTTATATATGAATCGAGTCGTTAGTTTGCTATGGATGTTATAGTAATATCTTTTAGGTTTTGAACTCTAGAGATAGATTTAGATCTAACATTCACTGTGGGTATCGATTCTTAATGCTCCGTGTTGTCGAGTTGCGTAAGACATCATCGATGAGGCGATGCGGTTGTTCTCTCAACTTTGCATTAGACATGACCTTTGTTGTGAGTGATACATGGTGATATTAGACGAACACTTGATTTATGTGTAATATGATTGAAAGAATGCATGTGTTATCGATTGATATCTATTGAGTTTCTCTTCTCCATAGAATGTGTTATCGTTATTTACTTGCTCTTTGTTCCTTTAATTTCCGCATGTTACCGTTTGAAATCTCATTTCAAACAAAAGCTTAGAAACGTAGAGACCATGAACGACGCTTTTTCCCTCCACCGATCCCTGTGGATACGACAACCCTCAGGAATTCTTTCAAACATAAACATTTGCTTGCCACTTTACCGCTTCAACAAATTGGCGTCGTTGCTGGGGATTGGTGTTTCGATATTGAGTTGCATCGCATAGTTTCTATGTTTTTAAGCTTCGTACACAATTGTCTATATTGTATATTTACTTGTATAAACACTTGTTTTGCTTTTGTATGTACTTGTTAATAGTTGTTTTCCGTAAGTGATTGTATATATATGTTTTCCATCATGTTTGTGTATGTGTGTGCATATTTTTGTTTTTGGTTTATGTTTACTCAAGTGTTGCAGGTTTTATTGGGTCTCTACCTGTGAACGAAGCAACATGGAGGAGCTTGTACGTAAATAAGGCGTCGAGCTAACGACGTGAAACAAGCGTTTATTGGGAGGCAACCCAACGATTTGAGTTTGTACAGTTTTATATTTAGTAGTATTGTAGTATAGTGTGAGATTGGATGGATTGCATGAGAGGGAGCTATTTTTGAAAATTCTAAAGTTGGCCTGTCTGCGCTAAGCGCGCCCTGTTGCTTCTTGAAAAATCTCTCATTTTCTATCCACTTTCTCCAATTTTGGTTTTTATGTTTATTTAGTTTTAGTTCAATTTTGCTAGGTTGTTAGAATAATTTATGAGTTTGCTCTCAAGTTTCTTTTTGATTAGCTTGAGGATACAATTTAGTGATTGTTCAAGTTTGAGTGTGTCAATAAGAAAATGCCATGGTAATGATAAAAGTTAGAAAGAAAGTTACAGTATCAAGGTATGTGTTTAGTGTTTTCTACAACGTAACATGAACATGAACTTTAGGCTTTGCACAAATAACATGCCATTCACTCTCTTGCAGTTTTTGTTCATTTATGAATCACTTTAGCTCATAGCCCCATGTAAGGAAACCTCCATTATTTACTAAATGTTTGGATGACTGATAAACTTTGTTTAATACATTCGATTCATGCTTAATCTTTTGATTACTTTTATTTTGTGGAAGTGTTATAAATGATCAAGGCATTTGTTGATATTGAGCACAACCATAACCAAAAGTAACTTACCCGTGAGTAGTGTGAATTTGCTACCCCCTTTGAGCCTTAATAGATTAGATCCTAATGTGGTGATGAATCATTCCTCGTCATCATGAAATTTTGTGGGATTCTAAAATTTTTCTTGAACCTTTAAAAACGTTGTTTTATTGATTTCCGTGTTGGGAGAATGCAATTAAGGTTTGATTAAAAGCAAGTTGGGGAGAGTGAAAAGAAGTGGTAGGTTACTAAAAAATTTGAAAATTTTCAAGCAAGCATTTAAAAAAAGAGTTGTGAATATGATCATGAAAAACAAAAGAAAAAGAATGCTTGTTTGAAAAATAAAAATAGACCATGGATAATGTGTAATAAGGAAGTCTGGAAGGGTGAACAATAGAGAAAATAGAAAGTGTGGGATGAACTTGTTTGTGTAAGTCACTTTTATAGTAAGCCATTTCTCTTGTATTGGCAACTTTGATTCAATGGCCTTATATATGTCCCTTTGTTGTGAACCTAACCAAGCTACAACCCTTAAAGCCCTTAGTGATCTTTTTGCTTCCATGATTTCACTGTTGATTATTGGATGAATGTATGAATTGAATTGTTATTTGCATTGTATGTCAGATGAGTGAAATTTCCCCGCGGTTGCAAACGCACATTAATTTCTTCATTCTTATTTGAAGTGCAGTGTTAGGTGTGATTCATTCATGAACATGTATTGCTTTTGGATGTTTGACATATGTTTTGTACTTAGAAATTGTTTCATATTCGTGGTGTCATTGTAGTTTAGCGGTAAGCATTGCTTTGCATGTACTTTTGATATTTGTACCATATGTTTGTTGTCCGTTTGTAAAAACTTGTTGAGCATGATTTCTTGATAATTGCTTTTGTTTCTTCGAGTTGATAGACTTTTGTTTGAGGACAAACAAAATAATAAGTTGGGGAGTGTTGTTAAGTGCCAAATTGTGCATATTTTAGATAGTATTTTGTGGCCCTTTTCAATTGGTTCTTTGGTGTTTTAGTAGTAAATACATATGTTTTAGTGTAAATACGCAAGTTTCTGTTTTTGTATGTAAATATAGTGAATTATGATCATTTTTATGTTTTTTGATAGGTTTTCTTGCTGAATAGAATGCTTGGAACCCATGGATAATGAAAGGGAGCTTAGAAGATCATTTTTTGCAACTTTCTGTCGGCAACTCGCGCTTAGCGCGCTGTTCAGCGCGGGTTCAGCGCATTTTTGTGTATTTTAAGTGAGATCGCGCTTTGTGGCCGCTTAGCACGGTTTTAATAAATTCAATTCTTTGTTAATTTGTTTGTCTTATTTTTGTAGGTATTCAAGCCATGATTTCTATTCATTTTCATATAGAGCATTGAATAAGATTTCCAACGCTTCTGACCACGCCTCAAACATAGTTACAGTTCGAAAGTTATGACGAAAACAAGATGCTGGATTTCTTTGATGGCGCTAAGCGCCCTCAGAGTGCCCTAAGTGCGTTCGCGACATTCCAGCCCCATATTTAAGTCACTTTTCATCATTTTTTAGGTTATGTTTTGGGGGAACTTTCTCCTAACTTCATCCAACATATTTTAGGAGTAGAGAGGCTTAGAAACAACATTAAAGGATGCATATTGATGATCCGGAGTTGGATTTGCTTCAATCGACTCTAGCAAACCGTGAGAAAATGGTTCGTCTCCTTTCTTCTCTTTGTATTCTCTATTTGTTGAGGTTTTGTATGTAAATATTTTGATACCTTATGTATTTCATCTAATCTATGTATTGTGAATATGCTTTGATTCAATATTGTTGTTATCTTTGATTTCTTATTTGTGGGTATGACAAAACCCTTTACAAACCCTAGATCTAAGATTTTCATCTTTTAATGTGCAAGCTTTTGACATGATTTTGTGAGTTGATATTCATTTGCATCTTTGCTTTTTAGCACTGTGTTAATTGTTAGAATGAATAACTTCTAGCAATTAATGCAATAAAGACCGCGATAACGCTTGACAAACGGTGTTGCGATGGTGCGTGATAATATTGATGAAGAACTTTGTTCACATACGTTTGACAAATTAGTTGAATGCATATTATTCATGTGTATGTATTCTGATCTTGGAGTTATATATGAATCAAGTCATTAGTTTGATATGAATGTTATAGTAATATCTGTTAGGTTCTGAACTTTAGATATAGATATAGATCTAACATTCACCGTGGTTATCGATTCTTAATGCTCTGTGTTGTCGAGTTGCGTGAGACATCATCGATGAGGCGAAGTGGTTGTTCTCTCAACTTTGCGTTAGACATAACCTTTTTTGTGAGTGATACATGGTGATATTAGACGAACGCTTGATTTATGTATATTATGATCAGAAGAATGCATGTGTTATCGATTGATCTCTATTGAGTTTCACTTCTCCAAAGAATGTGTTATTGTTATTTACTTGCTTTTTGTTCCTTTAATTTCCGCAAGTTACCGTTTGAACTCTCATTTCAAACAAAAGCTTAGAAACGTAGAGACCGTGAACGGCGCTATTTCCCTCTACCGATCCCTGTGGATACGACAACCCTCAGGAATTCTTTCAAACATAAACATTTGCTTGCTGCTTTACCGCTTCAACATTAAGACATTTCTCCAAACATCTCCCAGATAGCAAAAAAGACTCCCAAGAAGATTGAATAACTCTAATCCAATCCATTGACACACAATAACTGAATCAACATCAACCATTCAAGTTCACCTAGAACTCTACCAGTGACACAATGTCACGACATCTTGTCTGACATTACACCCTCACCAGAGGTATTCTATCACAAACTACTTGAAGCCACAAACAATCTTGATAAACCACTGCACTATTGCAGCAACAGATCCAAAACAGAAGTTCAACTCCCCTTGTCGTAGATAACCAGTGCTCCTTTGCAAGAAGAACACCTTAAATGAATGGAAAACATAAGACTCATCTTCATGTCTTCAAGAGCGCATCCTCTGTTCAACACACCTGCTAAACACATTCATTTAATACTTGATCCTCAAGCAATCCATATACCACACTAGTACATTTAACAGACAGAAGTTCTCCCCCTATCTTTCACAAATGATGCTCCTTCAACAAGAAACACCCCAAAATCACCACATGATATCCCATGATAAACTTCATGATCATATAGTGAGAGAGTACCAGGATCACATCTTTGTACCACAACCAACAAACTCTTGTGTTGCGGTGAAAATTAGATATCAAGATATTGATTAGACTTGAATCACAATTCTTTAAAAGATTCACCACCGAGCTTTGATTTATCCAAAGGAAAGGATAAATATCGTAAACAACCCTAAGTTTACAATGTAACAACAATGCTAAGAGATTTTGGGGGATCGGGGATTGGTTATACAAAGAGAAGGTATTAGCACCCTAAGTATCTATAGTATTCTATATGAACCTCTTACTAGTATTTGTGATATTGTTTGCTATTATTTGTGTTTGGGTTATATGGTGAGAGATACGAACCTAAGGGTTTAGTTACCAAGTATGCTCGCCAAAACTTCGCGGTCTTGTGCCTACATATCCTTACAAGGATGGAATCAGAGAAATTGTAGTTCACCTCAATAGGGATGGATGAATACTTGATTATAATCAAGATTCAAGGGGATTAAGAGTTATTTCATAACACTTACTTGACTTGACAACATCACAAGGGTTGTAAATTCTAACTTAAGTCTAAAACTCAAGAAGCCTAATGACTCTAACAAGGTCAAAGGATGATGGGTAATGATGAGCTATCTATGACATGGATTCAATAGAGAGACTTTCCCTTGGATTAAGGAATAGAAGGCAACTTGAGGATGAAAGCTAACAAGCTAACATCACTTGGGAAAATAAATTGACAAAGTTGAAAAGGAGTATGATTAAGTATGGATGATATGAACAAACATGGTATTCAAACATGATATTAATAGAAAGTAACAAAGCAACATTCAAACATGATGTTGATTAAAGCATGACAAAGTAACATTCAAACATGATGTTAATATGGCAAAGGTAAAGCATATGGTTAAAATGTGACAACATTAAGGGTAAAGACTTAACAAAGTCATGAACTAGATAAGTTAGCTACCTAATATGTTCAAAGGCTCAAGGAAGTTGAACATCAACATGGTGACAACCAAACAAGTTTAATCAAACAAAGATGTTACAACATATAAGCAAACATAAAACATAGTTCTAACAAGGCTAAGGTAACATGGATGAGAGTTCAAGTACTTGATTAAGGCAAACATGCCTTAGGGTTTACTAACACCACTTAATCATGAATACAAGTAAAAGGAAGATAATTTGTAACAACACTTAATCATGAATACAATTTAACATTTCAAAGCATGAATAAGTTATTACAACACTTAAGCATGATAAGGTTCAAGTCAAGTTAACATGTGAAATTTATGACAATACTTAAACATGGATAAAACAAGAGTTCAAAGTTGACATGCATAAGTTAAGACATCACTTATCATGGGTAGAAAACAAAACTTCAGTTCAATATGTAAAGGTTATAACAATACCTAAACATGGATGAAGTTCAAAGGTGTAGTGAAGCATACATGGATAAATTAAGACATTACTTATCATGGATAGAAAGTGTAACAAGCAAAATGGTGACAACTAAACATACTTGAGCTAGAATGACATGTTTATGACAATAACATGTGGATGAATATGCAAGCATACAAAGGATGGCATATGAAAATGTTTAAAGATGGCATATTGAAAATTTGACATCATGTGAACAAGTTAAGGAATTACTTGAACATTTAGGCATGGTTTCAAGTTGAACATGTTAACACAAGTAGGTAACAACCTAAACATGCATATTAGGGTTCTACATGGTTACAAACAAACAAGAACATTTACAAAAGTCAATGTAAACATGTGTAAGTTAAAACATCACTTAACATGGAAGCAAAAGTGTATATGGCTTAAGACTTTGGTGACAACCTAAAGTGCATGCTAGGGTTCTTAGTGTTCATCCAAGGATGTGTGTGAAAAGTTAGGGTAAGTGCATAAAGTGGGTCATGGCATAGGCGACAAAATTTAAGGCATTAAAACATGTAAACATAGACAAGTGAGCCAAAAATCAAGTCAAAACTTGAAGATACAAGTTTACAAACTTGTACAAAGTTCACATAGGTTGCAAATGGCTCAAACATGTTCATATTAGCAAAGAACATCAAAGGAATCAAGCAAGAAACCAAAATAGTCCTTAAGGAAACCCTAAAAATCCTCTTACTTCAAACATGAATAAGTGGTACAAAAATAAATATTTTTGGGAAACTCTTTTCACCATAATAAAATAGGCATCAAAATGAATCCATGGCAAAAAGAGTGGGTCAAAAAGCCTATGGTATAAAAAAGTTATGACCATTTGAAATTGCAAAGGAAAGTGAATAAAACAAGTCATAAAAAATAAATGGAATGTCATCCATGGGGCTTTAACCCATGCCACTCAGTTCCTGGTTCAAAACATTAGCCAACTCAACTACACGCGCACTGTGAATAAGGATCGAAACTGAATAATATATGTTAAAAACATTTGAGATTCAGAAAAATAAAAAGGACTGGGGCAAGGGGGATTCGAACCCCAGTCCTTATGCTTGGCAAACAAAAACACAAACCTCCTTGACCAGCGGTGCTACACCCTCATCCGTTAATTAAATGGATTCAAAATGTATATATTTTAAAACCATATCTGAATGGCCAACTCAGCGCCACCTCGTTTCCACCTCAGCATTGACTCACTTCTTCTTCTTCCTTATTTTCTTTTTCTTTCTTTCTATCTCCCCAAGTGTAACAACAACAACAACTTGTTTTCTATCATCAATATCTCACTCAAATCTCCATCTTTTTTAACAAAATAAAACTCTAAATTGCTTAGAATTTTCCAAGGATTAATAAGGTACCATTTGTTTATCTTAATCTAAACACACAGAGCACATAAATGCCAAAACTAGTGTAACAACACTAAGGTTCAAAGGTTCAAAACTTCAAGAATACAAGTTACAGAATGCAAACAATAGTTCAAACAAAACAAGCACAATAGTATCTACATATTAACTTCAAAAGAGAGCCATTATCACAGCATGCATGTGAGTTTCAAAAGTTTAGAAACTTACTTCTTGGAGACAGGCCAAGGCTTCTTCATATGGAACTACAGAAGAGAAATGACAACCTCCTTGGCCTTGTTGATGCTTAGAGAGATGTCTTGGATGTTTGGATGGATTGGAAACAGCCTCAAGAACCAGACCCGTGCCTTCTTGCAAAATGAAGGTGTGAAAATGGTGAATATGGTAGGGCTTGGAACAGAACTTTCTTGATGGTTGGAACAAGTTTTAAGGAGTGTTTAGGGATGGTTTATGGAGTTTCTTTGGAGTTTGCACGAGGGAAATGTGTTTGGCCAGAGGTTTTGTAAATTTGGAGTGTTTTTACAAAAACTATGGGAAAGAGAGAATTTTGAGGTTTTGGTGTATGATTGTTGTGTGTTTTGAAGCCTAAGACTTCCCTCTATTTATAGGGAAAAAGAGGAGGAAAGCTCTGGTCAGAATAACAAGTTCTTGGAGTTTTTGCAAGTTGGCTTAGTTGGAAATGAACTACATGGTTTCATGCAAAATCATGGTTCCAATGTGCAAGTACACCACCTTTCTAGGGTGGTTGAGGTTTCAGAAAAGGTTGAATGCAGAAAGAACAAAAGGGAAGCTCAAGACAAGTAGACTTTGCATTAAAGTAGCTTTATCAAAATGGAAGTGAAGCCTTTCTTCCTAAAATGGCAAGATTCAATGGACAAAGCTTCAAATTAGTGTGTAATGCTCCCTTAAATCATGCAAACCTCTCATTATAGATGTGTTTAGAAGTAATGAGGTCTGAATAGTGGGATTATAGGGCAAGGCTTTAGATTTTTGCTCAAGACAAGTTTGTGAAAATGGCATGAAAACCAACTTTGTGACACCAACTTCCTCTCTTCGAAACTCTCAGCTCAAGAAGGCTATGGAGGAGTTCTTGTACTTTTTGAAAAGCCCCAAACATGCTCTAAAACTTTCATGTTTAACAAAAATTATGAATCTAAAAAGATCCTAATGAAAACTGGCCTCAAAGATTGATGTTTCAAAAGATCAAAAGTTGCCTTGAAAAATTTCTAAGTGTCCAAAGATTTCTTAAAACTTTGAAGCCTCATAACTCAAAATCCAAGCATTTTTTGAGGTTTCCACCTCTCATACAAAGTTGTAGTATGTTGTAAGGGCTTTAATTTGAGCTTTGGATGACACAAAATGTCTGTGTAGATTGGGAGTTATGATCTTTCAAAGTTGGTCTCAAAATTAGGTTTTTTCCATACTTAGAAAAATTTCAAGTTTCTTTAACTTTACTCCTTTTGCAAGAAACCTTCCAAATCTTGATTTTTCATGCTCAAACTCAATGATCAAACATGTCTTGATTAAATTTGGCTTGATGACTTCAATTTGGACCAAAAACCCTAAAAGTCAAAGGGTTGACTTTGTCAGATGGAGCTTGTATAATCAGATGAATTCAACTATGTGATCTTCAACGATTTTGCATTCTTGAATCTTTCAATCATCATAGATGGACTTCAAGGGTGTTTATGAGTATCTTGGATCATGTCCCAAGGCTTGGCAACATGATTTGGTCAAAAGTCAAGGCACAATTGACTTTTTCTTGATGAAACCCTAATTTGTGGCCAGATGAACTTGGGCTTCATAGAACTTGAAATGAGACTATATTGCACTTGATTCTTGACAAGGAGAAACCGCTTGAGTGTATATAAGCTTGGTGGGTTAATGATCATTCCAAAACATTAACTGATCACATGAGGATTCCCTTGATTTCCTTGAGCCAAAACCCTAATTTTAGACAAAACCAAACAAGAAACATCTTGAACAATGGTTAGGGTTAGCAATGCAATACTTGATGTTCCTAGAATGATGATGACATATAAGGTCAAAATTTGGGGTATGACATCTTGGATTGAGACCAAAATCACCATTGATCCCTCTCATCCAGAAACCATGCATACCCTGTACAAATCCACCTTGAATTTTACAGCCATAGATATCCTTGTTCCTTAAGATATAATCCAATTGAATCTGGAATGCTTCACATTCCTCAAAGAGACATACAGAGTCCCTTAGCTTGTTAGCTCGCCCAGATGTTCTTCACACTTGAAGGACACCAAATACATGCTCCAGAAATCCTCAGCTTACTTGCTTCACAAGCACCAAACTGATCCATTTTTCTCTAGCATGACTTGTAGCAGAAGAAACCACCTCTCCACAAGCATTCTGATCTCAGCAAGAGTCAGCCATCCAGATAAACACCCTGTGATCCAAGACAGACTTTAATTTATCATTGTCCCATATGATAAGATAGAATACTACTGATTCAACAGGTGAATATCAGCTTCCACAATCTGAACTCCAAGTTCAGAAACCATAATGATGTTCTAACATTAGTTAGGACATCCTGATCATATCACGGACACCATACACAATAGTTCTTGATACAATTACCACTAGACTTACTATCTGCGTAGTAATCCAAATGAAGATCTTCAAAGAACACAGCTCATCCAGCTTGATCAATAAGAACTCCAAACAACCAAAGAGAGAAAACTCTCATTCAACTCCCAAAAGAAGGTAATCTTCCATAAGTAACTTAGGGCTTCTACCACAAGCTCCAAGATAAGAACAGAACCAGAATCTCCTTTGATTTTTAACCAACTACCCTTTTGCACAAGAGTAATTAGTTCCAAGCACACTGCTTGAATTCTCAATAAAGATCAACCAAATGCCACTATTTGGTTAATTTCACCTTTCTTCAGAGTTCCAAAAAATCTTCTGATCCACCAATGAAATCTAATCTTCAAGTAACATAATCCACCTACTCCATAGCAAGCCATCTTAGATACACTAAGACTCAGACATGTAACATTTACTCCTTCTTGCAGCTCCCACAAACTGCATGAGATAGACCTTTTTGAAGCATTAAATCCATTTATTTCAGAGAAAATCAACTTATCTTACAATGATGCGCCACAACATCAACTAAGACCCTGAAGTTTCTGCTTGATGTCACAACATCTGATCAGACATCCAGCTGAAGAATTCAGTTCTTCCTTCTGCCACTCAGAAGAACCTCCTCCCTATAACAGAACAAGAGTTCCATGTTCTCATAGACTTGATTAATGATATCAAGTTAGAGTAGACAACCTCCATCTTGCTTTAGTGCACTACAATAACCACTCCGTCTTCAGAAATCCCAAACCTGCCAAATCTTGATTCTTCAGAAGATATTAGTCACACAAGATCTTTACAAAAGGAATCCCACTTTCCTTAAGTAGAGACTTCTTTAAAAGACCAGAGATAACTGCCACTTATCCTTGACCTCCAAG
Organism: Lathyrus tuberosus; assembly: GCA_022829125.1. Lineage (NCBI taxonomy): Eukaryota > Viridiplantae > Streptophyta > Magnoliopsida > Fabales > Fabaceae > Lathyrus > Lathyrus tuberosus. The sequence goes on from JALAZF010000185.1 coordinate 914,099, forward strand.
ATGAGCAAGATTACATGCTCCTATGCACCTAGATCAGAAATAAACTGACCCAAGCAGTGTTATCACCAGCACCATATTCTAGACAAGTTTCTTGCTAGGAAACTTTCTAGACAAAGATTAGATGCTTCTAGTAGAAACTGGAACACACCTGCTGCACTCCAATACTCCTAGGTCAGAAATAAACTGATCCAAGAAAAAATGTCTTCATATTCACTTCCATTCCTGCCACAAAACTTCCTAGTCTGATTACATTCCTTGTAATACCAGAATGAAGACAGATCCTACCATACACACGTGTATGGTACCAAGATCATCAGTTACAACTACTTTGCTCCCGAGATTAACTCCTTGAATCAACATGCTTTTGCATATACTCCATTTTCAAGATGTTTCAACATCTGATAGAACACCAGTTCCTTATCTTGACTGTACCCATTCTCCAAAGAACGGATCCTTGAGCAGATGCAACAAGAGATGTTGTACTTCCTGATGTACTAACTTGTCACCAGTGATCTTGTACTCTAACATACAAGGATAATCAATTAAATATTTTTAAATTCTACAAATAGCAATTGATCTTAAATCCTTGTCCTCAAAACCATACATCCTGTAGGATATATGATCTACCAGATATCAATACAACTGTGTCAACATATTTCTAGTCAACCAACATGTTGAGACATCAAGTCTGCCACCCTTGACTCAACCGGCCAATGACTTTCCTTAGCTAATAGAATCCTTGTAAATCATGAATGGTAAACATAAATCATCGCCCATTATCTCCAATTTGAATGACATCTATCAGCACCAGTGTAACACCCTAAAATTTGCCCTAGTGTTTCTAACCCTTTTGGCTTATGATTCATTTCGTTTGCATTGTCATTTTTGCATTTGCATATTTCTTTTGGGCGATCAAGGTATTCTTTCAGCAGCTCACGGCGTCGTCAGTCACAGTATGATTTTTAATAGTGTTCAAGGCCAAGCAGATAGCTTTCCAAGTCTTTTTGAGCATTTATTTGGCTCATTAAATGATTTGATGATCAGAAACTCCGGCAGTCAATTTTTGATCAGTTATTCAGCACCAGACAGTTGCTATCAGCAGTTTAATCCGAGTGCGAAAAAACATTTCACGGCATATTTCAAGTGTATTCTAGTGGTAATATCAAATGGCAAGTTTCAGAGGTCTATCGTGGTTCAGAACGGGTAGAACCAGGCGAATATCCAAGTTTCCCTCCTTTTGGCGCAAAAATTCAAAATTTGAATGTGTTAATCGATTAACCAATTGCAGTGCAATTAGGTTAATCAATTAACCATAGTGAATTTTGCCCAAATGCTGCATTTTCAGAGCTGTTTCTTTTAATCCAATTTTTAATCACCCATTTTAATTCTACACATCAGTAGAAGGATCTAGAGAGTTGATTTTCCATTCAAAAATTCAAATTCTTTCCACTCCAATTCCTCATTTCCTTTCCTAATTCACATTTCATCCCAATTTCCACCCACTTAACCTCACTTCCAACCCAAACTTAACTCCTAACCTAGGGGTTATTTAAACCAATTAATTCCAAACCTCTAAAGACCTAGATCATATTTTCACTCCCAATTTTCAGAATTATCTCAATTCTCTCTCACTTTTTCATTCTCCAACTCCATTTTCAACCACACTCAAAGCTCTTCTTCAAAGATTAACAAGTTCTTCATTGGAACTTGTTAATTCTTGAGCTAGAACCTCTCATCATCACTACATTTCAGCTTTTCAATTTAGATTTTCGTTTGGATCTGGTTCTGAATTTTCAGAAGTGATTTTTGGAAGTGCTTTTGCAGCTTTGGTTGCTTATTGCTTGGATCTTCAAGTTTTGAGTGCAAGAAGCTTATGGATCTTTGATTTCTCTACTTGAATTCATCCATTTCTGTTTACAACACTTACCAAAGCAAATCTTAGCTTTGTAGGTTGGTTAATTTCATATCCATACTCATTTTAGCTTAATTGCAACTTATAAAATGTAGATCCATGAATTTTGATGTGTTTTGATTCATTTGGTTGATCTTGATTGTGGATGTTGATGACTATTGAATTTAAGTGATGTTTGAATGGTGTCTCTGAACTTATTTTTCGTGCATTGTTGATTACATGATCATTGGAGATGATTGCATAAGTGTTTTTGTTGCTGGAAGTGATTTTTCAAATTGATTTTGTGCTGATTTTACAGTGTTAACCGATTAACCAATTGCAGTGCAATTAGGTTAATCGATTAACCATTGCAAAATGTGCGTAATAAGAGCTGTTAATCGATTAACACAATTGCACTGCAATTGGTTAATCGATTAACACTGCTACAGAGTGTGTTTTTTGTGCATTTTTGAGCATGTTTCGATCCCGTTTCACTTTTAATCTTCATGGATTGATATGATACTCATCTAATGACTGTTTTGATGCTGTTGCACCTCACACCATTGTATGTGCACAATTTTCCGACATGCGGCTCTTGTATTTTCATCGTTTATGAACATTGTTTACATTGTTGCATGCTTGATGCCATGAACACATAGCACATACTCCTTGAGCATGATAATTGTTGATTGATGCTTATGCTGCTGGAATTGCTTTGTGTTTGTTTGTTCACCTAATTTTGTGAGATGCGTGTTTCACTTGATTTGTTCATATGCTTAATGATATGCTTCCTCATGATATGCATGCTTTCACGATGATTTCAAGAGTTATTTACCTTGGTTGGTGGTGTGATTGTAATCATGTTTGATTAAAGAATATGTAATGCTTGATGCACGTTTGCTATGCCATGATTGAGTTGTATTTAAGTGAATCACGTGCTGCCCTGTTTCTACTGCTGCTTATGTGCATATGTGCTGTTATATGTGCTGCTGTTTGGCATTTTACACCCATCTTTGTGCTGAATTATGAGCTGTGGAAAGCTGTCTTGCTTGTGTGCTGTCTTTAACCGTTGTGCAGGTGCTGGAGCTCCGTCGTAGCTGCTGTTTTTGCTCATTTCTTCCTTCCTCCTTCGTCTCTTTCACTCTTACCTTCCCTTGAATCTCAAGACTTGTTTAAGTTTTGGATTCACTCCCTTAGAGCTACCTAGTCCAACTTAATTTTCAATTAAGCTTGGAGTAGGATTAGCATTAGGCTTCCCTTTGCATGCTAACTTAGGTAGAAGTTCTCCTTTCAAACTCAACCTTAGGGCCACATTTTTCATGACAACATTAGGATAGAATTCCCCTTAGTGTTTTCTTTTTCCTTGAGTCTTCTCATCTCATAACAATCCTAAAACACTTAATAAAGGATTAACATGTATTGCGCATGAGCCTTACATATGGGAAGTGAAGTATGGGGGGTCTCCCTTCATTCTTCTAGGGTACTTAGTGTACGTCCTGTTGGGGACGATGCGCGAAGTATTCGTTCCTATGTTACAGACTTGGGTGCAATGCAAGTTATGAACTAACTTCAAACCACTTCTGTCTTAAAAAACACAAAAAACAAACTCAAACATTTTTCATCCTTCGGGATCGTTAAGTTCAAATCATTTTCAGAAAAGGGCACGTTACTTCCGTCTCGTCGCAAACAGGCATCAACCCTAACTGTTGAACGCGAACTTAACATCGCTAATAAAAAACACTAACCGACCTCGTTAGGTCGAACTACGACTGCTCTGATTTCCTCTTTCTCGTCTGATTGAGGATACGTAGGCACAAGACGACGATGTCTTGGAGAGCAACCTCCCCCCTTAGTTCGTGTCTGAACTACGTTGACTCTGACTTTCCCATTGCACGAGGGAATATGTAGGCATAGGATGAGAGATGTCCTATTGAGTCACTTCTTTTTCTTTTCTTCTTCGTTTCTTCATTCTTTTCCGTTCCCGTTCCTTCTCCTTTCCAGTAGCAGTGGAGCTCCAGATGACGACACCCTTTGATCGAGACAACAAGAGTGGATCCCATTGAGTACGATGGACGTGTGGGGTGCTAACACCTTCCCTTCGCGTACGTGACTCCCATACCCGTTTCTCTTGGTCGTGAGACCATGCTCTTTTCCTTCCCTCAGGTTTACGCAGTGTTTTCTTTCCCTCTCTTGGGATAAATACACATTGTTGGCGACTCTGTTTTCCGCGCCACTTTCGCGTTTGTACGATGGATGCAAATCCTCGGGAGCGACAGCTAGCGACTCTACTGGGGATAGGTTGACCTCTTGCTGGTCCATCCCCTCTTGCGAGTCAATCCTAGCGCTTGTTTGTTTATTTTCATGGGGTGTTTACTGTTGTGCTTTATTTTGTTGTATATTACTGTATTACTGTTTTACTATTTTTACCGCATTTATTGCATTGCATTTCATTATTATGCTGGACTGTGCTGTGCTGATTTTCTGTTTGGCAGGTTGGGAGGTTCTGAGAGATAAGCCCACTACCCAGGCTTGAGCATACACATAGGTATTAGCGTGGGCAGGCGTGACGCTCCCGTGGTGTTGACCACGTGCGGGTAATCACGATCCCCACAATCAGACGAGGTTCTATCGGGAGATATCTGCTACTGTATGTTGATACATGCCAGTAGTTATTCTCTTGAGGAACTGTCGACTCTGGTGACCATTCCCGAGGACTCAGTAACGACACTCCTCCTGAGAACGATAATGGAAGACCAGAAATGGCAAATCCATTACGACTCTCGACCCGAGGACCCAATGCTGGGAACTTGCTATAGGATGACCTTTTTTGGGGGAATCAGTGTACGACCTCTTTGTTTGGCGACAGTATTGTACCCTGAGGGATGAATGTACTATTGCTTCTCAAATCGAGAATCCGAGACTAAGGACCCCATTTTCTAGAACCCACATGTGAGAGGGGATGGGTGTTTGCAGGTTTGCAGGTGACTTTGACCTTCAACCTACCTGGTTTTATAGTTTTATCACTGTAGTTACTTTTGTTCTGGGTTTTGGTACAGAGCTTTGATTGTTCAGTCAGTACAGTGCAGCCAGCTCGTGTGGAACTTTGATCCCATGCTTCGCATTGCATTCCATTTTTCTGACATTCATGTTTTTGCATTTCCAGGTAGTATCCAGTCTTTTGATTTCAGTCAGAGGGCATTCATAGGGATGGACACTAAGAGGGGTAAGAAGCACATCATCATCTACAAGTTCCCAAAGCTCACTCTTGGTTTGTTGGACAGTTTACAGAGTTTGGCTAGTCCAGGAATATTGGGGATCTTTAAAGAGAAGTATGGTTGGATATTATCCATGGTTCGGAGCCTCAGTGAGTATGAATACAATGGACTACACACCTTGATGCAGTTCTATGATCCTTCCTTAAGGTGCTTTGTGATGTCGGATTATGTATTGGTTCCTACCCTAGAAGAGTACTCTAACATCTTGAGAATTCCTATCCAAGGAGGTGTTCCTTTCTGTGGTTCCCAAGGAGACTGTGATTTCCAAGCGCTGGCTGAGGCTCTTTATTTGAACAAATCGACATTAGAGGCTGATTTTTCTCGCAAAGGAAAATTCCGAGGCTATCACTTAGAGTACTTGGTAAAGAGGGCTCGAGAGGAAGCTAAGGAGAAGAGGTGGATAGCTTTCAATGCAATATTGGCTCTCTGTATATATGGCATTGTGTTATTCCCTAATAAGTCTGAGTTTGTCGATACGGATGCTATTCAGATATTTACAGCTCAGAATCCGGTACCAACTTTATTAGGTGATCTTCACTACGCCCTATACAACAGGAATGAGAAAAGACGGGGTGGGGTGGTTTGCTGTTGTGCATCTCTTTTCTACAAGTGGTTTGCCAACCGTTTACCTCGGTCAGGTGCTTTTGTGGATGCGAAGACATCTCTAGATTGGAGTAAGCGTCTGATGGGCCTAGCTGCTAAAGATATTCTTTGGGTGGATAAGGGATTATTGGGGACTGACATTTTGCATAGTTGTGGAAGGTATCCTAATGTACCCTTAATCGGAAGGAAAGGAGGTATTAACTACAACCCGTCTTTGGCTATCAGGCAGTTTGTGTACGCCCTGAAAGATCCTCCAGTTGAAAAAGATTTGGAAGAATCTTTGTATTTTCATATGACTGATGGTGTGGCTATTGCACAAAAAGCTTCTGAAGCTTGGCTCAGTAGATAGAAGAGAGGTAAAACCGTTCTGGGTAAACCCACACTACTACAAAACGTGTAAACAACGACGCCATGCTCACAACGCTTCATCCCTACACCGTTGTGACATATCTAAACTAAGGCGCGGTTGTATTTTATTTGTTTATTGAATAAAACTTATATGTATATAACAACGGTTGATAAACCAACCGTGGTGATTATCTGTATATAACAACGGTTGATAAATCAACCATAGTGATACCTTCAAGCTTTCATGTGTTCGAACCTCAACGCATTCATATATATTATTCCTTTTATGTTAAAGCGCGCCTTTACTTTTTTATTTACTTCTAATTAAAAAAATTAAAAGTTATGACTACGGTTGTTTTTATACACCGTTGTGATATATTTTGTATGTTTTTTTAAATTTTTAATTCTAAAAATAACTCTGGCGCTTTAATATAAAATTTCATTATGTAAATAATATATCATAACGGTGTAAATTCTTGACCGTTGCAGTAGTGTTTCAATAGTCTCCAAACTAGCTAGTCTCATTGTCTCTTCAGAATCCTTATTTCGATTCCATTGAAAATAGAAACCAGACGAAACGTTACACGATTTCAACCCTAAACCCTAACCTTCTATACTGTGAAACAATACACAATTCCACCAAAGCTTGCATCATCAGTATCCATTTATTGTCATTTTCGTCATCATCGTCACGATAGTGAAGAAAATAGAAGATTACGCACATACCAACACCGTCGTCATCATCGTCACCGTCGTTGTCGTAAGGAAGGAAGACAACAACAACACCAACACCAACATCGTTTACTTCGTCGTCGCGTTTAGGGTACGTAAAATATTTTCCCCATGCATCTACAGTAAACACTTTTGCCATTGTTGTTCATGTTGTTGTTGTTGTTTTTGAACTTAGATGTCGATCTTGTCGAGTTCTTCATCAGAAACCAGCGAAGAAACTCAAACAAATGAAAGGTTAGCCAATGAAACTCAAACAACTGAAAGTCAAACGAAAAGATCACAAAGAGGTGTCACAATGATGCCCCAATTCACATCAGTCCGCAACTCATCTGGTGCAAAAATTCCGATCGAGTTTGATTCGCACTACAGATTAGTGGATTGTCCACATTACGCTACTTTTAGGAGTTATGTTACGTTCCTTGCACGTAGCAAAGTCAGTATACTGATTGATGATTGGAGAGAAGTGGATGGTAATGTCAAAGACAACATATGGACAGACGTTAAGGTATTTCATACTATAATTTTCATATATTTGATATCACTACCTATAGTTTCTAATTCATATTTATATATTGATTTAATGTAGTTGAATTTTGAGTTTACCGATGACTCAAAATTGAAAAGAAAGTGGATAACTTATGCCGGTGTTCGTTGGAGGGGATTTAAGTCACGGCTCACGGCTGACTACATTACAAAGCCTAAAAGCGGTCTTCAACCTCCATGGATTCGGTAGTTTTTTTATCGAAGAAGGTGTGGCACAAGTTTTCGAAGAAACGCCGTTCTGAGGAATTCAAGGTTAGTACTAGTCTTATGTAACCTATAATGTTATGCTAATGAGTTATAGATACTAATCATACACATTTTTAACTATGTTAATAACAGGCTAAAAGCGAAGTAGGAATTCAGAACAAGGCGAAAAACATGTACCACAGTAAACTTGAGAAGAGGATCCTGCAGGAAAAACTACAAGAAGGAGGAGATGGTGACATTCCATCTCCATCTTCAAGACATGAGAAATGGAAGAGGGCTCGATTAATACCTAATGGAGAGTACACCTCTGAGGCTTCAAGAGTAGTTGCTGAGAAAATTGTAAGTATATGTTTTGTTTAAATGCGTTTGCTTATGTAAATTGCTCAAGAGTTGTTATTTAAATACGTTTGCTTATGTAAGTTGCTCATGTTGTGTAGGATAACTTGGTTGTGGCGGCCCGTGAAGGCACATTTGTTCCGGAAGCACGATATGACATATTAGTCGAAGCTATCGGAACAGCTGAGCATGGAGGTCGTGTCTGTGGTGTTGGAGATGGTGTCGGCTTGAGGTCATACTTTGGATCTCAAAGAAGAAGCACCGAAACCACTGAATTTCTTGCTCAACGACAAAATATTGATAATGTTGAGAAGCAATTGGCGAAGCAAAGGAGGCTGTTTGAGGAGAAGAGGGAAAAAAGGGAGAAAGAAGTGGAAAGGTTACAAGAGATGTATTCGGTATGTGTCGTAAATCGCGCTTATTTTTGTATGATATATATTATAGGTTCTAATTGAATATATTGTGCTTATTTTTGTTTTATGTTCTAATTGAATGTTATGATGTAGAGATTAAGTGAAAGTCTCGAACGACCTAATGAAGATCGTCGTTGCGTTGGTGATGATCAAACTCCAACTAGAAGTGTCGTAAATCACGCTTCTACAAAAGGGAGTAATTGTACAACCCCTCCCCCACCTGTAGATAACCGCAATGGGATATTGGACCCTAGTCCAAATGAAATAACAAGTTTATACTACTACATTTCAACAACAGACCTTGTGCAGCCCCTCACGCTAAAACATTGCCAAAAATTGGATTTAGTGTATTACACTCCTGAAGATGTGAGGGATTTTCTTGCAGTATATAAGTGGCTTGACATATCTATTTTGCAAGTTTGGTGCACGTAAGTATATAGTCGAATATACATGTCATTATAGAACATTATAATTTTTTGTATTTTCTCCCTTAATTTATTCATTTTCTTTGACCATTTAGGTACATTCACCGTGTTTGTATAGAATTGAATAAATCAAGTACCTATGGAATCTTGGACCCAAGTTTTATTGCTTGGGCGTTTAATGAAAAAAATATCAGAGAAAAGTACTTGAAAAGCCGGCTAAATGACAGAGGAAAAGAATGTTACCTTGCACCATTCCTATGTAGGTTAGTATTGTTGTAATTTATTTCTATATTCTATATTTAGTTTTGTTTTAGTAACAACTAATAATATATATATATATATATATATATATATATATATATATATATATATTCTCGTGTTCATTCAGTGGTCATTGGCAGTTGATCGTAATATTGTTTAGGACAAATACGGTGACACTACTGTGTTCCTTGCACGATCCACTCCACAAACCAATGAAAGATCTTGTATTAACGTAAGTGTCTTTGTTTAATATCATTTTCTTTGGCATTAATTGTAATTAGTTTATCATGTAACATGTTTAATTCAATTTTCAATGTGTAGTATTGTGGAGCAAGTTAATATATTGAGAAATGTTAGAAAAAAACCCACATACCTTGCTCCTAAAGTAACTGGCCCGATTACCTGTTTATTTTATTTACATTCATGCATGTGTGGTTGTATTCATGTTTTTATATTCATGTAATTTGTAGACGAGGAAACAACGCGGGAGTTATGAGTGTGGGTGTTTTATCATGAAACATATGCTAAACATCGTCCTTGTCGGCACTGTTGATTCATGGGATACGGTAATATATGCCATAAAATGTTTACATATATTAATATATAAGTTGACTATTGAATTATTATCATGCATGATATATCTTCAATTTTTTTCTCTTATGTAGATGTTTAACGACGAAACCCCATTCCCCCTTGAGGACTTTGTGGATCTTCGTAAACGTTGGGCGTATATCCACAATGAGCTGAAGGGTTCTGCTCCTGCTGTATGATATATCAGCAACATTTTTTGATGCATATATTTTTTGCTTTTGATGCACATAATGTGAACAATAGTTTTGGCTTTTGATGCACATAATGAAATCAATAATATTGGCTTTTGATTTAAACAATGTTAGCAGTTTAATTCTCTGATTCATTTAGCTTTTGATGTAAATTTTTTTTGATGTAAATTCTCTGATTCATTTATAAGGATAAAATGTAGGAAGAATTGTGTTTGATGCACATATTGTGTTTGCATGTAAATAGAAGTTGTTTTGACAAGATAAATTATGGGAATAATTTGATACACAGATAAATTTTATATTTAAAACAGTCTGTTTTTGGTAGCGGTTATAAACCTATTCGTAGTTGTATGTCAAACGCTAATATAAATAAAAATGTTGTTGCTGAGAATCGAACCAGATCACAGTTTAGTATATAACAACGGTTGACTAAACTAACCGTCGTGAAATGGTGCGCGCAAATTGGAATACAACAACGGTTCCCAGACCGTCATTGTACGTACCTCATATACAACAACACTCTACATAACAACGCCTTCGCCCCCGTCATTATATGTCATTTCCAACCATTGTTAAATGGTTTTTTCGTAGTAGTGCCGATAATCAAGCTTTCGCTCCATATGTTGAATGGATAAAGAAGAGGGCAGAAGAGTTTTATTTGCCTTTTGATCGGGCTCCTCCCTTGTATCCAGAGATTGTGGAAGAGAGACTCACTGTACCACTCGAAGAATTCGACAAGCAGCGAAAGTTGGTATTTGATCTAAGGGTGGAAAACTCTGATATGAGTAGTCAGCTACAGAACGCTCTACATGACAACTTGGAGCTGAAATGGAAAGTTCAAGACATGACAGAGCGTCTAGAAAAAAGAGTGAAGGATTTTGCCGACAAAGCTCAGCACTTCAAAAAGGTCAGTATGGCTGCCGAATCATCAGGTAAAGCTAGCAGGAAAAACAAGAAGCTTTTGACTGAAGCAGAGGACAAGCTTACCACGTATCAGGAGATGTGGGAAGAGGTCAAGATCGAGAATAGAGAACTGAAAGAAGAACTTCAGAAAGTGAAAGCAGGGAAAGATCATTACTCCGGCAAGTGGAAAGAAGCCCAGAAGGAAATTGAAGAGCTCAAGTTGCAAGCCGGGGTTAAGAAGTCGAGGCACGAAGACAACAATGCTAAAGAGCAGATTGCTAAATTGAACCACGAAATTGTCAAAAGAAACAAGTTGATCAAAGGGCTGATAAAGCAACCTGCACATCCTGACACTTTAGACCTTCTTGAAGAAGTTGAAGCTAGTTTGTTTGGAATTGAGTTGTAGTTGATATTGTTGTTTATCTTTTTGTTAGGATTACCATCAGGTTTGTTGATGGAGTCAACTTTGATTATGCTTGAACTTGTCTGTGGGAACTACTTTATTTTTTATAATGGAATATTTGGTTCAACTATCTGTGCTCTAGCAGTTCTGGTTTTCAGAGAGGGTTAGTCCCCATGGCTTGATTCGGTAGTATTTCTGGGTTCGGATTTATTTTTCGATTGTGTGTCTGATCCCTAGCCCAGTTTCATGGATTGGAATCAAAGCGGATATGTACCGGAATTGTTCAAATATGATTGTTTGCATTTTGCATTTTCATTTTCATAATCATAATCATTTTTGCATAGCAGGTGCTCGTCCCGGGTTTTTCTAACCTTTATTTGGTTGTAGTTCAGGATTGCAGGCCAGCCAATTCATCGGTATTCTACTAGATCAAACCAGAGGAGAATCATGGAGCAAATGCAAGCATAGATGGCCGCCATGCAAGCTCGCATGGCCCAATTCATGGAGATGATGCAAGGTGTTGCCTAAGGGCAAGAGCAACTGAGGACTCTGGTCCAACCCTTAGTGGCAAGAGTTGATAAAGACGGGGTTCTTCATGGCGGAGTCCATAATGGCGTCGTTGGTAATGGTATTCAGGGAGGTCCTTCGGGCGTAGAGATCCCTATTCCTGGTGTTGTGATCCCTCTGGGCGGAGGAGAGCAGCTTGTGATTCCTTCTGTTGTGGGAGGAGGAAGTGTTTGTGCTGTTCATGGTCGTCGTTTCGAAGACCAACAAGATGACGTTTTCTCTATGCCAGGCGGGGATGCTGGTCCTCAGGCCGACAATGATCAAAGGTTCAGATTGATTGAAGAACAACTAAGGGGAGTGGTGAATCAGAATTCTGTAGGAATGGATTTAGAGGATTTAGGGCTGGTTCCTGGTGTTGTAATTCCGCACAAATTTCAGGTGCCCACTTTTGAGAAATACAATGGTACCACTTGTCCCAAGACGCATGTCAGGGCATACGCGCGGAAAATGGCCGCGTACTCTAAAGATGAGAAATTACTGATGCATTTTTTCCAGGACAGCCTGTCTGGGGCATCCATGGAATGGTATATGCAATTAGAGAGATGCCATGTCCGTAATTGGAGAGAGTTAGTCGAGGCCTTTATCAAGCACTACCAATATAGCACTGATATGGCTCCTAATCAGACCCAGCTACAGAATATGTCTCAAAAGGGCAGTGAAAGCTTTAAGGAATACGCACAGAGATGGCGTGAGCTAGCGACAAGGGTGCAGCCGCCCATGTTGGAGAAGGAGATGCTGAATCTGTTTATGGATACTTTGCCGGGACGTTATTATGAAAAACTGTTACCTTGCATGTCAGGAAAGTTTGCTTATTTGATCATGGTTGGGGAGATGTTAGAAGGTGGAATCAAAGCTGGGAAAGTACCAGGTAATGATGGGTCGTCTTCTGGTTAGGGGAAGAAACCTTATGGGAATTATAAGAAGAAGGAGGAAGCAAATTCTGTGTCATCTTATCGAGGTAGGGGGAAGCAACGCCAGAATTATAATCAGCAAGTTGCCTCTGTAATTATTCTGGCTGCACCTCAGCAGCAGAAGAGTACCCCTAATCAGTACCAAAATAGGAAGCCCGACCAATATCAGAACCGTCAAAGGAGCGCTGAAAGGCATTTTGATCAGCCGCCTATGTCTTATGCTCAATTGTTGCAAAACTTGTTACAGCTGCGTTTAGTTGAGCTCCGCACCCTGGTTCCACCCACGGGGAGGCTTCCTCCGGGCTATGATGCTAACCCACATTTTGATTTTCACTCCGGTGCCCCAGGGCATACAATCGAAAGGTGTAGGGCGTTTCAGCATAAAGTCCAAGATTTGGTGGATTCGAAGGCCATCAACTTCTCAAACGACGTGCCCAATGTCATTCAAAACTCAATGCCGAACCACGTTGGGCCAAGGGTTAATGTTGTGTTAGAGGAGAATAAATCTTTGAATCTGGTTATGGATGTTAATGAATTAAAGACTCCTTTGATGGTGGTAAAGGAGAGGTTATAGAGGGGTGGGGTGTGTCATACCCCAAATTTTGACCACTAAGATTTCCCATCATTGTGAAACTCATCATCACAATATGGATGTACCATCATACTTCATCAGTCTCCCCAAAGATGGGTGAGCATCCACTACAATCAGACTTAGGGTTTCAAGCCCTCTCAGAGCTTTTAGGCAAAGGATCAATCAAGGAATGACATGATCTTCAACTTGTCTAACCTCTCAAACATCCACAATGGATCAAAAGGACTCCCACTTCAAGGATTGAGCACAAGGCTGCTCCCTTCTAGATGGATCAAGTCTCAAGATCGACAGTGTCACCAAATTAAGGTTTTGGTCGACCGGGGCCACCAGATGGAAATTTTTCATCTGGGCACAAGCCAATGATCCAAAACACAACCTAATATACTCCTTGGAACCTCATGGACCCAATCATCAAGTCAATTTTGCCTTAGGGGATGCATTCATCAAAAATCAGGAATTAGGGTTTCTTGACCTAATGCACCCCTAAGTTGACTTTTAGGGCAAGTCATGAGCCAAGACCTCAAGAGAGGGTTTGAGGGTCTCTAATGAACTATATTGATCCATTTGGAACAATGGATTAATCCAAGAAGCTTGATCAATAAGTCTCAATTTCATCTGCACCACAATTAGGGTTTCGCGAAGAAAGTCAACTGTAACTTTGACTTTTGACCAGGACATGCTCCCAAGCCCTAAGACATGATTCAATATACCCTATGACACCCATGGAACATGTCCATCAAGTTTGATTTAGGTCAAGGACATGATTTCATGAAGAATTGCACAGTTTGGAATTCATCTGATAAAAAGTCAACTGTGCACAAAAGTCAACTTTGACTTTTTGAGATTTTTCACCAAAATGGATTTTTAACCCTAAAATGATGTTAATGTATGATTTGAATCATCATTCATCAAGAAAAATCAAAGAAAGTGGGATAACTTGTAAAAGGGGTAACCATAAAAACTTAGAAAAATTTCTAAGTTATGAAAAAAGTGACACTAATGTGCCAACTTTGGAGGATCATAACTCCTAAACCACAAGGCCATTGTTCCCCATTCAAAGCTTGATTTGTAGATCTCATTGCCCTCTACAAAAGCTTCATACTGACCTATGTCCAAATTCCTCATGGATTTTGAGTTATGGAGTGATCAAAATCAAGAAAAGTCACTTTGTTCCAACACTTAGTGAAAATTTCACTAAGTCAGATTTTACCTTACTTTTGGCCAAATGTAGGGGGATTTTTCACTTGGATTCAAAAGAGATCAAAACCAAACATGTTCAAACAGTTGTTGTATCATGTAAGGGCTTTCCAAAATGACCAAGAACATTACCAAATTCAATTTGAGTCATGAGATATGACATTGAAATCTGCCAAGGCAAGGCAGATTTTTACACTTTTGGTCGATTTTCCAAAATCAGCCAAATCCTAATGCTCCTATCCACTTGGACACCTCTGAGGATTGAATCTAAAGGGGACAATCACTGAGCCAAGCCTCCAAAGTCTTTGGAACAAGAAATAGCATGTTGAACCTAGAATTGCCAAAATAGGGACAAGACTCCAATTTTGGATTGGAGCTTTCAATGGAAGCATCAAGGTGGCATGGACTGAGCCATTCTCAACTGAATTCAGTCAAGACTTATCCAAGACCAAGGGAACCAGCAACCTGTGCCCTAACCTCTAGTCAATGGCTAGAGGAGACTTGGATTTTCATTTGCCAACATTGGCCAAACCTACTAAGCAGTTGCCATTCACTATTCCTTGCAAAACAAACATGCTCTACTATAAATAGAGCTCAATTGTGATCAGTTTGAGCACACCAAAGCCATCAAATAGATGCTTTCCTCAAAATCTCTTCTTTCACTCTAATTTTACCTTCTAAGGCAAGTCACTATCGGGTTTTGAGTTTGAGAGCTTTTCCAATCAAACCAATCACACACACACCTCACATACATCATATAGAAGTGATCCAAACACTCACATAACATCTGGAACAAAGATTTCACAAAATCACCAGCCAATTGCTCAAGTTCTTGACAGATTTGCAGTTGGGGTACTATCTCAAGTTCCAGATCATTTCAATCAAGTCCAAGCATTCATACACACTCCATGGCACCTAGGGAAGCTATCCAGATCATTGGAACCTAGCTGTAACACCTCCAACACGAATCACGATCACCAGCTGCAAGTGGTAAGCATGAGCTCTTCTAACTCTATGATCCATGCAATTTTTGCTGCAGAATAATTTGGCTATATGTTCATAATCATGCATGGAATTTTCCCCCTCAATTAATTGCATTGTTTGAATCGTGTATCAAAAATCCTAGCCTTCATGCAGAAATTAGGGTTCTTGAGGATTTTTCATGATTTCTTGTTATATGTTTAATTTAAATGAAATTAAATACCATAGACATTATCGTGAGGTTGAAACGAGTTGATTGGTATGTGGATTGCATGATATGATTAAGTATTCAGTGAGATTGGAGAGAAAATATAAATCTGGACAAAACTGAAAAACGCGCGTGTTCTTGCCTTTGTTCTTGGCGCCATTTTCCAATATTTTAATATTTGAATTTTGTGATTTTATTTAATTGATTCAAAAATTAATTTCTCTATGAGTTTTAATGATTTTGAGTTGATTCTTTTTTTAATAATTCACAAAAATGTTAAAATATTTTTTTTTCCTAAAAAATCCCAAAAATATTATTTATTTTGTATAATTGATATTTTTGCAAAGAATTACTGTTTTAATTGTTTTAACATTTAAAATATTTTTTCCACCTTGATTTTGCAACTTTTAATGCCTTCTAATTATTTTGTAGGTCAATACTTAATTTTTGAAGCATTAATCCAAGATCACAATTTGTTTTCCATATGTTAAACAATTTTGATCATTTTAATTGACTTTTTATTCAATTAAATACATTTTTGAAAATAAATTAGGGTTTTTGGATTAATTCAACCCTCATAAATCATTTTCAAAACACTTTGGGCCTCTAATAGAGTGTAAGACCCAATCCTTTTTTTTTTACCAAATCATTTTTGGGCCTTAGTATATTGTATAATTCCCGATACCGTAAAAAACAAACGGCACGATCGTCGCGTTTTCAAAACAAAAAAACCTTGGGCCTACCCTCGAGTAGTAAGACCCATTTCTTTTCTTAAAACTCATTTGGGCCTCTAATAGAGTGTAAGACCCAACCCTTTGTAAATACAACCTATTTTAGGCCTCACTTATTGTATAAGTCCCATTGTATTTCAAAAAGTTCGACGCGATCATCATCCGTTGAAAAACAAACCTTGGGCCTACCCTCGAGTAGTAAGACCCATTTCTTTTCTTTAAAACTTTTTGGGCCTCTATTAGAGTGTAAGACCCAACCCACTTGTACAGAAATATTTTGGGCCTCACTTATTATATAAGTCCCTCTGTACATTTTTAAATTCTGCGCGATCGTCGCCAGTTTAAAAATAAACCATCTGGGCCTCTCCTTGAGCTATAAGACCCATTCAAAACTTTTGGGCCTCTAATAGAGTGTAAGACCCAACCCCCGTTTAACCAAAACCATTTTGGGCCTCAGATATTGTATAAGCCCCTCTGCGTTACAAGAAAATCTCGGCGCGATCGCCATTTCAAACGAAAAATCATCCGGGCCTACCCTAGTGTTATAAGCCCCACTCTTTTTTCTTTAAACCTTTTGGGCCTCTTGAGAGAATGTAAGACCCATCCCTTTTGTACAGAAAACCTTTTTTGGGCCCCAGTCACTTGTATAAGTCCCTATGTACAAATTCAAACAGTGCGCTCACTAATAAAACCCTGGGCCTCTCCTTGAGCTGTAAGCCCCAAATCTTTCTTTTTCAAAGCACTTTCTCCTTTGATTTTGAATATACTGTTGTTTTCAATCTGTCTTTATTGAACAACTAACCAAACAGCATGGAAGCTCTACAACCGAGTAAGTATTTATATGCTTTCATTTACCGCTTTCATATAAATATAACTGTATTGTGGGGCTGTTTCACTGTAAGTCTTCTTTCATAAACTCATATCAACTGTGTAATAATAGTATAGATATTTAGAGTTTCCCCGACAACTACGTCTAGAACTAGGAAAAGCCGTCGCGTTTATTCGTAGAAATAGACAACTAGATCCCCAATAGGATCACCAGATACAGTCTTCTCTTCGGCTGTCCTCATTAGGAATTGTCAAGAAACTCTACTCCCAGAGATGAATGTATTCTCTGTGAATGGCATCTTTGAGCTTCTTCCAAATTCTCGAACTTTCCTGGCTTGATCCATTCTTTGTGAATAGCCTGTCTTGAATTTCTCGGGGTTTGGGGACCCACGGGCTTCTTAAAAGCATCGGCCTCCTCTTGGGCATCGTACAAGGACCCACAGGCTTCCTAAAAGCAACCCCGCCTCCTCTTGGGCGTTGTACAAGGACCCGTCGGCTTCTTAGAAGTATTCACAGCCTCCTCTTAGGCTTCGTATAATGATTCTTCCTCCGGGAATGATAGCCTTCTCTTGGGCTTCATACAAGGACCACTTGGCTTCTTAAAAGTTTCCAGCCTCCTCTTGGGCTTCGTACAAATTGTCCCGACGACCTCCTAGAGGTATAGGAACAGAACTTAGTCATCTTCATAGAACAGTCATTTCCAAGAGTCTGCTACTGTTTCTCAAAGCATAGTACAAAAGATGAAACTCTAGACACGGACAGTCTAATATCCTTGAGTCTCAAAGACATTCTCAAGTGACCCCTTCGTTAAAATAGGAAGGAAACCCGTGGACTCGGACAGTCTCAATACCCTTTGGATTTCCTGTTTCCTTAAAGAATAGGGAATAACCCTGATCCTCGAATCAAAATCCTTGAGTACAGCGTTACTCATATAAGAACTGATTTTCTCTTTAAATCAACATACTGGACCTGTCACTCAACTGAAACAGCGCCATAGCCTCCTCTTGGGCTTTGTACAATGATTCTCCCCAGCGGAGCTAACAATTTTAGCCTCCATCTCGGGCTTCGTACGAGATACCAGCGACTCCCTCGTTGAGTCAATCACCCCTTTCGCCTCCATCTCGGGCTTTGTACGAGATACAAAAACTCTCTTGTTGAGTCAAATAGCCTCCATCTCGGGCTTTATACGAGATACCAAAAGATTCCCTCGTTGAGTTAAAACCTTTTAGCCTCTCCTTCGGGCTTTGTACGAGACACACAATAGCCTCCTCTTAGGCTTTATATAAGAAAACCACTAGTTGATCCAATCAACCTTTTAGCATCAAAGATGTGCCTCGTTCACAGTACACAAACATCAACAACTCATTCCCCTTCATCTAACTGATGTAAGCGGCAAGCCTCTGGATCATCTACATCCATGCCACTGTCCGTCTTTTAGCATGAGAAATTCCTTAGGAAAGATAGCATTGCTCTACACTGAGTTAAAGTCTTCTCCTTTAGGTTGGAAATCCCCTATAAAGGAAATTATGGCATTGTCGGATTCACATATCCCGGTTAAAGTAATTCTCCCTTATAAACAGTTGTGACATAAAACCCCCTCTTTAGAGATGACAAATTCTCTCTAAAGTCAACACCTTTAGCTTCACATCTTGGGCTTTGAACAAGATACAAATAGACCTTTCAGCTTCATATCTTAGGCTTTGAACAACATACAAACCACCTTTAGCTTCACGTCTTGGGCTTTGAACAAGACACCAAATACCATTTCGTCCCATAGAATAGGAGGAACTACGAACGCTCTGATTTCCCTGTTTCGGTAAACGGGAATACGTAGGCATAAGATTGAAAGAAAATATCTTAGCGAGCACACTAAACAAAAACCCTAAATCCCATACTCTCACATATCTATCAAAAAGCATCAGTCCTAACATCCTAATCCTTGTTCCCCGCCAGAAACCTGTCATTCTGTCAAAATAGCACAAGAAAGGCCCCACAACATTGATCGCATCCGTAACCTAACAGACCGCTGTTTAAACTCGGTATGCAAGCAGGGTTAATTAGAGACATCTATTTCCCTTCCTTCACCAGCTTTAATAGGATAAAAAATGAATCGACCTGTAGTAAACTAACCCAGAGAGCGACAGCGCTTAAGAACCGCATCCAAAATTGCTCACTACAGAAAAGTGGCGCCCACCGTAGGGCCATCTCGTTCTTTCTTATAGCTTTAATCCTTTGACCAGTCATTCTCATGGCGGTGGCCACCACAGAAAAGTGGCGCCCACCGTGGGGCCTCTCATTCTTTCTTAACGTTTAAGGTGAAAGCCTTGGACAAATCTTTTTCATGGCGGTGGCCACCACAGAAAAGTGGCGCCCACCGTGGGGCTTACTCTAACCTTTTTTCTCTTCACTTGTGTGAATACCACAGATTGGGGCTTCCGCCGGGGAACCCATTTTCCGTCAGGAACTTAGGATTCATAACTTTATTGGTCTAGGATGTTTAGGACAAATATATATACTGCTTTTCCTAATTGCTATACCTGTTTATTTTTCTGCTAATGGGAATGCGTGTGATGCCACATGTGGAAAGATTGAGTATACACTTAAGATAAGTGATGGCGACGAGGTCGACCATCAACCTCAGTGGAGGCTGACCAATTCAACCCATTCCCTCTCATAGGTAATGGGCCGATTGTGATGTCTGAGAAGCTGAGGAGCCAACCCTTTTGTAGTGCGGAAGCTATCGGAAATAGTTGTCACGCGATACTACCCTCATTTGAGGCTGGTGATCTATTCTCGGTGAATGGGACTTACTCTAAGATTTCTCTACAACTCGCTGGCGATCCGCTTGTTGTTTTGCTTTCCTGGGAGGAGCTGATGATAATGAGTACAGGTACAAAAATCACCTTAGTATAAACCTTTGGGGATGGGTAGAGCCTTGACTTCATGACAATGACCCTTTGACCCCATGTTTTTTCTATGTTCTTGTGTGCTGCATTCATGCATTCATTTAAAAAAAACATTAAAACATTCAAAAAAATTTCTCTTCTAGTCTCTCTGTCTTTTCAAAATAAACTAAGACTGTGATTGCAAATATCAGAGAAAAAGATTGCACTAATGGATTTCGGCAGAAGGAGAACCCATCGGTATACCTTCAAGGTTCCAAAACTAGAGGATTTAAGAGGTTTGGCGAGGATGATCACAAACCAAGAGGCTTTCAGAGCCAAGTAAGGAGGTCTGCTACCTCTGTTAAGGGTCCATGTGATTGAGGGAATCATGGACGCGCTCGTTCAATTCTACGATCCGGTTTATCACTGCTTTACATTCCCGGATTACCAGCTCGCACCAACGCTGGAGGAGTATTCTCATTTGATCGATTTACATATCACTGATCGAGCTCCATTTTCTGGACTGGAAGAAATTCCAAAGAATCAAACCATTGCAAGAGCAATTCATTTGGACGAGTCTGAGGTCAAGACTCACATGACCACTAAGGGTGGCATACAAGGTTTGCCAGCCCAGTTCTTGACAAAGAAAGCTCTGTATTTCGCTAGTATAGGGAACGTGACTGCTTTTGAAAGCATCTTTGTTTTACTCACCTACGGATTATTTTTATTGCTCAACATTAATAACTTCGTCGACATTAACTCCATTAAGGTTTTTCTCATTGGAAACCCTGTGCCGACTTTTCTCGCAGATGCGTATCATTCTGTACACTTGGGAAATTTATACAGCGGAGGGGAGATCACATTCTATGTACCTCTGCTTTATAAATGGTTTATCTCCCATTTTCCTAAGTCAGCTGCTTTTTGGGATCATAAGAGTGCCTTGCGCTGGTCGCAGAAGATCATGTCTCTTACCAACTCTGACATAGATTGGTGTAATAGGATTTATGATGGGATCAGGATCATTGGCCGTTGTGGAAATTTCCCCAACGTACCCCTTATAGGAACTAAGGGAGGAATCAATTACCATCCAGTTCTCGTTCGTCGTCAATTTGGATACCCGATGAGACACGTCCCACGGAGTGTTCATCTAGAAGGTCTTTTCTTCAAGGAAGGAGAAATTGACAGAGCACTAAAGACAGAAATAGTGCACGCTTGGAAACACATTCAAAAGAAAGGACGGGAGTCTCTAGGAAAATCGGACTGTGTCTCGGTGGAGCCTTATCTCCACTGGGTACAAACTAGAGCTCTCAAGTTAAAAATGCCTTATCTGCGTCACGGAATTCTTCCGCCAAAGGAATCTGTCATGTATTTCATGACGGAAACAGAAAAACTTCAGGTTACTCTCAAAAAAGTTCAACGGGAGAAGAGGTCTTGGAAGAACAAGTACCGTACCCTCAACGTAGAGTGCATCAAAATACAGCAACTACTGAAAGAGAAAGATGCTCTGATTGAAATTTTGGAGCAACATGCTGTAGAGAATCAAGATGACCAAAGGAATCTGCTCGCTCCTTTCACTTGGCAAAGGAATGACAACCCGACAACGGCCTAAGAGCCCCGGTCGAAGAAAAGGAAAATACCAGAGTCAGCACCCGATTTCTCTTCAAAGAGGACTCGGGACCCATTAGCTTAGGTTTCTGTTTCTGCACTTTGTAATCTGCTGTATTTTCGTTTCCGCAATCCTTTGAATTTCAATAAAAAGGGGTTTCCCCACCGTTTGATATTTGCAATCTAATTGTCGAAGTTTATTTTGATTAAACCAAAAAAATAATTAATATAATCATTGCATTCATCATTCTCACATCGCGTATTCTTCTACCTACGAATCTCACGTTTGTGTCTCGGTTCTAGAGTCAAACTGTCTCATTCGTATAATACTCGAGCCAATCGTCAGAAAAAGATGGATGATCTTGAGGAAGAGAACAGAGAGTTGAAAGAAGAGATCGACGCTCTAAGAGAGGATATGAGAAAGCTTCGTAACGACATACAAGCCATGGCAGAAGCTCAGCTACAAAGGACTGTGATCTCAGAGATCACCTCGACGCCCATAGTGGAGAAGTATGATCCTAGGTATCAAATGCCGAAAGATCGTCCCTGGGGTATGCCTGTTAACTATATCCCGGAAGGATATGTTCCGCCGATCACTGAAGATCAGGGAATCACAACAGAAGCCGCTGGGCCTGAAGGTTACAAACTTCGGGACAGCGAAGATGCCAGGGGCATACTGAAGACTCCTGAAGGTTACAAACTTCGGGAAATGCCAAGTTTCACTGCCGTAGTCATGGTACCACACCCTGTGGTGCACACTGTCCCGGAAGGACAGATTCCATAGATACCTTCTGGTAAAAAGGAAACTATGTTTGACCGAATGGATGAATTCCAGGAACAGTTCTTGGAAATGCAGAAGGAACTACAAGCCATTCGCGGTCAGGATCTATTTGGAAAGGACACCGCAGACCTCTACTTGGTCCCCAATGTGAAAGTTCCGCACAAATTTCAAGTGCCCGACTTTGAAAAATACAAGGGTAACTCTTGCCCTCAAAGTCATCTGGTGATGTACGCTCGGCGAATTTCAGCTCAGACTGAGAATCAGGACCTGCTGATTCACTACTTCCAGGATAGTTTAACCAGTGCCGCATTAAAATGGTACATGGGTTTAAACCGTGCTACGATTAGCACATTCAGAGATCTTGGTACTTCCTTCGCCCAACAATACAAATACAATTTGGACATGGCACCGGACAGAGATCAACTCAGATCAATGTCACAAAAGGACAAGGAAACCTTTAAGGAGTACGCTCAGAGATGGCGTGAAATTGCCGCTCAAATTTGTCCACCTCTTAAGGAAAAAGAGATGACAAAGATCTTCTTAAAGACCTTAAGCTCATTTTATTACGACAGAATGGTTGCCAGTGCGCCCAGTGATTTCACCGAGATGGTGGCCATGGGAGTTCGTCTTGAAGAAACCGTCCGAGAAGGACGTTTGGCAAAAGACGCTGGACCATCAAGCAGTACAAAACGATACGGTAGTGCTCTCCCTAAGAAAAAAGAGCAGGATATTGGGAATATCTCTCTCAGAAAGAAAAGGCGATGTTATCAACTAGTAGCAGCTGTAATTCCTGCTATCAGCCCTGCGCCTATTCCTACGTATCAGCCTCAGGTTGCGCAAAGCCAACCTAATCAGCAGAGGACACAACAGCCTCTTCAGCAGGCTCGTCCTCCATATAACAACAACCGTACAACATGACCATCAGGGTTTGATCCTATACCCATGTTGTACGCAAAACTATTACCGTTACTACTGGCTAAGGGGCACATTTAGACTAAGTCTCCTCTTACAGTACCGAAAAATCCGCCTTTTTGGTTTAAGGTGGATCAGACATGCCCTTATCATCAAGGAGGATCAAGGCATAACATAGAGAATTGTCTTAATTTCAAATCTGACGTGCAAAAGCTTGTTAGGAGCGGGCTCTTATCTTTCAAAGATACGAATCCCAATGTTCTCACGAACTCGCTGCCTCAACACGAGAAAGTTGCAGTCAACCTGATTGAGAAAGAATCTAACAATGCTTATCAAATTCACGATGTACTCTTAGTGAGGACCAATCTGGTCAAGATACATTGTAGACAGAGTGGATATGGCCATGTGCCACCTCATAATTATCATCAATGTGATGTCTGCTCTAAAAGTAATCAAGGATGTTCTGTGGTGCAAACAGCTCTACAGGAACAGATGGATCTCGGATGGATCCAAGAGCTCTAATTTCGTGGAGTTAACATGGTCTATACGAACTCCAACGTCATTCAGAACCACAACATCTGTGCAATGAATGCCAACTTGGTGGCAATGCACTCAAGGCAAAGCCAGTATCATAATCTGCCACGACACGATTACAGTTTCTGTCTGACTTGCTCGGTAAACAAATAGGGATGCTCTTTAATACAAGAGGCCCTCCAGCGTCAGATGGATCTTGGATGGATCCAAGACAACCATAATACGAACCCTTATCAGATCAACATGGTTCAGATCTTCGATATTCGCATGATGAATACCAACCTGGTAGAGTTACATGTTAGGCAGGTCCGACGCAGATTCTTAATATCACACGACTATCAAAGCTGTAAAGCAGGTTGCGAAAACGATCAAGGTTGTACCCTTGTCCAGGAGGCACTTCAGCACTTGTTAAACCACTGGTGGATGCCAATCTATATGGATGAAGATACTCAGCAGATTAGTATCAGTAATAGGAATCCTACTCGACGTCAAAGTCAGGATGTCCGACTCGCGGAAGCTAACCTAGTGAGGTTACATTGTATTCAAAGTGGGCGTGGCCAGGTGCCACCACACAATTATGACCGTTGTAGTGTCTGTTCGAAAAGTAACCAAGGGTGTTACCTTGTGAGAGCAGCTCTTCAGGGTCAGGTGGATCGTGGAGAGATTCGTCCATATCCGGGTTTTGGACCCATCAACTGGGCGCCGGACTACCTTGCCGATAAAGTCGAGGACGTTGTCACAATCTCTGGTCACCAGACCAGGGATGTTTTTGCTATCATCCCTCTACTTGACAAATCTAGAGCTCCCAACCGGGAACGGATCGAGATTACTTATGATGGTCAGAAAAATCAGAAGGTTCCCATAGTCATCTATCTACCGGGACCACTACCGTATGAATCAACTAAGGCTATCCCTTACAAATACGGTGCAACGACAGTTGAAAATGGAAAGGAAATTCCATTACCCTCCATCGTGAGTATTGCAGACATTAGTCGTGTAACACGGAGCGGTAGAATCTTCAACAGAGGAGTTGGAGAATCCAACAAGGAAAAGGAACTTCAGACGGAAGCTCCCGATACATCAGTCGGTCAATCCAGTAATCCTGACCTTTTGAAAAATAATGATGAGATGCTGAAGCTCATCCAAAGGAGTGAATACAACATTGTTGAACAACTGTTATAAACTCCTTCAAAGATCTCAGTATTATCACTGTTACTTAGTTCAGAAGCGCACAGGGAGGCTCTACAGAAAGTCTTGGAGCAAGCCTTTGTGGAACAAGATGAAACAGTCGGACAGTTCGATAGCATTGTCTCTAACATCACTTCCTGCAATAACTTGGGATTTAGTGACGAGGAATTACCTGAAGAAGGTCGCCGTCATAACATGACGCTCAACATTGCAGTCAACTGCCTGGCTGATGCTTTAGCCAACGTACTGGTAGACACAGGATTAGCCCTGAATGTTATGCCGAAGTCCACTTTGATGCAATTATCATTCAAAGGACCTCCGATGAGAACCAGCGAGGTCGTCGTCAAAGCATTTGACGGATCCAGAAAAATGGTTATCGGCGAAGTCGACCTTCCCATAACTATCGGTCCTCACACTTTCCAAGTCACTTTCCAGGTCATGGACATTCGGGCAACATACAGTTGTTTATTAGGAATACCTTGGATACATCAGGCTGGAGCGGTCACTTCGACCCTCCACCAAAAGCTAAAATTCGTTCAGAACGATCAACTTGTCACAGTCTATGGAGAACAGGCCTTGCTCGTGAGTAACTTATCATCATCTGCTAGTGCAGAGCCCGAGGAGGTTATTGGAACGCAGTTCCAACCACTATCGGTAAGCAAGAACAATCAGTTCAAAGAAGGAACTTCCATTTCTTCATACAACGATGCTATCAAAGCGGTCGAGAGTACCGATACAACATGATGGGGACAACTTGTCATTCCTACTAGCAATACAACAAAGAAGGGTCTTGGTTTTTCTACAACCTGTACCCGGACAGCTGTTAACGATGAAAGTCTTCATCCCATTCAGGATTTCTTCGACAGTGGAGGTTTTCTTCACCCAGTGTCTTAAGCAGTACATGCTACCAATGAGGAAGATCCCTCTGACACAGATGAAGAATGGAAGTCCTATCTTAATGAGGACGGTTATATGTCTCAGGAAGAGGTACCTACACCATTTTGCTTTCCTACACAGAGTCCGAGATTTATACCAAGGTCAGACGTCGAAATGATATATGGAGATTGTGATCCGGAAGGATGGCGTGCTCCACCAAACTCATTAGAGGAGGACACTCTGATGAAAGATCAATTTGACTATAACTATTATGGCCCAATGGATGGTCTGCCAATGTGGCAGCCTTACCCAGGAAACTTGGGGCAAGAGAGTCAGCCAAACAATGAAAATCACCTGACCCGTCATTAAACAAAATACCTGTGTCCCCACCATGTCATGGGATCAACACTCAGGTCATTCAGAAACTACTCAACATGAAGATGAATTCGCAACGTTTGCAGGACTTGATTTCATCAACTATGCTTTTCCCGAGGTCAACGTCATCGAGAGGGATGACCCCTCCAGTTCCAGGAAAATATGGGACACCCTGGGACAACCAAGTGGAAAATACGACTATATGGTCAAGTACAGCGCTCCCAAAAGCTCTCCTATCAGACTCGAAGATATCCAGCCAACTGGATGGGGAGATACAGCTGAGAGCACAAATGTTATGCAAAATACAACAGAGGAATCCTCCTACGACAATTCTGCCTGGGAGACAGATTCCAATGATCCCGCTTCACCAGAAATCAGCGTCATTTCTGAGGACAAATTAAAGAAGGTACCAAACTTTGTGATTCACCGAGGAGTTCGCCGCCAATGGGTTGTCGTCGAGGTTCCGGAGGTCGTTCATTAGTCAAAGTAATTGCCATCTTTTAACCTTTCACCCTGCCCAGGTGAAATGGATGTTTTGATAGGGCTTGCTTTTTGTAAATTTCCCTCTTCGCTTTGCCCGAAGCAACAGAGTTTTGTTTTATAGGGCTGTAGTTTCAAGGATTGACTTGTTCATTAATAAAATAACGTCGTTCTGTAATTTTCGCATTAATTGTTGTTTTCTCTTTTCGTTTTTCAGAAAATGGTAATCCTAAAAAATAATTCAATAATAAAAACAAGCAGTAAAAGAAATACACTGCAAACACTCTTGCATTCTCTCTATCTCTTCTAAACACAAATCATCACGTCATGCAGATTGCTTATTTAAAACCCCGTTGAAACATACGATCCAATGCCTTCTCCCAACTTTGAGTTCCCGGTATTTGGGGCTGAAGAAGAAGATGACGACGAAATTCCAGAAGAGATCTCCTGATTACTCCGACAAGAGGAAAGGTCCATTGAACCTCACAAAGAGCCGTTGGAAACGGTCAACTTGGGTTCAGAAGAAGAGAGAAAAAAAAGTCAAGATTGGGGCATTGCTCAATCCACATGTCAAAAAGAGTTTGATGAAACTTCTCAAAGAGTTTCCCGATGTATTCACTTGGTCCTATCAGGATATGCTAGGGTTGGATACTAGCATCGTGGAACACTATCTATCGTTAAGATCGGAATGTCCGCCAGTAAAATAGAGGTTGAGAAGGACTCACCCAGACATGGCCATCAAAATCAAAGAGGAGGTACAGAAACAGATTGACGCGGGTTTCCTCACTACGTCAGAATATCCTCAATGGTTAGCCAACATCGTACCAGTTCCGAAAAAGGACGGAAAGGTTAGAATGTGTGTGGATTACAGAGATCTAAACAAGGCTAGTGGAAAGGACGACTTTCCCTTACCACACATTGACATGCTGGTAGACAGTACAGCAAAGTTCAAAGTTTTCTCCTTCATGGATGGATTCTTGGGCTATAATAAGATCAAAATGGCACCGAAAGACATGGAGAAAACTTCGTTCATTACCCCCTGGGGTACCTTCTGTTATAAGGTAATGTCGTTCGGCTTGAAGAACGACGAGGCAACCTATCAAAGGGCCATGACTACTCTATTTCATGACATGATACACAAGGAAATTGAGGTATATGTCGATGACATGATTGCTAAATCAAAAACAGAAGAGGAGCTGTGACCCACCTGTCAAAACTATTTGAGCGGTTACAAAAATACAAACTCCGTTTGAATCCCAACAAGTGCACATTCGGTGTCTGTTCAATGAAACTCTTAGGGTTCATCGTCAGCCAGGAAGGAATTGAGGTTGATCCTGACAAGGTTAAGGCCATTCAAGAAATGCCTTCTCCGAAAACTGAAAAACAAGTCAGAGGATTCCTGGGACGTTTGAACTACATCTCCAGATTCATATTCCTCATGACCGCGACGTGTTCGCCAATTTTCAAATTACTCAAAAACAACCAGACCTGCGTTTGGACAGAAGACTGTCAAACCGCTTTCTACAGTATTAAGGAATATCTGTTGAACCCACCGATTCTATCACCTCCAGTGGAAGGAAGACCACTGATCATCTACCTCACAGTCCAAGAGGACTCCATGGGTTGTGTACTTGGCCAACAAGACGAAACCAAAAGAAATGAGTCTACCATTTACTATCTGAGCAAGAAATTCACCGACTGCGAGACTTGGTACACTATGCTCGAGAAAACTTGCTGCGCTTTGGCTTGGGCAGCCAAACTTCTTCGCCAGTACATGATTCATCACACTACTTGGTTGGTCTCCGAAATGGATCCAATCAAGTATGTATTTGAAAAGCCTGCTCTCACGGGAATGATTGCCCGTTGGTAGATGTTGTTATCAGAATACGACATCGAATACCACGCTCAAAAAGCCGTTAAAGGAAGTATTTTAGCCGATCATTTGGCTCATCAACCGATTAAGGATCAGTAATCAGTCGGATTTGACTTCCCAGACAAAGATGTCATGTATCTAAAAATGAAAGACTGCGATGAACCGCTACCCAGTGAAGGGCCAGAACCAGGTTCCCAATGGGGACTAATTTTCGACGGAGCTGTAAATCATTACGGAAACGGAATTGGGGCAATCATCATAACACCTCAGGGTACCCATATTCCTTTCATCTCTAGACTTACGTTCAAGTGCACAAATAATGAGGCCGAATACGAAGCTTGTATCATGGGTCTCGAGGATGCGATTGATTTGAGGATCAAGAACTTGGATGTATATGGTGACTCAGCTTTAGTCGTTAATCAGATCAAAGGAGATTGGAACACATACCAATCAAGATTAATTCCTTACAAAGATTATGCAAGAAGGTTGCTACCCTTCTTCAACAGAGTCGAGTTTCATCACGTCCCTCGTAGAGAGAATCATATGGCTGATGCATTAGCCACTCTCTCTTCTATGATTAATGTAGGTCAATGGAACGACTTACCTAAGATCGACATAATGCGCCTAGAACGGCCCGCTTACGTCTTCACAATTGAAGCAGTCATAGACGACAAACCTTGGTATCACGATATCAAATGTTTCCTTCAAAAACAAGAGTACCCACCTGGGGCACTAAGGAAGGACAGAAAAACCCTCAGAAGACTAGCAAGCAAGTTCTTCCTGAGTGGTGATACACTCTATAAGAGAAACTTCGACATGGTCTTGCTCCGATGCGTAGACAGACCAGAAGCAGACATGCTTATGAAAGAAATTCATGAAGGATCCTTTGGCACTCATGCCAACGGACACACAATGGCGAGGAAAATTCTCAGAGCAGGGTACTATTGGTTGACAATGGAATCCGACTGCTACAAGTACATGAGGAGGTGTCACAAATGTCAGATATACTCCGACAAAATTCATGTACCGCCATCACATCTCAAAGTTCTCTCTTCCCCATGGCCATTCTCGATATGGGGAATCAACATGATTGGCATAATTGAGCCCAAGGCTTCAAACGGACATCGGTTCATCCTAGTAGCCATTGACTACTTCACCAAGTGGGTCGAAGCAGCGTCATTCGCCAATGTAACCCGACAAGTGGTGGTCCGATTTATCAAAAACAATATCATCTGCTGTTATGGTGTTCCAAGCGAGATCATTACTGATAATGGATCTAACTTGAACAACAAGATGATGAAAGAGTTATGTGCAGAGTTCAAGATCGAACATCATAACTCATCTCCCTACCGACCAAAGATGAACGGAGCGGTAGAAGCGGCTAACAAGAATATCAAGAAGATCATTCAAAAGATGGTTGTAACCTACAAAGACTGACACGAGATGCTACCCTTTGCTTTTCACGGTTATCGCACATCTGTTCGCACTTCAATAGGGGCAACCCCTTTCTCTCTAGTGTATGGCATGGAAGCAGTGCTCCCCATAGAAGTAGAGATCCCGTCAATCCGAGTATTGATGGAAGCTAAGCTCACCGAAGCTGAATGGTGTCAAAGCCGACACGAAGAACTGAATCTGATCAAAGAAAAGAGAATAACGGCACTATGCCATGGTCAATTGTATCAACAGAGAATGAAGAGGGCGTTTGACAAAAAGGTCCGACCTCGTGTCTTCAGAAAAGGAGACCTCGTGCTAAAAAAGATACAATCATTTCTCACTGATTCGCGGGGTAAATGGACTTCGAATTATGATGGCCCCTATGTGGTCACGAAAGCTTTCTCAGGCGGCGCCTTGAGACTTACAACCATGGACGGAGAGGAATTTGCCTACCCCACGAATGTTGATGTAGTCAAGAAATACTTCGCTTAAAAAAAACGTCTCGGTGGATTGAAAACCCGAAAGGGCGGTCCAGGCAAAAATTAGACATAATAAAAATCATCCCGATGGATTGGAAATTTCAAAGTACAATCCAGGTAAAATTAGGGATAATGGCAAGTAACTATGTTCAACAGAGGCAGGTCCCTCAGCAGCAGTTACATCGTCCGTCAGAAAACTCCAGTCAAGGTCTTCTTTGACAGAAGCTCAGGATGCCCCGAATTCAAAGTTGGTAGACGGATAGTGGTCGTTATGTTTCAACGTAGCCCTTTTCCCTATAAATTACCATTTTCTAACTTTGTAAATACTCAATGGAATCACGCTTTTGGCTGATCTCCATCTTATCAATAAAATTTGAGCCCTTGTGCTTTTGTTTGTAATTCTTATTTGTTTTAGCTTTACAGAACGACATTTTAACATGATCGATGATTCTTGAAATAAAACAAAAATGAATTTACTTGTTAAAACTTTTTCTGCTTTTAAAATAAAGTCGGCAATTTCTTTTGACTGTTGAACATCAAAAGAACATCAACCGCTTCTCTAGAAGTAAGCGAACTTCAAAGTGCAGAATCAAAGTACTCCTTCTACGCCAGTACGCCTGAATGAAGGATCAACTGTGTCAGAGACCTTGTGTCATCCGACACACCTCGGCCGAGTTCTCATATCCTAAGCCCGACCAACATAGCTCCCAACAGGGACTATCTTTCCTAATCAAGGTGGAATTGCTATCGTGAACCAGCGATACTTTTTCGCCCCGTGATGGCCGCGTACCCAGTCATGTTCATCTTTTAGTTTGTGTGTCACGTCAGTTTTGTCAGCATATACATACATACATCATGCATTATTGATTTGCATTTACATTTCATATTGCATCACTATCACTCTAGTCGGTCTTGTCCCCTAGTGATAGAAGTTCTCTCAGTCGAGTTGTCAGTTCTTGCCTCGTCAGGAAATGCTGTGTTTGAACAACCTCGCCTCCAGTTTATTTCTAGAAGGAAGTTGGCCCTTGACCACTTTGAAAACTTGAACCGCTGAAAAACCAGGGGAACTTTCAGTCAGCATCACTCTTCGCTATTGAAGATGATATCCTTGCTTTCCCGGATTAAGGAAAATCCACAGAGAAAGCCTCGTAATCAGAGATTCGGCAGCATGCCAGTTTCGCTCCGAAAAGACCGCTGATGAAAAGGTCATCGGCACCTCAAAATTGGGCCCCATCATATGGCATTTCTCTAGGAAGATCCCGAGAAAAGTATGATGTAAGATCCCACGCAGAAGCAACCTCTCAAGAGACTCGCTTTCCCCAGATAGAGTCGGCAAATGGCGTCTCCAACAGAGAAGTTTGTGCAACTCTACAACTCAGACGACTGGGTTCCCCAGCAACTCTGACATCATATTTTTTCGTCAAATGGCATCTCCCCAGGAAAATTCGGCGAGAAGTTTGAGGAAAACCGCTACGAATAGCGTCCCTTGTCAATAAAGTTTATTGACAAAATAAACTTAGACCAGTTCCTTGGTAGGAAACCAGGATCGAAGGGAAGTTTAAATCAGAAACTAAGACCAGTTCCTTGGTAGGAAACCAGGATCGAGGGGAAGTTAACAAGAGAAACTAAGACCAGTTCCTTGGTAGGAAACCAGGATCGAGGGGAGGTTTATCCCAAAAGGAAACTGAGACCAGCTCCTTGGCTGAAGACCAGGATCGAGGGGAAGTTTACCATTTCTAAGCATCATCGCTTAGCTAAAGAAGATGAATGCGTAAGCTACCATTCATAACCACTATCAAAATTTTGGGTATTTCCGATATTTAATCCTCTTGCACCCCGAATGCCCGAATACCTTCGTCATTCACACCTTCGTGTCCAAGAAGAATAAATAGGGGCATCTGTCATACCCCAAATTTTGACCACTAAGATTTCCCATCATTTTGAAACTCATCATCACAATATGTATGTACCATCATACTTCATTAGTCTCCCCAAAGATGGATGAGCATCCACTACAATCAGACTTAGGGTTTCAAGCCCTCTCAGAGCTTTTAGGCAAAGGATCAATCAAGGAATGACATGATCTTTAACTTGTCTAGCCTCTCAAACATCCACAATTGATCAGAAGCACTCCCACTTCAAGGATCAAGCACAAGGCTGCTCCCTTCTAGGTGGATCAAGTCTCAAGATCGACAGTGTCACCAAATTAGGGTTTTGGTCGACCAGGGCCTCCAGATGGAAATTTTTCATCTGGGCACAAGCCAATGATCTAAAACACAACCTAATATACTCCATGGAACCTCATGGACCCAATCATCAAGTCAATTTTGCCTCAGGGGATGCATTCATCAAAAATCAGGAATTAGGGTTTCTTGACCTAATTCACCCCTAAGTTGACTTTAGGGCAAGTCATGAGCCAAGACCTCAAGAGAGGGTTTGAGGGTCTCTAATGAACTATATTGATCCATTTGGAATAATGGATTAATCAAAGAAGCTTGAGAAAAAATTCTCAATTTCATCTACACCACAATTAGGGTTTCGCGAGGAAAGTCAACTGTAACTTTGACTTTTGACCAGGACATGCTCCCAAGCCCTAAGAAATGATTCAATATACCCTATGACACCCATGAAACATGTCCATCAAGTTTGATTTAGGTCAAGGACATGATTTCATGAAGAATTGCACAGTTTGGAATTCATCTGATAAAAAGTCAACTGTGCACAAAAGTCAACTTTGACTTTTTGAGATTTTTCACCAAAATGGATTTTTAACCCTAAAATGATGTTAATGTATGATTTGAATCATCATTCATCAAGAAAAATCAAAGAAAGTGGGATAACTTGTAAAAGGGGTAACCATAAAAACTTAGAAAAATTTCTAAGTTATGAAAAAAGTGACACTAATGTGCCAACTTTGGAGGATCATAACTCCTAAACCACAAGGCCATTGTTCCCCATTCAAAGCTTGATTTGTAGATCTCATTGCCCTCTACAAAAGCTTCATACTGACCTATGTCCAAATTCCTCATGTATTTTGAGTTATGGAGTGATCAAAATCAAGAAAAGTCACGTTGTTCCAACACTTAGTGAAAATTTCACTAAGTCAGATTTTACCTTACTTTTGGCCAAATGTAGGGGGATTTTTCACTTGGATTCAAAAGAGATCAAAACCAAACATGTTCAAACAGTTGTTGTATCATGTAAGGGCTTTCCAAAATGGCCAAGAACATTACCAAATTCAATTTGAGTCATGAGATATGACATTGGCAAGTTGCCTTGCTGAAATCTGCCAAGGTAAGGCAGATTTTTACACTTTTGGTCGATTTACCAAAATCAGCCAAATCCAAATGCTCCTATCCACTTGGACACCTCTGAGGATTGAATCTAAAGGGGACAATCACTGAGCCAAACCTCCAAAGTCTTTGGAACAAGAAATAGCATGTTGAACCTAGAATTGCCAAAATAGGGACAAGACTCTAATTTATGATTGGAGCATTCAATGGAAGCATCAAGGTGGAATGGACTGAGCCATTCCCAACTGAATTCAGTCAAGACTTATCCAAGACCAAGGGAACCAGCAGCCTGTGCCCTAACCTCTAGTCAATGGCTAGAGGAGACTTGGATTTTCATTTGCCAACATTGGCCAAACCTACTCAGCAGTTGCCATTCACTATTCCTTGCAAAACAAACTTGCTCTACTATAAATAGAGCTCAATTGTGATCAGTTTAAGTACACCAAAGCCATCAAACAGATGCTTTCCTCAAAATCTCTTCTTTCACTCCAATTTTGCCTTCTAAGGCAAGTCACTATCGGGTTTTGAGTTTAAGAGCTTTTCCAATCAAACCAATCACACACACACCTCACATACATCATACAGAAGTGATCCAAACACTCACATAGCATCTGGAACACAGATTTCACAAAATCACCAGCTGATTGCTCAAGTTCTTGACAGTTTTGCAGTTGGGGTACCATCTCAAGTTCCAGATCATTTCAATCAAGTCCACGTATTCATACACACTCCATGGCACCTAGGGAAGTTATCCAGATCATTGGAACCTAGCTGTAACACCTCCAACACGAATCACGTTCACCAGCTACAAGTGGTAAGCATGAGCTCTTCTAACTCTATGATCCATGCAATTTTTGCTGCACAATAATTTGGCCATATGTTCATAATCATGCATGGAACGTTTCCCCTCAATTAATTGCATTGTTTGAATCGTGTATCAAAAATCCTAGCCTTCATGCAGAAATTAGGGTTCTTGAGGATTTTTCATGATTTCTTGTTATATGTTTAATTTAAATGAAATTAAATACCATAGACATGATCATGAGGTTGAAACGAGTTGATTGGTATGTGGATTGCATGATATGATTAAGTATTCAGTGAGATTGGAGAGAAAATGCAAATCTGGGCAAAACTGAAAAACGCGCGTGTTCTTGCCTTTGTTCTTGGCGCCATTTTCCAATATTTGAATATTTGAATTTTGTGATTTTATTTAATTGATTCAAAAATTAATTTCTCTCTGAGTTTTAATGATTTTGAGTTGATTCTTTTTTTTAATAATTCACAAAAATGTTAAAATATTATATTTTCCCAAAAAATCCCAAAAATATTATTTATTTTGTATAATTGATATTTTTGCAAATAATTAATGTTTTAATTTTTTTAACATTTAAAATATTTTTTCCACCTTTATTTTGCAACTTTTAATGCCTTCTAATTATTTTGTAGGTCAATACTTAATTTTTGAAGCATTAATCCAAGATCACAATTTGTTTTCCATATGTTAAACAATTTTGATCATTTTAATTGAATTTTTATTCAATTAAATACATTTTTGAAAATAAATTAGGGTTTTTGGATTAATTCAACCCTTATAAATCATTTTCAAAACACTTTGGGCCTCTAATAGAGTGTAAGACCCAATCCTTCTTTTTTTACCAAATCATTTTTGGACCTCAGTATATTGTATAAGTCCCGATACCGTCAAAAACAAACGGAATGATCGTCGCCTTTTCAAAACAAAAAAACCTTGGGCCTACCCTCGAGTAGTAAGACCCATTTCTTTTCTTAAAACTCATTTGGGCCTCTAATAGAGTGTAAGACCCAACCCTTTGTAAATACAACCTATTTTGGGCCTCACTTATTGTATAAGTCCCATTGTATTTCAAAAAGTTCGACGCGATCATCATCCCTTGAAAAACAAACCTTGGGCCTACCCTCGAGTAGTAAGACTCATTTCTTTTCTTTAAAACTTTTTGCTCCTCTATTAGAGTGTAAGACCCAACCCACTTGTACAAAAATATTTTGGGCCTCACTTATTGTATAAGTCCCTCTGTACATTTTTAAATTCTGCGCGATCGTTGCCAGTTTAAAAATAAACCATCTGGGCCTCTCCTTGAGCTATAAGACCCATTCAAAAATTTTGGGCCTCTAATAGAGTGTAAGACCCAACTCCCTTTTAACCAAAACCATTTTGGGCCTCAGATATTGTATAAGCCCCTCTGCGTAAAAAGAAAATCTCGGCGCGATCACCATTTCAAATGAAAAATCATCTGGGCCTACCCTCGTGTCATAAGCCCCACTCTTTTTTCTTTAAACCTTTTGGGCCTCTTGAGAGAGTGTAAGACCCATCCCTTTGTACAGAAAACCTTTTTTGGGCCCCAGTCACTTGTATAAGTCCCTCTGTACAAATTCAAACAGTGCGCTCATTGATAAAACCCTAGGCCTCTCCTTGAGCTGTAAGCCCCAAATCTTTCTTTTTCAAAGCACTTTCTCCTTTGATTTTGAATATACTATTGTTTTCAATCTGTCTTTGTTGAACAACTAACCAAACAGCACGAAAGCTCTACAACCGAGTAATTATTTATATGCTTTCATTTACCGCTTTCATATACATATAACTGTATTGTGGGGCTGTTTCACTGTAAGTCTTCTTTCATAAACTCATATCAACTGTGTAATAATAGTATAGATATTTAGAATTTCCCCGGCAACTACGTCTAGAACTAGGAAAAGCCGTCGCGTTTATTCGTAGAAATAGACAACTAGATCCCCAAAAGGATCACCAGATACAGTCTTCTCTTCGGCTATTTTCATTAGGAATTGCCAAGAAACTCTACTCCTAGAGATGAATGTATTCTCCGTGAATGGCATCTTTGAGCTTCTTCCAAATTCTTGAACTTTTCTGGCTTGATCTATTCTTTGTGAATAGTCTGTCTTGAATTTCTCGGGGTTTGGGGACCCACGGGCTTCTTAAAAGCATCGGTCTCCTCTTGGGCATCGTACAAGGACCCACAGGCTTCCTAAAAGCAACCTCGCCTCCTCTTGGGCGTTGTACAAGGACCCGTCGGCTTCTTAGAAGTATTCACAGCCTCCTCTTAGGCTTCGTATAATGATTCTTCCTCCGGGAATGATAGCCTTCTCTTGGGCTTCATACAAGGACCACTTGGCTTCTTAAAAGTTTCCAGCCTCCTCTTGGGCTTCGTACAAATTGTCTCGACGACCTCCTAGAGGTATAGGAACAGAACTTAGTCATCTTCATAGAACAGTCCTTTCCAAGAGTCTACTACTGTTTCTCAAAGCATAGTACAAAAGATGAAACTCTAGACACGGACAGTATAATATCCTTGAGTCTCAAAGACATTCTCAAGTGACCCCTTCGTTAAAATAGGAAGGAAACCCGTAGACTCGGACAGTCTCAATACCCTTTGGATTTCCTGTTTCCTTAAAGAATAGGGAATAACCCTGATCCTCGAATCAAAATCCTTGAGTACAGCGTTACTCATATAAGAACTGATTTTCTCTTTAAATCAACATACTGGACCTGTCACTCAACTGAAACAGTGTCATAGCCTCCTCTTGGGCCTTGTACAATGATTCTCCCCAGCGGAGCTAACAATTTTAGCCTCCATCTCGGGCATCGTACGAAATACCAGAGACTCCCTCGTTGAGTCAATCACCCTTTTCGCCTCCATCTCGGGCTTTGTACGAGATACAAAAACTCTCTTGTTGAGTCAAATAGCCTCCATCTCGAGCTTTATACGAGATACCAAAAGATTCCCTCATTGAGTCAAAACCTTTTAGCCTTTCTCTCGGGCTTTGTACGAGACACACAATAGCCTCCTCTTAGGCCTTATATAAGAAAACCACTGGTTGATCCAATCAACCTTTTAGCATCAAAGTTGTGCCTCGTTCATAGTACATAAACATCAACAACTCCTTCCCCTTCATCTAACTGCTGTAAGCGGCAAGCCTCTGGATCATCTACATCCATGCCACTGTCCCTCTTTTAGCATGAGAAATTCCTAAGGAAAGATAGCATTGCTCTACACTGAGTTAAAGTCTTCTCCTTTAGGTTGGAAATCCCCTATAAAGGAAATTATGGCATTGCCGGATTCACATATCCCGGTTAAAGTAATTCCCCCTTATAAACAGTTGTGACATAAAACCCCCTTTTTAGAGATGACAAATTCTCTCTAAAGTCAACACCTTTAGCTTCACATCTTGGGCTTTGAACAAGATACAAATAGACCTTTCAACTTCATATCTTGGGCTTTGAACAAGATACAAACCACCTTTAGCTTCACGTCTTGGGCTTTGAATAAGACACCAAATACCATTTCCTCCCATAGAATAGGAGGAACTACGAACGCTCTGATTTCCCTGTTTCGGTAAACGGGAATACGTAGGCATAAGAATGAAAGAAAAGATCTTAGCGAGCACACTAAACAAAAACCCTAAATCCCATACTCTCACATATCTATCAAAAAGTATCAGTCCTAACATCCTAATCCTTGTTCCCCGCCAGAAATCTGTCATTCTGTCAAAATAGCACAAGAAAGGCCCCACCACATTGATCGCATCCGTAACCTAACAGACTGCTATTTAAACTCGGTATGCAAGCAGGGTTAATTGGAGACATCTATTTCCCTTCCTTCACCAGCTTTAATAGGATAAAAAATGAATCGACCTGTAGTAAACTAACCCAGAGAGTGACAGCGCTTAAGAACCGCGTCCAAAATCGCTCGCTACAGGGTGTCCCCCGGATGTGATGAGAATTATTCAGATTGTATGTCACAAATGAATGGGTGTGGTTTGTTGAAATCAGAAATTCAAAAGTTGATAGATGAAGGTCGATTGCAGTTTGACCGGTGTGACCAATAGAAGGAATTTACCGGCAAAAAGAATGAGGTTGCCACTATTACTATCCCTTTTAAGACGATCACTATTTCAGGGCCGGTAAGACCAACACTGGTTATTATCACCACTCTTGGACCTGTTCCGTATGAGAGCACCAAAGCTATTCCTTGGAATTATGGTGCTGAAGTGTTTGTCAACGGGCAGAAGCAAGAACTGATGGGTACTTCTGTAGTGAACTCTTATGTTGAAAACAGTGATGAGGCAGGGGCTATCACGAGAAGTGGTTGGGTATTTATCCCTTCTAATGATCAAGCTGGTAGTTCTAGACAAGACAAAGGAAAGCAGGTTGTAGATAATTATGTGCAAGCGCCAGTAGTGAATGATTCCGCAGTGAAACCAATTGATAATTCTTTCTCCGGGAACGTAGAAGAGTTTATGAGACTGATTCGGAAAAGTGATTATAAAATTGTTAATCAATTGCATCAGACTCCATCCAAGATTTCTATCTTGTCCCTGTTATTGTGTTCTGAGGCACACCGAAATGCACTGCTGAAAGTACTGAATGTTGCTTACGTACCTCAGGAGATCTCAGTTAATCAGTTGGAGGGGGTAGTGGCCCATGTTAATGCGGGCAATGGTTTGGGTTTTACAGATGTTGACTTGACCCCAGCTAGGAGAAACCATAATAATGCCCTACATATTTCTGTTGAGTGCCGTGGATCGTTGATGTCTCATGTGCTTGTGGATACTGGATCCTCTTTGAATGTTCTGCCCAAGAAAGCCTTGATGAAGTTGGACACCCGAGGGTTGATATACACACCTAGTGATTTGGTGGTGCGCGCTTTCGACGGATCAAAGAGGTCTATTTTCGGTGAGATTGTGCTACCAATTAAGGTTGGGCCGGAGGTTTTCGATGCTACCTTCTATATCATGGACATCCAGCCTACTTACAGCTGTCTGCTGGTTCGTCCATGGATTCACAGTGTTGGGGCTGTGACGTCTACATTGCATCAAAAGTTAAAGTACATGGTAGACGGACATGTGGTGACAGTTTGTGGAGAAGAGGATAGCATGATAAGCCAGTTATCTACTTTCAAGTATGTGGAGGTAGATGACGAAATACTTGAAACTCTATGTCAGGGTTTCGAAGAAGTGAAGATCACTGAGGAGCCTCTCAAGGAAGGTAGCCAATCTGAAGTGGTTCAGCCTATAGTGGTACATCAGACGGAGATTTCTATGTCTTCCTTCAAAGATGCTCGGGCCGTGGTTGAAGCCGACAGCTCACAAAAGTGGGGTCAGATTATTGAGGTCCGGGAAAAGCGGAATACTCATGGACTGGGTTATAAGCCACCCAAGCGTCCTGAAGAGCCTCCCAAGTTCTATGGTCCATTTTGTTTCACCAGTGTCGGTGTGTTCTTTGATAGAATCAATGCTATTGATGAGGATGGGGATTGTGATTGTGATATGGATAGTTGGATCCGCCCTTGTGTTCCAGGTCAAAGTCTTCGTAACTGGTCGTCAGAGAGAGCTATTCAAGTGACCGGACCAGAGTAATTGCTCCTGTTTATCATCTATGTTAATCCTACGTTCTGCCCAAGACGTAGTGATTCTTGTTTGTAGGGCTTGAATGTTTTTGTATGCTTTTTCTTTATCAGTAATAAAGGACGTTTTCGCATTCAATTGTTTTGATCCTTGTTTTTATGTTTTTTATTTTTGCATTAAAATCACAGCAAAATGGCAATGTGTTTTTGTTTGATGCATCCATAATAAACATATATCATCAATCATGCAGGTTTTCTCATTCAGATTCCACCCATCATGATTCGGCTATGGCTCGATATGACTTCGATAATCCCATATATCAGGCTGAAGAGGGGACTGATGAAGATTGTGCCTTACCAGAGGAATTAGCCAGGCTGTTAAAACAGGAGGAAAAGGTCATTCTGCCTCATTAGGAGGAAATCGAGGTTGTTAACTTAGGAACCGAGGACGCAAAGAAAGAGGTACGGATTGAGGCTGCTTTGGAAGACACTGTCAAGGGAAGATTGATTGAAATGCTCTGATAGTATGTGGATATCTTCGCCTGGTCTTACCAAGACATGCCTGGGCTCGACACTGACATCGTGGTACACCGTCTGCCGCTTAGAGAAGGATGTGCTCCGGTTAAGAAGAAGCTGAGAAGGACGAAACCAGAAATCTCTGTCAATATTAAAGAAGAGGTTTAGAAACAGTTAGATGTTGGGTTTCTTGCTGTAATGAATTATCCTCCATGGGTTGCTAATATTGTACCTGTACCTAAGAAAGATGGAAAGGTCAGGATGTGCGTTCATTACAGAGATCTGAATAGAGCAAGCCCAAAAGACGACTTCCCGCTTCCTCACATTGACGTGTTAGTGGACAAAACTGCTTAGTATTCTGTGTTTTCCTTCATGGATGGCTTCTCTGGGTATAACCAAATCAAGATGGCCCCAGAGGACATGGAGAAGACGACGTTTGTAACACCGTGGGGGACTTTCTGTTACAAAGTGATGCCCTTTGGATTGAAAAATGTTGGGGCAACATATCAGCGGGCGATGGGGACTCTCTTTCATGATATGATTCACAAAGAGATCGAGGTCTATATTGATGACATGATTGCGAAGTCACAAACGGAGGAAGAGCATCTGGTGAATCTTCAAAAACTGTTTGAGAGGTTGAGAAAGTTCAGACTAAGGTTGAATCCGAACAAGTGCACCTTTGGGGTGAGATCTGGAAAGTTACTGGGTTTTATTGTCAGCGAAAAAGGTATCGAGATTGACCATGCTAAAGTAAAAGCTATACAAGAAATGCCTGAACCAAGAATAGAAAAAGAGGTTCGTGGTTTCTTAGGGAGGTTGAACTACATTGCTAGATTCATCTCTCATCTTACAACCACGTGTGAACCAATATTCAAGTTGCTAAGAAAAGATCAAGAGGTCAGGTGGAATGAGAATTGTCAAAAAGCATTTGAAAAAATAAAAGAGTATTTGCAGGAACCTCCGGTCCTTATGCCGCCAGTGCCAGGAAGGCCATTGATTATGTATCTTACGGTTCTTGAGAACTCAATGGGGTGTGTGCTTGGTCAACATGACGAGTCAGGTAGAAAAGAGCATGTCATCTACTACCTGAGTAAGAAATTTACTGATTGTTAGTCAAGGTACTCGATGCTGGAGAAAACATGTTGTGCACTCGCTTGGGCAACTAAGCATTTGAGGCAGTATATGTTAAACCACACAACCCTCTTGATTTCGAAGATGGATCTGATCAAGTGTGTGTTTGAAAAGCAGCGCTTTCTGGAAGAATAGCCCGTTGGCAGATGGTTCTGACAGAATACGATATTCAATATGTTTCCCAAAAGGCCATTAAGGGAAGTGTTATGTCAGAATATCTCGCTGAACAACCAATTGAGGATTATCAACCGATGAAGTTTGAATTCCCTGACGAACACATTATGTATCTGAAGATGAAAGATTGTGAAGAGCCTTTGCATGATGAAGGACCAGAAATTGGATCCCAGTGGAAATTGATCTATGATGGAGCTGTTAATTCATATGGTAATAGAATCGGGGCACTCATTACGACTCCACAGAGTTCTCATATACCCTTCATTGCCCGATTAGCATTCATATGCACCAACAATGAGGCGGAGTATGAAGCATGCATCATGGGGTTAGAAGAAGCAATTGATTTGAGAATCAAGAACCTCGATGTTTATGGTGATTCCGCGTTGGTAGTTAATCATATTACAGGTGAATGGGAAACTCGTCAAGCGAACTTGGTGCCTTATAACAACTATGCCAGAAGGTTGTTACCGTTCTTTGATAGAGTCGATTTCCATCATATACCTCGGGTGGAGAATCAGATGGCAGATGCGTTAGCAACGCTATCTTCAATGTATCAGGTGAATCATTGGAATGAAACTCCTTCGATCAGAATCATGCATCTGGAAAGACCAGCCTTTGTGTTTGCAATTGAAGATGTATCAGATGGCAAACCTCGGTATCATGATGTTAAGGTTTTTCTGAAGAGTCAAGAGTATCCAAGGGGTGCATCCACCAAAGATAAGAAGACTCTGAGGAGGTTGGCAAGAAATTTCTTTCTGAATAAAGATGACGTGTTATACAAGAGAAACTCTGGCATGGTCTTGCTACGCTGTGTTGATGAACAGGAGGTAAGCCGGTTAATGGAAGAAGTTCATGAGGGTTCTTTCGGTACCCATGCCAATGGGCATGCTATGGCTAGAAATCTATTGAGAGCGGGGTATTACTGGATGACTATGGAGTCTGATTATTTTAAATACTCCCGAAAATGTCACAAATGTCAGATTTATGCAGATAAGGTGCATGTACCGCCCACTCCTCTGAATGTGTTGTCATCGCCTTGGCCCTTTGCTATGTGGGGCATTGATATGATCGGAAAGATCGAACCTACTGCTTCCAATGGGCATCGTTTCATTTTGGTTGCCATCGATTACTTCACCAAGTGGGTGGAAGCAGCCTCGTTTGCCAATGTCACCAGACAAGTGGTAGCCAGATTTATCAAGAAGGACATCATCTGCCGGTATGGAGTCCCGGAGAGAATCATTACTGATAATGGTTCAAATTTGAATAACAAGATGATGAAGGAACTATATCAGAGCTTTAAGATTGAACATCACAATTCTTCTCCCTATCGTCCGAAGATGAATGGGGCTATTGAAGCGGCGAATAAGAACATCAAGAAGATTGTTCAGAAAATGGTAGTGACCTATAAAGACTGGCATGAGATGTTGCCTTATGCTTTACATGGTTATCGTAATTCGGTACGCACATCAACTGGGGCAACTCCTTTCTC
Organism: Lathyrus tuberosus; assembly: GCA_022829125.1. NCBI lineage: Eukaryota > Viridiplantae > Streptophyta > Magnoliopsida > Fabales > Fabaceae > Lathyrus > Lathyrus tuberosus. The sequence continues at coordinate 957,659 of JALAZF010000185.1, forward strand.
ATTGGTATATGGTATGGAAGCAGTTCTACCATTAGAGGTTGAGATTCCTTCTTTAAGAATCTGGCAGACGTGAAGCTTGATGAAGCTGAGTGGGTGCGTTCCAGACTGAATCAGCTGAACCTTATTGAAGAGAAAAGATTGGCAGACGTTGCACATGGTGATTTGGTTTTGAAAAGGATCCTTCCTCCTCAGACAGATCACAGGGGCAAATGGACTCCAAACTACGAAGGGCCATATGTAGTAAGACAGGTTTTCTCTGGTGGAGCCTTATTACTCTCAACTATGGATGGCGAAGATTTTACGTCCCCTGTGAACGCAGATGTAGTCAAAAAATACTTTGCATAAAAGAGACCCGCTAGACACAAAAAGAAAGTCCAGGCAAAATTGGGCATCCCGACAAACCATAAAAAGAAAAGGGTTCGGGCAAAAATTAGGGATAAAAAGAAAAAAAGAGAATAAACCCGCAAGGTTGAAAACCTGAAAAGGCAACTTTGGCAAAAAGGAGTATCCCGGTGGATTGAAAACCCGAAAAGGGCGATCCAGGAAAAAGTTAGGGATTTAAAAGCAAAAGGCTATGATCTGCGTTCAATCTGTGAGCATTCTTGGATACATGGAAATTTCGAAGGAAATGAATTAGTCCAGTCAGTCTTTTCGAAGGCCAAAGCATCTGCGGATAAGCGAGGCATATTGGGTCATAGCTGAATTGAATCATGGTGGATGTCTGTTTTCCACATTGCTGACATGTGTATTTTCTTTTATTTTTGTGCAATGACCTCTTTTCAAGAATTGCTTCTGAATGTAAACGCCTATTTACAGGCCAATTCATTCAATAAAATTTTCATTTCACTCAAAAGCTTTCCATTTGTGTTTTTACTTTTGCTGTTTTGTTTGTGAAAATGTCTGATATTTTGATAAAACATTGCATGCGAAAATGTTAAGCTTTGCGAAGCATATTAGAAAACAGTGGAAATTTCTTAGGCAACGGTCGTTGTGATGGTAATCGAAGTAGCCTTTTTGCATATAGAACTTTATGTTGATTTTGTTTGCAGGGCAACCAGTTTGTTCTTCCCCAGTAGAGCTACTCTCCTCGACATTGAAAAGTTTATCCTCCTCAGCAGGTTGTTATTTTCCCCAGCCAGGGTGTCGAGGATTATCTTCCTCAGCAAAGTACAAAAGATTAATTCCCCAGCTGTTGTCGTGATTGATTTATCACTTTCTCAGCAAACAATCGGAGGTTGACGTTGTTGCATCCCCAACAAGAGACCTATCGAATATCTTCTTGGGACAAAGATGTTATTTTCCCCACAGGGCCTGAGCACTCATTCTCCTCAGCCAGTCAGGAGATATTTTTCTCATCAGCAACGGTATGATTTAATCCCCACAGATGAGTAAGCTGGATGTTGTCCTCTAGCAGAGTCGATGCCGTCAATTATCGTCTTCCAAGAAGTTTGCTAGTAATGACATAGATGACTCTTACTGGCAGGTTAAGCCCAGTAGTATCCCTAAGCAGGATCGGAATTATCGATTTATTTCCCCAAGCAGAGTTTGGTGGTGATCTTCTCAGTGGATTGTTCAACAGCGGTTGATACCCCCGGCAGATCTTAAGTCCAATTGTTATTGGCATTTTTCAAATCCAGGTTTTGAATTCTATCTTCGGCAGAAGTCATGGGTAATCCCCAGCGGAGAGAATTTCTCTTCGGGTTCCATCGTCAATATCCATTTTATCCATCTCCAACAGAGTGGATCTTCTCTCGGAGTTTTCATCTCCAGCAGAGTGTGTAATCAAGATTTTTCTCAGCGAAGTGAATTCTTTCTCGGCAGGGTCTCTTATTTCAGAGGACAATTTAGTTTGTCATCCCGGTAGAGTTGCCTTTGTCTTCAGCATTTATTTTGCTGAGGCGCTTCTTTTTGCATTGCATTCCTGCATGGCATCCTCCCAAACGCGTAGCATTTCCATTTCGTATGGAGCATTACGCCATAGAAATTCAAACATATGCATTCGAAGCATAAGCCAGGTTTGATATCTGTTACCGGTTTCTTTCCCCAGCAGAAAAAGATGTCATTCAGGAGATGTTGTTTGACAGTACACTACGACCAGTGGTTTCGTCCTTACTACTGTTGTTCCTTCCTATAATCCCCTGCAGAGTTGTCTGTTTAGATTTCTATCTTCCCCAGCGGAGTCATCATGGTAGATCTGTTGATTCTACTAATCTTGGGCTTGAAATTCTGACTTCGGCCGATCCTTTTTTTGCGAGTCCGCCTTCGGCCGTCTTCGTCATCGCTCTTTTGGTTCATCCCCTCAAACTAGTTTGCGTTAGACACTCGTCCGTGTTCTTTTTATTGCCTCAATACTTCGTCAGTATTGATTTTAAACACTCGTCCGTGTTCTTTCAGCACCTGTCTGTGTTCTTTTAACACTCGTCCGTGTTCTTTTTCATTGCCTCAATACTTCGTCAATATTGATTTTAAACACTCATCTGTGCTCCTTTAGCAATCGTCCGTGTTCGGTTTAGGATTTCAATCCCCAGTAAGGTTGCCTTTTGAACTTTTTAGCCAATACCTGTACGTATTGACCTTTGACACCCGTCCATGTTCTTTCAGCACCCGTCCGTGTTTGAACCTTTATTTCAATACCCGTCCGTGTTTGAACCTTTATTTCAATACCCGTTCGTATTGACCTTTGACACCCGTCCGTGTTCTTTCAGCACCCGTCCGTGTTTGAACCTTTCTTTCATCACCCGTCCGTGTATGAACCTTTTTAAGCCAATACCCGTCCGTATTGACCCTAGACACCCGTCAGTGTCCTTTCAATACCCGTCCGTGTCTGAACCCCTTAGACACCCGTCCGCGTCCTTTCAGCACCCGTCTGTGTTTGAACCTTTATTTCAATACCCGTTCGTATTGACCTTAGACACTCGTCTGTGTTCTTTCAGCACCCGTCCGTGTTTGAACCTTTATATCAATGCTCGTTCGTATTAACCTTAGACACTCGTCTGTGTTCTTTCAGCACCCGTCCGTGTGTGAACCTTTAGACACTCGTCCGTGTTGGTTTTGACTTCTTTAATGATTCATCTTCATTCGTTCGGCACTTGTCTGTGCTTATCCCCAACACATTCAACACTCGTCCGTATTTGTTTCAATCTGTTTCGATACTTCGTCCGTATTAGTCTCTGACACTCGTCCGTGTTATGATCTTACACTTTTTGTTACTTGTTCCCTAGCGGAGTCGTCTCTCCTTTTGCATGACGCAAATTTGTGCAGTTATTTTGGTATTCAATCTCCATGTATCTCGACCGTCTGGAAGCCTTTGCTTCCATACCCTCGGATCCAAGAAGTTTGAATAGGGGCAACTGTAACTCCCCAAAATTTTCCCTAGTGTTTCTAACCCTTTTGGCTTATGCTTCATTTCGTTTACATTGTCATTTTTGCATTTGCATATTTCTTTTGGGCATGGGATCAAGGTATTCTTTCAGCAGCTCACGGCACTGTCAGTCCCAGTATGATTTTTAATAGTGTTCAAGGCCAAGCAGATAGCTTTCCAAGTCTTTTTGAGCCTTTATTTTGCTCATTAAATGACTTGATGATCAGAAACTCCGGCAGTCAATTTTTGATCAGTTATTCAGCACCAGACAGTTGTTATCAGCTGTTTAATCCGAGTGCGAAAAAACATTTCACGACATATTTCAAGTGTATTCCAGTGGTAATATCAAATGGCAAGTTTCAGAGGTCTATCGTGGTTCATAACGGGTAGAACCAGACGAATATCCAAGTTTCCCTCCTTTTGGCGCAAAAATTCAAAATTTGAATGTGTTAATCGATTAACCAATTGCAGTGCAATTAGGTTAATCAATTAACCATAGTGAATTTTGCCTAAATGCTGCATTTTCAGAGCTATTACTTTTAATCCAATTTTTAATCACCCATTTTAATTCTACACATCAGTAGAAGGATCTAGAGAGTTGATTTTCCATTCAAAAATTCAAATTCTTTTCGCTCTAATTCCACATTTCCTTTCCTAATTCACATTTCATCCCAATTTCCACCCACTTAACCTCACTCCCAACCCAAACTTAACTCCTAGCCTAGGGGTTATTTGAACCGATTCATTCCAAACCTCTAAACACCTAGATCATATTTTCACTCCCAATTTTCAGAATTCTCTCAATTCTCTCTCACTTTTTCATTCTCCAACTCCATTTTCAACCACACTCAAAGCTCTTCTTCAAAGATTAACAAGTTCTTCATTGGAACTTGTTAATTCTTGAGCTAGAACCTCTCATCATCACTATATTTCAGCTTTTCAATTTGGATTTTCGTTTGGATCTGGTTCTGAGTTTTCAGAAGTGATTTTTGGAAGTGCTTTTGGAGCTTTGGTTGCTTATTGCTTGGATCTTCAAGTTTTGAGTGCAAGAAGCTTGTGGATCTTGGATTTCTCTACTTGAATTCATCCATTTCTGTTTACAACACTTACCAAAGCAAATCCCAACTTTGTAGGTTGGTTAATTTCAGATCCATACTCATTTTAGCTTAATTGCAACTTATACAATGTAGATCCATGAATTTTGATGTGTTTTGATTCATTTGGTTGATCTTGATTGTGGATGTTGATGACTATTGAATTTAAGTGATGTTTGAATGGTGTCTCTGAACTTATTTTTTGTGCATTGTTGATTACATGATCATTAGAGATGATTGCATAAGTGCTTTTGCTGTTGGAAGTGATTTTTCAAACCGATTTTGTGCTGATTTTACAGTGTTCACCGATTAACCAATTGCAGTGCAATTAGGGTAATCGATTAACCAGTGCAAAATGTGTGTAATAAGAGATGTTAATCGATTAACACAATTGAACTGCAATTGGTTAATCGATTAACACTGCTGCAGAGTGTGTTTTTTGTGCATTTGTGAGCATGTTTCGATCCCGTTTCACTTTTAATCTTCATGGATTGATATGATACTCATCTAATGACTGTTTTGATGCTGTTGCACTACACACCATTGTATGTGCACAATTTTCTGACACGCGACTCTTGTATTTTCATCGTTTATGAACATTGTTTACATTGTTGCATGCTTGATGACATGAACACATAGCACATACTCCTTGAGCATGATAATTGTTGATTGATGCTTATGTTGCTGGAATTGCTTTGTGTTTGTTTGTTCACCTAATTTTGTGAGATGCATGCTTCACTTGATTTGTTCATATGCTTAATGATATGCTTCCTCATGATATGCATGCTTTCACGATGATTTCAAGAGTTATTTACCTTTGTTGGTGGTGTGATTGTAATCATGTTTGATTGAAGAATATGTAATGCTTGATGCACATTTGCTATGCCATGATTGAGTTGTATTCAAGTGAATCACATGCTGCCTTATTTCTACTGCTGTTTATGTGCATATGTGCATATGTGTTGCATATGTGTTGCTTGTGTGTTGTCTTTAACCACTGTGCAGGTGCTGGAGCGCTGTCGTAGCTGCTGTTTTTGCTCATTTCTTCTTTCCTCCTTCGTCTCTTTCACTCTTTCCTTCCCTTGAATCTCAAGACTTGTTTAAGTTTTAGATTCACTCCCTTAGAGCTACCTAGTCCAACTTAATTTTTTATTAAGCTTGGAGTAGGATTAGCATTAGGCTTCCCTTTGCATGCTAACTTAGGTAGAATTTCCCCTTTCAAACTCAACCTTAGGGCCACCTTTTGCATGACAACATTAGGATAGAATTCCCCTTAGTGTTTTCTTTTTCCTTGAGTCTTCTCTTCTCATCTCATAACAATCCTAAAACACTTAATAAAGGATTAACATGTATTGCGCATGAGCCTTACATATGGGAAGTGAAGTATGGGGGGTCTCCCTTCATTCTTCTTTGGTACTTAGTGTACGTCGTGTTGGGGACGATGCGCGAAGTATTCGTTCCTATGTTACAGACTTGGGTGCAATGCAAGTTATGAACTAACTTCAAACCACTTCTGTCTTAAAAAACACAAAAAACAAACTCAAACCTTTTTCATCCTTCGGGATCGTTAAGTTCAAATCATTTTCAGAAAAGGGCACGTTACTTCCGTCTCGTCGCAAACAGGCATCGACCCTAACTGCCGAACGCGAACTTAACGTCGCTCATAAAAAACACTAATCAACCTCATTAGGTCGAACTACGACTGCTCTGATTTCCTCTTTCTCGTCCGATTGGGGTTACATAGGCACAAGACGGCAATGTCTTGGCGAGCAACCTCTCCCCTTAGTTCGTGTCCGAACTACATTGACTATGACTTTCCCATTGCACGAGGGAATACGTAGGCATAGGACGAGAGATGTCCTATCGAGTCACTTCTTTTTCTTTTCTTCTTCGTTTCTTCGTTCGTTTCCATTCTCGTTTCTTCGCCTTTCCAGTAGCTGTGGAGCTCCAGATGACGACACCCTTTGATCGAGACAACAAGCGTGGATCCCATCGAGTACGATGGACGCGTGGGGTGCTAACACCTCCCCTTCGCGTAACCGACTCCCTTACCCGTTTCTCTTGGTCACGAGACCATGCTCTTTCCTTCCCCCAGGTTTACGCAGTGTTTCCTTTCCCTCTCTTGGGATAAATACACATTGTTGGCGACTCTGTTTTCCGCGCCAACCAGAGATCTTCATAAATTCATCTTCAGCATGAGAACCAGTTTATCCTTCTGAATGAGCTATCAACCACGACCAGAGATGCCTGTATGAGTGGAATTGAGCGAAAACTCAAGTATCTTTGGCAACTTTGTCGAAAAGAACATTTACCAAATTCATAGATCATGAATTTGATAAACACGATCTCGACTCACCTTCTCTTCAAACTAACTTCAAGATACAAGTTGGAACCAAACTTCCAAGTATCAAATCAACATGACAGAAATTAACAAACAAATATCTCTATTCAATTGCTCCCGACTTTGGAACAACTAGAGCTTTTATAGATGCTGGTATCTTCAAGAATTGAAGCCAACAATCAAGATCTTCCACCATCTTTCTTCTATCACAACTCCAGAATCCCATAAATACCAGAGTTCTTCCATCAGAAACATATGCAGCGGAACCACTAAGGAACATCTTCAACGTGCCCTAATAAGACGTCAGAATATCTTATAAGACACCATACAGGAGAACTAGCCACTCCTCCCGCGATTGCTGTAGAAACTCCTCAGAAAACTTGAACAACCAACAGTATTTGTTACCTTTGTTCCAGAACATCCATCCCATCCATTAATACCCTTGAGTATGTCTGAGTAAATGATCTGATCTCCCAAACTCCTCCTTGTTTAAAGCTCCATAAAGTATCTCCCAATATCTCATCCAGAAATAGACATGATGCCTGCTCTGATACCAATTGAAATTCTGGCATAGCAGATAGTAGATGTCCTAACACATTTTATGACATTGTTCTCTGCACAACTTTAAAACAAGAGCAGAACAAATAAATTGATATTTAGAATATCGGTAACAGCAGCAAGACATATGTTTCAACATCTGTTACAACATGTTAATAAAAAATGAACTGTAAATTACATAATGATAAACAACACAGAATATGATGACCTAGTTTGGTGCAAATCACCTACAACTGGGGGCATACCAAGACAAGAAGAAGAATCCACTATCAGTAGTATAGTTTAATGTAAACAACCACTGGTTTATAGTAAACAACCTCTGGTTTACCTATCACTACCGAATGGAGACTTTATCATTAGAAGTCACATCTAATTGATAAGAGAAACCCATCTCACTCCCTATATCACAACCTGTGATTATCTAACAGTTACAATCGACAGAAACTGTATCATCTTACTTGAAAGACACTTCTTTCAATGCAAAGTTCAGTCAAGCATTCTCGACTAACAACACAACTTGGATTTGCTTCAAAGCTTCATCCAAGAATAATACACAATTCATTACCTACGGGTTTCTGAATCTGTACAAGCATATATGTCTTCCACAATGTATCAAACCGATACAGAGGGAGACTTATAACACAAAGGAGCCAACGACTCTCAAAACCCTAAACCATACTTTATAAAAGTTTACAAAATAGGATTCCTAAGTCTATGTTGTTCTCTCTCTCCTTTCTGCCCTAGGACTTGGTCTTCTTTTATAGCCTTTTGCTGTCTTGGGCTTCAAATCTTCTTTCCTTGATCCACTGCAAATCCGCGCCTTGAATCTTGGAACAGATTTAAAACCTGCTATATCAGTCCAGATGTCGAGTCTTCATGCTGGGACATTTCATCCGACATCTTTATTTTCTGGCAGAATTCTTCATGTTGTACATCTTGTTCTTCATCATGTTTTAACCAAAATTTAGTCAAACCACGGGAGCTTTCAGAAATTCTGTTCATGAGATAGTTTCTAATCTATTCGCACATTGTTAAAATTGGTTTATCCCTAGCACCTAGTATTGTTGCATTAAATGATTCTGAAATGTTATTCATTAACACATCACATTTAGGGTATATGTTAAAAGCATGCTTACACCATGTTTTAGTAGCGACCTTCATCAACCACTCACAAGCATTTGGATCCACTTTCTTTAGCTCAGCCATCTTCTCCTCCCAAGCTTGATAATAGGTTGCCTTAGCTGCTCCCATCATTAGGTCTCTAATCAAAGTGCCTCCACCAAATTTCTTCTTAAAATTTGCATACAAATGTCTGAGGCACAATATATGTTCAATTCTTTCAAACATGTCTTCAAAAACACTTACCAAACCCTGTAAATATTAACAACTTAGAAATCAGATTATTAGGTAAATTTTTTCATAAGTAGTGATAAAGAAAAACTTGCAAATACCTTTTGTTGGTCTGAGATGAAGACATATCTTCTGTCTTGACCAATGTCTTCCATCAACAATTGTAAGAACCACCTCCAGGTATCTTTGGTTTCAGTCTCAACCACTCCAAAAGCCAATGGAAATTACTGGTCATTTGGATCCCTCCCAACTGCTATCAACAACTGACCACCAAAATTAGTCTTCAAATGGCATCCATCCACACTAATAAATGGTCTACACCCCTTAATGAATCCCCTTTTACAACCATCCAAACAGATGTAGAAAGACCCAAATCTTGGTTGAATAGATGGACTAGGTCTTGCTACATTAATCTTCACTGTATTCCCTGCACATGCTCTTCTTAATTCAGCCGCATACCTCCAAACCATTGCATATTGTCTAACATCATCTCCTTCAACAATATGTTTTGCAATCTCTTTTGCTTTCCATGTCCTACTTGGTGTAATCCCTATTGAGTAATGTAGCGTGCGATTTTTGTCGGTGACGCGACCACCTTATCGCCATTGGTTGGAATTGGGTGCTACTTTCTAATTTCTTATTTATCCTATGAAGCTGGAAAGGAAAGGGAGGCTATCTAAAACTAACCTTGCACGTAAATGTTTTTAACAAATGCTAAGAGATTGGGGGGTCTGGGGTCAGGTTATACAGTGGGGAGTTGTCAATTACCCATCCTATATATGGCTATCCATAGATTGTTAGCAATTTCTATTGTTTTCTATTTACTGGTGTTTATCTGTCATGGGTTAGGAAAGTTTCTCCTTTGGGAATGTTGGGAGAGTGTTTTTTTTGTTGATTTCGGGTTTTTCCAATGTTTTTGGTAAGGTACTGGACCTAAGGTTTTTGATTAGTGTGCTCGCTAAGATTTCGCAATCTTATGCCTACGTATTCCCCTTAAAGAAAACAGGGAAATCAGAGCAATCGTAGTTCCTCCTATTCTATGGGAGGAAAAAGATGTTTGGTGTCTTGTTTAAAGTGCAAGATTGAAGCTAATTGAGTATTTGTGTCTTGTTTAAAGCCCAAGATTGAAGCTAAAAGGTTTGACTGAGAGAATTTGTCATCTCTAAAGGGAGATATCTTATCTGTTTATCATAACTGTTGGGTGACTAATTATAATGGAGAATTACTTTAACTGGGATATGTGAATCCAGCAATGCCATAATTTCCTTTATAGGGGATTTGTCCTGAAGGAGAAAACTTTAACTCAGAGTTGAGCAATGCCATTTTTCCTTAGGAGTTTTACATGCTAAGAGATGGACATTGTCTTAGATGTAAATAATCCAGAGGCTTGCCACTTATAGCAATTAGATGAAAGAGGGTTTTACCAGGATAAAGAGGGACTACAACTTGGATTTTTGAATCAACAAGTGTGCCACTTATAGCAGTTATCTGGGATTAAGGTTTGTTTGATTGTCTGTTTTGATGTGTGATGTACAGAGAAATGTCTTTTAATAGAGAGTTTTTGATTTCCTCTAAGGGGATGTTGATTTTTGTGTGCCTTGATCAAAGCCCAAGGTTGAAGCTAAAAGGTTGACTCTATTAGAGAGTTTTATATCTGTCTTGTACAAAGCCCAAGATTGAGGCTGAAAAGAGATTGACTCTTCTTAGGGAGGTCATTATATAAAGCCTAAGAGGAGACTGAAAAAGGGGAGATTGCCTCTTTTTGGGGAAATCATTATACAAAGCCTAAGAGGAGGCTGGAAGGAATTGACTCTTCCAGGGAAATATTTTGTCTGTCTTGTACAAAGCCCAAGATTGAGGCTAAAAGGGATTTTCTCTACTAGTGAGAGGTTTTATCTGTCTTGTAAAAAGCCCAAGATTGAGGCTAAAAGAGATTGACTCCACAGGGGAGATTTTATATGTGTCTTGTACAAAGCCCAAGATTGAGGCTAAAAGGGGTTAACTGACTCAGTTGGAGAATATTTATAAGTATCTTGTACAAAGCCCAAGATTGAGGCTAAAAGGTACTGAGGGAAGATCATTATACAAAGCCTAAGAGGAGGCTGGTTGGGGAATTCCTTACATAAAGCCCAAGAGGAGGCTAACTTCTGCTGAGGATTATTGAGATCCAGAGGCAGGTCCAAATTGGGGGATCAACTCTTGCTGAGGGTTATAGAAGAGTTGAAATATCAGAAGCCTTGAGGCTCTGATTGAGGGTTTATTGATAGTGATTTGACCCTAGCTGGGGAAATTTGAAGTGAGAGTTTAATGATTGAGTTTTTAAAACTTTGGAGGTTTTAACTCTGCTGGAAATTGATGAGATGATTAGGGTTTATCCTGTGGGTTTTTTGGAACTTGAGGGTTTCTTTGAGATCCAAAAAGAGGTGAAACTATCCAAGTCTACTGGTATGAAAAGGTTTATCTTTTTATGATGCCCAAAAGGAGGCTGGTGTTTTTAAGGGATGAGAATCAACCCTAAATTGGTTTGATGTTCTGACTCTTTGGAAGACTGCTCTAACAAAGGATGACTAAGTTCTGTCCTATACCTGTAGGAGGTCTTTGGGTCCTTGTACTAAGCCCAAGAGGAAGCATGAGAACTTCTAAGAAGCCCGAGGGTCCTTGTACAAAGCCCAAGAGGAGGTTGGGGATGCTTTTAGGAAGCCTGTGGGCCCAAACCTAAGAAAAGTTCAAGAAAGACAATTCTAGGGTTTGAAGAAATTCAAGAGAGGTTTCACCGAGAATTAATCCTCTCTAGGGGAAATGAATTTCTTAGACAAATTTCTAGATGTGATAGTATTGAGAAAAGTTTCACCGGGAATAATGTCTTTCTCTGTTCCATATTGTATAAGCCTAAGAGGAGGCAAGACTGTATTTGGAATCTCCTATGGGGAACTAGTTTTGACTGTGTTGAAAGAGTGACCGCTGGTTTGATCTAATCCTAGACCTAATTGTCGGGGAAAACTCTAAGCAGATAATATACAGGTATATATATACAGATGAAATATATTCAAGTATGTAAAAGAGTGTAGTAGGACTTACAGGTGAGCAAGCTTCCAACATTATAAACAAGTATATATAAACAAGCATGTAAAAGAAAGTTGGTAGAACTTACAGGTGAGCAAGCTTCCATTGTTATAGTTGTATGGTTAGTTATTCAAGAAATTAAAGAAAGTTTTGATAACAACTATGAATTTGAATCTAAATCAAAAGGGAAAGTTGCTTTAAAGAGATGGGTCTTACACCTCAAGGAGAGGCCCAGATGAAAAACAGTAATCCTTGTCCAAAAAGGTTTTCTGTACAAAGGGATGAGACTTACACTCTATTAGAGGCCCAAAGTGTTTGAAAAAAGAAAAGATAATGAAACTTACAACACAAGGGAAGGCCCAGATTATTGTGTTTTGAAAATGGCGACCGCGCCGAGATTTTTTTTAAATTGTATCGGGACTTATACAACGACTGAGGCCCAAATTATTTTATTTACAAAAGTATGGGACTCACATTATACAACGAGGCCCATAGAGTTTAAAAAGAAGTTTGAAAAATTAAAATTAAGAGAAACTCTAATTTTAATCAAAAATATATTTTTTCAAAGAAAATTAAATATAAAATGATATAAAATATCAAAAATATTCAAAAAAATAAGTTGTGAACTTTGAAAAATGTTTTGAAAAATCATGTTTAATCACATGAAAGCTTGAAATCCAATTGGTTTTGAAAAATCAAGGTGAGAATTTCATTTAAAAATGTTTAAAAAAATAATAAAATGAAATTATTTACAAAAATTCTAACTATATTAAATAAATAATTTAAATTGGATTTTTTGTAAAATAAAATAATTTAACATTTTTGTGACTTTTTAAAAAAAGAACCAATCAAAAATGATAAAAAAATGAGAGAGAAATTAATTTTTGAAATCAATTAAATAAATTATCAAAAATTCAAATATTTAAAAATTTGAATTATGGCGCCAACGGTCATTTTCTTCTTCATCGTGACCGCACCATGGGTGATTTGCATTTTCTCACTTTTCTCTCTGATTACTCAATGGTTTTGCACAATTCAAACACCAATCTTGTTCGTTTTTGAACAAGGATCACATCCATATAGATTAATTGCATTTATATTAAGTATAGAGTGAGAAATCAAAGGATAACCTCAAGAACCCTAGTTTCAGCATGAACACAATGAAATTCCATACACGATCGATTCATGGCAATTGATTGAGGGTTATCACTCTATATACATGCAGGAACAAGATGGTGACTCACAAATTCATTTATGATGCATGGAATATAGAGTTTGAAGGTGTCAGGCTTACCTCTTGCAGTTGGTGATCGAGCTTGATGATGGAGATGTTACAGGTGTGTTCCAATGATCTGGACAACTTTCTTAGGTGCCAAGGAGTGTGTTTGAATGCTTGGAGTGGATTGAAATGAGCTGGAACTTGATATGGTACCTCAACTGCAAAACTGCTAAAAGCTTGTGCAAATGGGTTACTACTTTTGGATTCTGATGTTCCAGATGTTGTTTTAGTGTTTAGATCACCTACATATAATGTATGTGAGGTGTTTGCATCATTGGTTTGGACATAATTGTTCTCAAATGCAAAACCCGATAGTGACTTGCAAGAGAAGGTGTTTTTTGGAGTGAAAGACAGAATTTGAGTAAAGCGCCAGTTTCGGTGCTTTGGTGTACTCAAACTGATCAAAATTAAGGTCTATTTATATTGCAACAAGTTTATTTTGACATCAATAGTGAATGGCATCTTGGATCAGATTGCATTGAATGATATGGTTCCTTGGTCAAGGGTCTCCTCTAGCCATTGACTTGTGCCAAACTTTGCAGGTTTAGGTCCTCTGATATTTGGATATGTCTTGGCTCATTTAGACTGGCTTGTGGCTCATTCATGCCACCTCAATGTATCACTTTAATGCTTGATGCCAAATTTGAATTTCAAGATTCCTTTTCATGATGATTTTGCACATGGAAGGTTAGATTCTTGGCATTTTGTGTTATGGATCAGACCATTCATTCATTTGTGTTGTAATTGGACAGAATTTAAATGATCAAAGTGTTCAAAATCGGTCTAAGGAATCGTGGGGTGCAAGTTTTCACTAAAATCTGTCTTGAAAACAGTTGCAGCAAGGCAACTTGGGAGATCCATAACTCCTAGCTCAAATGGAGTTTGATTGAGTTCTTGGTCATTTTAGAAAGCTCTCATGACATACTTTAACTATGTTGCTCACCAATGGACCTGGTTCGACTTGGATCAAAGTGAAAAATGTCCTCAAAGTTTGAAAAAAGTGAAACAGATTCTGACTTTTGAAAATTTCACTAAGTGTTGGAAAAAGTGGTCATTTTCACTTTTTGTGATTTTGATCAATCCATAACTCAAAATCCATGAGGATTTGGAATTTCTTGTAGTTGACACTTTTAAAGTATGTAAGATGAAATTTCATTTGAGCTTTGGATGGAAGAAAAAGGCCTTAGGGTTTGGGAGTTATGACCTTGCAAAGTTGGTACCAAAGCCATTTTGTTCCATAACTTAGAAAAATCTAAGGTTTCTAAGGTTGCCCCTTTTGCAAGAAACCTCACTTTTGTTGATTTTTCTTAAGGAATGATGATCAATACCATACATTAACATTGTTTTTGACTTAGGGGAACCATATTTGTGAAAAATTCCAAAAAGTCAAACTTGATTTTGTGCACAGTTGACTTTTTATCAGATGAAATCCAAACTGTGTGATCCTTTGTGAAATTAAGTCCTTGACCTAATTCAAACCTAATGGATGGGTTCCATAGGTGTTATAGGGTGTATTGAATCATGTCCCAAGGTTTGAGAGCATGTCTTGATCAAAAGTCAAAGGTACAGTTGACTTTTTCTTCAAAACCCTAATTATGGTCCCGATGAAATTGAAACTTGTGAATCAAGCTTCTTGGATCAATCCATTGTTGCAAATGGATCAATGTGGTGTCTTTGAGGCCCTCAAATCATCTCTTGAGGTTTGGGGCTCATGTCTTGCTCCAAAAGTCAACTTAGGGGTGAATTAGGTCAAGAAACCCTAATTCCTGATTTTTTTGATGAATGCATCCCCTGAGGCTAAATTGACTTGATGATTGGATCCATGAGGTCCCTTGGAGCATTTTGGATCATGCTTTGAAGCATTGTCTCATGCCCAGAATAAAATTTTCATCTGGAGGCCTTGGTCGACCAAAACCCTAATTTGGTGACACTGGCGATCTTGAAGCTTGATCCACTTTGAATGTGGAAACTTTGTGCTTGATTCTTGATATGGGAGTCCTTTTGATCCCTTATGGGTGTTGGAGAGGTTTAGACAAGTTGAAGATCATGTCATTTATTGATTGATCCTTTGCCTAAGTGCTCTGAGAGGGTTTAAAACCCTAATTCATGATTGTGGTGAATGCTCAACCATCTTTGAGGAGATTGATAAGGCATGAAGTTACATCCATATTGTGGTGATGATTTGCACAATTATGGGAAATCTTGGGGGTCAAAATTTGGGGTATGACAAGTAAGTCTTCCTCATGTCTTGAATGATGTCAGCAATTCTCACTTTCTCACTTGTCTGCATCTTATTTACCACAGTCTTTACTACCCACTTGGACTTGGCACATCTATTGTTTAAAACCCTATCACAACTGTGGGTCCCCACCCATGTTTTAATTTGATAAGTCTTGCTAGAACCCACTTTAGAACATAGACCCAAAAACCCACATTTACCCTTACATTCTACCATTACCCTATCTCTTTTATTCTTCACAAAAGTAATTTCTCTTCCATTAAAAAATGATCACTCAATTATTGCATCTTAGAAATTAGCCAAGGAATTAAATTCCATTCCCAACTTAAACTCATAATCCTTCCCAAGCTTCTCCTTCATAAACTTCTCATACCTTGGCATTTTTTCATCACCAGATACATCTGGATCAGAGCTACCCAACTCATCACTTACATATTGGTCTTCATCCATCTCTACAGGTTCCTTTTTCTTTGGTGGCGTCTTCTTCTCTTTCTTTGGCGTCCTCTTCTGCTTTTCTTTTGTGTCATCTTCTTCATGGGTGATTTATTGGCACACCTCTTATAACTATAGGACTTCCCATCAATTACAATTCGACGTGAATAAGGTTTGGATTTCTCTACTTCAAAACCATCAACCACTGCAGTTGTCCTCTCATCTTCTGTGTCATCAAACCTAACATTTGCTACTTCATCAACACTTTCTGTATCACTTGAATCGGTTCCCACCCCCATCTCAATCTATTTAGGGTCAACAACCTTATCATTTATGTCCTTCACATTATGTTCAACTTAAAAGTGCCCTTCAGTGCTATTACCTAAAGCATAACTAGCAACATCCAATGCACAGTGATCACTATTAATTTCAACAAAAGTTTCATTTATACCTTCTATTTTGCTGCAAACCCTAAATTCATCTCTAACGTATCCCCATCCAAGTACCAGTTCCATTACTTCATCGATACCCCATTCTTCGATATCTTGATTAGACATAGTAGATTGAACCCCACCCCTATAAAACATATTTTTCTCCTTAACAAACTCCCCTCCATGATGAATAACAACACTGAACTTACCCATAATCTGTAAAGGGAACCCTAACATCAAACTAAACCCTAACGCACGAAACCAAAAAATGGAAAAAAGGTGTTGAAATGGTCATACCTTTTGACGCGAATCCATTTCTGGGCACGAGATGTTTAGCTGATTCCTTGAGTGATTCTGGGCACAAGTTGCTTCAATGAGGTTGCACAGCTTCAAGCTTCAATGGTGGTTCTCAGTTAGGTCAAATGAAGAGGACTAAAATGAAAAGGCAAATGTAACATTTTATATAAAAAATTTTATGTGGAAAAATATAATCATAGGTGTCATTTAAAAAAAATGGAAAAAAAAAGCCACTCAGCATGTCAGATATGCACTTGGCATGTGTCAGATCTCTCAAAAGTGTATATTGATGGAATCTTGGAATGGCAAGAGGGCATTTGCAAGAAATTTTTTTAAAGAAGGGTAAACCGGAAGTCTCCTATAGGGTAGGGGGTAAAATGGTATTAACTATTTTTTTAATAAAATAAGTAATGCTACATATAACACCTAATGGTCTAATGAGTAGTACCTTGATGTAATTTAAAGTCTTAATTTTTTTTAGTAAAGTAACGTGTGCTTGTTCTTCTCTGCTAGCACTTTGGCTTTTACATAATAGTCCTAGATGCTAAATGCATTAGTAAACTTACATGATAGTTTTTATTCATTATGGTAATAAATATCTTCTTTTGATAAATAAATTAGCTAAAATTTATTTTACTTTATTTATCTTTATTTTTTGTAGCATGATATCAAAAGCACAAATAAAATAAAATAAATACAAAATATAAAAATTATATTAAATTGATTTAATTAGAAAAAACTAATTTCTCACAATAAAATCAAAGCATTTTCAAGATCAATTTCAAAACAAAAAATCAATTCAAATGCTTGATCCAACGTCACGTCGTTTCTACGCGCAAAATTATTTTTCTTAATAAAATCGAAAGACAAAGTGACAATCGGTGCACACCTTTTAAATACCTTGGTCTTTCACCTTAAAATACTTTAATCAAACAAGGACAACAAGTGACAATTGGAATCACATCCTTTTGAATATCTTAAGTAAACAAGCGCTAGGAGCACACATATGCTCAAGTGTTTACTAAAATTTCAATACCACCCCCGCCACATCCAAATTATTTTCGTAATCAAATTACAACACTTGATTCAACATCAAGTCGTTGATGCAAAACCATTTTGTAATAAAATTTGAAAGACAATACCGAGAGATGCACATATCTTTAGATCTTTAATAGTCGAGCGTTCGGAGCACACCGAATTCCAAACGGCTATTAGTCTTTCAAATCAAACCCATTTAGAATAAAGGGACAGTGGAAGCACACTCATATGAATCCCGAGTGAACGCGCTTGGTGCACACCTCTACTCAAATGTTTACTCACTTCCCGCAAAACAACTTAAAACTTTTTTTAGAAAAGAGTATGCTTTATCCATATTGATGTGAAAGAAACAAAGGATTCAGCCTCCAAGAGTGAGCAGTAAGTAAAGGATTAAAACACTCGATATGTCTAAATGATTACTCTTTATGAGAACTACGGAGCTCTGATTTGTCATTTCACTATGAGAATACGTAGGCACAATATTATGATATCTTGGCGAACACATTTGTAGCGCGAATTTTTGTGTGGTTGTGAAGCATTATCGCTTTGGGGTACTACAGTTCGATTCATTTTTTATCCTATTGAAGCTGATGAAGGAAGGGAAATAGATGTCTCCAATTAACCCTGCTTGCAAACTGAGTTTAAACAGATGATTGTTGGTTTACAGATGCTATTAAGATTGTGGGTCTCTCTTAGGTTATTTTGTTAAAAAAAGTGTCTAGGCTATTGGTAGGATGTTAGGACTGATGCTTTTTTATTGATGTATGAAGGTACGGGATTTTAGGTTTTTGATTAGTATGCTCGCTAAGATTTTTCCAATCTTATGCCTACGTATTCCCGTTTAACGAAACAGGGGAATCAGAGCGATCGTAGTTCCTCCTATTCTATGGGAGGAAAAAGGTTGTTTTGGTGTCTTGTTCAAAGCCTAAGACGTGAAGCTAAAGGTTGTTTGTATCTTGTTCAAAGCCCAAGATGTGAAGCTAAAGGGTTTTGACTTTAGAGAGAATTTGTCATCTCTAAATGGGGTTTGTTTGTCACAATTGTTGGGTGACTGATTATAAAGGAGAATTACTTTAACTGGGATATATGAATCTAGAAATGCCATAATTTCCTTTATAGGGGATTTTTAACCTGAAGGAGAAGACTTTAACTCAGCTTAGAGCAATGCCATCTTTCCTTAGGAATTTCTCATGCTAAAAGATGGACAGTGGCGTGGATGTAAATAATCCAGAGGCTTGCCGCTTACAGCAATTGGATGAAGGAAAAGGAGTTGTTGATGTTTGTATACTGTGAGCGAGGCACAGATTTTGATGCTAAAAGGTTGATTGACTCAACTGGGGTTTTCCTTATACAAAGCCTAAGAGGAGGCTATTGACCCAACAAGAGGGTGTTTTTATGTGTCTCGTACGAAGCCCGAGAGAGAGGCTAAAAGGGTTGACTCAACAAGAGAGTGCTAACAAGTGACTGACTCAACAAGAGAGTGCTTTTATATGTGTCTTGTACGAAACCCAAGATGGAGGCTACAAGGTGATTAACTCAACAAGAGAGTCTTCTATACTTAACAAGAGATTGTTTTTATATCTCGTACGAAGCTCGAGATGGAGGCTAAAACGCTTTGACTCAACAAGAGAGTCTTTTATACTCAACAAGAGAGTGTTTTGGATCTGGTATGAAGCCCGAGATGGAGGCTAAAAGGCTTTGACTCAACAAGAGAGTCTTTTATACTCAACAAGAGAGTGTTTTTGTATCTCGTACGAAGCCCGAGATGGAGGCTAAAAGGCTTTGACTCAACATGAGATTCTTTTATACTCAACAAGAGAGTGTTTTAGTATCTCGTACGAAGCCCGAGATGGAGGCTAAAAGGCTTTGACTCAACAAGAGAGTATTTTATGCTCAACAAGATAGTGTTTTAGTATCTCGTACGAAGCCCGAGAGGGAGGCTAAAAGGCTTTGACTCAATAAGAGAGTCTTTTATACTCAACAAGAGAGTGTTTTTGTATCTCGTACGAAACCCGAGATGGAGGCTAAAAGGCTTTGACCCCACATGAGGTCTTTTATACTCAACAAGAGAGTGATTTTGTATCTCGTACGAAGCCCGAGATGGAGGCTAAAAGGTTTTGACCCCACATGAGGGTCTTTTATACTCAACAAGAGAGTGATTTTGTATCTCGTACGAAGCCCGAGATGGAGGCTAAAAGGGGTTGACTCAACAAGAGAGTCTTTTATACTCAACAAGAGAGTGTTTTAGTATCTCGTACGAAGCCCGAGATGGAGGCTAAAAGGTGATTGACTCAACAAGAGAGTCTTTTATACTCAACAAGAGAGTAGTTTTGTATCTCGTACGAAGCCCGAGATGGAGGCTAAGAGGGATGTGACTCAACAAGAGAGTCTTTTATACTCAACAAGAGAGTGTTTTAGTATCTCGTACGAAGCCCGAGATGGAGGCTAAAAGTGGGTTATGACTCAACAAGAGAGTCTGAAAAGGTTAGCTCCGCCGGGGAGAATCATTTGTACAAAGCCCAAGAGGAGACTATTGTGCTGGTGACCGTTTCAGTTTAGTGACAGGTCCAGTATGTTGGCTAAAAGAGAAAATCAGTTCTTATGAAGGGAACGCTTAAAGGTATTATTTTGCTTTGGTATTGATCAGATGATCAGGGTTATTTCCTTTCTTTAAGGAAACGGGGAATCCAAAGGGTATTGAGACTGTCCAAGTCTACTGGTGTTTTGAGAAATCGATTCTTAGGTAGTGAATGATCTTTGTATAATGCCCAAGAGAAGGCTGGTATGTTAAGGGATGAAGGTCAACCCATTAATAGGTCTGACACTTGACTCAGAAAGATAGCTCTAGCAAATTGATGACTAGGTTCTGTTCCTATACCTGTAGAGGTCTCTGGGTCCTTGTACTATGCCCAAGAGAAGGCATGAGAGCTTTTAAGAAGCCGAAGGGTCCTTGTACAACGCCCAAGAGGAGGCGGGGATGCTTTTAAGAAGCCCGTGGGTCCCCAAACCCCGAGAAGTTCAAGACATGCCATTCACCGAGAATAGATCAAGCCAGGAAAGTCTGAGAATTTGGAAGAAACTCAAGAGATGCCATTCACGGAGAAAAGATCATCTCTGGGGAGTAGAGTTTCTTTGACGATTTCTAAGAGTGACAGTCTGAGAAAGGGTTCTCCGAGAATGCTGCCTTTCACGTCTCCATATTGTTTAACCCCAAGAGGAGGGAAGACTGTGTCTGGTAATCCTATGGGGATCTAGTTCTGTTTGTATTTAAGAGTGACCAACAGGGCTTTACCTAGTGCTAGACGTAGTTGCCGGGGAAAACTCTAAATAACTATACTAGTATTACACAGTTGATATTGGACAAGTATATAAAAGTTTGTGAAAGAAGACTTACAGTGAGAAGCCCCATAATACAATTATATATATATATATATATATATATATATATATATGAAAGCGGATAAAGAAAGCGGGTAAACACTTACTCGATTGTAGAGCTTCCATGCTGTTTGGTTAGTTTGTTCAACAAAGAAAGCTTTGATAACAATATTATATTCAAAATCAAAGGAGAAAGTGCTTTGAAAAGGTTGTTGGGGCTTACAGCTCAAGGAGAGGCCCATGGTTTTATTAGTGATGGCACTGTTGTTTTATACAGGGACATATACAAGTGACTGAGGCCCAAAAAGGTTTTTTGTACAAAGGGATGGGTCTTACACTCTCTCAAGAGGCCCGAATAGTTTAAGGAAAAGAAATGGGGCTTATAACACGAGGGTAGGCCCAGATGATTTGTTTTTGAACTGGCGATTACGCTGAGGTTTTCTTTTAACGCAGAGGGACTTATACAATATATTGAGGCCAAAAAAAGTTTTGGTTAAAAGGGGGTTGGGTCTTACACTCTATTAGAGGCCCAATGATTTATTTTTGTACAAGTGGTGGGGCTTATAACTCAAGGAGAGGCCCAAATGATTTTGTTAAAAAAGGCGACGATCGTGCCGTTGCTTTTTGAAAGTACAGTGGGACTTATACAATGACTGAGGCCCAAAAAGTGTTGTATTTACAATGGGGATGGGTCTTACACTCTAATAGAGGCCCAAAAGTTTAAGGAATGGGTCTTATAGCTCAAGGAGAGGCCTAGTGTTATTTGTTTTGAAAACGGCGATCGCGCCGAGGTTTTTGAAAGCACAGTGGGTCTTATACAATACATTGAGGCCCAAATATTTTGGTTTCAAAAATGGGTTAGGTCTTACACTCTATCAGAGGCCCAAAGTGTTTGAAAAAATTTGATGAGGGTTGAATTAATCAAAAACCCTAATTTGTTTTCAAAATGTATTTTAATTGAATAAAAATTCAATTAAAATGATCAAAATTGTTAAACATGTGTGGAAACAAATTGTGATCTTGGATTAATGTTTCAAAAATTATGTTTCTATCCACAAAATGATTGGAAATCACTAAAATTTGAAAAATCAAGAGGGAGAAAATATTTTAAATGTCAAAAAACAATTAAAATATTAATTCTTTACAAAAATATCAAGTATATGAAATAAATAATATTTTTGGGATTTTTTGGGAAAATAAAATATTTTAACATTTTTGTGAATTATCAAAAAAAGAATCAACTCAAAATCATTAAAACTCAGAGAGAAATTAATTTTTGAATCAAATAAAATCACAAAATTCAAATATTCAAATATTCAAAAATGGCGCCAAGAACATGGCAAAAACACGTGCCACCCTCTGTTTCTGCAGATTTGCGTTTTCTATCCAATCTCACTGTATACTTGAGGATATCATGCAATCTACATATCAATCTACTCGTTTTCACCTCACGATCATGTCTATGGTCTTTAATTTCATTTATTTTAAGCATGGAATAAGAAATCAAAGAGAAACCTCAAGAACCCTAAAATTTGCATGAAGGCTCAGAAATTTCATACACGATTCAAACAAAGTAATTGATTGAGGGTAAACACTCTACGCATGATTATGAACATATGACCAAATTATTGTGCAGTAAAAAATGCATAGATCATAGAGTTAGAAGAGCTCATGCTTACCTCTTGCAGCTGGTGATCGTGTTTTATGTTAGAGGTGTTATAGCTTGGTTCCAAGGATATGGACAGCTTCCCTAGGTGCCAAGGAGTGTGTCTGGATGCTTGGAGTGGATTGAATTGAGCTGGGACTTGATTTGGCACCTCAACTGCAAATCTGTCAAAGGCTTGTGCAGATGGCTGATGATTTTGAGAATCTGGTGTTCCAGTTGTTATGTGAGTGTTTGGATTACCTCTATATGATGTTTATAAGACGTGTGTGTGATTGGTTTGGTTGGAATATCTCTCAAACTCAAAACCCGATAGTGACTTGCTTTGGAAGGCAATTTTTGAGTGAAGAAGGAGATTTTGAGGAAAGCATTTGTTTGATGGCTTTGGTGTACTCAAACTGATCACAAATGAGCTCTATTTATAGTAGATCAAGTTTGTTTTGTAAGGAATAGTGAATGACAATTGCTGCATAGGTTTGGCCATTGTTGATCAATGAGAATCCAAGTCTCCTCTAGCCATTGACTAGAGGTTAGGGCACATGCTGCTGGTTCCCTTGGTCTTGGATAAGCCTTGACTGAATTTAGTTGGAAATGGCTCAGTCCATGCCAACTTGGTGCATCCATTGAATGCTCCAAAACAAAATTGGAGTCTTGTCCCCTCTTTAGGGATTTTTAGGTTTGGCATGCTATTTTTAGTTCCAAGGACTTAGGAGGCTTGAGTTCAGAGTTGGTTCCTCCTTGGTCTCCGCTTGAGGTGTTCAGATGGATAAGTGTGTTTGTCATTTGCATAAATTTGGCAAATCAAGCAAAATGCACAAATCTGCCTTGCATTGACAGTTTTCAGCAAGGCATATTGCCATTGTCATATCTCATGGCTCAAGTGGAATTTGATGGAGTTCTTGGCCATTTTGGAAAGCCCTCATATGATACAACAACTTTTTTATCATAATTGGTTTTGATACTTTTTGGATCCAAGTGAAAGATGCCCCTACATTTGGAAAAAGGTAAGACGGATTCTGACTTATTGAAAATTTCACTAAGTGTTGGAAAAAAGTGACATTTTCACTTTTTGTGATTTTGATTATTCTATAACTTAAAATCCATGAGGAATTGGAATGAGTTATGTTTGAAGCTTTTTGAGAGTGCCATGAGAGCTACAAATCCAGCTTTGGATGGGGAAAAATGGCCTTGTGGTTTAGGAGTTATGATCCTCTAAAGTTGGTACCCTAGCTACTTTGTTCCATAACTTAGAAAATTTCTAAGTTTTTTATGGTTACCCCTTTTACAAGTTATCCGACTTTTCTTGATTTTTCTTGATGAATGATGATTCCAATCACACATTAACATCATTTTAGGGTTAAGGAACCATAATTGTGAAAAATCTCAAAAAGTCAAAGTTGACTTTTGTGCACAGTTGACTTTTTCCTCAAAACCCTAATTGTGGTTCTGATGAATTTGAACCTTGTTGATCAAGCTTCTTGGATCAATCCATTGTTGCGAATGGATCAATGTGGTTTATTAGAGATCCTCAAATCCTCTCTTGAGGTCTTGGCTCATGATTTGTCCCAAAAATCAACTTAGGGGTGAATTAGGTCAAGAAACCCTAATTCCTGAATTTTGGTGAATGCATCCCCTGAGGCTAAATTGACTTGATGATTGGGTTCATGAGGTTCCATGGAGAACATTAGGTTATGATTTGAAGCATTGGCTCATTCCCAGAGGAAATTTTCCATCTATAGGCCCTGGTCGACCAAAACCCTTATTTGGTGACACTGTTGATTTTGAGGCTTGATCCACTCAGAATGCTGCAACCTTTTGCTTGATTCTTGTTGTGGGAGTCCTCTTGATCCATTGGGGATGTTTGAGAGGTTAGACAAGTTAAAGATAATGTCATTCCTTGATTGATCCTTTGTCTAAGGCTCTGAGAGGGCTTGAAGCCCTAATTCTGATTGTAGTGAAGGCTCACCCATCTTTGGGGAGACTAATGGTTGATCCATATTGTGATGATGATTTGTACAATGATGAGAAATCTTAGTGGTCAAAATTTGGGGTATGACAGATGCCCCTATTTAATCTTCTTGGACCTGAATGTGTGAATGGCGAAGGTATTCGGGCATTCGGGGTGCAAGAGGATTAAATATCGAAATACCCAAAATTTTGATAGTGGTTAAGAATGGCAGTTTGCGCATCCTTCTTCTTTTGCTAAGCAATAATGCTTAGAAAAGGTAAAAACTTCCCCTCGATCCTGGTCTTCAGCCAAGGAACTGGACTCAATTTCTGAAATAAACTTCTCCTCGATCCCGATTTCCTATCAAGGAACTGGTCTTAGTTTCTGAAATAAACTTCCCCTCGATCCTGGTTTCCTACCAAGGAACTGGTCTAAGTTTCTGATGTAAACTTCCCCTCGATCCTGGTTTCCTACCAAGGGACTGGTCTAAGTTTCTGATGTAAACTTCCCCTCGATCCTGGTTTCCTACCAAGGAACTGGTCTAAGTTTCTGATGTAAACTTCCCCTCGATCCTGGTTTCCTACCAAGGAACTGGTCTAAGTATCTTATGTAGACTTCCCCTCGATCCTGGTTTCCTACCAAGGAACTGGTCTAAGTTTCTGATGTAAACTTCCCCTTGATCCTGGTTTCCTACCAAGGAACTGGTCTAAGTTTCTGATATAAACTTCCCCTCGATCCTGGTTTCCTACCAAGGAACTGGTCTAAGTTTCTTTCGTTAATAAACTTTATTCACAAGGGACGCTATGTGTAGCGGTTTTCCTCAAACTTCCCGCCGAATTTTCCTAGGGAGATGTCATTTGATGGAAAAGCTTTTGATGTCAGACTTGTTGGGGAACCCATCTGTCTGAATTGTAGAGGGGTACAAACTTCTCTATTGGAGACGCCATTTGTTGACTCTATCTGGGGAAAACGAGTCTCTTAAGAGACTGTTTCCACTTGGAGATATTACATCATACTTTTCTCGGAGATCTTCTCGGAGAAATGCCATATGATGTGATCCAATTTTGAGGTGCTGATGAATTCATTAACATCGACTCTCCGGAGAGCAAAATCAATGTGTTGCTGAAAGTCTTTAGTTGTGAGGCTTTCTCTGGGGATTTTCCTTAATCAGGGAAAGTGAGGATATCATCTTCAATGGCAAAGAGTGACGTTGGCTGAAGGTTCTCTGGCCTTTCAGAGGTTCAAGTTATCAAAGTGGTCAAGGGCCAACTCTAATCCAGAAATAAATTGGAGGAGAGAGATTGTTCAGACACAACATTTCCTGACGAGGAAAGAACCGACAACTTGATTGTGAAGACTTTTATCACTAGGGGACAAGACCGACTAGAGTGATAGTGATGCAATATGAATATGAATGTAAATCAATAATGCATGATACATGTATGTATATGCTGACAAAACTGACACGACATACATATTAGTAGATGAACGCGACATGATACTCGGCCACAGTAGGGGATGAAAAGCATCACTGGTTCAAAATAGCAATTCTGCCTTGCTTAGGAGAAGTAGTCCCTGTGGGGGAACAACCGTTGATCGGGCTTAGGAGATGAGAACTCGGCCGAAGATGTCAGATGGAGTATTCGTATCTGACATAACTGATCCTTCGTTCAGGCGCACTGGTTTAGAAGGAGTACTTTGATTCCGCACTTTGAAGCTCGATTACTTCTGGCGAAGCGATCGATGTTCTTTCGATGTTCAACAGTCAAAAGAAATTGCCATCTTTATTTTAAAAGCAGAAAAGTTTGACAAGTAAATTCATTTGTTTTATTTCAAGAATCGTTGATCATGTTAAAATGTCGTTCTGTAAAGCTGAAACAAATAAGAATTGCAAACAAAAGTACAAGGGCTCAAATTTTATTGATAGGATGGAAATCAGCCAAATGCGTGATTCCATAGAGTATTTACAAAGTTTGAAAATGGTAATTTAAGGGAAAAGGGCTACATTGAAACATAACGGCCACTATCCTTCTACCAACTTTGAATTCGGGGTATCCTGAGCTTCCGTCGAAGATGACCTTGACCGGAGTTTTCTAATGGATGGCATGATTGCTACTAGGGAATTTGCCCCTGTTGGACGTAGTTACTTGCCATTATCCCTAACTTTTGCCTGGATTGTACTTTGAGATTTCCAATCCACCGGGATGATTTTTTTATCATGTCTCTAATTTTTGCCTGGACCGCCCTTTCGGGTTTTCAATCCACCGAGATGTTTTTTTTATTTATTTAGGCGAAGTATTTCTTGACTACATCAACATTTATGGGGTAGGCAAACTCCTTTCCGTCCATGGTTGCAAGTCTCAAGGCTCCGCCTGAGAAAGCTTTCTTGACCACGTATGGGCCATCATAATTCGGAGTCCATTTGCCCTGAGAATTAGTGAGGAATGATTGTATCTTTTTTAGCACAAGGTCTCCTTTCCTGAAGACGCGAGGTCGGACCTTTTTGTCGAAGGCCTTCTTCATTCTATGTTGATACAACTGACCGTGGCATAGTGCCGTCATTCGTTTCTCTTCGATCAGATTCAGTTCGTCATGTCGATTTTGACACCATTCAGCTTCTGTAAGCTTAGCTTCCATCAATACCCGGATTGATTAGATATCTACTTCTATGGGAAGCACTGCCTCCATGCTATATACTAGAGAAAAAGGGGTTACCCCTGTTGTAGTGTGGACAGATGTGCGATAACCGTGAAGAACAAAAGGTAGCATTTCGTGCCAGTCTTTGTAGGTTACCACCATCTTCTGAACAATCCTCTTGATGTTCCCGTTCATCTTGGGTCGGTAGGGAGATGAGTTATGGTGTTCGATCTTGAACTCAGCGCACAACTCTTTCATCATCTTATTGTTCAAGTTAGATCCATTATCCGTGATGATCTGGCCAGGAACACCATAACGGCAGATGATATTGTTTTTGATAAATCGGACTACCACTTGTCAGGTTACATTGGCGTATGACGCTGCTTCGACCCACTTGGTGAAGTAATCAATGGCTACCAGGATAAACCGATGTCCGTTTGAAGCCTTGGGCTCAATCATGCCAATCATGTCGATTCCCCATATGGAAAAAGGCCATGGGGAAGAAATAACTTTGAGATGTGTAGGCGGTACATGGATTTTGTCGGAGTATATCTAACACTTGTGACACCTCCTCATTTACTTGTAGCAGTCGGACTCCATGGTTAACCAGTAGTACCCTGCTCTGAGAATTTTCCTCGCCATTGTGTGTCCATTGGCATGTGTGCCAAAGGATCCTTCATGAATTTCTTTCATCAGCATGTTTGCTTCTGGTCTGTCTACACATCGAAGCAAGACCATGTCAAAATTTCTCTTATAGAGTGTATCACCACTCAGGAAGAAACTGCCTACCAGCCTTCTGAGGGTCTTTCTGTCCTTTCTGGATGCCCCGGGTAGGTACTCTTGTTTCTGAAGGAAGCGTTTGATATCGTGATACCAAGGTTTGTCATCTATGACTGCTTCAATCATGAAGATATAAGCGGGCCTTTCAAGGCGCATTATGTCAATCTTAGGTAAGTCGTTCCATTGACCTACACTAATCATGGAAGAGAGGGTGGCTAATGCATCAGCCATGTGATTCTCATCACGAGGGATGTGATGGAACTCGATTATGTTGAAGAAGGGTAACAACCTTCTTCCATAATCTTTGTAAGGAATCACTCCCGAATGGTATATGTTCCAATCTCCTTTGATCTGATTGATAACCAGGGTTGAATCGCCATATACATCCAAGTTTTTGATCTTTAAATGGATCGCTTCCTCGAGACCCATGATACAAGCTTCGTACTCGGCCTCGTTGTTTGTGCACTTGAATGTAAGTCTGGCAGTGAAAGGAATGTGGGTACCCTGAGGTGTTATGATGTTTGCCCCAATTCCGTTTCCGTAATGATTGACAGCTCCGTCAAAGATTAGTCCCCATTGGGAACCTGGTTCTGGGCCTTCACTGGGTAGTGGTTCATCGCAATCTTTCATTTTTAGATACATGGCATCTTTGTCTGGGAAGTCGAACCCGATTGATTCTCGATTGTCAATCGGTTGATGAGCCAAATGATCGGCTAAAATACTTCCCTTAACGGCTTTATGAGCGTGGTACTCTATGTCATATTCTGATAACAACATCTGCCAACGGGCAATCCTTCCCGTGAGAGCAGGTTTTTCAAATATATACTTGATTGGATCCATTTCTGAGATCAACCAAGTAGTGTGATGAATCATGTACTAGCGAAGACGTTTTCCTGCCCAAGCCAAAGCGCAGCAAGTTTTCTCAAGCATAGTGTATTGAGTTTCGCAGTCCGTGAATTTCTTGCTCAGATAGTAGATGGCAAACTCTTTCCTTTTGGTTTCGTCTTGTTGGCCAAACACACAACCCATTGAGTCCTCTAGGACTGTAAGGTAGATGATCAGTGGTTTTCCTTCCACTGGAGGTGATAGAATCGGTGGGTTCAACAGGTATTCCTTAATACTGTCAAATGCAGTTTGGCAGTCCTCTGTCCAAACGCAATTCTGATTTTTTTGTTGAGTAATTTGAAAATTGGCGCACATGTCGCGGTCATGAGGAATATGAATCTGGAGATATAGTTCAAACGTCCCAGGAATCCTCTGACTTATTTTTCAGTTTTCAGAGAAGGCATTTCTTGAATGGCCTTGGCCTTGTCAGGATCAACCTCAATTCCTTTTTGGCTGACGATGAACCCTAAAAGTTTCCCTGAACGGACACCAAAGGTGTACTTATTGGGATTTAAGCGAAGTTTGTACTTTCTCAACCGCTCGAATAGTTTTGACAGGTGGGTCACATGCTCCTCTTCTGCCTTAGATTTGGCAATCATGTCATCGACATATATCTCGATTTCCTTGTGTATCATGTCATGAAACAGAGTAATCATGGCCCTTTGATAGGTTTCCCCGGTGTTCTTCAAACCGAACGGCATTACCTTGTAACAAAAGGTACCCCATGGGCTGATGAAGGAAGTTTTCTCCATGTCTTTCAGCGCCATTTTGATTTGATTATAGCCCGAGAATCCATCCATGAAGGAGAAAACTTTGAACTTTGTTGTACTGTCAACCAGCATGTCAATGTGTGGTAAAGGAAAGTCATCCTTTGGACTAGCATTGTTCTGATCTCTGTAATCGACACATATTCTGACATTTCCGTCCTTTTTCGGAACGGGTACGATATTGGCTAACCATTGAGGATATTCTGATGTGGCGAGGAAACCCGCGTCAATCTGTTTCTGTACTTCCTCTTTGATTTTGATGGCCATGTCCGGGTGAGTCCATCTCAACCTCTATTATACTGGCGGACATTCCGATTTCAATGGTAAATGATGTTCCACGATGCTGGTATCCAACCCTGGCATGTCCTGGTAGGACCAAGCAAACACATTAGGAAATTCTCTGAGAAGCCTTGTCAAACTCTCTTTGGCAGTTGGACTGAGCAGTGCCCCAATAATGATTTCTTTTCTCTCTTTTTCTGAACCCACGTTAATCGTTTCCAACGGCTCTTTGTGAGGTTCAATGGACATTTCCTCTTGTCGGAGTAATCGGGAGATCTCTTCTGGAATTTCGTTGTCAACTTCTTCTTCAGCCCCAAATACCGGGAACTCAAAGTCGGGAGAAGGCATCGGATCGTATGTTTCAACGGGGTTTAAAAAGCAATATGCATGACGGTATGATTTGTGTTTAGAAGAGATAGAGAAAATGCAAGTGCGTGCAGTGTATATTTTTTTTGAAAAACTGCTTGTTTATTTTAAATTGTTTTTTAGGATTACCATTTTCTGAGAAAAGCGAAAAGAGAAAATAGCAATTAATGCAGAAATTACAGAACGACGTTATTTTATTTATGAACAAGTCGACTCTTGAAACTACAGCCCTATAAAACGAAACTCTGTCACTTTGGGCGAAGCGGAGAGGGAAATTTACCCGGTTGTAGAGCTTCCATGCCGTTTGGTTAGTTTGTTCAACAAAGAAAGCTTTGATAACAATATTATATTCAAAATCAAAGGAGAAAGTGCTTTGAAAAGGTTGTTGGGGCTTACAGCTCAAGGAGAGGCCCAAGGTTTTATCAGTGATGGCACTGTTGTTTTGTACAGGGACTTATACAAGTGACTGAGGCCCAAAAAGGTTTTCTGTACAAATGGATGGGTCTTACACTCTCTCAAGAGGCCCAAAGAGTTTAAGGAAAAGAAATGGGGCTTATAACACGAGGGTAGGCCCAGATGATTTGTTTTTGAACTAGCGATTGCGCCGAGGTTTTCTTTTAACGCAGAGGGACTTATACAATATATTGAGGCCAAAAAAAGATTTGGTTAAAAGGGGGTTGGGTCTTACACTCTATTAGAGGCCCAATGATTTATTTTTGTACAAGTGGTGGGGCTTACAGCTCAAGGAGAGGCCCAAATGATTTTTCTAAAAAAGGCGACGATCGTGCCGTTGCTTTTTGAAAGTACAGTGGGACTTATACAATGACTGAGGCCCAAAAAGTGGTGTATTTATAATGGAGATGGGTCTTACACTCTAACAGAGGCCCAAAAGTTTAAGGAATGGGTCTTATAGCTCAAGGATAGGCCCAGGGTTATTTGTTTTGAAAACGGCGATCGCGCCGAGGTTTTTGAAAGCACAGTGGGTCTTATACAATACATTGAGGCCCAAATATTTTGGTTTCAAAAATGGGTTGGATCTTACACTCTATTAGAGGCCCAAAGTGTTTGAAAAAATTTGATGAGGGCTGAATTAATCAAAAACCCTAATTTGTTTTCAAAATGTATTTTAATTGAATAAAAATTCAATTAAAATGATCAAAATTGTTAAACACGTGTGGAAACAAATTGTGATCTTGGATTAATGTTACAAAAATTATGTTTCTATCCACAAAATGATTGGAAATCACTAAAATTTGAAAAATCAAGAGGGAGAAAATATTTTAAATGTCAAAAAATAATTAAAGTATTAATTCTTTACAAAAATATCAAGTATATGAAATAAATAATATTTTTGGGATTTTTTTGGAAAATAAAATATTTTAACATTTTTGTGAATTATCAAAAAAAGAATCAACTCAAAGTCATTAAAACTCAGAGAGAAATTAATTTTTGAATAAATTAAATAAAATCAAAAAATTCAAATATTCAAATATTCAAAAATGGCGCCAAGAACATGGCAAGAAATCAAAGAGAAACCTCAAGAACCCTAAAATTTGCATGAAGGCTCAGAAATTCCATACACGATTCAAACAAAGTAATTGATTAAGGGTAAACACTCTATGCATGATTATGAACATATGGCCAAATTATTGTGCAGCAAAAAATGCATGGATCATAGAGTTAAAAGAGGTCATGCTTACCTCTTGCAGCTGGTGATCGTGTTTTGTGTTAGAGGTGTTACAGCTTGGATCCAAAGATATGGACTGCTTCCCTAGGTGCTATGGAGTGCGTCTGGATGCTTGGAGTGGATTGAATTAAGCTGGGACTTGATTTGGCACCTCAACTGCAAATCTGTCAAAGGCTTGTGCAGATGGCTGGTGATTTTGAGAATCTGGTGTTCCAGATGTTATGTGAGTGTTTGGATCGCCTCTATATGATGTTTATGAGGAGTTTGTGTGTGTGATTGGTTTGGTTGGAATAGCTCTCAAACTCAAAACCCGATAGTGACTTGCTTTGGAAGGCAATTTTGGAGTGAAGAAGGAGATTTTGAGGAAAGCATCTGTTTGATGGCTTTGGTGTACTCAAACTGATCACAAATGAGCTCTATTTATAGTAGAGCAAGTTTTTCTGCAAGGAATAGTGAATGGCAACTGCTGCATAGGTTTGGCCAATGTTGATCAATGAGAATCCAAGTCTCCTCTAGCCATTGACTAAAGGTTAGGACACAGGCTGCTGGTTCCCTTGGTGTTGGATAAGTCTTGACTGAATTCAGTTGGAAATGACTCAGTCCATGCCAACTTGGTGCATCCATTGAATGCTCCAAAACAAAATTGGAGTCTTGTCCCCTCTTTAGGGATTTTTAGGTTTGGCATGCTATTTTTAGTTCCAAGGACTTAGGAGGCTTGAGATCGGAGTTGGTTCCTCCTTGGTCTCCGCTTGAGGTGTTCAGATGGATAAGTGTGTTTGTCATTTGCATAAATTTGGCAAATCGAGCAAAATGCACAAATCTGCCTTGCTTTGACAGTTTTCAGCAAGGCATATTGCCATTGTCATATCTCATGGCTCAAGTGGAATTTGATGGAGTTCTTGGCCATTTTGGAAAGCCCTCATATGATACAACAACTTTTTGACCATAATTGGTTTTGATACTTTTTGGATCCAAGTGAAAGATGCCCCTACATTTGGAAAAAGGTAAGACAGATTCTGACTTATTGAAAATTTCACTAAGTGTTGGAAAAAAGTGACATTTTCACTTTTTGTGATTTTGATCATTCCATAACTTAAAATCCTGAGGAATTGGAGTGAGTTATGTTTGAAGCTTTTGTAGAGTGCCACGAGAGCTACAAATCCAGCTTTGGATGGGGAAAAATGGCCTTGTGGTTTAGGAGTTATGATTCTCTAAAGTTGGTACCCTAGCCACTTTGTTCCATAACTTAGAAAATTTCTAAGTTTGTTATGGTTACCCCTTTTACAAGTTATCCCACTTTTCTTGATTTTTCTTGATGAATGATGATTCCAATCACACATTAACATCATTTTAGGGTTAAGGAACCATAATTGTGAAAAATCTCAAAAAGTCAAAGTTGACTTTTGTGCACAATTGACTTTTTCCTCAAAACCCTAATTGTGGTTCTGATGAATTTGAAACTTGTTGATCAAGCTTCTTGGATCAATCCATTGTTGCAAATGGATCAATGTGGTTTATTAGAGATCCTCAAATCCTCTCTTGAGGTCTTGGCTCATGATTTGTCCCAAAAGTCAACTTAGGGGTGAATTAGGTCAAGAAACCCTAATTCCTGATTTTTGGTGAATGCATCCCCTGAGGCTAAATTGACTTGATGATTGGGTCCATGAGGTTCCATGGAGCACATTAGGTTATGCTGCAACCTTGTGCTTGATTCTTGTTGTGAGAGTCCTCTTGATCCATTGGGGACGTTTTAGAGGTTAGACAAGTTAAAGATCATGTCATTCCTTTATTGATCCTTTGTCTAAGGCTCTGAGAGGGCTTGAAACCCTAATTCTGATTGTAGTGAAGGCTCACCCATCTTTGGGGAGACTAATGGTTCATCCATATTGTGATGATGATTTGCACAATGATGGGAAATCTTAGTGGTCAAAATTTGGGGTATGACAACATTAATAATAAAAACCCTAGGTCTTTCCTTTCTTTGTTTCTCTTTTTCTCACTCGATAAGCAGAAGATTGCAAACGATATCACGCTAACACTTTAACAAGAAGCTAGCTAAATGGGTCCCATGGAGTACGATGGATGTGAGAGGTGCTAATACCTTCCCCTTGCATAACCGACTCCCAAACCCAATCTGATTGCGATGACCAGTTTCTTTTTTTTTTTGTGTGGGTTTTATCGATATTTCTCTTTCCTTATTTGGGAATAAATAATGTTCAGTGGCGACTCTGCTTTGTTTTATATTTCGAGTGTATCTTATGCCCGAGTAATTTTTGCGCCACGACAGTATGTTGTAGTCGAAGCAGGGACAAGCATGCAGTTGTCAAAAATGCTAGATTTGTTAGCATGTCGAATTGGGCTTGTTTGTTAAGTTCAATTGTTTAAGTTAGCTTGTGCCCTAAGTTAGCTTGTAATTGGTAATTGTTAAAAAGGCCCATTAGTTTAGTATGTTAGGTATTATTATAAATAGCATACTAGTCTCTCATCATATGTGTGGCAAAACCCTAATTAGGGTGAGAGGGTTATTTGTTATTCTTGAGTACTTGTAATCTGATTTGAAGAGAAAGTAAAGAATAGCAGTTATAACCAATCCTTGTTGTTCTTCTTCTTTTACCATCTTTTCTACCCACGTGTGTTTCTTAATCATAAAGAAACAATTTATACTTTGTTTCAAAGGCATCAGATTTCACAATAAATTGGTGCGGTGAGCGTGGAGGAAGATGCCTTCAACAAAGTATGAGATTGAAAAGTTATTTAGAGTGAATGGTTTCGGTCTATGGAGCTTGAAGATGAAAGCCCTACTGGTTCATCAGGGTTGTTTGGAAGCGTTGAAGGGAGCTGTAACCATGGACGTTGCGTTAATAGAAAAATAAAGAATGAGTATGGTAGAGAAAGCCCACATTGCCATCTTATTGATCCTTGGTGATAAGGTTCTATGACAGGTTTCAAAGTAGACGACGGCGTTAGGGTTATGGGTGAAACTTGAAAGTATGTACATGACCAAATTGGGTGTCAATCGTCTCTACCTGAAGCAAGCTCTGTATTCATTTAAGATAAGTGAAGACAAAGTTTTGGCTGAGACGTTGGACATGTTCAACAAGCTGATTCTTGATCTTGAAAATATCGATGTCAAGATTGATGATGAAGATCAAGCGTTGTTGCTTCTATGTGCTTTGCCCAGATCACATGCTCATTTCAAGGAAACTCTCTTGCATGAAAGATAATCTCTGACCTTTGAAGAAGTTCAGTCAGCACTGTATTCAAAGGATTTGAACGAACGAAAGGAGCACAAGCCATCTTTAACTGGTGAAGGCATGTCGGTCAAGACGAAATTCACAAAGAGAGATGGTAAGTTCGACAAGAAGAAGGGTAAAAGTCAGTAGAAGTCTTATAGTGGTGATGCATCTGGCATTCGATGTTATCACTATAAGAAGGAGGGTCATACAAGAAAAGTGTGCCCTGAACGCCTGAATAATCATGGAGGTAAGAACAATGGCAATGCAGCTATTGTGCAAGATGATTATGAATCATTTGATGTCCTTGTGGTTTCAAGGAGCAACTCTTGTAAAGAGTGGAAAATGGATTAAGGTTGCACTTGGCACATGACTCTAAACAAAGACGTGTTTGAGGAATTGTGTGAACAAGTGGTGGATCAGTGCTGCTGGAAAACAACAAAGCTTGCAAAATTACAGGTATTGGATCTGTGAGATTCAAGATCCATGATAAGTCAATAAGGCGATTGACTGAAGTCAGGTATGTACCTGATTTGAAGAGAAATTTGATTTCTCTTGGTGAATTCGACAAGGGATATGTTTTTCAAGGAGATAGAAGTATCCTAAGAGTCGTGAAGGTGTCGACGAAAGTCTTGAGAGGCGTGAAGAAACAAGGCTTGTATACCCTTGAGGCTGAAATTGTAAGTGGTTCGACAAATGTTGCATCCACGAAACCTTTGTCGAAGACAGAAATTTGGTAAATAAGATTGGGCCATGTCATTGAAAGGGGTCTAGTCAAATTGGGGAAACAAAATCTTCTTGGTGGAGACAAAGTCGAAAAACTAAAATTTTTTGAACCCTGTGTACTTGGAAAATCTTGCAGAGTAAAGTTCATTAAAGGCAAACAAAGAACACATGGATCCCTTGATTACATCCATGCTGATCTTTGGGGGACCTGCAAGGTGTCCATCACATTCAGGCCCAAAGTATTTTCTATCCATAGTTGATGATTATTCCAGAAAGTTATGGGTATTCATCCAGAAGACTAAGGATGAAACTTTTGAGAATTTCAAAGGTTGGAAGACTCTGGTCGAAAATCAGATTGACAGAAAGGTCAAGAGGTTTAGAACCGACAATGGCCTTGAATTTTGCAATGAGGCGTTTGAAAGCTTTTGTGTTGCCTCAGGTATTGCAAGGCAAAAAAATATTGCAGGTACTCCACAACAAAATGGTTTGGCGGAAAGGTTTAATCGAACTAATTTGAAAAGAATTAGATGCATGTTGACTAATGCTGGGTTAAAGAAGGTGTTTTGGGCTGATGCTGTTTCGACATCAACATATCTGATAAACAGATGTCCTTCAACTGCGTTAGGTATGAAGATGCCTGAAGAAGTTTGGTCGGGACATCCACTAGATCTCGATAAATTGAGAGTATTTGGCTGTGTGACCTATGCTCACATTAGGCAAGACAATGTCGAAATAGAGCTCTAAAATGCATGTTCATGGGATACCCTGAAGGATTCAAAGCGTATAGGCTATGATGCCTATAGCCAGGTGTCGCTCCCGGGATTTTCATCCAAGTACAAACGCGAAAGTGGCACGGAAACAGAGTCGCCAGCAATGTGTATTTATCCCAAGAGTGGGAAAGGAAACACTGCGTAAACCTGAAGGGAAAGGAAAGAGCATGGTCTTGCGACCAAGAGAACTGGGTTCGGGAGTCAGTTACGCGAGAGGAAGGTATTAGCACCCCCTCGCGTCCATCGTACCCAATGGGATCCATGCTTGCTCGTCTCGATCAAAGGGTGATAGAAAAGATACTGGAAAAGGAAAGGAAAGAGAATGAGAAACAAATGTAGGGAAAATAAAAGAAGTGCTCGAATGGGCCCTACCCCCACTGCCTAGGTATCTCATCGGGAACATGAGAATCATAGCAACATAGTTCCCCTCAACTAAGGGAAAGTTGTTTGTGTTTTTTAGTGGAAACGTCAACGTTCGCGTCCTAGCAGTTTAGGCGTTGCAGCTCGCTGTATGGAGACTTAGGCGTTACCTGTTCGCGGTAGAATGGAAATGACGCATCCTTAAGAAAGGGGTGAATGAGATGAGAAGATAATTCCCGAAGGAAAGACGTTATTGTTTGTTTGAAATTTTTTAGAAAGAAGTGTTTTTGAAGTTGTTTGTAACTTGCATTGCACCCAAGTCTACAACATAGGAACGAATACGTCGCGTATCATCCCCAACAGGACGTACACTAGGTACCCTAGAAGAATGAAGGGAAACCCCCCATTATTCACTTCCCACATTTAAGGCTCATGAGCAATACACGCTTAACCTTTAAGAAGTGTTTTTTACTTTTGTTTTGAGATGAGAAGAAGAGACTCAAAACACGTGCTTGTGTGTGATAGTGTGCACAACCAGTCAAATGAAGATGCACTCACAGCCACAGGATTCAATCAATATGAGATCATCACACATCAAACGGACCAAATAAAAAGCGCATATAAACACTACGCACTCATACACACACAATCATCAGAGTTTAAAATTTAGTCACGTGAGAAGGAGCACTCATCATTTATGTGCTGGCATGATGTGGACCTTTGGATTAAATAATTAGTCAATCATCAAGGAAGACAAGGCAATCAAATGGACACGAATGCAAGCACATGCTAACTACCATACACTCACACACATGCAACAAATTTCATTAATGCGTTGGCACATTACTGGGCGTTGGATCATGCAAATCAAACGGTTGCAATATAAACTTGCCAAACCCTAACATTAAACCTCACTGGCCGGAGAAAGACCTCCGGTCGTCTTCTCCGGCCACTCTCCGGCCACTGCAAGTTTCACATCTCTCCAGAAATCAACAAAAAGCATACCATTCGAAAGAGGAACTCATGCACATCATGAATCCACCAATATTTTCCACATATCAATCACATGTGAAGAGAATCAAAGAGATCAAACTTGCCCTAGGTTTTGAATCTATGCCTCTAAGAGGCCTATCAACTAGCCAGAACTCACGCTGCTTCTAATAAGCCATAAACGCCATGAAAACAAGCTAAACTCAGTGAAAAAGTTGAGGAAGAAAAAACCTGAAACTGTGAAGGACTTTGAAGTGTTGAGAAAACCAGAGATATCTTGAGCTCTTGAACTTGTTGAGCAAAATAAATGCTACTTGTTCTTGAGAATAAGAGGAAAAGTTGAATCTGAGATTGGAGATGATGGAGCTTTTCAATGCTTCAATGATGTACTCTTACTTGATGGTGAAGATTGATGAAAAAGCAATGGTGAATAAATGTGAATTCGTGTAGATGGAGAGAGAGTTCAGAGAGAAAGCTTGAAGTGTTTTTGGAGTGAGAGTGAAAAGTGAATATTGAATGTTAAATTGTGAAGAGTTTTGAATTTATATGTTGAGTTTAGTAGCTTGAACCATGGTTAATTGGGTGAGCTAAATGAGTTGGAGAGGGTTAACTGAGTGCACCCTAACTAACTGAGTCAAGTTAGTTAGGGGCGAGTGATGGAGATTGGCTATGGTGTGGGTGAGTTTCATGAAGTATAGGGTGGAATTTAGAAAAGAGAGGTGGTGATGTGTTGTTCTGATGTAACAGAAACTTGCATAGCAAGCTTTGTTTTCCTCTTTAGTGTATGATAGCAGCATGGCATGGTTGGTGTAAGATGATGTTTGCTTTAATGAGGAAAAGAAGTGGACTGTGTAAAGCTGTATGCGTGGCTGGGGTGAATTAACAACAAAAATATAACAGACATGCTATTATTGGCAGCATGCAAGTATGGAAGTTGGAAGATGAATTTCTCTCACATTAGTGCATGAAATCATTAGCTTTAGGTGTCAATGGAAAGAGGATAGATCATAGAACAAGTTTGATGTGAATTTTTGATTGAATGGAGGCTTGTAGAATGGTGTAAAATTTCTTAAAACATCAAGGTTTGAAATTGGTTCAAGGGCCAGGCAAGTGGGTAGGCTGGCATGGCAACATGGCTTGGAAAATTCAGCATGATCACATCAACTTTGGACCCATATAACTCCATCATAACTTGCTCAAATGGAAAAATGTCCAACATCAAAGTTGAAGAGGACATTAAGATGAACAACTTTGATGTTCAACATTTTTTCATTTGAAGCCTCCTTCAATGAGAAAAATGGCTTGACATCTTGCCCACCATGTGTTTGACAAAATTATGGCGCATGGGCCTGGTTTTGCTTGGGCATGACTTGGTTTTTGACCTAGTTTTGTCAAACTTTGATGGACCATAACTCCCTCAATTTTGATCCAATGGAAGAGTTTTTTATATGGATTTGAAGCTTAGAACATGAACTTTAATTGGCTCAACTTGGGCCTGAGGTTTGGAGCTTTTATCATGGAGAAAGAAAGCCTCAAAGTGTGGTGCAAAATGGTCCAAACTTGCCATTTTTGGAAACCCTAAAGTTTCTATTTTTGGAACTTTTGCGATTTCTTGATTTTTCATGATTCTTCCACCATTTCTTGATCAAATCTTGTCCAATGAACATATATAACTTTAATTTCATGAATTTGACCTTAAAAAGTCAGGAGTTGACTTTTTTCACAGCACAGTTGACTTTTTCCCCAATTTCTTGATTTTGAATCTTCTGACCAATTGAAACCCTTCTGAAACCAATTAATGGGCAATTTTCCAACCCTATACACTTAGGAACATAAGGAACGCCATGAAATCAAGTTTTGTCCAAAAAATCAGAAATAAACTGATTTTATGTCAAACCCTAATTTTGGTACCCTCTAGTTAGAAGGAAATAACACATCCTCCAATTCCAAATTCCTCTGAATATGATGTATATCCTATCTAACAAAGATGATATATTACATTTAGAGGTGATAAAACCCCAAAGAGCTTGCCCATTTGAGGGTCAGATCCCCATTTTAGACTGTTTTGTATAGGAGATGATGCCCTATCCAATCTTCTTGATGAATTCCCATCTTCCAATGACTTGTGAGATCAATTGGGATGATATATGATGTAAGAAACCTTTAAGACTTATTGGGAGACCCTTGGCTCTTGTTCCCTTGCTTTGGATGATCAACACCTTTGAGAATCAACTGATCCCATGCCCTTATGCAAGATGCAATGTAATGCTTTATGTTTTATTTTTGTATGCTTGAATGCAATGCCATGAAATGAAAGCACATGCTAAATGATATGAAAAAAGAGAGGGCAAATTTTGGGGTATAACAATTGCCTCTATTCAATCACTGTAGACCTGAATGGATGATAGCGACTACTGTCAGACTTTCAAGGTATGGTGGGATTGAATACCGAAAATAACCAGAAAATTTGCACTCTGTAGAGAAGAAGAAAAGGGATATAAACCCAACAAAATGAACTCTGCTTAGATAAAAAATCTGATGGGAAGAATAGCACTGGAGAGCTATCTTTTATCACGACGCCAGACGACTACTGGCTTGCCACACTGCGGATGGACTTTTAAGAATGTCTTTTGGAACGACGCCATACGACTACTGGCTTCCCACACTGTGAGTGGACTTTAACAATGTCTTTTGGAACGACGCCAGACGACTACTGGCTTGCCACACTGCGGGTGGACTTTAACAATGTCTTTTGGAATGACACCAGACGACTACTGGCTTGCCACACTGCGGGTGGACTTTAACAAAGTCTTTTGGAATGACGCCAGACAACTAGTGGCTTGCCACACTGCAAGTGTACTTTAGCAATGTCTTTTGGAACGACGCCAGACGACTACTGGCTTGCCACACTGCGGGTGGACTTTAGCCAATCTACGGTTGAACTTGCAGCTAAATTGCCACCCTTGGATGGACTTTTGCCAATCTACGGTTGGACTTTGCCTTGATTTGCCACCCTTGGATGGACTTTTGCCAATCTACGGTTAGACTTTGCCTTGCTTTGCCACCCTTGGATGGACTTTTGCCAATCTGCAGTTGGACTTGCCGATTTGCCCCCCTTAGATGGACTTTTACTAATCTGCGGTTGGACTTTGCTGCTTTACCACCCTAAGATGGACTTTTTCCAATCTACGGTTGGACTTTGACAAACTTCTAATATTGGATTACACTCTGCATGCATATCAGACATCTCTACTGACTCTGCAGAGGAACAATGATCAATGATTTGACCTTAGAGACTCCTGAAAGGATGGTATCTCTGCTGGAGAATGAGGCAACAATCCATCTGCTCTAAATTGACACACTTGCCAAAAATAAATTGGACTTTGAGATGAAGGAAAGTGATGACTCTGCCAGGAATTACTTCATCTGACTGGGGACGAATTCTGGTCATAGCAACTCCGCTGGGGATGAGAATTTTCTGACTTAGCTGGGGAAAGAATGTACTAACACTCTGCTGAAGAAGACAAGTCATTAAAACTCTGCTTGGGGATCTATCAAACCTGATATCCTTTGCGGGGATCATCAACCTTCTGACTCAGCTGGGAAAGAATATGCTAACACCTTGCTGAGGGAGAGATTCTGTTGATCTTATAAACCTCTGCGGGGAGAACAACAACTCAGCTGGGGAGTATTGTTGACAAGATTCGATGATGAACTCTGTGGGGAATACAACTACCAGAGATACGATCTTGCTGGGAAAGCACAAAGAAAATTCACGGTAATCTGTTGAGGAACAAAACTGTCGAGCTTAAGATAAATGCCACAATGCCCCATGTTAGGCGAACCTTCCGCTTGACGACCCCAATGGGGATAATGACTTTACAACAAACTCTGCTGGGGAAAATAGCTTCAAAGCGTCTCGTGCTGGGGAATGTTTCTTAAGAGAATTTTACAGAAGATCCAACATCTTCCAACTCTTCTGGGGATAATGGATCTAGAACATCTCCTGCCAGGGAATTCAAGATGCCCCATGCTTGGGATGGTCAACAACTTGCTTTTTGCTCCATGATACAAGACTGATCTGAAGAAAACGTCCCAAGAGGATTTTACAGAAGATTACGCATCTTCAAACTCCTGGACATTCACTGAGTCTTGACCATTAACTGCAAGGTAGCTCTACTGGGGAATTTGCAACCGTTATCGACACAGAAAAGCTTGTAGCTGTTGGAAGTACTGAATGAGAGAATCGACTTAATAAGATACAATGATACCCAGTTGAACTTAATTCACCGATATCGAATCATCGTGAACGATCACCGACCGAATGATGGACTCCATCAGTAAACATTGTGACAAAAAAGGTGACAAGTGAATCTTCTCCTGAACCTGACTGCCCCCAGTATTCTGCATGGGAATAAGTGATCACTCGTCTAGGAGGGATGCCTCTTGTGCTTGAAATCATCTGGATCTGTTACCTGTAACAAAAGAATACACACACATGCCCCGGAATATTGCGTGGTTTGAATCCACCATCCAGGATTATTCAACATTCAAAGTAATTTTAAATTTTTTCCTGCGCATGTTATTGTAAAGCCAACATGTTTTCAAATGCAATGTTTTATCAAAAATTTGGACGTTTTTGCAAACAAAGCAGTAAAACAAAATAAGAAGCTTTTGACTGAATAACCACTTTTATTGATTGAAAATGCCTAGAATAGGTAAGTACATCAGGAAGCAAACCCTGGAAAGAGGAGATTGCTGAAAATTGAGAAGAGAAACTATCTTAATGGCAATGTGGAAATGGCATTCCACTGAGTTTTGATTCTGCTATGGCCAGTATGTCTTCGAGACTCCCCGACCTTGCCTTCTGAGGAATGATCAGACCGATTCCTAACCTTTGGAATGTCAGTTGTTGAAACGGTGATGGAGTACAGATAAGTCAGACCGTAATCGTTCGCTTAAATCCCTCTTTTGCGTGGACCGCCCTTTCGGGTTTTCAATCCACCGGGATACCCTTTTTTGCCTGAGTTGTCCTTGCGGATTTTCAACTCATCGGGTGTACAAAATTTTTTATTTTATCCCTAATTTTTGCCCGAACCTTTTTTATTTTGTTTTCATGGTTCGCCGGGATGCCCTTTTTTTCCTGGACTTCTTTTTTTTTTGTCCAGCGGGTCTATTCATGCGAAGTATTTTTTGACTACGTCTGAGTTGACAGGGGATGAAAAGTCTTCGTCGTCCATGGTTGTAAGTAATAAGGCTCCGCCCGAGAAGACCTTCTTAACCACGAATGGACCCTCATAGTTTGGAGTCCATTTGCCCTTGTGATCTGTACTAGGAGAAAGAATCCTTTTGAGTACCACATCTCCAACTTTGTAAACCCGAGGATGCACCTTTTGGTCGAATGCCTGCTTCATCCTCCGTTGGTATAACTGCCCATGACACACAGCTGCCAGTCGCTTCTCTTCAATAAGGCTCAACTGATTAAATCTGGTACGAACCCATTCAGCTTCATCTAACTTGACATCCATCATGACTCTGAGGGATGGAATCTCAACTTCGACCGGTAGTACTGCCTCCATACCGTATACAAGTGAGAATGGTGTTGCCCTAGTGGACGTGCGTACTGACGTTCGGTACCCATGCAAGGCAAACGGTAGCATCTCATGCCAATCTTAATATGTGACAACCATTTTCTACACAATCTTCTTAATATTCTTGTTGGCCACCTCCACAGCGCCATTCATCTTCGGGAAATACGGAGAAGAATTGTGATGTTCAATTTTGAAGTCACGACACAGCTCAGCCATCATGTTTTTGTTCATATTAGAACCATTATCAGTAATGATTCTCTCGGGCACTCCGTAGCGACAAATGATATTCTGTTTTCGAAAACGAGCTACCACCTGCTTAGTGACGTTGGCATAAGATGCTGCTTCAACCCACTTCGTGAAATAATCAATGGCGACCAAGATGAAGCGATGTCCGTTTGAAGCAGTAGGCTCGATTTTCCCAATCATATCAATGCCCCACATTGCAAAGGGCCAAGGAGAGGACATGACACTCAACGGATTTGGAAGCACATGCACTTTGTCTGCATAAATCTGACATTTGTGACACTTGCGGGCGTACTTGCAACAATCTGCCTCCATTGTCAACTAATAAGATCCTAACCTTAATAGTTTCTTCGCCATTGCATGTCCTCCGACATGGGTACCGAAAGAGCCTTCATGCACTTTCTGCATTAACATGTCTGCTTCGTGTCTATCCACGCATCTGAGCAGAACCATGTCAAAATTCTGTTTGTAGAGCACGTCATCTTGATTTAGGAAGAAGCTACCAGACAACCTTCTCAAAATCTTCTTATCTTTGGTAGATGCCCCTGGCGGGTACTCTTGATTTTTGAGAAAACACTTAATGTCATGATACCAAGGCTTGTCATCAGACGTTGCATCAATAGAAAACACAAATGCAGGTCTGTCAAGACGAGACACTTCAATCTTGGGTACATGGTTCCACTTTTGCACTTTGATCATAGAAGACAATGTGGCTAAGGCATCGGAAAACTTATTCTCATCTCGAGGAATATGGTACAGCTTCACTGTTGTGAAAAATGTCAACAACCTTCTCGTATAATCTCTATACGGAACCAGATGCGCCTGGTGCGTGTACCAACTCCCTTTCACTTGATTAATTACCAAAGC
Source organism: Lathyrus tuberosus (assembly GCA_022829125.1). Lineage (NCBI taxonomy): Eukaryota > Viridiplantae > Streptophyta > Magnoliopsida > Fabales > Fabaceae > Lathyrus > Lathyrus tuberosus. The sequence goes on from JALAZF010000185.1 coordinate 1,002,312, forward strand.
TGAATCACTAAAAATATCAAGGGTCTTAATTCGCAAATTAATTACCTCCTCAATACCCATTATACAAGCTTCATACTCTCTGCTTCATTGTTGGTGCATCCAAAAGTTACTCGGGCAGTGAAAGGCATATGAACACCTTCCGGCGTGATAAGAACTGCTCCAACTCTGCACCCATTCATGTTGACAGCCCCATCAAACATCAAACTCCATTTGGATTCAGGGTCTGGCCCCTCCTCCGGGAGTGGTTCCTCGTAATCTTTAGCTTTGAGAAACATGATGTCCTCATCAAGGAAATCAAATTTCATGGGTTGGTAATCATCAATCGGCTGTTGCGCAAGATAGTCTGACAAGATACTTCCTTTGATGGCTTTCTGAGAAGTATACTGGATATCATATTCTGTCAAAACCATTTGCCACTGTGCAATTCTGCCTGTTAGTGCTGGTTTCTCGAAAATGTACTTGACAGGATCCATTTTGGAAATCAACAAAGTTGTGTGCCTGAGCATATACTGCCTTAATCGCTTAGCAGCCCATGCAAGTGCACAGCATGTCTTTTCAAGCATTGAATATCGGGACTCACAGTCATTGAACTTTTTGCTCAGGTAGTAGATAGCATGCTCTTTCCTACCTGTCTCATTATGTTGACCGAGAACACAACCCATTGATCCTTCAAGCACTGTTAAATACATTATCAAAGGTCTCCCTGGAACTGGAGGCATGAGAATTAGAGGTTTCTGCAAGTATTCTTTTATTTTATCGAATGCCACTTGGCAATCGTCATTCCACCTGACCGTTTGATCTTTTCTCAGCAGTTTGAATATTGGTTCGCATGTGGCTGTTAGGTGAGATATGAACCTTGCAATGTAGTTCAATCTACCTAAGAAACCACGAACCTCTTTTTCTGTTCTCGGTTCAGGCATCTCTTGTATTGCTTTAACCTTGGCAGGATCAACCTCAATTCCTTTTTCACTTACAATGAAACCCAGCAGCTTTCCAGAACGCACCCCGAAAGTGCACTTGTTCAGATTCAATCTCAAGCGGAACTTTCTCAACCTTTCAAACAACTTTTTCAAATTAACCAGATGTTCTTCTTCTGTTCTCGACTTGGCAATCATGTCATCCACATAACATTCAATCTCTTTGTGAATCAAGTCGTGAAATAAAGTCACCATTGCCCGCTGGTACGTTGCCCCTGCGTTTTTCAACCCAAAAGGAATCACTTTATAACAATATGTACCCCATGGGGTAATGAACGTGGTCTTCTCCATATCCTCAGGTGCCATCTTAATCTGGTTGTACCCAGAGAAACCGTCCATAAACGAGAACACTGAAAACTGAGTTGTATTATCAACCAGCACGTCGATGTGAGGTAGTGGAAAATCATCTTTCGGACTAGCTTTGTTAAGATCTCGATAATCCACACACATTCTATCCTTTCTGTCTTTCTTTGGTACCAGCACGATGTTGGCAACCCAGGGAGGATAATTGGTCACAACAAGAAACCCTGCGTCCCACTGCTTCTGAACTTCTTCTTTGATTTTTTTGGCCATATCGGGATGAGTCCGACGAAGTTTCTGCTTGACTGGCGGGTATTCTTCTCTCAATGGCAACCTGTGCACAATAATATTGGTATCCAACCCCGGCATGTCCTGATACAACCAGGCGAAGATATCAACATATTCACACAACATTTCAGTCAAAGCTTTCTTCACATCTGCTTGCAGGTTGGCGCCAATATTGATCTCTTTCTTAACATCCGCGGTACCAATATTGATAATCTCTATGGTCTCTTGATGAGGCTGGATGGCCCTTTCCTCTTGTTTTAACAATCTGGCCAGTTCTTCTGGAAGTTCACAGCCCTTCTCATCCCCTTCTTCAGCTTGATAAATCGGTTTGTCAAAGTCATACATAGCCATAGCAGAACCGTTATCAATGAAATCCGGAGGATCAAGTCTGCACGAACGGGTTCATGCTTTATTTTACAATTTATTTTAAAACAAAGAGAAACGAAACATTGCCATATTAATTTTTTGTGCAAAAATAAAAATGAAAGACAAGGAACAAAATTTGAGTGCAAAACGTCCTTTATTGATGATTAAAATTGCAAATGAAAATGGGTGGCCCTACAAATGAATCTGAACGCCTTGGGCAGCGCGCCAGATTTTAACATGCATTATGATTAAAGAAAAACAAAGAAAATTACTCTGTTTAAAGAGTAACTTGGACGATTTCTTCAACGGACCAGTTCTGCAATTGTTGTCCCGAGGCACGCGGGCGTACCCAATTGTCTAAGTCACAGTCACTGTCAATGCCATCTTCTGTAGCTGCACAAGACTGGTTTGGGTAAATGATTCCCCCACTGCTGAAAGTGATGTGTCCACTGTATATTGCAACTGAATCCATAGAAGGTTGATAACCAATACCAAACTTGTCCTCCTTCATTGGTGTCTCTATCAGCTTGCCCCAACCTTGGGCATTACCTGATTTAACAACCTCGACAGCTTGCTTATAAGATGAAATGGACGTGCCTGCTCTATCTGGTGTAGGGGAAGCTTCAGGCACTTTATCAATATTCACTGCCTCAAACGACTGGCAAAGCATCTCGTGGATTTCCCCATCCATCTCAACATACTTGAATGTGGACAAATGACTAACAAAAATGTCCTCTTCACCGTACACGGTGACTACTTGTCCCTCAAACTCATATTTCAGCTTCTGATGTAATGTGGATGTAACAGCCCCGGCCGCATGAATCCATGGACGACCTAATAAACAGCTATAAGCAGGTTGTATATCCATCACATGGAATGTAGACTTGAACACTTGAGGTCCAATTTGCACAGGTAATTCCACCTCACCAAACACAGATCTTTTTGTCCCATCGAACGCTCTGACCACCAAATCACTTGGCCTCAAAATCAATCCATCAACTTCTAGCTTCATCAGCGCCTTCTTAGGAAAGACATTGAGCGAGGAACCAGTGTCTACCAACACGTGAGACAACACTGCACCCCTGCACTCCATTGTAATGTGTAAGGCTTTATTGTGGTTTCTACCTTCAGAAGTCAAATCTCTGCTTGTGAAACCCAATCTGTGGCTGACATTGACATTAGAAATCACACCCTTAAGCTGATTGACGGTAATTTCCTGTGGAACGTAGGCTCTCTTCAACACTTTTAGCAAAGCCTCTCGGTGTGCATCAGAACAAATCAACAATGACAAAATTGAGATTTTTGAGGGCGTCTGGTTCAATTGATCGACAATTTTGTAATCACTTTTCTTTATTATCCTCATTAACTCTTCTACCTCGTTGTCAAAGGTAATCTTGGGCTCTGTCTCAGGCACGGGCACGCTCTCAGCCACCTGTTTTCCTTTAGCTTTTGCCGCAGCCTCAACTTCTTTATCACTTCGAAGGGTTTGGGGAGCAAACAACCTTCCACTCCTCGTAAAGCCTCCTACACCACCCACGTTATCAATATTTGAACTGGTCGATGTCTCAACTTCCTGCTTTTTACCTTCATAGTACACATCTGCCCTATAGTGCCATGGGATTGCCTTATTAGAGGTAAACGGAACTGGTCCTGGCACCGTGATGGTAACATGACTGGGTCTTTTCGGCACAATGCTTGCTACAGGAGCTGCCCTTGCAGGTACCTGAATTTCAGCAGGAGTATAATAAATTGTCATAGTTGCCACCTCATCAATATCTTTCACAACCCGGTCAAACTGTAGACGGACTTCATTGATCAGATTCTGCAAACCAACTCTCAATTTATCACATCCATTCTCTTGATCCATACATTCAGAACAATCTTGGTCAGAACCCGGGAACACCTGTCCCTTCAACAGATGATCTTTTACAACCAGCAATGAAGTCTTCACCTGATTGATATCTGCCACCAAGTTCAATCTCTTTCCGTCTTCAATAGCATGCACATCTGCCACACCATGATCAGGCATGGGGTTCTGGAGAATATTAGGAGGCAGAGAGAAATTGATTGCTTTAGCATCTATCAGATCTTGCACCTTATTTTGAAATGCCCATCACTTTTCAGTATTGTGCCCCGTAGCACCTGAATGGAAATCGCAGCGAGCATTGGCATCATAATTAGGTGGCAAGTTCCCAACAGCAGGAGGTCTCATGGTACGAAGCTCGACTAACTTTAATTTGAGTAACTGGGGTAACAGTGTTGAGTAAGTCATAGGGAGAGGGTCAATCTTGTGGTCCCTCTGCCTAGACCTTTGCAGGAAAGGAGGTTGTTGTTGTTGCTGAACCTGCTGTTGTGGTTGCTGTTGCTGAACAGATGGTGTTGGGATCGTCACTGCACCTACTTGGTGATAAGCCTGAGAACGTCCTCTTTCCCGTCCTCTATACACAACGTTTGTATCACTTTCTCTCCTTTTCTGACCATTAGCAAAAGGTTTCTTCGTTCTAGAGGAACCAGCCCCACTTATATCCGGAATCTTTCCAAGTTTCAACAAACTCTCGATCCTTTCACCCGCAATCACGATGTCAGAAAATCCTGTTGATGGACAGGCAGCCAATCTATCAAGGAATGCCCCTTGCAGGGTGCCTATGAACATATCTGCCATTTCCCTCTCCAGCAAAGGGGGTTGAACCTGGGCAGCCATTTCTCTCCACCTTTGAGCGTATTCTTTGAAACTTTCCTTAGCATTCTGTGACAACCCTTGTAATTGAGTGCGGTTGGGCGCCATGTCGATATTGTACTGATATTGCTTCAGAAACGCTTCTGCCAGATCTTTCCAACTTCTCATAGCAGCTCTGTTCAATTTCATATACCAGGTCAAAGAAGCTACAGCCAAACTGTCTTGAAAGTAATGCATCCATAACTTCTCGTCGTCAGTGTGGGCTGAGATCCTCCCAAAATAAGCCTGAATATGCGTCTGGGGACACGTATTGCCATGATATTTGTCAAAAGTGGACGGCTTGAACTTTGGAGGAATTCTGACACCTGGTACTAGACCCAAATTAGTAACATCAATGCCCAGAGAATTCTTGCACTCCATAGCCCTTATTTTCTCAGCAAGCTCATCATACCTTCGGTCATTGGGGTTACCCATATCAGCATCCAGCAGGGTGAATTGATCTTCCTGAACATCTTCCTGAACAACCCCAGCATTTCTGACATTTCCATTACCCATATTACCAACAGGAGGAGGATTGCCAACAGGAGGAGGAGTGAACCTTGTCTGTGAATTGTCAACTTGATTACCTTCAGGCGTGGTTTCTGGACGCTCGACCAGAAGTCTCAATCTTTCTTGAGTCTGTGCCATACTAGTCATGAGGGTCATGAACTGGTCCATGTGTGCCCTCATTTCAGCTAAATCATTCTGCATTTGATCCATTATGCTTGCTTGATTTCTTCAAGTTGAATATCGGTGGACGTGATTCTCAGCTATAATGCTTGAAACCAAATAAAGGTTAGAAAAAACCGGAGCAAGTACCTGTTATGCAAAATGCTTATGATTATGAGGATGCGAATGCAAAAAAAGCAAACAATCATATTTAAACATTTCCAGGGCATATCTGCTTTGATTCCAGCTTTGAAATCGGGCAAGGGATCGGACACAACATTGGAAAATAAATCCGAATCCAGAAATATTGCAGAATCAAACAAAGGAAGACACCTTTTCGAAAAACTGAGAGCTGTTGAGACAGATACGGCTGAACCAAATATTGTAATATCATATCATAAGAAACATAGATCCGATACAATCAAAAGTGATTCCATCAACAATCTTGATGGTAATCATATCAAAATACAAACAACAGAATCACTACAAATCAATTCTAAACAAGTTGGCTTCAATCTCTTCAAGAAGGTTCACAGTGTCTGGATGAGTAGGTCTTTCTAGCAACCCCTTGATCAGTCTGTTTCTTTTCTCGACACCCTGACTCAGCCTAGCAATCTGCTCTTCAACATCATTGCCTTCGCGCTTTGACTTCTTGATTCCCGCTTGCAGCTTGAGCCCTTCAATTTCTTTCTGGGCTCCTTTCCACTTACCAGAGAAGTGCTTCTTATCTTCCTTCATTCTTTGAAGTTCTTCTTTTAACTCCCCATTCTCAATCTTAAGCTCTTCCCACATCTCCTTATACATGGTAACCTTGTCTTCAGTTTTGGTCAAGAGCTTCTTGGTTTCCCTGTAGGCTTTGTCGGATGATTCAGTAGTCATACTGATCTTTCTACAGTGTTGAGCTTTGTCATCAAGATCTTTCTCCCTTTTCCCAAACGCTCTGTCAAATCTTGGACCTTCCATTTCAACTCCAAGTTGTCATGTAAAGCGCCCTGAAGTCTACTACTCATACTAGCATTTTCCTCCCTCAAATCATGCACCACTCTTCGCTGCTTATCGAGTTCTTCAATAGGTACGGTGATTCTTTCCTCTATCACTTTGGGATACAAGGGAGGCGCCCAATCAAAAGGCAAATAGTACTCTTCAACCCTCTTCTTTATCCATTGCTCATATGGAGGGAAAGTTTGATTGTTAGGCAAACCCCACACGGTCTTTCCACTCTTCTGTTTACTGAGCCATGCTTTGGAAGCTTTCTGCGCCGCATCTAATCCATCGTCAACCATGTGAAAATACAAAGACTCTTCCAACTCCTTTTCAACTGGGGGACTTTTCAGAGCATACCCAAACTGCCGGATGGCCAAGGAAGGGTTATAGTTAATACCTCCTTTTCTCCCTATCAATGGTACATTAGGGTATTCGCCATAACTGTGCAAAATGTCTTTACCCAGCACTCTGTGGTTCACCCAAAAAATATCCTTAGCGTCTAGACCCATAAGACGTTGGCTCCATTTCAGAGAATTCTTAGTATCCTTGAAAGCACCTGACTGGGGCAGACGATTGGCAAACCACTTATAGAAAAGGGGTGCACAACAATGAATTGTCCCACCTCGTTTCTTCTCGTTCCTGTTGTATAAAGCATAATGGAGATCTCCTAATAAGGTCGGCACCGGATTCTGAGTTACAAATATCTTGATGGCATCCGTGTCAACAAAATCAGGCTCATTCAGGAACACGACAATACCATATACACAGAGAGCCAACACTGCATTGAAGACATTCCACTTCTCCTCTTTTGCTGCCTCTTGAGCCTTGTTTGCCAAGTATGATAGGTGATAGCCACGAACCTTTCCCTTGCCAGAAATATCAGCTTCCAAAGTTGACTTGCTCAAATAAAGAGCACCAGCCACAGCTTGGAAATCAAGATCTGCCTTCGACCCACAGAAAGGAACACCTTCTTTGATGGAAATTCCCAAGATGTTAGAATACTCCTCCAGAGTGGGAACCAAAACATAATCTGTCAACACGAAGCATCTCAGGGACGGATCGTAGAACTGCATCAAGGTGTGCAAGCCGTTATATTCATATTCACTGATGTTACGAACAAAGGATAGGATCCAACCATACTTCTCTCCGAACATTCTTAACACTTCCGGACTGGCCATCTCTTGTAATTTACAAATCTGACCCAGGATAAGCTTCGGGAACTTGTACACAATTATATTCTTCTTACCCTTCTTGGTGTCCATCCCTATGATTGCCCTTTGACTGGAATCAAAATCAGATACTACCTGGAAAATGAAAAAAATATGAATGTTAGAGAAAAAGATGCAATGCAAGGCATGGGATCATAGTGCCACGTGTCTGTGCTGGACTGTAATAGTTGCATAAATTCAAGGCTCAAGTTCTCCGGAATTCCAGAACAACAGAGTAACCACACAGATAAACCATACTGATAAGAAAGCCAGTGTACCAGGTATGTTGAAAGTCAAAGTTACCTGCAAACCTGCAAACAGCCCGTCCCTCTCACATATGGGTACTAGAAAGGTGAGGATCCTCAATATCACGGGCTCTCAGGTCGAGAAATGATAATACGTTCACCATTTCTGGTTTGGCATCATCATCAATCGAGGAGGCCTTAACTGATTCCCCTCAAAAGGATATCCTATAGCAAGTTCCCAGCATTGGGTCCTCGGATCGAGAATGTGCAATGGGTTTGCCACAAAGTGTGGTCTGCCACTGTCACAACTCGGGAGGAGTGCCGTAACTGAGTTCTTGGGAATGGTCACCAGAGTCGACAATTCCACCAGAGAATATCTACTGGCATGTATCAAACATACAGTAGCAGATAGCTCCGGATAGAACCTCGTCTGGTTGCAGGTCTCGTGAACACCCACACGTAGCCAAACACCACGGGAGCGACACTTCCACCCACCCTAATACCTATGTGTATGCTCAAGCCTGGGTAGTGGGCTTATCTCTCAAAACACCCTGCCCACCAAACAGAAAAACAACAGCACAGTCCAGCATAATAGTGATATGTAATGTAGTGAATGCGATAAATACAGTAAAGCAGTAATACTATAAACAGCAATATAGTAAAATAGTAAACACAGCAAAATACAGCTCCAAAATAAACACCCAATAAAAGAGAAACAAACAAGCGCTAGGATTGACTCGCTACGGGAACCAGAGATTCTGGGTTCTTCCCCAACAAAGTCGCCAGCTGTCGCTCCCGGGATTTTCATCCAAGTATAAACGCGAAAGTGGCACGGAAACAGAGTCACCAGCAATGTGTGTTTATCCCAAGAGAGGGAAAGGAAACACTGCGTAAACCTGAAGGGAAAGGAAAGAGCATGGTCTTGCGACCAAGAGAATTGGGTTCGGGAGTCGGTTACGCGAGAGGAAGGTATTAGCACCCCCTCGCGTCCATCGTACCCGATGGGATCCACGCTTGCTCGTCTCGGTCAAAGGGTGATAGAAAAGATACTAGAAAAGGAAAGGAAAGAGAATGAGAAACAAATGTAGGGAAAATAAAAGAAGTGCTCGAATGGGTCCTACCCCACAGCCTACGTATCTCATCGGGAACATGAGAATCAGAGCGACGTAGTTCCCCTCAACTAAGGGAAAGTTGTTTGTGTTTTTTAGTGGAAACGTCAACGTTCGCATCCTAGCATTTTAGGTGTTGCAGCTCGCTGTATGGAGACTTAGGCGTTACATGTTTGTGGTAGAATAGAAATGACGTATCCTTAAGGAAGGAGTGAATGAGATGAGAAGAGAATTCCCGAAGGAAAGACGTTATTGTTTGTTTGAAGTTTTTTAGAAAGAAGTGTTTTTGAAGTTGTTTGTAACTTGCATTGCACCCAAGTCTACAACATAGGAACGAATACGTCGCGTATCCTCCCCAACAGGACATACACTAGGTACCCTAGAAGAATTAAGGGAAACCCCCCATTATTCACTTCCCACATTTAAGGCTCATGAGCAATACACGCTTAACCTTTATTAAGTGTTTTTTACTTTTGTTTTGAGATGAGAAGAAGAGACTCAAATGGAGCAAAGGTGAAAACTAAAGGGGACTAAGAGTCACCCTAATGTTATCATGCTTGGAGCTCTTATGGTTAATGTGGTTTAGGAAACCTAATCCTAAAAGAAAGGAGAAGAAGATTGAATTAAACAACTCACTTCTAAAGTAGAAGATGAGTTGTAACTCAAAAGGGAGAAGAATGAAGTTATTCAAGGAAAGCATATAAATGCTTATCATAATCACAAGTTGAATTATTAAAAGAAATAAGAGAAAATGAAAGAAATAATTGTATATGGAAGCATATCCACACACTTACTTACCATTTGCGCCTACATGAAAAGGTTAGTTCAACAAACTATTTACAAGTAGTGAAATAAAGAAAGGATAACAAGTAATGATCAAACAAAACAAGAATCAATGAATAAGGATTCTAAGAGATTAAAATCAATCAAAGTCAGAACCTATGTCTAAAGTATGCTCACTAAGGTTAAGATGTTAAACATGAGTGAACTATACACAACCAAATATCCTAAACATCAAAGAAGTGCACTCATGAAAAGAATAGATGGAAGATGAGTGGGAATGCAAAGTGATCATGTAATAATGCTTCACGAAAGGTCAAAGTCAGAATCATATACCATTTTTCAATGTCTTAAGATGCACATGGATCATCATATCAATCATGAGTAAAAGGATACAAGTAGGAGAAATAAGATGAAGAAGAAGTAAGAAGAAGAAACATGTTCAATTAGATGCACAAAGTGACATACTAGAGATGCATAACATGTAACATGATTAAAGAATGCACATGGGAAGTGGCATAACATTGATGATATGCAAATGGAACATGTGAAATGGCACACAAAAATGCATACATGAAACATGTAGAGCATAAGAGGAAGTGAGAGATGGAAACATGTCAAAGTTCAAATTAGAATGCACAAACTCATACCAAATGCAAATGCAAACCAAAGTGACTTATAATGCAACAAATGTGACCTATAATATCATAAAAATGACCTATAATATCACACAAGACAAACATAAAAGGATGGCACAAGTGCCTCATCAAAACATGTTAGAAGGAATAAGAAGAAAGTGCATACATGTTACTTCAAATGCAAGGCATTAAACAACTATCAAAGCACATGATAAAATTGGAAAAAACAAACCCTAAACAAGCCAAGTCAGAAGCATAAACATACATCAAATATCATAGCAAAATTCAAGAGAAAACATGGCCAAAAGATTGCACAAGATCACATTGAAACACACCACAAAACTGCTCAAAGAAGAACTCTTAAACACATGATAAAATGACTTTAAAAATCAAAAGAAAATTGATTTAGATGCTTTAATGTGTTATCTAACAAATGCGAAAATAATGGGTGAAAAATATTGTGTGAGATGAGAGAAAGGAAATATACAAGTTTGAGTGTCAATGATGAACATCAATTAAAAAGGAATTAAAAGAAAATTATGCAATTATGCACAAAAATCCACAAAGTCAGAATTAAAAATAAAAGAAAATTATTTAAATGCATAAAGAACACATGAATTAATTTGGGATTTTTAGAGATGATTTGGTATTTTAAAAATAGGAAATCAATACAATGTGTGAAGTAAAAATAAAACAAAAATAAATGGGAAGGGGGGTGCAGCGTGAGTAATTTGCATGTTGAAAAACAATATTGGGCTCAGTATGGGGGTGTGAACATCAATTAGCTAACCCAGTCCAAAACACGTGCTTGTGTGTGATAGTGTGCACAACCAGTCAAATGAAGATGCACTCACAGCCACAGGATTCAATCAATATGAGATCATCACACATCAAACGGACCAAATAAAAAACGCATGATAAGCACTACGCACTCACACACACACAATCATCAGAGTTTAAAATTTAGTCACGTGAGAAGGAGCACTCATCATTTATGTGCTGGCATGATGTGGACCTTTGGATCAAATAATCAGTCAATCATCAAGGAAGGCAAGGCAATCAAATGGACATGAATGCAAGCACATGCTAACTACCATACACTCACACACATGCAACAAATTTCATTAATGCGTTGGCACGTTACTGGGCGTTGGATTATGCAAATCAAACGGTTGCGATATAAACTTGCCAAACCCTAACATTAAACCTCACCGGCCAGAGAAGGACCTCCGGTCGTCTTCTCCGGCCACTCTCCGGCCACTGCAAGTTTCACATCTCTCCAGAAATCAACAAAAAGCATACCATTCGAAAGAGGAACTCATGCACATCACGAATCCACCAATATTTTCCACATATCAATCATATATGAAGAGAATCGAAGAGATCAAACTTGCCCTAGGTTTTGAATCTATGCCTCTAAGAGGCCTATCAACTAGCCAGAACTCACGCTGCTTCTAATAAGCCATAAACGCCATGAAAACAAGCTAAACTCAGTGAAAAATTTGAGGAAGAAAAAACCTGAAACTGTGAAGGACTTTGAAGTGTTGAGAAAACCAGAGATATCTTGAGCTCTTGAACTTGTTGAGCAAAATAAATGCTACTTGTTCTTGGGAATAAGAGGAAAAGTTGAATCTGAGATTGGAGATGATGGAGCTTTTCAATGCTTCAATGATGTACACTTACTTGATGGTGAAGATTGAAGAAGATTGATGAAAAAACAATGGTGAATAAATGTGAATTCGTGTAGATGGAGAGAGAGTTCAGAGAGAAAGCTTAAAGTGTTTTTCGAGTGAGAGTGAAAAGTGAATATTGAATGTGAAATTGTGAAGACTTTTGAATTTATATGTTGAGTTTAGTAGCTTGAACCATGGTTAATTGGGTGAGTTAAATGAGGTGGAGAGGGTTAACTGAGTGCACCCTAACTAACTGAGTCAAGTTAGTTAGGGGCGAGTGATGGAGATTGGCTATGGTGTGGGTGAGTTTCATGAAGTTTAGGGTTGAATTTAGAAAAGAGAGGTGGTGATGTGTTGTTCTTATGTAACAGAAACTTGCATAGCAAGCTTTGTTTTCCTCTTTAGTGTATGATAGCAGCATGGCATGGATGGTGTAAGATGATGTTTGGCTTAATGAGGAAAAGAAGTGGATTGTGTAAAGCTGTATGCGTGGCTGGGGTGAATTAACAACAACAATATAACAAACATGTTATTATTGGCAGCATGCAAGTATGGAAGTTGGAAGATGAATTTCTCTCACATTAGTGCATGAAATCATGAGCTTTAGGTGTCAATGGAAAAAGGATAGATCATAGAACAAGTTTGATGTGAATTTTGGATTGAATGGAGGCTTGTAGAATGGTGTAAAATTGCTTAAAACATCAAGGTTTAAAATTGGTTCAAGGGCGAGGCAAGTGGGTAGGCTGGCATGGCAACATGGCTTGGAAAATTCAGCATGATCACATCAACTTTGGACCCATATAACTCCATCATAACTTGCTTAAATGGAAAAATGTCCAACATCAAAGTTGAAGAAGACATTAAGATGAACAACTTTGATGTTCAACATTTTTTCATTTGAAGCATCCCTAAATAAGAAAAGTGGCTTGACATCTTTCCCACCATGTGTTTCACAAAATTATGGCGCATGGGCCTGGTTTTGCTTGGGCATGACTTGGTTTTTGACCTAGTTTTGTCAAACTTTGATGGACTATAACTCCCTCAATTTTGATCCAATGGTTGAGTTCTTTATATGGATTTGAAGCTTAGAACATGAACTTTAACTGGATCAACTTGGGCCTGAGGTTTGGAGCTTTTATCATGGAGAAAGAAAGCCTCAAAGTGTAGTGCAAAATGGTCCAAACTTGCCATTTTTGGAAACCCTAAAGTTTCTATTTTTGGCAGTTTTGTGATTTCTTGATTTTTCATGATTCTTCCACCATTTCTTGATCAAATCTTGTCCAACGAACATATATAACTTTAATTTCATGAATTTGACCTTAAAAAGGCAGGAGTTGACTTTTTTCACTACACAGTTGACTTTTTCCCCAATTTCTTGATTTTGAATCTTCTGACCAATTGAAACCCTTCTGAAACCAATTAATGGCCAATTTTCCAACCCTATACACTTAGGAACATAAGGAACACCATGAAATCAAGTTTTGTCCAAAAAATAAGAAATAAACTGATTTTATGTCAAACCCTAATTTTGGTACCCTCTGGTTAGGAGGAAATAACACATCCTCCATATCCAAATTCCTCTGAATATGATGTATATCCTATCTAACAAAGATGAGATATTACATTTTGAGGTGATAAAAATCCAAAGAGCTTGCCCATTTGAGGGTCAGATCCCCATTTTAGATTGTTTTGTATAGGAGATGATGCCCTGTCCAATCTTCTTGATGAATTCCTATCTTCCCATGACTTGTGAGATCAATTGGGATGATATATGATGTAAGAAACCTTTAAGACTTGTTGGGAGACCCTTGGCTCTTGTTCCCTTGCTTTGGATGATCAACACCTTTGAGAATCAACTGATCTCATGCCCTTATGCAAGATACAATGCAATGCTTTATGTTTTATTTTTCTATGCTTGAATGCAATGCCATGAAATGAAAGCACATGCTAAATGATATGAAAAAAGAGAGGGAAAATTTTGGAATAAGACACCAGGTCACCAGAGGTGTATCACCAATCGAAATGTAGTTTTCAATGAAGTTGAGATGGCCTTCAATAAAACTGATGATGTTGACGAAGAGCTGGAACACGGAGAGATTCCTATTGAAAGGGAGCATGTTAATGCTGAATTGCGTATCCCAGATGAAGTAGAAGAAGAAGCAGAAGATACTGAAGAAGTTGAGAAAACTGTCGATGACTACCTATTATCAAGAGATAGATCTAGGAGAGTCATCAAGCCACCTCAGAGACTTGGGTATGCAAATCTTATAGCTTATGCCTTAATCTATGCAAGTGAGGTTCTAGACGAAGAACCTAGAGACTATAAGGATGTTATGAGGAGTCAAAATAAGACTGAATGGTTGAAGGCCATAGATGATGAGATGAAATCTATTCATGATAACAACACCTGGGAATTAATCAAGAAACCTGCTGGAGCCAGGTTAGTCAGCTGTAAGTGGATTTTAAAACTTAAGAAAGGAATCAAATGAGTGGCGTCAAAAAGATACAAGGCAAGATTGGTCGCTAGGGGTTTCACTCAGAAAGAAGGTGTCGACTTCAATGATGTATTCTCTCCTTTAGTGAAACACATACCCATTCGAATGTTGCTTTCCACGGTGGCATAGTTCGACCTTGAACTAGAACAGATGGATGTGAAGATTGCGTTCTTGTATGGTGATCAAGATGAAACAATCTTAATGAGGCAACCTGAAGGGTATGTCAAAAGGGGGAAGGAAAATTATGTGTTCAAGCTGAAGAGATCTTTATATGGACTGAAGAAATCTCCTCGATAGTGGAATAGGAGATTCGACAAGTTCATGGCACGTATAAGTTTCATTAGAAGTCAAGTTGACCACTATGTTTATTTCAGATTTCGACCTGGTAATTCATTTGTTATTTTGTTGCTTTATGTGGATGATATTCTAATAGCAAGCAACAATGTCGAAGATGTAATGAGGGTGAAAGTTGAACTCAATAAGGAGTTCGACATGAAGGATCTGGGAGCTGCGTCTAGGATTCTTGGGATTGACATCCTGTAATACCCCAAATTTTGACCACTTAGATTTCCCATCATTGTGAAAATCATCATCACAATATGGATGAACCATCATGCTTCATCAGTCTCCCCAAAGATGGGTGAGCATCCAATACAATCAAAATTAGGGTTTCAAACCCTCTCTGAGTGCTTAGACAAAGGATCAATCAAGAAATGATATGATCTTCAACTTGTCTAATCTCTTAAATATCCACAATGGATCAAAAAGGACTCCCACTTCAAGGATTAAGCACAAGGCTGCTCCCTTCTAGGTGGATCAAGTCTCAAGATCGACAGTGTCACCAAATTAGGGTTTTGGTCGACCAGGGCCTCCAGATGGAAATTTTCATCTGGGCACAAGGCAATAATCTAAAACATAACCTAATATACTTCATGGAACCTCATGAACCCATGCATCAAGTCAATTTTGCCTCAGCGGATGCATTCATCAAAAATTAGGAATTAGGGTTGCTTGACCTAATTCACCCCTAAGTTGACTTTTGGGACAAACCATGAGCCAAGACCTCAAGACATGATTTGAGGGTCTCTAATATACCATATTGATCCATTTGGAACAATGGATTGATCCAAGAAGCTTGAGCAACAAGTCTCAATTTCATCTGCACCACAATTAGGGTTTTAAGAGAAAAGTCAACTGTAACTTTGACTTTTGACCAAGACATGCTCCCAGACCCTAATACATGATTGAATATACCCTATGACACCCATGGAACATTTCCATCAAGTTTGATTTAGGTCAAGGACATGATTTCCTGAAGAATTGCACAATTTGGAATTCATCTGATAAAAAGTCAACTGTGCACAAAAGTCAACTTTGACTTTTTGAGATTTTTCACCAAAATGGATTTTTAACCCTAAAATGATGTTAATGTATGATTTGAATCATCATTCATCAAGAAAAATCAAGAAAAGTGAGATAACTTGTAAAAGGGGTAACCATAAAACTTAGAAATTTTTCTAAGTTAAAAATAAAGTGGCAAAGGTACCAACTTTGGAGGACCATAACTCCTAAACCACAAGGCCATTTTTTCTCATCCAAAGATGGATTTGTAGCCCTCATTATCACCTACAAAAACTTCAACTACAAGTCATTCCAATTCATTAAGGATTTTGAGTTATGGAGTGATCAAAGTGGCTGAAAAGTGAAAATGTCACTTTTTCCAACACTTAGTGAAATTTTCACTAAGTCAGATTCTGCTTCATTTTTTGCCAAATGTAGGGGGATTTTTCACTTGGAATCAAAAGAGATCAAAACCAAACTTGTTCAAACAGTTGTTGTATCATGTAAGAGCTTTCCAAAATGGCCAAGAACATTGCCAAATTCAACCTACACCATGAGATACAACATTGCCAAGTTGCCTTGCTGAAATCTGCCAAGGCAAGGCAGAATTTGCAACTTTGGTCGATTTGCCAAAATCAGCCAAATTCAATTGCTCCTATCCACTTGGACACCTCAGAGGATTGAATCTAAAGGGGACAATCACTGAGCCAAGCCTCCAAAGTCCATGGAACAAGAAATAGCATGTTGAACCTAGAATGGCCAAAATAGGGACAAGACTTCAAATTTGGAATGAGGCATTCAATGAAACCATCAAGGTGGCATGGACTGAGCCATTCTCATCTGAAATCAGTCAAGACTTATCCAAGACCAAGGGGACCAAAGCTCTGTGCCCTAACCTCTAGTCAATGGCTAGAGGAGACTTGGATTTTCACTTGCCAACATTGGCCAAACCTACTTACCAGCTGCCATGCACTATTCCTTGCAAAACAAACTTGCTCTACTATAAATAGAGCTCAATTGTGGTCAGTTTGAGTACACCAAAGCCATCTAACAGATGCTTTCCTCAAAATCTCTTCTTTCACTCCAATTTTGCCTTCTAAGGCAAGTCACTATCGGGTTTTGAGTTTGAGAGCAATTCCAATCAAACCAATCACTCACACACCTCACATACATCACATATGAGCTTATCAAACACTTAGATTACTTCTGAAACATCAATTTCACAAAATCACCAGCTGGTTGCTCAAGGTTTTAACCAAAGTGCAGCTGAGGTACCACAAAATGATCCAGCCAATTTCAATCAAGTCCAACCATCCAAACACAATCCATAGGGTGTAGGGAAGCTGTTCAGATCATCACAACTCATCTGTAACACCTCCAAATCAAAAATCACTTTGAACTTGCTGTCACGACCTAAAGGTAAGCCTAAACTTGGGCATCTCTCAATCTATGCATATTTCCTCGCACAATAATTTGGCCATATGTTCATAATCATGCATGGAATGTTTTCCCGCAATTAATTGCATTGTTTGAATCGTGTATCAAAAATCCTAGCCTTCATGCAGAAATTAGGGTTCTTGAGGTCTCTTCGTGATTTCTTGTTGTATGTTTAATTTAAATGAAATTAAAGTACATAGACATGATCGTGAGGTTGAGGAGAGCATAATGATATGTAGATTGCATGTTATAATCAAGTATTCAGTGAGATTGGATAGAAAATGCAAATCAGCCAAACCCAGAAAACGCGCGTGTTCTTGGCGCCATTTTCAGATTTTCAAATATTTGAATTTTGTGATTTTGTTTAATTGATTCAAAAATTAATTTCTCTCTGAGTTTTAATGATTTTGAGTTGATTCTTTTTTTAATAATTCACAAAAATGTTAAAATATTTTATTTTCACAAAAAAATCCCAAAAATATTATTTATTTCATATAATTGATATTTTTGCAAAGAATTAATATTTTAATTATTTTTGACATTTTAAATATTTTTTCTACATTGATTTTGCAACGTTTAATGCTTTCTAATTATTTTGTAGGTCAATACTTAATTTTTGAAGCATTAATCCAAGATCACAATTTGTTTTCCATGTGTTAAACAATTTTTGATCATTTTAATTGAATTTTTATTCAATTAAATACATTTTGAAAACAAATTAGGGTTTTGGATTAATTCAACCCTCATAAATCATTTTCAAAACTTGTTTGGGCCTCTATTAGAGTGTAAGACCCAATCCTTTTTTTGACCAAATCATTTTTGGGCCTCACTTATTGTATAAGTCCCGATACCGTCAAAAAACAAATGGCGCGATCGTCGCCTTTTCAAAAATCATTTGGGCCTACCCTCGAGTAGTAAGACCCATTTCTTTTCTTTAAAACACTTTGGGCCTCTTGAGAGAGTGTAAGACCCATCCCCCCTTGTACAAAAACGTTTTGGGCCTCACTCATTGTATAAGTCCCTCTGTACAAGTAAACGGCGCGATTGTCGCCCGTTTAAAAATAAAAATCATCTGGGCCTCTCCTTGAGCTATAAGACCCATTCAAAACACTTTGGGCCTCTTGAGAGAGTGTAAGACCCAATCCCCCTTTTAACCAAAACATTTTGGGCCTCACTTATTGTATAAGTCCCTCTGCGTTAAAAGAAAACCTCGTAGAGGAAAATACGACTTTATGGTCAA
The DNA here is from genome assembly GCA_022829125.1 of Lathyrus tuberosus. NCBI lineage: Eukaryota > Viridiplantae > Streptophyta > Magnoliopsida > Fabales > Fabaceae > Lathyrus > Lathyrus tuberosus. The sequence continues at coordinate 1,020,778 of JALAZF010000185.1, forward strand.
GTACACTGCTCCCGAAAGCTCTCGTATCAGGCTCGAAGATATCCAGTCAACTGGATGGGGAGATACAGCTGAGAGCACCAATGCTATGCAAAATGCAACAGAGGAATCCTCCTACGACAATTCTGCTTGGGAGACAGATTCCAATGATCCTACTCCACCAGAAATCAGTGTCATTTCTGAAGACAAATCAAGGAAGGTGCCAGACTTTATGATTCACCAAGGAGTTCGCCGCCAATGGGTTGCCGTCGAGGTTCCGAAGGTCGTCCATCGGTCAAAGTAATTGCCATCTTTAACCTTTTACCCTACCCAGGTGAAACGGATGTTTTGATATGGCTCGCTTTTTGTAAATTTCCCTGTTCGCTTTTCCCAGAGTGAGTGAGTTTTGTTTTATAGGGCTGTAGTTTCAAGATTCGACTTGTTCATTAATAAAATAACGTCGTTCTGTAATTTCCGCATTAATTGTTGTTTTCTCTTTTTGCTTTTTCAGAAAATGGTAATCCTAAAAAAAAAACAATTCAAAAATAAAAACAAGCAGTAAAATAAATACACTGCACACACTTACATTTTCTCTATCTCTTCTAAACACGAATCATCACGTCATGCAGATTGCTTGTTTTATACCCCGTTGAAACATACGATCCGATGCCTTCTCCCAACTTTGAGTTCCCGGTATTCGAGGCTGAAGAAGAAAATGACGACGAAATTCCAGAAGAGATCTCCCGACTACTCAGACAAGAGGAAAGGTCCATTGAACCTCACAAAGAGCCGTTGGAAATGGTAAACTTGGGTTCAGAAAAAGAGAGAAAAGAAATCAGGATCGGAGCATTGCTCAGTCCAACTGTCAAAGAAAGTTTAATAAAGCTTCTCAAAGAATTCCCCGATGTATTCGCTTGGTCCTATCAGGATATGCCAGGGTTGGATACCAGCATCGTGGAACATCACTTACCGCTAAGATCGGAATGTCCGCCAGTAAAGCAAAGGTTGAGACGGACTCACCCGGACATGGCCATCAAAATCAAAGAGGAGGTACAGAAACAGATCGACGCGGGTTTCCTTGCTACATCTGAATATCCTCAATGGTTAGCCAACATCGTACCCGTTCCCAAAAAGGATGGAAAGGTCAAAATGTGTGTTGATTACAGAGATCTAAACAAGGCAAGTCCAAAGGACGACTTTCCTTTACCACACATTGACATGCTGGTTGACAGCACAGCAAAGTTCAAAGTATTCTCCTTCATGGATGGATTCTCAGGCTATAACCAGATCAAAATGGCGCCGAAAGACATGGAGAAAACTTCGTTCATTACCCCATGGGGTACCTTTTGTTACAAGGTAATGTCGTTCGGTTTGAAGAATGCCGGGGCAACCTATCAAAGGGCCATGACTACTCTGTTTCATGACATGATACATAAGGAAATCGAGGTATATGTCGAGGATTTGATTGGAAAATCAAGAACAGAGGATGAGCACGTTGAACATCTGTCAAAATTGTTCGAACGTCTAAGAAAATTCAAGCTCCGCTTGAATCCCAACAAGTGCACCTTCGGTGTCCGTTCAGGGAAACTACTAGGGTTCATCGTCAGCCAGAAAGGAATTGAAGTTGATCCTGACAAGGTCAAGGCCATTCAAGAAATGCCTTCTCCGAAAACTGAAAAACAAGTCAGAGGATTCCTGGGACGTTTGAACTACATCTCCAGATTCATATTCCTTATGACCGCGACATGTGCGCCGATTTTCAAATTACTCAAAAAGAACCAGGATTGCGTTTGGTCAGAAGATTGCCAAACCGCCTTCGACAGTATCAAGGGATATTTGTTGAATCCTCCGATCCTATCACCTCCAGTGGAAGGAAGACCACTGATCATTTACCTCACAGTCCTAGAGGACTCAATGGGATGTGTACTTGGCCAACAAGACGAAACTAAAAGGAAAGAGTCTGCCATTTACTATCTAAGCAAGAAGTTCACCGACTGCGAGACTCGGTACACAATGCTTGAGAAAACTTGTTGCGCTTTGGCTTGGGCAGCCAAACGTCTTCGCCAGTAAATGATTCATCATACTACTTGGTTGGTCTCCGAAATGGATCCAATCAAGTACGTTTTCGAAAAACCTGCTCTCACGGGAAGGATTGCCCGTTGGCAGATGTTACTATCAGAATATAACATAGAGTACCATGCTCAGAAAGCTGTTAAAGGAAGTTTTTTAGCCGATCATTTGGCTCATCAACCGATTGACGATCAAGAATCAATCGGGTTTGACTTCCCAGACGAAGATGTCATGTATCTAAAGATGAAAGATTGCGATGAACCGCTACCCAGTGAAGGGCCAGAACCAGGTTCCTAGTGGGGACTTATCTTTGACGGAGCATTCAATCATCATGGAAACGGAATTGGGGCAATCATTGTTACCCCTCAGGGTACCCACATTCCTTTCACTGCTAGACTTACGTTCAAATGTACGAACAACGAGGCCGAATACGAAGCATGTATCATGGGTCTCGAAGAAGCGATTGATTTAAGGATCAAAAACTTGGACGTATACGGCGATTCAGCCCTGGTTATTAACCAGATAAAAGGAGATTGGAACACATACCAATCAGGATTGATTCCTTACAAAGACTATGCAAGAAGGTTGTTACCCTTCTTCAACAGAGTCGACTTTCATCACATCCCTCGTGATGAGAATCACATGGCTGATGCATTAGCCACTCTCTCTTCCATGATTAGTGTAGGTCGATGGAATGACATACCTAAGATCGACATCATGCGCCTTGAACGGCCCGCTTACATCTTCGCGATTGAAGCAGTCATAGACGACAGACCTTGGTATCACGATATCAAATGCTTCCTTCAGAAACAAGAGTACCCATCTGGGGTACTCAGAAAAGACAGGAAAACCCTCAGAAGATTGGCTGGAAACTTCTTCCTGAGCGGTGACACTCTTTATAAGAGAAATTTTGACATGGTTTTGCTCCGATGTGTCGACAGACCAGAAGCAGACATGCTCATAAAAGAAATTCATGAAGGATCCTTTGGCACTCATGCCAACGGACACACAATGGCGAGAAAAATTCTCAGGGCCGGGTATTATTGGTTGACCATGGAATCCGACTGCTACAAGTACATGAGGAGGTGTCACAAGTGTCAGATATACTCCGACAAAATTCTTGTACCGCCATCACATCTCAAAGTTCTTTCTTCCCCGTGGCCTTTTTCCATATGGGGAATCGACATGATTGGTATGATTGAGCCCAAGGCTTCAAACGGACATCGGTTCATCCTGGTAGCCATTGATTATTTCACCAAGTGGGTCGAAGCAGCGTCATTCGCCAATGTAACCCGACAAGTGGTGGTCCGATTTATCAAAAACAATATCATCTGCCGTTATGGTGTTCCAAGCGAGATCATTACTGATAATGGATCTAACTTGAACAATAAGATGATGAAAGAGTTGTGTGCAGAGTTCAAGATCGAACACCATAACTCATCTCCCTACCGACCCAAGATGAACGGAGTGGTGGAAGCGGCTAACAAGAACATCAAGAAGATTGTTCAGAAGATGGTTGTAACCAACAAAGATTGGCACGAGATGCTACCCTTTGCTCTTCACGGTTATCGAACATCTATCCGCACTTCAACAGGGGCTACCCCTTTCTCTCTAGTGTATGGCATGGAGGCAGTGCTCCCCATAGAAGTAGAGATCCCATCAATCCGGGTATTGATGAAAGCTCAGCTCACCGAAGCTGAATGGTGTCAAAGTCGACACGACAAACTGAACCTGATCGAAGAAAAGAGAATCACGGCACTATGCCACGGTCAGTTATATCAACAAAGAATGAAAAGGGCGTTCGACAAAAAGGTCTGACCTCGTATTTTCAGAAAAGGAGACCTCGTGCTCAAGAAGATACAATCATTTCTCACTGACTCTCGGGGCAAATGGACCCCAAATTATGATGGCCCCTATGTGGTCACGAAAGCTTTCTCAGGCGGCGCCTTGAGACTTGCAACCATGGACGGAGAGGAATTTGCCTACCCCACGAATGTTGATGTAGTCAAGAAATACTTCGCCTAAAAAAAACGTATTGGTGGATTGAAAACCCGAAAGGGCGGTCTAGGCAAAAGTTAGAGACATGAAAAAAAATCATCCCGATGGATTGGAAATCTCATAGTACAATCCAGGCAAAAATTAGGGATAATGGCAAGTAACTATGTTCAACAGAGGCAAGTCCCTCAGCAGCAGTTACAGCATCATCTATCGAAGGAAATCTCCAGTCAAAGGTCATCTTCGACGGAAGCTTAGGATGTCCCGAACTCAAAGTTGGTAGAAGGATAGTGGTCGTTATGTTTCAACGTAGCCCTTTTCCCTGTAAATTACCATTTTCTAACTTTGTATATACTCTTTGGAATCACGCGTTTGGCTGATCTCCATCTTATCAACAAAATTTGAGCCCTTGTGCTTTTGTTTGTAATTCTTTACTTGTTTTAGCTTTACAGAACGACGTTGTTTAAACTTAATCAGCGATTCTTGAAATAAAACAAAAATAAATTTACTTGTTAAACTTTTTCTGCTTTTAAATTAAAGATGGCATTTCTTTTGACTGTTGAACATCAGAAGAACATCGATCGCTTCTCCCGAAGTAAGCGAACTTCAAAGTGCAGAATCAAAGTACTCCTTCTAAACCAGTTCGCCTGAATGAAGGGATCAACTGTGTCAGAGACCTTGTTTCGTCTGACATCCTCGGCCGAGTTCTCATCTCCTAAGCCCGATCAACATAGCTCCCAACGGGACTATCTCTCCTAAGCAAGATGGAATTGCTATTTTGAATCAACGGTACTTCTTCGCCCCGCGATGGCCGAGTATCTAATTGTGTTCATCTCTTAGTCTGTATGTCGCGTCTGTTTTGTCAGCATATACATACATACATCATGCATTTTTTATTTTGCATTCACATTTCATATTGCATCACTATCACTCTAGTCGGTCTTGTCCCCTAGTGGTAGAAGTCCTCTCCATCGAGTTGTCAGTTCTTGCCTCGTCAGGAAATACTGCGTCTGAACAACCTCGCTTCCAGTTTAATTCTGGAAAGAAGTTGGTCCTTGACCACTTTGATAACTTGAACCTCTAAAAAGCCAGAGAAAACTTTCAATAAGCATCACTCTTCGCCATTGAAGATGATATCCTTGCTTTCCCGGATTAAGGAAAATCCACAGAGAAAGCCTCGTGATCAGAGATTCGGCAGCACGCCAGTTTTGCTCCGAAAAACCACTGATGAGAAGGTCATTGGCACCTCAAAATTGGATCCCATCATATGGCATTTCTCCGGGAAGATCCCGAGAAAAGTATGATGTAACCCCAAACGAAAACAGTCTCTCAAGAGACTCGCTTTCCCCAGTAGAATCGACAAATGGCGTCTCCAAAACAGAGAAGTTTGTGTACCTCTACAACTCAGACGAATGGGTTCCCCAGCAAGTCTGACATCAAAACTTTTTCCACTCAAATGGCATCTCCCCAGGAAAATTCGGCGGGAAGTTTGAAGGAAAGCCGCTATGAATAGCGTCCCTTGTCAGTAAAGTTTATTGACAAAAGAAACTAAGACCAGTTCTTGGTAGGAAACCAGGATCGAGGGGAAGTTTATTTCAAAAGAAACTAAGACCAGTTCCTTGGTAGGAAACCAGGATCGAGGGGAAGTTTATTTCTGAAACTTAGACCAGTTCCTTGGTAGAAAACCAGGATCGAGGGGAAGTTCATTTCAGAGACTGAGACCAGTTCTTGGTAGGAAACCAAGAACGAGGGGAAGTTTAAATCAGAAACTAAGACCAGTTCCTTGGTAGGAAACCAGGATCGAGGGGAAGTTTACCTTTTCTAAGCATCATTGCTTAGCTAAAGAAGTTGAATGCGTAAGCTACCATTCATAGACACCATCAAAATTTCGGGTATTCCGATATTTAATCCTCTTGCACCCCGAATGCCCGAATCCCTTCGTCATTCACACCTTCGGGTCCAAGAAGATTAAATAGGGGCATCTGTAATACCCCAAATTTTGACCACTTAGATTTCCCATCATTGTGAAAATCATCATCACAATATGGATGAACCATCATGCTTCATCAGTCTCCCCAAAGATGGGTGAGCATCCAATACAATCACAATTAGGGTTTCAAACCCTCTCTGAGTGCTTAGACAAAGGATCAATCAAGAAATGACATGATCTTCAACTTGTCTAATCTCTTAAATATCCACAATGGATCAAAAAGGACTCCCACTTCAAGGATTAAGCACAAGGCTGCTCCCTTCTAGGTGGATCAAGTCTCAAGATCGACAGTGTCACCAAATTAGGGTTTTGGTCGACCAGGGCCTCCAGATGGAAATTTTCATCTGGGCACAAGGCAATGATCCAAAACATAACCTAATATACTTCATGGAACCTCATGAACCCATGCATCAAGTCAATTTTGCCTCATGGGATGCATTCATCAAAAATCAGGAATTAGGGTTTCTTGACCTAATTCACCCCTAAGTTGACTTTTGGGACAAACCATGAGCCAAGACCTCAAGACATGATTTGAGGGTCTCTAATATACCATATTGATCCATTTGGCACAATGGATTGATCCAAGAAACTTGAGCAACAAGTCTCAATTTCATCTGCACCACAATTAGGGTTTTAAGAGAAAAGTCAACTGTAACTTTGACTTTTGACCAAGACATGCTCCCAGACCCTAATACATGATTGAATATACCCTTTGACACCCATGGAACATGTCCATCGAGTTTGATTTAGGTCAAGGACATGATTTCCTGAAGAATTGCACAATTTGGAATTCATCTGATAAAAAGTCAACTGTGCACAAAAGTCAACTTTGACTTTTTGAGATTTTTCACCAAAATGGATTTTTAACCCTAAAATGATGTTAATGTATGATTTGAATCATCATTCATCAAGAAAAATCAAGAAAACTAAGATAACTTCTAAAAGGGGTAACCATAAAACTTAGAAATTTTTCTAAGTTAAAAATAAAGTGGCAAAGGTACCAACTTTGGAGGACCATAACTCCTAAACCACAAGGCCATTTTTTCTCATCCAAAGATGGATTTGTAGCCCTCATTATGACCTACAAAAACTTCAACTACAAGTCATTCCAATTCATTAAGGATTGAGTTATGGAGTGATCAAAGTGGCTGAAAAGTGAAAATGTCACTTTTTCCAACACTTAGTGAAATTTTCACTAAGTCAGATTCTGCTTCACTTTTTGCCAAATGTAGGGGGATTTTTCACTTGGAATCAAAAGAGATCAAAACCAAACTTGTTCAAACAGTTGTTGTATCATGTAAGAGCTTTCCAAAATGGCCAAGAACATTGCCAAATTCAACCTACACCATGAGATACAACATTGCCAAGTTGCCTTGCTGAAATCTGTCAAGGCAAGGCAGAATTTGCAACTTTGGTCGATTTGCCAAAATCAGCCAAATTCAATTGCTCCTATCCACTTGGACACCTCAGAGGATTGAATCTAAAGGGGACAATCACTGAGCCAAGCCTCCAAAGTCCATGGAACAAGAAATAGCATGTTGAACCTAGAATGGCCAAAATAGGGACAAGACTTCAAATTTGGAATGAGGCATTCAATGAAACCATCAAGGTGGCATGGACTGAGCCATTCTCATCTGAAATCAGTCAAGACTTATCCAAGACCAAGGGGACCAAAGCTCTGTGCCCTAACCTCTAGTCAATGGCTAGAGGAGACTTGGATTTTCACTTGCCAACATTGGCCAAACCTACTTACCAGCTGCCATGCACTATTCCTTGCAAAACAAACTTGCTCTACTATAAATAGAGCTCAATTGTGGTCAGTTTGAGTACACCAAAGCCATCTAACAGATGCTTTCCTCAAAATCTCTTCTTTCACTCCAATTTTGCCTTCTAAGGCAAGTCACTATCGGGTTTTGAGTTTGAGAGCAATTCCAATCAAACCAATCACTCACACACCTCACATACATCACATATGAGCTTATCAAACACTTAGATTACTTCTGAAACATCAATTTCACAAAATCACCAGCTGGTTGCTCAAGGTTTTAACCAAAGTGCAGCTGAGGTACCACAAAATGATCCAGCCAATTTCAATCAAGTCCAACCATCCAAACACAATCCATAGGGTGTAGGGAAGCTGTTCAGATCATCACAACTCATCTGTAACACCTCCAAATCAAAAATCACTTTGAACTTGTTGTCACGACCTAAAGGTAAGCCTAAACTTAGGCATCTCCCAATCTATGCATATTTCCTCGCACAATAATTTGGCCATATGTTCATAATCATGCATGGAATGTTTTCCCTCAATTAATTGCATTGTTTGAATCGTGTATCAAAAATCCTAGCCTTCATGCAGAAATTAGGGTTCTTGAGGTCTCTTCGTGATTTCTTGTTGTATGTTTAATTTAAATGAAATTAAAGTACATAGACATGATCGTGAGGTTGAGGCGAGCATAATGATATGTAGATTGCATGTTATAATCAAGTATTCAGTGAGATTGGATAGAAAATGCAAATCAGCCAAACCCAGAAAACACGCGTGTTCTTGCTTGTGTTCTTGGCGCCATTTTCAGATTTTCAAATATTTGAATTTTGTGATTTTGTTTAATTGATTCAAAAATTAATTTCTCTCTGAGTTTTAATGATTTTGAGTTGATTCTTTTTTTAATAATTCACAAAAATGTTAAAATATTTTATTTTCACAAAAAAATCCCAAAAATATTATTTATTTCATATAATTGATATTTTTGCAAAGAATTAATATTTTAATTGTTTTTGACATTTTAAATATTTTTTCTACATTGATTTTGCAACTTTTAATGTTTTCTAATTATTTTGTAGGTCAATACTTAATTTTTGAAGCATTAATCCAAGATCACAATTTGTTTTCCATGTGTTAAACAATTTTTGATCATTTTAATTGAATTTTTATTCAATTAAATACATTTTGAAAACAAATTAGGGTTTTGGATTAATTCAACCCTCATAAATCATTTTCAAAACTTTTTTGGGCCTCTATTAGAGTGTAAGACCCAATCCTTTTTTTGACCAAATCATTTTTGGGCCTCACTTATTGTATAAGTCCCGATACCGTCAAAAAACAAACGGCGCGATCGTCGCCTTTTCAAAAATCATCTGGGCCTACCCTCGAGTAGTAAGACCCATTTCTTTTCTTTAAAACACTTTGGGCCTCTTGAGAGAGTGTAAGACCCATCCCCCCTTGTACAAAAACGTTTTGGGCCTCACTCATTGTATAAGTCCCTCTGTACAAGTAAACGGCGCGATTGTCACCCGTTTAAAAATAAAAATCATCTGGGCCTCTCCTTGAGCTATAAGACCCATTCAAAACACTTTGGGTCTCTTGAGAGAGTGTAAGACCCAATCCCCCTTTTAACCAAAACATTTTGGGCCTCACTTATTGTATAAGTCCCTCTGCGTTAAAAGAAAACCTCGGCGCGATCGCCATTTTTAAACGAAAAATCATTTGGGCCTACCCTCGTGTTATAAGCCCCTCTCTTTTCTTTAAACCTTTTTTGGGCCTCTTGAGAGAGTGTAAGACCCATCCCTTTGTACAGAAAACCTTTTTGGGCTCCAGTCACTTGTATAAGTCCCGCTGTACAAAGTCAAACAGTGTGTTCACTGATAAAACCCTGGGCCTCTCCTTGAGCTGTAAGCCCCAAATCTTTCTTTTTCAAAGCACTTTCTCCTTTGATTTTGAATATACTGTTGTTTTCAATTTTTCTTTGTTGAACAACTAACCAAACAGCATGGAAGCACTACAACCGAGTAAGTGGTTATCGCTTTCATTTACTGCTTTCATATTATAAACTGTATTGTGGGGCTGTTTCACTGTAAGTCTCCTTTCATAAACTCATATATATATATATAACTGTATTGTGGGGCTGCTCACTGTAAGTCTCCTTTCATAAACTCATATCTACTGTGTAATAATAGTATAGATATTTCGAGTTTCCCCGGCAACTACGTCTAGAACTAGGTGACGCCGTTTCATTTATTCGTAGAAATAGACGCCTAGATCCCCAATAGGAGCACCAGATACAGTCTTCTCTTCGGCTGTCCTCCTTAGGAATCGTCAAGAAGCTCTACTCCCCAAGATGAATGTATTCTCCGTGAATGGCATCTTTGAGTTTCTTCCAAATTCTCGAACTTTCCTGACTTGATCTATTCCTTGTGGATAGCATACCTTGAATGTCTCGGGGTTTGGGTACCCACTACGGTCATAATCTTGGACCTTAACTAAGGAACCCTCTTTAAAAGTTAAAAGTCGCTGGATAGTAAACCTCGCACATTTACCAGTGGTTTTTATCTTTAAAAGAGTTATCTCTCCTAATGGAAAGGAGATGATAGACCCACGGGCTTCTTAAAAGCATCGGCCTCCTCTTGGGCATTATTCAAGGACACTACGGCTTCTTAGAAGTATTCACAACCTCCTCTTAGGCTTCGTATAATGATCTCTTCCTTCGGGAATGATAGCCTCCTCTTAGGCTTCGTACAAGGACCCGTCGGCTTCTTAAAAGTTTCCATCCTCCTCTTGGGCTTCGTACAAATTGTCCCGACGACCTCCTAGAGGTATAGGAACAGAACCTAGTCATCCTCATAGAACAGTCCTTTCATAGAGTCTACTACTATTTCTCAAAGCATAGTACAAAAGAAAAAAACTCTAGACTTGGACAGTCTAACTTCCTTGAGTCTCAAAGACATTCTCAAGTGACCCCTTCGTTAAATAGGAAGGAAACCCGCAGACTCGGACAGTCTCAATACCCTTTGGATTTCCCGTTTCCTCAAAGAGAAGGAAATATCCCTGATCCTCAAATCAAATCCCTGAGTACAGTGTTGCTCATATAAGAACTGATTTTCTCTTTTAAAATCAGTATATTGGATCTGTCACTCAACTGAAACAAACCTTTAGCCTCCATCTCGGGCTTCGTACGAGATACAAAAACACTCTCTTGTTGAGTATCAAAGACTCTCTTGTTGAGTCAAACTTTTAGCCTCTATCTCGGGCTTCGTACGAGACACAAAGACTCCCTCGTAGAGTCAAACAAACAATAGCCTCTATCTCGGGCTTCGTACGAGACACAAAGACTCTATCGTCGGGTCAAAAACTTTTAGCCTCTCTCTCGGGCTTTGTACGAGACACAAAATAGCCTCCTCTTAGGCTTTGTATAATGATTTTCCTAGCGGAAATTAGCCTCCTCTTAGGCTTTTGTATAAGAAAACCACTGGTTGATCCAATCAACCTTTTAGCATCAAAGATGTGCCTCGTTCACAGTACACAAACATCAACAACTCCTTCATCTAATCGCTGTAAGCGGCAAGCCTCTGGATCATCTATATCCATGCCACTGTCCCTCTTTTAGCATGAGAAATTCCTAAGGAAAGATGGCATTGCTCTACACTGAGTTAAAGTCTTCTCCTTCAGGTTAAAACCCTTTCTTCGAAAATTATGGCATTGCTCAGATCCGCGTATCCCAGTTAAAGTAATTCTCCTTCCCCCTCTTTAGAGATGACAAATTCTCTCTAAAGTCGAGGTCTTTCAGCTTCACGTTTTGGGCTTTGAACAAGACACAAATAGACCTTTCAGCTTCACATCTTGGGCTTTGAACAAGATACAAACCACCTTTCGCTTCACGTCTTGGGCATTGAACAAGACACAGAAAACACCCATTTCCTCCCATAGAATAGGAGGAACTACGAACGCTCTGATTTCCCTGTTTCGGTAAACGGGAATACGTAGGCATAAGATCGAAAGAAAAGATCTTAGCGAGCGCAATCAACAAAAAACCCAAATCCCATATCTCCATCAATCAAAAGCAGTAATTCAAAAGCATCAGTCCTAACATCCTAATCCTTGTTCCCCGCCAGAAACCTTCTGCCCAGGTAAAAAAGATAAAAGAAAACAGTATTGGCGAAAATACAAATAACCAGTACAAAGGCCCCCCCACATTGATAGCATCTGTAACCTAACAGACCGCTGTTTAAACTCAGTATGCAAAGCAGGGTTAATTGGAGACATCTATTTCCCTTCCTTATCCAGCTCACAATAGGATAAAAAATGAATTGACCTGTAGTTTTAAGCTCAACCGCAGAGAGCGACCAGCGCTTAAGAACCGCGTCCAAAATCGCTCGCTACACATCCGAAGAGATAGAAAGCAGTCGAAATTATGCTTATCTCAAGAGGCATACTTATGGAAGATTCTCGAAAAGTTTTGTAGGTCGAATTCAAAGCCTGTTGTGACTCCGACAAACCCTCAATTCAAGCTTAGTATATATCAGTGTCCCAGTACTTATGTCAAAAGAGCTTATATGAATAGCATTTCATATGCTAATATAGTGGGTTGCTTGATGTATGTTATGGTTTGTACTAGACTTGACGTAACATATGCAGTAATTCTTGTAAGCAGGTACATGGCAAATCCTGGAAAGGCTCACTGGGAAGCATTGAAGTGGATTCTAAGGTACATAAATGGGTCTCTGAACAGAGTCCTAATTTATGGTGGAACCTTGGGTGAATATAGTAAATTAACAATCGAAGGGTATGTCGACTCTGATTATGCAGGTTGTATGGATTCCAGAAAATCTATTTCTGGATATGTGTTCACCATGTTTGGCACAACAATTAGTTGGAAAGCAACACTTCAGAAGGTTATTTCCTTATCAACCACTGAAGCGGAATATATCGCCCTAATTGAAGCTGTGAAGGAAGCATTGTGGCTTGAAGGTTTTGCAAAGGAGCTGAAACTTCAAGGTCAAGTTATCACTGTTAAATGTGATAGTCAAAGTACAATACACATGTCAAAGAATTCAGCCTATCATGAGCGAACCAAGCACATCGATGTGAGGTTGCATTTCGATAGAAGGGTAATCGAGCGTGGAGAAGTCCAAGTGCTGAAGGTTTTGACAGAATATAATGCTGCTGATATGATCACCAAGACATTGCCCATTTGCAAGTTTGTCACTGTATGTAGTTGATAAAGTTTCATGAAGAAAGCTAGTGTGTTCCTTGATGTTATAGAGTTTGTTCCAAGGTGGAGATTTGTGAATTATTGGATCAAACTCTAGTATGATCAAATGTAGCTTCTTGGTTCGACAGTTTGACAGATGTTTAGCATGCAGTCGAAGGTCGTTCACATGCTATTGTCGAAGTAGTGTATGCTGCATTCGGAGTAGGGTCAAACATGCAGTTGTCGAAAATGCTAGATTTGTTAGCGTGTTGAATTGGGCTTGTTTGTTATGTCCAATTGCGTAAATTAGTTTGTACCCTAAGTTAGCTTGTAATGGGTAATAGTTAAAAAGGCCCATTAGTTTAGTATGTTAAGTATTATTATAAATAACATACTAGTCTCTCATCATATGTGTGGCAAAACCCTAATTAGGGTGAGAGGGTTATTGGTTATTATTGAGTGCTTGTAACCTGATTTGAAGAGAAAGTAAATAATAGCAATTATAAATAATCCTTGTTGTTCTTCTTTGTTGTGAATTAGGATGCCTTAAAACACAGCATAATAGGTTTCTTTACGATCAAGAAATGCACAAAGGTTAGGGTTAAAGGGAAAAACAAGGAAAAACAACAAGGATTGATTATAACTATTATTATTTACTTTCTCATCAAATCAGATTACAAGTACTCAAGAATAACAAATAACTCTCTCACCCTAGTTAGGATTTGCCACACCACACTTAAGATGAGAGACTGGTATGCTATTTATAATAAAACCTAACATACTAAACTAATAGGCTTTTTAACAATTACCCATTACAAGCTAACTTAGGGTACAGGATAACTTAAACAATTGGATCCTTAACACAAGGCCCAAATCGACAACTACATACTAGAACACAATTCGACTACAACATGTAGGTCTTCGACAACAACATGTGAACAGACTTCGACGACATGCTTAACTAGAGTTCGATCCAAAATCTCACAAATCTCCACCTTGGATCTAACTCTATAACATCTAGAAGCAAACTAGTTTTCTTTATGCAGCTTTATCAACTGCATACAGTGGAAGAACTTGCAACTGCACAACGTCTTGGTGATCATATCAGCAGCACTATGATCAGTCAAAACTTTTAGCAGTTAGACTTCTCCATGCTCGATTACCCCTCTGGCGAAATGCAGCCTCATATCAATGTGCTTGGTTCACTCATGATAAGCTGAATTCTTCGACAGGTGTATTACACTTTGACTATCACACTTAACAGTGACAACTCGACCTTGAAGTTTCAGATCCTTTGCAAAACCTTCAAGACACAATGCTTCCTTCACAGCTTCAGTTAGGGCGATATATTCCGCTTCAGTGGTTGATAAGGCAACAACCTTCTGAAGTGTTTCTTTCCAAATGATTGATGTCCCAAACATAGTGAACACATAACCATAAATAGATTTTCAAGAATCCATACAACCTGCATAATCAGAGTCGACATATCCTTCGATTGCTGATTTACTATCTTCACCCAAGGCTCCACCATAAATTAGGACTCTGTTTAGAGACCCATTTATATACCTTAGAATCCACTTCAATGCTTTCCAGTGAGCCTTTCCAGGATTCACCATGTACCTGCTTACAAGACTTACTGCATATGTTATGTCAGGTCTAGTACATACCATATCATACATCAAAGAACCCACTATATTAGCATTTGGAATGCTATTCATATAAGCTCTTTCAACATAAGTACTGGGACACTGATCTATAGTCAGCTTGAATTGAGGGTTTGTCGGAGTCACAGCAGGCTTTGAATTCGACATACCATACTTTTCGAGAATTTTCTGTAGGTATGCCTCTTGAGATAAGCATAATTTCGACTGCTTTCTATCTCTTCGGATGTCAATCCCAAGAATCTTGGATGCAGCTCCCAGATCCTTCATATCGAACTCATTATTGAGTTCAGCCTTCACCCTCATTACATTTCTAATGAAAGTTATGTGTGCCATGAACTTATCGAATCTCCTATTCCATTGTCGAGGTGATTGTTTCAGTCCATATAAAGACCTCTTCAGCTTGAACACGTAATCTTCCTTCCCCTTTTTGACACACCCTTCAGGTTGCCTCATTAGGATTGTTTCATCTAGATCACCATACAAGAACGCAGTCTTCACATCCATCTTTTCCAGTTCAAGGTCGAACTGTGCCACCGTGGAAAGTAACATTCGAATATACCTGTTCTTCATAATAGAAGAGAACACATCATTGAAGTTGACACCTTCTTTCTGAGTGAACCCCCTAGCAACAAATATTGCCTTGTATCTCTTTGACGCCACTCCTTCGATTCCTTCCATAACTTTGAAAATCCACTAACACCTGACTAACCTGGCTCCAACAGGTTTCTTGATCTATTCCCAGGTGTAGTTATCATGAAGAGATTTCATCTCATCATCCATGGCCTTCAACCATTCAGTCTTCTTTCGAATCCTCATAACTTCCTTATAGTCTCTAGGTTCTTCGTCGAGAACCTCACTTGTAGAGATTAAGGCATAAGCTATAAGATCTGCATACCCAAGTCTCTGAGGTGGCTTAATTACTCTCCTCGACTTATCTCTTGCTAGCAGGTAGTCATTATCAGTCTCATCATCTTCGACAGCAGCTTCTGCTTCTTCTTCGACTTTATTTGGGATATACAATTCAGCATCAACATGCTCCACCTCAATAGGAATGTCTCCCTGTTCCAGCTCTTCGTCAGCATCATGAATTTTCTTGAAGGCCATCTCAGCTTCATTGAAAACTACATCTCGACTGGTGATACACCTAATGTGACCTGGATCTAGGCACCATAGCCTATAAGCTTGTACTCCTCCCGGGTATCCCATGAACATGCATTTCAGAGCTCTAGGTTTGACCTTGTCTTGCCTAATGTGAGCATAGGCCATGCACCCAAATACTCTCAGTCTGTCGAGACTAGGTGGATGTCCCGACAAAACTTCTTCAGGTGTCTTCATATCTAACACAGTCGAAGGAAATCTGTTTATCAGATATGTTGCTGTCGAAACAGCCTCAACCCAAAACACCTTTTTTAACCCAACACTAGTCAACATGTATCTAACTCTTTCTAAAATAGTTCGATTAAACCTTTCCGCCAAACAATTTTTTGTGGAGTACCTGTAGTAGTTTTGTGCCTTGCAATACCTGAGGCAACACAAAAGTTATCGAACGCCTCATTGCAAAATTCAAGGCCATTGTCGGTTCTCAACCTCTTGACCTTTCTTCCAGTCTAATTTTCGACCACAGTCTTACAACCTTTGAAATTCTCAAAAGTTTCATCCTTAGTCTTCTGGATGAATACCCATAACTTTCTGGAATAATCATCGACTATGGATAGAAAATACCTTGCTCCTGAATGTGATGGACACCTTGTAGGCCCCCAAAGATCAGCATGGATGTAATTAAGGGATCCATGAGTTCTTTGTTTGCCTTTGTTGAACTTCACTCTGCAAGATTTTTTAAGTACACAAGGTTCACAAAATTTTAGCTTTTCGACTTTGTCTCCTCCAAGCAAATTTTGTTTCCCTAATTCGACCAGACCCCTTTCACTGACATGGCCCAATCTCATGTGCCAAATTTCTGTTTTCGACAAAGGTTTCTTGGATGCAACATTTGTCGAACCACTTATAACTTCAGCCTCAAGGGTATACAAGCCTTGTTTCTTTACGTCTCTCAAGACTTCCTTCGACCCCTTCATGACTCTTAGGATACTTTTCTCTCCTTTAAAAACATATCCCTTCATGTCGAATTCACCAAGAGAAATCAAATTTCTCTTCAAATCAGGTACATACCTGACTTCAGTCAATAACCTTATTGACTCATCATGGAGCTTGAATCTCACAGATCCAATACCTTCAATTTTGTAAGCTTTGTTGTTTCCCAGCAGCACTGATCCACCATCTTGATCACATAGCTCCTCGAACAATTCTCTGTTTGGAGTCATGTTCCAAGTGCAACCTGAATTAATTATCCACTCTTTTCTTGAGTTTCCACTTGAAACCACAAGAACCTCAGATGATTCGAAGTCATCTTGAACAATGGTTGTGTTGCCATTATCCATACCACCATGATCTTTCAGGCGTTCAGGGGACACTTTTCTTGTGTGACCCTCCTTATTACAGTGATAGCATCGAATACCAGATGCCTAGCCACTATAAGACTTCTGCTGACTTTTACGTTGCTTCTTGTTGAACTTACCATCCTTTCGCAAGAATTTTCCCTTAACGGCCAAACCTTCACTAACCGTCGAAGTTTTATGCTCCTTTCGTTTGTTCAAGTCCTTAGAATACAAGTATGATTGAACTTCTTCAAAGCTCCGGTACTCCCTTCCATACAGGAGAGTTTCTTTGAAGTGAGCATGTTTTCTTTGGCAAAGCGCACAACAACAATAGTGCTTGATCTTCATCATCAATCTTCACATCAATATTTTCAAGACAAAGGATCAGCTTATTGAACATATCCAACTGGTCAGCCAACACTTTGTCTTCACTCTTCTTGAATGAATACAAAGCTTGCTTCAAGTAGAGTCGATTCACCATAGATTTGGTCATGTACAAACTTTCAAGTTTCAACCAT
Organism: Lathyrus tuberosus; assembly: GCA_022829125.1. Taxonomy (NCBI): domain Eukaryota; kingdom Viridiplantae; phylum Streptophyta; class Magnoliopsida; order Fabales; family Fabaceae; genus Lathyrus; species Lathyrus tuberosus. The sequence goes on from JALAZF010000185.1 coordinate 1,038,394, forward strand.
AACCTCGATATCGTAGTCTCCTTCAATACCTGTCAGAGAACCTTATCAGCAAGGCTCAACAATATTGCGCTGTGGGCTTTCTCTATCATGGCCATCTTTTCTTTTTCCGTTAACATAGGGTACATGGCTGCGTCTCCCTTCAACGCTTCCAAACAACCCTACTGAACTAGTAGGGCTTTCATCTACAAGTGCCACAGACCGAAATCGTTCACTCCGGTAAACTTTTCAATCCCATACTTTGTTGAAGGCATGTCCTCCACGCCCACCGCACCAATTTGTTGTGAATTAGGATGCCTTAAAACACAGTATAATAGGTTTCTTTACGATCAAGAAACACACAAGGGTTAGGGTTAAAGGGAAAAACAAGGAAAAAAGAACAAGGATTGATTATAACCGTTATTCTTTACTTTCTCTTTAAATTAGATTACAAGTACTCAAGAATAAAAAATAACCCTCTCACCCTAATTAGGATTTGCCACACCACACTTAAAATGAGAGACTAATATGCAATTTATAATAAAATCTAACATACTAAACTAATGGGCTTTTTAACAGCTACCCATTACAAGCTAACTTATGGTACAAGCTAACTTAAAAAATTGGATCCTTAACACAAGGCATAAATCGACAACTCCATACTAGAACACAATTCGATAACAGCATGTATGTCTTCGACAACAACATGTGAACAGACTTCGACGGCATTCTTAACTAGAGTTCGATCCAAAATCTCACAAATCTCCACCTTGGATCTAACTCTATAACATCAAGAAACAAACTAGTTTTCTTCATGCAACTTTATCAACTGCATATAGTGGAAGAACTTGCAACTGCACAACATCTTGGTGATCATATCAGCAGCATTATGATCTATCGAAACCTTCAGCACTTGGACTTCTCCATGCTCGATTACCCCTCTGACAAAAAGCAGCCTCACATCAATGTGCTTGGTTCGCTCATGATAAGCTGAATTCTTCGACAGGTGTATTGCACTTTGACTATCACATTTAACAGTGGCAACTCGGCCTTGAAGTTCCAGCTCCTTTGCAAAACCTTTAAGCCATAATGCTTCCATCACAGCTTCATTTAGGGCGATATATTCCACTTCAGTGGTTGATAAAGTTTCTAGAAGTGTTTCTTTCCAACTGATTGTTATCCCAAACATAGTGAAGACATATCCAAAAATAGATTTTCTAGAATCCATACAACCTGCATAATCAGAGTCGACATATTCTTCAAATATTGATTTACTATCTTCACCCAAGGCTCCACCATAAATTAGGACTCTGTTTAGAGACCCATTTGTTATTTCCTTGGTTTTATGGTTGGCATTATTTTGCTAAAACTCATGTAGCAGCAGATGTTGAATGAAGATGTCTAAAAATATGTTTCACTACTCTTTGTTCAACATGTCGAATGAAGATGTTCCATGACTGCTCATAGGACATCGCGCTGTGAAGTCAGGTTTTATTGTAGATTCTATTACAAAGATTTGTAACTGAATATTTGGTTATCCTATGTGGCATCCAAAGCATTTTTGGATTAGGGTTACTTGTTGGTTTTCGGATTTGCTGCTGTTTCTAATTATGGAGACATAATAGGAAACTTTGGATTGAAGACCTATTTTATTGGAGTTAATTTTGCAGATTTGTGAGCAGCCTAATTGCTGCGTCTTTGAAGCCCAAATTCAGTCCAGATTTCAAGCTATAAATAGACTGATGTAAACCTAGTTTTAGGTGTCGAACTTACATGTATTTTTAGGGTTGTGTGCTTGTGTTTTGTGAGCCTAACTGGTATCTTATGATAACAGTATAAGGAATGTAGTGTAAGTTGTGTAAGGTTGCTCATAAGCTTTTAAGCATTGAGTAGCTGTGTGTTAATTCTCATAAGCTGTGAAGTATTGAGAATTTGTGTTTCGACCATTGTTACTTGTCGTGTAAGGAACCAGTCACGGGTTGTGATTGAAGAGGGATATGAGGAGGGCCTCATACCTAGGGGAGTCTTAGGTAGAAGTCATAGGAAGGGTAGTGATTAAGTGAGCTGATTGAACCGGGTGTGGTTATCAGTGAATTGATACTATCAAATATTGATTTCATCCCTGGCTTGGTAGCCCCCAGATGTAGGATAGTTAGATCCGAACTGGGTTAACAATTTCTGGTGTTCTTTACATTTTATGCACACTTTTATTTTGAACTTGTTCATTGTTGTTGTATATCAGTGTCTCGACATCTCGATAGGACATCTGATATATAGGCCAGAATTTCACCATTTATGTACCTTAGAATCCACTTCAATGCTTGCCAGTGAGCCTTTCCAGGATTCACCATGTACCTGCTTACAAGACTTACTGCATATGTTATGTCAGGTCTAGTACAGACCATATCATACATCAAAGAACCCACAATATTAGCATATGGAATATTATTCATATAAGCTCTTTCGACATAAGTACTGAGACACTGATCTATAGTCAGCTTGAATTGAGGGTTTGTCGGAGTCACAACAGGCATCATACTTTTCAAGAATCTTCTGTATGTATGCCTCTTGAGATAAGCATAATTTCGATTGTTTTCTAACTCTTCGGATTTAAATCCCAAGAATACTGGACCAGCTCCCGGATCCTTCATATCGAACTCCTTTTTGAGTTCAGCCTTCACCCTCATTACATTTCTGTTCTGGACTGGGCTGTGATTTCCTACAATCAAGCAGGCCCAATCCATACAACTTGATGAAGCCCAATAAAGTCCTAGAGAAAGGTACATGACTACCATACGCGAGGCCAAAGGCATGTTGGGCACCCTGAGGATCCGAGGACACTTGAGCATCCAAGGACAAAGGAAGACATCACACCATGATGAAATGGACCTCCTCGACAGATTAGCTTCTCCCCACGAGAGTACTCCTAATCTCGTTGACTCATGGTCCTCGACAAGAATGGTTCTCCCCTATTAGGTCATGTCCAGACCACGACCACCATATTTCCTCGACATTGTAGACTCTCCCCCGAGGAGTCTACTAACGGTCTTATCTATGTAGACACGTTTCATGTAACCGTCTACTAATGGCATTAAAGGAACGGTTACACTAGGGTGTTGACCACGAGCTGGTCATTATTACTACACTTAAGCCCTAGCAGTTACTTGGAACGGGTCACACGTTGGTCCCACCCGTTGCATGTAACCGTTGGCCACGCGCTGGGGGTCTCCTATAAATATCCTCTCACTTGAGAGGGTCAGATAAGTCAACTTCTTACTCTCACTTATTTTCTCTGTATTTGCTGTGCACTCACTGACTTAAGCATCAGAGTGTCTTGCAGGTACACCCCCCGCCGTCTTTCATCATCATTGGAGTAACAACAAGTCCAGACGTCGTTGGCCATCCTTAAACTGTCTGATCCAGGTACGATCAATTTCTAATGAAACTTATGCGTGCCATGAACTTGTCGAGTCTCCTATTCCACTGTCGAGGTGATTGTTTCAGTCCATATAAACATCTCTTCAGCTTGAACACATAATCTTCCTTCCCCTTTTCGACATACCCTTCAGGTTACCTTATCAAGATTATTTCATCTAGATCACCATACAAGAACGCAGTCTTTACATCCATTTGTTCCAATTCAAGGTCGAACTGTGCCACCGTGGCAAGCAACATTCGAATGAACATGTTCTTCACATCAGGAGAGAACACATCATTGAAGTGGACACCTTCTTTCTGAGTGAACCCCCTAGCAACAAATCTTGCCTTATATCTCTTCTACACCACTCCTTCGATTCCTTTCTTAACTTTGAAAATCCACTTACAACTGACTAACCTGGCTCGAACAGGTTTCTTGATCTATTCCCAAGTGTTATTATCATGAAGAGATTTCATCTCATCATCCATGGCCTTCAGTCTTCAGTCTTCTTTCTACTCCTCATAACTTCCTTATAGTCTCTAGGTTCTTCTTCGAGAACCTAACTTGCAGAGATTAAGGCATAAGATATAAGATCTATATACCCAAGTCTCTGAGGTGGCTTGATGACTCTCCTCGACCTGTATCTTGCTAGCAGGTAGTCATTATCAGTCTCCTCATCTTCGATAGCAGCTTCTTCTTCTTCTTCGACTTCATCTAGGATATGCAATTCAACATCAACATGCTCCACCTCAACAGGAATCTCTCCCTGTTCCAGCTCTTTGTTAGCATCATCAATTTTCTTGAAGGCCATCTCAGCTTCATTGAAAACTACATCTCGACTGGTGATACACCTCCTGTGACCTGGATCTAGGCACCATATCCTATAAGCTTTGACTCCTCCAGGGTATCCCATGAACTTGCATTTCAGAGCTCTAGGTTCAAAATTGTCTTACCTAATGTGAGCATAGGCCACGCAGCCAAATACTCTCAGTCTGTCGAGACTATGTGGATGTCCCGACAAAACTTCTTCAGGTGTCTTCATATCTAACGCAATCGAAGGACATTTGTTTATCAGATATGTTGTTGTCGAAACAGCCTCAGCCCAAAACACCTTCTTTAACCCAACACTAGTCAACATGCATCTAACCCTTTCCAAAATAGTTCGATTAAACCCTTCCGCCAAACCATTTTTTTGTGGAGTACCTGCAGTAGTTTTGTGCCTTGTAATACCTGAGGTAGCACAAAAGTTGTCGAACGCCTCATTGCAAAATTCAAGGCCATTGTCGGTTCTCAACCTCGTGACCTTTCTTCCAGACTGATTTTCGACCAGAGTCTTCCAACCTTTGAAATTCTCAAAAGTTTCATCCTTAGTCTTCTAGATGAATACCCATAACTTTCTGGAATAATCATTGACTATGGATAGAAAATACCTTGCTCTTGACTGTGATGGACACCTTGTAGGCCCCCAAAGATCAGCATGGATGTAACTAAGGGATCCATGAGTTCTTTGTTTGCCTTTGTTGAACTTCACTCTGCAAGATTTTCTAAGTATACAGGGTTCACAAAATTTCAGCTTTTTGACTTTGTCTCCTCCGAGCAGATATTGTTTCCCTAATTCAACCAGACCCCTTTCATTGACATGGCCCAATCTCATGTGCCAAATGTATGTTTTTGACAAAGGTTTCGTGGATGCAACATTTGTCGAACCACTTACAACTTCAGCCTCAAGGGTATACAAGCCTTGTTTCTTTATGCCTCTCAAGACTTCCTTCAACCCCTTCATGACTCTTAGGATACTTTTCTCTCCTTTAAAAATATATCCCCTCTTGTCGAATTCACCAAGAGAAATCAAATTTCTCTTCAAATCAGGTACATACCTGACTTCAGTCAATAACCTTATTGACTCATCATGGAGCTTGAATCTCATAGATCCAATACCTGCAATTTTGCAAGCTTTGTTCTTTCCCAGCAGCATTGATCCACCATCTTGATCAAATAGCACCTCGAACAATTCTCTGTTTGGAGACATGTGCCAAATGCAACCTGAATCCATAATCCACTCTTTTCTTGAGTTGCTGCTTGAAACCACGAGAACATCAGATGATTCGAAGTCATCTGGAACAATGGCTGCATAGCCATTATTCTTACCTCCATGATCTTTCAGGCATCCAGGGCACACTTTTCTTGTGTGACCCTCCTTCTTACAGTGATAGCATCGAATACCAGATGCCTCGCCACTATAAGACTTCTGCTGACTTTTACCTTTCTTCTTGTTGAACTTACCATCCTTTCGCAAGAATTTTCCCTTAACGGCCAAACCTTCACCAACCTTTGAAGGTTTATGATCCTTTCGTTCATTCAAGTCCTTAGAATACAAGGCTGATTGAACTTCTTCAAAGCTCAGGGACTCCCTTCCATACAAGAGAGTTTCTTTGAAGTGAGCATGTGTTTTAGGAAAAGCGCACAACAATAATAGTGCTTGATCTTCATCATCAATATTCACATCAATATATTCTAGATCAAGGATCGGCTTGTTGAACATATCCAACTACTCAGCCAACACTTTGTCTTCACTCATATTGAACGAATACAAAGCTTGCTTTAGGTAGAGTTGATTCACCAAAGATTTGGTCATGTACAAACTTTCAAGTTTCAACCATAACCTTGATGTCGTAGTCACCTTCGATACCTGTCGGAGAACCTTATCACCAAGGCTCAACAATATTACATTGTGGGTTTTCTCTATCATGGTCGTCTTTTCTTTTTCCGTTAACGCATCGTCCATGGTTGTGTCTCCCTTAAACACTTCCAAACAACCCTGTTGAACCAGTAGATCATTCATCTTCAAGCGCCACAAATTGAAATCGTTCACTCCTAAGAACTTTTCAATCTCATACTTTGTTAAAGACATCTTCTCCACGCTCACCACACCAATTTGTTGTGAATTAGGATGCTTTAAAACACGGTATAATAGGTTTCTTTACGATCATGAAACACACAAGGGTTAGGGTTAAAGCGAAAAACAAGGAAAAACAACAAGGATTGGTTATAACTGTTATTCTTTACTTTCTCTTTAAATCGGATTACAAGTACTCAAGAATATCAAATAAACCTCTCACCCTAATTAGGATTTTCCACACCACACTTAAGATGAGAGGCTAGTATGCTATTTATAATAAAACCTAACATACTAAACTAATGGGCTTTTTAACAATTATCCATTACAAGCTAACTTAGGGTACAAGCTAACTTAAACAATTGGATCCTTAACACAAGGCCCAAATCGACAACTTCATACTAGAACACAATTCGACTACAACATGTAGGTCTTCGACAACAACTTGTGAACAGACTTCGAAGACATGCTTAACTAGAGTTCGATCCAAAATCTCACATTCTCCTTTTACCATATTTTCTACCCCTGTGTGTTTCTTGATCATAAAGAAACAGTTTATACTTTGTTTCTAAGGCATTGGATTTCACAACAATAATTATGTTACTCTGATGAGGACATATGATAAGAGAAAATACAAATTCATAAATACTTACGAATAGATATACCGTGCTAGAAAATAAAATTTATTCGAATCTCTTGACCATTTTGGTATGTATGCTGCAACCACGTTTGCTTGATTCCCTGAAAAAATTCTACTATAGGAGTTCAAGAATCCATAACAGTTTGATTTATTTGTTTCTATACATATTGAAGTGATTCTTGACATTAAAAGTACTTACGTGCACCTATATAATATTTAGACATGTTTTCCTTTCATATTTGAGTCTTAGCCTATTATAAACACAATGAAAATATTAACTTGTAAAATTGTATCGATAAAGTAGCATTAAAACACAAAATAAGATTACTACTAACCAAGAAAAAAGTAGAACTACGATACTCGACAAGCTTATCCCAAATATCCTTATCAATAAAATTATATTTCATTGTTGAATGCTCCTCCAGATAGGGCTTCAGATTTGTAATTTAATCATGTGTGAGTTGTAACTTAAAGTCCCTCTAACGCTCACAAGCATAAGAAGTCCCTCCACCCTTATTGTGGATCTATAGCTCATGGATATCAAGATTCAAGAAGCAACTTCTTAGCTTTAATAGTTACATGGTTTTAATGGTTTTGATTATGGAAATACTTTAAGCCAAGCAACTCCTAAAGTTAGCTCAAGCGGTCACATATGCACAAGGTGGTTGATCAAGTTATCCTTTTGAATCAAGTTAAAGACTTTTGTTTAAGATGATGGAAACAAATACAGAAATATACCAAGCCTTATCAAGAAGAGTCGAGAATATTGTGTGATGTGAAATTTCAAGATAATGCCAAGACTTGAAGCTTTAGAGAGTGAAAGTTTTCCTAATCGTGTACGTCTGAGTGGTTAGTGAATTGTAAAGACACATGGATATTTCTGGAAGTATTAAGGCTATATCACAAAATCTTAAAACTTGGATAAGCCTATTACTTTTCAATTAAAACAACCAATTTTTTTGGGAGCCTGGGTAGTTGAGGAGTCTGTTTGCTTAATTAAGAAATGTTTGTTAAGTTGTCTAATTGACTAGATTTATAGTATAATTAGTTGGATGATGCATAATCGATTCTATAATGGATTATGACATAATCTTAATGCTTGGTATGGACTCTTTATCTAAACCTTCTATTTTGGAAAGCAGTAATCGATTATTTGCTCTGCCTGGTCGATTAGGTCAATTAATTGGCCCATGAACTATTTCCAAATTTATACCATTTCTTAGCCTATAAATAGAGAGTTTCTCTATCATTTCAAATCATCTAGAAAATGTAAAAAATATCACTTTTCACTTCTCTCATAAACTATCTAAATCATTTATACTTGACTCATATATTTTAGCTATGGCTCTTTGATAGCGATCTTGAGTTTAGTGGGGAATTTTATTCTGGGTGAGAGCTTAATTGTAAATTTACCAAGAGAAGATTTTTCTCTTGACTAAATCATTTTTCCTTAGAAAGTGATTATTTTGGATGAGAATTAAACCAATGTAAAATTTCTTTGTTTGTTTTGAAGGATTCATATAAGTGTCAATTTGGTTCGTGAGGGTTACTATAAACGGACCAACGACGGTCAAGTTTCTAGAGGGTTTGTACTGGTAGTCCCTGTTAGCTTTGACATAAATATTTTGTGATTTCAGTTCTAAGAGACAATCAGTTCGATGGGAACGCTATTAGAGATTTGTGGGCTCATCTTGCACGCTTCTACAAAACTGCTTTGATGTGCAAGTCATATAATGTCGATGACGATCAAGTGAAGTTGTGATTGTTCGGTTTCTCTCTTATTGGAAGGGAAAAATATTGGTTACTATGCCTTCCAAATGTAACCATTCGAACACGGAAAGATCTAGAAGATAAGTTCTTGGAAAGAATTTTTACCATCACCCAGTTTACTGAACAAAGGGCTGAGATTTTTAATTTTGAGCAACAAGATGTGGAGACCCTATGTGACTCATGGCAGAGATTCAAAATACTGCTACGTATGTGCCCCAACCATAATCTGAATAATATGTAGCAAATGCAAAGTTTCATCAAGGGCCTAAAGAGTCAGACACACATGTTGTTGGATGCTTCCGCGAGATGCACCATTAGACAAATGACTGAGCCACAAGTCAAAGACCTCATTGAGAAGGTGTGCATGAATGAGTACCGCACTAAGAGTGAAAGATAGATCAAGGTTGAGATAGTAGGTACACCCAAAGGTATATTAACTATTGATACTCAAACTGCTTTATTAGCTCAAATTGAATTATTGAATAAGCAGCTAGCTACAAGCTGCTTGAATAATGCTAACGTGAGTCAGGTACAAGAACTTATGTGTGATTTTTGTGGCGGACGACATGAGAATGGAAGGTGCTCATCGAAGGGTCGAGTGAAGAAGTTCAATAAGCTAATTTTCAAAAGAACGACTCTTATTCCAACACCTATAACCTAGGATGGAGAGATCATCCGAATTTCTGTTGGAGCAACAACCAAAATCAAAGTGGTAACCATGTAATCTTAACGCTCTCTCTAATTCCTGAAAAATGTTTAACTTTCCCTAATGCTGAGTTTAGCTTAAATAGTAAAGAAATTTGGGCTTTAAGAGCACCGGCTAGAAAAACATAAGCTGCCCCAAAACTAGCTAATTTATTTTTATTAAGTCTTGAACGAAATATGATAATTTTACTCTTCTGCACTCCGAATTAGCTTTTGGCATCAACATGAAGCTTGTATATTTTCTCTTAGCTTTCCAACGCATATCAGAACGCTTCAAATGACATTTCGTAGTTCATGTTGTGATCTGCACAACGAGAAGGTGTCAAATCACTGCATATTCAGAAAATAAATGACAAAAATAAAATAAGACCAAATCTAAATTAAAATTGGAAAACATACCAAAAACAATAGAAATAACAAGAGAAAATATAGAATTGTTGTGGCACAATGGTAAAATAGTGTGTATCAAAATACATTGGCCAATAGGTTGATCTCGAACAAAGATGGATTTTAAATTGGCTATCATTCGATTCAAATAGAGGTTTTACACAAACTGACCGCAAATCAAATCGGGATTTTAACCGGACTGATCTCAAACCTACTGAGCTTTTACATCGGGGTGAACTCAAAAACCAAGAGAGATTTTACACTAGGATAATCTCGAATCAATAAAGCTTTTAATTGGGCTGAGCTTAAGAATCATCGTGGAGATTTTTATTAGCTGATTTCCACAAAACAAAAGAGAACTTTTTCAATGACGAAAATAATAAATTCCTAAGGAAGAATTATTTACTCAAGATAAAATTATACTCTTGGTAAATTTACAAGTAAGCGCTCACCCAGAACACAGTTCCTCGCCTAACTCTAGAGCGCTCTCAAAACGCTATAGCTAAAACATGTGAGAAAAGTTTGAAGGATTTAGAGAGATTGTTAGAGAAGTGAAAAGTGAAGTTTTTCACATTTTCTGGGTAATTTGAGATAAAGATTATCTCTATTTATAGGCTATGAAATGATGTAAATTTGGAAACAATCCACGGGCCAAATAAATGACCTAATAGATTAGGCTAATCGATTGTTGTTGTCCAAAATGGAAGGTTTAGATATGGAGTCGTTACCATTTTTAAGATACTGTCACAATTAATTATAAACTTAATTATCCATCATCTAATCAATCAAGGCAAATATCTAATCGATTAGACTATTGAAAAAAAAAAGTCTCATAATCAATTAAACAATTTTCTAGTCAACTGTCTAGGCTCCAAAATCATTTTTTTGATGATTTTAATTAAAAATGAGATGTTTCTCAATGTTCTAATTGTGTGTATTTGTGGTTTAACCATAATACTTTCAAAAACTCCCTTGTGTATTTACAATATACTGGTCACTCAGACCAACACGATCAAGTGAGCTTTCACACTTCTTCTCTCTCACACTCTAAAGCTTCAAGTCTTTTTTATGAAGCTTGATATATTTCCATGTTAGTTACCACCATCTGAAATATTTAAAGTTTAAGCCACCATTGATAATAAACCCTAAGTATTCACTTGAGAGTCATTGAGCTACTCAGTTGACTTTAAAAAAAAAATTGATTAAGGAGGATAACTTGATCAACAATCTTGTCATGTTTGACTTCTTGAGTTAACTTCATCAATTTCTAGTCTTCAAGTGTTGTCATCATCAAAACCATGTCATCGTCAAACCCTAGCAGCTGCAAATTAACTTGTACCAGTATATCCATAAGCTTCACCATCTTGGAGCACTTCTTGATTATACTTGCAAGCATATAGTTCCACATGAATTTCCTACAACTTCACGGGGAGCATGTACATAACTAACTACGAGATCATATCTCACATCCTCATAAAAAATAAGAGAATCAAATGAAGACTTATTAAAGAAAGTTTATATATCAAGAGAATCACTAGAAAACCTCTTAGACTTAGAATTATGTGACACATTTATAATGACTAGAATTGAATAATCGTTAATTGGGTGATGGGAATTTGAACTAGAAAACGTCTCTGCTCAAGGGGAGGAATAATTCCCAGAATTGCTACACAAAATTATGAGATGTTCATTTATATCAGCTATGGCAAAGAAAATACTAGGTAGTCTAAAATAAGCTCTGGTAAGAAAGGAGTAAAACCTGACAAATGCTCAAAGAAATGCTCCTGAGAAGGAAGGAAATTTCTCTTGTAAAAAGAAACTGACTCTAAGGAATGACGAAAGTTCTCCTAAAAAGTTAAGAGACCTTTATATAGATGAGAGTGAGCAACAGGCCAAATCAATGGGAAATAAAAAGTTACAAATCAATGACCAAATTTTACCTTGGAAATACAAGCGAACTCAAGTGCACTAGAATACCCTAGAAAAAAATGGCATGCCCTTACCTGAACGATTAAAATCACGTGCCTAAAAAACTAGCGAAACATTTTAATAATTGGAAAGACATTTAATGTGTTTGTTCTCATTACTTCTTTAAATGCTCAATGACCTTCCTACTTCTCACTATGGTCAAACATGATAGCCAGATGCTAGCCATGACTTTGAAAGACTTCTCGGCTAGTAAACACTCAGACAATCCTTGGGGCCAACTATTCTGGGTCGACCTAAGGTCCAATGCTAGGGCTCAACCATGTATGGTCCAATCAAAATTATCCAACGTATATAGTCAACACGTGTGGGATTCAAAATATAGTTTTCTGATCTCCATCTTCCACTACACTCATTTTGAACTCTGTAATTAATTTGGACGTTCAAGTGTGTTAATCTTTCAGGTCCACTCCGCATCACTGCATCGGAGATCAACCCTACCACTTCCAAAATCTTATATTATTAATCAATGCCTATTTTAGTTTTACTATGGAATCATATTATTATATAATTATTTTTCTACTATTATTCTTAAATGTGAAACAAAGGCTCCGCAGTTTTACTTGCTAATAATTTGTTTGAGAGTTTTAGAAATGACTATAACAAATTATTTCTTTAATATATTTTACTCCCTCTTGCATTAAACATAATAAAAAAAAATACTCATTTTTAGTTAAATTTAATTAAAAAATATACACACACACACACATATATATATATATATATATATATATATATATATATATATATATATATATATATATATATATATATATATATTTAAGGTCATTATCCCTTTTAAGTATATCAAGAGATGAGAAATAAAAGTTGAATATTTCCATATCTATAAATATATTTTAAAATTTTTAAACACTAAATTCATATGTTAAATTCATTATCTATTTTTATAATAAATATGAAAATTGAAAAAGACATTCATAATAATATTATAATGAACAGACCAAGTATATAATAATGGAAACTTCTGTAAAGTACTCAATTATTTGGTTTTGGAAGTTGATAAGACAATAGGCTGTTTCCTTTGACTTCTGCTGTTTCATCTCTGAATAAAAATCTATTCAACCTTCCATTATTGTGTGACCTCTATACTTTCATCTCCTCTCTCTCTCTCTAAAGATACAAAGAAGAAAAGAGAAAACTATGGGAAGAGCTCCATGCTGTGACAAAGCTAGTGTTAAGAAAGGTCCATGGTCTCCGGAAGAAGATGCAAAACTAAAGGATTACATAGAGAGAAATGGAACTGGTGGAAACTGGATTTCTCTCCCCAAAAAAGCTGGTAAGTACGTGCAGATGATAATATATACGTAGCACCGATACCACTAAAAAAAATCATGTATATCGGACACCTTAAAGACGCTAATGATTTCATCTAATTTATTCATTTTTTAAAATTATTATCTATTTTGTCGTATCAGTGTCAGACTCGTATTTGGCGTGTCCGAGCTTCATAGGAAATATGAATGAATATTTACTTCTTGTTTTTTATTGGATTTTTTTCATTAAGGTTTGACAAGGTGTGGCAAAAGCTGTAGACTAAGATGGCTTAATTATCTTAGACCAAACATTAAGCATGGTGAATTTTCTGACTCGGAAGATAAAGTAATTTGCACCCTCTTTTCTAGCATTGGAAGCAGGTACTTTCTTTCATCTTGATCTTGAATATTAGGGCTGAAACTTTACACTATTGATAATGTTACAAAATTTTCACAAAGTGCAGGTGGTCAATAATAGCATCTAAGCTACAAGGAAGAACTGACAATGATGTGAAGAACTATTGGAACACAAAACTCAAGAAAAAATTCATGTCCATGAATCAATCAGTGGAGATGAAATCTCAACAAGCCACCCTTTTATCCATTCTTCAAAATTCAACAATATCATCTCCATCATCAATATCATTCACAGGTTCCTTTTCCTACTCATCAGCAGCATCTTCAAGTCTTTTGAGTGGAAATTCCTTTACTTCGCCACAAGAAAGTTTCACCGGTCCCTCTCAGAACAATAGCAAAAGCCAGATCAACCATGTCATAGATCAAGAGCTTGTTGAAAAGTATGATAATGATGATGGTGATGTAACTTTTGTAGAGCAGAATATTGGTGATGTTAGTTATCTCTATAATGGTGGAAGTGTTAATCAGTGGACAGAGAAAGAAAATGGATTATGGGGAGAAAATCCATTTGATGAAATTAAAGAGCTGATAAGCACTAATAATACTACTAGTAGATGCAATGACTTTTTGTTTGATGAGTAAAAGACAGAGGAAAAAGTCATCAAGTGTGATGGATGATGTTGACTATGCGGCTTAAATTGGACTGTGTTTCTTGTGTCTGTGTGATATTGGTTTTTAAGTATTGAATGAACATAGCCACTTTCTTTGTTTCAATAGTGAATTTTACAAAGTTTTTATTCTCACCTATTTAAACATAGAAATGTCCTACGAAATAAATAGGAAGAAAAATGTTAATCCTTTTTTTCCCCTTAACTTCATAAAAAGTTCATATCGGTTGTTTAATTATTCAAAATTTACAACGTTAATTCTTTTTGACAAATTAAAAAGCGATGGATTTTTAATTTTTTTTAATTATTAATTAGACAAAAAATAACTAATATGACACATTTTAAAGAATTAAGCAATTAATATACATATTTTTTTAAGTTGATCCCTAATATATATATATATTAGGGATCAACTTATGTTAAAAGTAAGTTTTTTTAATTTAATCCAAATCATTTTCTTTAAATTGAATTTAATCGAACGGTTAATTAAGTAAAAATGTTAATTAACCATTAAATTAAATTCAATTTAAAGGCTATGATCTGGAGTAAGCTAAAAAAACTTACTTAGAATAATTTGATCTCCAATTATATATATATATATATATATATATATATATATATATATATATATATAAGTTTAATACGAGACTTTTTATTTAAAATATATTGCATAAATATAAAAAAAAAACAAGCTAACAATTAGAATGGCAGATCAGACCAGTGATGGATGATGATGGTGTTTGGTAGGACTTTTCATCGAAGGCCCTCGTGGAAGAAGGAATATTTTCTATCAGTCTCTAGTAAAAGTGTGATCAACAAAGTACCTGTTAATACTTTGACATTCACGTCAATGATGACAGTGAGTTTGAGATTTTTAGGTTACAATAGTGTGTCACTAGAGTTGAAGCATTCATTAAGTTCTTATAATGAGGTTCTAGAGTTATTTTAGGACAAATAACATATCGTTTTCTATAGAATTCTTGGAGGACATAAGTTAGAGTATCCAAAAAGTCGTTAGTATATGACAAATAACAAGCACTGATGATCCCTTATCAGGTGTGTCTTTAGGAAATGTCCATCTCTTGGGTCTCCCACCATATTAGGACATGAGTGACATAATTCTCTATATATAGTGCCTTGGTTCAAATATGCCCATATCCTAGACTGACTATTTGTCGGCTGCCTATCTATTCGGATGATTATCCGTTGGATAATCTATTTGTTGGGGTCTGGTTAGCCGTTTTCTCGCATGTTCGACCTTGGCTCATATGAAATCAATGTTAATCTAAGCCTTTTGTTGATACAATCAAGCAATGGTCTGAGTCTGAGGTTTTCTTGGGCATGTAGAGGATTTGAGTAGAAATCCCTTGATGAGACTATTGTTGATTGAACTTTTTGATTTTGTGTGACAACAGAGTTGACTTGTGAGCATAGTCATCATGGTGTTTAATGAGTTTTTACACCTGTATCAACATCTCAAAGGGTTCATAAATCTTTAAGGTTGTTCTTTGATAAAAAAAATGTCTGATGTTATTGATATCATAATGCTTCTGATAATAATTCATCAACCAAGATGAAAATGTTCTTTTCCTTGCCATCAAAGTAGAATCCTCTGATCGAGGTCGAAATGTAGCAGTTACTCATCGGCTAGTCGAAAAGTGGGCATATCATGGTAGACCAATGTTTTCACTCAGCCAAACATGGGAGTTTGGAGGGGGAATTGGGCTTGCTGGAGTTTAGGATCGAGCGTAAAAGCTTGTAGGGGGAATCCAGATTATTGGAACTTAGGACTAAGATTCCTATTCAACCAAAGGGGGAATACAACTTACAAAGGCTTATGACAAATATTCTCACTAAACCACATGTAAGAGCTTGGAGGGGTAATTCGACCATCTATCATTTAGGGCCGATAATCTCACTTAACCAAACATAAGAGCTTATAAGAGGAATCCAGGTCATTAAATGTGAGAGTCTGAAGTTAAGGGTTGCAATTATCATTCAATTAAGTGTATGATTTTGAAGAGGGGAATTCGAATTACAATCATACATAACAAAAACAAGCACACATTCTAGATGAAAATTCATTAGAAAATTTATTAAGTGATAGGGAATTAAATTGTTCGAGGTATTTTAATTGGTTAACTTGGTTTGATGTAAATCCATCTGGGTCGAGTAAATGGGTCATTTTTATTTGTATAAGGGCGTTAAGAAATGGTTTGCCTACAATTTCTTGCAAAACAAAAGACAACAATATCAAAACTAGTGTTATTACTTTTAATTAGTTATTATTTAATTAAAGCTAACTAGAATTTTTGGAGTGTTTATATGGGATATAAAGTTTCAAGATCTTCCTTATTAAAATCGAGAATTTAAGTAGTGAAATTTTGTTTTATGAGTTGTTCAATAT
Source organism: Lathyrus tuberosus (assembly GCA_022829125.1). Lineage (NCBI taxonomy): Eukaryota > Viridiplantae > Streptophyta > Magnoliopsida > Fabales > Fabaceae > Lathyrus > Lathyrus tuberosus. The sequence goes on from JALAZF010000185.1 coordinate 1,054,878, forward strand.
GCTCTCGTCCCAACAAAAGAGTTAAGTGAGGTAATTGACTCTACTATTATTGATGTTATTTTATCTACGAGATATTTGACGTTGCATGATTTTATGAATCATTTCACTAGAAATCCTAAGCTAGTTAATGATATGAATCTCACTTTGATGTATTTCCTACATAGGAAGAACTACCAATATTAATGTGAGAATAAAATTTTCTTTCAGATGTTCCATATTTTTGGATTTCTTACATTTCACTCGCTTTCGATTCTTTGTTTAGAGGGAATTATACTCTTTATGTTAGAGTGTGTAACAATCTTTATTCTCCTTAACCAACTTATTTTGTAAGTGCATCATGATAGTGTTTTCTGAATTACCTTGAAATTGAATGTCCAATGGATCTATGAAACAATACTTTTTCAATTTCCTTTCAACACACATTTCATGCAGGACTCTAATTAAATGTTAATGCAAATTTCAAAACTTTATGTTAAAGTATGAGGACAACGAATATAAATTGAAATCACCATAAGAACTATACCTACGAGCACCACAATTGTATTACGGGTATGTCTAGCCAATCATCTTCCTTTAAAAATTCCACAACACAACTCTTATGAAGCATATATTCTTTGTTGGTTCATGTTTTAATTTAAATATGCAGACATATGGAATCTTATCTAACATACTAGATAGTTTCTGAGTGTTATATAGTTGAGGTGGCATGGTCTCAATATTGTGAACCGAGACAAAATAACTATCTTTCGTGCTTGCACCACCTATAACAACTTTCTCATGCATGTCCAACTGATATGGATTTCGGTGGTTGAGTACACCCATTGATTTCAATTTTTGTATCATAAAGACAACCGAATATAATACAAAAATTAAAATACACAAACAATAACAACAACATATAACACAATATTTTAAATTATATGTATACCTTAATCATATCGCGGGTACACTTCTCTCGTTCAACCTCTGCCAACCTCTCTCTCTCTCTTCCCGCACCTCCTGCAACATCTTCTCTCACTCCTCCTGTAACATCCTCTCTCTCCTCCCACTCTTTCTGATTCCACTTCTCCAGCCCATGCCCTAATACCTCTCATATCTTTTAAGCAACTATCTCTTTAATTTCTCTCTTACGGTTTACTTTGTTAATTGGTTGCGATGGTCCAAAATGTAGCTTCAAGCCGACACCTCTTCCAAGACCGCAAACACGGCCAATAGTCTCCTTGATTTCAATAGCTTCTACCAAGATGTCATGACGGGCTTGTGGAACAAAGCTACCAATTTTGGCTTGTTCAACCAGTTTTAACTATAACACATCGAATTAACTAAAATTGAATTAACTAAAATAAGTAATGTTGAAAAAAGTATATCCTTACAATCTTTTCAGTCACTTCGCATGTAGCCTCTGATGTGAACGAGTCATCTAGTCGTTGACGTTTCCTATTACATTTTTTATGTCGTGATGGTGGAGATGGATTGCGACCAAGGCTTCTAGAAAGATCTCCCAACTCTAGTTCCCTTTGTTTTCTTTTTTTATTAATCATCCTCTATTCATGTTTATCATATCTTTCACGAGACAATCTATGTGGGTAGATATTTCTATCTTTATTCTCCTTTCCTTTTTGTCTCTTAGCAAATAATTCAGGAGTGGTGCGAAACTTTACAAAATCCTCCCAAACTTCCTTATCAATAAATGAATATATCACGTATGGAGGCTCTACATTATCTTTTGGATTTTTTTTAATATATTCATTTGTGAGTCGTGTCTTAAAGCCCCTTCAACACTAACCAACATATGCAATCCATTTCTTTTTCAATATACTTTCCTCTGGAACAATAAACACTTTACATACTCCTTCTATCCCAAAATAAATGTCACATTTGCATAAATTATTTGTTCCAAAATAAGTGTCGCTTTTGGTTTCCAATGCAATTTTAGTTTTTATTTTCCAATTGTATCCTTCAACTAATGCCCTTAATTTACTATTTCTCTCACCTTGCATTAATGATAATAAGAATCCACCATTAGAAAATAAGGATAATTTGGTAAAATTATCATTCTCTCTCTTTCGTTTATCATATTTTCTTAATATGTGTGAAAGTGTTAACAATGACACTTATTTTGGGACGAAGGTAATAATTAATAAAGTTGATATTAGTATTAAACCAAAATAATAAATGGTCAGATATACTCGTAAATCAAAAATGCATAATAAATACCGTAATATCGGGCCATATGCTATCTTTCAAATCACTGTGAATCTCGTGCCAATTATCTATCTAAATACTCACTTTGCTTCTACCTTGTAATGCCACATATCCCTTAAAATCATCATCATTTTTTCACTATAAGCCTTTCTGGTTTTCAAATCAAAACTCATCGGGGAGCAAACACTGTTTTCATGGGCTTTTTAAACCTTGGTACACATTGTGGCACTTCTAACTTCTATTTTACTTTTTGTATTAACAGAGGTTGCAGCAGAAGGTGTATGAGAGGTACTTGCTGAATCACTCATGTATGTGTAAGTTAAGAAAATTAGCAACATATATATCAACTGCAAGCACAAATTTTACCAACTAAACCTAAACTAATGTATTCCTTGTGATTCACATTAAGGTAATTAACATTTTGAAATAATAACCAAACTAAATAGTTTACATTTGTCTTTTGTGTTTAACTAGAACATAGAAATAACAACAATAGAAACATACACTTAAGTTACTGACAAGTGTGTTATCTAAAACATGGAGAGGAAGTTTGACATTAATCACCAAGATGAATTTTAATGACAATTTGGAAAACAAAACTTTATAAACTATGTCTAAAGAACACTTGTTTTTACTAAGGTTTACATTGATTTTCTTAGTAAAGTGATGTTATCATATGTCTTTCTTTTCTTAGTTCAGACTACAACAACTAAACCATAATCAGAATACACAACAAGTTATGATGAAACATGTATGGAATAAAACATCTTACGTTAAGGTATACGCGGACTTATAAAGAAGAAATACAACAACTAAACCACAATCGAAACAAAAGTTATGATGAAACATATATGGTAACCATTTGAGTTCTATGAAGATTTTAGTGGTATTATATCTCAAACAGCATTTCTTTGGTAACTATATTTCTAACAACAGTTCAAAGAACATTTCATTGGTGAGAGATGAACATTTCTATGAGAGATGAACATTTCAATGGTGAGTTACGTACCTCAAATGTGATGACGAAGTTTTGACGAGTTTTCAAAAGAGATTATGTTCGAGTTAATGTTGGAAGAGTTGACGTTGAAAATAGATGATGTTCGAGTTTTGATGAAAATCGCCTAGGGTTTTTTTAAGAGAATGACGATGAAGTTAGAGTGTTTGTTGATAGGTAAATGAAAAGTTAGAGTCTAGTTCTCTAAAGTATTCATGCAATAGATCAAATACGTCAGTTTTTAAGAAAAACCGAGAGAATGTATCAATTAAAAATTAAAAAATATATATAAAAGCCTCATATAGCGCCATATTCTATGAATTCATTTAAATTAATTATCATGTCGGTTTTAAGACGCAACCAAGGCAATAGATAGTTAATAATTAAAAATAATATAAAAACAATAAAAAAATGTATTTGAAAATGTTGATGCAAAAGATATTACTCGTCTGTTGGCCAATATAACTGAGGGTAATACAAATAAAAAATAAAAATAAAAATAAATAAATAAAGAAAAGAGAAAGGTGCCATGTGACCCTAAATCAATTAAAAATAAAAATAAAACATAAAATGCAGCAACTAGGATTCGAAGCGAGTTCTCTCGTAGTTATATTCTCTTGGTTAAGTAATAATTGAGGGTGTAGATAGCATATATTTAAAAAAAATGATGGCGTTATAAAGATATATACCTCTGTTATTGGTGGATCAAAGTGACAGCTTTGTTATTAAAAATACTATTTGTAAAATATATTTATAAGAGACAAATTACTTTTTAAATGCTTAAATAATTAATGTATCTAGACTATATATGAATCAAATATATTAATTATTCAATATATTTAAAAAATAAATTGTTTATTATAAATTGGACCGGAGAAATTATTAAATTATCATCAATCAAGTTACTACATTATACAAAAAATGTTATGATTCGTTACTTTTATAGATTATTTTTAACCACTTATATGAAGGTGATTCATCTAATAACTAGTTTCAACAATGTTATGCTTACACACTGCTTTACATCTACACTGTATGCACTGTTCACAAAACGGTGAATAATGCCATGAACAATGCATGAATAGCGACGTGAACAATGTCAAATGAAGAGTGTCATTTACGTGAACAATGATCGTGAACAGTGCATGAATAATGACTTTTAGTAGTAAATCAAAGTTGGTTAATGAAATGTAAAAAGTTGGTTAATGGATTATTGAAGTTGGTTAATGGATTAATAAACATCTAGATATTAAAATTATTTATTAGTAATAAAACAAAGTTGGTAATGAAATGTCAAAAATTGGTTAGTGAAGTTATGGAGTTGATTAATAAACGCACAGATATATAAAATTAATTTTTAGTAGTAAAACAAAGTTGGTTAATATAATATAAAATTTTGGTTAATAAAGTTATGAAGTTGGTTAATCACACAATTTTATATCGGTATTCCTTAATAAAAAAAATAATTTTTATATGTTTTCTTAAAAAAATTATTTTATTATTATAATATTTCAATGTTCACCATATTTGTGAACAATGAAATACAATGTATTTAATTTAATTTTTAGTGTAAGAATAATATTTTTTAATTAGTTTATATATTAATAAAGATTATAAGAAACTTTTGACGTGACATTTTTTCTTTTTAAATTTATTATTTATCTAACTATTTTTCTTACAATTTTATCATTTCTTATCAACTAAATATTTAAAATTTCAAATATAAAAAATATTAAATCTTTGATAACATTTTTTATTTTAGTTTTTTCCTTCATTTAAATATTTAATTTTATTCTTATAATTTTATTATTTTTTTACCAGTCAAATAATTTCATTTTTAAACCTATATAAAGTTTTACGAATTTTTTTTTTAATCTAACTTGTTTTTTCAAAAAAATTACCAAAAAAATCCTCTATTTAAAATATTTACGAAACTGGCATGTTTTTGAAAACCTTTTAAGGGTGGCGCCATATGGGATGTCGCCTCAGTTAAAGACGAGGAGCCAAACCATATGGCGTCTCAGTACAATCAGATGTCCTAGTTTTTTTTGCTAAATTTTTATAGGGTGGCGCCATCTAGTGTATTTCTTTTTTTTTTTTTTTTTTTTTAAGATGGGAAAATAAAAAAAAAGCAACATTAATTTTTTTTTAATATTTAGCACAATAGTACAATAGTTGGATACAAAAAAAATAATGATTATGCCTATTTAAACGACCACCGGTCCCACAATCAGGGGCTCTTGTTTGACGTCTCTGTCTAGCACCACGAGGTTGTTGAGGCGTGGCTGATCTCTGTGTTTGTTGAGATGGCCCCGACGCATCAGACGATGGCCCCGGAGCATGAGACAAATTCTGCAGCATTTGTCCCCAATAGCCGGGCGGTTGCCGCTGACAGCACTTCCATAATCCAACTGCATGCCCATGTTTATGTAATTTGGATGAGGGATTAGGTTGGTTCCATACTGTATGGTTGGCCAAAATGATGCATTGATGGGTGTTGGTATTGATGCAGTGGTTGATGTGGGGTTTGATAGTTGAAAAGAGGGGGGTTTGTTGGGTGTATGATGATTGTGGTTCTGAGTGGTAGGTAGATGGGGTCATCATTTGTTGGGGGTTCATTTGTGGGGGGCTTGGGTGTGCGTCGGTAGGATCGAAAGACTCGTCAGGGCTATAGTAAGGGTTTTGTGTTTGTGGTGGAGAGGTTGGTGAATGATGTTGGGCATATTGCTGGGAGGAAGAATCACGTTGGTGGGGTCTCCGGCCTCCATCTTTCTAGCAAGGCCAGAATGAACTTTGGGTCTACGTGGTATGATGGGATTTTAATCACATCTCCAAATCCACATCTTGTTAGATATGGTTCAGTGATAGAGTCGTGAGGGAAGTATGCATGTCCACGGCAACGGAACCTTGAAACATCCTGAACAAAAAAAACCAGCAACATTGCTAAGACAATAAAATATATCAAGGTTTAATATTGTAAAACAAAATAATACAGGAAAACTTACGAAGTCTTCAATGTTTTCCGGCGTTCTTCGGTGGTTGCTTCCCATCGTGAGTAAAGACATTTTCGTAACTGGTTGTGAGATAATGGAATGGATGCAAATGTTTGAACAGAAAATAAGAGAAGAAGAAGAAGAGTTTGGGATGAGATGAAAATTGTGACATGTTGAGATGGTTTTTATAATGGTGTAAAGGGGGGGTTACATGAGTATGCATGTGTTCTCTTGCATGCTTCTTAGCCTTTGCAGTCTGCCATGTGTAGACATCCTTGTATTGTCATGTCAACAGTGGCCTGAAACAAAAATAATGGTGCAGAGGCATGCGAATGAATAGTAGACGCAGAGTATATGTCTGCAGATTTATCAGTACCTAGAGGCATGTGAATGAATAGTAAACATTTAAAAATTAAAAAAAAAACATCTAAACTGAGGCGCCATCTGGGATGGCAACTCTCAGTTGAATTTCAAAACGATTTTATTTGTTGGGGAGACACCTGCGGTACCATATGATTTGGCTCTTTGCCTCTAACTAAGGCCCCATCGTATATGCTACCACCCATATGGAGGATTTCCAAACTATATCACTTTGATAAATTATTTTAAAATTTAATTTTTTTGATAATTTTTTTGAAAATACATGTTATCTTAAAAAAAAATCGAAGTTTTACATCTTCTAAAAATAGAAAGATGGATATATTATTGATATATAGTGTCTCATAATTGGGGCATGGTGCGGAAATCATGGAATAACTTTGAAAAAAAGTTGTTCTAGATTCGTAGACATCAGTTAGCCTGCAAGGACGTAGCATGTTATGTGTATAATAAGACAATACATCATCTCCGCAAAATATTTTAAAAAATCCTTATGAATAAGACATGAAAGAAATAGCTATTAAATTTGATCTTGAAAGTGAGTTTTCTATAAATAAATCCAACTAGGGGGACATGGATTTTAATTAAATATGGTATTTAATTAAAAGCATGTATATGATTCAATAATTCAACTCATAAATTATTCACTAGTGGACATATTCATAGCAATGGATGGGATTCTAGAAGTATATAATCTTGGGATGTGAACGATGCCTTGTGCCTGTGGTGAGGTGTTTAGAAGAAAAAACATATTAATTGAATGTTCCAATGGGAATAACATGTAGTATAAAAATATTAAGAAGTTAAATTTGACTTTGACCTCTTCCACTCTTTTGTACGGTTTCATGGTAAAAACAATATAAAAACGACCATATAAAAACTTACATACAAGTCTATAATAAACAATATAGATCAAGTTTAACGAAGACGCACTCTCCATGTCCATTAGGTTTTACACCGACCATATAAAAACTTATCATACAAGACTATAATAAACATTTTAAAAATAATTATAAAATATTAAATTCTTATTATAATAGAGATTAAAATATCAAAGTATTTATAGAGTTTTTTATTGGGCACAAAAGCCACATCATCTTCTCTAGGTAGAGTTCAGGTGTCAAACTCATGCTTTATTCCTATTTCGACTGAGAGGTGATATCGTTTATTTTCACTTTTTTGTAGGAATTGAATAATGATAGACTTTGTATTTTTATTGATTTTTGTTTGCAAAATAGTATTCTTACATCTATGCTAAAGGGGCATGAGTTCACAAGGTTTTTTTTTATCAGTTTATCTTGGAGATGTTTCTTCTCCATTATCTCCTTTTTGTGACTCTAGTGTAGGTTAATTGTTGGTATTCATTTGTAATCTTTGAACCCTTATTGAGAAAGTGAATAGTAAAACTGATTTAACCAATTTTCTATTCTTCTTGCTTTTTCTCTTTTCCTTTGTGAAACCTAATAGGGTTTCTTGTGTTTGTTCAAGAAACTTAATCTTTATCTCATAACTTTGTTCTGTTATTGACGACATCGTTTCACAACAGTGTACTTATGTCATGAGTGATGTAGACGTTGGAAATTAAAGGCTCTAGAAAAAAGGCATATGATTCATAAGCATGTCCGAACGATAAGGGTTTTTTTTGTAGATGTTGATTTATTCTTTTAATTGCAGAGGTTTGGGGGTAGGATTATGAAAAGTAAGGTTAGAGAGCTTATTTTTCTAAATCTTGGAATTTGCGGCAATCTAAGAAACAAAACTTAGTAAGGTTTCCTCTTCTCTTGTCCATTCCTTGTGGTATAATTATTTATATGATTGGAGATTTTGTCCTTTTGTTGGGAGTAGTGATGATTTTCATTCGTTTTGATATAGTTTGAAAGGTAAATATTTAATTATTCTCCTTCTCTAGTCTTGGTTTCTTAGTTGTTCGTTTGAATTGTGGTGATACTAACTCTATGTGCTATGCAATTAATGTTTATTCAAAGTGTCTCATGGACAATAAGATAGCTATGTGGATCGGTCCCTATTATTGTAAAGAGAGTTTAGGAGGAGTCAATTGGTGTGTTTTGGGTAATTTTAACTTTATTTTCTCTTCTGAAGAAACGGTGGGGAAGGGAGATCCATCTAGTTCCTCTAAGAATATGAAAAGCTTAGATTTCTCTAATTCTACCTCTCTTAGACAAAAAGTTCACTTGGTTCTAACCCAATGGTGAGGAAGATAGAAGACTTGATCAATTTTTATGTGTAATGGGTGGTGGGAACACTGAGGTGAGGTGTCCCAATGGGCCTTTCCTTGAGATGTTTCAGATCATTTTCCTGTTATCCTTAAGTATGCAAATCATGTGTGAGGTCCTAAGCCTTTTTAAATTAAATAATCATTGATTATCTCTAAGTAACTTTTCTAAGTTAGTTCACTCAACGTGCACTGGTACTAATATCCATGGATGAAAAGTATTTATCATGTTAGAAAAATTAAAAGCTCTTAAATTGGTTCTAAAAGCTTGAAATAAAGAGGTCTTTTATAATCTTGATTCTTAGATTAAAAGTTTAAAAAAGGTGCTAAGTAATGTGGAGTCTTTGATCATTCTTAGGACCTTATTGCCATACCCCAAGTTTGTCCTACCTGTATAGTACTATCCTCATTCATGTTTCAATCTACTAACCATTATTCAAAAATCCAAAAATATGTTGATTTTGCTTTCATTATCTTATTATTTAAACTTAAGTTGTTACAAGGATGAGTTGGGTGTTAGGCAAAGTTATTAGGTCAAGCATGTGTGCAGTATGGATTGAAGTTCAGTTTGGTTTTGACCTAATCTTGGTCAAGCAATAGTTTATTTCCTGATCAAGGCCATTGAAATTCTGGCATAGCAGACAGCAGATGTCCTAACACATGTCAAGACATTGCTCTGCATAATTATTTAAACAAAGAACAGAACTGCAAACTGATATCCAGAATATCAGTAGCTGCGGAACCACAAATGTTTCGACATCTATTCAACATGTTAATCAATACTAAACTGTAAATTACAGAATGATAAACAACACAGAATATGATGACCCAGCTCGGTGCAACTCACCTACATCTGGGGGATACCAATCCAGGAAGAAGAATCCACTATCAGTAGTATAGTTTTATGTAAACAACTTAAGGTTTACAGTAAACACCCACGTTTACCTATCATTACCCAATGAAGACTTTATCATTAGAAGTCACATCTAAATCATAAGAGAAAGCCATCTCACTCCCTAAATCATAACCTGTGATTATCTAACAGTTACTACACCATAACTGTATCATCCCTATTGAAAGACACCCCTTCCAATACAAAGTTCAGTCAAGCATCCTTGACTAACAAGTTAACTTGGATTTACTTCAAAGCTTCATCCAAGAACAATACACGATTCATTACCTATGGGTTTCTGAATCTGTACAAGTACCCATGTCTACCACACTACATCAAATCGATACGGAGGAAGACTTACATGAGAAACCTACGACTCTCAAACCCTAAACCCTACTTTAAAAAATAGGATTCCTAAGCCTATGTCGTCCTCTCTACTTTCTTCCTAGGTCTTGGTATTCTTTTATAGTCTTCTTCTTCGTTGGGCTTCATATCTTTGATCCTTGATCTTGTGCCCATCGCGCCTTAAATCTTGGAACAGATTTAAACAAAACCTGCTATGACAGTCATGATGTCGAATCTACATGTTGTGACATTTCACTCGACATCTTTAGTCTGAGGCTAAAACCTTTATGTTGGAACATCTTTCCCAACATTATGTTTTACCAAAATTTTGTCAAACTCTTGGAGCTTTCAATCTCCCCTTTTTGACAAATTTTGGCTAAAACATTCTTCAGCCTGATGGTGCATGCAGTGGAAAAAACACAACTTGCTTTCTAACTCTGATCACAAAACACAACTTCTCAAGATGTTAAAACCCAGAACGTTGGAACATCCTTTGATACATTTTTGCAGATCAGCAGCACAAATGCATATACACCTCTTAGCAGTAAGCCATTTTCCCTCTTTTTAGTCAAAAGTTGACAAAATTAACCCATGCAGACCCATACCCAGATTGTGTTTACCCAAAGACGGACAAAACCCATTTTCTCTCAAAATAAGAAGAGTTTTTACAATTTAAGCATCACAACTCTCAAATAATGAAGAAGATATATAGGTAGAGCTAATCCAAAAGATTAGTCAAAGAGTGCAATAACAGTTGGTCGAGTTAGTTTCGAGAGATTCCACCTTTTCTGACTTGTCCTCGAAACTGCTTCTGAACAGTGTCCTGTTACCTAACCTGATTTTGTCAGGCTTATGGTCCCCACAGATAAAACTTTCTTAATCCAGATTTAGCAAACTTGATTACAGCAGAATTCGTTCATTGACCTTTCCATCAGCAGAAAAACTAATTTCTTCCAACCAGCAACAGAATTTCCCAAGATACTTGACACCATAATGACAGGATCTGAACAACCTGATACGTACCAATAAGGCAATGTCACGACATCTCTTCTGACATATCATCCTCTCCTGAGGTAATCTATCACAAACTGTTTGAAACCACAAACAATCTTGATAAATAATCTACACCACTGCAGCCAAATATCCACAACTAAAGTCTAACTCCCCCTGTCGTAGATAACTAGTGCTCCTTTGCCAGAAGAACACCTTAAATGAATGGAAAACATAAGATGCATCTTCATGTCTTTTAAAGCACACCCTCTATTCAACACACCTACTGAACGTATTCACCTACTGCTTGACCCTCAAGCAAACCTTGTACCACACCAGTACATTAATCAGACAGAAGTTCTCCCCCTATCTTTCTCAACAGATGCTTCTTCAGCAAGAACCACCCAAAATCACCTCATGATATCCCATGACAACTTCATGATCATATAGTGAGAGTACCAGGAACGAATCCTTGTACCATAACTAACAAACTCTTGGATTGAGACCAAAGCTCCATTGATCCTTCTCGTCCAGAAACCATCTATACACCACACGAATTCCTCCTGAATTCTTATGTATAGATCTCCTTGTTCCCTAAGATACAACCCAATTGAATCTAGAATACTTCACATACCTCAAAGAGACATACAGAGCCCCTTAGTTTACTAGCTCACCCAGACATTCTTCACACTTGAAGAACATAAAACACATGCTCCAGAAATCCTCAGCCCATTTGCTCAACAAGCACCAAACTGATCCACTTCTAGCATGTCCCATTCACATCAGAATTCCAAGACAATCCTTTACCCGTCATTCTCCCGTACGAAAAGATAAATACCTCTTAGACAAGATGTGAGTGTCAAGTTCCACACTCAGAACTTAGCATCCTACTCCAAGGATAACCAACCCAGAAGATGTTCTAGCATCAGTTAGGACATCCTTCATATATCATAGACACCAACCAACATGGTTCTAGATATGTTCCACCACTGGACTTACTATCTGCATAGTAATCTAAATAAAGATCTTCAAACAATACTGCGCCACCAACTTGATCAATAAGAACTCCAGTAACCAAAGAGAGACATAAACTCTCATCCACCAAAAGAAGTAATCTTCCATAAACTGAGAACTTCTGCCACAAGCTGTAATACCCCAAATTTTGACCACTTAGATTTCCCATCATTGTGAAAATCATCATCACAATATGGATGAACCATCATGCTTCATCAGTCTCCCCAAAGATGGGTGAGCATCCAATACAATCAAAATTAGGGTTTCAAGCCCTCTCTGAGTGCTTAGACAAAGGATCAATCAAGAAATGACATGATCTTCAACTTGTCTAATCTCTCAAACATCCTCAAAGGATCAAAAGGACCCCTACTTCAAGGATTAAGCACAAAGCTGCTCCCTTCTAGGTGGATTAAGTCTCAAGATCGACAGTGTCACCAAATTAGGGTTTTGGTCGACCAGGGCCTCCAGATGGAAATTTTCATCTGGGCACAAGCCAATGATCCAAAACATAACCTAATATACTTCATGGAACCTCATGAACCCATGCATCAAGTCAATTTTGCCTCAGGGGATGCATTCATCAAAAATCAGGAATTAGGGTTTCTTGACCTAATTCACCCCTAAGTTGACTTTTGGGACAAACCATGAGCCAATACCTCAAGAGAGGGTTTGAGGGTCTCTAATATACCATATTGATCCATTTGGAACAATGGATTAATCCAAGAAGCATGAGCAACAAGTCTCAATTTCATCTGCACCACAATTAGGGTTTTAAGAGAAAAGTCAACTGTAACTTTGACTTTTGATCAGGACATGCTCCCAAACCCTAATACATGATTGAATATACCCTATGACACCCATGGAACATGTCCATCAAGTTTGATTTAGGTCAAGGACATGATTTCCTGAAGAATTGCACAGTTTGGAATTCATCTGATAAAAAGTCAACTGTGCACAAAAGTCAACTTTGACTTTTTGAGATTTTTCACCAAAATGGATTTTTAACCCTAAAATGATGTTAATGTGTGATTTGAATCATCATTCATCAAGAAAAATCAAGAAAAGTGAGATAACTTGTAAAAGGGGTAACCATAAATCTTAGAAATTTTTCTAAGTTAAAAATAAAGTGGCAAAGGTACCAACTTTGGAGGACCATAACTCCTAAACCACAAGGCCATTTTTTCTCATCCAAAGATGGATTTGTAGCCCTCATTATCACCTACAAAAACTTCAACTACAAGTCATTCCAATTCATTAAGGATTTTGAGTTATGGAGTGATCAAAGTGGCTGAAAAGTGAAAATGTCACTTTTTCCAACACTTAGTGAAATTTTCACTAAGTCAGATTCTGCCTCACTTTTTGCCAAATGTAGGGGGATTTTTCACTTGGAATCAAAAGAGATCAAAATCAAACTTGTTCAAACAGTTGTTGTATCATGTAAGAGCTTTCCAAAATGGCCAAGAACATTGCCAAATTCAACCTACACCATGAGATACAACATTGCCAAGTTGCCTTGCTGAAATCTGTCAAGGCAAGGCAGAATTTGCAACTTTGGTCGATTTGCCAAAATCAGCCAAATTCAATTGCTCCTATCCACTTGTACACCTCAGAGGATTGAATCTAAAGGGGACAATCACTGAGCCAAGCCTCCAAAGTCCATGGAACAAGAAATAGCATGTTAAACCTAGAATGGCCAAAATAAGGACAAGACTTTAAATTTGGAATGACGCATTCAATGGAACCGTCAAGGTGGCATGGACTGAGCCATTCTCATCTGAAATCAGTCAAGACTTATCCAAGACCAAGGGAACCAAAGCTCTGTGCCCTAACCTCTAGTCAATGGCTAGAGGAGACTTGGATTTTCATTTGCCAACATTGGCCAAACCTACTTACCAGCTGCCATGCACTATTCCTTGCAAAACAAACTTGCTCTACTATAAATAGAGCTCAATTGTGGTCAGTTTGAGTACACCAAAGCCATCTAACAGATGCTTTCCTCAAAATCTCTTCTTTCACTCCAATTTTGCCTTCTAAGGCAAGTCACTATCGGGTTTTGAGTTTGAGAGCAATTCCAATCAAACCAATCACTCACACACCTCACATACATCACATATGAGCTGATCAAACACTTAGATTACTTCTGAAACATCAATTTCACAAAATCACCAGTTGATTGCTCAAGGTTTTAACCAAAGTGCAGCTGAGGTGCCACAAAATGATCCAGCCAATTTCAATCAAGTCCAACCATCCAAACACAATCCATAGGGTGTAGGGAAGCTGTTCAGATCATCACCACTCATCTGTAACACCTCCAAATCAAAAATCACTTTGAACTTGCTGTCACGACTTGGAGGTAAGCACATACTTGGTCATCTCTCAATCTATGCATATTTCCTCGCACAATAATTTGGCCATATGTTCATAATCATGCATGGAATGTTTTCCCTCAATTAATTGCATTGTTTGAATCGTGTATCAAAAATCCTAGCCTTCGTGCAGAAATTAGGGTTCTTGAGGTCTCTTCGTGATTTCTTGTTGTATGTTTAATTTAAATGAAATTAAAGTACATAGACATGATCGTGAGGTTGAGGCGAGCATAATGATATGTGGATTGCATGATATGATTACGTATTCATGGAGATTGGATAGAAAATGCAAATCTGAGAAACCAAGAACACGCGCGTGTTCTTCAGCTTGTTCTTGGCGCCATTTTTAGAAATTCAAATATTTGAATTTTGTGATTTTGTTTAATTGATTCAAAAATTAATTTCTCTCTGAGTTTTAATGATTTTGAGTTGATTCTTTTTTTAATAATTCACAAAAATGTTAAAATATTTTATTTTCACAAAAAATCCCAAAAATATTATTTATTTCATATAATTGATATTTTTGTAAAGAATTAATATTTTGATTGTTTTTGGCATTTTAAATATTTTTTCTACATTGATTTTGCAACTTTTAATGCTTTCTAATTATTTTGTAGGTCAATACTTAATTTTTGAAGCATTAATCCAAGATCACAATTTGTTTTCCATGTGTTAAACAATTTTTGATCATTTTAATTGAATTTTTATTCAATTAAATACATTTTGAAAACAAATTAGGGTTTTGGATTAATTCAACCCTCATAAATAATTTTCAAAACCCTCTTTGGGCCTCTTGAGAGAGTATAAGACCCATCCCCCCTTGTACAAAAACCTTTTGGGCCTCACTCATTGTATAAGTCCCTCTGTACAAGTAAATGGCGCGATCGTCGCCCGTTTAAAAATAAAAATCATCTGGGCCTCTCCTTGAGCTATAAGACCCATTCAAAACACTTTGGGCCTCTATTAGAGTGTAAGACCCAATCCCCCTTTTAACCAAAACATCTTGGGCCTCACTTATTGTATAAGTCCCTCTGCGTTGAATGAAAACCTCGGCGCGATCGCCATTGTTAAACGAAAAATCATTTGGGCCTACCCTCGTGTTATAAGCCCCACTATTTTCTTTAAACCTTTTTGGGCCTCTTGAGAGAGTGTAAGACCCATCCCTTTGTACAGAAAACCTTTTTCGGGCCTCAGTCACTTGTATAAGTCCCTCTGTACAAATTCAAACAGTGCGCTCACTGATAAAACCCTGGGCCTCTCCTTGAGCTGTAAGCCCCAAATCTTTCTTTTTCAAAGCACTTTCTCCTTTGATTTTGAATATACTGTTGTTTTCAATCTTTCTTTGTTGAACAACTAACCAAACAGCATGGAAGCACTCCAACCGAATAAGTGGTTATCGCTTTCGTTTACTGCTTTCATATTATAAACTGTATTGTGGGGCTGCTCACTGTAAGTCTCCTTTCACAAACTCATATATATATAACTGTATTGTGGGGCTGCTCACTGTAAGTCTCCTTTCATAAACTCATATCTACTGTGTAATAATAGTATAGATATTTCAAGTTTCCCCGGCAACTACGTCTAGAACTAGGTGACGCCGTTTTATTTATTCGTAGAAATAGACGCCTAGATCCCCAATAGGAGTACCAGATACAGTCTTCTCTTCGGCTGTCCTCCTTAGGAATCGTCAAGAAGCTCTACTCCCCAAGATGAATGTATTCTCCGTGAATGGCATCTTTGAGTTTCTTCCAAATTCTCGAACTTTCCTGACTTGATCTATTCCTTGTGGATAGCTTGCCTTGAATGTCTCGGGGTTTGGGTACCCACTACGGTCATAATCTTGGACCTTAACTAAGGAACCCTCTTTAAAGGTTAAAAGTCGCTGGATAGTAAACCTCGCACGTTTACCAGTGGTTTTTATCTTTAAAAGAGTTATCTCTCCTAATGGAAAGGAGATGATAGACCCACGGGCTTCTTAAAAGCATCGGCCTCCTCTTGGGCATTATTCAAGGACACTACGGCTTCTTAGAAGTATTCATAACCTCCTCTTAGGCTTCGTATAATGATCTCTTCCTCCGGGAATGATAGCCTCCTCTTGGGCTTCGTACAAGGACCCGTCGGCTTCTTAAAAGTTTCCAGCCTCCTCTTGGGCTTCGTACAAATTGTCCCGACGACCTCCTAGAGGTATAGGAACAGAACCTAGTCATCCTCATAGAACAGTCCTTTCATAGAGTCTACTACTGTTTCTCAAAACATAGTACAAAAGATAAAACTCTAGACACGGACAGTCTAACTTCCTTGAGTCTCAAAAGACATTCTCAAGTGACCCCTTCGTTAAATAGGAAGGAAACCCGTAGACTCGGACAGTCTCAATACCCTTTGGATTTCCAGTTTCCCCAAAGAAGAGGAAACAACCCCGATCATCAGATCTAACCCACGAGTACAGTGATGCTCATATAAGAACTGATTTTCTCTTTCAAAATCAGTATATTGGACCTGTCACTTAACTGACATAGCCTCCTCTTGGGCTTCGTACAATGACTCTCCCTGGCGGAGTCAAACAACGTTTTAGCCTCCATCTCGGGCTTCGTACGAGATACAAAAAACTCTCTTGTTGAGTCAAATAGCCTCCATCTCGGGCTTTGTACGAGATACCAAAAGACTCTATCGTCGGGTCAAAAACTTTTAGCCTCTCTCTCGGGGTTTGTACGAGACACAAAATAGCCTTCTCTTACGCTTTGTATAATGATTTTCCTATCAGAAATTAGCCTCCTCTTAGGCTTTGTATAAGAAAACCACTGGTTGATCCAATCAACCTTTTAGCATCAAAGTTGTGCCTCGTTCACAGTACACAAACATCAACAACTCCTTTCCCATCATCTAATCGCTGTAAGCGACAAGCCTCTGGATCATCTATATCCACGCCACTGTCCCTCTTTTAGCATGAGAAATTCTTAAGGAAAGATGGCATTGCTCTACACTGAGTTAAAGTCTTCTCCTTCAGGTTAAAACCCTTTCTTTGAAAATTATGGCATTGCTCGGATCCGCGTATCCCAGTTAAAGTAATTCTCCTTCTCCCCTCTTTAGAGATGACAAATTCTCTCTAAAGCCGAGATCTTCCATCTTCACGTCTTGGGCTTTGAACAAGACACAAATAGACCTTCAGCTTCACATCTTGGGCTTTGAACAAGATACAAACCACCTTTCGCTTCACGTCTTGGGCTTTGAACAAGACACCAAAAACCAATTTCCTCCCATAGAATAGGAGGAACTACGAACGCTCTGATTTCCCTGTTTCGGTAAACGGGAATACGTAGTCATAAGATCGAAAGAAAAGATCTTAGCGAGCGCAATCAACAAAAGAAACCCAAATCCCATATCTCCATCAATCAAAAGCAGTAATTCAAAAGCATCAGTCCTAACATCCTAATCCTTGTTCCCCGCCAGAAACCCTTTGCCTAGATAAAAAGAAAGAGAACCGTATTGGCGAAAATACAAATAACCAGTACAAAGGTCCCCCCACATTGATAGCATTCATAACCTAACAGACCGCTGTTTAAACTCAGTATGCAAGCAGGGTTAATTGGAGACATCTATTTCCCTTCCTTATTCAGCTCACAATAGGATAAAAAATGAATCGACCTGTAGTCAAAGCTCAAACCGCAGAGAGCGACCAGCGCTTTAGAACCGCGTCCAAAATCTCTCGCTACAGAAAAGTGGCACCCACCGTGGGGCCCTTCAAAATTAGGTCTAGGCACGGTCTTCCTTTTCTTCACTTGTGTGAATACCACAGATTGGAGCTTCCGCCGGGGAACCCATTTTCTGTCAGGAACTTAGGATTCTTAGCTTTATAAGTCTAGGATGATTAGGATAAATATATATATTGCTTTTCCTAATTGCTATACGTGTTTATTTTTCTGCTACTGGGAATGCGGGTGATGCCGTATGTGGAAAGATTGAGTATACACTTAAGATAAGTGATGGCGACGGGGTCGACCATCAACCTCAGTGGAGGCTGACCAACGCAACCCATTCACTCTTCTAGCCAATGGGCCGGTTGTTAAGTCTGAGAAGCTGAGGAGCCAAACGCTTTTGTAGTGCGGAAACTATCGGAAATAGTTATTACACGATACTACCCTCATTTGAGGCTGGTGATCTATTCTCGGTGAATGGCACTTACTCTAAGATTACTCTACAACTCGCTGACGATTCGCTTGTTGTTTTGCTTTCCTGGGAGGAGCTGATGATAATGAGTACAGGTACAAAAATCACCTTAGTATAAACTTTAGGGGATGGGTAGAGCCTTGACTTTATGACAACGACCCTTTGACCCCATGTTTTTTCTATGTTTTTGTGTGCTGCATTCATGCATCCATTTAATAAAACATTAAAACACTCAAAAAACTTTCTCTTCTAGTCTCTCTGTTTTTCAAATTAAACTAAGACTGTGATTGCAAATATCAGAGAAAAAGATTGCATTAATGGATTTCAGTAGAAGGAGAACTCGCCAGTATACCTTCAAGGTTCCAAAGCTAGAGGATTTGAGAAAGTTAGCAAGGATGATCGTTAACCCAGAGGCTTTCAGAGCCAAGCACGGTGGTTTGCTACCACTGTTAAGAGTCCATATGATTAAGAGGATCATGGACGCGCTCATTCAGTTCTACGATCCGGTTTATCACTGTTTCACATTCCCGGATTACCAGCTATCACCAACGCTAGAGGAGTATTCTCATCTGACTTATTTACATATCACTGATCGAGCTCCGTTTTCTGGACTGGAAGAAATTCCAAAGAATCACACTATTGCAATAGCAATTCATTTGGACGAGTCTGAGGTCAGGACTCACATGACCACAAAGGGTGGCATCCAAGGTTTGACAGCCCAGTTCTTGACAAAAAAGGCTCTATACTTCGCTAGTATAGGGAACGGGACTACTTTTGAAAGCATCTTTGTCTTGCTCACCTACGGATTATTTTTATTTCCCAACATCAATAACTTCGTCGATATCAACGCTATTAAGGTTTTTCTCATTGGAAACCCTGTGCCAACTTTGCTCGCAGATGCGTATCATTCTGTACACTTAGGAAATTTATACAGCGGAGGGGAGATCACATGCTATGTACCTCTGCTTTATAAATGGTTTATCTCGCACTTGCCCAAGTCTGCTGCTTTTTGGGATTGCAAGAGTGTCTTACGTTGGTCGCAGAAGATCATGTCTCTCACCAATTCCGATATAGATTGGTGTAATAGGATTTATGAGGGAATCTGAATCATTGACCGTTGTGGAGACTTCCCCAGCGTACCCCTCATAGGAACCAAAGGAGGAATCAACTATCATCTGATATTAGTTCTTCGTCAATTTGGATACCCGATGAGACACATCCCACAGGGTGTTCATCTGGAAGGTCTTTTCTTCAAAGAAGGAGAAAATGACAGAGCACTAAAGATGGAAATAGTGCAAGCTTGGAAACAGGTTCATAAGAAAGGACGAGAGTCTCTGGGAAAACCGGACTGTGTCTCGGTGGAGCCTTATCTCCATTGGGTACAAACTAGAGCTCTCAAGCTAAAGATGCCTTATCCTCGTTACGGAATTCTTCCATCGAGGGAAACTGTCATGTAGTTCATGACGGAAACTGAAAAGCTTCAGGTTGCTCTCAACAAAGTTCAAAAGGAAAGAAGATCTTGGAAGAACAAGTACCGCACCCTCGACGTAGAGTGTATCCAAATACAGCAACTACTAAAGGAGAAAGATGCTCTGATTGAAATTTTGGAGCAGCATGCTGTAGAGAATCAAGATGACCAAAGGAATTTGCTTGCTCCTTTCACCTGGCAAAGGAATGACAACCCGACAATGGCCCAAGCGCCCCGGTCAAAGAAGAGGACTCGGGACCCATTAGTTTAGGTTTCTGTTTCTGCACTTTGTAATCTACTGTATTTCCATTTCTGTAATCCTTTGGAATTCAATAAAAAGGGGTTTCCCCAGTGTTTGATATTTGCAATCTAATTGTCGAAGTTTATTTTGATTAAACCAAAAAAACAATTAATATAATCATTGCATTCATCATTCTCACATCGCGTATTCTCCTTACCTACGAATCTCACGTTTGTGTCTCGGTTCTAGAGTCAAACTGTCTCATTCATATAATACTAGGGCCAATCGTCAGAAAAAGATGGATGATCTTGAGGAAGAAAACAGAGAGTTGAAAGAAGAGATCGACACTCTGAGAGAGGATATGAGAAAGCTTCGTAATGACATGCAAGCCATGGCAGAAGCTCAGCTACAAAGAACTGTGATCTCAGAGATCACCTCAACGCCCATCATAGAAAAGTATGATCCTAGGTATCAGATGCCGAAAGATCGTCCTTGGGGCATGCCTGTTAACTATATCCCGGAAGGATATGTTCCGCCGATCACTGAAGATCTGGGAATCGCAACAGAAGCCGCTGGGCCTGAAGGTTACAAACTTCGGGAAAGCGAAGATGCCAGGGGCATACTCAAGACTCCTGAAGGTTACAAACTTTGGGAGGCGCCAAGACTTACTTCCATAGTCACAGTACCACCCCCTGTGGTGCACACTGTCCCGGAAGGACAGGTTCCACAGACACCTTCTGGTAAGAAGGAAACTATGTTTGACAGAATGGATGAATTCCAGGAGCAGTTCTTGGAAATGCAGAAAGAGCTACAAGCCATTCGCGGTCAGGATCTATTTGGAAAGGACGCCGCAGACCTCTGCTTGGTCCCAACTGTGAAAGTCCCGCACAAGTTCCAAGTGCCCGACTTTGAAAAATACAAGGGTAACTCTTACCCTCAGAGCCATCTGGTGATGTACGCTCGGCGGATGTCAGCTCAAACGGAGAATCAGGACCTGCTGATTCACTACTTCCAGGATAGTTTAACCGGTGCCGCACTCAAATGGTACATGGGTTTAAACCGTACTACGATCAGTACATTCAGAGATCTTGGTACTGCCTTCGTCCAACAATACAAATACAATTTGGACATGGCACCCGACAGAGATCAACTCAGATCGATGTCGCAAAAGGAAAAGGAAACCTTTAAGGAGTATGCTAAAAGGTGGCGTGAAATTGCCGCTCAAATTTGTCCACCTCTTAAGGAAAAAGAGATGACAAAAATCTTCTTAAAGACCTTAAGCTCATTTTACTATGACCAAATGATTGCCAGTGCACCCAGTGATTTCACCGAAATGGTCGGCATGGGTGTACGTCTTGAGGAAGCCATCCGAGAAGGACGTTTGGTAAAAGACACTGGATCAACGAGCGGTACTAAAAAATACGGTAGTGCTCTCCCTAAGAAAAAAGAGCAAGATATTGGGAATATCTCTCTCGGAAAGCAAAGGCGACGTTATCAGCCAGTAGCAGCTGTTACTCCTGCTATCGGCCTCACGCCAGTTCCTACGTATCAACCTCAGGTTGCGCAGAGCCAACCTGACCAACAAAGGACACAACAGCCTCTTCAGCAGGCTCGTCCTCCATATAACAACAACCGTACAATACGGCCACCAGGATTTGATCCTATACCCGTAACGTACGCAGAGCTGTTTCCGTTACTGCTGGCTAAGGGGCACATTCAGACTAAGTTTCCCCTTTCAGTTCTGGAAAATTCGCCTTTTTGGTTTAAAGCGGATCAAACATGCCCTTATCATCAAGGAGGTTCAGGGCATAACATTGAGACTTGTCTCAATTTCAAGTCCGACGTGCAAAAGCTTGTTAGGAGTGGGCTCTTATCTTTCAAAGATACGAATCCTAATGTTCTTACGAACCCGCTGCCTCAACATGAGAAAACTGCAGTCAATCTGATTGAGAAAGAGACTAACAATGTCTATCAAATTCATGATGTACTCCCATTGGGGACCAATCTGGTCAAGATACATTGTAGACAGAGTGGATATGGCCATGTGCCACCTCATAATTATCACCAGTGTGATATCTGCTCTAAAGACAACCAGGGATGTTCTGTAGTGCAAGCAGCTCTACAGGAACAAATGGATCTTGGATGGATCCAAGAGCACCGAGTTCGTGGAGTTAACATGGTTTACACGAATTCCAACGTCATTCAAAACCACGACATCCGTGCGATGAATGTCAACTTGGTGGCGATGCACTCAAGGCAAAGCCAGTATCACAATTTGCCACGGCACGATTACAGTTCCTGTCTGATTTGCTCGGTAAACAAACAGGGATGCTCTTTCATACAAGAGGCCCTCCAGCGTCAGATGGATCTTGGATGGATCCAAGACTACCATGATAGGAACTCTCATCAAATCAACATGGTTCAGATCTTTGGCATTCGTGTGATGAATACCAACCTGGTAGAGTTACATGCTGAGCAGGTCCGACTCGGATTCTTAATATCACATGATTATCAAAACTGTAAAGCAGGTTGCGAAAACGATCGAGTTTGTACCCTTGTCCAGGAGGCACTTCAGCACTTGTTAAATCATTGGTGGATGCCAATCTATATGGACGAAGATACTCAGCAGATTAGTATCAATCACAGGAATCCTACTCGTCGTCAAAGTCAGGATGTCCGATCAATGAAAGATAACCTGGTGAAGTTACATTGTATTCAAAGTGGGCGTGGCCAGGTGCCACCACACAACTATGACAGTTGTAGCGTCTGTTCGAAAAGTAACCAAGGGTGTTACCTTGTGAGAGCAGCTCTTCAGGGTCAGGTCGATCATGGAGAAATTCGTCCATATCCAGGTTCAGGACCCATCATTTGGTCGCCGAACTACCTTGCCGAGCAAGTTGAGGATGTTGTCACGATCTCTGGTCATCACAGGACCAGGGATGTTTTTGCCATCATCCCTCTACTTGACGAATCTAGAGTTCCCAACCGGGAACGGATCAAGGTTACTTATGATGGTCAGAAAAATCAGAAGGTTCCCATAGTCATCTATCTACCGGGGCCACTACCGTATGAATCAGCTAAGGCAATCCCTTACAAGTACGGTGCAAAAATAATCGAGAATGGAAAGGAAATTTCATTACCCTCCGTCGTGAACATTGCAGACATCAGTCGTGTAACACGGAGCGGTCGAATCTTCAACCGAGGGGTTGGAGAATCCAACAAAGAAAAGGAACTTCAGGCAGAAATTCCTGATCCACCAGTCGGTCAATCCAGTAATCCCGACTTGTCAAAAGACAAAGATGAGATGCTAAAGCTCATCCAAAGGAGTGAATATAACATTGTTGATCAACTGTTACAGACTCCTTCAAAGATCTCAGTATTATCACTGTTACTTAGTTCAGAAGCACACAGAGAGGCTCTACAGAAAGTCTTGGAGCAAGCCTTTGTGGAACAGGATGTAACAATCAGACAATTCGATAGCATTGTCTCTAACATCACTTCCTGCAATAATTTGGGATTTAGTGATGAGGAATTACCTGAAGAGGGTCGCCGTCATAACATGGCGCTCAACATTACAGTTAACTGCCAGGGCGATGCTTTAGCCAACGTACTGGTAGACACAGGGTCAGCCCTGAATGTTATGCCGAAGTCCACTTTGGTGCAATTATCATTTAAGGGCCCTCCGATGAGAGTCAGCGAGGTCGTCGTCAAAGTATTCGACGGATCTAGAAAGACAGTTATCGGCGAAGTTGATCTTCCCATAACTATTGGTCCTCACACTTTCCAAATCACTTTCCAGGTCATGGACATCCGGGCAACATACAGTTGTTTATTAGGAAGACCTTGGATACATCAGGCTGGAGCGGTTACTTCAACCCTCCACCAAAAGCTAAAGTTCGTCAAGAATGATCAACTTGTCACAGTTTGTGGGGAACAAGCCTTGCTTGTGAGCAGCTTATCATCATCTGCTTGTGTAGAACCTGAGGAGGTTATTGGAACTCAGTTCCAAGCACTATCGGTGAGCAAGAACGATCAATCTGAAGGAGGAACCTCGATTTCCTCATACAACGATGCTATCAAAGCAGTCGAGAGTACCGATACAACCGGATGGGGACGGCTTGCCATTCCTATTGACAATAAAACAAAGAAGGGTCTTGGTTTTTCTGCAACCTGTACCCAGACAGCCTCCAGCGATGAAAGTCTTCATCCCCTTCAAAACTTCTTCCACAGTGGAGGTTTTCTTCACCCAGTGTCTCAGATAGTTCATGCTATCAATGAGGAAGATCCCTCTGACACAGATGAGGAATGGAAGTCCTACCTTAACAAGGACGGCTATATGTCTCAGGAAGAAGTGCCTATGCCTTTTTGCTTTCCTACAGAAAGTCCGAGATTTATACCAAGATCAGATGTCGAAATGATCTACGGCGATTGTGATCCGGAAGGATGCCGTGCTCCGCCAAATTCATTAGAGGAAGACACTCTGATGAAAGACAACTTTGACCACAATTACTATGGCCCAATGGATGGCCTGCCAATGTGGCAGCCTTACCCAGGAAACTTGGGGCAAGAGAGTCAGCCGAACAATGAGACTCAGTTGAGCATCATTGAACAGAATACCTGTGTCCCCACCATGTCATGGGATCAACACTCAGGTCATTCAGAAAATACTCAACATGAAGATGAATTCGCAACGTTTGCAGGACTAGAATTCATCAACTATGATTTTTCTGAGGTCAACGTCATCGAGAGGGATGACTTCTCCAGTTCCAAAGAAGTTTGGGACACTCTGGGGCAACCAAGTGGAAAATACGACTTTATGGTCAAGTACACTGCTCCCGAAAGCTCTCGTATCAGGCTCAAAGATATCCAGTCAACTGGATGGGGAGATACAGCTGAGAGCATAAATGCTCTGCAAAATGCAACGGAGGAATCCTCCTACGACAATTCTGCCTGGGAAACAGATTCCAATGATCCTACTCCACCAGAAATCAGCGTCATTTCTGAAGACAAATCAAGGAAGGTGCCAGACTTTGTGATTCACCGAGGAGTTCGCCGCCAATGGGTTACCGTCGAGGTTCCGAAGGTCGTTCGTCAGTCAGAGTAATTGCCATCTTTAACCTTTCACCCTGCCCAGGTGAAACAGATGTTTTGATAGGGCTCGCTTTTTGTAAATTTCCCTCTTCGCTTTGCCTAAAGCGAGTGAGTTTTGTTTTATAGGGCTGTAGTTTCAAGGTTCGACTTGTTCATTAATAAAATAACGTCGTTCTGTAATTTCTGCATTAATTGCTGTTTTCTCTTTTCGCTTTTTTCAGAAAATGGTAATCCTAAAAAACAATTCAAATAAAAACAAGCAGTAATAAAATCAAAACACTGCACACACTTACATTTTCTCTATCTCTTCTAAACACGAATCATCACGTCATGCAGATTGCTTGTTTTAAACCCCGTTGAAACATACGATCCGATGCCTTCTCCCAACTTTGAGTTCCCGGTATTCGAGGCTGAAGAAGAAAATGACAACGAAATTCCAGAAGAGATCTCCCGATTACTCAGACAAGAGGAAAGGTCCATTGAACCTCACAAAGAGCCGTTGGAAACGGTAAACTTGGGTTCAGAAAAAGAGAGAAAAGAAATCAGGATCGGAGCACTGCTCAGTCCAACTGCCAGAGAAGATCTGATAAAGCTTCTCAAAGAATTCCCCGATGTATTCGCTTGGTCCTATCAGGATATGCCAGGGTTGGATACCAGCATCGTGGAACATCACTTACCGTTGAGATCGGAATGTCTGCCAGTAAAGCAAAGGTTGAGACGCACTCACCCGGACATGGCCATCAAAATCAAAGAGGAGGTACAGAAACAGATTGACGCGGGTTTCCTTGCTACATCTGAATATCCTCAATGGTTAGCCAACATCGTACCCGTTCCCAAAAAGGATGGAAATGTCAGAATGTGTGTTGATTGCAGAGATCTAAACAAGGAAAGTCCAAAGGACGACTTTCCTTTACCACACATTGACATGATGGTTGACAGCACAGCAAAGTTCAAAGTATTCTACTTCATGGATGGATTCTCGGGCTATAACCAGATCAAAATGGCGCCGAAAGACATGGAGAAAACTTCGTTCATTACCCCATGGGGTACCTTTTGTTACAAGGTAATGTCGTTCGGTTTGAAGAATGCCGGGGCAACCTATCAAAGGGCCATGACTACTCTATTTCATGACATGATACACAAAGAAATCAAAGTGTATGTCGATGATATGATTGCAAAGTCAAGAACAGAGGAGGAGCACGTTGAACATCTGTCAAAATTGTTCGAACGTCTAAGAAAATTCAAGCTTTGCTTGAATCCTAACAAGTGCACCTTTGGTGTCCGTTTGGGGAAATTACTAGGGTTCATCGTCAGCCAGAAAGGAATTGAAGTTGATCCTGACAAGGTCAAGGCCATTCAAGAAATGCCTTCTCCGAAAACTGAAAAACAAGTCAGAGGATTCCTGGGACGTTTGAACTACATCTCCAGATTCATATTCCTCATGACCGCGACGTGTGCGCCGATTTTCAAATTACTCAAAAAGAACCAGGATTGCGTTTGGTCAGAAGATTGCCAAACCGCATTCGACAGTATCAAGGAATATCTGTTGAATCCTCCGATTCTATCACCTCCAGTGGAAGGAAGACCACTGATCATTTACCTCACAGTCCTAGAGGACTCAATGGGATGTGTACTTGGCCAACAAGACGAAACCAAACGGAAAGAGTCTGCCATTTACTATCTAAGCAAGAAATTCACCGACTACGAGACTCGGTACACGATGCTTGAGAAAACTTGTTGCGCTTTGGCTTGGGCAGCCAAACGTCTTCGCTAGTACATGATTCGTCATACTACTTGGTTGGTCTCCGAAATGGATCCAATCAAGTACGTTTTCGAAAAACCTGCTCTCACGAGAAGGATTGCCCGTTGGCAGATGTTACTATCAGAATATGACATAGAGTACCATGCTCAGAAAGCCGTTAAAGGAAGTATTTTAGCCGACCATTTGGCTCATCAACCGATTGACGATCAAGAATCAATCGGGTTTGACTTCCCAGACGAAGATGTCATGTATCTAAAGATGAAAGATTGCGATGAACCGCTACCCAGTGAAGGGCCAGAACCAGGTTCCCAGTGGGGACTTATCTTTGACGGAGCAGTCAATCATTATGGAAGCGGAATTGGGGCAATCATTGTTACCCCTCAGGGTTCCCACATTCCTTTCACTTCCAGACTTACGTTCAAATGTACGAACAACGAGGCCGAATACGAAGCATGTATCATGGGTCTCGAAGAAGCGATTGATTTAAGGATCAAAAACTTGGACGTATACGGCGATTCAGCCCTGGTTATTAACCAGATAAAAGGAGATTGGAACACATACCAATTAGGATTGATTCCTTACAAAGACTATGCAAGGAGGTTGTTACCCTTCTTCAACAGAGTCGACTTTCATCACATCCCTCGTGATGAGAATCACATGGCTGATGCATTAGCCACTCTCTCTTCCATGATTAGTGTAGGTCGATGGAATGACATACCTAAGATCAACATCATGCGCCTTGAACGGCCCGCTTACATCTTCGTGATTGAAGAAGTCATAGACGACAGACCTTGGTATCACGATATCAAATGCTTCCTTCAGAAACAAGAGTACCCATCTGGGGCACTCAGAAAAGACAGGAAAACCCTCAGAAGATTGGCTGGAAACTTCTTCCTGAGCGGTGACACTCTTTATAAGAGAAATTTTGACATGGTCTTGCTCCGATGCGTGGACAGACCAGAAGCAGACATGCTTATGAAAGAAATTCATGAAGGATCCTTTGGCACTCATGCCAACGGACACACAATGGCGAGAAAAATTCTGAGAGCAGGGTACTATTGGTTGACCATGGAATCTGACTGCTACAAGTACATGAGGAGGTGTCACAAGTGTCAGATATACTCCGACAAAATTCATGTACCGCCATCACATCTCAAAGTTCTTTCTTCCCCGTGGTCATTTTCCATATGGGGAATCGATATGATTGGTATGATTGAGCCCAAGGCTTCAAACGGACATCGGTTCATCCTGGTAGCTATTGACTATTTCACCAAGTGGGTCGAAGCAGCGTCATTCGCCAATGTAACTCGACAAGTGGTGGTCCGATTTATCAAAAACAATATCATCTGCCGTTATGGTGTTCCAAGCGAGATCATTACTGATAATGGATCTAACTTGAACAATAAGATGATGAAGGAGTTGTGTGCAGAGTTCAAGATCGAACACCATAACTCATCTCCCTACCGACCCAAGATGAACGGAGCGGTAGAAGCAGCTAACAAGAACATCAAGAAGATTGTTCAAAAGATGGTTGTAACCTATAAAGATTGGCACAAAATGCTACCCTTTGCTCTTCACGGTTATCGAACATCTGTCCGCACTTCAACAGGGGCAACCCCTTTCTCTCTAGTATATGGCATGGAAGCAGTGCTCCCCATAGAAGTAGAGATCCCATCAATCCGGGTATTGGTGGAAGCTAAGCTCACCGAAGCTGAATGGTGTCAAAGTCGACACGACGAACTGAACCTGATCGAAGAGAAGCGAATCACGGCACTATGCCACGGTCAGTTGTATCAACAGAGAATGAAAAGGGCGTTCGACAAAAAGGTCCGACCTCGTGTCTTCAGAAAATGATACCTTGTGCTCAAGAAGATACAATCATTTCTCACTGATTCTCGGGGCAAATGGACCCCAAATTATGATGGCCCCTATGTGGTCACGAAAGCTTTCTCAGGCGGCGCCTTGAGACTTGCAACCATGGACGGAGAGGAATTTGCCTATCCCACGAATGTTGATATAGTCAAGGAATACTTCGCCTAAAACTAAAAAAAAAGAACGTCTCGATGGATTGAAAACCCGAAAAGGCGGTCCAGGCAAAAGTTAGAGACATGAAAAGAATCATCCCGATGGATTGGAAATCTCATAGTACAATCCAGGCAAAAGTTAGGAATAATGGCAAGTAACTATGTTCAACAGAGGCAAGTCCCTCAGCAGCAGTTGCATCATCTATCGGAGGAAATCTCCAGTCAAAGGTCATCTTCGACAGAAGCTCAGGATGTCCCGAATTCAAAGTTGGTAGAAGGATAGTGGTCGTTATGTTTCAACGTAGCCCTTTTCCCAGTAAATTACCATTTTCTAACCTTGTATATATTCTTTGGAATCACGCATTTGGCTGATCTCCATCTTATCAATAAAATTTGAGCCCTTGTGCTTTTGTTTGTAATTCTTTACTTGTTTTAGCTTTACAGAACGACGTTGTTTAAATTTAATCAGCGATTCTTGAAATAAAACAAAAATAAATTTACTTGTTAAACTTTTTCTTCTTTTAAAGTGCTCCTTCTAGACCAGTACTCCTGAATGAAGGATCAATAATGTCAGAGACCATGTTTTGTCTGACATCCTCGGCCGAGTTCTTATCTCCTAAGCCCGATCAACATAGTTCCCCAACGGGACTATCTCTCCTAAGCAAGGTGGAATTGCTATTTTGAACCAACGGTACTTCTTCGCCCCGCGATGGCCGAGTATCCAATTGTGTTCATCCATTAGTCTGTATGTCGCGTCTGTTTTGTCAGCATATACATACGTACTTCATGCATTTTTTATTTGCATTTACATTTCATATTGCATCGTTATCACTCTAGCCGGTCTTGTCCCCCAGTGATAAACAGTTTTCTCAATTGAGTTTGTCAGTTCTTTCCTCGTCAGGAAGTGTTGCGTCTGCACAATCTCGCCACCAGTGTATCTTTAGATCAGAGTCGACACTTGGCCACTTTGATAACTTGAACCTCTGAAAAGCCAGAGAAAACTTTTAATAAACATCACTCTTCGCCATTGAAGATGATATCCTTGCTTTCCCGGATTAAGGAAAATCCACAGAGAAAGCCTCGTGATCAGAGATTCGCAGCACGCCAGTTTTGCTCCGAAAAACCACTGATGAGAAGGTCATTGGCACCTCAAAATTGGATCCCATCATATGGAATTTCTCTGGGAAGATCCCGAGAAAAGTATGATGTAACCCCAAACGAAAACAGTTTCTCAAGAGACTCGCTTTCCCCAGTAGAATCGACAAATGGCATCTCCAACGGAGAAGTTCGTACAACTCTACAATTCAGACGAATGGGTTCCCCAGCAAGTCTGACATCAAATCTTTTCCCACTCAAATGGCGTCTCCCCAGGAAAATTCGGCGAGAAGTTTGAGGGAAAACCGCTACTAATAGCGTCCCTTGTCAATAAAGTTTATTGACAAAAGAAACTAAGACCAGTTCCTTGGTAGGAAACCAGGATCGAGGGGAAGTTTATTTCTGAAACTTAGACCAGTTCCTTGGTAGGAAACCAGGATCGAGGGGAAGTTTATTTCAAAAGAAACTAAGACCAGTTCCTTGGTAGGAAACTAGGATCGAGGGGAAGTTTATTTCTGAAACTTAGACCAGTTCCTTGGTAGGAAACCAGGATCGAGGGGAAGTTTATTTCTGAAACTTAGACCAGTTCCTTGGTAGGAAACCAGGATCGAGGGGAAGTTTATATCAGAAACTAAGACCAGTTCCTTGGTAGGAAACCAGGATCGAGGGGAAGTTTATTTCAAAAGAGATTGAGACCAGTTCTTGGTAGGAGACCAGGATCGAGGGGAAGTTGACCTTTTCTAAGCATCATTGCTTAGCTAAAGAAGATGAATGCGTAAGCTACCATTCATAACCACCATCAAAATTTTGGGTATTCCGATATTTAATCCTCTTGCACCCCGAATGCCCGAATCCCTTCGTCATTCACACCTTCGGGTCCAAGAAGATTAAATAGGGGCATCTGTAATACCCCAAATTTTGACCACTTAGATTTCCCATCATTGTGAAAATCATCATCACAATATGGA
Organism: Lathyrus tuberosus; assembly: GCA_022829125.1. Classification (NCBI taxonomy): domain Eukaryota; kingdom Viridiplantae; phylum Streptophyta; class Magnoliopsida; order Fabales; family Fabaceae; genus Lathyrus; species Lathyrus tuberosus. Next base: position 1,086,101 of record JALAZF010000185.1, read on the forward strand.
TGAACCATCATGCTTCATCAGTCTCCCCAAAGATGGGTGAGCATCCAATACAATCAAAATTAGGGTTTCAAGCCCTCTCTGAGTGCTTAGACAAAGGATCAATCAAGAAATGACATGATCTTCAACTTGTCTATTCTCTCAAACATCCTCAAAGGATCAAAAGGACTCCTACTTCAAGGATTAAGCACAAAGCTGCTCCCTTCTAGGTGGATTAAGTCTCAAGATCGACAGTGTCACCAAATTAGGGTTTTGGTCGACCAGGGCCTCCAGATGGAAATTTTCATCTGGGCACAAGCCAGTGATCCAAAACATAACCTAATATACTTCATGGAACCTCATGAATCCATGCATCAAGTCAATTTTGCCTCAGGGGATGCATTCATAAAAAATCAGGAATTAGGGTTTCTTGACCTAATTCACCCCTAAGTTGACTTTTGGGACAAACCATGAGCCAATACCACAAGAGAGGGTTTGAGGGTTTCTAATATACCATATTGATCCATTTGGAACAATGGATTGATCCAAGAAGCTTGAGCAACAAGTCTCAATTTCATCTGCACCACAATTAGGGTTTTAAGAGAAAAGTCAACTGTAACTTTGACTTTTGATCAGGACATGCTCCCAAACCCTAATACATGATTGAATATACCCTATGACACCCATGAAACATGTCCATCAAGTGTTATTTAGGTCAAGGACATGATTTCCTAAAGAATTGCACAGTTTGGAATTCATCTGATAAAAAGTCAATTGTGCACAAAAGTGAACTTTGACTTTTTGAGATTTTTCACCAAAATGGATTTTTAACCCTAAAATGATGTTAATGTGTGATTTTAATCATCATTCATCAAGAAAAATCAAGAAAAGTGAGATAACTTGTAAAAGGGGTAACCATAAAACTTAGAAATTTTTCTAAGTTAAAAATAAAGTGGCAAAGGTACCAACTTTGGAGGACCATAACTCCTAAACCACAAGGCCATTTTTTCTCATCCAAAGATGGATTTGTAGCCCTCATTATCACCTACAAAAACTTCAACTACAAGTCATTCCAATTCATTAAGGATTTTGAGTTATGGAGTGATCAAAGTGGCTGAAAAGTGAAAATATCACTTTTTCCAACACTTAGTGAAATTTTCACTAAGTCAGATTCTGCCTCACTTTTTGCCAAATGTAGGGGGATTTTTCACTTGGAATCAAAAGAGATCAAAACCAAACTTGTTCAAACAGTTGTTGTATCATGTAAGAGCTTTCCAAAATGGCCAAGAACATTGCCAAATTCAACCTACACCATGAGATACAACAATGCCAAGTTGCCTTGCTGAAATCTGTCAAGGCAAGGCAGAATTTGCAACTTTGGTCGATTTGCCAAAATCAGCCAAATTCAATTGCTCCTATCCACTTGGACACCTCAGAGGATTGAATCTAAAGGGGACAATCACTGAGCCAAGCCTCCAAAGTCCATGGAACAAGAAATAGCATGTTGAACCTAGAATGGCCAAAATAGGGACAAGACTTCAAATTTGGAATGAGGCATTCAATGGAACCATCAAGGTGGCATGGACTGAGCCATTCTCATCTGAAATCAGTCAAGACTTATCCAAGACCAAGGGAACCAAAGCTCTGTGCCCTAACCTCTAATCAATGGCAAGAGGAGACTTGGATTTTCATTTGCCAACATTGGCCAAACCTACTTACCAGCTGCCATGCACTATTCCTTGCAAAACAAACTTGCTCTACTATAAATAGAGCTCAATTGTGGTCAGTTTGAGTACACCAAAGCCATCTAACAGATGCTTTCCTCAAAATCTCTTCTTTCACTCCAATTTTGCCTTCTAAGGCAAGTCACTATCGGATTTTGAGTTTGAGAGCAATTCCAATCAAACCAATCACTCACACACCTCACATACATCACATATGAGCTGATCAAACACTTAGATTACTTCTGAAACATCAATTTCACAAAATCACCAGTTGATTGCTCAAGGTTTTAACCAAAGTGCAGCTGAGGTGCCACAAAATGATCCAGCCAATTTCAATCAAGTCCAACCATCCAAACACAATCCATAGGGTGTAGGGAAGCTGTTCAGATCATCACCACTCATCTGTAACACCTCCAAATCAAAAATCACTTTGAACTTGCTGTCACGACTTGGAGGTAAGCACATACTTGGTCATCTCTCAATCTATGCATATTTCCTCGCACAATAATTTGGCCATATGTTCATAATCATGCATGGAATCTTTTCCCTCAATTAATTGCATTGTTTGAATCGTGTATAAAAAATCCTAGCCTTCATGCAGAAATTAGGGTTCTTGAGGTCTCTTCGTGATTTCTTGTTGTATGTTTAATTTAAATGAAATTAAAGTACATAGACATGATCGTGAGGTTGAGGCGAGCATAATGATATGTGGATTGCTTGATATGATTACGTATTCATGGAGATTGGATAGAAAATGCAAATCTGAGAAACCAAGAACACGCGCATGTTCTTCAGCTTGTTCTTGGCGCCATTTTTAGAAATTCAAATATTTGAATTTTGTGATTTTGTTTAATTGATTCAAAAATTAATTTCTCTCTGAGTTTTAATGATTTTGAGTTGATTCTTTTTTTAATAATTCACAAAAATGTTAAAATATTTTATTTTCACAAAAAATCCCAAAAATATTATTTATTTCATATAATTGATATTTTTGTAAAGAATTAATATTTTGATTGTTTTTGGCATTTTAAATATTTTTTCTACATTGATTTTGCAACTTTTAATGCTTTCTAATTATTTTGTAGGTCAATACTTAATTTTTGAAGCATTAATCCAAGATCACAATTTGTTTTCCATGTGTTAAACAATTTTTGATAATTTTAATTGAATTTTTATTCAATTAAATACATTTTGAAAACAAATTAAGGTTTTGGATTAATTCAACCCTCATAAATCATTTTCAAAACCCTCTTTGGGCCTCTTGAGAGAGTGTAAGACCCATCCCCCCTTGTACAAAAACCTTTTGGGTCTCACTCATTGTATAAGTCCCTCTGTACAAGTAAACGGCGCGATCGTCGCCCGTTTAAAAATAAAAATCATCTGGGCCTCTCCTTGAGCTATAAGACCCATTCAAAACACTTTGGGCCTCTATTAGAGTGTAAGACCCAATCCCCCTTTTAACCAAAACATCTTGGGCCTCACTTATTGTATAAGTCCCTCTGCGTTAAAAGAAAACCTCGGCGCGATCGCCATTGTTAAACGAAAAATCATTTGGGCCTACCCTCGTGTTATAAGCCTCACTCTTTTCTTTAAACCTTTTTGGGCCTCTTGAGAGAGTGTAAGACTCATCCCTTTGTACAGAAAACCTTTTTCGGGCCTCAGTCACTTGTATAAGTCCCTCTGTACAAATTCAAACAGTGCGCTCACTGATAAAACCCTGGGCCTCTCCTTGAGTTGTAAGCCCCAAATCTTTCTTTTTCAAAGCACTTTCTCCTTTGATTTTGAATATACTGTTGTTTTCAATCTTTCTTTGTTGAACAACTAACCAAACAGCATGGAAGCACTCCAACCGAGTAAGTGGTTATCGCTTTCGTTTACTGCTTTCATATTATAAACTGTATTGTGGGGCTGCTCACTGTAAGTCTCCTTTCACAAACTCATATATATATAACTGTATTGTGGGGCTGCTCACTGTAAGTCTCCTTTCATAAACTCATATCTACTGTGTAATAATAGTATAGATATTTCGAGTTTCCCCGGCAACTACGTCTAGAACTAGGTGACGCTGTTTCATTTATTTGTAGAAATAGACGCCTAGATCCCCAATAGGAGTACCAGATACAGTCTTCTCTTCGGCTGTCCTCCTTAGGAATCGTCAAGAAGCTCTACTCCCCAAGATGATTGTATTCTCCGTGAATGGCATCTTTGAGTTTCTTCCAAATTCTCGAACTTTCTTGACTTGATCTATTCCTTGTGGATAGCTTGCCTTGAAAGTCTCGGGGTTTGGGTACCCACTACGGTCATAATCTTGGACCTTAACTAAGGAACCCTCTTTAAAGGTTAAAAGTCGCTGGATAGTAAACCTCGCACGTTTACCAGTGGTTTTTATCTTTAAAAGAGTTATCTCTCCTAATGGAAATCAGATGATAGACCCACGGGCTTCTTAAAAGCATCGGCCTCCTCTTGGGCATTATTCAAGGACACTACGGCTTCTTAGAAGTATTCACAGCCTCCTCTTAGGCTTCGTATAATGATCTCTTCCTCCGGGAATGATAGCCTCCTCTTGGGCTTCGTACAAGGACCCGTCGGCTTCTTAAAAGTTTCCAGCCTCCTCTTGGGCTTCGTACAAATTGTCCCGACGACCTCCTAGAGGTATAGGAACAGAACCTAGTCATCCTCATAGAACAGTCCTTTCATAGAGTCTACTACTGTTTCTCAAAACATAGTACAAAAGATAAAACTCTAGACACGGACAGTCTAACTTCCTTGAGTCTCAAAAGACATTCTCAAGTGACCCCTTCATTAAATAGGAAGGAAACCCGTAGACTCGGACACTCTCAATACCCTTTGGATTTCCAGTTTCCCCAAAGAAGAGGAAACAACCCCTATCATCAGATCTAACCCACGAGTACAGTGATGCTCATATAAGAACTGCTTTTCTCTTTCAAAATCAGTATACTGGACCTGTCACTTAACTGACATAGCCTCCTCTTGGGCTTCGTACAATGACTCTCCCTGGCGGAGTCAAACAACGTTTTAGCCTCCATCTCGGGCTTTGTACGAGATACAAAAAACTCTCTTGTTGAGTCAAATAGCCTCCATCTCGGGCTTTGTACGAGATACCAAAAGACTCTATCGTCGGGTCAAAAACTTTTAGCCTCTCTCTCGGGCTTTGTACGAGACACAAAATAGCCTCCTCTTAGGCTTTGTATAAGAAAACCACTGGTTGATCCAATCAACCTTTTAGCATCAAAGTTGTGCCTCGTTCACAGTACACAAACATCAACAACTCCTTTCCCATCATCTAATCGCTGTAAGCGGCAAGCCTCTGGATCATCTATATCCAGGCCACTGTCCCTCTTTTAGCATGAGAAATTCCTAAGGAAAGATGGCATTGCTCTACACTGAGTTAAAGTCTTCTCCTTCAGGTTAAAACCCTTTCTTCGGAAATTATGGCATTGCTCGGATCCGCGTATCCCAGTTAAAGTAATTCTCCTTCTCCCCTCTTTAGAGATGACAAATTCTCTCTAAAGCCGAGATCTTTCAGCTTCACGTCTTGGGCTTTGAACAAGCCACAAATAGACCTTCAGCTTCACATCTTGGGCTTTGAACAAGATACAAACCACCTTTCGCTTCACGTCTTGGGCTTTGAACAAGACACCAAAAACCAATTTTCTCCCATAGAATAGGAGGAACTACGAACGCTCTGATTTCCCTGTTTCGGTAAACGGGAATACGTAGGCATAAGATCGAAAGAAAAGATCTTAGCGAGCGCAATCAACATAAAAAACCCAAATCCCATATCTCCATCAATCAAAAGCAGTAATTCAAAAGCATCAGTCCTAACATCCTAATCCTTGTTCCCCGCCAGAAATCCTTTGCCTGGATAAAAAGAAAGAGAACCGTATTGGCGAAAATACAAATAACCAGTACAAAGGCCCCCCCACATTGATAGCATTCGTAACCTAACAGACCACTGTTTAAACTCAGTATGCAAGCAGGGTTAATTGGAGACATCTATTTCCCTTCCTTATTCAGCTCACAATAGGATAAAAAATGAATTGACATGTAGTCAAAGCTCAAACCACATAGAGCGACCAGCGCTTAAGAACCGCGTCCAAAATCGCTCGCTACACAGGCTCCAAGATAGAAAAGAGTCAATACCTCCTTAAGTCTTCAACCAATCACCCTTCTGCCCAAGAGTAATTTGTTCCAAGACACTCCTCAAGAGTAATCAAATTCCAATGTTTGATTTTCTTGATTTCTCGAATCCATACATGAGAACCACCAAATGCCACTTTTTGACTGATCTCACCTTTTATCAGAACTCCCACAACATACACTGATCCACCAATGAAATCTGATCTTCAAGTTACATAAACTACTTGCTACATGGCAAGCCATCTTGGATCCACCAAGCCTTAGACATGTAACATCTTCTCCATCCACAACTCCCACAAACTGCGTGAGATAGACCTTTTTGAAGCATCCATAACATCCATCAAGGAAAGACATGATCTTCAACTTGTCTAACCTCTTAAAAACCCACAAAGGATCAAGAGGACTCCCACATCAATAATTAAGCACAAGAGTGTAACATTCCAAATGGATCAAGCCTCAAGTTCATCTAATACAAAGTCAACTGACGCAGAAAGTCAAAATTTGACTTTTGGTCAACTATGAGCTTCACAAGCCATTACTCAAATCATGGTCAACTATTTGACTTTTTGAAAATATGATGGATGATTTAATTTGATCAAATTTAAATCAAGAAATCATGGAAAATTGCAAAATTGATCAAATTGAAGGAAACTTAGAAATTTTTTCTAAGTTAAAATCATGTTCAAATACACAACTTCTCAAGGTTGTAACTATTGACCTAAGCATCCATTGATTATGCTTAAGGGCTACTTTTAAAGAGGGTATTTGATACTTCAACATTGTAGAAGGAATCAACTCAAAATATCATAAGGATTGAAAGATATAAGTGATCAAAGTTGGGAATTCTTAATGTCAAATGTTCCGACATTTCATAGGACATCATTAATATTTTTACAGCAAGAATGTCCCAACTTCAAGGATGTTTTTCTCCATAATCCAAGTTGATTCAAGCTATATCATGAACATGAAAGTTGAAGTACATCATCTCACCTTTCCAGAAAGTCCTAGAAAGCTCATTTATCATTCTCGAGCAGAAAGTTATGGTCTCTGCAAAAGGCATTGATAAAACAAAATTTTCATGACAGCTTTTAGGACAGATTTGATCACACAAGTTCAAGGTCATTTTTGCCAACTTTACAAGTCTTATCTTCATAAACCTTGAACATCAAAGTTAAAGTACGTTATCTCAGCTTTCCAGAAAGTTGTAGAACGTCCATTTATCATACTCAAGCAGGAAGTTATGGACTTTACAGTAAGGCTTGCTGCAGCTTTTTTTAGGACAGATTTTGTGCACATTTTCTTGTGACACACAATTTTCAAGCTTTGTCACCATGCAGGACAAGCATCAAACGTGCAATTCACTTCAACTCAAAATATCATAGTGGATTAAAAGAAATAAGTGACTAGAGTTTGGAATTGTTAATGTTCAAAGTTGTCAAATGTTCCGACATTTCATAGGACATCATTAATATTTTTCCAGCAAGAATGTCCCAACTTCAAGGATGTTTTTCTCCATGATCCATGTTGAACCAAGTCTAGGGTCAAACATCAAAGTTGAAGTATGTCATCTCAGCTTTCCATAAAGTCCTGGAACATCCATTTATCATTCTTGAGCAAGAAGTTATGGATTTTACAACAAGGCTTATTGCAGCTGATTTTTAAGACAGGTTTCAGGATAGATTTGCACATTTCTTGTGCCACACGAATTTTAAAGCCTTTTCATCATTTTGGACACATCTGAGGATCAAATCCAAGGGGGATGATCTGATCCATAAGCCTCCCAAGTCCAAGATTCCACAAGTAGCATGCCAAACCTAGAAAACCCTAAAAGAGGGACAAGACTCCAATTTTGGTTTGGAGCATTTAATGGATGCTTAGAGGTGGCATGAACTGAGCTTCCTCCAACTGAATTCAGTCAAGATTCATCCAACAACAAGGGGACCAGCAGCATGTGCCCTAACCTCTAATCAATGGCTAGAGGAGACTTGGATTTCTATTGCTCAACATTAGCCAAACTTCTGTAGCAGTTTCCATTCACTATTCCTACCAAAAAAACTTGCTCTACTATAAATAGAGCTCATTTGTGCTCAGTTTGAGTACACCAAAGCCATCAAACTTATGCTTTCCTCAAAATCACTTCTTTCACTCCAAAATGCCTTCTTTAGCAAGGTAATTCTGAGTTTTTGAGTTAGAGAGCATTTCCATCACAACTCATGATCCAAACACATCCAATATGTCATATCTAAGCTGTCCAAACTCTCACAAGTGACCTATAACACCAAAATCACAAAGTCACCTATAAAAACCTCAAAATTGGACTTTTTTGCATTTTTCAAGCCATGTCTTGATTCAGTCACTTTCCAAACCAGATAAAGCCTAAAAAACACACTCCAAATATCATCCTTGAACTATCCCAAATGGTCCCCCCCATCTGGAACACCATTTGAGAGAGTTGGCATTTTGGCCACTTTTGCCCATTTTTGCAAGAAAGAGCTCAAACTTGCTCCAGAGGTTTCCAGCTAATTCTAACCATCCTAAAAGCTTCTAAGAGGTCATTTGAGGATGTCCAAAGCATCAAATCATTTCTGGAACAAATCACTTGGTAGGTTGCACAAAATCTTCAAAAAAGAGGTAAGCTTCACAACTTGAATTCTTTGAATCATGCTTTCCTTTGATGTCCGTATACATGCATCATATTGAACAATTCTTGAAGCAAAAATGTAGTCCTTAATGTGTATGTTGTGATCCTCCTACTGTTTGCACTTTAACATGTTTATATGTGGAGTTTATGTTGTTTTAAAATTCATGTCCAGTTCTGGTTTTTTGCTTCGTGCGTTCTGTACATTAAGTTTCAGTATGTATAAGTGGTACCATTGGATTCCTTGCGAAAAATCGGTCAAGATAGGTTCTTGCGGATTTTAATTTCGTTAAAAATTGAGAGAGTTATGCGTGTTGGAAGTTTGACGAGAAAAGATGTCGAAAACTACATGTGCAGATCTGGTTTTTTGCATCGTGTGTTCTGTACATTAAGTTTCAGTATGTATGAGTGATACTATTGGATTCCTTGCAAAAAATCGGTTAATATAGGTTCTTAGGATTTTAATTTCGTTAAAAATTAAGAGAGTTATGAGTGTTGGAAGTTTGATAAAAAAGATGTTGAAAACTAAAAGAGATGTCGAAGAGGATGTTGTGACATCTTTCCTCTTTTTCTTATTTTATTTTCAAAACTCAACCAATTCTTTTACATAGCAAAAAACATCATTTTCCAATTTTGTTTTACACACTTCTTATTCATACTCCATAATATTTTAATCCACAAAAAATCACAAAAAAAATATTATTATTTGACATATTTTTAATATATTCAAAAATATTGTTTTAAATTGTTTTAAATGCTTTTAAAATGATTTCTTTTTCTTGATTTTTAAAACCAAAATGATTTTAAATATTCATATGGATAAAATACTTTTTCATAAACCTTAATCATTGTTTATAACATGATTAATGATTTTATTTGATATTTTTTATCATTTTTTACTTGATTTTTCTTTGAAAAATGCCTTTAAAAAATGAAATTGGGGTTTCTTTGATTTTCACCCTAACAAATCTTTTTCAAACACTTTTGGGCCTCTCCTTGAGCTGTAAGCCCCACCACTTGTATAAAAATAAACCTTTGGGCCTCTAATAGAGTGTAAGACCCAATCCTGTTTTAACCAAAACCATTTTAAAATGCCTTTAAAAAATGAAATTGGGGTTTCTTTGATTTTCACCCTAACAAATCTTTTTCAAACACTTTTGGGCCTCTCCTTGAGCTGTAAGCCCCACCACTTGTATAAAAATAAACCTTTGGGCCTCTAATAGAGTGTAAGACCCAATCCTGTTTTAACCAAAACCATTTTGGGCCTCAGTCACTTGTATAAGTCCCTCTGTATAAATTCAAAACAATGACGTGATCGTCGCCTTTTCAAAAACACTTTCTCCTTTGATTTTGAATATACTGTTGTTATCCAAATTTTGTTTGTTGAACAACTAACCAAACAACATGGAAGCTCTACAACCGAGTAAGTGTTTACCGGCTTTCTTTACTGCTTTCATATATATATAACTGTATTGTGGGGCTGCTCACTGTAAGTCTCCTTTCACAAACTCATATATATAACTGTATTGTGGGGCTGCTCACTGTAAGTCTCCTTTCATAAACTTTTACATACCAGTCATATATCAATTGTATAAATAGTAGTATAGTTATTTAGAGTTTTCCCCAGCAATTAGGTCTCGACCTAAGTAAAGCCTTGTTGGTCACTCTTTAATATAGTCAAAGCTAGATCCCCCATAGGAGCACCAGATACAGTCTTCTCTTCAGATGTCACCCTTAGAACTTGTCAAAGGAATTCTACTTCCCATAGTTGATCTATTCTCGGTGAATGGCATCTCTTGAGTTCCTCAAACCCGGAACTCTCACTAAATGATCTATTCTCTGGGAATAGCATTTCTTGAACTTTCCCGGCTTGGGACCCACGGGCTTCTTAAAAGCATCCCCGCCTCCTCTTGGGCGTTGTACAAGGACCCTTCGGCTTCTTAGAAGTTTTCACAACCTCCTCTTAGGCTTCGTATAGTGATTCTTCCTCAGGAAAAATAGCCTACTCTTGGGCTTCGTACAAATTGTCCCTTCGGCTTCTTAAAAGTCTCTTCTGCCTTCTCTTGGGCTTTGTACAAATTGTCCCGACGACCTCTTAAAGGTATACGAACAGAAACTAGTCATCTTGATAGAGCAGTTTTTCAATTGAGTATAGATCTTCATTTGCCTCCTCTTGGGCATTGTACAAGGACACACCCCATAGACTTGGACAGTCTAAATACCCTTGAGTCTCAAAGACATTCTCAAACACCTTTAGCCTCCGTCTCGGGCCTCGTATGAGATACATACAAAAACACTCTCTTGTTGAGTCAAACCCTTTTAGCCTCCATCTTGGGCGTTGTACAAGATATATATATATAAACACTCTCTTGTTAAGTAAGTTAGCCTCCTCTTAGGCTTTGTATAACGAAATCCCCGGTTGAGTCAATCAACCTTTTAGCATCAAAACATGCTTTGCTCACAGCATACAAACATCAACAACTCCTCGTTAGAGATGACAAAATCCCTCTCAATTAGGACCCCTTTAACTTCACATCTTGGGCTTTGAACAAGATACAAACATACTCTTTAGCTTCATGTCTTGGGCTTTGAACAAGACACCAAAGCAACCCTTTCCTCTTTTTTTTAACATCCGACGCTTTCCCGGAAATTCCTTTTCTTTACATCCGACGCTTTTTCGGATATTCCCCCTATTCTCATCCGATGTTTTTCCCGGATATTCATATCTCAACCTTTAATCTCTTCACTCCTTCAATCAATTCCCACAAACATCCTTTTAGCCTCCGTCTTGGGCTTTGAACAAGACACCAAAACATCATTTCCTCCCATAGAATAGGAGGAACTACGATTGCTCTGATTTCCCTGTTATCATTACGGGAATACGTAAACATAAGATTGTGAAATCTTAGCGAGCACACTAAACAAAAACCTTAGGTCCAGTACCTTACCAAAAACATCGAAAAACCCGAAAACAACAAAAATATCTTTTCAACATCTCTCAACCTTCCCAAAGGAGAAACTTTCCCATTTACAACGGATAAACACCATCAAGTAGAAAACAGTAGAACAGTAGAAAATTGCTATCAACCCATGGATAACCATGTATAGGATGGATAGTTGACAACTCCCCGTTGTATAACCTGACCCCGAACTCCCCAATCTTTTAGCATTTGTTAAAGAAAACATTTGCGCGCAAGGTTAGTTTGAGATAGCTTCCCTTTCCTTTCCAACTTCATAGGATAAATAGGAAATCAGAAAGTAGAACCCAATCCCACATCCGCAGGCGGATGTGGGCGGACCCGAAAACCGCGCTACAGGATAATGGCGACTCTGCTGGGGACGCAAACTAGGATTAGAATTCCTAAGAGGTCTAGGTTGATAGAAATTTTTCTATATATATATATATATATATCGCTTTTCCTACTTGATATCCGTGTTTATTTTTCTGCTGATGGGACTGCGGGTGATGCCGCATGTGGAAAGATTGAGTATACACCTAAGATAGGTGATGGAAATGCGGGCAATCTTGCGGGGAGTGAATCCTAGTTAAGAGTCCCCGATCGACCATCAAACTCAGTGGAGACTCCCTTTGCAGATACATTGCCTATATGTAGACATATATTTTCGACACCATGTCTTGGAAGGCAAAATGATGTTCCTTGACTAGAGATGATAACTACAGGAAAAGGAGGAAGAAAATGAAGGTATCCAGAAGACACTTCGACAAGATAAGAATTTCGACACTTCGACAGAAATATGAGGAAGTCTTCGTCAGACAGGTTTGAGGGACATTTATCATTTTTTGACAATTCGACAAGTCTGAAAGGACGCGTTTGTTCGACATAACTTGAAGAGTCAAATTCAAGAGAATTATAACGTTTGGCAGAAGACGCGTGGAAGTATCTGGCGAAAGAAAGACATGCAGAAGGCCAGATGTCGAAATTTTAGGATTTAGTCGTTAATAGCAGTTATTTTGTTTATCTATAAATAGGATAGTTGTTATTAGAATTCAGTGTGAAAAAACTTGTACAAAACTTCCTGCAATTACTCAAAGTACCCGTGTGAGAGAAAAGAGTTATTTGGAAAAATGTACGTGTAAACACCATCTTTTAATTTCTTTATCAATCAAAGTCTTTTTACCAATTCCTTTACATTTACCAGCATCTTTATGTTTTCTTCGTCATTTTATTTTAAAGTTCTTTCTTCGTCATTTTATTTTAAAGTTCTTTCTTCGTCATTTTACTTTAAAAGTTCTTTTCAAAGTCACTTTCTTTTATCTCAGACTTTCCTTTAAAGTTAGTTGAAATCCTTTATTCCAAAAGACTTAAATACATAAAACCAAGAACCAAGATATCACCCTTAATTTAAAATTATCACGTTGATCTAAGTTTTCGCCCGACGTCCTAGGATTTGTTTGGTTAATCCTGCAAGTAACCCAGATTTCACCATTCTGGTAAACCAGAGGTTGTTCGCCAAGATCAACAGCGAACAAATTGGCACGCCCAGTGGGACCAGTGCAATATAAAACTTAAATAAATTTTAAAAATTAAGGCTTTTTCTTCGTTGTATGATACTAAGAAGCGGTAAATTAGCCGTATCTGACGTAGAGAGACCCAAAAGAACTAGAGTAAGGAAAATGGCGAATCAGTCAAATAATCCTAACCCCAATTCAAATTCAAATGAAAATATTCCAGTTTCCAACCCTATACCTTCGGCAGGGGGAAATGTGGATTCAAACCCTGTTCTGGAGGAGATTATGCCTTCGTCAACAGGATTTACACCAGCGGTTTCGCTCTCCCAAAGTATGCCTAGTTCCTCCACAATGGGACATTCAAGGCCTTTGGGGACGCCTCCCCCGGGAGGACAAAATTTTAGGCCATTCCAGACAAATTTTTCCATGCCTATGTTCGGAAGAGAACAACCATATGGAATGCCAACGTCAGTGATGGCAAATTTGCAAAGTGCACCACCCTTGTATTCTGACGCCATGGTCCACATGTCTTCGCCATTGCAAGGATCAGGATACGGTGGAAATATGAGTAGATTGAACCAATCCCTACCAAATTTCCAAATGCCAGCAATTACCAATAATTCTGCGCAAGTAATTCGACAACAAATGGACGAAAGTAATCATGATATGGTCCAAATGTTGACTCAACAAATGGGGGCAGTGTTTAACCCTTTAATACAAAACACTACCCAAACCAACCAATTGTTGGCTGCGCAAATGACGCGCATTGCTGACTTTTTTGGTGTTCCTCAAACACGACAAAGAGAACAAGTGATTCAAAACCAAGTAGTAAATGTCGAAGAGGAACCCACGATAAATCAAAGGCCTTTAGAGAATCCTCAGGCAAACCCTAGAAACCAAGAGGCAGTGGTCGAGCAGCCTCGTGTCGAAATCCCCGTTCAACAAGAACCTAGGAGGGTAATAGTCCAGAGAGGCCAAGATGCTGATGATGTGTTGCAACAGCGAATACGATATAATAACTTTCCTGTCGAAAATAACATAACAGCCATGGTCGAAAGGATAATGGCCCAAAACGGTGTAAATATAGGTTTGCAAAGGCCTACTTATACTTCCCCATTGTCAGAACACATTCTGCAAGAGGAACTACCCCCAAGATGGAAAGTTCCTAAGTTTACTAAGTTTTCAGGAGATACTAGTGAATCTACTATAGAGCACGTAGCGCGTTATCTAATAGAAGCGGGAGAAATAGTCAATAACGAAAATTTGAAAATGAAGTACTTTCCAAGTTCCTTGACAAAAAATGCATTCACCTGGTTTACATCCTTGCCCGCGAACTCTATATTCACATAGACCCAATTAGAAAGATTGTTCCATGAACAATTCTATATGGGTCAGACTAAGATAAGTTTGAAGGAATTAGCCAGTGTTAAGAGGAAATTTTCAGAACCTATAGATGATTACCTAAACAGGTTCAGGTTGCTTAAGGCAAGATGTTTCACACAAGTGCCAGAACGGGAGTTAGTCGAAATGGCTGCAGGGGGTCTAGATTATTCTATAAGGAAAAAATTAGACACTCAATATTTAAGAGATATGGCACAATTAGCAGATAGGGTAAGACAGATTGAGAGGCTAAAAGCTGAGAAATTCAGATCAAATAAAAATAAAAAGGAAAGAGTGGCCTATGTAGGAGTATGCCAGGATGATGATGGTGACGAAAATGAACTAATTTTGTTCGACGAGCAAGAAATTGATCTGGCAGAACTAAAGTCAGGCCCTCCATACGCCTGTAAAGTACTAGCTCCGTCGAATGGAAAAAATCCAGTCGAACCTGAAAAGAATGATAAGTTTCCCAAACGAACTTATACTTTCGACGTCACCAAGTGTGACGAAATTTTTGATTTATTGGTCAAAGATGGTCAGTTAATAAAGCCGCCAGGCGCCAAAGAACCGCCTGTCGAACAGCAGAAAAAGAGGGGTTTTTGTAAGTACCATAACTTTTTGGGTCATAAAACATCTCAATGTTTTCTTTTCAGGGATCTAGTTCAAAATGCTATCCGTGATGGAAGGCTGAAGTTCGGCGAGAAGCCAAAACAACAAATGGGGATTGATTCGAATCCCATGCAGGTTGTCGAAGCACACTATGCTGAACCATCCACTGTGAATATGGTGGAGATTGAAGTTGCTTCTGATGGCAGTTTCGAGATGGTGGAGGCTATGGAAGGTTTCGACACCAGTATCAACATGGTCGAGATCACTGAAGATCTTGCAGGCCAGAACGAAGTCGAGGGTACTGAAGCGTTCGACAACGATAATGAAGTCAAAGTCACTGAAGATCTTGACAACAAAAACACAGTTGAAGTCACTGAGGACTTCGACGATGAAGGTAAGGTCGAAGCTACTGAAAGCTTTGAAAATCAGAAAACTACAGAGGGGTACAACGAGAAGAACGATGACAGTGTTGCTGAAGACGTGGTGGTTCGACCGGGAGAAATCTGGGATTGCTTGGGACAACCAAGTGGAAAATTCGACTACCTGGTGAAGTACACTATTCCTGCAACTTATCGCACCAACATCAGTGAAATCCGACCAACTGGTTGGGGAAGCGATTTTGATGACGATGATGATTCCCCTATCGCCAAGGAAGAAGTTACTGAGGACTTCGTTGCTGAAAACAAGGCTACTGAAGGCCTTGATCTTGACAACATGAAGGAGGCCGATGTTGCAAATTACTGCATCAACATCATGGGACCTTTCGACAAGGAAGTCACAGAAATGAAAGAAAAAGCTGTACATGGCCGTGGGAAATCTGGGACTTATGGGATCCTACGAAGAATAAAAGAGGATCCTAAAGAAAAGTCAAACAAGTGTTGCTGCAAGCGTGCTCCTAGGAACATATCCTGGTGTTGCTGCCCAGAAGGGAAGTTCGACTTGACGA
The DNA here is from genome assembly GCA_022829125.1 of Lathyrus tuberosus. Classification (NCBI taxonomy): domain Eukaryota; kingdom Viridiplantae; phylum Streptophyta; class Magnoliopsida; order Fabales; family Fabaceae; genus Lathyrus; species Lathyrus tuberosus. The sequence goes on from JALAZF010000185.1 coordinate 1,102,006, forward strand.
AAAAGAAGGACAGAGTCGAAGAGGAAAAGCTCATTGAAAAGATGAACAGACTAACCATTGCTGACAAGCAAAACGTGGGAATCAATATGGTAGAAGTTTCGCAGAAAACTCAGGCAGCAGTAGATGAAGATCAACGTCGAGAGGAGTACCAAAAGCTGGCGTACCCCAAAGAAGATGAGAGTTTGGTCGAATTCATCAAAAGGTGCCAGAGAAGGAAGAGTGACGTGATGCTATGCCCTCGTTGCAGTTCCATTTTCGACAGAAAGGCTGCCACCCACTTGGAGGCAATAGATCAAGCAAGAAGGAAGGCGAATGAGGGAGCGACAAGATACGATCCAAGAAGGAGTGAGCACCACCAATGGAGGCGCGGAGACAGACACTATGGCACTTACAAGCCATCAAACAAAGTGATAGATGACAAATGGGTTCAACCCATCAGAGATGCCCAAGGCCAGAAGAAGTGGAAGAATTTCGATGTGCAGAGAGGCACTTCAATGGAAAACAAGAAGGAGTTGGAGAAATATAAACCTAGGCCATATCCTTCAGAGAATTATAAAGGGAAGAACCCCATGTCGAGATCCCAGTGGAGGAGGTTCCAAAGGCAAAAGAGGTTTGAGAAGGAAGCTGCTGAAAAAGGTATGATGAGAAAAGTGGCTGGAAACAAGGATGAAGCAGAATGTAGCAGCAACGCTCAAATGGCGAACAAGAAGGAGCCTCTCCAGCAAATCAAACCAAACAGCGTGGCAGCACAAAGTGTGCCCAAAGAGAAGAAGATGGAGGATGACGAGATGACAGATGATTTCAAGTCAGATTCGGAGGCATCCTTCGACGTTGGCTGTAATGTGGTCTCGGTCCTTCCCAGAGACTATGATAGGATCATGGAAGTCGAAGACGAAGAGGATGGGATGGAAGAGGAAACGATGGTGCACAAGCCCGTGTGTTACTACGTAATGAATAATGGTTGTGTCGAAGAGCAAAATGCTTTCTTCGAAAGACCAGGCGATTCCATGAAGGCGCACTTGAAGCCTTTGTTTATCAAAGGAAAGATTGAGAGTGTCGGTGTGAACAAGATCCTAGTGGATGGGGGTGCCGCTGTGAATTTAATGCCCCATTTCATGCTGAAAAAGATTGGCAAAGATGACTCGGATGCAAAGCCCCACAACATGGTTCTGTCAAATTACGAAGGAAAGGTAGGAACAACCATGGGAGTTATTCAAGTGGATCTGACAGTTGGTACTATAACAAGGCCAACAATGTTTATAGTTATTGCTTCTAGGGCAAACTACAACTTGCTGTTGGGAAGAGAATGGATCCATGGTATAGGTGCTGTTCCCTCGTCGATGCACCAGAGAATAGTTATTTGGAGGCCAGATGGAATCGTCGAGAACATAGAAGCAGACCAAAGTTACTTCATGTCCGAAGTTAACAATATAAGCGATCGAAGTTTCGACAAAAACTTAGCCCACATACCCTCTTGCAGTCCGGCGAAATTCGACTTGAAGGCAACGGACAACGCGTATTGTTCCATGTATCTCCATCCTACACATGGTTTTCAGTGGGATAAGGAAGTCATTGGTGACTCCAACTACATGTGGGGGACTACCAACGTAGCACCGACAGGATGGGGGAATGAGTTCGACAATGATGATGAGTGAACAAGCAGTGCTCGACAAAATTACGGCTTACATAGCCGAAAACAAATTCAAAGCGGCTCTGGAGGCCGAAGTAAAATACATGGCTGTCGAAGCCAATCATGAAGATTCAAATGAACAGTGTCTCCAAAAAGACGTTGAGGAAAATAATAACAACAACCAAATAGACGAATGGCAAAACCAGAAACTTGACGCCATTTATGACGATGAACCTTTGGGGTTCGAAAAAGATCCAGTGTCGAACAACTTGAAGATGGTGGCGCAGGATCCTTTAGAAGAAATCAACTTGGGGCTGGGGGCAGAAAAAAGACCAACCTACATAAGTGCAAGGATGGATCCTCAGTTCAGAGTCGAAATAATCCAGTTGTTGAAGGAGTTCAAAGATTGCTTTGCATGGGATTATGACGAAATGCCGGGTTTGGACAGAAGTTTGGTCGAATTGAAGCTGCCAATCATAGAAGGGAAGAAGCCAGTCAAGCAAACTCCAAGGCGCTTTGCACCAGAAGTTCTGTCGAAAATAAAAGAAGAGGTCGAAAGACTTCTAAAATGCAACTTCATCCGCACTACCAGGTATGTTGATTGGATTGCAAATATAGTTCCGGTTATTAAGAAAAATGGCAAACTTAGGGTATGCATTGATTTTAGAGATTTAAATTCTGCTACCCCAAAGGACGAATATCCTATGCCAGTCGCAGAAATGCTTATAGATTCTGCAGCAGGTCACGAGTATCTAAGCATGTTGGATGGATACTCTGGCTATAACCAAATTTTTATTGCTGAAGAAGATGTTTCTAAGACAGCTTTTCGTTGTCCTGGAGCAATTGGAACTTATGAATGGGTAGTGATGCCTTTTGGGTTAAAGAATGCTGGGGCCACTTACCAAAGGGCTATGAATTCAATTTTCCATGATTTTATTGAGACGTTTATGCAGATTTACATTGATGATATTGTAATCAAGTCTGTTTCAGGAAAAGATCATATAGACCATCTTCGACAATCCTTTGAGAGGATGAGAAAGTTTGGTCTAAAGATGAATCCCCTTAAATGTGCTTTTGGTGTGCAGGCGGGTGATTTTTTAGGTTTTGTGGTCCACAAGAAAGGGATCGAAATAAATGAAAACAAAGCCAAAGCTATGATGGAAGCAAAAGCGCCATCAACGAAAAAGGGATTGCAATCTCTACTAGGGAAGATCAATTTTCTAAGAAGATTCATCTCCAACCTCAGTGGAAAAACACAACCCTTTTCTCCTCTACTTCGACTAAAGAAAGAAGAATTCACCTGGGGGCAAGAGCAACAAGTGGCTTTCGACAAAATCAAAGAGTACTTGGCTAGTCCTCCAATCTTGATGTCCCCTTGTAGGAAAAGAAGCATGAGACTGTATATCTCTGCATCAGACAAGACATTAGGAAGTATGTTGTGTCAAGAGGATGAGAATGGCGTCGAAAGGGCCATCTATTATCTCAGCAGAGTCTTAAATGATGCTGAAACTAGATATAGTGCTATAGAAAAACTATGTTTATGTGTATATTTCTCTTGTATGAAATTGAAGCATTATATAAAGCCTGTTGATGTATATGTATCTTCTCATTTCGACGTAATAAAACATATGTTGTCTAAGTCTATTTTACATAGTCGAATTGGAAAGTGGGCTTTGGCTCTAACAGAATACTCCTTAAAATATTTGCCTTTAAAGGCTATGAAAGGACAGGTGGTGGCTGATTTTATAGCTGACCACTCTATAGTCGAAACTATAGAATACGTCGAACAAGCACCTTGGAAACTGTATTTCGACGGTTCCAGGCATAAGAATGGACTTGGTATTGGGATGGTGATTATTTCTCCTGACAAAATTCCAACAAAGTTCAAGTACAAAGTCGAAGGGCTGTGTTCGAACAATGAAGTCGAATATGAAGCTTTGATTGCTGGACTTGAAATCTTGTTGGAATTGGGGGCAACAAGAGTCGAAATAATGGGTGACTCTGAGTTGGTAATAAAGCAGTTGACGAAGGAGTACAAATGTGTGAAAGAGAATCTAATAATGTACTTCGTGATAGCAAGTAGACTTCTCAAGAAGTTCGACAATGTGGTTTTTAGGAACATTCCCAGGATGGAGAATCAAGAGGCGAATGATCTGGCTCAACTGGCATCAGGATACAAAGTGTCGGAGGAGAAGTTAGAAAAAGCCATTGAAGTCAGAGGAAGAGTCATATCTGTAGGTTTGTCCCCATCAGATTTAGAGACAATAAAATTGGGATATGGTGACGAAGAGAATTATGAGATTTGCAACGTAGATGATGCAGGAGTCGAAGACTGGAGAAAACCCATCAAAGAATATTTGCAAGATCCAAGTCAAAAAGTCGAACGAAAGGTAAAATATAGAGCTTTGAGTTATGTACTTTTTGGCAATGAATTGTTCAAGAAGACTGCGGAAGGAGTCTTGTTGAAATGCTTAGGCGAAAATGAAGCATACATAGCATTGTCAAATGTGCATAGTGGAGCGTGTGGCGCACACCAAGCAGGCCACAAAATGAAGTGGTTATTGTTTCGACAAGGAATGTATTGGCCAGCAATGCTAAAGGATTGTGTCGAATTTGCAAAAGGGTGTCAAGAGTGCCAAGTACATGCAGGCATACCACATGTTCCTGCAAGTGAGTTACATTCGATTGTAAAGCCTTGGCCGTTCAGAGGTTGGGCGTTAGATTTAATCGGTGAAATTCGACCAGCTTCTTCAAAAGGGCAAAGGTACATTTTAGTTGGAGTAGATTATTTTACTAAGTGGATTGAAGCCATACCATTGGTGAATGTAGACCAAGAAGCGGTTATGGATTTTATCCAAAAGCATATAATCTACAGATTTGGGATACCGAAAACAATAACAACAGATCAAGGATCTGTGTTTACCGGTCGAAAAATGCAGAAGTTTGCACAAGATACAGGTTTTAAGCTCCTTACTTCGACACCTTATTATGCTCAGGCTAATGGACAAGTCGAAGCGGCTAACAAGGTAGTGATAAATTTGATCAAAAAACATGTAGGTGGAAAGCCAAAAAATTGGCACAATACCTTAGATCAAATTTTATGGGCTTGTCGAACATCTCCTAAAGAAGCAACCAATTCGACTCCATTTAAATTAACTTATGGGCATGATGCAGTTTTGCCAGCCGAGTTGTATTTGCAATCAGTTAGGGTTCAAAGGCATCATCAGATCCCATCAGAGACATACTGGAGTATGATGATGGATGAATTGGTTGATTTAGACGAAGAAAGGCTACGTGCCTTAGATCTCATAAAGAGACAAAAAGAGAGAGTCGAAAAGTTCTACAATAGAAAAGTAAAATTTAAGACTTTTTCAATTGGTGATTATGTGTGGAAGGTAATTCTTCCTATGGATCGAAAAGACAGAGTTATGGGAAAATGGTCTCCCAAATGGGAAGGACCTTTCAAAGTTTTGAAAATATTTTCTAATGGCGCATATGAGGTCGAAGAAATAGGGAAAGACGAAAGGATATTAAAAATAAATGGCAAATATTTGAAAAAGTATAAACCAATATTGCAGGAAATAAAGATAGCAGTCGAATAAAATTGAAATTGAAAGTAAATAGTGTGCTGCCAAACAGATGGCGTTAAATCATTACAAATAAAGCCTCAAAGGGCTAGAAATTGACAGGAAAATTCGACTAAAGCTGAAGGTTTGCAAACTGTGCCTTCAAAGCGGTAAATTTGTCTTTCTGAAATTGAAGTCGGCGATCACAGAGGTTCCTGTGAATATGGGCAACTTCAATCTCTTGGTTGATCTTTTGAGCGGTCTCTGCGTGTTGAATGCCAACCTTCAACTCTTCATCAATCTCGCTTTGCCTAGGCTGCTGAATAGAAGCTATGAGTTCCTCCTCTTTGGAAATTTTCTCTTGGAGAACTGCTATTTGTTTCTTCCATGTTTGAATGTGGTTATGGCAAGTAGCAATCTTCTTGACAGAGGCTTCAGAAAGCTCTTGTAGTTTCGAAACCTTATTTGTCGAAACAGAAACAGAGTTCCATTCAGCAGCTTGTTGGTCCATTTTTTTCTTGATTTGTTGACATAAGTCCCTTCGACGGTGAAGATCTGCGCTGGATAAGTCAATCACAGTTGTCAGCTCTATCACAAAATTGCAGACTTCGACAGAAGCATCCAAGACGTTAACTTGCTTCAACAGTTTCTTCAACTCCATTGGAGCAATGGCATTTTCCTCTAGAACTTGGAACAAGTCAACATCAAGGATCTTTGCCTTGATCTGAGTCATGATATTGGGTAGAGACTGCACTTCAGAAGTGGCTCCAGAAGTAGTCGAACTGCTGTAGGAAGAGTCTTTAAAATTGAATCTGGTGCTAAGTATGGCTTTCAGGTAGTCCAGGGGTTTCTGCACTTTGAGACTTTCAAGCTCTTCATGAGAAAGACTAGTCGAACCAGTTGTTTGGGAACTCCTTTGAGTTTGGTCAGGAGTAGGCTGGTTGCTATGCTCTGAAGTTCGCCTAGCTTCCTGTTGCTTCGACAGATCTTCTTCGTTAGCAGTCTTCTCTTCAGGATCTCCTTTGACAGCAGTGTCTGCTTCAGCATCATCATCTTTTTGTTGCTCAGCGTGTAATCCAGGATGAGAAGGAGAGGTGTTATCAGAATCAGCTCCCACAGTAGTGTTGAATGCTTCGACCGTTTGTCTCTCAAGTTCTTTGATGGGAGTGTCCTCCTCTCGAACGACCTCCTCCTGGATTGTCTCAGGCTGTTTGTCGACGACCTTTGGCTTCTATCAAAAGAAAAAATTTCTAAGTTAGAAATGAAATAAAATAAATGAGAAGGGTCGAGATTGAAATTTACCTTAGAAGTCTCAGTTTTGGAGCTAGACTTTCCACTCCCCGTATCCTTCGGCTGATGTTTTGTAGCAGGACTGCTAGAAGATTCCCTTTTAGAAGATTTGACAATGGATTTTTGTGAGGCGATTTTTTGCAGTCGTTTCTTCTTTGGAGGAGGGGGATTTGGAGATGGAGACTCATCACTGGACTCTTCGACAGGGATTATCTCTGGTATTTTCTTTCTTTTTTGGAATGTAGAGGTTTTTTGACTTACCTGATCATATAAATCAAAATAGTGAGTGTCTTAAAGAGATAAAAGAATAGATCAAAAGAGGAAGAGATTTATACCTTAGTCGAAGGTGTCTGGGCGGCACTTTGTGGAGTTTCGACGGAAGCTTTCTTGGCAGGCACTTTCACAGCTAAAAAAAAAATAGAAAAAGGGGAAAGTTAGGCAGTGAGAAATACGTGATAATAAAATGATAAAATTCGTGTTGTTGTTAACACCTTCAAAGATGGGATCTTCCACGCGAACGTGTTCTATTCCAATATGAAGGTGCCCTGGGTAGTTATCCAGGTGATACTTAGTCGCAACCACGCGTTTAGCAGGTTTTTTATAACTTTCACGAAGAATTTTCATATGATTCCCACATGTGAACCAATCTGGGAATGGAGGACTTAAAGCCACACCAAATTCAGCAGATGGTAAAGGTGGAAATTTAGGAGGGTAATAGCTGAAAGCCAAGTTGTAACGCACTTCTGGTCGAATGTTTGGAGGCAGTGTCAACTTCTCCAACTTCTCCGTGAATTTTTCTTTTAAAGTAACCGCTGCTTCGCGTATGGTTCGACTAAGATCATCAGGTTTGTAAACGGTTTCAAAGTATTTTTGAAATTTTTGTATTTCTTGGATATGTCTTTGTGTACCTTTTTTAGTCCGTTCCTGCACAAGAGCAAAAGCATTCGTCAGATGGGTGGTGAAAGCTTTTACGTCGAAAAATTTGGTAGCATAGTATTCCCTCCACCATGCGTCGAACTCAGGAGTGCAAAGGAATGATGGTTGAAAAACCACCGGTCGAATATCCAAAGATTCGTCAGTCAGCTTTTTCAACAATTCCCTGCTGGTGGCTTCGTCGTGGAAGGAGTTGTAGAAAATGATGGCCCCTTTTTTAGGGAAAAGAGGTCGAGGCATGATTTGAATTAGGCCAAATTGCCTGGCGACCAAGTTAGGATGATAAACTATTAAGGCAATCTGGGGTTTCGTAGTACTGCGGTGGGAGAACAGGAGCCTAGGGGTCAAAAAGGATTCCCAGACATTTAGGAAGATATTTTCATCTTTTTTTGGTTTGCAAGGGGAATTGTCGTGAAAACCATTCAGGTCCAATTGTTCTGTCAGCAAATGGAGCCATAGTCGAAGTAAAATGATGTCTCTCAGCAAACATCATTACGTAGCTAGTAAAGGCCCGCCGAAGGCTAATTGCTTCATCAGTTGGTGTCAATTGCACCAATCTAGGCCATTCGACACTCCTGTTTTTGAATTCCCCTTCATTTATGTCATGCTTCACAGGAATAAAGGCTTCGAAAGTGGCATTCAGCCATAGTTGCAAGAGCCAAAAGGGGCCTGCCAAATTAAGCTTCCCTTTGTCCTTCAATGTCTTCAAAGAACGCACGCTTTCACTCAAGGACTCATACAGGTTCGCCAAGATTACCTCACTCAAGCATAATTTGATCCCAGCGTGGAGTTGGTTCGCCATAGTGATGAACCTCTTAGCCACTTGAAGTGAGCAGGAGCAAAAGACGAATTTGGTCAGCCACAAGGTTAGAAAAGCTATGTGCTCTTTGTCAGAAACTTCTTGGTCATTTTCGCCATGGTAGTGAGACATAAAAAGGGAGTATGGGGCGAAACTAGTGTCGAAATCTATGGAGTCCTCGTTCAGGTGAGTGGGGTCGAAGTCAATTCCAACTGGACTAAGGCCAACTATGGCGGCTATGTCGAACAGCGTAGGGGTAACCATCCCGCAGGGGAGGTGGAAGGTGTTATACGTACTATCCCAAAAGTAAAGGGAGGCTAGCAGCATGTTAGGGCAAACATTGGGTCCTGCTCTTGATAATTGTATCAAGTCAAAAATTCCTATTTCTTTCCAAAATTTTTCTTTAACGTTTTCAACTTTGTTCAACCAAGACAAGTAGTCTGAAAGGTCTTTCGACCAAGGGCAAGTTCTAAAAATCCTAGTATAATTCAGATAAGTTAAATTTATTGCTTCCTCATCTTTTTCGCTTGAACCTTGAGGTTCAGTTTGTTCTACTGGTTTCTCTAGAGTGGGGGGTTTCACCCCAGCACCTATGGGTTTTGTGTGAGAATAAGTAGGAAAGAACTCTTGTAAATGCTCAGGTTTAATGTCTGGGTTAGGGAGTGGTCCTAACATAGCATAGTGATTACCAGAAATAATAACAGGGATGAGTACCTGGGATTTAAAAATGCAGTCTTTTTCCCTCGCATTTGGAGGCTCAGGAATGTATTGTTGATCCCCAATCAGTGTTGGTTCATCCAACCTATGCGCAGGAGGGATGATGGAAGGTTGCTCACTTTTGGAAGGTTTGCTGCTTGATAATTTTTGAAAAGCCATTGTTGAATCAGAAAGTTTTAGAAAGAAGATGAAGATTTGAAGCAGTTGTGAAGAAGAAGAGTTCAAACGCGTAAAAAAGAAAGAGAAATAATGGTTCAGGTATTTATAAGAGATTATCAAAAGCCCTTTAGGTTTAGTGGTGATCATGGAGGGCGCGTGGCATCATCTTAACGGTGATGATAAAAAGTGGAAGTTGAAAAAAGCATGGCTAGCTAGGTTTTAGGGGTATGGACATCATGTCTGAACGTGGGATTTGATGGAACGTTTTCAGAGAAATGCAATGATGAATTTTCTTGGGACTGAACAAAGGTCACGTCTTGAAAACCAGCATCATTAATGCAGGTAACATGGCGTCGAAATAGCTTCGACAGTAAATGATGGTTTCTCCAGAAATAAGTCGAAACATCTTTGCTGGGGGGCAATTTGTAGACATATATTTTCGACACCATGTCTTGGAAGGCAAAATGATGTTCCTTGACTAGAGATGATAACTACAGGAAAAGGAGGAAGAAAATGAAGGTATCCAGAAGACACTTCGACAAGATAAGAATTTCGACACTTCGACAGAAATATGAGGAAGTCTTCGTCAAACAGGTTTGAGGGACATTTATCATTTTTTGACAATTCGACAAGTCTGAAAGGACGCGTTTGTTCGACATAACTTGAAGAGTCAAATTCAAGAGAATTATAACGTTTGGCAGAAGACGCGTGGAAGTATCTGGTGAAAGGAAGACATGCAGAAGGCCAGATGTCGAAATTTTAGGATTTAGTCGTTAATAGCAGTTATTTTGTTTATCTATAAATAGGATAGTTGTTATTAGAATTCAGTGTGAAAAAACTTGTACAAAACTTCCTGCAATTACTCAAAGTACCCGTGTGAGAGAAAAGAGTTATTTGGAAAAATGTACGTGTAAACACCATCTTTTAATTTCTTTATCAATCAAAGTCTTTTTACCAATTCCTTTACATTTACCAGCATCTTTATGTTTTCTTCGTCATTTTATTTTAAAGTTCTTTCTTCGTCATTTTATTTTAAAGTTCTTTCTTCGTCATTTTACTTTAAAAGTTCTTTTCAAAGTCACTTTCTTTTATCTCAGACTTTCCTTTAAAGTTAGTTGAAATCCTTTATTCCAAAAGACTTAAATACATAAAACCAAGAACCAAGATATCACCCTTAATTTAAAATTATCACGTTGATCTAAGTTTTCGCCCGACGTCCTAGGATTTGTTTGGTTAATCCTGCAAGTAACCCAGATTTCACCATTCTGGTAAACCAGAGGTTGTTCGCCAAGATCAACAGCGAACACTATACGACTTCAGTTGTTGAAAGTAGTATGGTCGACTGGGTTATCTGAGAAGCTGAGGTTTTTAGTAGACTGAAACTATTTTGTAGTGCAGAAGCTATCGGAAATAGTTGTCACGCGATACTACCCTCATTTGAGATTACTCTAAGATACATCACCTAGCACGGTTCCCGGCCCGCTAATGTTATCTCGAAGGGAATCAATGATTTTGAGAGACAGGTACAAAAATCACCAGTATAAACCTTTGGGGATAGGTAGAGCCTTGACTTCATGACACCGAACCTTTGACCCCATATTTTTTCTATGTTTTTGTGTGCTGCATCCATGCATTGCAGTTGCATCCCTTGCATATTTCATACATACGTCCGGGTCATCGTCAATTCATTTCAACCTTCTATCTTTCAGTCATCTGTAAGTCGTCGAACTGATTCCTCATCACCGATACAGAACCGAAACTTCAATCAACTTCAGCTCAGTTACTTCCCAAAGACAGAATAGCTCATCCTTGTGTTTGATTAGTCACTGGCCTTGTTTCTGTCTATTTTGCATTTTCCTTGTTTGTATCATATTTGCTTTCAAACTTGTTTATCTTTAAATGTCAGTTTTAATGAAATGAGCATGTACAGTATTTTGATTCAAATCATCTATTTATTTGTAAAATAGAAACCACATCAAACTTGTACGAACGAAAACGCAACAAATTTTTCAAAAGGACAGAGAAAAACAAAAACTCTTCTCCTATAAATAAGGATCCCCCTTCACTCCATTTTCAAAACTTGAAACCAACCTCATACTGCCAAAAAGTTTTTCCTTAATTCATCACTCAAACAAAGTCTTCAATACCATACAACCTTTAACCACTAAATCTCTCAAATTCCTCTTCTACCTCTCACCCAAATCCCTTTAATCAACCAAAGACAAACCCAAATAATAGAGAGAGAAATAGAGATGAAGTGAGTGAGATCGAAACGAGATCGTAATCGAACCTGAAATGTGGAGATTAAGACGAACTGATATCGAGCAAACAATGGAAGCGAGAGAGATTGAACAAAGAAGGTCGGATTGAGCTGATGCGTGCGTGTTGGTCTTCTTTGTTTTTCTGTGACCATGTTTTATTGAGTGAGTTGATGTTGAGTTTGTACACTGTGTTGCCATAATGTTTTTTGTTGGAACTTCCTTTCATTTGTTTTTGTTTAAAAAAGAAGAGTATGATCTGATTTTGTTGTTGTTTTTGTGTCCTAAACATACCGTGCCATTACTTTGAGTAAGAATGATGGGCTTTTGACGCCGTTATGATTTCTATTCCCACACACCACCTGTGATCTGCCTCACACCCTAATCTCTTTTTAAGTTTTATTTTGGGCTTTTGAAGCCCATATCATTTCTATTCCCACACCCAGCCTGCCTATGCGCCACCCCTCTCTCTTTGTTCCCATTTTTTCTTTTTTCTTATTTACCTTCGTATTGTTTTTTCTGTAAATTTTTTAAAATGATACTTGTTATATTGTAATTTGTTCTTGATCCATTATTTCATGACCTTTTTTATTTATTTTTTTATTTCTTTTCATTTCGATTTTATTTCCTTTTCATTTTGGTCGATGAAGTCTTTAATATCATTAATATTGATTGTTGAAGTTGTTTAACCTTCATTATTTCAAATCTATAGGAAATGATCATCTAACAACTAACATCTAACATTTGATCAATGACAATTAACAACTAACATCTAACTTTAATTTCCACTCATTATTCTCTTGCTTTATCTTTCCGTCATTTAATTTTCATGCCAAATATATCATTGCCTAGATATCATTGTTCATTTCTTATTGTTCATTATTCATCTTGTCATCTTATTTTGCTCATCTCATTAAGAAAAATACAAAAACATGATAAAATTATCGAAACCCTAAAAGACTTTTAAGCTTGGACTGTGGTTACTATCCTTGACATCATGGGGTTTGGGACTTTGTACAGAAACCCTAGCAAAAGAGCTTTGGATCTTGGTTATCTTTATCTTGTATTTTTTTTCCTTATGACACCTTTTTCACATCATTCATAGCTTACTCTTGGGCTCTCTTACAATGAGACTTATTGAATCAATTACTTCTACTTAGTCGTCTAAAAGGCTAGCCCATTTTGCTAGTTCACGTTTAGTTTATCATTTGGGTTGTTTGCTTATTGTTTATTCCATCCCCATTTGAGAAAATGTATCCCCACTCCCATGAAGTGTAATAACTTTTACCATTTTCTCTATGCTTGCTAGTTGCTTAGGTTCCCTCTAATTCAAGAATTAAAGCAACCACACCTTTTCAAAAAAAGACAAATAAGCTTTATCCAACGTCAAGAATTTTCATAATAAATCAACTCATTAGGGTTTCCCTCACCATCAACCTCTCAACCAATCACACTTCATTTGCATTCACCATTTGTAAGTCGATTGCCTTGTGCATTGCCATCAACCTACCCGTTCACCAAAACATTTTTCTTAATCAATCCAACAAACCCTTGATCCAACATCAAGTGGCTTTTTCTCAAGAAAATTCAAAATACAATAAGATACGAGAGGGATTTTGCAACACGAGCCTTAAGTGGTGGAGAAGGAGTGAGAATATAGCATCCCTACACTCACTCTAATTATTTCAATACAAGACGTTCGACTTGGTTAATTCGAATAATCCCCTCTACCAATAGTCTTTAGTGCAATCCTAATCAAGAATAAAACTTTTCAAAATCATAAAAACAACATCAACTAATCAAACTTCTCTTTTTTGCGCCTTAGGGCCACCCTCCGAAAATCCTTTTTCAAGGTAAAATCAACCAACAAACAAACATTTTATAGGCTGAACTACAAAGCTCTGACTTCCTCATTGCACCATGAGGGTATGTAGGCACGAGGCCAACGCCGAGGCGAGCACCCCTAATAAAATACATATTTTTTTCCTTTAGCAGATAAACCTTTAGATAAACAACACCCTTTTATGCGCATACAACCTAGATGATTCCCATTGAGTAAAACAAATGTGGGGGGTGCTAATACCTTCCCCTCGCATAACCAACTTCCGAACCCTGACAATGGTTGCGAAAAACTTGTCTTATCCTTTTTCCTTTTCCTTGGGTTTTCTCAATATTTTCCCTTTCCCTCTTTTGGGAATAAATAAAGTTCGGTGGTGACTCTTCTGTCAAATCCAATCGGCGAGCTTTTCTCGCGAGGTTGTATTTTTTCGAGGTGCAACCACTTATCTATTAAGGAAATTGAGACTAGATATGGACAACTATGAATATATGGTCCTTGTTAAGGATTAAATACTCTTAATTATTTAAAAGGTCTAGGTATAAGTGTCTTAGGGAATGCAACACTAATTATGGTTAATTTCATGCTTCTGTAAAATGTAAAGGTATACAAAAAGATGTCATATCCTTGAAGTTTGGAAAATGTTGAACTTAAGGGGTGTTTGAAATTAAGCAAGCGGTTGTTAAACACTTCTTTGATATGTTTAGAGAATCGAATGTTAATAGTCCATGTCTTGATGGTGTTGTCTTTTGCTCTCTTTCGAAAGATACTTATATAGTTTTCAAGGCTCCCTTTAGTCTCCAAAAGTTATATGGTGATGTGCCATTATGTGATCGTAACAAAATTCCATATCTGGACGAGTTCAATTTCTCTTTCCTGAAAAAGGTTATGGAATCTCGTTAGATATGATTTAGGGATCATGTATGACCAATTTTATTGCTTTGCATCTCTACTCGTAGTTGTGCGCCCTACTTTGTGACTTTGATCCTTAAGGTTAAATATCTCTATCATTTGGGTGGCGTTTGGCTGATTTCTTTGGCGAAATATTTGTATAAGTTGGTGGCTAAAATGTTGGTCATTAGACTTGGGTTGGTGATGGGTAATCTCATTTGCCTTAAATAATAGGGTTTTCTTAAAGGATGAATGCTGGTTGATGGAGTGGTGGGTGTCGATGAAGTGATAGACTTGGCCAATAGATATAAGAAAGCTTATCATATAAGGTGCTACTTGAGAAAGTGTGTGATTCATCTAGTTGGAGCTTTTTGAATTTGCTTATCAGATTTGGTTTTAATGAGAAATAACCTTGAGGTGCTGGTTAATGGGTGTTAAACTCAAGATATTAACATCCAAAAGGCCTGAAGCAAGGGGATCCACTAGCTTATTTCCTTTCCCTGCTTGCGGTTGAGGGGTTAAGAAGCTTAATTGCTAGGGATGATGAGATTAATCTATACTCTGGGTTTAGGGTGTGATAATATAATGTGGTGATATCTCATCTTAAGTATGTAGATTATACACTTCGTGTGATGGATCATACTTTTGAAAATCTATTGAGTATTAAGGGAATCCTAAAAGGATTTGAGCTAGCTTCAAATTAATTTCTTTTAGAGCAGTCTTATAGGGGTTAACGTGAACCCAGTCTTTCTAACATATGTAAGTTATTTCCCTAACTACGAGATTTAAACCCTTCCTTTTAAGTACATTGGATTGCGATAGGGTCTAATTTTAGGTTGGAATCTACTTACGACCTTTTAGTCAATTTGTTGACCCGAAGGCTCCATTATTGAAGCACAAATATGTTAGTTTATGAGGTAGGGTAGTTCTTCTTAATGTTGTTCTTAATTTTATTCACATATTCTTCTTGTCCTTATTGAATATGCTTGTAAAGGTTTGGAAGAAACTTGTTAGATTACAAATAAGGTTTCTTTGGGGAGGGTGAAGGGGGGATTTAAGATTTCATGGATTGAATGAGATAAGGTTTGTAAGACTAAGAGTAAGGGGGATAGGAGTTATGGACCTCCATCTAGTTAATATATCCCTTTTGGCTAAGTAGAGATGAAGGTTGATTATAGGTTCTTAACACATGTTGTGTAATATTCTTGTAGCTAGGTGTGGTGATTCATTCCTCTTTTCGAGGTGAATGGACATGTGGTTCTATTCTACTTCAAATTGGTGGAAATGTGTGTCTCTTATTGAGTTCAAAGAGGATGACCATGTTGATTGGTTTACTGATGGTAGAGCTTTGCTAGTACTCATTCCCCTAAAGTATATGTTCCTTAGTCTGTTTTATAACTCCATTGAATTAGATGAGGTTATGAGAGAGATCAGTCGGATGGATAAAAGGGACCTAGTTTAGGATCTCGGGTTGAAGATATTTCTATTTCCCTGGGAGTTACTTGTGTTTGAAAATATTATATCTCTATTACGAGATGTTATTCTAAGATAGATATAAGCGGATTTTAAAACATATAAGAGAGGATTTTTGTAAGATTTTGTAAAGTGTTGGTATATCCTTGAAGATTTTGTAAGATATATTCACTTCTAGATGTTATTCTATTTAATTGGTATTTTCCTTGTGGATTTTGTAAGATATATTCACTTATAGATAGAAGCTATATAAAAGGGAGAGGGATGATTACTGATCCTAGTGGCACCACTACAAAATAGACTGTTCGTAACACCAATTTTACAACGGTCATAGTGTTAATCGTGGTAATAGTTTATTTTTGAGCGCTTTTTTTTGTATTTACTAAAGGACATGTCACAACAGTCATATGTAACAACTGTAGTGAAATGTACAGTGGGTGAAATGGTTCGAATCCCAGCACCAATAATTTGCCATTTATCGTGATAAAAATGTGATTGACCTTGTATATCACCAAAATTTTTATTTTCAACCGTGATGAAAGGTGATACTTATTTATATATAAATGAAATTATCTCTTTCTTCAATACATAACATTTGTCTCTCTCAAAATAAAACCTTAACAACTCTTTCACTCATATATCTCAAAACAAAACCCTAACAACTCTGTCACCCTTCTCATATGGAAAATCCAAAACGGAACTATAACATTAAATATTAGCCAATGGGTATTTACAGGTTCGTTTTCACTATAGTTTTTTTTCAAAATCTGCTTCAATTGCTTGTTTCATAATGTTTGAACTTTCTGCTTGTTTTGACTTGTAGGTAGAGATGCTTGTTTCAATAAAGAGGACGAAGCTAAAGTTAGCATTGCAAACTTGTGTCAAAGATCCAGAATGACATCCATTCAAAATAGACACAAGTTTGCAACTCTAACTTTAACTTCATCCTTATTTCATTATGAACACGCATTTATGAGACATGTATTATACGTTTATGAGCATTTTATGACTTGATATGTTTGTTGTTTTGTGTTTTTTGTTTATGGTTTGTTGTTGATGAATATTTTGGATGCATGTTGTTGTTAATGTTTTTTTTTTAAATATGAGTTTATTATATATATTATGCGGTTTGAGTGTTTTTCCAATCCCTTACCGAATATATAACTTTCCAAAGTGCATTAGAAAATTATAATATGAAGATAAAGTTTTATTAGAAAACAAGTACACGTTCAATTCTTGACAAGAACTCTTCACACTGTTAACTGCATGTTGTTCTTTGACAGTTAGAACTTGGTTTAAGGATTGTAGGTCTTCAATCACCCCTCTCTCCAACTCTAATTTTGTTTGCAAAGTAAATACTATTTTGCAAAAGGAACTAGAGATGAAGGCATGGGCGGTTGAAGAATTAGGATCCTTAAACAAAGTTATATCTGTCAAAGAGCAAAATATGGATAAGTAGTTGAATAACTCTTGTCTAGCATTGAACATGAACTCATTTTTCTAATATAACTTAATTTTTCATATTATAATGTTCTAGTGCAGATTGAAGGGTTATATGTTTAGTGAGCGTTGGCGAAATAAGCATTCCACATAATTTATAATAAACTTTGGTCTATATATCACAACGGTTGTTTAGCATAACCGTTGTTAAATATTTTTCATTAAAGAATATCACAACGGTTATTTAAAGTAACTATTGTGGTAGGTAGCGCGCTACATAGATACAATCACGGTCACACGTCCAAGGTGGAAAACATCATACATACAATCACACCTTACCTCACAACGGTTGGACCAGCGTGGTGGTATCCCTTTTTCAACTGTTATGAAAGGTGTTTTCTATACTAGTGTAGGATCTCTTATCCTTTCTACGGGGATTCGGTTGATTCGGTTTCCTATCTCTTTGTCACTTGTGAGTTAGCATTGTTTGTGCAGTATATGATATTCTAGTTGTTGGGTTGGTAGGTTGTTCTTCCTAGTGACCATGTATCTCTTTTTGAGTCTTTCTTTCTTTAGATGGCAGAGATAAGTTAATGGGTTATTTTGTTATGATTTGGCGCATTGCAGTCTAGATCATTTCGTGAGCCCGTAATGATTTCTTTTTAATAGTGTTATAAAAATTATGAATAAGGTGGAGGAGAAGAGTACTTTTTGGCTTGAAAATAATTTCTAGGTAGATCAGGGGTAAACTCGTGCACATACTCTAACTGACTTTAGAACACTATCATTTATCTTAACCAATAATGGATCGAGTGTTAGCCTTAACATGTATGAGCTCTAACATGTATCTTAAGAGGTTCGTCCTTAGCTACTTAGACGTTTTTCCTTATCTATTTCGTTTGGTTTGTTTTTCTTTAAGTTGAGGTGTTTTTTTTTTTCTTATTGTATTTTTTATTTGTATTCTTAGTAGTTTTCTAAAGCTTTGGGATTATTTATATTTTGGTGGTTTGTACTTTTTTTATTAATATATTGTTTTTCTATTAAAAAAGTATTATGTAACATTAAAGTTTTAAAAGTAAATATAATTTTATTAATTTTTATGAGTATTTTAAAATTTGTGTAAATCAAACAAGATACGAATATAAGCATAAAAAATAATGATATTATTTGATTTATCAATTTTAATGTTGAAAAAAAAAAAGAAATTTTAACTATAAATATCTATATGTATATGTAAATGTCAAATGATATAAGTCACTCTTAATTAAGTTGCATCAAATAACTCCATTATAACATGGTATTTAAATATAAATAAAAAAATCAAATATATGTATTTGATTCAAATTTTTAACTAAATACATCAACTTGTTTTAATCAATTTTTATTTATATTTAAAACTATAGAAAGTGTTACTCCTTTCTTTTATGCAAATTGGTTTTCCCAAAGTATTTTCGGTATGCCAACTTACCTCTTATTCTGCACTAAAAAAATAACATTCAAAGAGTTGGACTTTATTTACCTTAGATTTATAGAGTTAGTCAAATGCAACATGTGATAGTGTAATTTTTCAAAACTACACTGATTTTTTTATACACAAAACTTAAAGATTGCACTTGTACTATAGTTAGGATTATTGAATGGTTCAAATACACTTAGTCTATGTGAATATGATAATAAAAAATATGTTGGTAATGCAATAAAACTTTTTATTAGCATACTACAATAAAACTTTATTAAACGACGTCATTGTAACATACTTGCGTTTTTCTATATTTTTAAGGGAAAAAAGTAATAAACGCTTTGCACACGTTGTTGTTGGGCTGAGCTAGAATTAGGGCTGGACAAGTACACCCACTAACCGGCCCATTCCAGAAAAAAAAAAGACTATTTCTTATTGCACCTCATATGTTTTTTAACCACCTCGTAAATTTTTAAAAATATCTTTTGTTTTCAGAGATATATCTCCAGACGCAGTCTAATACATATTTTTCAGACCCCAATTTCATGCATATATTTATTCATAAAATATATTTCCAAAAAAATTCTAGAAATATATTTTCAAAAACAACACTATTATCACTACTGTGTTTGGTGAAATTGACGGTTTTTTAAGATATGCATATATGGTGAAAGAACGTTTGATGAGGCCATTTATCAAACTAATTCTCATCTCTCTTGCAAACTTCTTTTTCTAAGAAATAGAAAATTACGCAAAATTTAGCAACATTATTTTTTCAAGCCCGCAAAATCTCATACAAGTTTTATTTAATTGAAAATGGATTTTCTAGCTTCTCCCTTCACCAGTCTCGCTACATTAATCACCATTCTCTTGGTTGCTGAAAAATTACTACTCAATTCAACATAACTAATAAAAAAAAAGCAAACAATCAGGGTACACAATGGAACAATAGTAGTAGTTTTTCAACAAGACAAAAAGTAGTAACAAGTTGTTACTGATCCAAAATACTTTTAATTTGTCACGAACCACAGTAGTATATACATGAGGTAGTGATAGTAGTGTGTTTTCTAGAAATATATTTTCGGAATTTTTCTGGAGATATATTTTCGGAATAATTTTATTCGTAAAATTGGGGTGTGACTCAAAAGCGAATAAAATGCGTGTATTGGGTGCGTCCGGAAATATATCTCTGAAAATTAGGGACATTTTTTAAATTTCGCCCTAGTGGCTAAGAAACACATGGGTGCAATAAAAAATGCTAAAAAAAATCAATTTAAATGGGTTCAAACGAGTTAACGGTTGGATGGTCCAATAGTGCAGCCCAAGATGGATTGCAGAGGGCGAGTTCAGTTAATGGGAAAGCAACTGTCAAATTCCACACCCACCCGATCCAAAACCCATAATATGCTATCATTCTTAAGTTGTCGTTTTGAGCACTAATGATAAGTGAATAGGAAAAATAAGATTTTGTTTTAAATATTATATTAAAGGTCATGCTAACGAGTGCTATAGGGGTACTCTATAACGATTCTAAATAAAGAAAATATTTTTTAAAAGATTTTTTTATTTTAATTTTCAATGCATTGATTACACACATTTTAAAAAAATATATATACCTTTTAAGCCCTAAAAGAGTGCACTTGTTAGCATTTCTCTTATATTAAATAGCATTCATTATTTTTTCTATCAAATAACTATCCTCAATCAAAAAACCTAGAATATTTCATTAGCCTAAAAAGACTGACTTACTTGTATTGAAATGCTCAGAAAGAGCTTTTCCGTTGAAATCGAAATGTCCTGGAAAAGGTGTATCGAAATGCCCAGGAAAAAGGTGTCAACGACGGTACATGTGTATGTGGACAAAATAGTTTCCACTTGAGGAGGAGCATTATGGACTCACACTTGAGATAGAGTGTTGAGAATAATAAGTCAACACATACACCTATCACCTTAAGATTTTGGTTGTAAATATGGAGACTTAAAGCATTTATAAGTGAAAGAACCCATATACCTATTACCTTAAGGTTTTGGGTGAATATATGGTGTATTTTTCACTTGTGTGTTGCTCTTGCCCCCAATGTTATGCTCCTCCTCATGACCCAACGTAAGTTAATGTTGTTGATTTTAGCTTCTATTTTTTTGTTACATTTATTTTGAGTTTTTACCATTTTGTATTTTATTTTGTTATTCTCTTTCATGTTTTTGAATTTTGAATTTTTTAAGTTTGTTGATTTAGATCTCTAACAATTTTTTGTTTTTAATTTTTTGAGTTTTAATTAAGGTTTGTTTTTAAAAGAGAAGGCAGTGACAACACTTGTCCTTAACAACTTCCATGGTTATACATGATGTGGCTTATGCAGCTGGATTTGATCTCTCACCATCTCTCTAGAACTTTCTGCTAAGCATTGTTGTTGGTGGAGCTATGCTAACCGCTATACTTGGAACTGTTATTGGAGTTTCAAACTTTGATCATGTTAAGAGAACTTAAATTAAGTATGTCTTGAAAATTATTTAAATTTGGTTTGCCTTTGTATTTTTTTTATTTTTTTTTTAGGGTTTATGGGGTTTTGTTTCAAAATATTTATTACATTTGGTTTTACATCATATAGATTCATTTGTATCAGGCTAAAGTTGGTTGTTTGATATTGGATGCTTCGGGGAAAAAATTCTGAAACTTCAAAAAACTACAAAATTTGTCATTGCAACAACATGTAAGTTTTTGTAAGTTGTTAAGAGTCTCACATCGAATAATATATGGCCTGAATATGTGTTTATAAGTGGGGGTAATTCTCACCCTACCAACCAGATTTGTAAGGTTGAGTTAGGCTCAACCACATTTCTTAACATGGTATCAGAGTCTGATTTAAGATCCGGTGGACCTCCTACTATGGTTTTCGCTATCGGGCCACCCACTATTTATTTTCACGCTCTAGATGTTTAGTCTTGAGCGTGAGGGGGTGTGTTAAGAGTCCCACATCATATAATATATGACATGAATATGTGTTTATAAGTGGGGACAATCCTCATTCTACCAACTAGTTTTGTAAGATTAAGTTTAGCTCAGCCACATTTCTTAACAAGTTTAACTCAAATTTACTTTTTGTAAGTCTATGTAAGCATTTTTCGTGGTTAGAAATTATTATAACTCTAATATGATTTCAGGCATCCACTCTAAAAATATAACCTGCTTAATTATTCTGTTATATTGAGTGAGGGAGAGTAAGAATGTGCATAACATGATTCATTTATTTCATTATAATAAATATTGTTTTACAAGTTGTGTCGTTGAATGTGTTGTTTAATGATGCATATTGTTGAATGATATATATTTCTTTTATATATGTGGTGTTGAATTCTCTAATGAATATACTTCCTCCGTACCAGTTTATAAGTAAAATTTGATCATTTTGGTTGTACCAAAATATAAGCAAAAAGCATTCTTATCTCATAATTAATGATATTATACCAAATATACCCCCAACATGAATTGCTTAAGTTTTTTTAAGTGCAATTTTTTGAAAACTGTTTGATTGAAGTTTTTAATGTTGACCATTAATGTGATTGGTCACTTTTCTTTGAAAAAATGGATGGCATAAGATTTCAATTGGTAATTTTTTTTTTTATAAAACAAGAGGTATCGTAACATTGTACTTCAACTAGTACGAATTCCTTTTTCTTCAAAAAAAATGGCAGAAGAAATACCATCTTTTCATTTAGATATTGACTCTGATTCAGAGAATTTACTACTTCATGATGTTGAAGATTTATTTGAAGAAGACGGAGAAGATGACTTCCATCAAAATGACTTTGAGGGTGAAGTGAACTTTCACCATGATGTTGGACCTGAGGTTGAAGGTTTTGATGATAACATGCTGGATTTTGAAAATGAAGTTGAAAGTGTTGCTAATGAGATGCTGAATTTTGAACATGAGGTGGAAGATGAACTGAAGATTCAAAACAATGAAGAAATAAAGAAAATGGTTGATGATATGTTAAAAATCTACACAGAAGTAGATTTTTAATGGTATGTGTGTTGAATAAGAGAGCAATTCTATATAATTTAGTTAGTACTGTTGTAAATGTGCCTTAAAACCTTTGTTGATGAAGAGAAAGAAAACATATTTTGGAGATTGTATTTACCGTGAAAATCATAAATTTTAGAAAGTCGGACGAAATGTCGAGGAAACAAAATTGGTCGGGGAATAGTGTCGTCCATACGAATGAATAGTGTTATCCGTACGAATGAATATTGACGTCCGTACGGTGAATAGTGTTGTCCGTACGGTGAATATTGTTTTCACATTTTCGGGCTTTTCGATTCGGTCCATGAACCATGTGATTTTGGGCTTTAATTGTTGGGTATTTGCTATTATAAATATGTATCTCTTATATTCTTGGTGTGTGACAATCTTAGAGTTTACACCAACAAGGGAGAGCAAGGGTTTAAAGGTATAACATAGGGTTTCAGCTATTCACAAGGAAAACCTTAGAAAAGCAAAGGTTTAGGGAAACATTTGGAGTTGTTTAAGGTTATTGTGAAACACTGTTACACCTTGGGTTTGAGTGATTCATATATTGAGAGTTAGAGAGGTTGGGAAACACTTGGGTAGAAAATATGGTTGTTCTTGGAAACCTGAAGGCGAAGGTTATTTTCTTGTAACTCATCTGTAATCTCTTGTAACAACTTTCTGAGTATAGCGAATTGGAGGGATGCTCTCTCCCCCAGAGTAGATTGTTTGATCGAACTGGGTAAACAAACCTTTGGTTTTTTCTTGCCTTATTCTGTTATATTATCTGTGTATGAATTATTATTGCTGAAGACCATTTATTTTGGTTTCTATTGTTCTTTGCCTCACAAATTGATATTGAATTTTATCGTAATTCACAACAAGATTCACATCAAGTACTACTCCTATGAAATGAATATCTAATGTTTTATTTTTATTTTAATGGTATGAGTATTTTGGTAATGTTTAATTTTCATTTAGTGTTGTTGCTTCCTGGCATTACTATTGTTGCTATATTATGAGATGAATATTACTGTAGCGTTGGCCATCATATTTTGGAATATCCATCAACGTGCAATGGCCATTTGCGCTATTATGAGAACTACTGTAGCGTTGTACTTCTACTAGTATGATGAAATATCATGATTAAAACTACTATGCAATGGCCATTTGTGCTATTATGAGAACTACTGTAAAACTACTATGCAATGGCCATGTGTGCTATTATGAGAACTAGGGATGTAAATGGATGTCCATGGGGACGGATACTATGATATCCATATCCGCCCCGTTGAATAAATATAATATCCATATCCGCCGCATATCCATGTGGATATTCGTTAAGCGGGTAATCCGCGGGTTTTACGGTATCCATGGATATTTACAGATATCCATGGATAATATTTTTTATGAAAATTATTTTTTTAAAATATACTTTTAACTTCTTTTAAAGACACAAAAAAATTATTATCATATAACATCCATACAATTCACTCTTAACTTAACAATAAAATTTCATCACATTAATTTTCTTCTTATTCACCAAAATATAATTAGATCCAAACATAATATCCATACATTTCATTTTAACCAAACAAATAAAAGATATTGTGATTGTGAGTTATGATGGAAGAGCGAACGACATAGGAGTAGGCAGGGAGGCACTGGTTCAATAGAGGAATGACAACACTAGTTGGTTGGACTGTGAAATTGTTGAAATGGGGTATGAAGTATTGAAGAGTTTAAATATGAAATGACTAATAAAATTTGAATGAAATGTAAAAGGTTTTCTTCAAAGAAAATTAGAAAAAAAAGAAAGAAATATAATAAGACTATTTATTTTAGAAAATGAAAAGATAAGGTATAATAAACTAATGATATTTAAATGATTTTTATAATTTATTAACGGATATGGATATCCGCAGGTACGGATATCATTAAACCCATATCCATATCCATTAACAAACGGATATTTAAATATCCATTTATTTTATCCGTGGATATCCATTAAATTATCCGCCCCCTATCCGTGACGGATTTTATCCACGGATATCCGCGGGTACGGATATTTTTGCCATCCCTAATGAGAACTACTGTGCTATTATGGCCATTATATTATGATTAAAACATTACAAATTCATAAAAATTGCTTACTACAATATTGTAAAAAACTCAAATATTACAAAGACAAATAATACTGTTAATTTTGTAAGCATTCAATAATTTTGTCAACTAATTTCCTATCACAATTTAGTTGAGTGGGCAAAATGGTTTGTCTAATCATCACATCTTTTTTCATATGATGGATTTTGTAATTATTTGATCCCCGAAATTTCATTATTTCAATCATACATGATTGAAGTGTGAGAAATATTTTGTTTGACTTCACGCTAGAGAAAGCATCATAGGAATTTTGAGTTAGAAGTAATTCAAGCTCTCTGTCGAAGTCGAAGTCAGAGTCTTTATAGGTTTTTGTCGATGTCGAATTAGTTGTAGTGTTGTGTAGTCAGCTGTATTCGACAGAGTCGAATATAGTTGTTAAGGAGTTAGTCGAAATGTTTGTTTGGGTCTGGGCTTTGATAGCCTATATAAAGGGCTTTGTAATTTGTAATTACACACAACATTTAACACAATAAAGTTTAGAAAGTTTTGCAAACCCTAATTCCTTTTCTTCTCTCTCTCCTTCTTCTTCTTCTTTCTCTCAAACATTCATCTTTCTTGGAATATAGTTCCAACAGTTGGTATAACAGAGCACGGTTGCGATTCAGAGAGAATCTAATGGCAAACGGAACAACAACGTCCACATAATTCCCAGCGAATCTACCGGTTTTCAAAGGGGAAAATTACCAAAGGTGGGTTGCGCTGATGAGGGTTATTTTCAGATTTCAAGATGTGGTTGAAATTGTGAATGATGGTGTAACTGAATTGGGGGCAAATGCGACTGATGAACAGAAAGCTGTGTACAAGGATCAACGGAAGAAAGATGGCAAAGCGTTGTTCTTGATTCACCAGTATGTGGATCCGAATGTGTTTGAGAAAATTATTGAAGAAGAATCTGCAAAAGGAGCGTGGGACAAGTTAAAGAACTTGTATGGAGGTGATGAGAAACTGAAGAGGGTGAAGCTGCAAACCTTGAGAAAACAATACGAAATGATTCAAATGAAGGAAGATGAATCAGTTTCGGAGTTCTTTTCAAGATTGGTGATGATGTCGAACCAGATGAAGTCTTGTGGAGAAACAATCACAGATTTGCAGAAAATTGAGAAGGTACTAAGATCTTTGACTGCAAAATTTGATTACATTGTAGTGTCCATTGAAGAGTCCAAGAATGTTGCTGAGATGAAGGTTGAAGAGCTACAAGCTTCTTTGGAAGCTCATGAGATGAGATTGAAGCAAAGAGATTCAGAAAGAGAAAAGGTATCAGACCAATCACTACAAGCGAAATTCACCAAGAAGTCTGGGAAGGTGAAACAGGGAAGGAATCTTGCTAGTGATGAAAAGTCAAGCAAGAGTTCAAAGAATCATGATGATTCAATAAAGAAAGGCATGGGCAACAAGTATTCTGGGAAGAAAGTTGACATGAAAGACGTGCAGTGTTACAATTGTCAAGGTTTTGGTCACTATGCTCGAGACTGTCGAAAGAAGAAGGAAGCACGAGCAAAAGAAAGTGACAAAGCGCGGTATGCACAAGCAGAAGATAGTGATTCTGATGATGTGCTACTAATGGCAGATACTCAGTCAATCGCTGATGAAACAGATTTGTGGTATCTTGATTCAGGTTGCAGCAACCACGTGACCGGTAACAAGAACTGGTTCACCAAGCTTGATGAATCAGTTAAGAAGGTGATAAAGTTTGCAGATGGTAGACATATCACATCAGGTGGAAGAGGAAACATATCTGTCATGAGAAGAGATGGTAGAAAAGCTAGCATTACTGATGTGTTGTATGTGCCTTCTATGACAAGTAACTTGATAAGTATAGGTCAATTACTTACCAAAGGACATAATATGAAGCTGGAGAAAAACCAAATGAAGGTGTATCATGCTGATGGTAGGTTGGTACTGAAAGCACCATTGGCTGATAACAAGACCTTTAAAGTTCAGATTAACATGATTGATCATCAATGTCTTGCGTCAACTACAGAAGAGGAAAAGAATTGGCTATGGCATCATAGATATGGGCATCTAAACTTCAGGAGTTTGGGTATGCTCAATCAGAAGAAGATGGTTTACGGCTTACCTCAGGTGAAGGAACCAAATCATGTGTGTGAAGAATGCTGCAAAGCAAAGCAGGCTAGAAAAGCATTCAAGTATGATCTGCCAATTAAGTCAAAAGGAAAGTTGGAGCTTGTTCATTCTGATGTATGTGGACCTTTTGAAGTTAGGTCGAATGGTGGCAAGTGTTACTTCTTAACTTTCATTGATGAATTCACCAGATATATGTGGATTTATATGATCGAAAGTAAGAGTAAAGTATTCACAAAGTTCAAGAAGTTTAAGTTGCTTGTCAAAAAGCAAAGTGGCTGCAAGCTAAAGAAACTGAGAACTGATGGTGGAGGTGAATACATCTCTCGAGAGTTTGCTAGATTTTGTGAAGAGGAGGTATACAACATGAGGTTATTGCACCCTATACACCTCAACATAATGGAATAGCTGAGAGGAAGAATAGAAGTATACTGAATATGACGAAAAGTATGTTGAAGGCTAAAGAGGTGCCAAAGAGATTTTGGGCTGAAGCAGCTTCGACAGCAGTATACATTCTGAATAGATGTCCAACGAAGAAGCTAGTCGAGAAGACTCCTTATGAAGCACAGACAGGTGAGAAGCCAAATGTAAGTCATCTTAGAGTTTTTGGATCAATATGTTTTAGGCATGTTCCTGAGCAATTGAGAACAAAACTAGATGATCGAAGTCAAACCATGGTGCTCATAGGTTATCATTCAACTGGTGCATATCAACTATATTCACCAGAAGATGATAAATCTGTAATCAGTCGAGATGTTCTGGTAGATGAAAATCAAAATTGGGAGTGGAGTCATGGGTCAGTTCGACAGGAAACTGGTCGACAGATGGAAGAGACAGTTCTGACGGTATTTGAAGAAGACCGACAAACTGAGGCCACGACAATTTGAAATGAAGAACCTCCTGAGCAGAATGTCAGAAGATCAACTAGAACAAGAGCTGAGTCGACAAGGTTAGCTGGATATGAGAGATTTTTAGATAATGCAATCAATGCAGATGGTGACTTAATAGAAGAAGTAATGATGATGGCTGAAGCAGAACCAATTAACTTGGATGAAGCCATGAATGATTCGAATTGGTGTGAAGCCATGAAGGAAGAACTCAGGGAAATCGAGAAGAACAATACCTGGGAACTTGTCAAAAAAGCCAGCAAGAAGCCTATTGATGTGAAATGGGTTTACAAGCTGAAACGAAGGCCAAATGGTGAAATTGCCAAGCATAAGGCAAGACTAGTGGCAAGAGGTTTTCTGCAGAAACCTGGTATTGATTTCGACGAAGTCTATGCGCCAGTGGCTAGGGTGGAAACAATAAGGATTGTTGTTTCAACAGCAGCATATAGAGGATGGAAGATACATCAGTTGGATGTAAAATCATCATTTTTGAATGGACCTTTAGAGGAAGAAGTTTATGTCAGTCAACCACCAGGATTTGAGATCAAAGGGCATGAGTTGAAGGTGTACAGATTGAGGAAGGATCTCTATGGATTGAAGCAAGCCCCGAAGACTTGGAACAAAATAATAGATAGTTTCCTAATCGAAGCAGGTTTCACAAAGTGTGTGTCTGAGCATGGAGTTTATGTAAATGATGTCGACAATGATAGTAGAATCATTTTATGCCTGTACGTCGATGATTTGCTAATTACAGGTGCAAATGAAGCTGAGATAAGAAAAGTTAAGTCGAAGCTAATGCAAGAGTTCGAAATGTCCGACCTAGGGAATTTGTCATATTTCTTA
Source organism: Lathyrus tuberosus (assembly GCA_022829125.1). NCBI lineage: Eukaryota > Viridiplantae > Streptophyta > Magnoliopsida > Fabales > Fabaceae > Lathyrus > Lathyrus tuberosus. Next base: position 1,130,440 of record JALAZF010000185.1, read on the forward strand.
GGGATGGAATTCAAAGACACAGCTGAAGGTGTGTTCCTGCACCAGAAGAAGTATGCTCAAGACATCTTGAAGAGGTTCAAGATGACTGACTGTAAAGCTGTAACAACTCCATTGGAAATAGGAGCAAAGTTGAAGAAGTTAACTGATGATGAGTTTGTAAGTTCGACACTGTACAAACAAATTATTGGATCCTTGAGGTATCTTTGCAATACAAGGCCGGAAATTTGTCAGAGTGTCGGATTGTTAAGTCGATTCATGGAGAAACCCCAAGAATGTCATCTCATTGCAGTAAAGAGAGTACTGAGATACATTAAGGGTACGATTGATCATGGTGTGCTGATGCCATGTCGAAATAGGTCCAAGTCGAAAGATGCGGAGGTATATGGTTACACTGATTCAGATTTCAGTGGAGACCAAGATGAGAAGAAGAGTACTGGAGGCTACATTTTCATGATAGAAGGAGCTCAAATCTCTTGGAGTTCGAGAAAACAAAGCATTGTGGCTTTGTCATCATGTGAAGCTGAGTACGTAGCTGCATCGTATGCAGCATGTCAGGCAGCATGGATAGATATGTTGCTCGAAGAACTCAAGATCAAGGAACCTGGGAAGATGAAGTTGTTTGTAGACAACAAGTCAGCTATTGATCTTGCCAATCATCCTATGTGTCATGTGAACAAAGGGTAGCTTGATCTTGAATATTGCAAGACTGATCTTGAATATTGCAAGACTGAATTTCAACTAGCCGACATACTTACTAAACCTTTGAAGAAAGTCAGATTCGACGAGTTAAAGAAGAGCATTGGGATGAGAAGTCTCGAGAACATGAATTAGGTGGTGTGTTAGAAGTAATTCAAGTTCTCTGTCCAAGTCGAAGTCAGAGTCTTTATAGGTTTTTGTCGATGTTGAATTAGTTGTAGTGTTGTGTAGTCAGCTGTATTCGACAGAGTCGGATATAGCTGTTAAGGAGTTAGTCAAAATGTTTGTTTGAGCCTGGGCTTTGTAGCCTATATAAAGGGCTTTGTAATTTGTAATTACACACAGCATTTAACACAATAAAGTTTAGAAAGTTTTGCAAACTCTAATTCCTTTTCTTCTCTCCCTCTCTCTCCTTCTTCTTCTTCTTCTTTCTCTCAAACATTCATCTTTCTTGGAGCATAGTTCCAACATTTTGCACGACTTGAATAAGTTCATCAACTGCCTTTGTCACATTCTTTTGTTAAAATGCTTGAATGGCTGCAAAAAATCCTAAATCTAAAATATGTAAATCAGGAGAATTAGGTGGTTGAGATATCAAACGGATGTCAAATCCACCTTCAGAAGCCGCAGCTAGAAATTTCTCATCGTTTATAGAAACATGACATGATGCATTATCTTGTTGTATGTAAATTGTTTCTGATAGATGTTCTCGTGACCAATTTTCTTTAATGGCTGGTAAAACCATGTTTATTAAAAGCTCTCGACTAACTTCTTTAGTGATATAAGTAATCGGTTTTATTTCAAGTGTCCCTGATGGTCTATTAACACTTGATCTTTTTGCGGGTACTTTATGAACTAGTGGAAACACTCAAATTTTCCCCGAGCATGTTTCATTACCTTCGTTGTCAAATCTAGGTCTTGCCACCGCAACTAAAAACATAACTTTCATAATGAAATTCTTGTTCTTGCATTAACGATATGGTTTATCCTCATTTGCAACCGCAACTAAAAACATAACACTCAAATTCTTGGTTTTGTCATATAGAACCATTTTTCATCTATGTGAATAACATTGTACACTGACTTAAATTTTGGATCATATGGAATGCTATTTTCTTTGAGCATGGACAAGCAAAATCTAAGACGAGCTTTCATATTATCTTCTATCATATGGGGTTTTAGTGCACTTGAACGTCGACGCAAAACACATTTTTTTAAATACTCTACTATTTTTTTGGACTAGTCTCTAAGGCAAATGCTAGAGATCAGATAGTGCTACGTTGAAGTATCGGTAAATCACGCATTTTCTCAAAATCTATTTCAACTCTCTTACGACCATAATTTTTTGTTTTCTTATGAGAAGCATCCCCGGTTTCTTTTGCCCGCTTCCAAATTCGATAAATAACATCTATTGATACTTGATAGGAAGAAGTCAATCGTTTAACAATTCTTTTTTTTTTAAATTTTTCCATCAAAACTTGAATTAATCAACACTTGAAAAATATTATTCTGTTGACTATTGTCTAAACGCTTGCACCTCGTTGTGAATATCATTTCCTGTTTCATGAAATATCAAATATATTTAAATATGTGGGAAAGCATTAACATTAAGAAAAATAAATTAAGAAATAGGTACTCCTCTTTTGCTTCTTTAGTGAGACACATCACAAACCTACTAAGCATTAACACAGTAAGACACGTTACATACGCTTAACACAATATTGACACATTAAAATAAAAGCATTAAAAGATGATAAATCATTACTAACACATTACTACTCCATTGACACGGTAATGTACTTTCATGCAATTGGAATGGAAAAGAAATGACACAATATTATGAAAAAGAAATGACAAATAACTATAAAATCAAAGCAAGTATTACTAATGTAGTCATATCTAAAGGTGAAGTGTAGAATACATACCTGGAAAAATACTTTCAATCTCATTTTCATTAAGATTGTCAATCTCATCATCACAAAGATTTTCAATTTCATCTATTTCAACCATATATTCTTCTTCTGTTTCTTTAGATAGAGCAACTTCAAACTCACTTTCAATTATATGTTCTTCTTCTTCTATTGATGAATTCAAGTCAATATTCAAAGGAGAATTCAAGTCAATATTCAGAGGTGCATTAGAGATGTGGTTAGAGGTGTAAAAGTCATTCAAAGGACTGTTTAAATCAATATTCAAAGGAACATTTGAGAGGTGATTGGTGGTGTTTAAGTCATTCAAAGGAGTATTCAAATCAATATTCAAAGGAATCTTAAACTAACAAATTCACAAGCTTAGATTTTTTTTTCATGTTTTTATTTCAATTTATAGAAGTGACAGGAACTTTAATGTTTAAAAACTTTCAACAAAAATTTGAATTTTGGATATTTTGTTGTGAAAATTTTCTGGCACCAGTGCTTAACCTCTTTTTTTTAGGAAATGAAACATCAAGTGCGCCAAATTGTAAAAATATTAATGAACAATGTATTAAAAATGTGAATCTCCTCTATTTATTGCCAAAGAATTCTGAACGTTTTAGTTTCGGATGCTTGTAGTTATCTGAAGACAACAGTTGATATTTAGATAGTGTAATGAGGACTATTTAGGTATTTAAGCATGGAAATAATTATGTTGACCAATTTTATTAAACAGCGTGGAAAAGTTAAATTTGCTTATAAACTGGTACAGAGGGAGTATAATGCAATATATGTTTTACAAAGATTTACAAAGACAACACTTTTAAAAGTAGTCTCTTTCTATGTTTATATATGTTGCTTTTATATCAGACTATCGTTCAGGGTAAAAATATTACAATATTTTTTTGTCTGTGTTTTTTTTAATTTAAATTTTTAATAAAAAAAATTGAATAAAAGAGTTGAGCAAACCACCATATAACGGTTAATAAAAGAGAAGTTGAAGTTTAAAATAAAAAATAAAAAGGATATAATTGAAATAAAAATAGACTACACCAAAACCAAAATTTTCATATATATATATATATATATATATATATATATATATATATATATAGGGTTAAATTGATATGCACTGACAGTGTAAAAAAGTTTTACACTGTCATCCAATAAACACATAACGTTTTGTCATGTCATATAAATTTTTTAAAAATTACATTCTGACTTGGCGGAATTCATGGTTGTGATTGGTTTACAGTGTAAAATTTGTTTACACTGTCAGTATATCTCCATATATATATATATATATATATGGAAATGGATTTTCTAGCTTCTCCCTTCACCAGTCTCACTACATTAATCACCATTCTCTTGGTTGCTGAAAAATTACTACTCAATTCAACATAACTAATAAAAAAAAAGCAAACAATCAGGGAACACAATGGAACAATAGTAGTAGTTTTGTCAACAAGACAAAAAGTAGTAACAAGTTGTTACTGATGCAAAATACTTTTAATTTGTCACCAACCACAGTAGTATATACATGAGGTAGTGATAGTAGTGTGTTTTTCAGAAATATATTTTCGGAATTTTTCTGGAGATATATTTTTAGAATAATTTTATTTGTAAAATTGGGGTGTGACTCAAAAGCGAATGAAATGTGTGTATTGGGTGCGTCCGGAGATATATCTCTGAAAATTATGGACATTTTTGAAATTTCGTACTAGTGACTAAGAAACACATGGGTGCAATAAGAAATGCTAAAAAAAAATCGATTTAAATGGGTTCAAACGAGTTAACGGTTGGATGGTCCAACAGTGCAGCCCAAGATGGATTGCAGAGGGCGAGTTCAGTTAATGGGAAATCAGATTCCACACCCACCCGATCCAAAACCCATAATATGCTATCATTCTTAAGTTGTCGTTTTGAGCACTAATGATAAGCGAATAGGAAAAATAAGATTTTGTTTTAAATATTATATTAAAGGTCATGCTAACGAGTGCTACAGGGGTACTCTATAACGATTCTAAATAAAGAAAATATTTTTAAAAAAAGTTTTTTATTTTAATTTTCAATACATTGATTACACACATTTAAAAAAAAAAGACCTTTTAAGCCCGAAAAGAGTCAACTTGTTATTAGCATTTCTCTTATATTAAAAAGTATTCATTATTTTTTCTCTTAAATAACTATCCTCAATAAAAAAACCTAGAATATTTCATTAGCCTAAAAAGACTGACTTACTTGTATTGAAATGCCAGAAAGAGGTTTTCCGTTAAAATCGAAATGCCCAGGAAAAGGTGTATAGAAATGCCTAGGAAAAAGGTGTCAACGACGGTACATGTGTATGTGGACAAAATAGTTTCCACTTGAGGAGGAGCATTATGGACTCACACTTGAGATAGAGTGTTGAGAATAATACGTCAACACATACACCTATCACCTTAAGATTTTGGTTGTAAATATGGAGACTTAAAACATTTATAAGTGGAAGAACCCATACACCTATCACCTTAAGGTTTTGGGTGAATATATGGTGTATTTTTCACTTGTGTGTTGCTCTTGCCCCCAATGTTATGCTCCTCCTCATGACCCAACGTAAGTTAATGTTGTTGATTTTAGCTTCTATTTTTTGTTACATTTATTTTGAGTTTTTAGATTTTAGCTTCTATTTTTTTGTTACATTTATTTTGAGTTTTTACCATTTTGTATTTTATTTTGTCGTTCTCTTTCATGTTTTTGAATGTTTAATTTTTTAAGTTTGTTGATTTAGATCTCTAACAATTTTTTGTTTTTAATTTTTTGAGTTTTAATTAAGGTTTGTTTTTAAAAGAGAAGGCAGTGACAACACTTGTCCTTAACAACTTCCATGGTTATACATGATGTGGCTTATGCAGCTGGATTTGATCTCTCACCATCTCTCTAGAACTTTCTACTAAGCATTGCTGTTGGTGGAGCTATGATAACCGCTATACTTGGAACTGTTATTTTGGAGTTTCAAACTTTGATCATGTTAAGAGAACTTAAATTAAGTATGTCTTGAAAATTATTTAAATTTGGTTTGCCTTTGAATTTTTTTTTGTTTTTTTGTTTTAGGGTTTATGGGGTTTTGTTTCAAAATATTATTACTTTTGGTTTTACATCATATAGATTCATTTGTATCAGGCAAATGTTGGTTGTTTGATATTAGATGCTTCCGGGAAAAAATTCTGAAACTTCAAAAAACTACAAAATTTGTCATTGCAACAACAAGTAAGTTTTTGTAAGTTGTTAAGAGTTTCACATCGGATAATATATGGCCTGAACATGTGTTTATAAGTGGGGGTAATCCTCACCCTACCAACCGGTTTTGTAAGGTTGAGTTAGGCTCAACCACATTTCTTAACATGGTATCAGAGCCTGGTTTAAGATCCGGTGGACCACTTACTATGATTTTCGCTATCGGGTCACCCACTATTTATTTTTACACTATAGATGTTTAGTCTTGGGCGTGAGGGGGTGTATTAAGAGTCCCACATCAGATAATATATGACATGAACATGTGTTTATAAGTAGGGACAATCCTCACTCTATCAATTGATTTTGTAAGATTAAGTTAGGCCCAACCACATTTCTTAACAAGTTTAACTCAAATTTACTTTTTGTAAGTTTATGTAAGCATTTTTCGTGGTTAGAAATTATTATAACTCTAATATGATTTCAGGCATCCACTCTAAAAATATAACCTGCTCAATTATTCTGTTATATTGAGTGAGGGAAAGTAAGAATGTGCATAACATGATTCATTTATTTCACTATAATAAATATTGTTTTACAAGTTGTGTCGTTGAATATGTTGTTGAATGATGCATATTGTTGAATGATATATATTTCTTTTATATATGTGGTGTTGAATTCTGTAATGAATATACTTCCTCCGTACCAGTTTATAAGTAAAATTTGATCATTTTGGTTGTACCAAAATATAAGCAAAAAGCATTCTTATCTCATAATTAATGATATTATACCAAATATACCCCCAACATGAATTGATTAAGTTTTTTTAAGTGCAATTTTTTGAAAACTGTTTGATTGAAGTTTTTAATGTTGACCATTAATGTGATTGGTCACTTTTCTTTGAAAAAATGGATGGCGTAAGATTTCAATTGGTAAGTTTTTTTATAAAACAAGAGGTATCATAACGTTGTACTTCAACTAGTACGCATCCCTTTTTCTTCAAAAAAATGGTAGAAGAAATACCATCTTTTCATTTAGGTATTGACTCTGATTCAGAGAATTTACTACTTCATGATGTTGAAGATTTATTTGAAGAAGACGGAGAAGATGACTTCCATCAAAATGACTTTGAGGGTGAAGTGAACTCTCACCATGATGTTGGACCTGAGGTTGAAGGTTTTGATGATAACATGCTGGATTTTGGAAATGAAGTTGAAAGTGTTGCTAATGAGATGCTGAATTTTGGACATGAGGTGGAAGATGAGCTGAAGATTCAAAACAATGAAGAAATAAAGAAAATGGTTGATGATATGCTAAAAATCTACATAGGAGTAGGTTTTTAATGGTATGTGTGTTGAATAAGAGAGCAATTCTATATAATTTAGTTAGTATTATTGTAAATGTGCCTTAAAACCTTTGTTGATGAAGAGAAATAAAACATATTTTGGAGATTACACTTACCGTGAAAATCAGAAAATTTAGAAAGTCGGACGAAAAGTCGAGGAAAAAAATTGGTCGGGGAATAGTGTCGTCCATACGGATGAATAGTCTTATCCGTACAAATGAATATTGACGTCCGTACGGTGAATAGTGTTGTCCGTACGGTGAATATTGTTTTCACGTTTTTGGGCTTTTCGATTCGGTCCATGAATCCATGTGATTTTGGGCTTTAATTGTTGGGTATTTGCTATTATAAATATGTATCTCTTATATTCTTGCTGTGTGACAATCTTAAAGTTTACACCAACAAGGGAGAGCAAGGGTTTAAAGGTATAGCATAGGGTTTCAGCTATTCACAAGGAAAACCTTAGAAAAGCAAAGGTTTAGGGAAACATTTGGAGTTGTTTAAGGTTATTGTGAAACACTGTTACACCTTGGGTTTGAGTGATTCATATATTGAGAGTTGGAGAGGTTGGGAAACACTTGGGTAGAAAATATGGTTGTTCTTGGGAACCTGAAGGCGAAGGTTATTTTCTTGTAACTCATCTGTAATCTCTTGTAACAACTTTCTGAGTATAGTGAATTGGAGGGCTGCTCTCTCCCCCATAGTAGATTGTTTGATCGAACTGGGTAAACAAACCTTCGGTTTTTTCTTGCCTTATTCTGTTATATTATCTGTGTACGAATTATTATTGCTGAAGACTATTTATTTTGGTTTCTATTGTTCTTTGCCTCACAAATTGATATTGAATTTTGTTGTAATTCACAACAAGATTCACATCAAGTACTACTCCTATGAAATGAATATCTAATGTTTTATTTTTATTTTAATGGTATGAGTATTTTGGTAATGTTTAATTTTCATTTAGTGTTGTTGCTTCCTGGCATTACTATTGTTGCTATACTAGTAAGAAACCCGTGCTGACGCACAGGTTATTGTTGTTTAGTTTCAAATGAATATATATTGAAACATGTAAAAATTAATAATAGTAAATAATCAAGATGTAGTAAAAAAATTAGAAATCAGAGAAGTAATTTAAATAGAAATAAGAAAATTGTAAAGCATTATAAAGTTATTATAGAAATTAAAATTAAAATATCTGAATCATTAATAACTTTTAAAAACTAAATAGTGAATATTTAGTAATTTAAATAGGAGTATGAGAATTATTTGAAAAATAAATGAAATAAAATAATGTTATGAAAATTGAAAAACTGATGGTAGGTAGAAAAGATGAGGTGCAAAAGAAAAAATAGTGGAGGTGGGTCCAAATAAAATAAAATAAGTGAAAATTATTTGATACGATATAAAATATATTTAAATGTATATATAAATTTGGTATGATATAAAATGTATTTATATACCTGTCTAAATATGGAATTAGATATTAATTTTAAAACAAACAATGATTATATAAATTTAATTGTATTAAAATATAAAAAGAAAAAATGGAACTCGTGAGATAAAAAAAAATATTTAATATTTGAAAATAAGGGTTTTATCTTTCAAATTAAGGTAATTATTGATTAAAATAAAATGTGTATTGTGGTGATAGTGACCCGTGAAATATAAAATTTATTTGATACAATATAAATTTATTTATATACATATATAATTATGGAAAAAGGAAAAGAAATTACTCGTGAGATGAAGAAAGACAAGTAAAAATTTTTTTGTTTATTTTGAAATAAAGAAGTTTTCTTTCAAATCATGATAAATTGTTGATAAAAATAAAAGGCATATACTGACTTTGTTGGGAGTGATTACGAAAGAAAAGGCATTATGTTAATTGGTTGTTGCGATTTTGGATCACAATGTTGAAACAATATCTACATATTGATGAAGGTTAAGTTGTTTTCGTGACTGTACATGCTTGCTTTTATGTTGAAAGAAACTAAAATATGAAATGTGATCAATGCCACTTCTATCTGCGTTTCATTTAATTTCTTTATGCACTTGTGTTTTCTTTTCTCCATATTTCACTTAGTAGTGTTTCTACATATCTTGTACATGATTTAAACGGCATTTAGGGATAACATTCATTTGAGACTATACCATTGAGGTAAATTAGTTGAAAGAATTGATGCTAAGTTAGTTTGAAAAACTGGACTGGATTTGTGCAATGGAAATAAAGTCATTATCCTATGGTCCTTAGTTATTTTAACAGTTATAGTAGATACCATTGCAATGTAACAGAAAAGAGAGTACCATACGAACTGTAGTAATGCAAACTCTGCCTAAGTAGTGTCATCATAAAATAAAATGCAGAAAAATAGGATGTGATATGTTCTGTAACTGAGAGTATTGTATCAAATTTCTATTTCTAATGCGTAGATGTAGTTTACATGGATGTGGAATTCGTAAAAGCAATTGCACCTTCCCACAAAACTGGATTGAAAGCAGGCATAAAGCAATTGAGAAATGGGTTGCTGCAAAAGATAACTGTTGGCATTTAATGTAAAGTTGACCCTACACTGTTGGGTTTCCCAAAAAGTTGATGTTGTTAAATCCAACCTTAGACAAGTAGCAGGGTGGAAGCTGAAAGTAGTAGTAAGTCAAATAAAGAAAATCAAAAGGTCATAGTCATTCAATATTAAAAGATTGTACAACTTAACAGTTAACACTCATATCAAACACAATTTCTATCAAAAGGTCATAGCCATTCAATATTAAAAGATTGTACAACTTAACAATCATATCAAACACAGTTTCTATTATGGGAACCTCATTATAGTGATGTTACACTAATGTTTAGCTATCCACCTTGATTGCATATCTAACAATGTGTCTCACAACCAATGTAAGGGTAATTGCATAATAGAGACCATACATTATGGGAATGATGAGTTGTTAAACTAAAATATTAAAGTTACACAATAATAGAATAAGAGATTTAAGGGAATGTTCCAAAATCAATTTTATATTTGCAGTACCTTTTGTGCCCTTTGCTGTTCTGAAGTGAAATATAGCAAGTAGGTAAAGAGATTTAAGGGAATGTTCCAGACCTGCCCTGCAAAATCAATTCCACTCTACCAATTAATATTATTCTAAAAAGGCTGTTCCATAAGGGAATGTCATTTATACCCAATGATTTCGATGTGTTGCAAAAAGTAAAGAGATTTTTAGACGCGGGTTTGAGAGATGGTATATTACCTGATGATGACGTTCCATATGCCGACATTCATGGAAGAAGTCTTCTTGGTCCAGGGAATGCATGACAGTTTGCATACTCTAGCTACGCCGTCGACATGTATCAGCATTGACGTATCATCTTGACAACCAGCACATACTACATCAAGAATAAATCCATTAAGAATTTCATTCATTCATGCAAGGGAAATAATCCATTAAGAAACTTCTTGAACATGTTTCAATTTAACATTAAAAAACTTAAAGGTATACTAATCCACCTTGTACATAACCAATATCATTGTCCAACCAAGCATAAGTCGATAGAACATCCCAAAGTTTTGCTTGATTACCTTCATCTTCGTAAAAGACAAGTGATCGATCTGTCCGAACAAAATCCAGACGTACAATGCAAAATAATCAATTGCCGTCATAGACACTTATTAAAACAAAAATTAAATTAATTAAAATCAGTATTTATGCAGCAGCATATGCTTACCAATCTGATGTAATAACAGTAACCACTGCGCAACTTTCTTATCTGGATTCTTGACGGTTACCAAAGAAGGATCTGTATTATGCAGTATAAAATAACAATGTAGACATTTTAAGGTGCCATAACTTGCCAGACCTATCACAAATAATTCATTACTTATTCTTTAGAAATTTAAAGTCACCAAAAATTTTCTGCTCCTTTCTGTCAAACAATTAGATCTAAATTCTATGATTCCGAATGAGATGGTTCTTCATTTTTTCATTGACTGCATCAAAAACACAAAAAAAAGTAATCACTATATCCTCCTTACTTGTGCAAAAAACTGAAAAATGGTCAATTTACTTATTCTTCTTCAGCAATATAGGTGTCATGCAACTCACATTATTATGTGCTTGACATGAAATTGGAGTACCTCTGTGTATACAACAACACACAACACAATATTTTAAAAACCTGATCAAAAATCAAACCGATGGCATTTCTGGGTTATTATTCAATTAATTCAAATCATAGTTGAACTGGACGATCAATATGCAAATCAAAAGTATAAATATAAATAATAATAATAATAATAATAATAATAATAATAATAATAATAATAATAATAATAATAATAATAATAATGTCAAAACAGTTTAGAAAAAATTATCAAAGAGTAATCAATTCATGGCCTCTTGAGAAAAGAAGAGCTTTATTAATAGCTCAATTAAAAAATTAAAAACATAACAACCAGTATTATACATTGTTTCATTCAATCAATCGCTTATTCATAATAAGAATTTTTTTTCAATTTTTCCTCAAACCCTCTCAACTAATGGCCAAGAAATTATGCAGCATTAACAACAAATTATAATGACCAGTGCCACATTTCATGCCACAGTTATATTTGTTCCCTCTCAGATAAAAATTCAAGAAACACTCTCACTCTTGATAATGACAAAGATAGAACAAAGTGATAATATACCAATTTTGCAGGTGAGTCCATGCTTATGCTTCCAAACGGACAGCTGATAAAACAGGGTTACAAATGCTCACGTCATCTATAGCAATAGCAGAGTCATTAAAATATGTTGTATCTAAAGAAAAATGGTAATAATAATAACAAACAATAAAGCAAAATTTCATGATATCGCACAAAACAAACCATGAAGATGATTTCATCAAGCAGAGAGTAGTCCCATGTTTTCATAGTTTTTTTGTTTTTCTTATCTTTTTTTGTTAACAAATTGCCGTTTTCAAAACTAAAATGTAAAACACAGGGTAAGGTCTGAGTCTTAACTATTTGTTAGTTGCTATATCAGTGCATTAATGATACAATTGGAAACCAAGAAAATAGTAAACCAGCAGTACAACATTAGGAACTTTTTGAATAAATCATGTGTAAATTGACCTCACCTTGTGCTTAATCATCATGAACAAATTTTGGCTTCCGTAATCCAATATTCCTCTGCACATGACAAGTTTAGGACATGTTTAGAGAAAGGTCTGTCTTCCTTAATATATGTATAGATGTCGTATAATTATTTCTTCATTCTAAACTTGTTTGTGAAAGATAAGGAAAGATAAAATAATAAGAAACTAACCTCATCTGTCTCTAGTATCATTGAATTCAAAAGTCAGAAGAAGAAAAACACTAATATGGCATGATTTCACAGGATTGCACAGATGACTTAGATAATCAGATTGAGATTCACATACAAGGCAAGATTTCTATAGCAAACAACAATAACCAAAATAAAACTAAACCAGAATAGGAACATGAGAAAATAGTATAGAACAACTATTAATACTAATTGAAAAACCTGAAGATGGACTCATCACCGATGACTTTGAATCCTTTCTCGGTTTCTGGATTGATTACGATCTTATCAGGTCCATGAATCTTGTAATAGGAGAGAACACCCTCTTGTAGCACGAACACCCGGGCCTTCATCCTTTGCCATAGTTCACCCACTTCTGAAGTATTCCTCCAATCCTTGTCTGTCATACCCAATAAATGAGTTGCAGCAAAATAGCCCCAAAGAGTCTCATTAAGCTATAAAACACAAAGACATAGAATTGGTCAACTGTTATTTCTACCTTTTTGTTAGGATTGGTTATGTTTAATTCAACCTCCAAAATACCTTTGAGCCATGTACAAAATTTATGTCAAAAATATAAAACAAAACAATTAACACTGAATGTAAGTGTCAAACTAACAAAACAATTACCATGCTTAGTCTTTGTCACACATCTTGTATCAAAATACTTTCCAATGGAAGAAGACAATAGAAAAATACTAACACACCTCTCTTAAAATCAAAATAAAATCTAAAATGTTGAGAACTCCAACAAACTGTCCCTTGCAGAAATCTCATAGAGGAGCCATGGGAATTCCCTGTAAATTATCTAATCCAAAAATAATTGCATAAGAAATCAATAAATAAGCAGCCAATAAGCAAGTGGAAACAATGCGCATCAAAATGTTGAAGTATCAAACATAAACATTGACAGAATGTAAAAGAATACACGACTGTATTGCAGTTCTTATCTAATTGGCATTACAACAGTGCTTTATTCAACAAAATGCAATAATAGTGTTGAGAATGGTAAAAATATAGATTCAGTATTTCCTTCACCATTTCTTTTACATGTTTTGTAAACAGATCAAGCATTTAAAAACAATTGAAAATCTCCAAACATTTTTTCAAGAATGATTCTTTTTAGCTTGCCTTCCATTTTCTATGTACTACAATTAAAATCAAATATCTATAAAGCAGGATTGTTTTCATCCACAAAGGGGGATTTCACAGAAAAGAAATTGAGAAAGAATATACACCGTTCATAAGAATTCCTACAGAACTTTACAAACACATGCATAGCAAAGAACATCAACACCACACAAAGAGCCAGAAAATCACAAGGCCACATAAATACACACCTATTGAAAGGGAGCGAGTAGAAGGTCCAGAACATCGCAACAAAATTTGCGAACAACAACGGTACATATTTCTATGATAATGACAGTAGTGGTACCAATTTCTTGTGTGCTTCTCAGTTATTCCTGTCAGTGAGCATGATGTCTCATACGCAACATAGATGTGTATTCATCTACTTCAGCTACTGCAATTCATCACCCTACCTTGTCATTTGTACAAACTCCACATGTTGTATAGTATGAAGACTATTATGATGATGGCTATTATTATTATCACCATCATCGTAATTATCATCACCATCATTATTTATTTATAAAGAGGTGGTCATGGCCCATAAAAATGCAAGTCATAATATTTAAGTGGAAAAAGAGCAGAAATAAACTAATACATTAGACCTCAATTACTAATAAACTAAGTTGCCAGAACATCAAGTAACAAACACTGATTTTCAATCACGTCAGCAAAAGCAGCACCTTAATGACAAAGTTTTTTTGAAAAAGAGGAAAAGACAGACAAACCTTACTCCAACGACTAAGGTCTTCTTGTTTATCTTGTTCTTCTAGCCATAACAATTCCGCCAGGAATTGACTGACTTCTCCTTTTTGCTGCCCCTGCTCTCTAACTTGCAGGAATACATATCAAATTACAATGCCTCTTTCATAAGCAACACAATTAGAGGGAAAATTATGAAATTAAAAAAAAAAAACTTTAATTTTCACATTACAATGCATACCAAAAGATCTAGTTATATGACCTCAGAGCTGTAGCTCAGAACAACAGAAAGAGAAAGAAAAAATGATCACCAGGAGTTATATGAGTTTAGTTATTAGCAGAAGAAATATGGACATACCACATGCAGATCCATAATGAAGTAAAGAGTATCATACACATCTTGCAACAAATTGAAAGTAATGTTAATTCTTAAAATTGTACAGTTTTAAGCCGCACAAACTAATCAATGTTTTCTAATGTGTGATTTATGACAAAAAAACATGAAATAAGAGTGAATTGAAAAAAAACCTGAATAGCAACCCAATTCTTGATGGCGCTGAAATAATTTCCAAGGTGAATTGAGCCGGTAGGTTGAACTCCCGAGACAACTCATTTCCTGTGGAGAAAGAAGATGTTAGTTAGTTAGTTGAATAAATGTAAAATTTAAATGAGAATTGAATTGAATGTGAATTACTTGATAGAGGTTGGCGTAGGTGTTGGAGTTTCGGAAGAGGTTGAGGATAGAGTGGTGTAACATCAAATAGTGGTTCTGAGGCGAGACCGAAAGAGCATTGAAGGTGCACATAACATGTTTGATGAATTGAAAATGAAAAGAGGAGAAAACAGTATTTTTCAAATCAGACAATGGCTCTTAACAAACTGGAAAAGTAAAGCAAAATGCAAGTGAAAAGGACACCAGAATAATAGCATCGGGTGAAAGAGTTGAAACATCTCCAAACTCGGCACCAGAACCGCCACCTCCTCCTCCATTTATGGCTCCAGCGCCTCCATTTCCACTGGCACCAGAAGAAGCAAATGAAGCAGCTGAGCTCGAAAGGCAGCGCGTCCGACACGACGTTCGTGAGAGCAGTGCGTGGAAGGTATATAGCGAGAGCGATAACGGAACAGAAGTGGAGGAACACGGAACGCGAAAGCGTTGTTGGAGTAAGTAACGACGCATTTAAGTTTTTGGCTGAGGAGTGAGCGATGTGGTGCTCTGGATAAATGACGGGTTAGCAAGAATGACTTTCAACGGGAGATAGGGGCGGCAGATTTAGGGTTTGAGGGGTAAACAGATGAAACATGAGAGAGAAAACGGGTGCGAGAGATGTGGAAAATGAGTGTTAAAAAAAGAAGAGATGTTTTGTTGGAGGGAAGAAGGGAAAAGTAATATTTTAATTGGGACCAATGTATACTCAACACTTGGCAAGAAATTGTGAAAAGCAACTATAGATTTTGGGTTGAAATAGTTAATTACTTAAATAACCTTGTGATAGTGTAAGTTTTTTTTTGGGAAAGGGCAATTTGGACAGTTTGGGCAACTTCTTAGTAATGGGTAGATAGTTGATTATGAAATGAATATAACTGTAGCGTTGGCCATCATATTTTGGAATATCCATCAACGTGCAATGGCCATTTGCGCTATTATGAGAACTACTGTAGCGTTGTACTTCTACTAGTATGATGAAATATCATGATTAAAACTACTATGGAATGGCCATTTGTGCTATTATGAGAACTACTGTAAAACTACTATGCAATGACCATGTGTGCTATTATGTGAACTACTGTGCTATTATGGCCATCATATTATGATTAAAACATTACAAATTCATAAAAATTGCTTACTACAATATTGTAAAAAACTCAAATATTACAAAGACAAATAATACTGTTAATTTTGTAAGCATTCAATAATTTTGTCAACTAATTTCCTATCACAATTTAGTTGAGTGGGCAAAATGGCTTGTCTAATCATCACAACTTTTTTCATATGATGGATTTTGTAATTATTTGATCCCCGAAATTTCATTATTTCAATCATACATGATTGAAGTTTGAGAAATATTTTGTTTGACTCCACGCTAGAGAAAGCATCATAGGAATTTTGCACGACTTGAATAAGTTCATCAACTGTCTTTGTCACATTCTTTTGTTACAATGCTTGAATGGCTGCAAAAAATCCTAAATCTAAAATATTTAAATCAGGAGAATTAGGTGGTTGAGATATCAAACGGATGTCAAATCCACCTTCAGAAGCCGCAGCTAGAAATTTCTCATCGTTTATAGAAACATGACATGATGCATTATCTTGTTGTATGTAAATTGTTTCTGATAGATGTTCTCGTGGCCAATTTTCTTTAATGGCTGGTAAAACCATGTTTATTAAAAGCTCTCGACTAACTTCTTTAGTGATAGAAGTAATCGGTTTTATTTCAAGTGTCCCTGATGGTCTATTAACACTTGATCTTTTTGCGGGTACTTTATGAACTAGCGGAAACACTCAAATTTTCCCCGACCATGTTTCATTACCTTCGTTGTCAAATCTAGGTCTTGCCACCGCAACTAAAAACATAACTTTCATAATGAAATTCTTGTTCTTGCATTAACGATATGGTTCATCCTCATTTGCAAGTAGGTAGCAATTTTTTTTTTGTCATATAGAACCATTTTTCATCTATGTGAATAACATTGTACACTGACTTAAATTTTGGATCATATGGAATGCTACTTTCTTTGAGCATGGACAAGCAAAATCTAAGACGAGCTTTTATATTATCTTCTATCATATGGGGTTTTAGTGCACTTGAATGTCGACGCAAAACACAATTTTTTAAATACTCTACTATTTTCTTGGACTAGTCTCTAAGGCAAATGCTAGAGATCAGATAGTGCTACGTTGAAGTATCAGTAAATCACGCATTTTCTCAAAATCTATTTCAACTCTTACGACCATAATTTTTTGTTTTCTTATGAGAAGCATCCCCGGTTTCTTTTGCCCGCTTCCAAATTCGATAAATAACATCTATTGATACTTGATAGGAAGAAGTCAATTGTTTAACAATTCTTTTTTTTTTTTTTTTAATTTTTCCATCAAAACTTGAATTAATCAACACTTGAAAAATATTATTCTGTTGACTATTGTCTAAAAAACAACATTTTTTTGAAACGTTTGCACCTCGTTGTGAATATCATTTCCTGTTTCATGAAATATCAAATATATTTAAATATGTGGGAAAGCATTAACATTAAGAAAATTAAATTAAGAAATAGGTACTCCTCTTTTACTTCTTTAGTGAGACACATCACAAACCTACTAAGCATTAACACAGTAAGACACGTTACATACGCTTAACACAATATTGACACATTAAAATAAAAGCATTAAAAGATGATAAATCATTACTAACACATTACTACTCCATTGACACGTTAATGCACTTTCATGCAATTGGAATGGAAAAGAAATGACACAATATTATGAAAAAGAAATGACAAATAACTATAAAAGCAAAGCAAGTATTACTAATGTAGTCATATCTAAGGGTGAAGTGTAGAATACATACCTAGAAAAATACTTTCAATCTCATTTTCATTAAGATTGTCAATCTCATCATCACAAAGATTTTCAATTTCATCTATTTCAACCATATCTTCTTCTTCTCCTTCTTTAGATAGAGCAACTTCAAACTCACTTTCAATTATATGTTCTTCTTCTTCTTCTATTGATGAATTCAAGTCAATATTCAAAGGAGAATTCAAGTCAATATTCAGAGGTGCATTAGAGATGTGGTTAGAGGTGTAAAAGTCATTCAAAGGACTGTTTAAATCAATATTCAAAAGAACATTTGAGAGGTGATTGGTGGTGTTTAAGTCATTCAAAGGAGTATTCAAATCAATATTCAAAGGAATCTTAAACGAACAAATTCACAAGCTTAGATTTTTTTTTCATGTTTTTATTTCAATTTATAGAAGTGACAGGAACTTTAATGTTTAAAAACTTTCAACAAAAATTTGAATTTTGGATATTTTGTTGTGAAAATTTTCTGGCGCTAGTGCTTAACATCTTTTTTTTAGGAAATGAAACATCAAATGCACCAAATTGTAAAAATATTAATGAACAATGCATTAAAAATGTGAATCTCCTCTATTTATTGCCAAAGAATTCTGAACGTTTTAGTTTCGAATGCTTGTAGTTATCTGAAGACAACAATTGGTATTTAGATAGTGTAATGAGGACAATTTAGGTATTTAAGCATGGAAATAATTATGTTGACCAATTTTATTAAATAGTGTGAAAAAGTTGAATTTGCTTATAAACTGGTAGAGAGGGGTATATTGCAATAGATGTTTTACAAAGATTTACAAAGACAACAACTTTTAAAAGTAGTCACTTTCTATGTTTATATATATGTTGCTTTTATATTTTTTAAAGCTCAGGGTAAAAATATAACAATATTTTTGTGTGTGTGTTTTTTTTTTAATTTATGTTTTTAATTAAAAAAAATTGTATGAAAGAGTTGAACAAACCACCATATAACGGTTAATAAAAGAAAAGTTGAAGTTTAAAATAAAAATTGGAAAAGGATATAATTGAAATAAAAATAGACTACACCAAAACCAAATTTTTCATATATATATAAAACAAACCACCATATAACGGTTAATAATTTTCCATATATATATAAAACAAACCACCATATAACGGTTAATAAAAGAAAAGTTAAAGTTTAAAATAAAAATTGAAAAATGGTATAATTGAAATAAAAATAGACTACACCAAAACCAAATTTTATATATATATATATATATATATATATATATATATATATATATATATATATATATTAATGCCCGAGTAAATGTCCAGTCACAATCATATATGCTGCTCTTATATCTAATCAATGCCTGTGTAAATGTTCAGTTACACTCTTAGTATCCACTTTTTATAATACCCACGCGCGTAAAATATAAATCGTATTATTTTTTTATTTAATTTTCATTTTATTCTTTATTATTTATAAAATACTAGTAATAGATAATAGTGTAAAAGTCAATAAACCGTCACATAACCACCAATTGTTAGAAAGAGAAGTTAAGATTTAAAATAAAAACTAAAAAGGGTATAGTTGGAAGGAAAAAATGCTACACCAAAATTATGTTTTGCCTTTATATATCGGTATTAACCACAATTATTAGAAAGAGAATTTAAGATTTAAAATAAAAACTCAAAAGGGTATATTTGGAAGGAAAAAATGCTACACTAAAATCATGTTTTGCCTTTATATATAGTTATAGATTATAGATTATTTATAAAATAGTAGTATTTTATTATTTATTATTTATGTGAGATATTTGATCAAACTCTAGTATTGTTGACAGAGGTTTAGCATGCCGTTGAAGTCTGCTCAGCTGCCGTTGTCGAAAACCTACATGTTGTAGTCGAAATGTGTTCTAATATGTAGTTGTCGAATTGGGCTTGTTTGTTATGTCCAATTGTTTAAGTTAGCTTGTACCCTAAGTTAGCTTGTAATAGGTAATTGTTGAAAAGCCCATTAGTTTAGTATGTTAGGTTTATTATAAATAGCATATTAGTCTCTCATCTTAAGTGTGGCAAATCCTAATTAAGGCGAGAGGGTTATTTGTTATTCTTGAGTACTTGTAATTGTATCACCCCAAAATTTGCCCTATCTTTTTCTAACCTTAACTGGCTTGTGTTTCGCGTTCATTTGCATATTAGGTATATTTTTGCATTCCTATCCTCGCATTGGTTTTCTAAGACATAGGATCAAAGCATCTATTTGTAATTCGAGATTTCCCTGGTCAGAGGCAGTTTTGTATGTTATCACATTCAAGTTGAAGCAAGGGTTGAATTCATGTTTCCATGAACATATTCTTATTCAGGTTCTCAAGTTCTGAGGTTTTCTTATTCAGAGGAATCATCAGAAGCATTGGGTCAGGGCATTATTGGTGTTGATCAGGCTATGGGATAGGGTTTGGTTTCTTCGTTGACAACTCAGGTCAACTCCTCATTATCAGTGTATAGCCCAAGGGGAATTGGGATTTCTTGCTCATGGTTCAGCTTGTGGATTTTTATTAATTCAGGAGTCATTGGTTAGGGTTTCATACATTCAAGTTAACTGGGTTTATTGATTGACGATGGGGAGCCATTAAGAATACAAGGTTGATTAAGACATGAAGTTTGGGTTTGAATTAAAGACGTGCAGAGGGATCAATGTTCTTAAGAGGCAAAGCATGTTGAGATTGGTCATGTGGATTCCTTGTGATTCAAGACGCAAATTCCATTTCAGTTCATGTCCATATCCATTCTTTTTTTTCTTAATATCCATTTTAAAATCCATCCAAGTTTTGATCCACTTGTCCATTTGGATAACCATTTTCTTTCTATAACCAATTTAATTCATCAAAGCCATAAATCATTTATCCATTTAGATCCACATTGCAAATGTCCATACAATATCCATTATACCATGCTAACATATTTTTTCTGAACCCATATCCATTTCTATTTTCCGTTTTTTATATTTTACCTACATTTTCAAATCCATTTCAACTTCATCTCATTATCCCATTCCAAATGATTATTTTGATATCCATTTTTTATCCAATTAAACCACTTTAAAGTGTCCATATCATTTGTCCATTTTCTAATCCACATTCGAATTCATTTGTCCAAGTCATAATCCATTAACCACATCCAAGTGTCCATATCCATTTTGTTTCTAACCAAATATCCATTTTTAATTTTCATTCCTTAGTCTAATCATTTGATGTCCCTCTCTAATCCAATTTTGCCAAATTAAGAACCCTATTCATTTTCTAAACCTCAAAGCCATATCCAAATGCCATTTTGATGCTGAAAGGTCCCATAAAAAAACTTGGAGATGGCGTCAATTTTTACCACATCATGATTCCTAATGTGGCTAAGCTTTTGACCCAAATGTCACATGTGCTGCTGAACCATTTAATGACCAATTTGTTAAAGCTACAATAGCCAACTTGGTATCTCCCAGTAAGCGCCCGCTTGTCATGACTTCTACACAGAAAGTGTCCCAGACATAGCTAGTTTCATTCAAGTACAAGCAAAAAAGTCACAAATTAAATACATGACGGATGCGCAGGGTAGTGAAAAATATATGACAGATGTGCAGGGTAGTGAATAATACACCGCATGAAAGGATAATAACTCATATCAGTAAAAGGAAAATTCATAACATTATAAGTTGGCCCTACACACTAATACGTATCGCGAGTGCAAAAGCAAGTTGGAAGAAACTCGTAACAGATTTTACAAAGAGAATTGCAATAACAGCATTGTGCAAAACTCGTGACATCATTTCACAGCTCTTTTCACAGCACAACAGAATTTCTAAACTGAAAAGCCAAAACTACCCTCCCAATTCACTCCATATAAGAGCAGCTGCAACAGAATTGGAGAATCATTCATTCTTCATTTTTTTTATTCACTCCTCTACACGTCTCAGCTTCATCCTCAATTCAAGCTCTGCAATTCACTCATCAATCTCCAGATCAAAAAACCTGCAACCAAATTCAAAATAACTCAAGAATTCATCAGAGTCACAGATCGCAAGAATAAAGAATTCACGCACGCATCAAATTCAAAACAGTAGCAGCTATCTAATTCACTGCAACAAACTCCATTACAAACCTGCAACAAACATCGCCTTCACCTTTCACGATTCATCAACTTGCGCCTTCATCAATTTTCACTCTCTGCAGAAATTTTAGAGCATCATTCTCAAGTAAGATTCAACAGCAAGAACTCAGAGCTTCAACAACAATTATGTGAACGCATCAGAAAAAGTAGAAGAGGATTGAACAAGGAGAAGAAGGAAGCATAATCGAGAAGAAGCGATGAAAAGAAAAACAAGCACACCTGAGTGAAACCTTGTGTTGTCTTCAAAGCGCCATCGGAGCGACTCCGATAGGTACGTCAATCTTGTACCAAACTTTGAGATGTGATAATATGTTTGTATGTTTACTCATAGCTTGTGATTTCTGGTATAACAAGTACTAGATTGATGTTAAATTTCGGGAGCGTGAGTGTTGCGACCCGTTGAGAGAATGTTGAGTTGAGAGGAACAGAGATGGAATCGCGGTTGAAGGAGTGAACTCCGGCGCGACGTTCTTTTCTCGGCGAGATGTTGTATTGTTGTGCAATTGAAAAGGTGAAGTAAAAAAGTTCAGACGGAGGTGATGTTGAAGAGCAAGGAGGAGTGAACGGTGAAGTGGTGTTGTTGCCGGCGGCGAAGAATGAAACGGAGGCGATGGTGTGACGGCATAGCAGATGAGGAAGAGCATGGATTGAGGAAGGAGATGCTGAGAGTGAAAGTTGGTTTAGGTTAAAAGCTCTTTGTAGCATGGACCGGACTTCCTAAGCCCATTTGTTTGTTCTTTTTGTTCACACGCCGTGATCTACTCATCACACCTCCCTGGCATCTTGTTTAATCCGTTGGGCCTAAATCCATCAGCCCACACGCCCAGAATGCTGATCATACCACCTTGAATCTGCTGCACCTGTGTTCTGTTTGTTTGGTTTATTTTGATTTCGGTTAATTAATTTTGAGTAATTGATTTTGGATTAATGTTAGATATTTGGTTTAGGTTTTATTTGTGATTAGAGCTAGACTTTTTAGAAGTTTAATTTAGAATATTAACTTAGGATAATTAGATTTTATTAGATTTTAGAAATTAACTCGTTAGTTTTTTTTCCTAGAAATTTATCTTGAATTAATCTTAGGTTTAGATATTAATTTTAATTAACCTTTAATTTTAGGTTAATTGTTGACTAACTTTTTATCTTGATTAGTTTGCACTTTATTTTTTAGCTTGGATATTTTTTATTAATTGTTGATCTTGATTTTGATGCCTATCTTGATTAATTTCTGACTAATTTCTAATTAAATACTTGACCGCCTCTTATTCGGTTTTCTCTTTGTGATTGAGTTGTCTGGTGTTTACTTGTTGATTACTCTGTATTCACATGCTCTCTTAAGGCTCCTAGTCCTACTTAATTTCCGATTAAGCTCGGAGTAGGATAGACATTAGGCTCTTAATCTGAGCATGATAACATTAGGTTAGCTCCCTCCTAATCCTGACTTTAGGGCCACTTTGTATGATAACATGTAGGATTCAGTTTCCCCTAGACCTTGCGTGTGTCTCTCTCTTCTTTCTCAGAACACTAATCAAGACACTTAATAAAGACGATGAGTATTGTGCGCCACGAGCCTTAAGTACATGGGAAATGAAGAATGGGGGGTTTCCCTTCATTTTTCTAGAGTGTTTAGCGGACGTCCCGTCTTGGGACGATTTGCGACGCATTCGCTCCCATGTCATAGACTTTAGTGCAGTACGAATCACAAACAAAGTCAATTCACTTCTTTAGAAGCGTTTCTTTAGATCCCGTCCCTTTTCTCTCGCTCCCGTGCAATCGAGACTGTTCAAGTTTTCCCATAGTCCCACAAACTACGGACGCTCTGATTTACTCTATAGTTAGATTGAGGATACGTAGGCACAAGACGGCGATGTCTTGGCGAGCACTCTTTCCACCTTTTCTTCCGTAGTAGTGTGAACTACGGATGCTCTGATTCCTCATTCCCTAATGAGGATACATAGGCACGAGGATCCCTATCCTTGGCAAGCACACTAACAACTAACTTCCCTCTTCTCTCGCACCCTTGCGATCGAGACTAACCTGATAACCGAGTCTTTGCTCTCGCCCTAGCACGATCGAGACCCTTTTGACCCGTAGGTCGAACTACGACTGCTCTGACTTCCTCCTTCTGGTTAGATTGAGGATACGTAGGCACAAGACGACGATGTCTTGGCGAGCAACCTTCCCCCCATTAGTGTGTAGTCCTCCGAACTACGTTGACTCTGACTTTCCCATTGCACGAGGGAATACGTAGGCCTAGGACGGCGATGTCCTATCGAGTCTCTTTTTCCCTTTTTGTTTTTTGTTTCCGTTTAGCAATAGGCTTTAGATAACTCACCCTTTGATTAGACAATAAGCATGGATCCCATCGAGTATGATGGATGCATGGGGGTGCTAATACCTTCCCCTCGCATAACCGACTCCCGAGCCCGAACTATGGTTGCGATGACCATGTCTTTCCCTTCTTCAGGTTTCCTTCGATCGTTTCCTTTCCCTGTGTCGGGATAAATAACGTTCGGTGGCGATTCTTCTGTTGCTGTTTCCGCCGGTTGTTTTTCGCAGTTGCGACAGCTGGCGACTCTGCTGGGGACTTGGTTCCCTAAGCGAGCCAATCCTAGCACTTGTCTATTTTCATTTCATTGGGTGTTTACTGTTATGCATTATATGATGTATATTACTGTATTTTACCGCATTTATCGCATTTGATTATTGTTATCATATTGCTCTGCTGCTGTTGTGCTGTTGGGTGGGTTGGATTCATGAAAGATAAGCCCAATACCCAGGTTTGAGTATACACCTAGGACTAGAGTGGAAAGTAGTGTGGCCTACGTAGCATCTCGGTACGTTTGGTTTACACGAAATCCACATCCAGACGAGGTTTTCTTGGGAGATATTCTGATTTACGCGTCTTGTGCATTTCGGGGTGTTAACTTAGAGAGCTGTCGACTCTGGCGACCATTCCCCGAGGACTCAGTTAAGGCACTCCTCCCAAGAGGTAATAATGGCATACCAGAAATGGCAAACCCATTATGCTTCTTGATCCGAGAACCCGAAGCTGGGAACTTATCATAGGGCGACCTTTTTTAGGGGAATCAGTTGAGGCCTCCTTGATTGGTGATGATGCCAAACCAGAAATGGTGACCGTATCATCATTTCTCGACCTAAGAGCCCGTTAAGCTGAGGATCCTCGGCTTTTCTAGAACCCACATGTGAGAGGGGCTGGTTATTTATAGGTTTGCAGGTAACCTTGACCTTCATCCTACCTGGTTTTCTGGTTTTCTTATCAGTGTAGACTTATCAGCCTGGTATTCTGGTATTCTCTTCAGAGAATAATTATGAACTTATTCAGTCAGCAGCGCAGTAGTTATTCAGAGCTTTGTGGCACCTTTGATCTCATGTGTGCATCTGCATCATCATTTTTGCATACATGTTCTTGTATTTCCAAGGATATTAACTTTGAGACTCGCTGTTGAGCATTTCCATCTATTCCTTGTGGTTCTTTTGTGAAAAACTTGAATCAAAGCAGAATGATTCCTTGGAAATATTCGAACATGGCATTTTGCATTTGCATTCTCATACTCATATGTATAACAGGTATTCCGGAGTGGATTTCTCATTATGACTTGGTATTATCTTCAGAATTGCCGGCTTGGCCTGTCACCACTACTCAACCTGTGATAATCAGAGGATATCCTTGGAACAACTCCGTGTAGAAGTGACTGAAATGAAGATTCAGATGGGGCAGTTTATGGGAGACATGCAAGCATTGATTCAAGACTAGAAAATGCTGAAGGAAGAGGTCAATCAACTGAAGACTCAGGTGAGCCTGGTTATGGAAGTTGTGAGAAATATGCTAAGCAAAGATAATACTCCCATGCCTGAGGATGCGGCTGGAATTGTTTTTCCTCCAATGTTTAAGGGATCCTTCCCAAAGAGTGAGCAGATTGCCACTATGACCATCCCGGTTGTATCTCCGCAACAGGGTAGTGCTCCTCGTCGGTATCAGGATAGAACAAAGATGAACCGGCACTTCGAGACTCCACAAGTGCCATATTCTCAGCTATTACAACATCTCCTTCAGTTGCAACTAGTACAAAAAAGGACTTTGGCTCCTCTTACTAATACTCCCCCACCGGGTTATGATGCAAGAGCTCACTGTGATTTCCACTCTGGTGCGCTGGGGCATAAAGTGGAAAAATGTAGGTTCTTTCAGCATGTTGTCCAGGATCTGATCGAGTCAAAGGAAATTGAATTTACACCGGGCGGCGTGAGTGTACTAGGTGGTCCTACTCCAACTGCTGGAAAAGAAGTGAATATCCATGTTGTCTCTCCCAAAGCTACATTAAGTCAGGGGCATTTCTTGCAATCCTTGGCATTAGAATCTCCACGTCTACAACTGTTACCTACTACTCGGTTAGGTCTGAGGAGGAAAGTGCCTGAGCCAGAGGAACACCCAAATCAGAATCAGCAGCAGAATAGTTCCCAAGGGAGTCGACGGAAGGCAAGAAACAGAAAGTTTGTCGTGCTACCAAAGTTGTACGGTCAAATATTGCCAGATTTAGTTAAAAGAGGGTTGATTGTGCCAAAGAAACCATATCTGATCATTCCTCCATATCCACCAGGGTTTAATGCCAATGCTCGATGTGGATACCATGCTGGGGCACAGGGGCATTCAACTGAGGATTGTAAGGCACTCTCGCACAAGGTATAAGATCTGATTGATGCAGGGGCATTACTTTCACTGCAAATGGTATGCATTTCAACTGAAGCTTCCCAAGTGAGCACTTGAGACTGCAAGGTTATTGTCAAAAGCAATCAATCCGGTCGGAGCCAAGCCTCCTCAACGGTGGCAATCATCAATTTTCTTTACTGCATTGTTTATTTTGTATTCTTCCTTACTGTTTAATGTGTTTGCATGTAAAAATTCGTTTGTTCTTGAATGATGATCTTAATGCAATGAATATGTTTTTCTTGAAGAATTTCATTTGTGTTCACTCATTTAATATTTTTGTGCATTGCAAAACCAACTTTCTTGCTTAAACTCTTTGAGGGAGGATGATGAAGTAAAAATGCAAACTTCTGATGGTATGCTTTTGGGACAAAACCCTGCTGATGATGTACAGGCATTGTTTGATCCCTTATCAACCCCGTTGAGCCTAGTAGTAAGAGTTTCTTTCTGAAAAACGAAAAACCATCAATCTTAACCAGGGGCAGGGTAGGTGTCAGTTAATTTGACCGAGCGTTTAAATTTCAAAAGGAGTGTCCCATTCGAGGATCAATTGCATTTATGGTTATCCCTCACAAACCGAAGAGTGAGGCAGTCACAGCCCTTTCAAACAAGTCAGACAAGCCAGTGTCACATGATTTGTTCAAAAAAAAGAATCAGAAGAAAAAGGATAGCCCGCTAAGTCGAAAACTTGAAAACAAGTTACTTAGGCAAAAGTTAGGGCATCCCGCTGGACTTCAAAATCAAAAGATTAAAAAAGAATCCCTCCAGGAAAAATCAGGGAAAACAAAAGATTGAAAAGTGAAAAAGAAAGGAAAAAAAGAAAAGTCCTCAATAAAGAACAAGTCGTGGGACCACCGACACCAAAGACAAAAAGGGTGACTGTCACTGTAAAAACCGTGTGGGTTCCTTCTATCCTCCTACCATTCATTAACCTTTTTGAAAGGTGAGCGCCTATGTATAGTTAGCTGAACGTAGGAGTGGAAAACATCAAGGAGAATGGGTGGGAACAAAATTTTAAGTCGTAAATCCTTTTTTCTGAAACCGTGAACCAGGCCACGTTACAACTCTCAAAAGTCCTAATTGAAGCAAGGTTTATTCTGAAGGCGTATTTCAACAAGATAGTGTTCCCGACTCTCATTGAGTTGTGCTAAAAGACTTTTGTTGGTATTGCATGTGCATGCTATCTTCCATTCAAAAATATGTGTCGCACTTCAACCAGTGACTCGTTCACGGGTTTTGACGGCATATTTGCAATAAAAACTTCAAGATTAACATGTATGTTGCATTTGAATTCTCATTCTCTGAATAAACATTTTCTGCTTGCTTACGTGTATTTAATGCCAGTGAGGCTTACATAGTGAATATCAGTCGAGAATTTTGATCCCGCCAAAAGAAGATGCTTGAAAACTCCGAGGGACAGGCATGTCAAGAGACATGTTGCCAGAAGACTCTGTTGAGTGTGGGCTTTCCCAGTTAAGTCATGTTAAGAAGTTACCAATCAGGGGAAGCCGCGTTAAAAAATCTCTCTAGAGTTCAGTTAAACTGGGGAATCACATCAAGATTCGACGAATTTCTCTGAGAGTATTTAGTCTGGGGAAATTATGTCGAAAATATGGAGCAATCAAGTCGAGATTTAGAAAATCTCTCGGAGATTAGTCAGTCAGAGGCAAAATCACTCCAAGGCTCGTACTGGGGCAGGCTACCCCAGAAAGCACAAGAAGTTATTCTCTCCGGAGGACGATCAATCAAGGTCATGGGGCAAGATATGTCAGATCTTTATGATACATCCAAGACAAGTTCTTTATGGGTTATGCTGCATCAGGGCACCTCCTTTTGGTCATATCACACCTGCAGGGTTCATGTTGATAGCTAACAAGTGACGTCCCCAGTAGATTTTCTCTCCACAACAGAGTAAGGGTAGAAAACAAGTCTCCAACAGAGGAGTACGCTCATTGTTGTCCCCTAGCAGAGTTGATGTTGTCAATCATTGTTCCCCAAGCAAATTAGTTGGTGGTGATTGATTCTCCCCAGCAGGTTAAGGTTGTTTCCCCAGCAGCAGGCTAAGTTCAACGATATTCTTCGGCAGGTTCGGTGTTATTGCCTTCATTCCCCAAGCAGAGTTTGGTGGTAGTAATCTCAACGGTCTAGTCAGCAGCGGTTGACATCCCCGGCAATTTCCAAGTCCAATGGTTATTGGCGATTCTCCACATCAGATCATTTTGGGTTTTATCTTCGGCAGGTGTTATATATGATTTCCAGCGTAGGGAAAATTTAGTTTGGGGTTCTTTCTTCAAGGGTTATTTGTAATCCCCAACGGAGTGGGAGTTCTCTTCGGGTTTCATCTTCAGCAGAGGTTGTATCAGGAAAGCTGTTCAGTGTGATTTCCTCAGCAGGGTTTGTGACCCCAAAGACAGTTCAGTTTGTCATCCCCATCGGTGTTGGCCTCGTCTTTTCAGAATTTATTTTGCTAGAGGGGTCCTGTTGCATATCATAAGCATTTGCATTGCATCCTCAAACGCGTAGCATTTCCATTTCGTATGGAGCATTACGCCATAAAAAGAAAAATTCAAGCATATGCATGCGAAGCAAAAGCCAGATTTGGTACCTTGCGTGAAAGCCCAAATCATCCCTTGGTCAAGACGGTGATATATCCCGAGCAGACGTTTCTTCGAATTCTTTCTTCTTTCCGTCAATTTTTTGACGACGTGCTTCCTATGGTCGGGCTTTATTTCTGTTAATTCTTTGACGATGTGCTTCCTATGGTCGGTCTGTCTTTCCGTAAATTCTTTGACGATGTGGTCCATTGGGTATCTCTTCTTTCCATCAATTCTTTGACGATGTGTTCTCTTGGGTTTCATGTTATTCTTTTCGTCAATTCTTTGACGAGGTGGTTCTTAGGGTAGGTTTTCTTTCCGTCAATTCTTTGACGATGTGGTTCTTTGGGTTTCATCTTCTTTCTGTCAATTCTTTGACGATGTGTCCCTTCGGTCGGGTTTTCAGGTTTTCTTTCCGTCAATTCTTTAACGATGTGGTTCTTCGGGTAGGTTATTCTTTCTGTCAATTATTTGACGATGTGGTTTTTCTTCGGGTATGTCTTCTTTCCGTCAATTCTTTGACGAGGTGTTTCCTTGGGTTTCATCTTCTTTCCGTCAATTCTTTGACGATGCGTCCCTTCGGTCGGGTTTTCAGGTTTTCTTTCTGTCAATTCTTTGACGAGGTGTTTCTTGGGTTTCATGTTGCCTTTCCGTCAATTCTTTGACGATGTGGTCTATTGGGTATCTTTTCTTTCCGTCAATTCTTTGACAAAGTGTTTCTTGGGTTTCATGTTGTCTTTCCGTCAATCCTTTGATGATGTGCTCCTTCGGTTTGGGTGTTTCTTGGGTTCCATTTTCTTTCTGTCAACCCTTTGACGATGTGCTCCTTCGGTTTGGGTGTTTCTTGGGTTCCATTTTCTTTTCGTCAACTCTTTGACGATGTGTTTCCTTTGGGTTTCATTTTCTTTCCGTCAATTCTTTGACGATGTGTCCCTTCGGTCGGGTTTTCAGGTTTCTTTCTGTCAATTCTTTGACGAGGTGGTTCTTCGGGTTTCATTTTCTGTCCGTCAATTCTTTGATGAGGTGGTTCTTCGGATTTCATTTTCTTTCCGTCAATTCTTTGACGAGGTGGTTCTTCGGGTATGTCTTCTTTCCGTCAATTCTTTGACGATGTGGTCCTTTGGCTTTCATCTTCTTTCCGTCAATTCGTTGACGATGTGGTTTTTTGGGTTCCATTTCCTTTCCGTCAATTCTTTGACGATGTGTTTCTTCAGTTAAGTTTTCTTTTCGTCAATTCTTTGACGAGGTGTTTTTGGGTTCTGTCTTCTTTCCGTCAATTCTATGACGATGTGGTCCGTTAGGTATGTGTTCTTTCCGATGCGGTTATGAGGTTCACTTTTCCTTCTCGGGTATGTTATCTTTCTGTCAAATCCCTTTGACGAGGTGTGACTGGGCTCCAATTATCTATTCTCTCCCCACAGTTTGCAAATTTCTGGGTTCTTTTTGTATTCAATCACCTTCTACGTTGAATGTCTGAAATTCGTTGCTATCATCCCTTCAGGTTCAAGTTGATTGAATAGGGGCAGCTGTAGCACCCCAAAATTTGCCCTATCTTTTTCTAACCTTTACTGGCTTGTGTTTCACGTTCATTTGCATCATTAGGTCATATTTTTGCATTCCTATCCTCGCATTAGTTTTCTAAGACATAGGATCAAAGCATCTATTTGTAATTCGAGATTTCCCTGGTCAGAGGCGGTTTTGTATGTTATCACATTCAAGTTGAAGCAAGGGTTGAATTCATGTTGCCATGAACATATTCTTATTCGGGTTCTCAAGTTCTGAGGTTTTCTTATTCAGAGGAATCATCAGAAGCATTGGGCTAGGGCTTTATTGGTGTTGATCAGGCTACGGGATAGGGTTTGGTTTCTTCGTTGACAACTCAGGTCAACTCCTCATTATCAGTGTATAACCCAAGGGGAATTGGAATTTCTTGCTCATGGTTCAGCTTGTGGACTTTCATCAATTCAGGAGTCATTGGTTAGGGTTTCATACATTCAAGTTAACTAGGTTTATTGATTGAAGATAGGGAGCCATTAAGTATACAAGGTTGATTAAGACATGAAGTTTGGGTTTGAATTAAAGACGTGCAGAGGGATCAATGTTCTTAAGAGGCAAAACATGTTGAGATTGGTCATGTGGATTCCTTGTGATTCAAGACGCAAATTCCATTTCAATTCATGTCCATATCCATTCTTTTTTTCTTAACATCCATTTTAAAATCCATCCAAGTTTTGATCTACTTGTCCATTTGGATAACCATTTTCTCTCTATAACAAATTTAATTCATCAAAACCATAAATAATTTATCCATTTAAATCCAAATTGCAAATGTCCATACAATATCCATTATACCATGCTAACATATTTTTTCTGAACCCATATCCATTTCTATTTTCCATTTTTTATATTTTACCTACATTTTCAAATCCATTTCAACTTCATCTCATTATCCCATTCGAAATGATTATTTTGATATCCATTTTCTATCCAATTAAACCACTTTCTAAGCCACATTCGAATTCATTTGTCCAAGTCATAATCCATTAACCACATCCAAGTGTCCATATCCATTTTGTTTCCAACCAAATATCCATTTTTTTATTTTCATTCCTTAGTCTAATCATTTGATGTCCCTCTCTAATCCAATTTTGCTAAATTAAGAACCCTATTCATTTTCTAAACCTCAAAGCCATATCCAAATTCCATTTTGATGCTGAAAGGTCCCATAAAAAAACTTGGAGATGGCGTCAATTTTTACCACATCATGATTCCTAATGTGGCTAAGCTTTTGACCCAAATATCACATGTGCTGCTGAACCATTTAATGACCAATTTGTTAAAGCTGTAATAGCCAACTTGGTATCTCCCAGCAAGCGTCCATTAAGTTAGGATAATTAGATTTTATTAGATTTTAGAAATTACCTCGTTAGTTTTTTTTCCTAGAAATTTATCTTGAATTAATCTTAGGTTAAGATATTAATTTTAATTAACCTTTAATTTTAGGTTAATTGTTGAATAACTTTTTATCTTGATTAGTTTGCACTTTATTTTTTAGCTTGGATATTTTTGATTAATTGTTGATCTTGATTTTGATGCATATCTTGATTAATTTATGACTAATTTCATATTAAATACTTCACCGCCTCTTATTCAGTTTTCTCTTTGTGATTGAGTTGTCTGGTGTTTACTTGTTGATTACTCTGTATTCACATGCTCCCTTAAGGCTCCTAGTCCTACTTAATTTCTGATTAAGCTCGGAGTAGGATAGACATTAGGCTCTCAATCCAAGCATGATAACATTAGGTTAGCTCCCTCCTAATCCTGACTTTAGGGCCACTTTGTATGATAACATGTAGGATTCAGTTTCCCCTAGACCTTGCGTGCGTCTCTCTCTTCTTTCTCAGAACACTAATCAAGACACTTAATAAAGACGATGAGTATTGTGCGCCACGAGCCTTAAGTACATGGGAAATGAAGAATGTGGGGTTTCCCTTCATTTTTCTAGAGTGTTTAGCGGACGTCTCGTCTTGGGACGATTTGCGACGCATTCGCTCCCATGTCATAGACTTTAGTGCAGTACGAATCACAAACAAAGTCAATTCACTTCTTTAGGAGCGTTTCTTCAGATCCCGTCCCTTTTCTCTAGCTCCCGTGCAATCGAGACTGTTCAAGTTTTCCCATAGTCCCACAAACTACGGACACTCTGATTTACTCTCTAGTTAGATTGAGGATACGTAGGCACAAGACAACGATGTCTTGGCGAGCACTCTTCCCACCTTTTCTTCTGTAGTAGTGTGAACTACGGATGCTCTGATTCCTCATTCCCTAATGAGGATACGTAGGCACGAGGATCCCTATCCTTGGCAAGCACACTAACAACTAACTTCCCTCTTCTCTCGCACCCTTGCGATCGAGACTAACCTGATAACCGAGTCTTTGCTCTCGCCCTAGCGTGATCGAGACCCTTTCGACCTGTAGGTCGAACTACGACTGCTCTGACTTCCTCCTTCTGGTTAGATTGAGGATACGTAGGCACAAGACGACGATGTCTTGGCAAGCAACCTTCCCCCCATTAGTGTGTAGTCCTCCGAACTACGTTGACTCTGACTTTCCCATTGCACGAGGGAATACGTAGGCCTAGGACGGCGATGTCCTATCTAGTCTCTTTTTCCCTTTTTGTTTTCTGTTTCCATTTAGCAGTAGGCTTTAGATAAATCACCCTTTGATTAGACAATAAGCATGGATCCCATCGAGTATGATGGACGCGTGGGGGTGCTAATACCTTCCCCTCGCGTAACCGACTCCCGAGCCCGAACTATGGTTGCGATGACCATGTCTTTCCCTCCTTCAGGTTTTCTTCGATCTTTTCCTTTCCCTGTGTCGGGATAAATAACGTTCGGTGGCGATTCTTCTGTTGCTGTTTCCGCCGGTTGTTTTTCGCAGTTGCGACAGCTGGCGACTCTGCTGGGTACTTGGTTCCCTAAGCGAGCCAATCCTAGCACTTGTCTATTTTCATTTCATTGGGTGTTTACTGTTATGCATTATATGATGTATATTACTGTATTTTACCGCATTTATCGCATTTGATTATTGTTATCATATTGCTCTGCTGCTGTTGTGCTGTTGGGTGGGTTGGATTCATGAAAGATAAGCCCAATACCCAGGTTTGAGTATACACCTAGGACTAGAGTGGAAAGTAGTGTGGCCTACGTAGCATCTCGGTACGTTTGGTTTACACGAAATCCACATCCAGACGAGGTTTTCTTGGGAGATATTCTGATTTACGCGTCTTGTGCATTTCGGGGTGTTAACTTAGAGAGCTGTCGACTCTGGCGACCATTCCCCGAGGACTCAGTTAAGGCACTCCTCCCAAGAGGTAATAATGGCATACCAGAAATGGCAAACCCATTATGCTTCTTGATCCGAGAACCCGAAGCTGGGAACTTATCATAGGGCGACCTTTTTTAGGGGAATCAGTTGAGGCCTCCTTGATTGGTGATGATGCCAAACCAGAAATGGTGACCGTATCATCATTTCTCGACCTAAGAGCCCGTTAAGCTGAGGATCCTCGACTTTTCTAGAACCCACATGTGAGAGGGGCTGGTTATTTACAGGTTTGCAGGTAACCTTGACCTTTATCCTACCTAGTTTTCTGGTTTTCTTATCAGTGTGGACTTATCAGCCTGGTATTCTGGTATTCTCTTCAGAGAAGAATTATGAACTTATTCAGTCAGCAGCGCAGTAGTTATTCAAAGCTTTGTGGCACCTTTGATCTCATGTGTGCATCTGCATCATCATTTTTGCATACATGTTCATGTATTTCCAAGAATATTAACTTTGAGACTCGCTGTTGAGCATTTCCATCTATTCCTTGTGGTTCTTTTGTGAAAAACTTGAATCAAAGCAGAATGATTCCTTGGAAATATTCGAACATGGCATTTTTCATTTGCATTCTCATACTCATATGCATAACAGGTATTCAGGAGTGGATTTCTCATTCTGACTTGGTATTATCTTCAGAATTGCCGGCTTGGCCTGTCACCACCACTCAACCTGTGATAATCAGAGGATAGCCTTGGAATAACTCCGTGTAGAAGTGACTAAAATGAAGATTCAGATGGGGCAGTTTAAGGGAGACATGCAAGCGTTGATTCAAGACCAGAAAATGCTGAAGGAAGAGGTCAATCAACTGAAGACTCAGGTGAGCCTGGTTATGGAAGTTGTGAGAAATGTGCTAAGCAAAGATAATACTCCCATGCCTGAGGATGCGGCTGGAATTGTTTCTCCTACATTGTTTAAGGGATCCCTCCCAAAGAGCGAGCAGATTGCCACTATGACCATCCCGGTTATATCTCCGCAATAGGGTAGTGCTCCTCGTCGGTATCAGGATAGACCAAAGATGAACCGACACTTCGAGACTTCACAAGTGCCATATTCTCAGCTATTATAGCATCTCCTTCAGCTGCAACTAGTACAGAAAAGGACTTTGGCTCCTCTTACTAATACTCCCCCACCGGGTTATGATGCAAGAGCTCACTGTGATTTCCACTCTGGTGCGTTGGGGCATAAAGTGGAAAAATGTAGGGCCTTTCAGCATGTTGTCCAGGATCTGATCGAGTCAAAGGAAATTGAATTTACACCGGGCGGCGTGAGTGTACTAGGTGGTCCTACTCCAACTGCTGGAAAAGAAGTGAATATCCATGTTGTCTCTCCCAAAGCTACATCAAGTCAGGGGCATTTCTTGCAATCCTTGGCATTAGAATCTCCACGTCTACAACTGTTACCTACTACTCGGTTAGGTCTGAGGAGGAAAGTGCCTGAGCCAGAGGAACACCCAAATCGGAATCAGCAGCAGAATAGTTCCCAAGGGAGTCGACGGAAGGCAAGAAACAAAAAGTTTGTCGTGCTACCAAAGTTGTACGGTCAAATATTGCCAAATTTGGTTAAAAGAGGGTTGATTGTGCCAAAGAAACCATATCCGATCATTCCTCCATATCCACCAGGGTTTAATGCCAATGCTCGATGTGGATACCATTCTGGGGAACAGGGGCATTCAACTGAGGATTGTAAGGCACTCTCGCACAAGGTATAAGATCTGATTGATGCATGGGTCATTACTTTCACTGCAGATGGTATGCATTTCAACTGAAGCTTCCTAAGTGAGCACTTGAGACTGCAAGGTTATTGTCAAAAGCAATCAATCTAGTCGGAGCCAAGCCTCCTCAACGGTGGCAATCATCAATTTTCTTTACTGCATTGTTTATTTTGTATTCTTCCTTACTGGTTAATGTGTTTGCATGTAAAAATTAGTTTGTTCTTGAATGATGATCTTAATGCAATGAATATGTTTTTCTTGAAGAATTTCATTCGTGTTCACTCATTTAATATTTTTGTGCATTGCAATACCTACTTTCTTGCTTAAACTCTTTAAGGGAGGATGATGAAGTAAAAACGCAAACTTCTGATGGTATGCTTTTGGGACAAAACCCTGCTGATGATGTACAGGCATTATTTTAAATCCTTAAACACCGGAGACATAAGGAAGATAATCCCTTGTCAACCCTGTTGAGCCTAGTAGTAGGAGTTTCTTTCTGAAAAACAAAAAACCCTCAATCTTAACCCGGGGCAGGGTAGGTGATAGTTAATTTGACCGAGCGTTTAAATTTCAAAAGGAGTGTCTCATTCGAGGATAAATTGCATCTATGGTTATCCCTCATAAACCGAAAAGTGAGCCAGTCATAGCCCTTTCAAACAAGTCAGACAAGCCAGTGTCACACGATTTGTTAAAAAAAAAAAGAATCAGAAGAAAAAGGATAGCCCGCTAAGTCGAAAACTTTGAAACAAGTTACTTAGGCAAAAGTTAGGGCATCTCGCTGGACTTCAAAATCGAAAGATTCAAAAAGAATTCCTCCAGGCAAAATTAGGGAAAACAAAAGATTGAAAAGCGAAAAAGAAAGGCAAAAGAGAGAAGTCCTCAATAAAGAACAAGTCGTAGGACCACCGACACCAAAGACAAAAAGGGTGATTGTCACTCCAAAAACCGCGTGGGCTCCTTCTATCCTCCTACCATTCATTAACCTTTTGAAAGGTGAGCGCCTGCGTTAAGTTAACTGAACGTAGGAGTGGAAAACATCAAGGAGAATGGGTGGGAACAAAATTTTGAGCCGTAAATCCTTTTTTCTGAAACCGTGAACCAGGCCACGTTACAACCCTCAAAAGTCCTAATTGAAGAAAGGTTTGTTCTGAAGGCGTATTTCAACAAGATAGTGTTCCCGACTCTCATTGAGTTGTGCTAAAATAATTTTGTTGGTATTGCATGTGCATGCTATCTTCCATTCAAAAATATGTGTCGCACTTTAACCAGTGACTCGTTCATGGGTTTTCACGACATATTTGCAATAAAAACTTCAAGATTAACATGTATGTTGCATTAGAATTCTCATTCTTTGAATAAACATTTTTTGCTTGCTTACGAGTATTTGACGCCAGTGAGGCTTACATAGTGAACATCAGTCAAGAATTTTGATCTCGCCAAAAGAAGATGCTTGAAAACTCCGAGGGACAGGCATGTCAAGAGACATGTTGCCAGAAGACTCTGTTGAGTGTGGGCTTTCCCAGTTAAGTCATGTTAAGAAGTTGCCAATCTGGGGAAGCCGCGTTAAAAAATCTCTCTGAAGTTCAGTTAAACTGGGGAATCACATCAAGATTTGACGAATTTCTCTGAGAGTATTTAGTCTGGGGAAATTATGTCAAAAATATGGAGAAATCAAGTCGAGATTTAGAAAATCTCTCGGAGATTAGTCAGTCAGGGGAAAAATCACTTCAAGGCTCGTACTGGGGCAGGCTACCCCAGAAAGCACAAGAAGTTATTCTCTCCGGAGGACGGTTAATCAAGGTCATGGGGCAAGATATGTCAGATCTTCATAATACATCCAAGACAAGTTCTTTATGGGTTATGCTGCATCAGGGCACCTCCTTTTGGTCATATCACACCTGCAGGGTTCATGTTGATAGCTAACAAGTGACGTCCCCAGTAGAGTTTCTCTCCACAATAGAGTAAGGGTAGAAGACAAGTTCCCAATAGAGGAGTACGCTCAATGTTGTCCCCTAGCAGAGTTGATGTTGTCAATCATCGTTCCCCAAGCAAATTAGTTGGTGGTGATTGATTCTCCCCAGTAGGTTAAGG
Organism: Lathyrus tuberosus; assembly: GCA_022829125.1. Classification (NCBI taxonomy): domain Eukaryota; kingdom Viridiplantae; phylum Streptophyta; class Magnoliopsida; order Fabales; family Fabaceae; genus Lathyrus; species Lathyrus tuberosus. Next base: position 1,168,443 of record JALAZF010000185.1, read on the forward strand.
TTGTTTCCCCAGCAGCAGGCTAAGTTCAATGATATTCTTCGGCAGGTTCGGTGTTATTGCCTTCATTCCCTAAGCAGAGTTTGGTGGTAGTAATCTCAACGGTCTAGTCAGCAGCGATTGACCTCCCCGACAGTTTCCAAGTCCAATGGTTATTGGCGATTCTCCACATCAGATCATTTTGGGTTTTATCTTCGGCAGGTGTTATTCATGATTTCCAGCGTAGGGAAAATTTAGTTTGGGGTTCTTTCTTCAAGGGTTATTTGTAATCCCCAACAGAGTGGGAGTTCTCTTCGGGTTTCATCTTCAGCAGAGGTTGTATCAGGAAGGCTGTTCAGTGTGATTTCCTCAGCAGGGTTTGTGACCCCAGAGACAGTTCAGTCTGTCATCCCCATCGGTGTTGGCCTCGTCTTTTCAGCATTTATTTTGCTAGAGGGGTCCTGTTGCATATCATAAGCATTTGCATTGCATCCTCAAACGCGTAGCATTTCCATTTCGTATAGAGCATTACGCCATAAAAAGAAAAATTCAAGCATATGCATGCGAAGCAAAAGCCAGATTTGGTACCTTGCGTGAAAGCCCAAATCATCCCTTGGTCAAGACGGTGATATATCCCGAGCAGACGTTTCTTCGGGTTCTTTCTTCTTTCCGTCAATTCTTTGACGATGTAATTCCTATGGTCGGGTTGTCTTTCCGTCAATTCTTTGACGATGTGGTCCGTTGGGTATCTCTTCTTTCAATTCTTTGACGATGTGTTCCCTTGGTGTAGCGAGCGATTTTGGACACGGTTCTTAAGCGCTGGTCGCTCTCTGCGGTTGAGCTTAAACTACAGGTCGATTCATTTTTTATCCTATTGTGAGTTGAATAAGGAAGGGAAATAGATGTCTCCAATTAACCCTGCTTGCATACTGAGTTTAAACAACGGTCTGTTAGGTTACGAATGCTATCAATGTGGGGGGGCCTTTGTACTGGTTATTTGTATTTTCGCCAGTACGGTTTTCTTTCTTTCTATCTGGCGGGGAACAAGGATTAGGATGTTATGACTAATGCTTTTTGATAGGTATGTGAGAGTATGGGATTTGGGTTTTTTGTTTAGTGTGCTCGCTAAGATCTTTTCTTTCGATCTTATGCCTACGTATTCCCGTTTACCGAAACAGGGAAATCAGAGCGTTCGTAGTTCCTCCTATTCTATGGGAGGAAATGGGTGTTTTGGTGTCTTGTTCAAAGCCCAAGACGTGAAGCGAAAGGTGGGTTGTATCTTGTTCAAAGCCCAAGATGTGAAGCTGAAAAGTCTCAACTTTAGAGAGAATTTGTCATCTCTAAAGAAGGGTTTGTCTATCACAACTATTGGGTGACTGGTTATAAAGGAGAATTACTTTAACCGGGATACGCGGATCCTAGTAATGCCATAATTTCCTTTAAAGAGGATTTTTACCTAAAGGAGAAGACTTTAACTCAGTGTAGAGCAATGCTATCTTTCCTTAGGAATTTCTCATGCTAAAAGAGGGACAGTGGCATGGATGTAGATGATCCAGAGGCTTGCCGCTTACAGCGATTAGATGAAGGGGGAAAGGAGTTGTTGATGTTTGTGTACTGTGAACGAGGCACATCTTTGATGCTAAAAGGTTGATTGGATCAACCAGTGGTTTTCTTATACAAAGCCCAAGAGGAGGCTATTGGCCCAACAAGAGGAGGTTTTTATGTGTCTCGTACGAAGCCCGAGAGAGAGGCTAAAAGGGGTTGATCCTACAAGAGGATCTTTTATACTCAACAAGAGAGTGTTTTTGTATCTCGTACGAAGCCCGAGATGGAGGCTGAAAGGTTTGACTCAACAAGAGAGTCTTTTATACTCAACAAGAGAGTGTTTTTGTATCTCGTACGAAGCCCGAGATGGAGGTTAAAAGTTTGACTCAACAAGAGAGTCTTTGTATCTCGTACAAAGCCCGGGATGGAGGCTAAAAGTTTTGACTCAACAAGAGAGTCTTTGTATCTCGTACGAAGCCCGAGATGGAGGCTAAAGGTTTGACTCAACAAGAGAGTCTTTGTATCTCGTACGAAGCCCGAGATGGAGGCTAAAGGTTTGACTCAACAAGAGAGTCTTTGTATCTCGTACGAAGCCCAAGATGGAGGCTAAAGGTTTGACTCAACAAGAGAGTCTTTGTATCTCGTACGAAGCCCGAGATGGAGGCTAAAGGTTTGACTCAACAAGAGAGTCTCTGTATCTCGTACGAAGCCCAAGATGGAGGCTAAAGGGGTAATTGACTCAACGAGGGAGTCTCTTATGTGTCTCGTACAAAGCCCGAGAGAGAGGCTAAATGTTGTTTGACTCCGCTGGGGAGAATTTTGGTATCTCGTACGAAGCCCGAGATGGAGGCTAAATGTTTGCTTCGCTGGGAAGAATCATTAAACAAAGCCCAAGAGGAGGCTATGGTAACTGTTTCAGTTAAGTGACAGGTCCATTATACTGATTTTAAAGAGAAAATCAGTTCTTATATGAGCAACACTGTACTCAGGGATTTGATTTGAGGATCAGGGATATTTCCTTCTCTTTGAGGAAACGGGAAATCCAAAGGGTATTGAGACTGTCCGAGTCTGCGGGTTTCCTTCCTATTTAACGAAGGGGTCACTTGAGAATGTCTTTGAGACTCAAGGAAGTTAGACTGTCCGTGTCTAGAGTTTTATCTTTTGTACTATGCTTTGAGAAACAGTAGTAGACTCTATGAAAGGACTGTTCTATGAGGATGACTAGGTTATGTTCCTATACCTCTAGGAGGTCGTCGGGACCATTTGTACGAAGCCCAAGAGGAGGCTAGAATCTTTTAAGAAGCCGACGGGTCCTTGTACGAAGCCCAAGAGGAGGCTATCATTCCCGGAGGAAGAGATCATTATACGAAGCCTAAGAGGAGGCTGTGAATACTTCTAAGAAGCCGTAGGGTCCTTGTACTAAGCCCAAGAGGAGGCGGGGTTGCTTTTAGGAAGCCTGTGGGTCCTTGTACGATGCCCAAGAGGAGGCCGATGCTTTTAAGAAGCCGATGGGTCCCCAAACCCCGAGAAATTCAAGGCAAGCTATTCACAAGGAATAGGTCAAGTCAGGAAAGTTCGATAATTTGGAAGAAACTCAAAGATGCCATTCACGGAGAAGACATTCATCTTTGGGAGTAGAGTTTCTTGACAATTCCTAATGAGGACAGCCGAAGAGAAGACTGTATCTGGTGATCCTATTGGGGATCTAGTTGTCTATTTCTACGAATAAACGAAACGGCGTCACCTAGTTCTAGACGTAGTTGCCGGGGAAACTCTAAATATCTATACTATTATTACACAGTTGATATGAGTTTATGAAAGGAGACTTACAGCGAAACAGCCCCACAATACAGTTATATATATATGAGTTTATGAAAGGAGACTTACAGTGAAACAGCCCCACAATACAGTTATATACATATGAAAGCGGTAAATGAAAGCGGATAAACACTTACTCGGTTGTAGAGCTTCCATGCTGTTTGGTTAGTTGTTCAACAAAGAAAGATTGAAAATAACAGTATATTTAAAATCAAAGGAGAAAGTGCTTTGAAAAAGAAATATTTAGGACTTACAGCTCAAGGAGAGGCCCAGGGTTTTTTCAGTGAGCGCACTGTTGAATTTGTACAGAGGGACTTATACAAGTGCCTGAGGCCCAAAAAGGTTTTCTGTACAAAGGGATGGGTCTTACACTCTCTCAAGAGGCCCAAGTGAGTTTTAAGAAAAGAAATGGGTCTTACTACTCGAGGGTAGGCCCAATGGTTTATTTTGAAAAGGGCGACGATCGCGCCGAGGTTTTGTAAACACCGTGGGACTTATACAAGTGACTGAGGCCCAAAATTTTGGTATTTACAAAGGGATTGGGTCTTACACTCTATTAGAGGCCCAAAGAGTTTAAAGAAAAGAAATGGGGCTTACAACACGAGGGGAGGCCCATAGTCTTTATTTTCAAGATGAATATTCACTTTTAAAATGCTTAAAAAACAATTAAAAATGAATTTATTCACAAAAATACCAACTATATTAAATAAATAATATAAATTTGATTTTTTTGTAGAATAAAATATTTTACTATTTTTGTGATTTTTCAGAAAAAGAACCAATAAAAAATAATCAAAATTGAGGGAGTTATTAATTTTCCAAATCATAAAAAAATAATATGAAAATTGAGAAAATATAAAAAAAGGGGTTGGGTCTTGCACTCTATTAGAGGCCCAAAGTGTATTTTTGCACAAAAGATGGGGCTTACAACTCTGGGAGAGGCCCAAAATATTTTCAGTTTGAAAATGGCGATCGCGCCGAGATTTTTAACGTATCGGGACTTATACAATAGCTGAGGCCCAAAAATTGTTTCGTTAAAAAAGGGTTGGGTCTTACACTCTAATAGAGGCCCAAGTGTTTAAAAATGAAAAGAAATGGGACTTACAGCTCAAAGAGAAGCCCAGTTGATTTTCGTTTGAAAATGGCGATCGCGCCGAAGTTTTTCTTTTAACGCAGAGGGACTTATACAATAAGTGAGACCCAAAATTGTTTTGGTTAAAAGGGGATTGGGTCTTACACTCTAATAGAGGCCCAAAGAGTTTAAAAAAGATTTGTTAGGGTGAAAATCAAAGAAAATCCCAATTTCATTTTTTTGTCATTTTTTCAAGAAAAATTAAGTAAAAAATGATAAAAATATCAAATAAAATCATTAAATAATGATTAACGTTTATGAAAAAAAATATTTTATCAACATAAATATTTAAAATCATTTTGGTTTTAAAAATCAAGAAAAAAAAAGAAATCATTTTAAAAGCATTTAAAACAATATAAAACACTATTTTTAAATATATTAAAAATAATACTTTTTTTTTTGTGATTTTTTGTGGATTAAAATATTATGGGGTATGAATTGGAAAATGATGATTTTTTGCTATGTGAAAAAAATTGGTTGAGTTTTGAAAATAAAAAGTAAGAAAAAGAGAAAAGATATCAAAATATCATCTCCGACATTTCTTTTGGGGTAAAAACGACTACCGAAACTTTAATTTTCAACACGTTTTTATCAAATTTCAAACACTCATAACTCTCTCAATTTTTATCGGAATTAAGATCCGAAAGAGCCTATCCTGACCGATTTTTCGCAAGGAATCCGATGGTATTACTCACGCACACGGAAAATCGACGTACAAAACGCAGAAAAAACTGTTATCGTTTTGAAAACATCGTTCCGCGTCGAATTTCCAACACGCGTAACTCTCTCGATTTTTAACCGAATCTAGATCCGCAAGAGCCTATCTTGACCGATTTTTCACAAGGAATCCAATGGTATCACTCACGTGCACAGAAAATTAACACACAAAACGCAGAAATTAAAAAACCAAAACTGCACGTTGTTTTCGACGCCGTTTCGCGTAAAATTTCCAACGCGCGTAACTCTCTCAATTTTCCACGGAATTGAAATCCGTAAAAACCTATCTTGACCGATTTTTCACAAGGAATCCAATGGTATTATTCACACACTCGGAAACTCACTGTACAAAGCAAAAAAAACAGAACCACTATCGTTAATTCGACGTCGTTTCGCGTAAAATTTCCAACGCGCGTAACTCTCTCAATTTTCATCGGAATTGAAATCCGTAAAAACCTATATTGACCGATTTTTAGCAAGGAATCTAATGGTATTATTCACGCACTCAGAAACTCACTGTACAGAACACACAAAGCGAAAAAACCAGAACCGCCATCGTTAATTCGACGGCGTTTCGCGTAAAATTTCCAACGCGCGTAACTCTCTCAATTTTCATCGGAATTGAAATCCGTAAAAACCTATCTTGACCAATTTTTCGCAAGGAATCTAATGGTGTTACTCATGCAAACTAAAACTTAATGTATAGAACACACCAATGAAAAAAAAACAGAACTGTACATGTTTTTGAAATAACCAAAATTCCACATAAAACATGTCAAAGTGCAAACAGTGGGAGGATCACAACATACACATTAAGGACTACATTTTTTCCTCAAGAATTGTTCAATATGATGCATGTATGTGGACAACAAAGGAAAGCATGATTCAAAGAATTCAAGTTGTGAATTTTACCTCTTTTTTGGAGATTTTGGGCAACCTTCCAAGTGTTTTGTTCCAGAAATGATTTGATGCTTTGGACAACCTCAAATGACCTCTTAGAACCTTTTAGGATGGTTGGAATCGGCTGGAAACCTCTGGAGCAAGTTTGTGCACTTTCTCGCGAAATGGTCAAAAACGGCCAAAATGCCAACTCTCTCAAATGGTGTTCTAGATGTGTGGCACCATTTGGGACAGTTCAAAGATGATATTTAGAGTGTGTTTGAGGCTTCATTTGGTTTGGAAAGTGACTGAATCAAGACATGGCTTGAAAAATGCAAAAAAGTGTCATTTTGAGGTTTTGAGAGGTGACTTTGTGATGTTGTGATTACAGGTCACTTTTGATGGTTTGCACAGCTTACATATGATATATATGAGGTGTGTGTGTGTGATTAGTTTGAGTGGAATTGCTCTCTAGCTCAAAAACTCAGAATTTCCTTACTAAAGAAGGCATTTTGGAGTGAAAGAGAGAATTTGAGGAAAGCATCTGTTTGATGGCTTTGGTGTACTCAAACTGAACATAAATGAGCTCTATTTATAGTGTAGCAAGTTTTTTTTGGGATCCACAGTGAATGGTGGCTGCAGCAGAGGTTTGGCCAATGTTGGTCAATGGAAATGCAAGTCTCCTCTAGCCATTGACTAGAGGTTAGGGCACAGGCTGCTGGTTCTCTTGGTCTTGGATAAGTCTTGACTGATTTCAGATGAGAATGGCTCAGTACATGCCACCTCTAAGCATCCATTAAATGCTCCAAACCAAAATTGGAGTTTTGTCCCTCTTTTAGGGATTTCTAGGCTTTGGCATGCTTTTCTTTGTTCCTTGGACTTGGGAGGTTCATGGATCAGATCATCCCACTTGGATTTGATCCTTAGATGTGCCCAAACTGATGACAAGGCTTGAAAATTCGTGTGACACACAAAATGTGCAAATCTGCCCCTGAAAAATTCAGCTTCAACAAGCCCTTTTGTAAGATCCATAACTCCTTGCTCGTGTATGCTACATGGACGTTCTAGGACTTTTCGGAAAGCTTAGATGACGTATTTCAACTTTGATGTTTGGCCCTAGACCTGGTTCAACTTGGATCATGGAGAAAAACAGCCTTGAAGTTGGGACATTGTGCTGAAATTACAAGGCAGATTTTGGCTAAGTGCTAAAAAATGTCAATTTTAAGTTTTTAGCCATTTTGATCCAAGCATAACTCAAAATCCTTAATGAATTGGACTTAGGTCTAGTTGAAGTTTTTGTAGAGGGTAATGAGGGATACAAATCAAGCTTTGGATGGGGAAAAATGGCTTTGTGGTTTAGGAGTTATGATCCTCCAAAGTTGGTACCCTTGCCACTTTTTTTCATAACTTAGAAAAATTTCTAAGTTTTTATGGTTACCCCTTTTACAAGTTATCCCACTTTCTTTGATTTTTCTTGATGAATGATGATTCCAATCACACATTAACATCATTTTAGGGTTAAAAAACCATTTTTATGAAAAATCTCAAAAAGTCAAAGTTTAACTTTTGTGCACAGTTGACTTTTTATCAGATGAATTCCAAACTGTGCGATCCTTTAGGAAATCATGTCCTTGACCTAAATAAAAATTGATGGACATGTTCCATGGGTGTTATAGGGTGTATTTAATCATGTCCCACGGCTTGGGAGCATTCCCTGGTCAAAAGTCAAAGCTACAGTTGACTTTTCTCGCGAAACCCTAACTGTGGTACAGATGAAATTGAAACTTGTTGCTCAAGCTTCTTGGGTCAATCCATTGTTGCAAATGGATCAACGTGGTATGTTGGAGACCCTCAAATCATGTCTTGAGGTCTTGGCTCATGATTTGTCCCAAAAGTCAACTTAGGGGTGAATTAGGTCAAGAAACCCTAATTCCTGATTTTTGATGTATGCATCCCCTGAGGCTAAATTGACTTGATGATGGGGTTTATGATGTTCCATGGAGCATATTAGGTTATGCTTTGAAGCATTGGCTCATGCCCAGAGGAAAATTTCCATCTGGAGGCCCTAGTCGACCAAACCCTAATTTGGTGACACTGGCGATCCTGAGGCTTGATCCACCTAGAAGGGAGCAAACTTGTGCTTAATCCTTGAAGTGGGAGTCCTCTTGATCCATTGTGGATATTTGAAAGGCTAGACAAGTTGAAGACCATGTCATTCCTTGATTGATCCTTTGTCTAAGAGCTCTGCGAGGGCTTGAAACCCTAAATCCTGTTTGTAGTGAATGCTCACCCACCTTTGGGGAGACTAATGAGGTATGATGGTCCATCCACATTGTGCTGATGATTTGCACAATGATGGGAAATCTTAGTGGTCAAAATTTGGGGTATGACACTTGGGTTTCATGTTGTTCTTTCCATCAATTCTTTGACGACGTGGTTCTTCGGGTAGGTTATTCTTTCCGTCAATTATTTGACGATGTGGTTTTTATTTGGGTATGTCTTCTTTTCGTCAATTCTTTGACGAGGTGTTTCCTTGGGTTTCATCTTATTTCCGTCAATTCTTTGACGATACGTCCCTTCGGTCGGGTTTTCAGGTTTTCTTTCCGTCAATTCTTTGACGAGGTGTTTCTTGGGTTTTGTGTTGTCTTTCCGTCAATTCTTTGACGATATGGTCCATTGGGTATCTTTTCTTTCCGTCAATGATTTGACGAGGTGTTTCTTGGGTTTCATGTTGTCTTTCCATCAATAATTTGATGATGTGCTCCTTCGGTTTGGGTGTTTCTTGGGTTCCATTTTCTTTCCGTCAACCCTTTGACGATGTGCTCCTTCAGTTTGGGTGTTTCTTGGGTTCCATTTTCTTTTCGTCAACTCTTTGATGATGTGTTTCCTTTGGGTTTCATTTTCTTTCCGTCAATTCTTTGACGATGTGTCCCTTTGGTCGGGTTTTCAGGTTTCTTTCCGTCAATTCTTTGGCGAGTTGGTTCTTCGGGTTTCATTTTCTGTCCGTCAATTCTTTGACGAGGTGGTTCTTCGGGTTTCATTTTCTTTCCGTCAATTCTTTGACGAGGTGGTTCTTCGGGTATGTCTTCTTTCCGTCAATTCTTTGACGTTGTGGTCCTTTGGCTTTCATCTTCTTTCCGTCAATTCGTTGACGATGTGGTTTTTTGGGTTCTATTTCCTTTCCGTCAATTCTTTGACGATGTGTTTCTTCGGTTAAGTTTTCTTTCCGTCAATTCTTTGACGAGGTGTTTTTGGGTTCTATCTTCTTTCCGTCAATTCTTTGACGACGTGGTCCGTTGGGTATGTGTTCTTTCCGATGCGGTTATGAGGTTCACTTTTCTTTCTCGGGTATGTTATCTTTCCGTTAAATCCCTTTGATGAGGTGTGACTGGGCTCCAATTATCTGTTCTCTCCCCACAGTTTGCAAATTTTCTGGTTCTTTTTGTATTCAATCACCTTCTACGTTGAATATCTGAAAGTCGTTGCTATCATCCCTTCAGGTTCAAGTTGATTGAATAGGGGCAGCTGTAGCACCCCAAAATTTGGCCGATCTTTTTCTAACCTTTACTGACTTATGTTTCGTGTTCATTTGCATCATTAGGTCATATTTTTGCATTCCTATCCTCGCATTGGTTTTCTAAGACATAGGATCAAAACATCTATTTGTAATTCGAGATTTCCCTGGTCAGAGGCGGTTTTGTATGTTATCACATTCAAGTTGAAGCAAGGGTTGAATTCATGTTGTCATGAATATATTCTTATTCGGGTTCTCAAGTTCGGAGGTTTTCTTATTCAGAGGAATCATCAAAAGCATTGGGTCAGGGCTTTATTGGTGTTGATCAGGCTATGGGCTAGGGTTTGGTTTCTTCGTTGACAACTCAGGTCAACTCATCATTATCAGTGTATAGCCCAAGGGGAATTGGAATTTCTTGCTCATGGTTCAGCTTGTGGACTTTCATCAATTCAGGAGTCATTGGTTAGGGTTTCATACATTCAAGTTAACTGGGTTTTTTGATTGAAGATAGGGAGCCATTAAGTATACAAGGTTGATTAAGACATGAAGTTTGGGTTTGAATTAATGACGTGCAGAGGGATCAATTTTCTTAAGAGGCAAAACATGTTGAGATTGGTCATGTGGATTCCTTGTGATTCAAGACGCAAATTCCATTTCAATTCATGTCCATATCCATTCTTTTTTTCTTAATATCCATTTTAAAATCCATCCAAGTTTTGATCCACTTGTCCATTTGGATAACCATTTTCTTTCTATAACCAATTTAATTCATCAAAACCATAAATCATTTATCCATTTAAATCCACATTGCAAATGTCCATACAATAACCATTATACCATGCTAACATATTTTTTCTGAACCCATATCCATTTCTATTTTCTGTTTTTTATATTTTACCTACATTTTCAAATCCATTTCAACTTCATCTCATTATCCCATTCCAAATGATTATTTTGATATCCATTTTTTATCCAATTAAACCACTTTCTAATCCACAGTCGAATTCATTTGTCCAAGTCATAATCCATTAACCACATCCAAGTGTCCATATCCATTTTGTTTCCAACCAAATATCCATTTTTAATTTTCATTCCTTAGTCTAATAATTTGATGTCCCTCTCTAATCCAATTTTGCCAAATTAAGAACCCTATTCATTTTCTAAACCTCAAAGCCATATCCAAATGCCATTTTGATGCTGAAAGGTCCCATAAAAAAAACTTGGAGATGGCGTCAATTTTTACCACATCATGATTCCTAATGTGGCTAAGCTTTTGACCCAAATGTCACATGTGCTGCTGAACCATTTAATGACCAATTTGTTAAAGCTACAATAGCCAACTTGGTATCTCCCAGCAATCGTCCGCTTGTCATGACTTCTACACAGAAAGTGTCCCAGACATAGCTAGTTTCATTCAAGTACAAGCAAAAAAGTCACAAATTAAATACATGACAGATGCGCAGGGTAGTGAAAAATATATGACAGATGCGCAGGGTAGTGAATAATACAGAGCATGAAAGGATAATAACTCATATCAGTAAAAGGAAAGTTCATAACATTACAAGCTGGCCCCACACACTATACGTATCGCGAGTGCAAAAGCAAGTTGGAAGAAACTCGTAACATATTTTACAAAGAGAATTCAATAACAGCATTATGCAAAACTCATGACATCATTTCACAGCTCTTTTCACAGCATAACAGAATTTCTAAACTGAAAAGCCAAAACTACCCTCCCAATTCACTCCATATAAGAGCATCTACAACAGAATTGTAGAATCATTCATTCTTCATTTTTTTCGATTCACTCCTTTACACATCTCAGCTTCGTCCTCAATTCAAGCTCTGCAATTCACTCATCAATCTCCAGATCAAAAAACCTGTAACCAAATTCAAAACAACTCAATCAATTTCCGCAACTCAAGAATTCATCAGAGTCACAGATCGCAAGAATAAAGAATTCACGCATGCATCAGATTAAAAACAGCAGCAGCTATCTAATTCACTACAACAAACTCCATTATAGACCTGCAACAAACATCACCTTCACCTTTCACGATTCATCAACTTGCGCCTTCATCAATTTTCACTCTCTGCAGAAATTTCAGAGCATCATTCTCAAGTAAGATTCAACAGTAAAACTCAGAGCTTCAACAACAATTATGTGAACGCAGCAGAAAAAGTAGAAGAGGATTGAACAAGGAGAAGAAGGAAGCAGAATCGAGAAAAAGCGATGAAAAGAAAAACAAGCACACCTGAGTGAAACCTTGTGTCATCTTCGAAGCGACATCGGAGCGACTCCGATAGGTACGTCAATCTCATACCAAACTTTGAGATGTGATAATATGTTTGTATGTTTACTCGTAGCTTGTGATTTCGGGTAAAACGAGTACTAGATTGTTGTTAATTTCTGGGAGCGTGAGTGTTGCGACGCGTTGAGAGAATGTTGAGTTGAGAGGAATAGAGATGGAATTGCGGTTGAAGGAGTGAACTCCGGCGCGACGTTCTTTTCCCGGCGAGATGTTGTATTGTTGTGCGATTGAAAAGGTGAAGTAAAAAAGTTCAGACGGAGGTGATGTTGAAAATCAAGGAGGATTAATGTTAGATATTTGGTTTAGGGTTTATTTGTGATTAGAGCTAGAATTTTTAGAAGTTTAATTTAGAATATTAACTTAGGATAATTAGATTCTATTATATTTTAGAAATTAACTCGTTAGTTTTTTTCCTAGAAATTTATCTTGAATTAATCTTAGGTTTAGATGTTAATTTTAATTAACCTTTAATTTTAGGTTAATTGTTGACTAACTTTTTATTTTGATTAGTTTGCACTTTATTTTTTAGCTTGGATATTTTTTATTAATTATTGATCTTGATTTTGATGCCTATCTTGATTAATTTCTGACTAATTTCTTATTAAATACTTGACCACCTCTTATTCGGTTTTCTCTTTGTGATTGAGTTGTCAGGTGTTTACTTGTTGATTACTCTGTATTCACATGCTCCCTTAAGGCTCCTATTCCGACTTAATTTCTGATTAAGCTCGGAGTAGGATAGACATTAGGCTCTCAATCCAAGCATGATAACATTAGGTTAGTGTCGCTCCCATGGATTTTCATCCAAGTACAAACGCGAGAGTGGCGCAGAAAACAGAGTCGCCAGCCGTGTAAATTTATCCCAAGAGAGGGAAAGGGAACACCGCATAAACCTGAGGAAGAGGGAAAGGAATGGTCATCGCAACCATAACCTGGGTTCGGGAGTCGGTTATGCAAGGGGAAGGTGCTAGCACCCCACGCGTACATCGTACTCGATGGTATCCACACTTGTTGTCTATTCTAAGGGTGAGTTATCCTAACATCTAGGGCCGCACTAAAACGGGAAGGGGAAAACAAAGACAGACTCGGTAGGACGCCGTCGTCCTAGGCCTACGTACCCACTTTGTGCAATGGGGAATTCAGAGTCAACGTAGTTCGGACCAAGTTCTTTTTGTGTTTTTTATGAGCGACGTTAAATTCGCGTCCGGCAGTTAGGGTCGATGCCTGTTTGCGACTCAGACGGGAAGTAACGTGCCCTTTTTGAAAATATCCTTTAGTTTGACGATCCCAAAGGATAAAAATGTTTGAAGTTTGTTTGTATTTTTTAGGACAGAAGTGACTTGAGTTAGTTTATAACTCAACTTGAACCAAAGTCTATGACACGGGAACGAATGCGTCGCATGGTCGTCCCCAATGGGACGCATGCTCAACACTCTAGAAGAGAGAAGGGGGACCCCTCAATCTTCATTTCCTATGTTTAAGGCTCGTGTGCAAGGCAAGTTGACCTTATTAAGTATCTTAGAGATGTTTTGAGATGAGAAGAGGGACTCAAGAGAAAAGAAAAGACTACGGGGAAAAATCTATCCTAATGTTATCATGCAAAGATGGCCCTAAGGGGAGGTTTGACAATAACCTAAGCCTAAAGAAAAGAAAAGATGAGAGAAAGAAAGAAAGAGAGTGGACATGGGTACTTATCCACACCCTTACATAACTTACCTCATCCCCTGCATACAAGGTTAGTACAAAACAGACATAAGTAAAAGAAATGAGACAGATGAAACTCAAGCAATGACATATAATGGTGATCAAGTGACCTATAACAATTCAAACATGGTTTAAGAAGTCAAAGACACAATCCCAAAACAATGGCACAAGTGCCTCCTCAAACAAATAATCAGACATGATTAAGGATGTGCATACAAGTAGGCCTCAAACAAAGAGCAATCACATAATTAGCAAAACATCTTATAAAATTGCTAAATTAATTATCAAGATAGCTCAACCAGAAGCAAACAACATGTTAAAAACTCATGCCAAAATTCCCCAGATAGGTCACCCAAACAATTATGCAAAGTTCAGACAAGAAACATGATTCAATATGCAAAAGAAAAGGACTAAAATGCAATATGAAATGATTTAAAAAATGAGAGAAAAATATTTTAATGCAATTCAATATGTTTGTGGAACAATGCAAAAAGAATGAGCTCAAAATGTTTCATGGATGATGAGAAATAAATTTTACAATGCAATGTGTGCAAGATGAAGCAAATTCAAAAAGAAATTATTAAAATAATTAATTCAGACACCAAAAATAAAATAAAATAATAAAATAAAATTTGGGAAAATTTTATAAAACTATAAATATGATTCATGAATTTTTTGGGAATTTTTTAATACAATTATCTATTTTTAGAAATTAAAAATGAGATGCCATAATTAAATAAAAAATAGAAATAAAGAAATAGGCATGGGGTGCATCAGCAAAAGAACCACGTTGGAATTGTTAATGGGCTCAAAGGTGGGGGTGCGAACAGAAGGCCCAATCCAAAATCCATCAGAAAAAATAAAATAATAAAAAAAGATGCACGCGTGGACTTAGTCAATGGGTTGACTCAACACTCACCATCAGATTGATCGTACGCTTCTTATCAAGTCAACAAAACCAATTATTATGCAAGATGGATGGCCAGGATTGTATGCATATGATGGTAATGGTACGCAAGCACACACTGAATTATCAGAAATTAAAAAAAGTTACACGTGAGTGGCACATGGAATCATTAATGTGTTGTCACTCTAATGGCCATTGGATTCATCAGACGTGCCAGATCAAACCATCAAAACAAAAAATTAATAAAAGGAATGGCTGAGATTTGTGGAACATGATACTTATCATGGACGGACGCACACACAAACCAATTAAATAAAACAAAAAATTAAAACACATGGCAACATATGGACAACACGATCTGGCTGATGGACGGTCGTGATTCCATCTTCTACCTCCAAACCCTAGTCTGACCGGAGCTCCACACCAGACGCCGGAACTAGCGTTCCGGTCGTCTTCTCCGGAGGCCACCCTCCCCAAAATCTCCAGAAATCAAGTGTGAGTACATCATTTTGATCAGAAAAACATGAGGATTCCAAATATCAAATTATTTTTTACAAACAACCATCACATAAAGCAAAACGAATGAAAAAAGGTTTGGTTCAAAAATTTAAAACTCACGATGCATCCATATTACACGTCTAAACTCAACACAAAACACATCAAAATTATCAGTGCATATCAAAGATTATTATACGCATCAAAAAGAGAAGTTTAGAGAGCATGCAAATCATCACTAACCTGAGATCAAGCAATCTGTATCCTTACTTTTAGCTTCCAACGATGGGTGGTTTTTGCTCTATGGATTCCAAGGATGAAGACTGTGAAAGAATTTTGCCCAAAGCCTTTGTGGATTGTGAGATTCGAATGAGAGAAGCTTTTAGGGTTCAAACTTTGTTCTCCTCAAAATCACGTGTCTTCTCTCCCAACCAGTGCATGAGTAATCTTAAATACTTAGGGTTAATCCACTGATAATCATTTGGGCCTCGTTAATTCCTCACTTAATGAGTTTTGGGTAATTTTGGAAAATTACATAATGTGAAATACACCCTCCTCCATGCATGTATATCCAAACCCTTGATGATGGATCACTTATTTATCAATTGATAATCACACCTGAATTGGATTTGGGCCTTGAGATGTCTTGGTTCATGAGTTTAGAATGATCTTGCAATTTTGCACCATATGAAATAAGTAATGAATAAGTCATGAAATTTCTTGGTTCAAAGGCCCAAAATGATCCTTAAGGAATGTTATTTGATGTTGAAATGTGGCTTGAAACAAAGGCATCAATTATAGGTCAATATGTCCCAAAATGCAAATGGAAAACCACTTTGCCTTCTTTTGATCATAACTTGAGTTTCACAAATGATATGGAGACCATCTAGTACTTGTTGGAAAGGGGAGAAAAAGATCTTCAACTTTCATGTTTGAAGAAAATTAATTTGAAGCGTTCTTGATGATGAAAAGTCAAGTTGAATGCAGTGTAAGAACTTGCTCAAAAAGGAAACTTTCAAATTATAGGTCATTTCCATATTTAGTAACTTTTGTACCAACCCTTGATTCTTGATAAATGGTATAAAACTTGACCTTGGAAAACCATATGAGGATGTGGGACCATGAAAACCTTGAAGCGAACCTCAAGCTTTCACAGTTGACTTCCCCTCTCACTGTTGACTTTTATCTAATTCTCCTGATTTCCAATCCATTGGCCAATTGAACTTCTCCTGAACCAAACTGGTGGACAATCTTCCATTCCTAGATACTCAGGGACCCAAGGAATACCATGGAATCAAGTCTCGCCCAAAAAATCAGAAATAAACTGACTTTATGGCAAACCCTAATTTTGGTACCCTTAGTCTAGGAAGAAATAACACAGTCTCCAAATCCAAATTCCTCTGAATATGATGTGTATCCTCTCCAACAATGATAAGATATGTCATTTGGTGATGATGAAAACCCAAGAAGCTTTCCCATTGGAGCAATAAACCCAAGAATCTCAAAACCCTAATTTCTTCACTGGTTAGGAGAGAGTGATCCACTTGAGCTCTCTTGCTTGACCCTTTGAAGAACATCTTCTCCTCTTGAACTTGCCTCAGGCACCTTGACCCCATGCTAAGAATCAATGGTATGCACACATGATAATGCAAAATGAGATGAAACATAAGCCAGTTAGTACTAAAGGTAAGAAGAGCAAATTTTGGGGTGCTGCAGCTGCCCCTATTCAATCAACTTGGTCCTGAAGGTATGATAGCGACGGCTCTCAGACATTCCAGGATACACGGGGATTGAATACCGAAAGAGCCCCAGAAATTTGCTAATGGTGAGAATAACGAAATGGAGCGTGCTGAAAAATAAGGAGTATGACCTCAACCATACCCACAAAATAAGACGAATACGACCTCGATCGTGCCCGCAAAGGAAGACTGACCTCAATCACTCCACCCACAAAGAAAACATGCATACGACCTCAATCGCACCCACAAAACGAATACAACCTCAATTGCACCCGCAGAGGAAGACTGACCTCAATCACTCTACCCACAAAGAAAATATGAATACGACCTCAATTACCCACAAAGGAAGACTGATCTCAATCAATCCCATAAGGAAAAAAGGAACACGACCTCAATCGCACCCACAAAACGAATACAACCTCAATTATACCCGCAAAGGAAGACTGACCTCAATCACTCCCACAAGGAAAAAAGGAACACGACCTCAATCGCACCCACAAAACGAATACAACCTCAATTGTACCCTCAAAGGAAGACTGACCTCAATCACTCTACCCACAAAGAAAATACGAATACGATCTCAATCGCACCCACAAAGGAAGACTGACCTCAATCACTCTACCCACAAAGAAAACATGAATACGAACTCAATCGCACCCACAAAACGAATACAACCTCAATTGTATCCTCCAAGGATAACCAACATAAAGTGGACTTCGCTGGGGATAACGTGAAACAAAACCTCTGATTTAAACCACCCCTACCGAGAAAGGGAAACTGGCAAACAAAATATGTCAAGCGAGAACTGACTACCAGGCAAGAACTGGATTTCACAAAAGAGAAGGGCCAAACACAGGCAAACTTCTAACGGACTCACGATCCACAGATAAGATGACTCCGTCGGGGAAAGGATAAGTCTAAATAAAAGATTCTGTCGGGGAACACAAGTATGAGGAACGCATCCCTCCAAAATCTCCTGAGTTATGCCATCTCTGCTGGGAAAGAGAACTGGCAAGGAAAGCATCAAATCTGGCTTATGCTTCGCATGCAAATGTTTGATTTTTGCCGTAATGCTCCACACAAAGTGGAAATGCTACGCGTTTGAGGATGCAATGCAAATGCTTATGATATGTAAAAGGGGTCCCTCCAGCAAAATAAATGCTGGAGAGAAAAGACCAATTCAGCTGGGGATGACAAAAATAAATTGTCCTCTGAATCCAGGAACTCTGCTGAGAAGGGTCATACTGATCGACTCTTTGGATCAACAACTTCTGCTGGGGATGAAATCCCGAAAGAACTACCGGGGGCTACACCCGTCCTTCACTGAAGGTAACATCCAAAACCTGAGATTTCTCCTCTGTTGGGGGAGTTGAGAATGAACGCCAATAACGGAACCGGAAGTCTGTTACTGAGGATTGCCAATAACAGATGGGCTTAGGACCTGCTGGGGGATGCCAGCCCATAATACCATCATGCTTGGGGAAAACAGTCCATAATACCATCCTGCTTGGGGATACTGCTGAACTTAGCCTGCTGGTGGGGAGAATGATTTTACTCCCACCTTGCTGGGGACTAGAATATGACATCGTTGGCGAAAGTCCGCTTCCTGACTAGATGGGGGAAGTGAACACCCTGATTCTGTGGGGAAATAACATCTTGATCCAGAGAAAATACTTCCCAAGTCTCCTGCTGGGGAAGGTCTGCTCTGCTGAGGAAAGGTACAATCTCAATGCTGGGGAGATCAACCCTAGTGGGGAAGTACGATCCTGTTGCCACTCAACCTGACCTGTCTCTATGTTCATAAACGGCCCTTTGAACTCTCCACTTGCCCCAGACCACCAGGTCCAATGGAAGAAATCATCTCAAGAGGATTTTATAGAAGACCGGGCATCCGCACTGCCCTAGGGTCTCCAAACTCTTGGAGAGATTTATCAGATCTCGACATAACTGCCCAGACTTCATAATCCATGAAGTACATTACCTCAAAAGGATTTGTAATGACTTGAAAATACTCTGCCCCGGTATTCTGAACTTTGAGGAGGTGTTTTCAATTAACCATTTTCAGGAGTGGACAATCTCCCACGCTCTAGAGGTGGCCTGCCCCAATATGAGCTTTGAAGTGACTTTGCCCTTGATCTTAGAATGAGTGCCCCAGAATAACTGAATTTCGGAGGAATTTCTCGACGTGACTGCCCTAGATTGGCTACATCTTAACACGACTTACTGGGGAAAGCCCACTCTACACTGAGTCTCTTGGTAGCATGCCCCTTGATATGATTGTCCTTCAGAATTTTCAAGCATCCCAACTTGGCAGGATCAAGCTGCTCGACTGACATTCACTGTGTAAGCTGCATTGATGCTTGGCCACATGTATGCAAGCAGAACAAGTTATTTATGAAAATGATAATTCTAATGCAACAAATATGTTAACCTTGAAGTTTTTATTGAAAATGCGTCGCCAAGCCTTGTGAACGAATCACTAGCTGTGATGCGACCTTGATTTTTGAGTGGCAAAATAATGCGCACATGCAATACCAACAAATCTTATTAGCACAACTCATAGGACTCAGGAACGCTATCCTGTTGAAGTATGCTTTAGGAAAAAAAACCTTGTTTCAATTAGGACTTTTAAGGGTTGTAACGTGGTCTGGTTCACGGTTTCAGCAAAGAGGATTTATGGCTCAAAGTTTATCGGTGCCCACCCACTCTTCGTGATGTTCTCCAGTCCTATGTTCAGTTAATCTGACACAAACACTCATCTCTCAAAAGGTTTATGATCTTCAAGGAGCCCATGCAACTAATGGTTTGACACCTAAGGAGGCTTTGGAGTGGCAGTCATCCCTTTTGTGTCTGTAATCACAAGAATTTGTTCTTATCGAGGATTTTCTTTTGTAATGCTTTTTCGCTTTTTCTTTCTTTTGCCCCTTTTTTGATCCCTAATTTTTTCCAGGATTGACTCTCTTGAGTTTTTCAATTTTGAAGTCCAGCGGGATGCCCTAACTTTTTCCTAAGTCACTTGTTTTCAAGTTTCGACTTAGCAGGCTTTCTCTCTCTTTTTTTTATTCCCTTTTTTTGAACAAAGCGTGTGACACTGGTTATCTTACTTGCTTGACAGGGTTGTGACTGCCTCACTTCTATGATTGTTGATGGATAACCATTGTGGTTTCACATCTATTGACCTCTTGACGGTGGAATAGAAGATAATGGATCCTCAGATGCACACTCTCCTTGAAATTTGAACGCTCGATCAAACTAACTGACGCCTACCCTGCCCCTGGGTTAAGTATGAGGGCTTTTTCGTACGAAGGAAACTCCTACTTCAAGGCTCAAAGGGGTTAACGAGGGTCTATCTCCCTTATATCTCCAGTGTTTAGGGGTTTGAAATAATGCCTGTACATCCTCAACAGGGTTCTATCCTTGAACATACAACCAGAAATTTTGCGTTTTCATCTCATCATCCTCCCTTAAGAGTTCTAGACAAGAGAATTGGTATTGTAGTGCATATAAACATTTAAGAGTGAACACAAATGGATTACTTCAAGGAAAACATACTCATTGCATTAATATCATCATAAAAAACAAACAAGTCCTACATGCATACAATGCTTTAACAAGAAATGAAAAACTACAAATGAAAATGCAGTAAAGAAGCCGAAGATTACCATTGCTGAGGAAGCTTGATTCTGTCTGTACGTACTTGTAGATTGAGTGCTTATTTGAGAAAGGAGGCTTCAATTGATGTACATATCATCTTCAGTGAATGCAATGATCTCTGAGTCTACCAGGTCTTGCACCTTGTGTTTGAACACGTTGCAGTTTTCAATTGAATGACCCAGTGTGTCTGAGTGATATTCACATCTGGCATCCAGATCATAATCAGGAGGAATAGGGTCGGGAACGGGCTTGGCATCCCTTAGTTGAACCAAAGAACTTTCAAGTAGATGGGCAAGAACATGGCTGTGAGGAACAGGGAGTGGATCAAACCTTCTCTCAGGCCTTTGTGATCTTTGTTGTCTCTTTCCAGAGCAGTTCTCTTGTTGACCCTGATTCGAGCGCATAATCTTTTCAGGCACTTTTCTCTTCAGACTTTGTCGAGACGTAGGCAGCATTTGCGGATGTGGGGATTCTAAGACCAAGGACTGCAAGAAATGCCCCTGACCTGATATGGCTTTGGGAGAAGCAACGGGGATACCCACTTCTTTTTCAACAGCTAGAGTGGGACCACCTTGTATGCTTACGCCGCTCGGTGTGAATTCAATTTTCCTCGAATCAATCAGATCCTGGACAGCGTGCTGAAATGCCCTATATTTCTCCACAGTATGCCCTAGTGCCCTAGAATGGAAATCACAATGGGCTCTTGCATTGTAGCCTGGTGGGGGATTACCAGTGAGAGGAGCCAAAGTCCTTTTCTGTACCAGTTGCAACTGAAGGAGATGCTGCAATAGTTGAGAATACGGCATAGGGAGTGGATGAAAAACTCTTTCAGGCTGCTTCGGTCTCTGTGCACACTTTTTATTCTTAGGCTTATCTTGGGAGATACGACCTGGTTTCTGTTGGGAAAGTTCTGGAACCTCAGCTTGTGGAAGAGATTCACGAGGCAGTCCACGATCTAGATCAAATCCCAAAGAGATGGGAGGAGTAAGGACCTCTGTCGCGGAAGCGAGCACATGACTGTTTTCCTTCTTTAACACTGTTTTCAAGATTTCCATGACCAAACCCATCTGAGTCTTCATCTGATTGACCTCCTCCCTCAGCATCTTCTGCTCCTGGGACATGACCAGCATGTCTTCCCCAAATTGCCTCATCTGAACCTTCATTTCAAGCATCTCTGCACGGAGTTGTTCCATGGCTATCCTCTGGTTATCACAGACTGAGTAGAATACCGATGAACTGGCTGATCAATCCTGTACTGCGGAGGAGAACAAAGTAAGAACACCAGAGATAAACACCTGTTATGCAGGATGATTATGCAAAATGATTATGCAAAGTGATTATGAATATGTAAATGCAAATGAACATGTTTGAATATCCGCAGGGCGATCCACCCCTTGATTCCAGTTTAACAACAAGATAGAACGGAACTTCTGCTCATATATTAAGAAAACCAGAGGAAAACCAAATGTCAACAATCACAAATCCAAGATAACAAGTCTGAACATAATAATCATAGATCCCAACCAACAAGCCTGGCGGTGGTCCAAACAATGAAAGAAAATAGAAAACTACGGCATGTCACCAAAGTCCACCAGTGTCAATCCCCCCATCCATTATGCTTTTTGCTCCAGTCTTGAATTTCCTTGAACAACTTTTTGGTGTCGGGATGCTTCGGTCTCTGAATTAGCTCTTGAATGAGAACGTCTCTCCTATGCATGATCCCTTCCAAGTATCGGCAATGCAACTCCCAAGCGTCTTCTCCAGAAACACCATCCATGCTAGGACCCTCATTTCTAGGTCTCTTCACTTCAGCTTGGATCTTTAGCTCCTCTATGGAGGCTATGGCTTCATTGAGTCGACCCTCGACTGCTTGTCTCTGGAATACCCCTGATAGGATCTCAGCGTCTTTCTTCTTGAGCTTCAACTTCAGTTAATCAATCTGAGCCATATAATCGTCTTCCTTTCTCTTATTCTCAGCCATTGCAGTTTCTCGGTGAGCATTGAACCTGTGAATTTTCAACAAAGCCTTGTCCAATTCCTCCTTCTTAGACTCGAGAACCTTACTGATACCATCTAAAGCTTGTTTCATCCTTTGTCTGGCTGCGACCTTGTCAGCTAGCTCCTTTTCTGCCTCAGCGAGAAGCTCTGTCTTTAACTTGGCGATATGAACAGGTTCACCCCGCTCATGCTTCAACTGGTAAATCTCTCTTTGTAGCTCACTGTTTTCTTCTCGCAGCTTTTCCTTTTCAGCCCACAACTTGTTAAACTTCTCTATTTCAACCGTGTTGGGAGACTCAATCAGCAAGGGGTAAGATGGTGGTTCCTTGGCAAATGGCAAAAGCTCCCCCTCTACCCTTTTCTGAATCTAATCTTTATACGCAGGAAATGTTCTGTTGTTGCTCTTTCCGAAAGAAGTCTTCCCTTTCTTATGACGATCTCCCCAAGTATTTGCAGCTTCTTTCAACAGTTTTGGATTGATTTCCCCACTCAGATATAAAGATTCTTGGACCTCCTCGTCTCTTGGTGGCTCTTTCAAGGCATACCCGAATTGCCTAATAACAAGAATAGGGTTGTAGTTAATTCCCCCTTTCCTTCCTATTAGAGGCACATTTGGGAGACCTCCATAACTAATCATGATATCTTGGCCCAACAAGTCACGGTTAACCCAAATTAGATTATTTGCTCTCAAGCCCATCAATCTTTTGGACCACTCCAAAGTTCCTTGAGTATCTACAAATGCCCCAGATTCGGGAAGACGATCAGCAAACCATTTGTAGAAGATTGGCGCACAAAAATAAAGGGGTCCACCCCTCCTCTTCTCATTCTTATAATGCACTGAATAATACAGATCTCCAAGCAAAGTAGGTACCAGATTCTTCATGGTAAATATCCGGACAGCGTGCATGTCCACGAAATCCTTCATATTCGGAAACAACACTGTTCCATAGACACACACAGCCAAGATGGCGTTGAAAACTGTCCAACATCTAGCCTTAGCATACACAGCAGCCTGTTCTATAAAAAATTTCGCATGAAAACCTTTACACCCTCCCTTACTGGCAATGTTATTCTTCAACAAAGATGAATCCAAATGCAAAGCCTCGGAAACCTTTTCCAAATCAGGAAGTTCTTCAGAAGGATAGAAAGAAGCTTCTTCTTTTATGGCGATATCCAGAATGAGAGAAAATTCCTCCAATGTCGAAGCCAAAAGATAACCAGTGAATAGAAAACAACGCAGGTGAGGGTCATAGAATTGCACCAGAGTGTGCAAAGCCTTATACTCGTATTCAGTGATGTTGCGAGCAAAATTCAGAATTCTTCCGTACTCTTCTCTAAAGTTTTCCAATACCCCAGGTTCTGCCATAGATACAATCTTGTGATCAGTATCTAGAAAAAGTGATGGGAACTTGTACACTACAATGTTCTTTCTCTTCCCAGTACTCATCCTTAATAGTCTTCCAAAAACCGGAATCAAAGTTAGGATACAACCCTGCAAATGAACAAAACATGTTAGGATGCAGAATGATGATGCAAATGCACACATGGGATCAAGGATGCCACACAGATTGAACAACTGCTGCACTTAACCACTGTATAATCTCAAAGGTCTGCCCAAATATCCAGAATACCAACATAACCATAGTACCATACTGATAAATCTGCTGATCAGAAAACCGGGTATGTTGAAAGTCAAGGTTACCTGCAAACCTGTAAACACCCTTCCCTCTCACACGTGGGTACTAGAAAACCGAGGATCCTCAATATCACGGGCTCTCAGGTCGAGAAATGATGATACGGTCACCATTTCTGGTTTGGCATCATCACCAATCGAGGAGGCCTCAACTGATTCCCCTAAAAAAGAAAACATCCTATGGCAAGTCCTCAGCTTCGGCACTGAGGTCGAGAAGCAATAGTACATTCATCCCTCGGGGTACAGTACTATCGCCAAACGAGGAGTGCTTCCACCGATTCTTTTCCAAAGGACACCCTATAACAAGTTCCCAGTATTGGGTCCTCGGATCGACATGTGCAATGGGTTTGCCATTTTTGGTCTGCCATTATCACGTCTCGGGAGGAGTGCCATTACTGAGTTCTCGGGAATGGTCGCCGGAGTCGACAGTTTTCCAGGTTACATTCAATCATTGCACCAATGCGCAGGATAGAACATTACCAAAGAAAACCTCGTCTGGATGTGGAGTTTTCGTGTATACTATTTCTGGCCAAATGCCACACGAGTCACACTACTTGCCACGCTAATCCTACGTGTATGCTCAAGCTTGGCTATTGGGCTTACCTTTCAGAACTCCCAACCCGCCAAACAGAAAAAACAGTGCAGCAGCTGATAATAATATGCAATGCAGAAAATGCGGTAAAAATAAAATACAACAAATAAAGTAAAACAAAAAACAAAAACACCCAAAGAGAACAAAGACAAGCAAGCGCTAGGATTGACTCGCTTAGGGATGGACCAGCATAGGTCAACCAGAGTCCCCAGCAGAGTCCCCAGCTGTCGCTCCCATGGATTTTCATCCAGGTACAAATGCGAGAGTGGCGTGGAAAACAGAGTCGCCAGCCGTGTAAATTTATCCCAAGAGAGGGAAAGGGAACACCGCATAAACCTGAGGAATAGGGAAAGGAATGGTCATCGCAACCATAACCTGGGTTCGGGAGTCCGTTACGCGAGGGTAAGGTGCTAGCACCCCACGCGTACATTGTACTCGATGGGATCCACGCTTGTTGTCTATTCTAAGGGTGAGTTATCCTAACATCTAGGGCCGCACTAAAACGGGAAGGGGAAAACAAAGACAGACTCGGTAGGACGTCGTCGTCCTAGGCCTACGTACTCCCTTTGTCCAATGGGGAATTTAGAGTCAACGTAGTTCGGACCAAGTTCTTTTTGTGTTTTTTATGAGCGACGTTAAATTCGCGTCCGGCAGTTAGGGTCGATGCCTGTTTGCGACTCAGACGGAAAGTAACGTGCCCTTTTTAAACATAGCCTTTAGTTTGACGATCCCGCAGGATAAAAAGGTTTGAAGTTTGTTTGTATTTTTTAGGACAGAAGTGACTTGAGTTAGTTTATAACTTAACTTGAACAAAAGTCTATGACACGGGAACGAATGCGTCGCATGGTCGTCCCCAATGGGACGTATGCTCAACACTCTAGAAGAGAGAAGGGGGACCCCTCAATCTTCATTTCCTATGTTTAAGGCTTGTGTGCAAGGCAAGTTGACCTTATTAAGTATCTTAGAGATGTTTTGAGATGAGAAGAGGGACTCAAGAGAAAAGAAAAGACTACGGGGAAAAATCTATCCTAATGTTATCATGCAAAGATGGCCCTAAGGGGAGGTTTGACAACAACCTAAGCCTAAAGAAAAGAAAAGATGATAGAAAGAAAGAAAGAGAGTGGACATGGGTACTTATCCACACCCTTACATAACTTACCTCATCCCCTGCATACAAGGTTAGTACAAAACAGACATAAGTAAAAGAAATGAGACAGATGAAACTCAAGCAATGACATATAATGGTGATCAAGTGACCTATAACAATTCAAACATGGTTTAAGAAGTCAAAGACACAATCCCAAAACAATGGCACAAGTGCCTCCTCAAACAAATAATCAGACATGATTAAGGATGTGCATACAAGTAGGCCTCAAACAAAGAGCAATCACATAATTAGCAAAACATCTTATAAAATTTCTAAATTAATTATCAACATAGCTCAACCAGAAGCAAACAACATGTTAAAAACTCATGCCAAAATTCCCCAGATAGGTCACCCAAACAATTATGCAAAGTTCAGACAAGAAACATGATTCAATATGCAAAAGAAAAGGACTAAAATGCAATATGAAATGATTTAAAAAATGAGAGAAAAATATTTTAATGCAATTCAATATATTTGTGGAACAATGCAAAAAGAATGAGCTCAAAATGTTTCATGGATGATGAGAAATAAATTTTACAATGCAATGTGTGCAAGATGAAGCAAATTCAAAAAGAAATTATTAAAATAATTAATTCAGACACCAAAAATAAAATAAAATAATAAAATAAAATTTGGGAAAATTTTATAAAACTATAGATATGATTCATGAATTTTTTGGTAATTTTGTAATACAATTATCTATTTTTAAAAATTAAAAATGAGATGCCATAATTAAATAAAAAATAGAAATACTGAAATAGGCATGGGGTGCATCAGCAAAAGAACCACGTTGGAATTGTTAATGGGCTTAAAGGTAGGGGTGCGAACAGAAGGCCCAATCCAAAATCCATCAGAAAAAATAAAATAATAAAAAAAGATGCACGCGTGGACTTAGTCAATGGGTTGACTCAACACTCACCATCAGATTGATTGTACGCTTCTTATCAAGTCAACAAAACCAATTATTATGCAAGATGGATGGCCAGGATTGTATGCATATGATGGTAATGGTACGCAAGCACACACTGAATTATCAGAAATTAAAAAAAGTTACACGTGAGTGGCACATGGAATCATTAATGTGTTGTCACTCTAATGGCCAATGGATTCATTAGACGTGCCAGATCAAACCATCAAAATAAAAAATTAATAAAAGGAATGGCTGAGATTTGTGGAACATGATACTTATCATGGACGGACGCACACACAAATCAATTAAATAAAACAAAAAATTAAAACACATGGCAACATATGGACAACATGATCTGGCTGATGGACGGTCGTGATTCCATCTTCTACCTCCAAACCCTAGTCTGACCGAAGCTCCACACCAGACGCCGGAACTAGGGTTCCGGTCGTCTTCTCCGGCGGCCACTCTCCCCAAAATCTCCAGAAATCAAGTGTGAGTACATCATTTTGATCAGAAAAACATGAGGATTCCAAATATCAAATTATTTTTTACAAACAACCATCACATAAAGCAAAACGAATGAAAAAAAGGTTTGGTTCAAAAATTTAAAACTCACGATGCATCCATATTACACGTCTAAACTCAACACAAAACACATCAAAATTATCAGTGCATATCAAAGATTCGTATACGCATCAAAAAGAGAAGTTTAGAGAGCATGCAAATCATCACTAACCTGAGATCAAGCAATCCGTATCCTTGCTTTTAGCTTCCAACGATGGGTGGTTTGTGCTCTATGGATTCCAAGGATGAAGACTGTGAAAGAATTTCTCCCAAAGCCTTTGTGGATTGTGAGATTCGAATGAGATAAGCTTTTAGGGTTCAAACTTTGTTCTCCTCAAAATCACGTGTCTTCTCTCCTAACCAGTGCATGAGTAATCTTAAATACTTAGGGTTAATCCACTGATAATCATTTGGGCCTTGTTAATTCCTCACTTAATGAATTTTGGGTAATTTTGGAAAATTACATAATGTGAAATACACCCTCCTCCATGCATGTATATCCAAACCCTTGATGATGGATCACTTATTTATCAATTGATAATCACACCTGAATTGGATTTGGGCCTTGAGATGTCTTGGTTCATGAGTTTAGAATGATCTTGCAATTTTGCACCATGTGAAATAAGTAATGAATAAGTCATGAAATTTCTTGGTTCAAAGGCCCAAAATGATCCTTAAGGAATGTTCTTTGATGTTGAAATGTGGCTTGAAACAAAGGCATCAATTATAGGTCACTATGTCCCAAAATGCAAATGGAACCATGAGAAAACCCTAAAAAACCACTTTGCCTTCTTTTGATCATAACTTGAGTTTCACAAATGATATGGAGACCATCTAGTACTTGTTGGAAAGGGGAGAAAAAGATATTCAACTTTCATGTTTGAAGAAAATTCATTTGAAGCTTTCTTGATGATGAAAAGTCAAGTTGAATACAGTGTAAGAACTTGCCCAAAAAGGAAAATTTCAAATTATAGGTCATTTCCATATTTAGTAACTTTTGTACCAACCCTTGATTCTTGATAAATGGTATGAAACTTGACCTTGGAAAACCATATGAGGATGTGGGACCTTGAAAACCTTGAAGAGAACCTCAAGCTTTCACAGTTGACTTCCCCTCTCACTGTTGACTTTTATTCAATTCTCCCGATTTCCAATCCATTGGCCAATTGAACTTCTCCTGAACCAAACTGGTGGAGAATCTTCCATTCCTAGATACTCAGGGACCCAAGGAATACTATGGAATCAAGTCTTGCCCAAAAAATCAAAAATAAACTGACTTTATGGCAAACCCTAATTTTGGTACCCTTAGTCTATGAGGAAATAACACAGTCTCCAAATCCAAATTCCTCTGAATATGATGTGTATCCTCTCCAACAATGATAAGATATGTCATTTGGTGATGATGAAAACCTAAGAAGCTTGCCCATTGGAGCAATAAACCCAAGAATCTCAAAACCCTAATTTCTGCACTGGTTAGGAGAGAGTGATCCACTTGAGCTCTCTTGCTTGACCCTTTGAAGAACATCTTCTCCTCTTGAACTTACCTCAGGCACCTTGACCCCATGCTAAGAACCAATGATATGCACACATGATAATGCAAAATGAGATGAAACATAAGCCAGTTAGTACTAAAGGTAAGGAGAGCAAATTTTGGGGTGCTACAGTTAGCTCCCTCCTAATCCTAACTTTAGGGCCACTTTGTATGATAACATGTAGGATTCAGTTTCCCCTAGACCTTGTGTGCGTCTCTCTCTTCTTTCTCAGAACACTAATCAAGACACTTAATAAAGATGATGAGTATTGTGCGCCACAAGCCTTAAGTACATAGGAAATGAAGAATGCGGGGTTTCCCTTCATTTTTCTAGAGTGTTTAGCGGACATCCCGTCTTGGGAAGATTTGCGACGCATTCGCTCCCATGTCATAGACTTTAGTGCAGTACGAATCATAAATAAAGTTAATTCACTTCTTTATGAGTGTTTTTTTAGATCCCGTCCCTTTTCTCTCGCTCCCGTGCGATAGAGACTGTTCGAGTTTTCCCATAGTCCCACGAACTACGGACGCTCTGATTTCCTCTCTCTAGTTAGATTGAGGATACGTAAGCACAAGACGACGATGTCTTGGCGAGCACTCTTCCCACCTTTTCTTCCGTAGTAGCGTGAACTACGAATGCTCTGATTCCTCATTTCCTAATGAGGATATGTAGGCATAAGGATCCCTATCCTTGGCGAGTACACTAACAACTAACTTCCCTCTTCTCTCGCACCCTCGCGATCGAGACCAACCTGATAACCGAGTCTTTACTCTTGCCGTAGCGCGATCGAGACCCTTTCGACCCGTAGGTCGAACTACGTCTGCTCTAACTTCTTCCTTCTGGTTATATTGAGGATATGTAGGCACAAAACGACGATGTCTTGGCGAGCAACCTTCCCCCCATTAGTGCGTAGTCCTCCGAACTACGTTGACTCTGACTTTTCTATTGCACGAGGGAATACGTGGGCCTAGGACGACGATGTCCTATCGAGTCTCTTTTTCCCTTTTTGTTTTCTATTTCTGTTTAGCAATAGGTTTTAGATAACTCACCCTTTGATTAGACAACAAGCGTGGATCCCATCGAGTACAATGGACGCGTGGGGGTGCTAATACCTTTCGCTCGCGTAACCGACTCCCGAGCTCGGACTATGGTTCCGATGACCATGTTTTTCCCTCTTTCAGGTTTTCTTCGATCGTTTCCTTTCCCTGTGTCGGGATAATAACGTTCGGTGGCGACTTTTCTATTCCTGTTTCCACCGGTTGTTTTTCGCAGTTGCGACAGTAATC
This sequence comes from Lathyrus tuberosus, assembly GCA_022829125.1. Lineage (NCBI taxonomy): Eukaryota > Viridiplantae > Streptophyta > Magnoliopsida > Fabales > Fabaceae > Lathyrus > Lathyrus tuberosus. The sequence goes on from JALAZF010000185.1 coordinate 1,198,557, forward strand.
TGATTTAAATAGAAAGTAAAGAATAACAGTTATAACCAATCCTTGTTGTTCTTCTTGTTTTTCCCGTTAACCCTAACCCTTGTGTGTTTCTTGTCAATAAAGAAACCGGTTATACTTTTGTTTCCAAGGCATCATTTTTCACAACAAATTGGTGCGGTGAGCATGGAGAAGATGCCGTCAATAAAGTATGAGATTGAAAAGTTCACTGGAGTGAACGATTTTGGTATGTGGCGCTTGAAGATGAATGCCCTACTGATTCAGCAGGGTTGTTTGGAAGCGTTGAAGGGAGAGGCAGCCATGAACATTTCGTTAACAGAAACTGAAAAGACGACCATGATAGAGAAAGTCCACAGGGCAATATTGTCGAGCCTGGGTGATAAGGTTCTCCGACAGGTATCAAAGGAGACTACGGTATCAGGGTTATGGTTGAAACTTAAAAGTTTGTACATGACCAAATCACTGGTGAATCGACTCTACCTGAAGCAATCTTTGTATTCATTCAAGATGAGTGAAGACAAAGTGTTGGTTGAGCAGTTGGATATGTTCAACAAGCTGATTCTTGATCTTGAAAATATTGATGTGAAGATCGATGATGAAGGGAGTCCCAGAGCTTTGAAGAAGTTCAATCAGCCTTGTATTCTAAGGACTTGAACGAACAAAAGGAGCATAAACCTCCGACGGTTGGTGAAGGTTTGGCCGTTAAGGGAAAATTCTTGCGAAAGGATGGTAAGTTCGACAAGAAGAAAGGTAAAAGTCAACATAAGTCTTATAGAAGTGAAGCATCTAGTATTCGATGCTATCATTATAAGAAGGAGGGTCACACAAGAAAAGTGTGCCCTGAACGCCTGAAAGATCATGGAGGTAAGGATAATGGCAACGCAACCATTGTTCAAGATGATTTCGACTCATCTGATGTTCTTGTGGTTTCAAGCGGCGACTCAAGAAAAGAGTGAATTATGGACTCAGGTTGCACTTGGCACATGACTCTAAACAAAGACTTGTTCGAGGAGCTATGTGATCAAGATAGTGGATCAGTGTTGATGGGAAACAACAAAGCTTGCAAAATTACATGTATTGGATCTGTGAGATTCAAGCTCCACGATGAGTCAATAAGGTTATTGACTGAAGTCAGGTATGTACCTGATTTGATGAGAAATTTGATTTCTCTTGGTGAATTAGACAAAAAAGGATATGTTTTTCAAGGAAAGAAAAGTATCCTAAGAGTCATGAAGGGGTCGAAGGAAGTCTTGAGAGGCGTGAAGGAACAAGGCTTGTATACCCTTGAGGATGAAGTTGTAAGTGGTTTGAAAAATGTTGTATCCACGAAACCTTTGTCGAAGGCGGAAATTTGGCACATGAGATTGGGCCATGTCAGTGAAAGGGGTCTGGTCGAACTGGGGAAACAAAATCTTCTTGGTGGAGACAATGTCGAAAAGCTGAAATTTCGTGAACCCTGTGTACTTGGAAAAAACTTGTAGAGTGAAGTTCAACAAAGGCAAACAAAGAACTCATGGATCCCTTGATTACATCCATGCTGATCTTTGGGGGTCTGCAAGGTGTCCATCACATTCAGGAGCAAAGTATTTTCTATCCATAGTTGATGATTATTCCAGAAATTTATGGGTATTCATCCAGAAGATTAAGGATGAAACCTTTGAGAATTTCAAAGGTTGGAAGACTCTGGACGAAAATTAGACTAGCAGAAAGGTCAAGAGGTTGAGAACCGACAATGACCTTGAATTTTGCAATGAGGCATTCGACAGCTATTGTGCTGCCTCAAGTATTTCAAGGCACAAAACTACTGTAGGTACTCCACAACAAAATGGTTTGGCGAAAAGGTTTAATTGAACTATTTTGGAAAGAGTTAGATGCATGTTAACTAGTGCTGGGTTAAAGAAGGTGTTTTGGGTTGAGGTTGTTTCGACAGCAACATATCTGATGAATAGATGTCCTTCGACTGCGTTAGATATGAAGACACCTGAAGAAGTTTGGTCGGGACATTCACTAGATCTCGACAAATTAAAAGTATTTGGCTATGTAGCCTATGCTCACATTAGTCAAGACAAGGTCGAACCTAGAGCTCTGAAATGCATGTTCATGGGATACCTTGAAGGAGTCAAAGCTTATAGGCTATGGTGCCTAGAGCCGGGTCACAAGAGGTGTATCACCAGTCGAGATATAGTTTGTAATGAAGCTGAGATGACCTTCAAGAAAACTGATGATGATGACGAAGAGCTAGAACATGGAGAGATTCCTGTTGAGGTGGAGCATAGTGATACTGAAGTGCATAACCTAGATGAAGTCGAAGACGAAGAGCAAGATGCTGAAGAGACTGATGGAATTTTCGATGACTGCCTACTGGAAAGAGATAGGTCGAGAAGAGTCATCAAGCCACTCAGAGACTTGGTTATGCAGATCTTATAGCTTTTGCCTTAATCTCTACAAGTGAGGTACTTGAGGAAGAACCTAGAGATTACAATTAAGCTACAAGGAGTCAAAATAAGACTGAATGGCGAAAAGCCATGGATGACGAGATGAAATCTCTTCATGATAATAAAACTTGGGAACTGATTGAGAAACCTACAGGAGCAAGGTTAGTCAGTTGTAAGTGGATTTTTAAAGTTAAGGAAGGAATCAAAGGAGTGGCATCAAAGAGATACAAGGCAAGATTGGTCGCTAGGGTTTTCACTCAGAAACAAGGTGTTGACTTTAATGATATGTTCTCTCCTGTTGTGAAGCACATGTCCATTCGAATGTTGCTTGCCACGGTGGAGCAGTTCGACCTTGAACTAGAACAGATGGATGTGAATACTGTGTTCTTGTATGGTGATCTAGATGAAACAATCCTGATGAGGCAACTTGAAGGGTATGTCAAAAGGAGGAAGGAAGATTATGTGTGCAAGCTGAAGAGGTCTTTATATGGACCGAAACAATCTCCTCGACAGTGAAATAGGAGATTAGACAAGTTCAAGGCACGCAACAGTTTCATTAGAAGTCAGTTCGACCACTGTGTTTACTTCAGATTTTGACCTAGTATTTCATTTGTTATTTTGTTGCTTTATGTGGATGATATTCTAATAGCAAGCAACAATGTCGAAGATGTAATGAGGGTGAAGGCTAAACTCAATAAGGAGTTCGACATGAAGGATCTGGGAGCTGCGTCCAGGATTCTTGGGATTGACATCTGAAGAGATAGAAAGCAGTCGAAATTATGCTTATCTCAAGAGGCATACCTACAGAAGATTCTCGAAAAGTTTGGTATGTCGAATTCAAAGCCTGTTGTGACTTCGACAAACCCTCAATTCAAGCTGAGTATAGATCAGTGTCCCAGTAATGATGTCGAAAGAGCTTATATGAATAGCATTCCATATGCTAATATAGTGGGTTCTTTGATGTATGCTATGGTCTATACTAGACCCGACATAACATATGCAATAATTCTTGTAAGCAGATGCATGGCGAATCCTGGAAAGGCTCACTGACAAGCATTGAAGTGGATTCTAAGGTACGTAAATGTGTCTCTAAACAGGGTCCTAATTTATGGTGGAGCCTTGGGTGAAGATAGTAAAGCAGTAATCAAAGGATATGTCAACTCTGATTATGCAGGTTGTATGGATTCTAGAAAATCTATGTTAGGATATGTGTTCACTATGTTTGGTACAACAATCAGTTGGAAATCAACACTTGAGAAGGTTGTTGCATTATCAACCACTGAAGCAGAATATATCACCTTAACTAAAGTTGTGAAGAAAGCATTGTGGTTTGAAGGTTTTGCAAAGGAGCTGAAACTTCAAGGTCGAGTTATCACTGTTAAATGTGATAGTCAAAGTGCAATACACCTGTCAAAGAATTCAGCCTATCATAAGCAAACCAAGCACATCGATGTGAGGTTGCATTTCATCATATGGGTAATTGAGTGTGGAAAAGTCCAAGTGTTGAGATTTCGACAGATCATAATGCTGATGATATGATCACCAAGACGTTGCCCAGTTGCAAGTTTTTCCACTATATCCAGTTGATAAAGCTGCATGAAAAAAGCTAGTTTGTTTCTTGATGTTATAGAGTTTGTTCCAAGGTGGAGATTTTTGAGATATTGGATCGAACTCTAGTATTGTCGACAGAGGTTTAGTATGCCGTTGAAGTCTGCCCAGCTACTATTGTCGAACTCTAGTATTGTCAACAGAGGTACTGCAACTTTCCTCATCGTTGTTTTGTGAGAACTTTTTCGTGATTACAATGGACAAAAGTGGTGTGGGTCAATTTTGTTTGTGTCTATAGCTTCTTTTAAGAATGTATATCTTATTTTCCATGGTGTATTTGTTGTTAGCTTTATTGCTAAATGCAATTTCAGTCACGAGATTCACATGTTAATTTGTTAAATGGGATTTTGTACTGCTTAACTATAGTAATAGTAGTAAATTTATTCCTTTTAAGTATTATGGTAAATTTATGTAATACTCTGTTATATTATGCCCGCATTGTTCATCATATTTTTATAAGCAAAAGAATCAATAAATGAAATGAGTACATGGAGTACTCAACCCATTATAAGATTAAACTAAATGACATTTACAAACAAGGAAAATGGTTTAAAATCTAATCTACTAACATACAATCAACTCTCTAACTAGTTATCGAAACTAAGCATTCCCACGCCACCAATTTTGCATAATACAACACTTTAACGACCTAATTAATTCTATCATTGAATAAAACTTCATTCCTATTAAGCCAGATCATCCAACAATCTGCAATCCACAACAAACCCCAAAAACCATTGTTAGTCCTACCTTTGAGTCTTCTTCTAAACTGCTTGAGGTTTTTTGCATGTGAATCACCCCATCAAACCAAAGCCATGACAATGTAATCATAAACATGTTCCCATATCTAACTAGAAAAAATACATTTCAAGAATAGACGCACCACTGATTCCTCTTCTTCAAAATAATGAGGACAAACCAAATTGTGATTGAGACTAATCACATTTCTTCTACCTAATTCAACTCTAGTTGGAAGCTTATTAAGCAAAAGTCTCCAACCAAACACAAGAATCTTAATTAGCACCTTCAACTTCCAGAACTCATCAAACTCATGCTAAACCATCTCTTCCACCACATATTCTGAATTCAAAACCTCAGACAGTTTTTGGTAGATTTATTTAATAGAGAAGCCCTTAGGATCCTTGTGTTAGAAAATTAATTTAAATTGAATGGATCAAGGCTAGAATCGTGAATGAAATCACTTTTTTTATAACTATTTCAAGCACTCTCAAATGTCTTAGAGTTGGAATGCAGGAATGCTCAGGATAATTCAGCCTATACTCAAGTTTGCACAAGACCGATGAAAACTATAATGAATGGAAGAGTATTTGGAATTTTAGTGAAGAGAATGTATGTTTTTGTTATGTTTTTCTGAATCTAGAATGAATTATTTATATGCCATATTGGTGTTGTTTCACAAGGTTGTCACCCTTGGTGAAACAACTTCCTTTTACCAAGAGTTACAAGCTTTTGCCAAAAGTTACTTTTACCAAAAGTTATATTGTTTCGCCTACAACATCATTCTTCAAGAGTTGCATACTATCATTCTGCAACACTTCACGAAGTGTTGCCTATTTCCGAATTCAAACCTGTTGCACCACTTCACAAGTGTTGCCTATTTCCAAATTCAAATTTAATCTTTACTTGCATATTTTCTTGTCATTTTGGAACACACTCAACATTATAATTTCTTAATAATTTACAACAATCCCCCACTTGTTCTAATAATGACAAGACCAATTCCAGAGAAGGAGAGGAAAAGAATGTTAATACAACTAAGTATCTTTCGATTTGAACTTAACCTTAGTAAGGATAATGCAAAGTTTAATCGGAATGTTAGGTAGCTATGCTTTTAACCATTATTCTTTGTGATTATACCGGTATTACATTACACACATTCTTTAGTTGTTCTTCGTCTACATCTCTCGCCTAGCATTTTTTATGGCCAAGTGCTTTTCTTGTTTTCGTGAATTTTTCATGAGAGAAACTACAACTTTCACTTTGAGATGGCACCATCTCAAAATTCACATAGGTGAAATTCATTTTGTATCCTTTTCCATGGGACACATACCCTCGATATTGAACTTCATTAAGGGTTTAAATAAAACTCAACTCTCATTTTAAAGGTCAACATTATCACGAAATGTTCGACCAACATCCAAATCAATGACTTGTTGTTACCTATTGAATCTTGAGGTTAATGTTCTACTAATGCAAGATTTGGCTGTCGCCGCTGTAGAAACTCTTACTCAATGAGTTTCAACCCTATGCCACTCGAGGTTGTTTTTACTAAGTCTCTAGCCTGTGGCTTAGTAAATGGATCAAGAAAATTATAGCTCGATCGTATATATGTGAATGATTACATCCTTAATTAATTTTCTCACGAAAAAATGTCTAAGTCCTACTTGCCTAGACTTTCTGTTATACACTTTTTGTATGCTTTAGTTAAAGTGGTTTGACTACTGCAATGTATCAACACCTTTAAAACATTGTCTTTAGCCAATGAAACTTCTAGCAGAAGGTCCCTCCACCATTCAACTTCTTCACTAGCGGAAGCAAGAGCCTCAAATTCTGATTCTATGGTTGAGAGAGTGATCCATATTTGTTTCTTGCTCTTCCAATAAATTGCACCCCCAACTAGTGTAAATATCCACCCAAATGCAGATTTATGATATTCAACACTTGATATTCAACTCGCATCGGTATATTCTTCTAATATGGCAGAAAATCTACCACAATGGAGGCCAAGATTTTTGGTTTTTATAAGATAGCCAAAAATCCTAATGATGGCTTTTCAGTGCTCACCATTTGGATTTCTAGCAAAATATACTCATTTTACTAATTTCAAATGTTATGTCAGGTCTAGTATATTACATGCACTTGCATATTCCAATTGAGTCACAACACTTCCATCATTATTTTGAATTTTGACACTAGGATCAAATGGAGTGGTCACTTCCTTAAAGCGTAAGTGTTTGAACTTATCAAGCACTTTCTCGACATAGTGTGCTTGACTAAGTTCATAACCCCTACTATTTTGCTTTACTTTGATCCCCAAAAGTGTGTCAACTAGTCCAAGATCATTCATCTTGAATGTGGAAGTTAGAAACTTGTTTGTTTCTAAAATTTCATTCATCTCGTTGCTAATGATCAATCATATAATCATATAATCAACATGGATACAAATGAATATCAATATTCTCACACAACTTTGTGTACAAACACTTGTAACAAGAATCAAATAAAGAATGTTTTTAGATAATCATGCATGATGATGCAAGAAGGTTTTAGATGAAGTGAGAGATAAAATTATGAGCAATTTAAAGTAGTATAGTATAAATTACAATGTGAACCTTATTTATGTTTACTTGTCTCAAATCTTCACTTGAATTTATATGCTAAACCTTGTTGATCAACTTCATCATTGATTTGCATGATGATGTTGAACCTTTTCTCCTTTAAATCTTTGTCTTAATCAAAATTGAACTAGATATAAGATGTATTCCTCATAATCTCCCCCTTTTGATAATGAAAAACTCTTTGATTTAGTGTTTTGATAATGATTGAAAACTCTCCCCTAATTTGCGTGTCTCCCCTTAATTGATGAATCTTACAATGACAGTGTCAAACTTTTGATGTCATTGTTTCGGTGCTTGTTTTAATCCATGCAAGGATTTGTCAAACTTGCACACCTTTTGTTCATTTTCACATAACCTTCTAGTTGTTTCATGTAAATCTCCTCATCTAGACCTATATTTTGTAATATCTTTTTGACTTCCATTTAATGAATTATAAGGTTATACAAAGAAACTAATGCAAATAATACTTTAATTGTAGCCATCCTTGCTACCTGTGCATATGTGATGAAATAATCAACAACTTCTTTTTGTCTAAAAACTCATGGCTACTAATCTAGCCTTGTAGTTGTTTAGTATTCCATCACTATGATACTTCCCTTTAGATACCTACTTGCATCCAACGAGTTTTAATCTTTTAGGTAGATTAACAAGTTGACAAGTGTGGTCTGACATTATTGAATCTATTTCGTCTTGGATAACATCCTTCTAAAACAAGGAGTCCCTTGAAGCCACTACTTCCTTGAATATACCAACAACTATAATGGATTTTGAATCAAACCAATTCAAATGACCTTTCTCCAACAAATAGAAAATATATCACTTTCTATTTGCAAATACTTTTAGAAAGTACACACACTTTTTTTACAAATTATGACACCACACACTTGGTGATCAATTACAATATTTAAACAAATTTGAATATATGTTATTCTTGAACCAATTTAAATAGACAATTGATCTTATCTTTCAATTTATAATTCAATAATATATGAACATTAAGCGCTCAAAAATTATTATGAAACTTTTTTGAATGATTTTAAACTTATGCACAAAATTTCAACATTTTTTTGAAAAGAATGAACAGTTAGAAAAATATTTGAATTAATGTGAAAAATTAATAATGAAAAAGGTAATTTGAAAAATAATGTATTTTGCCTTAAATTCATCCTAAGAAATTTCTAGGAATTGATGCAAAAGTTTGATACATTTTCATGAAGGTTTGCAATAGTTTAGAATGACAATGGTTCATGAAAATACATAATTTTGATTTCTGTTCATGACTTGTTAAGTTGTTTAAATGGAAAATCGACTTAACAAGTGCATGGCAAATTTTGAATTTCAAACAATTTTTGTAAATTTCAAATAGCAACAGATTTTGTTAAGTCGGTTAGCCAGATTTGACATAAAAATTTTAACGGATCTGACTTAAAAAGTGCTGACAGCTTTTTAAAATAAACTTTTTATGTCTTTTGTTCTTCTTGCTCTTGAATTTATTTTTCTTTTGAAGTGTAGGACATTCATTCTTAACGTGTCCTATTTCTCCGCATTCAAAGCAAATAACCTTCCTTCTCAGTGCTTCTTTTATACTCATTTCTTTTGCCCATTCATTTCTCAACAAATTTTTTATTTTTTATTTATTTATTTTTTTTGAATTTCTTGATTAGAGCACCATCTCTAAAAACACGATTTATGGTTTGAATTTCAATAATCCATGAAGAATCTTCCTCACAAGATTCTTCAATAGTGATAAACTTTCGGTTTGTATTTTAACAATCCGTGGAAAACCTTCCTCACGAGGTTCTTCAGTTGTCAAAATCTCAATTTTCTTATCCTCCGTGATAAGGTTTTAAAGAATTTCTCATCTCGGAATTCAATAATTACATTAGACTCTAAGTTCAAAAGTGTATATGATTTACTGTTAGGTGCATAGCCTACAAAAGCACATTTGATCCCTCAAAGAGTCGACTTAGTTCTTATAATAAGCTACACACTCCCACACTCTAAAATAATCGATGTTTGGCGCTCTGCCTTTCCATACCTCATATGGAGAAATACCTATTTTCTTCAAATGAATTCTATTCATGACAATTCAGAATGCATTAACATGCAATTTATCATTTCTTGATATGTCTTATTCTTTCTATTTGAAAGTCACTTGAACACTTCAAATAACAAATTAGTTAAACAATTAAGAATTAAATTCACTTTAATTGAACCAGAAAATAATAATTTCATAATACATATATGATAGGTTTTGTTTATACACACAGCAAATAAAATCAACCATTATTTTTCAAAATATTAACCTGTGTATACATTAGTTTTTTAGAGAGAAACTCATTGATGGTTACTATGCATATATCATTTTAAGTATGTTAGAAATAATACCGTATAGAATTTTGAAATGATATATAAAATATTGTATAACTTTTGAAATGATATATGTATGTATTGTTTCAATTTTTATTTTCTATAGTGAAATAATGTTTAGTTTTGAAACGGTACTATATGTATAAATCGTTTCAATATATATAACACTTACAAAACGATACTATATATTTCACTTTTGAAATACTGATACTGAAATACAATAATTAATTTGACACGTAAATATCATAAATACATGTACGACATTCTCATGGAAAGTGAAATCATTCTTACATTTTTGCTACCCACAATGCAAATTATTTTATGTATGACATATTAAAAAAAATTATGATACATATCGATCGAAAATATCATAAAATCACAATATCGGCAACGTCGCTCTGATACCGACTGTTAAATTAATTCTTTTTAAGATTTTAATATTATGATTTTCATAGTGCTCTAATTCTTATGAAAACAATAAGACGTACCCGGATCCATAATACCGATACTTATTGTGCTCTTAATTTGAATTGTTTTCTCCTCTCTTTGATGCTTAAAACTTAAACCTTGATAGCCATTGTTTGAGATACTTATATGATTGTTAGAAAATTAATTTAAATCGAATGGATCGAGGTTGAAATCGTGAATGAAATTACTTTCCTTAGAAGTATTTAATTCACTCTCAAATGTCTTAGAGTTGGAACGCAGGAATACCCAGACTAATTCAGCCTATACTCGAGTTTGCACAAGACCGGTGAAAACTCGAATGTAGGGAAGAGTATTTGGAATTTTAGTGAAGAGAATGTATGTTTTTGTTATATTTTTCTGAATCCATAATGAATTATTTATAGGTCATGTTGGTGTTGTTTCACAAGGTTGCGACCCTTGGTGAAACAACTTCCTTTTACCAAGAGTTACAAATTTTTGCCAAAAGTTACTTTTACCAAAATTTACATTGTTTCGCCTAAAACAACATTCTTCAAGAGTTGCATACTTTCATTCTGCAACACTTCACGAAGTGTTGCCTATTTTCGAATTCAAACCATCTGCAACACTTCACATGTCTTGCCTATTTCTGAATTCAAAATTAATCTTCACTTGCATATTTTATTGTCATTTTAAAACATACTCAAGATTATAATTTCTTAATAATTTACAACACCCTGTACCAAAAAAACTTGTTTTCTTCATCCTGCTTTAGCTCCATAGTCTGCAAGATAGTTTACAACTCATTCCATTGTAACAATCATGCATCTGTCATTTTATCTTCCAATACATGGATATGGCAACTCCGATGATTGTCACACCACACACCCAGTTCAACTAATTTTTCATCTATACACTTTGCACAATCAAAAACATTTAGGGAACAAATTACAACATGCTTCATTCCCAAACCACCTAGATTTCCAAAATTCTAGAGTTTTGTCTGTTGAAATTGTAATTCAGTGTTGTGTCGAAGTCGAAGGTTTATAGGTTTGGTCGAAGTAGTGTATGTTAGTCGAATAGTTGTAATACATTGTAAGTCAGCTGTATTCGACAGAGTCGAATATAGCTGATAAAGAGTTGTGTCGAAATGTAGTTTTGGGCCTGGGCCGTGATGGCTTATATAAAGGGTTTCCTAGTATGTAATTTTTAATACACAGCTTGATACAGTTAATACATTTTTAACAACTCTGCAACATAGTTTTTCTCTCTCTCTCTCTCCCTCTCGTTTTTCTTCTTCTTCTTCTTTACAAATCTCATCTTTCTTGAACCCTAATTCCAACAAATTGGTATTACAGAGCCCGGTTGCGATTGCAATTTTGAGAGAATCAAATGGAAAACGGAACAACATCTACGCAATTTCCAGCAAACTTACCGGTTTTCAAAGGTGAGAACTATCAACGGTGGGTGGCGCAGATGAAGGTCATTTTCAGATTTCAAGATGTTGTTGAAATCATCAATGATGGAGTATCGGAATTGGGGGCAAATGCAGATGAGGCGCAGAAGGCTGTGCACAAAGATCAAAGGAAGAAAGATGGAAAAGCACTGTTTTTTATTCACCAGTGTGTGGATCCAAACGTGTTTGAAAAGATTATTGAAGAAGAATCAGTAAAAGCAGCTTGGGAAAAGTTAAAGAGCTTGTATGGTGGAGATGAAAAATTGAAAAAGGTGAAGTTGCAGACCTTGAGGAAGCAATACGAGATGATTCAGATGAAAGAAGATGAATCAGTCTCGGCATATTGCTCAAGAATCGTGATGTTAACGAACCAGATGAAGGCATGTGGTGAATCACTGACTGATCTGCAAAAGATTGAGAAGGTATTAAGATCTTTGATAGTAGATTTTGATTACTTTGTCGTAACAATAGAAGAGTCCAAGAATCTTCTGAGATGAAGTTAGAAGAACTTCAAGCTTCTTTAGAGGCTCATGAGATGAGATTGAAGCAGAGGAACTCAGAAAGAGAGAAGGTGACTGAAAAGGCGCTGCAATCAAGATTCACCAAGAAATCTGGAAAAGAGAAATCGAAGTAGTCAAAGAATGTTGCTAATGATGAGAAGTCAAGCAAGAAGACTGATTCGACTAAGAAAGACATGAAGGACGTGCAATGTTACAACTGTCATGGTTTTGGTCACTATGCTCGAGATTGCCGAAGAAGAAAGAAGACAAAAGCAAAAGATAGTGATGAAGCCCAACATGCACGAGCTGGAGATAGTGATTCTGATGATGTGCTGATGATGGTCAACACTCAGTCGAACACTGAGCGAACTAACATGTGGTATCTAGATTCAGGATGTAGCAACCACATGACTGGCAATAAAAACTGGTTTACCGACTTAGATGAATCAGTCGAAAAGGTTATAAAGTTCGCAGATGGCAGGCACATCAAATCAGGTGGTAAAGGAGATATTTCGATTGTCAGAAAGGATGGTCGAAGAGCAACTATCACTGATGTACTGTATGTACCAGCAATGACAAGTAACTTGATAAGTGTAGGTCAATTACTTTCAAAAGGCTTCAATATGAAGTTAGAGAAGAATCACATGAAGGTACATAGGGCTGATGGGAAGTTGATAATGAAAGCACCTATAGCAGAAAACAAAACCTTCAAAGTTGAACTCAACACATCAGATCATAAGTGTCTTGCTTCAATGACTGAAGAAGACAAGAATTGGCTATGGCACCACAGGTATGGACATCTAAACTTCAAAAGTTTAGGCATGCTCAACCAGAAAAGAATGGTGTTTGGTTTACCGCAGCTGAAGGAACCAAAGCAGGTGTGTGAAGAATGCTGCAAAGCAAAGCAGGCCAGAAAAGCATTCAAGCATGACTTGCCCATGAGATCAAGGCAAAAACTGGAGCTAGTTCATTCTGATGTGTGTGGACCTTTTGAAGTTAGGTCAAATGGTGGTAAGCGTTACTTCTTAACTTTCATTGATGAATTCACCAGATATATGTGGATTTATATGATTGAAAGTAAGAGTGAAGTATTTAGAAAGTTCAAGAAGTTTAAGTTGCTTGTCGAAAAGCAAAGTGGCTACAAGCTAAAGAAATTGAGAACTGATGGTGGTGGCGAATATGTCTCTCGAGAGTTTGCTAGATTTTGTGAAGAGGAAGGTATAGAGCATGAGGTTATTGCACCCTATACACCTCAACATAATGGAATAGCTGAGAGGAAGAATAGAAGTGTACTGAATATGACGAGAAGTATGTTGAAGGCGAAAGAGGTGCCAAAGAGATTTTGGGCTGAAGCAGCTTCGACAGCAGTATACATTCTGAATAGATGTCCAACGAAGAAGCTAGTCGAGAAGACTCCTTATGAGGCTTGGACAGGGTCGAAACCAAATGTTAGTCATCTTAGAGTTTTTGGATCAATATGCTTCAGGCATGTACCTGAACAATTGAGAACAAAACTGGATGATCGAAGTCAAGCTATGGTGTTAATAGGTTATCATTCGACTGGTGCATACAAATTGTATTCACCAAACGATGATAAACTAGTGATCAGTGGAGATGTTCTTGTGGATGAAAGCAAAGGGTGTGACTGGAGTCAAACTTTAGTTCGACAGGAGTCAGATACAGTCACAGTTGTGTTTGAAGAAGATCAACAAAATGAGGCTTCAACCAGTCGAAGTGAACAGGATAAAGCTTCAACCAGTCGAAATGAAGAACAACCTGAGCAGAATGCAAGAAGATCGAATAGAAGAAGAACTGAGTCGACAAGACTATCTGGATATGAGAGATTTCCAGACCAAGCAGTTGATGCAGATGGTGACTTAATCGAAGAAGCCATGATGATGACTGAAGCAGAACCAATTGATTTGGATCAAGCCATGAGTGATTCAAAGTGGTGTGAAGCTATGAAGGAAGAACTCAAAGCTATTGAGAAGAACAAGACCTGGGAGCTCGTCGAAAGATCCAACAATAAGCCAATTGATGTAAAATGGGTTTATAAGTTGAAACGAAGACCAAATGGTGAGATTGCCAAGTATAAGGCAAGATTAGTGGCTAGAGGTTTTCTGCAGAAACAGGGCATTGACTTCGACGAGGTTTATGCACCTGTTGCAAGGTTGGAGACAATCAGAATTATTGTGGCAACAACTGCTTATCGAGGGTGTAAGATACATCAGCTGGATGTAAAGTCAGCATTTCTGAATGGACCATTAGAAGAAGAGGTCTATGTTACTCAACCACCAGGATTCGACATCAAAGGGCAGGAGTCGAAGGTGTACAGATTAAGGAAGGCTCTCTATGGTTTGAAACAAGCTCCTAGAGCTTGGAATAAGCGAATAGATAGTTTTCTGAATGAAGCAGGTTTCACAAAATGTGTCTCTGAACATGGAGTGTACGTGAATGATGTTGACAGTGTCAGTCGAATCATTCTATGTCTCTATGTCGATGATTTGTTAATCACAGGAGCAGACGAAGCTGAGATAAAGAAAGTCAAGTCGAAGCTAATGCAGGAGTTTGAAATGTCCGACCTTGGGAAGTTGTCATATTTCTTAGGGATGGAATTTAAGGACACAGGTGAAAGAATATTTCTGCACCAGAAGAAGTATGCTCAAGATATCTTGAAAAGATTCAAGATGAGCAACTGTAATCCAGCAACCACACCATTAGAAACTGGCGCAAAGTTGAAGAAAGAAACTAATGATGAGTTTGTAAGTGCAACTCTGTACAAACAAATCATTGGTTCCTTGAGATATTTGTGTAACACTAGACCTGATATATGTCAAAGTGTTGGAGTGTTAAGTCGATTTGTGGAGAAACCCCAAGAATGTCATCTCATTGCTGTGAAGAGGGTGTTGAGATACATAAAGGGAACGGTTGATCATGGTGTGTTGATGCCAAGGAAGTCGAAAGATAATACAAAGGCAGAAGTCTATGGGTTCACTGATTCTGATTTCAGCGGAGATCAAGACGAAAGGAAAAGTACTGCAGGCTACATCTTCATGATCGAAGGAGCCCCAATATCTTGGAGCTCAAGAAAACAAAGCATTGTAGCTTTGTCCTCATGTGAAGCTGAATATGTAGCTGCATCATATGTTGCGTGTCAGGCAGCATGGATCGAAATGTTGCTTGAAGAACTCAAGGTAATGGAATCGAAGAAAGTAAAGTTACTTGTAGACAACAAGTCAGCTATCAACCTGGCGAATCATCCAATGAGCCATGGTCGAAGCAAACACATTGAGAGGAGGTATCATTTCCTGAGAGATCAAGTCAACAAAGGGAAGCTGGAACTGGAGTATTGCAAGACAGAAGTTCAACTAGCTGATATACTCACCAAACCTCTGGGAAGAGTCAGATTCGACGAACTGAAGAGAAGCATCGGGATGAGAAGTCTCGACAACATGAATTAGGGGGTGTGTTGAAATTGTAATTCAGTGTTGTGTCGAAGTCGAAGGTTTATAGGTTTGGTCGAAGTAGTGTATGTTAGTCGAATAGTTTTAATACATTGTAAGTCAGCTGTATTCGACAGAGTCGAATATAGCTGATAAAGAGTTGTGTCGAAATGTAGTTTTGGGCCTGGGCCGTGATGGCTTATATAAAGGGTTTCCTAGTTTGTAATTTTTAATACACAGCTTGATACAGTTAATACATTTTTAACAATTCTGCAACATAGTTTTTCTTTCTCTCGCCCTCTCGTTTTTCTTCTTCTTCTTCTTTACAAATCTCATCTTTCTTAAACCCTAATTCCAACATTGTCATTCCGAATCATTCCTCTTATGTTGATAGCAAACCAATTTTATTCTTCAAGTTGTGATGAGCTTACCACTTTTAGATTCCTCCACCGTTCTACCACTCATATTGTTTAGACCTTATATTACTTTCCTTTTAATATCACCATATCTAAATGCTAACCGACCTTTCCAAATAGACTCATTATATTTATATTGATTAAGTTGTTTTATCCTATGTGTGACTTATATGCCAGCTGAATATAACATTGATAGGTTATGAATCAACCATGGGGTAAATTACCTAGTCAAAATGTATATTATGGAGTAAATGGATGGTATACATAGGGAGTGGGTGTAGACTTTATATCTTACATGAATAGTACGATGTAAACACAATTTTCAGATATTTGAACGTCAAATATTTATGACATTATCGTCCAAACTATTCATATTCCCATAGACTTAGACCTTTTAAAAATGTTATTCATGTATGAAAATAATAAAGGAAGAAATATGAAGAATTTTGGAATTTGAGAATTTAGGGTTCTAAAACTTAGTTTTTGATTAATTGATTTTCAAATCTTTGTTTATTAGAATTTATTTTTAGTTTTTTTAATTTTTTTTATAAATTTAAATATGTGATTAATGACATGACATAAGAGAAATACATGTGAAAGATGACAAATAGCTGCATAAGCGATATATTATTAAAAAAATCATTAATTTTGTGTACAAATATGTGAGAGAATGTTTTTTATGATTTTGAAATAGTATGATTTTGAAATAGAATAAATATATCTATGAATGAGATTAAATAGATTGACCAAAACTGTAATTATGTTTATTAATTAAAAAATTTAACACATTTTTTTACAACTCAATCGATGCATTTTTTTCATCCTTTGTATTCTTTAATTAATAAAATTGTAGGTGTATACTAATAAAATATTGAATTCTTTAATAAATAGTATGCATAAAAGGAAACATTAATCTTATAACATGAACAATAATTTTATTCTTATATATGTGTGATCTGGATAACACTGGGAAAATTCAATAATATTTATTTACTTTATTCTTTAAGTACTAACATCATGATTTACAAGAAAATTACATGTTAAAAGTTAATTTCTTTTTTTTTTTGGGTTTCTTTTTATTCTTTTGTACACAATAACATGTCTTCCGAACACACATGGAAACATCAAGAGGGAAGCACATCATTGTAGGACAATCTTTGTCAGTAGTGCAGTACTTAAGACCTATGATGTTAAATAAGAAGAAAAAAAATATTACGAAAAAGAATGAATAATTATGTATATGATAAACAACACAATATAAAATAGATGAGGAAAAAACTTACGGTAGCTAGTTACAAGAAAATTTAGAGAAAGAAATATGATTAAAAAATAAAAGAATTTCTGAATTTTAACCATAAAGTTTCTCATTTGCACATAATAAATAAGAGTTTGGTTTGATCACTTTATAAGTGAAAACCCCTCTTTTATAAATTAAGGATTACAATTAAATGTCTCTTAGGTCACAACAATGTTTAATGTATATATTTTTAACGCACAACTAATCATCCAACCTTAGTAAAATTCTCCAATAAAAAATCTTGATGATTGTTAAAGGTCATTTTTCTTTTTCTATTTACTAAAATTTAAACATATTTTTATTTATTTATCTTTTACCCTTTCAACATAGAACCAATAAAAAGTTTTATTTATATATATATATATATAAGAATTGGAAAAGATAAAAATAATACTTGGTAAAGTAATTCGACTTAAAAAATTATAATTTATAATACTCAGATATCCCCCAATAATCTACCTATTTGCAAAAGAAAGCTAACACAAAATAAATGTCGCTTTAAATTTTTATAGTAAAATTAATTAGGTAAGATGTGACACGCTTTTAATTTCAAAGAAAGAAGATGTTGATAGATTTAAGAAGGCTTATGTGGGAGTTATTCTACAATCTGGAATGACTTACAATATCCGTACTAGCTTGGAGTTGGAAGGGTATTTTACGATCAGAGTTACGCCACTTGGATCCAACCTTTGTCTATTGGAAGAATCTGAGCCGGGAGAGATTAAAGATTTAATTAGGGAAGCTGAGAATTGGTGGAGACAGTGGTTTTCGGAGATTAAGGAATGGAATGAAAACATAGTGGACAAAGAGAGAGTAACGTGGTTAAGATGTTATGGAATTCCATGCCAGACATGGAATTTATCCTTCTTCGAAGTTCTTGCGAAAACGGTAGGAAGATTCGTCTGTGCGGATGATAACACGCTCAAGGGAGAATGTTTGGATGTTGCAAGGTTTATGGTGAAAACTTATTGTGCGGTGGTTATCAATGAAACCTTCAAAGTCCAGATTAATGGTGTGGTTTTTAACATTAAAATGTGTGAGGATTTTCATGGACCGTTGCGTATTGTTTTATATAACAAAGAGTTACCAGTCAAGCAATCTGATTCCTCATCGGAATCTGAATCCAGCTGAAGTCATTTTGATGGGGAGGAAGAAGGTTCCGAAGACAGGGAGGAAGACGATTTAGAAGGGAGAAGCAACGTTAGAGAGGAAGAAGAAGAAGAGCCAACTCCGGCAACCTCTTCGACGAAGGACAAACTGGTTCGGGTTGCGGGGAATTCCAACGACTTCGAAAATCAAAAAAGTTGTTCAGAGCAGGTGGTAGATGATTCTGTTGATGGGACCTACTTAGTAGGTGACGCAGTCGAGACAACCAATAATCACCTTTTAGCAGAAAAGTTTCTAGAAAAAAGGAATGGATCAGAAGTTATGGTAGCTGAGAAAATGTTATCTTTGTCTTTGGTGGACTATACTTTTAAGGTTGTTTCTGTTCCCAAGGATGCGGCAAAAAAGAAGGCAACTTTTAAAAAGGTGAGAATGAAAAAGGTTTCTGATGTTATTGGGCCGTTGTGTAGGAAGCCCAAAGCAAAAAGAAAGGTCGATCGGGTTGTTGAGAAACGGAGTGAACAGGTGGAAGACTCGATTGAACAATTCTCGAATCCTTCCTATTTTGAGGTTTTAGGAAAAATCCCTAATTCCTCCCAAAACGCTAAATCTCAACCGAATCCAGTTATCAGGCTTGAGGATTCGAATAATTTCTCTGCAGACGCAGTTCTCTGTTGTGACCAAATTTCTGATTCCGACGTCAGGTGTTGCAATCAGAAATTCTGGGAGATCGTAGAATCCAAGGTGGGAGATAGAATTTGGGGAGCGATTTCTGAATTAGGGGTAAAGAAGGGAGAATCGTCCAGGTTGAACTCAGATGATATTATTAGACAGATTGAAGACATGGAAGAGGAGGATAGAAGAAGAAATTTGGGTCAGAAGGAGTCTAACAAGTATAATCAATGATTATTGGATCTCTTAATATCAGAGGGAGTGGTTCTTTTTCTAAAAGGAGAAGAATTAGTAACATCATTTCCAAAGGTAACGCTGATGTTTTTTACATTCAAGAATAAAAAACTTGCAAAGTTGATGAGTCTCTCATTTTTAGCTTGTGGAGTCAAGGAGATGTGGGTTGGTCTTTTTCCGGTTCGAGTGGTCAATTAGGAGGTTTAATTACTCTATGGAAGGTAGAAACTGTCAATGTGTTATGTTCTTTTAAAGGTGTTGGTTTTCTGGGAGTTAAATTAGTTTGGAATAATGTTATCTTCTATGTTTTTAACATTTATTCTGGGTGTGAATTAAGTGAAAAAAGAAAATTGTGGGGGGAATTTAGTAGACTGAAATCTATCCATTCAGATGGGAAATGGATTTTGGGAGGAGACTTTAATGCAACGGTGGCAGCTTCTGAAAGAAAGGGTAGATCCTAAGCTACCATAAATACAGAGATGACAGAGTTTGGAGATTTTATCGCTAGCTTAGGGGTGGTTGATCTTCCCATTTCTGGTAGAAAATTTACTTGGTACAGTGGTGACGGCAAATCTATGAGTCGGATTGACAGATTTTTGATTGAAGATGATATTATTCAGAAATGGGGTATGGTGGACCAAATTATTGGTCACAGGAACATTTCGGATCATTGTCCGATCTGGGTGAAGATTAAATCGATAAATTGGGGTCATAAACCTTTCAAAAGTAATGATAGTTGGTTCGAGCATCCTGACTTCTATAATTTCGTGGAGAAGGAATGGAATTCTATGAAGATTGTGGGAAGAAGTGACTTTGTAGTCAAAGAGAAGTTCAGGATCTTAAAAAATAAAATCAGGCTTTGGAGAGACCAAACTTTTGGTTGAATAGACTTGAAAGTAGAAGAGGATGTGGAAGATCTGAACAAAGCAGATTTGCTCCTCTCTTCTGTGAGCAACAATGAGATTGAAGAGATTATTTCTGAAAGAGCAGCGAAGTGCAAATCCTTTTGGAGAAGGTTACATCTTAAGGATAACTTGCTTTTCCAGAAATCCAGAAGGAGATGGTTAAAAGAAGGGGATTCTAATTCTAGACACTTTCATCAATGGATAAGAGGCAGACAAAGAGGGAAATACATAGGTAGATTGGAAACAACACAGGGGACGGTGGATTCGGTGGAAGGAGTGAAGGCAGAAGTTCTCAGGTATTTTAAAAGTGCGTATTCAGAACCTTTGTTGCAGCGCCCTGTTTTGGTTGATTGTTTGTTTAGCAGACTCTCAGATGAGGAAGCTTCCCACTTGGAGAGGTCGTTCACAGAAGAAGAAATCAAGTGTCCAGTCTGGAGCTGTGATGGTAATAAAAGCCCTGGACCTGATGGTTTTAATCTTAATTTTATTAAGAAGTGCTGGAGCTTTTTGAAAACTGATATTTACAGTTTGGTCAAAGATTTTTACGACAATGCCTTTCTCCCTAAAGCTGTGACGTCTGCTTTTATTACTATCATTCCTAAAGTAGACAACCCTTTAAGTCTTGGTGAATTTAGGCCGATTTGCTTAGTAGGAAGCCTTTACAAGATCATTTCCAAACTCCTCGCTATTAGGCTGAAAGAGGTGATTGGTAAAGTCATATCTCCTTGCCAGACAGCTTTTGTGCCCGAGAGAAATCTCTTGGATGGTGTGGTGATAGCCAACGAAACGGTGGATTTGGCTACTAGAAATGTTAAAGATTGTATCCTCTTCAAGGTGGATTTTGCCAAAGCTTATGATTGCGTAAGTTGGCAATTTCTTCGTTCTATGCTAGTAAATCTGGGATTTGGAATCAGATGGAGAAAATGGATGGAAGCCACTATATTCAAAAGCTTTTTATCTATCCTTGTTAATGGTAGCCCGACCCTCGACTTTGAAGCCGAAAGGGGTCTGCGTCAGGGGGATCCTCTAGCCCCTTTTCTTTTCTTAATGGTTGCTGAGGGTCTGAAAGGTCTGATGTCTAAAGCTGTCTCGATTGGCAACTTTAAAGGTTTCAAAGTCGGAGGAGATGTTTCAGTGGATATGATCCAATATGCTGACGATACTCTCATCATGGGAGAGGGTACTTGGAGCAATTTGTGGGCTATTAAATCAATCTTGAGGGGTTTCGAGTTGATATCGGGGCTGAAGGTTAACTTTAACAAAAGTAGAACTATTGGGCTGAATGTTAGTTCGCATTTCTTGCAGGCTGCTTCCTTCTTCTTATCTTGTAAGATTGATAAAGTTAATTTCACCTTCCTTGGAATCCCGATTGGCTTCAATCCTAGAAGGATAAGTGGTTGGAATCCTTTAGTGGACAAGATCAAAAGGAAGCTAAATTCTTGGAGTGCTAAAGTCTTAACAATGGCTGGTAGGATTACTCTCATAAACTCTGTGCTGTCGAGCTTACCTACCTTCTGGTTCTCTTTCTATAAGGCTCCTAAGGCGGTTCTTCAGAAAATCGACAAGTTCAGAAGCAGATTTCTCTGGGGAGGTAAAGAGGATAAAGATAAAATCCATTGGATCAATTGGGAGAATTGCTGCAGATCGAAGAATAAAGGAGGGCTAGGAATTAGAAAAATGGAAGAGTTCAACTTGGCTTTATTAACCAAATGGAAGTGGTGGATAGTGGCGGATAAAGTCTCTCTGTGGAAAGAAGTCTTATCAGCTAGATATGGAGCAATTCAAAACCATGTTCTAGAGGATAATTCGAACCATGTTGGAACTTAGCCTCAATGGTGGAAAGACTTGATTAGCAGCGGAAAGATTCTTTCTAACTTAAGTTTTTGTTTTGCAGAAAAAGTTCTCTATCAGTTGGGAGGAGGAACGTCTGTTCCTTTTTGGACTGCCAATTGGTCGAATGGTCAGATCCTAGCTAACCAGTTTGAAGACCTTTATAACGTCAGCTCGTTGAAGGAGGCGAAAGTGAGTGATATGGGGCACATTGATTCTGAACGTTGGAAGTGGGGCAACTTTGGTCTGTCAACTATCTTTCAACAGCAGAACAGAGATAGAATTGAGGAGCTGCTGAAAATTATTGGTTCTTTTTCTCCAGTCTTGGGTAAGAGGGACTTAATCTCTTGGAACAAAAAAGATGAAGACTTGTTTAGTGTCAAGGAGGTCTATTTATCTCTGATGGATAATCAAGGAATTAGGAATGGTTTTTCTTCTTCTGACCCTTCTTTCTATTTAGCTTTCTCTTTGTTATGGAAGCTCAAAGCTGTCCCAAAACTTTTGTGCTTCGGCTGGTGATTGCTTTAGGGAAGAATGGCTATGAAGACGGAACTCATCAAGAGGGGAATTACTGTGAACCCACGCTGCATTTTTTGTAATGGAGAGGAGGAAGATTTTCATCACTTATTCTTTGCTTGTGATCCGGTTGTGTCGGTTTGGGACAGAATTGGTGACTGGTGTATCTTTGGGAGCTTTTATGAAGGCAACATTTTCAACTTCTTTTTAGATTGGGGTGGATTGGGTCGATCAAGAGAAGGGCAGCCGAGGTTAGGAATTATTTGGCTTATCATAGCTTGGAGTATCTGGAACTGTAGAAATTCCATCATTTTTTAAAGCAAAATCTTTAACTTAGATGAGCTTTGTTGGAGTATTAAAATTAATGCCTGGAAGTGGTTTAGGGGGAGTGAAATTTGCTATCCCAACTCTGATTTTCTAGCTTTTTGTATGGATCCTTTAAAAGGATAGCCAGATCAGAGTTGGTAAAAAATCTCATCGTTTGGATACTAGTCTTACTTTGTATAGTTATTCTCTAATTTTAACACGTTTTGTGTTCTTATATTAATGCAATGGCTTTAAGAAAAAAAAAGCGGCAGTAATTTTCCACTTTTTTTTTAACAAAAATGGTGTGTCCCATATATTTTTATATTTATATTAAAATTAAATTACTTTTCACCATAGTCTATAAAAGTAAGGCATTTCGTTACGGTTGATACTATAAACAGTGGTGAAAAGTATTACTTATATATAAGTGAAACTTTCTCATTAATGTACAGAACAGCCGCAACTCCCCTAATGAAAAACTCTAACGTCTCTCTCACGCCTTATCTCAATCTCTATTAACGTTTGTACATAACTCCAACATATCTTCTCCAACTCGTATGAATCAAGGAAAGTTGTCAGAAAACATGCAACACAAAAACACCAAACTCATTTCTTTCACTTCCTCTTCACATTTCAGGTACATGAGACTTTTCCACCATTCATATTTTCTTGTTGTAAGTGATTGATAACATCATTTTATGGTAGTTCTATGTTGTGTGTGTTTTTCTTCCTCTTCCTTTTCTGTTATCAATCAATTATAGGTTGTATGTTATTCATTTTTTGATTGGTTATTTTGTAGTTTTTGTTGAGGTTATGATAGAAACTCCGGAAAAACGTATAGAAAGCGGTAATGTATTGAATAAAGTAATTGGATGTGAATGATTACAATTCAACCAGAGTCACAAACTCCGACCAGAGAATATGTTCTCCTTAATCTAATAGCCAATAATACCTCCCCCACTCCCCACTAATCATACTTTCTTATAGACAATCAAACAGAGCTATAGCAGAATGAATCCCACGTTCTGTAACCACCTACCCCCACTTCTCTAAGGATCCACATCCTGTAACTGCTTACCCCCACTCTTTCTCTTTCTTCTAGAATATACCTTCCAAATAATGGGCCTTGGTGGAACCACCCCAATATCAATATTAGGCTCAACATTAATAGACTTAGAGGTTCTATCACTTCCCCCTCCATCACTAACAGCCTTGTCCTCAAGGCTGACTTGCGGAAACTGGCTCTTCAACGATTCCTCATCCTCTCATGTCGTGTCATCTTCAGCCCTACCTTTCCATTTAACCAGCCACTGTTTTCTCACCTGATCCCCCACCATGACTTCTCTAGATGCTAACAGCTGCTCAGGGCACTCAAACTCTTCGGATTCGACCTTCATTCCTTCAGGCAGCTTTGGCTCAGCAGTGTAGTTCCCAATGGCCTTCTTTAATTGGGATATATGAAAAACCGGGTGAACTCGTGCATCATCAAGCAGTTTTAATTTGTAAGATACAGCTCCAATCCTTTCCACCATAACGAATGGTCCAAAAAATCTAGGTGCCAGCTTCTGATTTATCCTCCTAGCCACAGCTTGTTGCCGATGTGGCCTCAACTTGAGAAAGACCCACTCTTCTACCTTTAAGG
Organism: Lathyrus tuberosus; assembly: GCA_022829125.1. Classification (NCBI taxonomy): domain Eukaryota; kingdom Viridiplantae; phylum Streptophyta; class Magnoliopsida; order Fabales; family Fabaceae; genus Lathyrus; species Lathyrus tuberosus. Next base: position 1,223,073 of record JALAZF010000185.1, read on the forward strand.
ATATATCTTTTCTCTTCTTGTTGGCATACTTTTTCATTTCCTCCTGTGCTCTAATCAGATGATGTTTCAATTGTCTCACTGCCTCATCCATGTCCACTAATTCTTCAGACACTGCTGCCACTTTAGTTTCTCCTTGTGTGTATCTCACCATCAGAGGTGGCTTCCTTCCATAAATTGTTTCAAAGGGCGTCATCCCTGTTGACACATGAAATGTTGAGTTATACCACAGTTCTATCCAAGGTACCCACTGAACCCAAGTTTTGGACTGTTCCGATGCAAAGCATCTTAAGTATGCTTCTAAGCAACAGTTAACTACCTCCGTTTGTCCATCTATCTCGGGATGATAGGACGAACTCATCTTCAAAACTGTACCCTGCAAACGGAACAATTCTCTCCAGAACATGCTGATGAATAATGGGTCTCTATCACTTACGATGGATTGAGGAATTCCATGTAAACACACAATTTCTTTGGCAAACACTTCCGTTATTTTTCTCGCTATATAAGGGTATTTAAGGGGGATAAAATGACTATACTTGGACAATTTATCCACCACAACTAACACTGCTTCATATCCCTTAGATTTCGGCAACCCGGTGATAAAATCTAAGGATGAGTCCTCCCATACTCGTGAAGGAATGGGCAACGTCTGAAGAAGCCCAGGTAGTGAAGCAGATGAATATTTTTGGCGTTGGCAAACATCACAGCTCTTGACAAATTCCTGCACAGTTTTTTTCATTCCTATCCAATATAGGTTTCCTTCTACTCTTCTATATGTTCTGAGGAATCCGAAATGACCTACTATTGGTGTTTAATGAAACTCCGCCAATAACGTGGGAATGCTAGTGGATTTAAAGGATAACACCAGAGGATTTTTGTAGAGTAGAACACCATCTTTCAAATTGAACCGTGAATCAGAATTTGTGTTATTTTGAACATCAACAATAATTTGTTGTAAAGACGGATATAATTAAACTTCTTGTTGTATCTTCTGTTCCTGCAACCACGCGGGAAAGAAAACAATATTTCTTAAGTAGCCTTCATCACGCCGTGACAACGCGTCTGCTGCCTTGTTCTTTGGACCAGGTTTATACACCACTTTAAAGTGGTATCCCAACAGTTTAGTGTAGCGTACGATTTTTGTCGGTGACGCGACCACCTTATCGCCATGGGTTTCTCCTCACTACAATGGTGGGAGTGGGGTGCTACTTTCTGATTTCTTATTCATTATGATTGATGTAAAAATCTGAATATAGATAGGTTGGGGTTTTATGGGGTTTTGGGTTTATGATGAATTCTTGATGAAATAGATAGAAAGTGATGAATTTAGGATGTATGTTTTGATTTAGAATGATGTATGTATGAGGGTAGATAAAGTGTTGGGTTTTTATCCATGTGTTTGTTGATTGTTTGGTGTTTCCGGTGAGAAGTTGGAGTTACGTGTCGGTGATAATAAAAATGCTCGAATTGTGTAAATTGTTTGGTTGAATTGTGATTTTTAGTGTTATAAGAGTTTTTAATGAATGTGTATTGTTGTATACTGATGTAGAAATCTGAGTTCTGTGATAAAAGATATATGAGAATGTTGGGATGGGTTAAATAAGTGATTTTTCGCACAAAAATATAGCAGAAAAGTGATTCTGTAACAGAGTAACCGGTTACCCTAATGCAGTAACCGATTACCCTGGGACAGATTTGTTTAACAACTTCAAAAATTCATAACTTGAGCTTCGGGCGTCCATTTGACGCGCCGTTCGAACCTGTGGAAAGCTAATACAATGTACTTTCTTGTAAAAATGGTTTCAAGTCCTGAAATTAAAATTAACTAGTGTGTAATGAGGTTTTATGGTGTTAGTGTAAGATGTCAGTGTCGGTGTTTGTTGAAAAAATTTGAAAATTTATAACTTTAGTTCCGGGAGTCCGATTCGCGCGCCGTTTGAAGCTGCGTGAATCTGAGATAATGTAATTTCATTTAATACTAGTTTCATGTTGCTGGAAATAATTTATATGACATGCATTAATGTTGGAAGGTGTGTAATTGTATGTTGAGCTAATGATGTTTTGCTATAAATGATGAAACTTGCGTGTTATTGCTACGATACTACCGTGATGTTATTGATGATACTGTTGTAATATTATTGATGACAGTGTGATGATGTTTTAATGATGTGCATGTTTAATATATACATGCTATGTGATGACGATTATGTGTTGATGATTCTATAATGATGATTTTTGACGTGTGTTAGTGATGCTAAACTATGATGCTATGATGATTTAAATTGATGATGTGCATGTTGATGTTATACATGCTACGTGAAGTCTTATGATGAATTTTTATGAATGATGATGCAACTTTGACGAGCCATGATGGTGATTATTATGACATTTTTCATCATGCATTCATAACATATTTTAGGACTTCGGTCCATTGACGATGTTAGGACTTCGGTCCAGTGATGATGTTAGGACTTCAGTCCAGTGGTGGCTTCAATCCCATTATGTGGATTGAAGTGTTTATGACGTGCTTCGGTTCCTATACGGGAATCGATCCTATTGGTGGGGATCTTTGGAGGGTGATGACCCAGTGTCCATCAAATATGATGTTTTGGTACCACATGCATGCGTCTATGTGTTTGCATTCATATTAAGTGGCATTGCATAATTATGACTTAAGTGATGTTTTGGTGACGATGTGAACTAAATGACATTTTGTGAATGATGATCGATGATGTTGTGATTTAAAAATGATGTTGTGATGATAATAATGACTGTTGTCCTATTTATATATTTTCTTTATATCTCGTATAATGAATTGTGATTACTCACCTTGCCTGCTTGGAAATGTTGCCTCTATGGTGGGTAACTTGCAGGTGATAAAGATTAGCTTGTAGACGCATGAAGATTTAGCTTTGGAGTTATTTTACTCTATTTCTGTTAATAATAGATGTGTCTTGCTCTGATATGTAACATCGGGTGGGGAACACTTGAGTTGAAGTTGTGTTGTTTTATAAAACATATTTTATTAGTTTTCTACATGTTGAATTTATTTGACGACGACTTTTGACAATGACTAAAAGGTCTTTATGTTTGATGAAATAAATGAAGTTATTTTAAGATTATGATTCCGCTGCGAAGTTTGAATTTTATTTATTGATGTTATCGAAGAAATTATTACTATAAATGTTTGAAAACCCGTGTTACGGAGCAGGAAGTTTATTATGATGTTTTTATGAAGCATGTGGCACCCTTTTTTGGTGATTTTACTCTGATTTACTTATGTATCATTGTCGTGAATATTCTTTGGGTAGAAGGGTGTTACACTCATCCTATATGTGGTTATCCACAGGTTGTTAGCAATAGGTTCTGCTTTTATACTTGATGGTGTTTATCTGTTGTGGGTTTGGAAAGTTTCTCCTTTGGGAGGTTTTTTGAGAGAGAGAGAGAGAGAGAGTGAGTTTTTGATGATTTTGGTGAGGTACGGGAACTCAGTTTTGATTGGTGTGAAGGTACTTGACCTAGAGTTTTTGATTTGTATGCTCGCTAAGAATTCGCAATCTTATGCCTACGTATTCCCGTTTAAAGAAACAGGGAAATCAGAGCAATCGTAGTTCCTCCTATTCTATGGGAGGAAAAAGATGTTTTGGTGTCTTGTTCAAAGCCCAAAATTGAAGCTAAAAGGTTTATTTGTGACTTGTTCAAAGCCCAAGCTTGAAGCTAAAAGGTTTGTCTGAGAGAGAATTTGTCATCTCTAAAGGGAGACATCTTGTCTGTTTATCAGAACTGTTGGGTGATTGTTTATAAAGGAAAATTACTTTACCTAGGATATGAGAATCCAGCAATGCCATAATTTCCTTTATGAGGGATTTTTCCTGAAGGAGAAAACTTTAACTTAGTATTGAGCAATGCCATTTTTCCTTAGGAGTTTTTCATGCTAAGAGAGGGACATTGGTGTGGATGTAAATAATCCAGAGGCTTGCCACTTACAACAATTAGATGAAAGAGGAAGTTTATCAGGATAAGAGATGGACGACAACTTGGATATTTGAATCAACAAGTGTGCCCCTTACAGTAGTCATCTGGGATTAGGGTTTGTTTGATTTGTTTGTTTTGATGTGTGATAACACAGAGAAATGTCTTCCTACAGAGAGATTTTGTTTTCCTCTGAGGGGATGTTGATTTTTGCGTGCCTTGATCAAAGCCCAAGGTTGAAGCTAAGAGAGTGATTGACTCCACTGGGGAAGTCCTTATATAAAGCCTAAGAGGAGGCTGGAAAAGGCTGACTTAACAAGAGAGTGTTTATGTGTCTTGTACAAAGCCCAAGATTGAGGCTAAAAAGAGACTGACTCTTTTGGGGATATCATCATACAAAGCCTAAGAGGAGGCTAAAAGTTGACTTTTCCGGGGAAATATTTTGTATGTCTTGTACAAAGCCCAAGATTGAGGCTAAAAGAGGAAACTGACTCTACTGGAGAGTATGATTTGCCTTGTCCAAAGCCCAAGATTGAGGCAGAAAGAAGATTGACTCTTTTGGGGATATCATTATATAAAGCCTAAGAGGAGGCTAAAAGTTGACTTTTTCGGAGAAATATTTTGTCTGTCTTGTACAAAGCCCAAGATTGAGGCTAAAAGAGGAAACTGACTCTACTCGAGAGTATGATTTGTCTTGTACAAAGCCCAAGATTAAGGCTGAAAGAAGATTGACTCTGTTGGAGAGATTTATACGGTGTCTTGTACAAAGCCCAAGATTGAGGCTGAAATGAGACTGACTCAACAAGAGGGTGTTTTATTTGGTGTCTTGTACAAAGCCCAAGATTGAGGTTGAACGATGTTGACTCTACTATTGAGAAGATATTTATGAGTGTCTTGTACAAAGCCCAAGATTGAGGATGAAAAGAGAATAGACTCTGCTTAGGGATATTAATTCTCAAAGCCTAAAAGAAGGCTAGGAGGAATTGACTTCGCTGGGGAAAATATTTATCCCGAGCTTAAGAGAAGGTTATGAAGATTTTGACTTTGTTGGAGAAATTTTATATATGTCTTGTACAAAGCCCAAGATTGAGGCTAAAAAGATGACTGACTCAACAAGAGAGTGCCTATATGGTGTCTTGTACAAAGCCCAAGATTGAGGCTAAAAAGATGACTGACTCAACAAGAGAGTGCTGAAAAGGTGATTGACTCAACAAGAGAGTGCTTTTATTTTGTACCATTGAATCAACAAGAGAGTGTGGAAAGGTTATTGACTCAACGAGAGAGTACTTTGTTTGTCTTGTACAAAGCCCAATATTGAGGCTGAAAAGGGTTAACTCAACAAGAGATTATTTTAAGAAAGAAGATGGACTCAACAGAAGGGTGTTGTTGGGGCTAATTCTGCTGAGGAAAATCAGTATACAAAGCCTAAGAGGAGGCTGGCTTCTGCTGAGGATTATTGAGATCCAGAGGCAGGTCCAAGTTGGGGGATCAACTCTTGCTGAGGGTTACAGGAGAGTTGAGATATAAAATGCCTTGAGGTTCTGATTTGGGATAGTGTTATACTGATGATAAGCTGACCTTGGCTGGGGAAATTTAAAGTGAGAGTTTAAAGATTGAGTTTTGAAAACCTATAGAGGTTTCAACTCTACTAGAGATTGGTTAAATGACCAGGGTTTCTTCCTGTATTTGTAGGAAACTTGAGAATGTCTTTGAGATCCAAGAGGGGATTAGACTATCCAAGTCTACTGGTATGGAAGAGTTTATCTTTGTATGATGCCCAAGAGGAGGCAGGTGTTTTAAGGGATGAGAATCAACCCTTAATTGATTTAAGGTTTTGACTCTTTGGAAAGACTGCTCTAACAAAGGATGACTAAGTTCTGTCTTATATCTTTAAGAGGTCTTCAGGGTCCTTGTACTAACCCCAAGAGAAGGCATGAGAACTTCTAAGAAGCCGAAGGGTCCTTGTACAAAGCCCAAGAGGAGGTTGGGATGCTTTTAGGAAGCTTGTGGGTCCAAACTTAAGAAGAGTTCAAGAAAAGTTTCACCGGGAATAATCTTTTCTTTAGTGAACAGTTCTAGGGTTTGAAGAAATTCAAGAGAGGTTTCACCGGGAATTAATCCTCTCTGGCGAAATGAATTTCTTTGACAATTTTCTAATAGTGATAGTCTGAGAAAAGTTTCACCGGGAATAATTCCTTTCTCTTTGTTCCATATTGTATAAGCCCAAGAGAAGGCAAGATTGTATCTGGAATTCCTAATGGGGAACTAGTTTTGACTGTTGAAAGAGTGACCACTGGCTTTATCTAGTTCTAGACCTAATTGTCAGGGAAAACTCTAAGCAGATAATATACAGGCATATATGTATAGATGAAATATATACTGTATGTAAAAGAGAAGGTAGAAGGACTTACAGGTGAGCAAGCTTCCAGCACAAAAAAAAAAAAAAAAAAAAATATATATATATATATATATATATATATATATATGTGCAAGTATGTAAAAGAAAGCTGATAAAAACTTACAGACGAGCAAGCTTCCATTGTAACAGTTGTATGGTTAGTTGTTCAAGAAATTAAAGAAAGTTTTGATAACAACTATGGATTTGAACCTAAATCAAAAGGGAAGTTGTTTTTGAAAAGAAGATTGGGGCTTATACTCAAGGAGAGGCCCAGATGAAAAACAGTAATCGCACCGTTGATCTGAAAATTGTATTGGGACTTATACAATGACTGAGGCCCAAATTAGGTTTTCTGTACAAGAGGGATTGGGTATTACACTCTATTAGAGGCCCATAAGATTATTTTTGTACAAGGGATGGGTCTTACAACTCAAGGAGAGGCCCACGGAAATACAGTGATCGCACTGTCGTTTTGAAAACTGTACTGGGACTTATACAACGACTGAGGCTCAAAAATTATTTATGTACAAAGGGGTTTGGGTCTTACACTCTATTAGAGGCCCAAAGTGTTTATTGAAGAAGTTTTGTGAAGGTGAAAATAATCAAAACCCTAATTTGATTTTAAAATGTATTTTAATTGAATAAAAATTCAATTAAAATTATCAAAATTATCAAACATGTGTGAAAAACAAGTTGTGATCTTGGATTAATGTTTTAAAAATCATGCTTCATTCATAGAATAATTTGAAAATCATTTGAATTTGCAAAATCAAGAGAAAGAAATATTTTTAAATGTTTAAAACAAATAAAAACATAATTCTTTACAAAAATACTAAATATATGAAATAAATAATGTTTTTGTGAAATTTTTATGGAATAAAATATTTTAACATTTTTGGGAATTTTCAAAAAAATAACTAATAAAAAATAATTAAAATTGAGTGAGAAATTAATTTTGGCATTTAATTAATAAAAACCACAAAAATAGCAAAAATATCAAAATATGGCAAAGTGAACAAAATGGTTTGGGTGGGTGTTGAACCCACAACCATCAAGCCAAACACACATGCACGCTACCACTGGGGCGGTGATACATCCGTGTATCAAAACCACCCCATTTGTATAAATGGGGTGCCAAGTTCTAGGCCTGGTCAAGGCGCCATGCTTGGCCCTTGCCCAAGGCAAGGCCTAGTTTTGGTAATTTGCGTGAAGCCTCTAACTTTCTCATTTCTCCATGGATTGGGACAAAATTTAGGTGCATCTGACCTAGAATTTCATGAGGAATCCAATGGTGCCTTTGGAATTTCAGAAAATGTTTCTTTTTCAAAATCCGATAATGATTTCAAAATAGGCCAAATTTTGCATGTTCTATGCTATCTCATGGTACAGGCAATAATAGCATGATAAATTGGTTCAAACACAACATATATGATATGTATGAGAGGTCCATGATCAATGGACCTCAAAGCAATGCATGATTTAGAGAGTTCAACTTGTGATGCACTTACCTCTTGGAGCTTCTTGTGCTATCTGCCAAGTTCCTTGTTCCAGAAGTAGTTTAATGCTTTGAACACTCTCAATTGATCCCTTAGAAGTTTTTAAGATGATCAGAACCAGCTGGAATCCCCAGGAACAAGTATAGGCCTTTTCTTGCAAAAGGGGCAAAAGTGACCAATATAGCAACTCTCTCAAATGGTGTTCCAGATGAGGGAAACCAATTGGGACAGTTGGAGGATGATATTTGGAGTGTGTTTGAGGCCTGGTTTGGTTTTGGAAGTGACTGAATCAAGGCATGGCTTGAAAAATGTAGAAAAGTCAATTTTTGAGGTTTTGGAGGTTGACTTTCGGATTTTGGTGTTTCAAATCAAAGGTGAGTGTTTGGACAGCTTAGATATGACATATTGGATGTGTTTGGATCATGAGCTGTGGTGAAATTGCTCTCTAACTCAAAAACTCAGAGATGACTTGCAAAAGAAGGCATTTTGGCATAAAGAGAGAGATTTTGAGGAAAGCAAGTGTTGTAGTGCTTTGGTGTACTCAAACTGATCACAAATGAGCTCTATTTATAGTGTGTCAAGTTTGTTTTGGCAGCAATAGTGTGTGGCAACTGCAGCAGGCCTTTGGCCAATGTTGATCCAAGGGAATCTTTAGTCTCCTCTAGCCATTGACTTGAGGTTAGGGCACAGGCCTATGGTTCTTTGATTCAGAGCTGATTCTTGACTCATTCAATTAGGAATGTATCAGTCCATGCCACCTTGATGCATCCATTAAATGCTTGGAAACAAAATTGGAATCTTTTGCACTTTTTAGCCTTTTTAGGTTTGTTATGGCTATGTGTAAATTCTTGGACTTGGGAGGCTTGGGGATTAGATCATTCCCTTTTGATTTCATCCTCTAATGTGTCTAAATGGATGATAGGGCTTGGAGTTGTCCAAATTTGCCAAATCAAGCAAAATGCCAAAATATGCGTTGTACAAGATAGTTGGAAATGGTGATTTTGATGGAATCATATCTCCCCGCTCAGGTTGAGTTATGGGGGGCTTTTGTGATTTTTAGAGAGCCCTCATATGATTCAAAATATGTGTGATCATAGTTTGTTTTGAAACTATTTGGAACCCATTGAAAAATACTCATGAACATTGATGTCCAAGGCTGGTAACTTAGGCAGATTTTCACTAAGTGTTGGAAAAGTGCCATTTCTTCATTTTTGTCATTTTGATCAGTCCAAAACTCAAAATTCATGAGGATTTGGAATCTCTGGTAGTTGACACTTTTAAAGTATGTCAGATGTAATTTCATTTGCGCTTTGAATGGGAGAAAAAATCCTTGTGGTTTAGGAGTTATGACCTTGCAAAGTTGGTACCAAAACCACTTTTGTTCCATAACTTAGAAAAATTTTAGTTTCTCAAGGTTGCCCCTTTTGCAAGAAACCTCACTTTTCTTGATTTTCCTTAATGAATGATGATCAATACCATACATTAACATTATTTTTGACTTAGGGGAACCATATTTGTGAAAAATTCCAAAAAGTCAAACTTGATTTTGTGCACAGTTGACTTTTTATCGGATGAAATCCAAACTGTGTGATCCTTTGTGAAATCAAGTCTTTGACCTAAATCAAACCTAATGAATGGATTCCATAGGTGTTATAGGGTGTATTGAATCATGTCCCAAGGTTTAGGAGCATGTCTTGATCAAAAGTCAAAGTTATAGTTGACTTTTTCCTCAAAACCCTAATTATGGTCCAGATGAAATTGAAACTTGTGAATCAAGCTTGTTGGATCAATCCATGGTTGTAAATGGATCAATGTGGTGTATTTGAGGCCCTCAAATCATGTCTTGAGGTCTTGGCTCAGGCTTTGTCCCAAAAGTCAACTTAGGGGTGAATTAGGTCAAGAAACCCTAATTCCTGATTTTTTATGAATGCATCTCCTGAGGTTAAATTGACTTGATGATTAGGTCCATGAGGTTCCTTGGAGTATCTTAGGTTATGTCTTGAAGCATTGGCTCATTCCCAGAGGAAAATTTTCATCTGGAGGCCTTAGTCGACCAAAAACCCTAATTTGGTGACACTGGCGATCTTGAGGCTTGATCCACTTGGAATGTTGCAACCTTGTGCTTGATTCTTGATGTGGGAGTCCTCTTGATCCTTTATAGGTGTTTGAGAGGTTAGATAAGTTGAAGATCATGTCATTCTTTGATTGATCCTTTGTCTAAGTGCTTTGAGAGGTCTCAAAACCCTAATTCTTGATTGTGGTGAATGCTCAACAATCCTTGAGGAGATTGAGGAGGCATGATGGCACATCCATATTGTGGTAATGATTTGCACAATGATGGGAAATCTTGGTGGTCAAAATTTGGGGTATGACATTTATCAAGCCAGTTCTGTTGGTCAGCAGTGGTAATTCTTTGTTGCAGTAAATGTGTCAAGCTCTTTTGATCGGAATACACAACAAATTTCCTCCCTAATAAGTAAGGCTGCCAATGTTGCACGACCAACACCAAGGTCATCAACTCTTTCTCATATGTCGACTTGCTTAAATTAGTTTTTGATAAAGCTTTACTAAAGTAAGTTATCGGTTTCTTTCCCTGCATCAAAACAGCCCCTACACCTTTTCCGGATGCGTCACACTCAATTTCAAAAGGTTGGGAAAAATTTGGAAGAATCAATACCGGAGCTTGAGTCATGATCTTCTTTAATTCTTCAAATGCTTTCAATGCTTCGGGTCCCCACATAAAACCATCATTTTTATTTAATTCGGTTAAGGGTTTAGCAATCTTACCATACACTTTTACGAATTTTTTATAGTATCCCGTTAGGCCTAAAAACCCTCTCACTCTTTTGACATTATGAAGAATAGGCCATTCCGCCACACTTTTAATTTTTTCCAGGTCTACTTCGATTCCTTTTTCAGAAATTAAGTGTCCTAAATATTCCACTTTCCTACCACCAAAATTACACTTTTTCTTATTAACAACAAACTCATGCTTCTGTAACACCTCTAGCACCAGGGCAAGGTGTCCCACATGTTCTGCCCAGTATTTACTATAACCCAACATGTCATAAAAAAAACTAACACAAACTTTCGGAGGTAGGTCTTGAATACCTGATTCATGGTGGATTGGAAGGTTGCTGGGGCGTTTATCAATTCGAAGGGCATTACGAGAAATTCGTAATGTCCCTCATGAGTGCGGAATGCCGTTTTGTGCATATCTTCCTCTTTTACCCTTATCTGGTGATATCCAAAATTTAAATCCAATTTGGTGAAGTAAGTTTCCTCATGTAGTTCATCCAACGGCTTCTCCACAATAGGAATTGGATACTTATCCGGTACGGTGACTTTGTTTAGCTCCCTATAATCGACACACATCCTCCACGAACCATCTTTCTTTTTCACCAATATTACAGGACTTGAAAATGCGCTGGAACTGTTTCTAATGATACCTTGATCCAACATGTTGTGCACTTGCTTCTCAATTTCCTCTATGTGGTGGTAGGGGTAACGATAAGGTCTCACACTTATTTGCCCTGAAAACTGATCCAACACAATCGAGTGCTCAATTTCCTTCTTAGGAGGAAGAGCTTCTAATTCTTTAAATACACTTGGATATTCTCCCATTACCTTGCGTAGTTCCTCTTGTTGAACTTTATTCAATGTTGGCATCGTCACCTCTTCGTATCTCGAATCTTCTCCTAACAGATTGTGTAGTGATTCTGTTTGAGATTGCAACTCCTTTCTACCTTGTTCTTGTCCCTGCCCCTGTAGTTCTACAATCCTTCCTTTCTAATTGAAAATCAGTGTCATATTTTTCCAGTCAAGTGTTATCTTTCCAAATCTCCTTAACCAATTTACTCCAAGGATCATATCTAAGTTTCCCAACTCTAGAACATGTTCATCTACTTGAGTTGAAAACCCCCTACATGCTCTTCCACCCTTTCACATTTTCTCGACGTGAAGATCTGGTTTCCATCCCCTAATGGAACTCCCATAATACGTTTTTGTTGCACATTCAGTCCCAATGCAGTAGCAACCTTAGGAGATACTAAGTTGTGGCCAACTCCTGTATCAACCAAGATTAATATATGAACTCCATTCAAATTCCCCAGCAATTTCAAGGTTGTCGGTCTCACTTTGTACGGTCGAGAGGTTTCGGTCAATCTGAATAAATCCAATAAGTTGCATTTCATCTCTTCTTCAATCTCTTCGTCATTAATCTCCATCGTTATTACTTCTCCATCTTCGTTCACAGCTTCATCGTCACCAAGTATCACCATCCTCAATTGCTTCTCGGTGCACAGATGTAAAGGGTGGAAGCATTCACCACAGCGAAAGCATAAACCCTTTGCTTTACGATCCATCAATTCATAATAAGGAAGGTGTTTGATTCAACGATTACGTGGTCGTTCATCGCCGTTGTTCACTGTATTCGGATTTTGTCAGCGAGGATTGGATGACTCCTTTCTAAAATTACTCGTTCCAAATGGATTAGATGTGTTAAATCCAACCCGGTTCGAATTCACAGATGGGTCAGAAACTGACCCATGACCCAGTTTAGTATTTGGGACTGTGTTCCAGTCTTTACCCCCTTCTAAGAATTTAGGCCTGAATGGTACCTGGGATCTCTTGGCACCAATGAGCCTCTCAACCCTGTCTCCACATCCCTAGCCAACCTCATCGCCTGTACTCTGTCACGTGGACCAAAAGTTTGAACCCGCTACCGTAATTCTGGTCGGAGTCCTCCAATGAAATATCTGAGATATTGGTCTTCCGGTAATCTTCCAACTTGCGATGACACATTCAAAATCCGTAATATACTTTTCCACATTTCCCTTTTGTCGAAGATCTTTCAATTCTTCGAAGGGATTAACACACTGTCGCCCTCCATACCTCTCAATCAAAGTCTGTTTCAGTTACAGCCACGTCAAATCGTCCTCCGTTTCCCTCAAAAGATTAAACCAATGGATCGTTGCACCTTTCATACTCAATTTGGATAACCTCACCTTCACCTCTTCAGATGTATTTTGAACTTAAAAATACGTCTCGGCTCGTGTAATCCACCCCACTAGATCTTCACTGTCAAACAATGGTAGTTCCACTTTCTTCACAGCCATTCGATACTCCGACACCGTTTCCTCCACAACATATGATGACGGAGTTTTGTTCAGGTTCACATCGAATCTTCACGAATTCTTCCACCAAGGTGAGGCGAAAATCAGCAAGCATTTGACGAAATGTTTCCTCTAATATCGACACTCTCGCGTTAAATGCTTTTTCCATTGACGCAACTCGATCGTCTAATTTATCCACTCTCTCAGACATTTTTGGTGGAATTACACAAATTCACTGGCTTCTCTCGATGGATCCGGTAGGTCGGACCAATGATAGAAACTCAAGAAAAACGTATAGAAAGCGGTAATGTATTGAATAAAGTAATTGGATGTGAATGATTACAATTCAACCAGAGTCACAAACTCGTACCAGAGAATATGTTCTCCTTAATCTAATAGCCAATAATACCTCCCCCTCTCCACACTAATCATGCTTTCTTATAGACAATCAAACAGAGCTATAGCAGATTGAATCCCACATTTTCTAACCACTTACCCCCACTTCTCTAAGGATCCACATCCTGTAACTGCTTACCCCCATTGTTTCTCTTTCTTCTAGAATACACCTTCCAAATAATGGGCCTTGGTGGAACCACCCCAATATCAATATTAGGCTCAACATTAATAGACTTAGGGGTTCTATCAGGTTATATGTTGGTGTTTGTGTTTTTTTTTTTTATGTTTTTATAGAGTTATGCTAATGTTTTTGTTGAGGTATGTTTATGTTTTTGTATAGGTTATATGTTGTTTTTGTATAAGTTTGTGTTATTGTGGATGCTATTGTTTATGTATGTTGATATTTTTATTAAGGTATGTTTATTTTGCTAAAAGATTTTTGTTTTTGTTGATAAATGTTGTTGTTTGTCTTATTGTACATGTTTTTGTTGAGGTGTGTTGTTGTTTTGTTATGGTAAGTTGTTGTTTTTTGTAAATATAGATTTTTTTTAGGTATGTTGATGTTTTTGTTGATGCATGGTTATTTTGTTAAGGCGTGTTTTTATTTTTGTTGATAAATATTGTTGATTGTGTTATTGTACATGTTTTAGAGGTATATTAATGTTTTTTTTGTTGAGGTATGAATGTTTTTTTGTTAAGGTAAGTAGTTGTTTTTGTTCATACATATTTGTGTTATTTATTATGTGTTTGTATACGTATGATTTTGTTAATATTATTCCTTGTACACTGCATGTTTCATTTCATTTAATCAACATGGCATAGAAGATGAATTTATTATATCTTATGCGATTTAAGTGTTTTACACAACCCTTACTGAATATATAACCTTCCGAATCGATTAGAAAATAATGACTCAAAAAATTAAGTTATATTAGAAAATAATTTACATTGATAAATGTTTTTCGTGATTTCTGCAATCCATTATCTATAGCTCGCTCTTTGACAATTAGAATTTGATTCAATACTTCTAGTTCTTGTGTCATCACTTCCTTCTCTAGTAGTTCTATCTGCAAAGTTAATACTTTGCACAATGAACTAGTAGAGAAGGAAGTGTTGGTTGAAGAATTAGAAGCATTGAACTAAATTCTAATCGTTAAAGAGAGAAATACAAATATTGTATTGTAGAAAGTACAAAAATATTGATTATGTAACTTGTTCTTCTAATATAACTTAATTTTTCAAATTATTAATTTCTAAATCAGATTGAAAGGTTATATGTTTAGTGAGTTGTTGGTGAAATAAGAATTCCACATAAGTTATAATAAACTCAAATGAACATATCGTTATGGTTGGAATATACAACCATGGTAAAACGCTGATAAATCTCTCAAATGGAGGTGTTGGGTATCGAACCCATGATAATTCCATCTATTAGTACAATTGGATTCTATAACAGTGGTGATAGGTTACACGTTCTTTTATTTTTACCACGACTACCAACCCGTGGTTGTAAAGATGACACATATTACCACACCCTTCATTACTACGAACCTCCAACCGTGGTAATATACTTCTGCCAACCGTGGTAAAATGTACTTTTGTAGTAGTGTTCATGTGAAATTATGTTTTTATTATTTTGGCCCTTATTAAATTTTTATTAGAATTTTAGTCCCCAACAAATTTTTGTTTACAAATCTCCTTTTCAAAAACCAACAATCATAGTAATAACAATATTTTGAAAATATGATGTACAAAATTTAATGCAAGGTGTTACACATAAATAAATGCAAATATAAAATCCTGCAACCAAAAACTAACTATTTTTTAAATACACAATAATCTTTTCAAAACATATGTATAGCAATATTTAAAATAATATTATTTTCTTTCAATAGAAAATGAGTAAAACATCATTCAAAGGCATAGAAGAAATTTAAGACTAAAAATAAAATACCGCTAACTAAAAGAAAAATATATGGCCATCTGCATATCAATGGCATCGTTTAGTCCAAACAAAAACATATAGAGTCTTTATTTAATATGAGAGTAATGCAAGTTAGGTAATGCACCATGCACTTGTATGTTTAAGACTAACATGATATGTATTACACAATGCACTTGTATGTTTAAGACTAACAATGCACCATGATAAAATGTGTGTGAACTTCATTTAGCATTGTGCAATAATGAGTTGATGCATGGAGTGATCATGTAAGGAGGCTTCATGTCATCATGCATCATTCTTCTGTTAAATTTCATTCGGTTGCAACCAACTTTCTATTACAATTTTCACAAGTTTCATAAACTGAAACTTCATCATCGTCCTTGCATTTGCTGACATGGTTGAATTGTCTCTTGTTGCAACTGTCGGAACTTTAGCTCATAATTCTCAAGCAATCGTAAAAAATACCTCTAATTCATCTTAGTCACATCATTTTGGTTCAAATCTCTCGATCAAACTTCATGACAATAATTACCTCATGTGGAATCAATAAGTTGAAGGAGTCACCTCACTCAAAGAGTGCACAAGATTATGGTGAATCCTCATATCCCACAAAAATTCAAATCAGAACATGATCGAATAAAAGGTAAAGTGTTTGAAGAATACCGATAAGATATGGTTGTGTCTAGTGTTTATGCAAATATTGATCACACCAATCAACAACTTGTAGTGCGCGTGAAGGTTTTGGAGGAAATCATGGCAGGGACGCATGACTCGGGGTATAGGTAGTTCATCATTAGGTAATCAACTTACCTGGAAATTTTGTGAGAAATATGGCCATGTTATTATTGAATGTTGACACAAGTTTGATGAAACATTCACACCTACACAAGCTCAGTTCAACTTGACAGAATTTCCAATCACATCCAATGATAGCCAACTTCTGATTCTCATGCCATAACTATGATGGCAACTGCTCATTAGTATTATTTACTTGAGGATCTTGAGAAACAAGCATGGTTTGTTGACTCAGGTACCTCTTATCATCTTACTCCCTATGCTTATTTCTTGCACACCAAGAAACCATATGTAGGTCATAGTCATGTTTATGTAGAAAATGGTCAAACATTACCCAATAACTGTGTAGGGTCTTCATTGTAAATTCCCAAAACCAACCACACAGTTCCTCTTGTTCTTAAGGATATACAATATGTTCCTTACATAACAAGAAACTTTCTTTCAGTCACCAAATTCTCAAAAGATAATAGAGTTCTATTTGAATTTATTTATGATAAATGTTATGTTAAATCTCATGTTTCTAAGCTCACTCTTATTGAAGGATACCTTAACTCAAATTTCTTGTATTTCATTTTACAATTTCTAGTGGAGCTTTCAAGGACATTTCCTTTGAGACATAGTGGTTCCTTTCCCTAGCAAAAAGTTGTTAACTTAATTTCATGTTCTTTTATTTCTGATGTAAATAAGCCTAGTACTAGCTCATTATGGCCTTATAGGCTAGGTCATGCCATTTCACACTATTTGACTTGCTTTATAACATTGTAATATCAATTTATTTAATAAATTAACCACTTTTTTTTTGTAAATCTTGTTTGGATGCCTACACCGAATACACTTGGATCCATTTCTCGCATAAAAAGTCAGGGCCCTACATGCCTTCAAATTGTTCCTTAGCTTTTTTGATAATCATCTTAACACCACTATCAAGGCTTTACAATCAGATTATGGAGGGAGAGTTTAGACTTTTCCCTAAGTACCTCTCTGAATTAGACATTTCACACAAGTTGACTTGCCCTCATGCCTCTCATCAAATGGTACAATTAAAGAAATCATTGACATATTGTGGATATGTGGCTTACTTTGTTGTCTCACTCTTTCATTCCTTTCATGTTTTGGGATCATATCTTTCCTACCTCAGTGTACATTATCAATAGGATCTAAACAACTGGCTTTCCCAAGTTCCACTCATCAATTTGTGCCTTGTATCACAAGCTACCAAGATACCAGTCTATTAAAGTGTTTGGTTATGCATGATTTCCCTTTACAAGACCATATAACATGTACAAGCTATAATTCACAAGTAAAAAGTGTGTCTATTTATAAGTTTCATTCCTACACAAAGGTTTCAAGTGTCTTAGCAAAATGAGAATGTGTTAATTTTCAAATATGTTGTATTTCATGAGCATCACTTCCCTTTTGCTGTTATGTTTCAGTCTGATCCAATCTTTTAAGGCCAACCCATGTGTCAGTCCAAGTCTTTTACTTTTCTTCAATTGTCCCCTCATCAATTATCCAATATAATTATCATAAACTCATTGGATGATACCCTTGACCCTCAAGTTGTGCAAGTTAACTTGTCATCTATTTAGTCACTAATTGACATGTCAAACCTTAGTACTGGTGTTGCATTTAACTCTAACCTACCTCAATCAATCCTACTCCACCGTCTTAACATAATCCTAGAGTCACCTCTTCTCAAAGTATCCCTGATAGTACATCTCCTAACATACCTTCAACCATTGGTCCTGGACCAGATGTCCATAATATTACTATCTAGTTTGAGGAGTCCTTTTCACATTCCATACATAATTCTACTCATCCCGAAGTCCTACATCTTAATGGCCATCCTATGTTGACAAGGGCCAAAACATGTCATTCCAAGCCTAAAGCAATTCTCACACACATGGAACCTCAATCTGTCAAACAAACCTTGTCACAACTTGAGTGGCATCAAGCTATGCAACCTGAATATATTCTCTCTTGGTAAATCAAACATGGAACTTAACATCTCTTCCATCTTATAGAAAAATTGGATGCAAATGGATCTTTAAAGTAAAATATAATCTTTATGGAATAGAGAATAAGTACAAAGTCAGACTTCGAGCCAAAGGCTACCATCAACAATTTAGCTTTGAATTTAATGAAAAAAATTCTCCATTTGTGAAACGCACCACAATCAGAGTTATTCTCACTCTTGCACTGACCAACAAATGGGAACTTCAACAAATTGACATCAACAATGCTGTTTTGAATGGACCCCTTTAAGAAGATGTTTATATGCCTTAACCCCATGGCATTATAAAAGAGATCCAAATTTGGTTTGTAAGTTTGATAAAGCTCTCTATGGACTTAAACAGACTTTAAGGACCTGTTATGAAATGTTGGCTCAAGCACTAATTCAGTTTGGGTTCATTCACAACAAATGTGACAGCTAATTCGTAAACTCATTGACTCTCTTCATGCTACTTTTGCTCTCGAGAAGCTTGGGAAGTCTAAGTATATTTTAGGCATTGAAGTCAAGTCAAGCACTAAAGCAATCTCTTTTTTTGGCCCAAATCTTATATCATGGAACTCAAAGAAGAAATATATTGTTGTCGAGTCAAGCGCTAAAGCAGAGTATCGTTCCTTGGCTCGCACTACTTCAAAATTGTTGTGGGTGGAGGCTCTTCTCAATAAACTTGTCGTGCCATTCTCCTACTCTCCTTTATGACAACCTAAGAGCAATGCTCTTGTTACACAACTCAATTCTTCATGCTATGATAAAACATATTGAACTAGACATCCATTTTGTTTGTGAAAGAGTTATTGCAAATAGGATGAATATCCAACACGTTCCTAGCAGTGTACAAGTAACCAAGGTGATTAAAATCGGACCGAAACGACCAGTTCAACTGAAAACTTTGCACAAATCCGGTCCCTTTCCACTATTTAAACGACTTATGTAATAACTGGGAGAAAGGACATTAAATCAAATAATAAACAGTAAAACCGAAAAAAACACCCATAAGAAGTTGTGCGTCATGCATTGCAAGCAATTGCCACCAACATACAGATTTGTTTCTTTCTAAAACCCTGAAACAAAGTTCATTTTATAACCAAATATTTCAACTTTTCTATCAGTATTAACGATGTGTAGCTAGCATGTATAGAACATTGCACATTTTAGCGTTAACTGAATAGAGCAAAATATTTTCTACAAATTTAGGCAAATTGTGAAGACAAGCTTCTCAAGGTTTTGATGAAGACTGTTAGGTGTCAAGAAATACTAGTTTTTATATCCAAATTTGACGCCTTTAAGCTCTTTTTATTGCTTTAATCAGAAAATGACTTATTTATTAAGCAATTCTTGCATTAATGTGAATATTAGGTAGTTTGATGTGTTTGTTAATATTTCAGTGAATTTATAACAAAAGGTTGCAGCTCGAAGCGGTAGAAAACGCGAAGAAACAAAGAAAACGCGTGTCCGCAACTACAGGAAGCTTCACCCGGTGAGAATGAAGCGAGGTAAGGCTGCTTCACCCGGCAAAGCAGCGGCGAGAGAAAATGATGTTTTGAAATCCCAATTCCAGTCGTTAACAGCTTGGCTCGCTGGGTGATTCGCCCGACGAATTTGGATTCGCTCAGCGAAGGAATGCTGCGCCCGGCGAAGAAAGATATTTTCTGATGGACCAGCAGGTACTGTAGCTGTCACGTGGCCTCACTTGAAGGCTTCGCCTGGCAGAAGAAGGCTTTCGCCCGACGAATTTGCCTGGGCAGAAAGTGGTATTTAGGTTGTTTTGAAGATATTTTGCGAGACACTATGCCACGGAAGGGAAAAGACATCGCTTTTTTTGCTTTTAACAGTGCTTAAAATCGCTGCCTAAGGTGGCGCTGCTATAGGTAAAGACAACACTTTTGTTTTATGAAAAAGCGTTGCCTGATGTAGGCCTTTAGCAGCTATTTTTCTGGAAAAGCGCTTTCTAAAGTAGGCCTTTAGCAGCGCTTTTTCTGGGAAAGCGCTGTCTAAAGTGGGCCTTTAGCAGCGCTTTTTCTGGCCTTTTATGCTTTCTAAAGTGGGGCTTCTTGTGTACGTCTGAGTATTGAGCTAATATAAAGTCTCAGAAAACAAAAAGGCAAAAAAATAACGCTTGGTACATAAAAGGGTAATTCCTTGCAGGAGGAAAAATGACATATTATATAAAATGCCTCAGATGAGCAAAAACATTGTACAATACAATTAAAAAGAGACAATAAAAAACAACAAAATAACAACCACAAAACAACCATATAACGGGACAATCAAAACAACAACAAAATACAGCTTCCCCTCTAGAAGCTAATCGCTCTCTCTCCATCCTCCTGAATGAAGAAAATTGAACCAGTCTTCATCCCAGTCCTCATCAACATCTGCACCAAAATCACGTTTCAGAGCGCAGTCTTTTGCGAGGGATTTCATCTTTGTCACAGATTTCTTCCCGGACACGGTTGCTCCGATTAATGATGCAGCAGATATTGCAACATTTGGACCGTCCTTCTTCATTTTCTCGGTCACCTTCTTGGCCGCGGAGTTTTTTTAGGAAGTGCTCATGTTAAAGTATTGCGCAGGTCGTATACAAAAGAGTAAAATGGCCGTAAATATATAAAGAACAAGTCCTGCGTCACCTTCAAGAAGTAGGACGTTGAAAGACGTGAAATCACCCTTGGAAAGACACCACCGCCCACTCCACGACACTTCCTATGTCATCGAAACTTGTTTTGTTAAAACTAATCTACAACAACAATTTCAAAATCAAAACTAATCTACAATAACAATTTCAAAAACAAATTCAAACAACATTCAAATAACCTGTTTTTGCATGCCTTTTCTAGAGGAAAGGGGGTCAGTCAAACAACATTCAAACTAACCTGTTTTTGCACGCCTTTTCTAGAGGAAAGGGGGGTCAGTCAAACTACATTCAAACTAACACATTCAAACTAAAAACAAAACAAAAACAAAACAAGATGCTCAAGAACAAACCCTCAAGAGAAGACGATGAACAGTGTTGGTCGGAGAAGATGGAGATACGAACAGATGAACAGTGCCGGTCGGAGAAGACAGACAGAGGAACGCCGGTTGGAGAAGATGAACAGTGCGGAGGGAGAAGTCGCGAGAGAGGGGGAAACACTGCGGAGGGAGAAGTCGTGAGAGAGAGGGAGAAAGAAAAGAAATGATTAGGGCTTCTAAAACAATGAAAAGTTTTTTAATATATATTTATGAAATAATAACATAAGACAACGCTTTTAGAAAGCGCCTTTTATGTATTAGCTTTAGCAGCGCTTTTTCTATAAAAGCGCTTTCGTTTTAATTTCCTATAGCAACGCTTTCAGAAAGCGCTTTCTAATGTGTGACCTACGTAAGGCCTTTAGCAGCACTTTTTAAAAGTGCTTTCTAAAGTGTGCCTTTAGCAGCGCTTTCTAAGGTGTCACATTTATATGGCTTTTAACAGCGCTTTTAGGAAGCGCAATCTAAAGTAGGCCTTTAGGCAGCGCTTTTTTTCAGCGTGTTTTTTTTAAAACATATAGCAGCGCTTTTGATCAAAAGTGTTGTCTATGTTGTGCTGCCAAAAAGCAATTTTGGCGTAGTGAGATATCACTTTTTGCAAGAATCATTGTAACCTAGAAACACTCTTGAAGCTTAAAAACTTCATCTTTAATTATTTTTCTTAGAATCCAAAGCTTTTATGCTTCAATCCTTGATCCATTGAAGATTGATGCAACAAAAGCTTTGTCTCTTACTTGTTGATCAAGCTACCGTGTCAATGGGTAGCTAAACACCTTTTGTGTCAAGATTAGTGGTAGGCAATCCTCTCTTATGTATGTATTGATCTTGATAGATAGTTTGTGAACCTTGTTGATGATTAATATATGGTGAAAAACTTTGTTTGTATGATTTATACTTTGTTTTGGTTCATGATTGAGAAATATGTTCTAAGACTTGACCTAGGTTTTAATCCATCAACAATCATGAGGCTAGAGATAGTTTTGAGAGTTGGTGTTCATAAATATTGACCTTTTAATGTTATCATATTGATAGTTAGAGTGAGAGATCATCTAAGGATCAATATGGTAAATCTCACAATATGTGTTAGAGATAAACATGTTGAGAGGATATATGATTATATTCATTGTTAACAAGTTCACATACTTTATCGAGTAAATACGTATCAAACAGATTATCAAACCCTAATCTTGCCATGCTTTTACCAAACACTTTAAAACCAATTTCTTTATCATTGTTATTAACTTTTCATGCAATCGTTCTGTTACCAATCAACCACACTCTTTGTTACCTTAAGTTTAAAATGATTTCAACTATAGAACGACGGTAATATCGCACAATCCCTGCGGATACGATAACAAAAACCCCCACTGAATCACTTATCAACAAAATGGCGCCGTTACTGAGGATTGTTGTTTGATATTGCAAGCATTGGAATAGTTGTTAAGTTTTAAGCTTGTATAACTTTTTCTTGAGCTTCTTAATTTGTTTGGTTAAGTTTTGCAAACTCTGTTTATGCGAGGAAAGTTTCCTGCAGACCAACTTCTTTTTGATCCTGAGATTGAGAGAACTGCACGTAAATTGAATAGTAAAACTAGACGGAGGAGGCGACTTGCCAAAGAAAGACGACAAAGAGGAAAAAGTTATATTTCTACACCAACACCACAGTTTACGCCAACCATGGCAGCACCACCTCCACCACCACCTGCTTCAATGCCATGCACTAACAATCCGAGGCACATAACTCAGTTTGCACGCAATTCCCACAACGGGAGGCACTCTGAGAGGAAGACCGACATCCTTGCTTTTATATACCAAAATCCATTCACCGGTATGGATCATGAGGATCCCTTCACTCATATTACAAAATTTTACGAAATTGCGGGTGCAACTGAAGCGCCTGAAGCTGAAGAGGAGTCTTTGTTCAAGAGACTCTTTCCTCATTCCTTGATAGGGAAGGCGAAGGAATGGTACCTTGATCAGTCGACGATGATTATGACTGATTGGAATGTGTTGGAAGAAAAATTCCTAGAATGATTTTTTCCACATAATCGTTTTATGGAAGCAAAAACAGCAATTGCGGTTTTCTCACAAGGTGGAAATGAATCCCTCAACGAAGCTTGGGAGAGATTCAAATCCATGCTAAGAAAATGCAAGGGACACGATTTTGATGAACTTACGCAAGTGCATATTTTCAAAAATGGTCTCCAACCGGTTCACAAGACCTTGTTGGATGCTACTTCGGGCGATTCTTTAATGTCGAAAAGCGACGAAGAAGCAATATCTATTACGATAAGATGGCACTTAATGATCATCAAGGGAGTCATAATCGTGGTACACCGTAAAAGAAACCAGGAATGCTTGAATTAGGAACTAACGATGCTATTCTTGCTCAAAATAAACTGTTATCCCAACAAGTGGAATTATTGACTCAACAAATGTCAAAGCTTCCACAACAACTAAAAGAATTGCAAGATTTGCCTAGAAATATTGTGCAAATAGCCATATGTGAACTATGCAAAAGAGATCACCCCACCGACTATTGTCCTCCGGAGAATAAAGAAGCAAATTACATGGCAAATCAAAATCAACAACAAGGTTATCAAGGAAGACAACAACCTTATCAAAACAACTCTCAACAACCTTATCAAAACACTCAAGGATACCAACCAAGAGGGAATTATCAAAATCAACAAGGTTACCGTCAAAATCCTTATCAACCGACACAACCTCAAGGTGGAAGTTCAAAGTTAGAAGAAACTCTCAATCAATTCATTCAAATGTAAATGGCCAAACAAAAGAGTAATGAGGCATCAATCAAAAGTATTGAAAACCAAGTTGGGCAACTTGCGAACCAATTAGTCGATCAACAATCCGGGCCATCGTTTTCCACAAACACTCAAACCCATCCGAAGGAACATTGCAAAGCCGTTGTGACTAGGAGTGGAAGAGAGCTGGGTGGAGGTGAAAAAAAGGAGAAAAATGTTGATGTGAGAAGTGGTGAGATTGTGGAGGAAGAAAAAAATAATGAGGTAGAAGTTGAAAAGAATGATGAGGAAGAAGTTGAAAATGAAAAGGAGAAATTAGTTGAAAATGAGAACCTTGAGAAAGAAAAGATAGAAGAAAAAAAGAGAAGAGTCAATAAGGGGAAGGAGAAAGTGAATCCTATTCCTATTCAAAATCTACCTTACCCTCATGTGCCCACAAAGAAAGACAGTGCTAGGCATTACACTCGTTTCATGGACATATTCCGACAATTGCAAATCAACATTCCGTTTTCCGAAGCGCTTGAACAAATGCCCAAAAATGATAAGTTCATGAAAGATATTCTTACCAAAAAGCGAAGATATTCAGAGCAGAAACAATTATCCTTGATGCAAGTTGTAGTGCAATCATTCAAAGAACTCTACCGAAGAAGGAAGCCGATCCGGGGCGTGTTACTTTGTCGGTTACAATTGGTGATGTTTATGTTGGCAATGGATTAATTGATTTTGGTCTCAAGCATCAACTTAATTCCATTTTCTATTGTGAAGAGGCTTGGGAACATTGAAATGAAAGCAATTCGAATGATATTACAATTGGCTGACAAATCTACAACTCATCCTCATGGATTAGCTCAAGATGTGTTAGTTAAGGTGGACAAATTCTTCTTTCCAGTTGAAATTGTTGTAATTGATATGGAGGAAGATGAAGATGCTCCATTGATTCTTGGACACTCTTTTATGAAGACCGCTCGAATGATGATTGATGTTGACGACGGCCTTATGAAAGTGAGAGTTCAAAATGAAGAGGTGTGCTTTAATTTTTTTGAGGCAATGAAGCATTCCAAAGATAAGCATGATAGTTTTCGTATTGATACAACAGATGAAGCTATAATGGAAGTCTCAAAGCAAGTTCACATAGTATCTCCCTTGGAAAAAGCTCTTGGTGACTTATTTGAAATACTTATCAAAGAGGAAGAAAGGGAGCTTGAAGAATGCTTGAAGGAACTTGAATCCTTAAAAGAATTACAACCATGGGAAAGTGAAATGGAAGTGTTGAAGAAAGAGGCTAATGATGAAAAATCTCAACTTGAATTGAAGGTGTTGCCTTCTAATTTGAAGTATGTCTTCCTTGATGAAGGTTGTAGCAATCTGGTTATCATTAGTAACATTTTGTCTGACAAAGAGAATGACCGTTTGATTCAAGTTTTGAAGAAACATCAACAAGCTATAGGTTGGGTTCTTTCAGATTTGAAAGGAATTCGTCCGGCCTATTGCATGCACAAAATCTTAATGGAAGAGGACTTCAAGCCGGTAGCTCAACCTCAGCGTCGTTTGAATCCTACAATGAAGGAAGTGGTAAGAAAGGAAGTTGTGAAACTATTGGATGTCGGAATGATCTATCCAATTTCCGATAGTCCTTGGGTGAGTCCGGTGCAAGTTGTGCCCAAGAAAGGGGGAATGACCATTATAAGAAATGAAAAGAATGGATTTATTCTGACAAGAACCGTAACGGGTTAGAGGATGTGTATTGATTATAGGAGGCTTAATATTGCTACTCGAAAAGATCAATTTCTGCTACTGTTTATGGATCAAATGCTTGAGAGATTATCGGGTCAAGAGTTCTATTGCTTTCTAGATGGCTATTCTGGGTATAACCAAATCTCGATTGATCCAGAAGACCATGAGAAGACGAAGTTCACTTGTCCATTTGGAATTTTTGCATACCGAAAGATGCCTTTTGGCTTGTGCAATGCACCGGCAACTTTTCAACGGTGTGTGCAAGCCATTTTTTCCAACCTTATTGAGAAGACAATGGAAGTGTTCATGGACGACTTCTCCGTGTTCGGAGCTTCCTTTGATCTATGTTTGAAAAATTTGGAAACCGTTCCAGAAAGGTGTGTGGAAACAAACTTGGTGCTAAATTGGGAGAAATGCAACTTTATGGAAACAGAGGGAATTGTGCTCGGCCACAAAGTCTCCTCCAAAGGCCTTGAAGTTGATCAAGAAAAGATTGAAGTGATCGAGAAGTTGCCACCACCAACAAATGTGAAGGGAATCTGGAGTTTTCTAAGCCATGCGGGATTTTACCGGCAATTCATCAAAGACTTCTCCAAAGTAGCAAGACCTTTGAGCAATTTGCTCAATAAAGATAAGTCTTTTCTCTTTGATGATGAATGTTTAAATGCCTTTCAAATTTTTAAAGAAAAATTTATCACCGCACCCATAATCATTGTTCCTAATTGGACTCTCAATTTTGAATTAATGTGTGATGCAAGCGATTATGCGGTTGGTACGGTGCTTGGTCAAAGGAAGACAAAATGTTTTCATGCCATACATTACGTGAGTAAAGTTTTAAATGAGGCACAAGTGAATTATGCAACAACTGAAAAAGAATTACTCGCGATAGTGTATGCTCTTGAGAAATTTTGGTCTTAGCTGATTGGTTCAAAAGTTGTAGTCTACACTGACCATTCAGCCATTAAGTATCTTCTTACCAAGCGGGATTCAAAGCAAAGGCTAATCCGATGGATTCTTTTGTTACAAGAATTTGATCTGGAAATTTGGGACAAAAAGGGGTCTGAAAACTTGGTAGTGGATCATTTATCCTGTTTGGTCAATGTAGAAGTAACACACCGAAAAAGTGAGGTCCGAGAAGAGTTTTCGGATGAAAAGCTGTTTAGGGTACAAGTTAGACCTTAGTTTGCAGATTTTACTAACCACAAAGCAACGGATTTATACCGGAAGATCTAACTTGGAACCAAAGAAGGAAATTCTTATCGGATGCCAATTTTTATATTTGGGATGAACCAT